>CM067330.1:87445500-88851500 GCA_034376525.1 Nicotiana benthamiana
GAGGTGGCTTGTTATAAGACCGAGTGCCTGTTTGATTATGCTTTGAGATGGCTTGATATTGTGCTTGGCTGTAAGGAGCCCCTCTCGGAGTCTGTTCACCCCCAGTGAGCCCGGGTACCCAGTGTGATATGTGATATAACCTGAGGGGCTGATGTTGTTTAATGTTATTTCCCGAGGGGAAAATGCGAGTGATTGTGAGATCTGCCTAAGGGCCGGCTCTGTTGGTACTTATTTCATGTTTCTATCCTTTTCTCCCTATTTTCATCACTCATTTGAATTGAAAAAAGATGTTTTATATAGGTTTTTTGCTGAACTAAGGTGTTTATGAGCTCTTACTGTTTTATTGCATTGTTCTGGTTTTACACGGCCTCGTTGTAGCATTTTGCTGTTTTTTACGTATTTTCCTATCACTAAGTTGCATTTGCTTTTATTACTTACTGAGTTGACTTGCTCACATTACTCTCTACACCATGTGTGTAGATTCAGGAGTCTCGAGTCACGCTAGCAAGGGCTGAGTTGCTTCCACCGCAGGCTTGTTCGGAGTTGACTAGGTAGTTACTTGGCGTTTGCAGCGTAGTACTTCTCCTTCCTATCCTTATTTTCCTTTGTACTAGATTTGCATTAGACTATATAGTCTCTTCATACCCTTAGACAAATGTTTAGATGCTTATGACTGGGGAAACCCCAATGTCGGGCACTGTTTATTTCCGCACTATTCTATTCTACTCTATACTTTTGGGATTTTTAGCATATTAATGACTTAAAATGATTATTATAACTGTTTTATTTATTTGTGGGGTTGTGTCGGCTTGCCTTGTTTCACTATAGGCGCGCTATCACGACCGGGTCTGGTTTAGAGTCGTGACTTCTATTCATAGAAATACTAGGGGTCTCTTTGTTCTTGATTCCCCATGTGACATATTATTATATTTTCTGTTTATGAGTCTCAAAAAAATACAGAGTTGATAAAGTTTATCTGAAAAGAATATTGAGATCTTTAACCTATTTTCATGCATTTCATTCATTTATACATGTACATTGACCCATGACCATACGATGTTATTTACTCATATTTATATGTATATATTTATGTATATGGGATATGGGAAAAGGTTACGGCGTTCTATATGCACCGCCACCTGATCAGTTGGTATATGTTAATGATGTTGCCCATAGTTGCCAAGATGATATGATGGGATGACCTTAATGGCTTGATGAAGTTATGTACACCTATACCCATGCATGACACAAGATTTATACACACGTGCATAACATTATAAATGTTTCAAAATTTGCAAAGTTATTCAGATTTACACATGAATTTCTTTATTTCATGTTTCATCTATGCCTTTTACGTATAGATTTACATGCCTTACATACTCAGTATATTTTTTGTATTAATGCCCTATTTCACGGGGCCTACTTTTCCTGCTCGTAGGTGCAAGTAGACAAGCTGACAGTCCCCATTCTTAGGATCCTTAATCAGTGAGAGGTTGTATGCTCCACTTGATCCGGAAATACGATATGTGTGTGTGTATATATATATATATATATATATATATATATATATATATATATATATATATATATATATATATATATATATATATATATATATATATATATATCTAGGTATGATGTGGCTCAGTCCCATCTTTGTACATTTATATTTATATTAGAGGTTTGTAGACAGTATGTCTAGTTGGATAGTATGTGGCCTTGCCGGCTTCCATTTTTGAGGTATATAGATGTCTATATCAGCCTTTGGCTCGCCCTACGTATGTTGCACGTATATGTACAACCACCAATAAACTGGAATGTGGCACATTTAAAGCAAAATTCCCTTTTTAAATTTGTTATATTATAAACTAAGTTATGTAGGCACTTGAGCGAAGGCAAATGTGACTATTAAGTCTGAAAGCATATGTTGTATTCTTTTTCCCTTGAACCGATTGTTTCCCAAAATGGGTTTTACGGCAAGGTTTTTAATAAGGCAACAGTAGAATATACAACTTTAGTTTTGAAGGTTGGCCTAATGCCGGAAATTGCTGATCACCTACACTGAACCAATAATATTCGAAACCTCACAAGTTCGACCTCAAATACTGGGGGCCATTACCCCCCAAGATAGGATCTTTAGAAGGTGTTACTCCCTATGTTTCAATTTATGTGAATCTATTTCTTTTTTGGTTCGTTCTAAAAAGATGACCTTCCAAAATTTAGAAACAATTTAGCTTAAATTTCTTATTTATCCTCAATGAGAAGCTTTTATAACCATACGAATATTCTGGACCACTTTTTAACTTGTTTAGGACCACAAATTCAAAAAGTCATCTTTTTTTCTTAAACTTCATGCCCAGCCAAACATGTTTACATAAATTGGAACACAGGAAGTATTACTTAATATGAAAAACCAAGGCTTGGTTATTAGGATTCGTAGTAAGGGTCAAATGGTCAAGTGAGCCATACCCATGTAGCAGACTCTTGCATAGCATAATTCCTATGCACCTCTCATTATGTACTCTACATACAAAGAAATGAAAGAAATTTGATCTTTAAATTTTGTCACTATGCACTTTTCACCATCGATGCATTTGTTGAATTACTTAGAATGAATAATGGATCCTCAATCCAAGAGCCCACGGGCTACAACGTCTAGGGGGCTGTCGCTCGATAGAAAAACGGATTGCCTGGGCTATCAAATCCAAGAGGCACATAGCCTATTAGGCGGGGCCCGGACATGAAAGGCTACGGACAACCTAAAATAGCTCGAAGACCTCAAAGTATGTACTTAGAAAGTAAGGACCTTACGTATGATTAAAACCTATTAAAGGATTACCCTCAACAAAACACCGTCGTGCATGACTAAAACACTCACGTATCTTAAAGGCCTTCATTTTTATCAAGATTTCGAAGCCACTAACAACTCAGAGTTATTATCGCAACTAGGACTCATTTAGGCTTCTAGAGAATGGGTACTCCAGATTATATCCAATTCTATTCTAAGGCATTAATGACGATCTTCAAATAAAAAATTACAAATATATTCTGAAGAATAAAAGACATACTGCTGCAGAAGGGATTTATTTTTATATATATTCCAAAACGTATTTACAAAGGCACGTTAAAACAACCTCAAAAAAAAAATACAAAAGTAAACAAAAAAAGGAGCTAAGGAATCTCTGCCTAATCTTAACTAGAGCTCGACTCAGCACCGGAACCTTCGGGACCTTCGAGCTTGTACAGCTCTTTTGTCTCGGCCTTGAGCCTCTTCAATCTTGGCCAACATATCAAAACCCTAGGCATGAATATCTTCAAGGGTCTCGACCTTTGTTATTAAGCGGGCCTCAGCTGTTTCCACATCTGTCTTATATTGGGCCAGCATCTCCTCGACCTCAGAGGAATCAATCGAGGTTGTCTCTAACTTGGACTTTAGAACAGTTTATTCCTAATCAAGGTCCTCCCATTTAGAGACAGATGAATCTAATTGTGCCTGAAGTTCATCATTTAACCACGATCACTTGTTGGTCGTATCCTTCCTCAACCGGAGCTGGTCCTTGACTGAAACCACCTTATCTTTTATAGCCTCCTTTTCCTAGGCCAAAAGGTCCATCCTACTCCTCAGTGTCTCAGGTGATGTTTTGAGCTCGTTCATCTTGGCCCGAAATTAGTCAATGAGGTCTATCTTATCTTGCACCTACAAGGTTGCAAATACTACGCATAACCTTTCATTTTAACCTCAAAATCCCTTACATTCTCAACTAGTTCGACATGGTTCGCACAGACAAAGCCTCCTTTAAAGCTTTTTCTAGCTCGGCTCAAAGAATAGGGAGATCCTTGAGGGCCTCGTCTTTTTGCTAACTGAGAACCCTATACATGTCCTTGTGAAGAACTTGATCTTTGAGCTCGAAATCGAGTTTTCTAAGTTCTATTCGAGATCAAAGGAAGCTTTCATGGTGGAGAACTGAAGCCTGAAAAACAAAATAATAAGATCATGAGGACATGGTGAAGTTAAATAAGATGAACGAAGGGCAAGGAAGGGGAAACTTACCCCGTTCAGCTCCCGTTGTGCCTCATCGAATAGCCTCGATGTGCCAACTTCATTCATCTTTTCCTGGTCCTCTTTGGTCACCAAGCAACAAAGATAGTAGGCCACGCGTACCAGAGCAGACAATACCTAGGTGTCCACCGGGATAGTAACTACGATAGTTCATTTACGGTTGGGATCCATGCTCAGCACAAGGAACTGTCTTACCAGCTTCCAGCTTGAGCTCGACTTGCTTGCCCCCAATGACAGGTCTTTTTTCGGGATCTCTAGGTGACCAAAACTGAAAAATCTTCCAACGCGCCCATGTCCACACCATCAAAAGGACATGTTGAGGGCCTCATCTATGGCTCGTGCGGTATTATTTGGCTTCTCCTTGATGGCCTGAGCCTCGTCTAATAAAAACTCTATTTAGGACGGCGATTTCGCAATATGACACCGACAAGTTTCCTTAGTGCATGTATATCTTCTGGGGAGACTGTAGCCTCGAATTTTCTGTCAAGTTCTCAGGGCAAAGATGGATCGGTCTCTTTGCCACTTTCTTTTGTTTCCACCTATTCTTCCTCATCAATGGTCACACCATCGTCAACGAAGAGATCGTCATCTTTAGGGTAATCCCTAAGACGATAGAGGGAGTCAAAGATTTGTACCATAATGATCCAACCGATTATTTTGCTTTATAGAAACCTACTCCTGTAAACAAGACTCGCGGTATGTACTTTTACTATTTTATGACAGGCGGGGAAGGTTAGTTCGGGATTTGAAAGGGTTCGGGTTGATATCGGAACACTTGGTTCCTTAAGGTTAACAAAAAGGGCTAAGTTTGACTTTGGTCAATATTTTAAGTAAACGACATAGGAATTGGGATTTGATAGTTGCAATAGGTTTGTATGATGATTTTGTACTTGGGAGTATGTATGAATCGGGTTTTGGATGAATCGGGAGTGTTTCACCGCTTAATATTGATAGTTGGCACCTTCAAGGTTTTAAAGTTCATTAAATTTGATTTGGAGTAGGTTTTGGTGTTATCGATGCCCGTTTGAGATTTTGAGACTAGGAATAATTCCGTATGATGATTTAAGACTTGCACATATAAAGTTGGTGCAATTTCGAGCAGTTTATGTATGTTTCGGCGTGTTTGGAGTAAGTTGGAAGAATTTGAAGTTCATAAGTTGATCCTATTGGTTTTGGGTTTTGATTCTTAGTTTTAATATTATTTTTCACGTTCCGAGGGTGCGAGCGAATTCGTCTTATGATTTCAAACATGTTGGTATGTTTGGATGGTGCCTCAGGGGCCCCGGATGCCACTTGAACGACGCACGGTATGAGTCTCAAAAGGGTTGCTGGTGTAGACATGTAATTTTTTACCCTCCCCAAGAATTTACATATTTTATTATAAATATTTAGTTTAGATTTAGTATCTCTATTTTAAATAGTTTTGACAATTTTATTTTGTTTTAACGCAAAAAAATAAAAATTACAAAAATAGTTTCATTAATGTCTTATAGTCATTATTTTACTAGGATTTTTACTTTCATAAAATCTTGAAAAAATACAAAAATAGTTTCACAATATAATATTATTTATTTTAATTAATTTGAATTAGTTTTATTTTTTAAATTATAAATTTTATATCATATTTAGAAGAATAAGTATAAAATTTGAGGCTAGTTTTGTTTGGTCTTAATTCAAGCGGTAGAAGAGATGGCCCAATTTAAAAGCCCAATACCTTAACCCATCTTATTTTAAGAAATGTAAAAACCCCCATTAGTCTTGAACCCTAGACCAATCTTCAGAACATAGGAGATATAACAGCAACCCTAGAGACCCCAACCCTTTACAAACCTAGCAACTAAGCCCCTTCCAGCAGTCACTCCACACAAAGACCACCGCCTTCTATTCCGCCAGCGACCGGTCAGCCACATTTAAGACAACCAAAAACACCTCCCATCAGGAGGCTTCCTCTTCTTCAACCTTTAGTACCAGCACCGTTGTCCTCCATAGCCAGCAGCCCCGACTCGCCAGCCAACATCATCGCCGCTCTTCTTCTTCACCTTACACCACCTGATATCTAATTACACTCCTCTTCAAAGCAACATCCAGAGCTCGCCGGAAACCAGCAACAATAGTGTGAGAGAGCAGCAACAGTGAGGAAAAGTTTCTTCTTTCTCTTCTCGTGAGAGATAGACATTGGAATGGATGCTCAAATATGAGTAAAGGGAGATAGTGAGGCAGTCATTTCAGAGTTCGATGAGGTTTCCGGCAAGGTTTTCCTGTTTAGATCTTGTTCACGGTTCCGTTGCTTAGTATCGTCAACTGTCCAAGAGTTAGATTTCAGATCTATTGGAGGTTTATTCCTCCATATCTTTACTATTTTGTCTTAATTCAACGCTTCCAGTAATTTTGTTAATCTCTCTTTGATCTGTTTTGTTGATCTTTTAATTAATGTTTCATTTTTTCTCGTGATGCCTGGCAGAATTTGTTTGCATGTCTTTGGTTCTTTTGATTATTGTTTTTGTGTTTCTTTCATGTAATTTTATATGCGGATGAATTCTTAATAGCTAAAGTAAATTCGAAGTTCCGTTGGGAATGACTTATGAAAATATACAGGTTTCGAGGCTTTAGGATTGATAATATAGTTATATAAATTAAGTTAACAAAGTTGAGTAGGTTAGATGATTGCTTGGATGTTCGAAATGTCATATCCCGTGAAAATGGGGGAAATATACATAATTAAATTGTTACATGATTTAATTTTATTTCTATTTTTTATTTTCCTTATTACATACTAGGAGCATGCCTAGGCCATTTTTACTTGGGTAGGCAAATTTTTAGGCGCATATTTCGTGACTATGGGTACGATACCTGTGGCATAGTCATTATACTTAATCCCAATTCGAGTGTGCGTTTCACATAGCTCGATCATAAATTCAAAGAATAATAAATTTAAACATGTTGTAGATCATGGGTACGGTTCTCATGATGCAGTTTGCAATGCGTACCAAAATGACCAGTGTATGACAATAGTGCCTTTCTAGAAAAATAATTCCATAAACACTGGAGCGGTTTGAAAGTAAAAAATATACTTAGGTTTAAAATGTGCAATTAATCAGATAATTAGGTCAATTAATAATAGTTGAGCGACTGTGCCAAAATTACGAAATTCGAGAATGCTTGATACCTTCTCTCGGGTTAACAAAATTCCTTACGTAGATTTCTATATTTCGCAGATTGTAAAACATAGTCAAACTTCCTCGATTCAGAATTTTAAACCAGTGACTTGGGACACTATTAATTATCCCAAGTGGGCACTTTGAATTTGATATAAATAATCCCATTTCAATTTTTTCACTTTAACTGGAAAAACTCCCCTATACCCCTTCCGATTAGAAAAAGGAGGTGTGACAGCTGGTGCACCAGTTCGGGTGTGCCTACACCTGCAACCTTTTGGGCCGCAGGTACGAGCCTGCAGGTGTACCATTTTGGCTACAGAAGCGGCTTTGGAGCGTTTGGCCATGGACCGCATATGCGGGTGATTGTGCGTAACTTCGAACGCGCATGTGTGATTGGGGGAAAGATAGAAATTGCCTAAGCCGCATGAGCAACACACTTGCTGAAAAAGGGGGATCGCAGAAGCGGGATCCCGTCCGCAGAAGTGGCCTACGCTGGGCTTGAGGAACTCTGCAAAAGAGGACCTAGTACCGCAGATGTGGTACCGAAAATACGGCCCAGTAACCGCAAATACGGAAGTTCTGCTGGGTAGAACCTTCATTTAAGTCGTGACTCAACCATTTTGGGTTCATTTATTGCATTCCCTGGGCGATTTTTGGAGCTCTTAGAGAAGGGTTTTTACCTAACACTTTGAGGTAATTAATTTCTATACGATATGAGTTAAATACATAGATTATGGTAAAAATCATGTGTTTCGATGAAAAACCTATGTTTTAATAAAAATGAGATTTAACCATGAAAATGGTCATAAAATTTAGTGAAAAGTATATATTTGAGTTTGTGAGGCTGTGGGTAACAACTTTCTTCAAAAATTTCTGAAATCCGGGCATGTGGGCTTGGGGGTAAATTTTAGAAATCCTTCGATTAGGGTCGGGTAATAACTTCAATAGTTAGAATATGAACTTTTGCTCATATATTGATTTATTTATACAACATTTGACTAGTTTCTGATTGTTCGACAACGAGTTGAGGCATTAGAGTGATTTGAGGCCGGAAAGTGAGGTTTGAGACGTTAAGTCTCTTGTCTAACATTGTAAGAGGGATTTTACCCTATAGGTGATTAATTTAATACAACAACAACAAAAATAACCCAGTGCGATCCTACAAGGTGATTAATTTAATAATTATTTCTAAATATTGGGGCTACGTACGCAAGAGGTGATGAGACTACGTGCATAGCTAGTATTTATGCTTATGTCCAGGTAGTTTAGGACCCAAATCATGAATTACTTGTAATGTTTGCACCTATTTATTAATTAAAGGCCTAAATTATATTAGAACTTGATGAAGGAACGTGAAGAGATCAAATTTCACTTGCTTGAATTTAGAGTGGGTTACTTGACCGTCAACGAAAATTGTTTTACGCTGTATATTATCCTTATAATAACGATTAAGTCAAATGCTTATAAAATATCTTCATTTCTTGAGAGTGGGCCGAACGCCTCGACTGTAGAATAGATGCATCTATGGATCGTGCGTACATCCCTTGGTAGTGTATGCGTTATTCTGGATCGGACCGAATGACCTTGGCATAAATCATGCTTAATAATACTCAGGGCCTAATAATACTTGATAATGTTTTGTGGCTTGTGAGGTTATTATTACTAATGATGGGAGATTTGTTGGAATCTGTTAATTATGAAAGAATTATTTTTTCCTACTTGTTAATAAGTTATTATTATTACTATCAAAAACCATGCTTACTTAGAATTTATGTATTCATATTATTAGCCCATAGTAACTGTCGAAGTCTACTCCTTGTCACTACTTCTTCAAGGTTAGACTTGATACTTACTGGGTACATATTATTTATGTACTCTTGCTACACTTTTACACTTACCGTGCAGGATCTGAGCTAGGTGCATATGAAAATTACACTGGCGCGTATCCCCATTATCCGGAGGCTTAGTGAGCTGCTTTCCTGAGACGTTCCGCAATGCCTAGAGTCTCTCATTTACATTCATTTATGTCTATTTTCATTTTGGATAGTAGCTAGAGATTTGTATAATCTATTAGTGCTTACACACTTGTGACACCAGGTATGGGCCCACACATTAGCGAACTTGTGGTTTTGGATTATTTTGTTCAAGTTATGATACTCAGCTTCTTCAATGTATTTATATAAACCAGTTGTTTTTTGAAAATATTTTAATTAAGGAAAAATTTAATTACTTGGGATTCATTAAAAAGAGGAAATCACGTGGTTAGTTCACTGTTGGCTTTCCTGGCGGCATCACCGTATGCTATCACAGGCTATAGGACAATTGGGTCGTGACAGGTACCCTGGATCGGTACTCATTTTGTTGCCTTTTCGGACCCAAACAATTACCCTATTCTTGGCTTTGGCATCACAATTTCCCTATTCTTGGCTTCAGCGTCCAAGGAGTCAAAAGATTTCCTTTTTTTTCTTTTTCATCTCCTATACATCAGTTCCAGGCTGTTCCGAACGAAGGGTTTATCAAGTGAGGGAAAAGCCTTGTCCTCATCTAATAGTTATTCGGGAGAAGCACTCACAATGGGAACAAGCCTCCCACTTTCGCTTTAAAAGTTTGCGCCATTCGCGCTCAAAGTATGACAATTGTTTGCAGATCCTCTCGACCCACTCTTTGAAGCGAGGGACTACATTGGAAACTCAACTGCTCCACGATTGTAGAAGTAGGCAATAAGAAAAAAGGAACAAAGGAAATTCCAAGTAATCAGAAATGAAAGGAACTTACTGGATGAGTTCTAATTTTCAGGAAACGACAAGAATTTATAAGGAATAATATCTTCAGTTTTTACCCGAACGAATCTCCCTTGCCATCCTCTATGCCGATCTTCATCTACTAGAAAATAGAGCTTCAGTTTCCCAATGAACCTTTACAAGGTTGATTAGCCCTCATCCAAAACCTTGGGGACAATAGAGATTAAGCAGGTCGTCGATGGTGAATCGAGGTACTTCAGTGTTGTTGACAAAATGGCAGAGGAGGATTACGATCCTCAAAAGGATGGTTGAATCTTCATAGGCAGACCTCACATCTTTTGCAAAAGCTAAGGATTATGGGGTCCAGCGGGGTAAGTGTAAACAATTAGGTGCCGCTCAATATGAGTGGTAATGTCTTTATCGGGATCGAAGATGATCACTTCCTTGTTCTCCCAATTGACGTTCTCCTGATGTAGGGAGTGTATCCTCGGTGATGGAGCATATGTACCTCCATACCACCTCGCATCGGTCCTGTTGATTGAAGGATTTTTGATCTTGTAGTCATTCTCAATGGAGCATCCTCCAGGGATGAAGCTCTTCAAGGGAGGTTCTGGGGCCACCTCAGTGTCTGTGGCTGGGTTAGAAGTTGAAGGGACGGTATGGTGATGCATAGATTTTGAAGTCTTTGCCATCAAAGTTTTGGAAATATGAAGGTTTGAAAGTGATGATGAAGATTTGAAGGTATGGATGAAGGTACGAAGGTCAGATTTGAAGATTGAAGATGGAATATGAAAATTTGCAGATGAGGAGATGAAAATATGAAGATCTGTAGAGCAGTATGTGAATATTTGAAGGGGTTAAGGATAAGTGAAAAGCTTAGGGGTACATTAAGGAACTCTGGAATCGGAAAGTAAAAAAGAGAAAAAAAGGGTTCGAAGCTTTTATAGAGAATGGGTAATCAACGTGTGACGTTTTGCATTCAGGTACGGTCAATTGATGGATAATATGTGTCCGAAGTCAGAACGACGATACTGATAGGACATTTCACTGACCCGTCCACTCGGTTATAGTGTATGGAAGAAGGAACCGGAGTTAATTCATCGCCTCCTATTACTTCGATAAATCTACTTTTCAAAAAGTGAGAGGACTATATGTGTACGAGTAAAATCGGGTGCAAAAGCTACCCCCGATTCCCCAATAAGGAAACAAAGGAAAGCACGGTCCGACATTACTATAAGTAACACCAAAAGAATCCCTTGTATTGGAACCCGGAAGGAGTGAACGATGTACTTAGGATCGGGTACGGTAAAATAACGGGTCTAGACTGAGGAAAGTTTATAGATCACGGGAAATACAGGAACAGTTATGCATGACAAGTAGGAGCCATAAAATTTGCCCTCATTCGGATATTACAGTACCAATCTCGTCCGATATCAATTGCGGATCGATATTTACCGAAAAAGAAGATTTTTACCTTGTTTAGACTTGTATTAAGATTGAAATTCCCCTACTATATAAAGGAAAAAGTTTCTTTTATTCTGACACATCGTTGGCATGCAAATCAAAGCAATAAAATTTTATTTTTGTTTTCTAGCTATTATTAAAGTGTTCTTCATTTGTTCTCTTTTATTATTCGCATCTGAGCTCATATTGAGGGTTCGATCGAGGTCGACTTTTACTATTTAACCCAAGATCAGGCTTGATTACCACATTACGATTGGTTTGATCTTTTATTTTATCTTAAGCTTAATTACTTGTTATTCTTAGATTATTCATATTGAATTTAACCACGTATACTTTGAACCGCATATAAATTTTATTACAACTCAATTTTTAGAGTTAACAAAGTACAATATTAATTTATTAATTTGTCTATAGTGCTAGTCTTTTAGCTTGTTGTCAAAATTTCCATTACTACATTGTCGAGGAAGACAGCCAACTTGGCTAGTTTTCCCCCCTCAACTAATTGTTATATTGTTATGAAGTGAAGCAATTTAGCAAAATAAAATGATAATAAAAAAGCAAAATTAACATATATGGTAGACTCTTTCTTTTCTCTTTCTTGATGGCCATTACCTGTGTAAATTGCCATGCGTTTATAGACAAGAAAGGTAATATAAAATTTATTTTGAATAGTACAAAGATATATATCTGGTAGGAAATTCATCCTCATACTATTTAGAACATGAAAATCCATCTATACACTACTTACAATTCCCCCCCCCCCCCCCCCGATTTTTTTTATAAAATCAGATAAACTCATAAACCTCACTGGGAAAGATCCCATTAGGAAAAAATTTTAGTGAATGAAAAAAGTACATAATTATTTCCAATATGCATTATTTGCAGCCTCATTGAAAATCTTACAAGGAAAACTCAATATAATAAAATTTTGTTAAGTAAAAAAGAATGCTTTGCATATTTTACTCCACCCTGATAAAAACATCACATATTATCGCAAATATGAGGTATTCCAATCTTGTATTTTTGTTTTCAAATGCTGAGGTTCACAATACCTTAGTGAACATATCTGCCAAATTATCACTTAAACGAATTTATTGAACGTTTATTTTACCAGTCTTTTGAAGATCATGAGTGAAAAAGAATTTTGGTGAAATATATTTTATTCTATCTCCTTTATTATATCTTTCAGTTGTACTATGCACACTGCATTATCTTCATACAATGTTGTTGGGATGTTTCTTGTCAACAAAGACCGCATATTTCCTGAATGTGTTGAGTTATTGATCCTAACCAAACACACTCTCTACTTGCTTAATGAATGGCAATTATCTCTGCATGATTTGACAAATTAGCAATCCTAGTTTATTTCATTGAACACCATGATACGACTCTACCTCCACATGCAAATAAATAGCCTCTCTGAGATCGAGCTTTATGCGGATTAGATAAATATCCTACATCTGCATAACTAATTAATGCTCACTTGGATTTATTTGAATAAAATAAACCCATATCAATAGACCCTCATAGGTATCTGAATATATGCTTAATGCTATTCTAGTGTCTTTTTATTGGGGAAGAGTTAATCTTGCCAACAAACTTACAAAGAAAGCTATATCGGGTCGAAAATTATTGGCAAGATAATAAACATGTTAATTGTCCATTAGAGGTATCTGAATATATGCTTAATGCCATTCCAGTGTCGTTGTGTCCGAGAAGAATTAAATATAGCTAACAAGTTTACAGAGAAAGTTATATCTAGTCGGGAATCATTGTCAAGATACAAATGCCCCAATTTCACTAAGATATGGCATTTCAACACCCAAAAGTTCTTTACCATTTTCATGAGGTTGAAATGGATCATTATTTATATGGGGTGGTCTCACTACCATCGGGAAGATCAACGGATGTGCTTTATCCATACAGAATCTCAGTGTATGCTGATAGATGGACAAAAACTTCATCTTTCATATACTCAATTTGTACACTAAGAAAAATCCTATCTTTCCAAGGTTTTTCCTTTTAAATTCTTTCTTTAAATAGTCAATTGCTTTAGAAAGCTCCCTATGAGTTCCAGTGATGAACTTGTACCTTACTGGCTTTATACCGTCAAGTGTTCGCACTATAGGTCCAAAGACGTCCTTTTTTCTACCTTTATTGCTAACAAGTTTACTGAACGAAGGAACATGTTCAACCAAAAAGAAAAAAATGAGCAACAAAATCTATTGTTGCTGCTTGGGGAGAAATATCAGATGAGAATTCAGAAGATGCAGCTAGAGATAAACAAACTCTTATGGCCATCGGAGAATCAGATGATGAACAAGAGGTTCAAGTGAAAGGAAGTAGCCAAATATGCTACATGGATAGTGGCTGCTCAAAACATATGACTGAAAGTAAGAACCAGTTCCTTTCACTTGAGGACTTAAAGGGAGGTAATGTCTCCTTTGAAAATGAGGAAATGTGAGATTATTGGGTTGGAAAGCTAGCTAAGACTGACTCACCCTCCATTGAGAATGTCCACTTGATAGATGTCTTGAAATACATCTGATCAGTGTGTCAATAATGTGTGACAGAGGTAACCTTGTAGCATTCACCTTTACCAAATACTTTGTCATTAACCTTACCACTAACAAGATTATTTTGCAGGGAAAAAGAGTTAACAATATTTACATTGTAGATTTGTTTACTCTTTAAGAAAATAAACTCACTTGCCTAAGTGTGTTGGATAATAATCCCTTTCTATAGCACAAAAGACTTAGTTATGCTAGTCTGAATCAGCTAAACAAATTAGTCTCTAAGGACTTAGTGATAGGGCTACCAAACATCAAGTTCAAGGAAGACAAAGTTTGTAAGGCCTGTGCAAGGGTGAAGCAGGTAAGATCATCCTTTAAGAACAAGAAAATGGTATGCACAACCAAGGCGTTAGAACTGGTCCATATGAATATCTGTGGTCCAATGAGAACCTTGAGCAGCGGTGGAAGTAAATATGTGATGGTGCTTGTTGATGATTATTCTTGATTTACCTAGGTACTATTTTTAACATCTAAAGACGAAGCATTTGAAAAGTTTACTGCTTTTGTTAGAAAAACTCAGAAACAACTAGGTAATCAACTTGTATCCGTTAGGTCTAATCATGGAACTGAATTTCAAAATGCTAAGTTTGCTAAATTCTGTGATGAGCATGGTACAGATCATAATTTCTTTGCCCCTAGGACTCCTCAACAAAATGGATTATTTGAAAGAAAGATTAGAACTCTTGAAGACATAGCTAGGAATATGTTTCTTTCTAGTAAACTACCATATAGCTTCTGGGTAGAGGCTGTAAACACTACATGTTACATTATCAATAGATGCATGACCTTACCTTTTGTAGAGAAGAATCCCTATGAGTTACTTAAAGGGAGAAAACCAAATATATCCCATCTTAGAGGATTTGGATGCAAGTTCTTTGTGCACAATAATAGAAAAGACTCCGTAATAAGTTTGATTCCAGAAGTTATGAGGGAGTATTCTTAGGATAATCTTCACATAGCAAGGAATATAAAATGTTCAATAAAAAAACTCCGTGTGTAGAAAAAAGTGTGCATGTACTGTTTGATGTAACTAACATTCTTTCTGAGAGACAGGAACATGAAGATGAAGCCATTGGACCGGTAAAGGATTTGACTGCATTCTCAGCACAAGTTAAAGTGGCACCAAAAGAAGGAACATGTGATGGAACATGTTCTTCCATCCAGGGTAACCTGACAGGGGGAACTTATCAAAGAGGAATTGAAACTAATCCCTTAAAAGAATATGTTCATGACCATGTTCCCCAGCAACAGAACTTGGGAGAAACATCTAGCAGAAATCAGTTGGTTGTGAAATCTCATAAGTATCAAGGTTCTCATCCTATCAAGAACATAATAACTGATCAAACATATGGAGTCAAAACTAGATCAAAATTAAGAATCTGTGTGCTTCTAATGCCTTCCTATCTCTTATTGAACCTAAAAATGTTGTTGAGGCTTTACAGGGTGCAGATTGGGTGAATGCAATGCAAGATGAACTCAATCAGTTTGAGAGAAGTCAAATTTGGCTTCTAGTTCCAAGACCCAAGGACAGATAAGTTATTGGCATAAAATGGGTCTTCAGAAACAAATTTGATAAAGATGGAACAGTTACAAGAAACAAGGCAAGACTCGTGGTCCAAGGTTACATCCAAGAGGAGGGCATAAATTATGATGAGACTTTTGCTCCAGTTGCAAGACTAGAGGAAATAAGATTCCTCATAGACTTTGCAACACACATGGAATTCACTCTCCATCAGCTGGATGTCAAAAGTGCCTTCCTGAATGGCTACCTGAAAGAAGGAAGTGTTTGTTTAACAAGCTCTAGGGTTTGAGAGCAAGGAATGTCCTGAGCATGTGTACAAATTAGATAAGGTTCTCTATGGACTCAAGCAGGCTCCTAGAGCATGGTATGAACGGCTGTCCAAATTTCTACATTAACATGGATACAAAAGAGGTGAAATTGACAGTACCCTATTCTTAAGGAAAAAAGGTAAGGATCTCCTTGTGGTACAAATATATGTTGATGACATAATCTTTGGGTCCACCACTGATAAACTAAGTAAGGATTTTGAAAAATGAATGGGGAGTGAGTTTAAAATGAGTATGATGGGTGAGCTTAACTTTTTCTTAGGCTTACAAATTAAACAAAGCCCAAATGGAACCATGGTCCATCAGTAGAATATGCAAAAGAGCTGATCAAAAAGTTTAAAATGGATGAATAAAAAGAAATAGACACCCCCATTGAAACTGACACTAAATCAGACATTGATGAACCTGGTTCATTAGTTGATCAAAAGTTGTACAGGGGTCCGATTGGTTCACTCTTGTATATTACTGCCAATAGGCTTGACATCATTTTTAGTGTAGGGCTTTGTGCTCATTTTCAAGCTAATCCAAAAGTGTCTCACTTTATTGCTGTCAAAAGGATATTAAGATATTAGAAAGGCACAATTGATCTGTATCTTTGGTATCCCAAAGGTAGTAATTTCAATCTAGTAGGATATGCTAATGTTGATTATGAATGTTACCTTGTGGATAGGAAAATCACCTCAGGTATGGATCAATTTCTTGGTTCATGTCTTGTATCATGGGCCACTAAAAAGAAAAATTCAGTGGTCTTATCCATTGCCGATGCTGAGTACTTGTTGTGCTCAATTTCGATGAATCAAACAATAGCTGGTAGATTTGGGCGTTGAAGTTGGTTGCATTCCTATATTCCGTGATAATACTAGTGATATAGGTATGGCAAAGAGTAAATGTTAGACACCACTTCTTGAGAGATAACTATGAGAAAGGATTAATCTCTGTAGAATTTTGTGCTACTGATAAACAATTGCCGACATATTCACTAAAGCATTGAGTAGAGAAAACTTTGAGAGGAACAGATTGGAATTAAGGATGATTAAGATCACCTAATAGGTCCAGATCAGAATGCACAATGAAAAAAACTGGAAAAAAATGAAAAATGAAAAAAGGGTTTTTTGGCTAGGAATTTTGAACTTGTGTAAACATCTAGATTAATTCTTACTCAGCTTCATACTTTAATTAGTATACTCCTGTGACATGTGTTTATATGACTCACTGATCTCTTTAAAAAAAAATTCTATTATGGTATTTGAGGCGTGTTCAAGAGAATTCTAAATGAAGAACCTGGTTCATAAGTATAGGTTCATATGAAATCTAAGGTATATTCTCCATACTCTGCACAATTAGAAGATTAATATTTCAATCATGAGAAGAAGTCCTATAATTGTTCAATTCCAATAAAATTCTATCCGTTAGTGTTGAACCAGTTTCGTCTGCCTAGAACTCTAAATCAAAAATTTTGCCTAAAATCTAGGGAAGCCAAACCGATCATTCAAAATCTGGAATTTCAGGTTGATTAGACCTCTAATTGACCACTGCAAAAGGTTTTCGTTACCTATTAAATATGTATTTCTCTTTAAATACTACTCATTTCTCTTGCCATCATCATAATTCCAAATCTCAAAAACTCTTCTTCACATTCACTTTCCCTCTTCTCCAAAACTCTATATTCCCAAATTCTCTCAAGAAACCAACAATCATGTCTAACCCACAAGACAATCCTAGAACTCCTCCACCACCATCTCCCTCAAATTCATCCTCAACTACTCCACTCAGCGCATCTCCAAAACCTAGACTACGAAGGATGAAAATGCTTGCTCGAAAGACAGTAGCGTCTGCAGCTCTGAGGAAGGAATTAAATAAGAGATTGAAAGCAAACCAAGCTCAAAACCCCGACACTAGCTCTAATCTTAAATCCTACCAATCTGATACTGAGGGGGGAAGAGGACATGGGTCTTCTGAATCTAAAAAGGCTTAAGAATCTCCTTCTAAGGTACGTTCATCTGTGACTGAAAATCAACAGACTAGGTTTGTTCTGGTTAGACCCATTAGGGATGTTGAATTGCCTGAGATATGAAGGAGTGGGGGTAAAAAGAATTTTGAAAAAGAAAAAGAGAGAGAGGGTGCAGGTGGTAAAGAGAGAGGAATTGGGAAATGAGTAGTGCCTGCTATCTGTGGGGTTGAACAAGGAAGGGTAGAAGAGAGTGGCATGAAGTCAGGGGGAAGTGGTTCTGGGGAAGCCGCTGAGGGGTTGGTTCATCTAAGCACACAAAGAGATGAACCTGTTTCATCTACTAAAGAGACCCTAGCAGACCTGCTGAAAAAGGTTTGGAAAGCTATGACCCAAAGAAATACAGAACTCCTACAACAAAAATCCCCAATGTTCCTAAGCCTTCCAAGAAAAGAAAGTATTCATCTCCAACACCTTACGGCCTCTTCATTTCCGATGGGTAGAGCCACAAGAAGCAGGTTGAAACAGAGTGACGCTGAGCTACAAAGGTCCTTAGCTGAAAGTAAAAAACAAAAGAAAATGGATAAAGTAAAGGGAAAAATTGCCGAATCCTCAGAGGCTGTTGAGGAAGAGGAGATGGAACCGGTCCATCAAGAAAGGGGTACATCAGTGGACGTTCCTACCCTCAAGCCCAAAAAGACCAAGACTTCCTTCATGAAGTCTTCCTTTGTGTCTGAGGTTGTTGAACCTACACTAGCCAAGAGGACAAGAACTATAATGAAAAACAAACAATCAAAAATTTCTTAAGATGATGACTCGAGTGGAGAAGAAGAAGAAAATAATTCTGAGAAAGAATAGGATAAGCTTGGCATGTTTGGAAAAATAAAGATTTTAAGGGGTAGACTACTGAAAGACCTGGTGGAACCAGGAATGATGAGATTAGTGGATGCTTTAGCTGCTCAGGGATTGAAGGACATAGTCCTTCAAATGGATGGTAGGCTAGCCAGAAACGAGCTAATTGAATATATGGAAAATGCTACGGTTCAGGAATGCATTGTTAGTAGTCTGGTGAAAGGAGTCCAAGTGCAGTTTGATGCAAAGAAATTGGGAGAAATCCTGGACTTACCCTCTGAAGGGTTTGATAATTATACAAGGCAAAGGTGGCCCAACCAGGACTCCCTCCTTACTTCTCTTGCAATCACCAGAAGATTCTATGATTCAGAAGATGTGAATGAAGCCAGGGTTGTGCAGAAAAGTAAAATGAGGCCTGAGCATAAGGTCTTGTTTGAATTTGTCAACAAATGTCTATTGCCCACACAAGAGAGAAGGCACATTGCTAATTATATGGATCTAGTTCTTATGGAGTGCCTGGAGAGAGGAAAACAAATCAAGTGGCATGCCTTCATTGTCATGCTGCTAGACAGGATCATAAATGGAAAGGCTCTTGCTACTCCATATGGCTTTATTCTAACCATAGTTCTAGACATGCTAAATGTTCCTATAAAGAAATGGGAAATAGCCTCGAGCAAGGAACACTTTGACATCAATACTCTTCTTGCTTGTGACTATCCAGTCAATGCCATCCCAAATGAACCTGTTCATCCCAGAAGACACTCATCAACAACAAAGTTAGGGCTCTAGTTCAAGAATGTGCTTACAAGGATGTTGAAATAGCTAGGCTCAAGGCTCATGTGGTTGAAGTGGAATTTCAGAGAGATGGTCTCAGAACTGAGCTTGCTAGAGAAATGGAGAACAACGATGGAATTCTTCAGAACATGCTAAATCTTCTCCAAACTCAGACCCAACCCTCTAGTTCCTCCAAGCATTAGGGCTCCTTGCTTTTGTCTCCTGGCCTTGTTTGGTACCTCAGTGACCCAGATTAGGGATCTTTCTATCTTTTGTTTTTGCTCATGGTTTGGATGTTTTTCTTTCTTTTTGTGGATTGTTGGTGGCAACATATCTCTATCCACGATGACTACTGTCTTACTCTAGTTCAATAATCTGTCCTTGATAGTTTAAATATGTTTGCTTGATTATTGATGATTGCACCATAATTGTACTTGCAGTTGCCCCGGTGGCCATGAGTACTTGTTTAAATCTGGGAATCACACTTTGTATGAAACTTTTCGATGGGTACCACATTTTCTATGGATTCCCAATCTGGGAATCACACTTTGTATGAAACTTTTCGATGGGTACCACATTTTCTATGGGGTGGGAATCCATTAGGGATTCGATTCCTTCTTTCCCGAGTGCCTGAATACGCTATTTAACCTCTCAGGTAGGTCAAATGGCCTTCTGCTACTGACCTAATCGATTGCTAGGCCTACGGGCTTTTATCCCCCTCTTGTGTGGTATTGACGCTTAAAATATCAGTATTTCAATCTATCTCTTTTTCTAGATGCTTATTTTATCCCCTATTATTGGGTACACTAATTCATCAAAATGACAATCAACAAATTTTGCCATAAATAAATACCCAGTTAATGTTCTAAATATTTAATAATAGAAAGATTCGTACCTAACATATATCCCTAACCTTCTTTAGAAATTCATCTTTGTGCGTTATGGTGGAGATATTGGAATATATCACACTTCCAAATATTCTAAGATGGAAATATTTGGCTCCTGACCATAAGCCAATTATAATAGGGAGGATTTGTTATAACTTGTTGGCATAACGCGCACAAGTACTGCTTCATGCAAAATTGTATGACCCTATACCGAAATGGAAAATTTTATTCTCATAAGCATTGGTCTAGAGATAAATTAGACGCATTTGATCAATGATTGTGCTAGATCATTTTGAGTATGGACATGAGCAATTGGATGCTCACTTTTTATCCGGTTGATATATAATGATCATTAAAGGCATGAACGTAAATTAACCAGCATTATCAAGACAAATTGTCTTAATTATAAATATGAAAATTGTTCTCTGAGCTTTATTATTTGATCTAACAATCTTGGAAATGCCATATTGCAAGTCGATAACAAGCATACATATGACCATCTTTTAGATGCATCTATCAAAATATATAATATCTAAATGGTCCACATGAAGGGTGAATGGGCCCACATATATGTTATGCCACATTTTAATACGAGTAAAATTAGAATATTAACATATTGAAATGACCGAGGTTTAGTTAATTTCGAGAGAGTCATCACCTAATTATATTAAATGTGAAGTAGGACATCATTTTTAGACAAATAATGCTTAAAGTAACTATATTTTGTGGTCTACTTAACTTAATATTATGGCTTACTGTTCTAAATAATTTTATAGGAAAAGCTATGAAAGCATCCTTTATGATCTATTAATTATGGCTAATGGGCCAAACTTAGGTTAATTAGATTAAGATTACCGAACAATTAAAATTAGGCTAGATAGGCCAACTGCGAATTATAATTAAGTAGAAATAATACAATAGTTAAGATCTACAGAATTCTTTTCAACTTGGCTATTTATACTTCAAGAAAATGTTTAAAGACGTTTAAGGACCTACGGGGTTTATAAAAAATCAGTTTTTGATTTGATGAAACCAATAATTTAAGACATTCTTAAAAGAAAAAGCTTTTGAAAGAAAACTTTATATATTCTTGAAGGAAAGAAAAATAGTTTCAATGTGTGTTCTTTAGAAAAGCATTTAGCTGGAGTCTTGTGTTTATTAAAGTCTGATTCAACGCCGTTAGACACGCTTTTTGATCAAAAGGTTTTGGAAGAATCATCTTTAAAAAAAACTGATTCTAAGTTCCTATATTTAAAGGCTGCATTTATGTGATCAAGATAGTATCAAATCAATAATAAGAGTAGATATTCCACGTAATTAAACATACTACGCTAATATGAATTTTGACATATAATCTCAGAAATTGGAGATAAACACAAATCACAACTGTAAAGACTCGACCGGTCGTTTTACTTTCTAGAACCATGTTCCTGTAAATAAGACTTCCCGTACTTGCTTTTACTGATTTATGACTTGCGGGGATGGTTGGTTCCTTAAGGTTGGATTAAAAGGCGAAGTTTGACTTTGGTCAATATTTTGAGTAAATGATGTCAGAATCAGAATTTGAGGTTCCAATAGGTTTGTATGATAATTTTAGACTTGGGCATATGTTCGGATTGGATTTTGGGTAACCTGGGAGCATTTCGGCGCCTAATAGCGAAAGTTGGTTCCTTGAAGGTTTCTGAAGTTTTTTAAATTTGGTTTAGAGTAGGCTTTGGTGATATCGAGGTTCAAATGGAATTTTGAGACCAGAAATAGTTTTGTAATACCGTTTAAGACTTGCACGCAAAATTTGGTGTCAATTCGAGTAGTATAAGTATGATTCGATGCGTTCAGAGCGATTTGGAAACTTTAAGTTCAAAGTTTGATCCAATTTGGTTTTAGGGTGTGATTCTTAGATTTGTTTTTGTTTAATGCATTTCTAGAGTTTGAGCATGTCTGTATTATAATTACATACTTGTTGGTGTAGTTGGACGGGGTCCCAAGGGGCTTGGGTGTGTTTCGGACTGCCCGAAGCTAAATTTGAGAAACCAGATTTTCCAATCTTGGTTTCCTTTTTCCCAAATGCGGGAGATCCATCGCATTCACGAGGAATGATTTGAGATAGTGGGAAAATTTCCCTTCACGTTCGGGGTATGGCTCACATGTTTGCGAAGCCATGAGAGCCTACGCATTCACGTTCGCGAACCCCACTCACATTTCCGCAGGGGAAATGGGGCCGAGGAGGGCCAGTGGACTTTGCTCTTCACGTTCGCATAAGAGCTATCTCGTTCGTGATGCTCAGTCAGCATAGGCCTTCTCGAATGTGAGGCTTCTTCGTCACAGTTGGGAAAAAGCTTGTATTAAATACATGACTTAGGCATTTACTCCAATTTTTCACATATTTGGGCAATTTTAGAGCTTCAAAAAGGGATATTTCAACCTAGCCAATGAGGATGTTAATTCCTAGTTAATGTGAGTTTAATACATAGATTATGGGTAGATTTTAACATGCAAATGTGTGGAATTCATGGGTTAGAAGGAAAACCTAGGTTTTTGATAAAAATGAGCTTTAACCACGAAATTTATTATGAAATTTAGTAAAATTATATATTTATGTTCCTAAGATTATGGGTAACAACTTTCTTTAAATATTTCTGGAGTTTGAGCATGTGAATCCGGGGGTGAATTTTGGGAATCTTGCAATATGGGTTGAGTTATCACTCTAATAGTAGGGATATGAAATTTTGAGCATCTTTTGGCATCAAATTTGGAGGTTTGAGCGTATTCTTGAATTGTAAAGTAGGATTTGAGATGAGGTAAGTATCCTTTCTAACCTTGTCCGAGGGAATTAACCCTATTGGTGAACTAAATAAATGTGTGTACCTATTTGTGGGGCTACACACGTACGAGGTGACAAGAGTCTGTACGTAGCTACTATTATGCTATTGTCCGGGTAGTTAGGACCCGTATCATGCTTTATTTGAAATGTTTGTGCCCTTACATGCCAATTTAATTACTTGAGCCATGTTAGAATTTGACAAAGAATTCCTAAAAGGTTAAGTTCACTTATTTGAAGAATTTATTGAAATACTTGACTGTAAATGAGAAATTTGTGTTTCCTTTAAAATAATTGCTATTTGTTGATCGGTCCGAGCGCCTCGATAGTAAATAGATGCATCTATGGTTCGCATCGTTCGATCCTCTGGCAGTGTACAGTTTAATATTATATTGGACGACCAGGTCGTACGACCTCAGCATAATTTGTGCATGACAATTATTTGGTACCCTCAATGATTGATATTGCTTAAATGTCTTGAAATGCTAACATTTAAATGATAATACTGAATTTGGCATTTATATTTGTGAAAGGACTTATATTTTCCTTCCCTTAAGCTTTGAGGATTATTCATGCAAATTAATGCTTATAACATTTTAATATATTATTGTTTGACCTAGGTACTGTCTAATCGACCAGTCGTCAATATTTCTTCAAGGTTAGACCGGATACTTTGTTGGTATATATTATTTATGTACTCATACTATGCTTCTATACTTAATTGTACAAGATCTGATGCTGGTGCATCTAGTTACCCGCCCGTCTCACATACTTAATCGTGGTTCGAGACTTCACGGTGAGTTGTCCCCTTCCGAGCTGTTCAGCAGTATGCCAGAGTTTCTCTTTTTCTTGTATCTATGTATTATATTTCAAGCAGTAGGATAGCCATCTTTTTTATATTCTACTAGATACCCACATACTTGCGACACTAGATCTTGGCACATATTAGTAGAGTTACGATTTTGGGGCTGTATTTCAACAGTTATGATTTCTTTTAGTTTGTTTCCATTTTTGATTGCTTTAAAAATTAGTTATTTATCAAATGTTTATATTTATGGAAAGATTAGTTGTTGGAATCACTCAATAAAAATTAAAAATCACTAAGTTGTTCATTGTTGGCTTGTCTAGTAACGATGTTGGATGCCATCACGGCCTGACACGGAGTTAGGTCGTGACAACATGGTATTAGAGTACTAGGTTCATGTAGGTCTCATAAGTTATGGGCAGATCTAATAGAGTCTTGCGTATCGGTTCGGAGACGTCTGTACTTATCTTCGAGAGGCTATGGGGTGTTAGTAAGCTACTCTTTATTCATATCCTATTATGCAGTTGATGGTATACTAAGTTTCTTTCTTCTGTTCTGTCACAGTTGGTGAGGACAGGTGCGGCAGACGTTCCTAACCCGGAAGGAGATGCTCCTCTCGTTGTTGGAGACTGAGATAGAGGGTGGGGGAGGAAACCAGACCAAGGTAAGGGACGAGGGTGCCCCATAGTTGCCCCTGTAGCACCACCATCGGATCCAGTAGATGATCCCGTCGTCGAGTAGTAGGGCAAGGTGCCCGCAGCAGAGCCAGCCCTGGTAAATTTCATGATAGCATTGGGCTTTCAGGAGGTCATGGGCCGTATGTTTCGGTTCATAGATTCTAGGACCTAGGTTGGTTTATTTCCAGTAGACGCAGCCACATCTTAGGTGGGAGGGGGAACACATACCCTTACTGCTCAGGCTCCTAGGCATGCAGCTACAGTGTATCAGACTCTAGGTACACCACCAGTGCATGGGGCCCAGACAGTTGCAGCTGTTGTGCCTAATCCTAGGTCGGCTACAGATAGCGAGCTGGAGAAGCTATTGGACAAGTGGCCTAGATTACATCCTCCTATCGTCAGAGGCACGTGTCATGAGGATGCTCTGGACTTAATTAATAGGTGCAGTGATAGACTGCACAACATGAGGATATTGGAGTCTCGTGGGGTGGATTATACTACTTTCCTGCTGGAGCGCAGGGCCCGTAGATGGTGACAGTCTTATCTTCTTAGCAGACCAGCGGGTTCTCCTCCTATGACTTGGGGCCAGTTCACGCAGCTTTTCTTGGGTAGGTATATTCCACCCTACGAGAGGGAATAGTTGTGATACCAATTTGAGCAGATCGAGCAGGGTCAGATGTTAGTGACCGATTATGAGGCAAGGTGTTATGAGTTGTTCCGCCATGCACTTATAATACTTCCTACTGATGAACAGAGAGTGGGGAGATTTGTTGTGGGGTTTTACTCTGGTATTATGGCTAATATGGATCGGGAGGTTGAGATGGGGACTCCTTATCAGCTGGTAGTGGAGATTGCTTGGAGGATTGAGGGATACCGTCAGAGGGGTAAAAAAAGATGCAATAGGAGAAGAGGGCCCATTTTTCTAGAGAATTTAGAGGTGCCCCAACTAGGGGAAAACGTCAGTTTGGGAGGGGTCAGCTCAGCAGGCCCCTATATTCAACTCTATTACCTCCTCGAAGTGCTCCAGCACGCCCCTATTTCAGTGCCATGCCAGAGATTTCTTACCGTCCACCAGCCATCCAGGATTCTTCCAGTGGGTACTCATGCCACTAGGGTTCTTCCAACTCCTATTTCAATGCAATGCCAAAGAGTTCTTACCGCCCGCGAGCTATTCAGGCCTCTTCCAGTAGGTCTTCAGTCCATCAAAGTCAGGCTTTAGGGCAGCAGATCAGTGCACTGAGGGGTTGTTTCGATTTATGGGATCTCAATCACATGAGGAGATACTGCCCTAAGCTTCAGGGCGAGACTGGGTAAGCAGCCTATAATTACAACACCGGCTGTCCGGCCGCCTAGAGACATAGGGCAGGCTGGTAGAGGTAGAGGCCAGGAAGGGGGAGGTCAGCTAGCTATTGTTCAGTCAGGCAGAGGCCAGCTAGCCGGTACCCTAGATAGATTCTATGCTTTTCAAGCCATACCAGATGCATTGTCCTCAGATGCCATGATCAGGTGTATTATTTCTGTCTGTGGTAGTAATGCTTCGGTGTTATTTGATCTAGGGTCTAGCAATTTCATATGTATCAACTCTGTTTTCTCATTTCCTGGATATTCTTCATTAGTCTTTGGGTACTTTTATTTAAGTGTCGACTCTTGTGGGAGATTCTATGGTTGTGGATTGGATCTATCGGTCATGTGTGGTCACACTCCGTGGTCACACTCCTTTAGTATATCTAGTCGGTTTATCTCTTTTCTAAAGGCTTTGACACATGGTCGAGAAGGATTGTTTGGATTATCTAGCTTATGTTTGAAGCACCACCGCAGAGTCTCTATGCATGACCCAAAAACTGACCCAGTTGTGATGGCGCCTGTTGTGGAACTAGGCCATCCACTTATTTCCAATTACTCTATTTTTCATTTGAAAATCTTAAGAAAATATCATGTTTTTACAGACATCCAACGATATGAAATAGAAGTTCCAAAACTAGCGAAAAGAAAATACAAGCCCAACCTCGGGTGTTCTTAGTCATGAGCAAAAACTACTACAACTGTTTGAAATAACAAGACTAGTACAGTCTGAAAATATCCAACATATAAATTAGAGGAAGATATGGAAGGAGAAGGCGGAGCTCCAGTCGCCAAGCAACTACCTCGCAATCTCCAAGTGAAAGTCCGCAAAAAATATAAGTCGCTACTGTGACCCGAGACACTTGGATTTGCACATATGGTGCTGGGGGTATCGTGAGTATACCAACTCAGTTAGTAATAGGCGTAACCAATAGATTGACAGGTAGTAACGGCCCAAACCTCAAGAGGTAATAAAATATAACTGAACAAGAAAAATAGACATGCTTATAGTTCAAGTAAAGTTCAACATTATTTAAATGCAACTAAATAGTATGAAGTTCTAAACTTGAAGATTTTACATATACCAATGCACAACTAGCATGATCCAGGTTCCATGAACCTCCACTCACAAGTGCTCAACCCCTTGGTACTTTATATGGCCATTCGGCGTAGGGAAGATCCATCCTAGAATATACATCACTAATCGCAGTCATCCAGTACCGAGGACACATGCCAATCCAGCTTCATAGAGAAGATCCATCTCGTGGTATAATACTTTGGACAAGATCCATGTCCAGGGATGATCCATCCCTCAATATCACCATCTACGCTCACTGGGAATGTAAAGACTCCGGATAAGCTTCTTTGAGCTCAAACGCTATATCAATACCAGCGAAGGCATGATCAATATCTCGTTGCAGCGTGCAGCCCGATCCGATACTGTCAATCAATATCAGACTCTCGGCCTCACTCAGTCAATACTCTCTAATCTCACACACATGGGCTAAAATGTCATGATACAAGCCCGGACAATGATATGATATGTCAAATAGCAATAATCGAGACTGAGGCATCATATAATATGCATGAATGGACTAAGTATAGAATATAAATGAATCTAATGACATTACAGCAAGAAATGACTTCTCAGGTCTCAGTAGTATTGGCGTGAAGCCTTAACATGGTAATTAGAATGATTTGCATCTCATTGGCTTAATCACATAGATACAACACAGATATCAGCAAGAAAGAGTCACTAAGCAGTGCTCTGGAATGATCCAGGCCGCATTTCTCACGGTGCACACCCGTCACTTGGCATTTGCGTCACCTTAATAGTAATCATAGAACACACAATTCAGGGTTTCGAACCCTCAGAACCAAGTTTTGAACCGTTACTTACCTCAATCCAAGCCAAACCCTAGAATGTGATGCCCTTTCCACTCTATTTGACCTCCAATGCCTCGAATCTAACCAAAATTAGTTCATAGCCATCAATATATACTAAAGGAGTGAAACCCATACGAGATTAATTAAATTACAACACAAATCCCCAAATGGACCTAACTCGACCCCCGAGCCCACGTCTTAGAATCCGAAAAAATGTATATCAATGGAATCCTTATTCCTTCATGAGTTCATGAGTTCATTCATACCAAAAATACCAAAATCTGACAACCAAACCCCTCAAATCCCTAATTTTAGGTCCCCAATTTTCCAAGCCCTAACTAATTTTCACATAGATGTCAATCTTATAACGTTAGAAATCATCATAAAACATGTTTGAGAACCAAAGACCTTACCTCTATGAAACCCCCATTGAATTCTCTGTTGAATTTTCTCTCCAAAGCTTCTTCCTGTTTGAAATGTGTGAAAAATAACACAAATTTATGAAAGGTGGAATATATATGTTCTGACCTAGGAAAACACATCTACTGTCCAATTATCACACCTGCAGACCCGCACATGCGATTCCAGGTGCACATCTGCAGATTGTACTTATCCGCCTAGCTACCCTACTTGCGCTAAGAATCCCACACCTGCGCAATCGCATGTGTGTCCAAAATTCCGCATCTATGGCTCAAGTCAACCCTTCCCTTGGCCACATCTGCATCTCTATTTCCGCTTCTGCAGGCCCACACCTGCGGTCCACAAGCTGCAGGTGCAGTTATGACAGGAACTTAGCACTTCAGCTGCCAATTCTAACTCAAAATCTCTCGTCAACCATTCAAAATAACCCCGAGGCCCCCAGGATCTCAACCAAAAGGACAAGTCATATACCACCTTCAAAACTGGTACCCATCTTCAAAACACCTAAAACAACATTGAAACATCAAATTAACCTCGAATTCAAGCCTAAGAACTCTATAACTTTTGAGTTCCGCTTTTGATAAAAAAGCCTATCAAACCCCGTCCAAATGACCTTAAATTTTGCACACACATCCCATATGACACAATGGACCTATTTCAACTCCTGTAATTCCATTCCGACCCCAATATCAAAATCTCCCCTATCAACTGAAAAATGCCAAAAATCCATTTTCGTCAATTCAAACCTAAATCTACTCCGGACCTCCAAAACAAGTTTTGATCATGATACTTAGTCTTAAATCACCTCCCAAAGCTATCTAAATCCTAAAAACCAAATTTTGGGATCATTTGCTCACATATCAACTTTTGGTTGACTTTTCCAACTAAAGACCAACTTAAGAGACTAACTGTCTCAAACTTTCTCAAAACCATTTCGAATTTGAACCGACTAACCTGATACCACATATCACATGTGATCAAAGTATTAATAAGCAAAAATAGGGGAAATGGGGCGGTAACCCATGAAATGACTGGCCGGGTCGTTACACTCTAACGATTGATTAAGTGCCACTAGTTGTCTTTATGTTCCCTTCTGACCTTCTAGGCATGCCACCGGACAGTGATATTGGTTTTTGTATTGATTTGGCTCTAGGTACCCAACCTTTAACTATCCTACCGTACTATATGGCTCCGAAAGAGTTTAAGGAGTTGAAGGAGCAGCTTGAGGCGTTTTTAGCAAAAGGGTTTGTGAGTCCAAGGGTGTTATCTTTGGGGTGCACCAGTGTTAGTTGTGAAGTAGAAAGATGAGACTATGTGGATATGCATTGATTATTGCCTATTAAACAAAGCTACCATCAAGAACAAGTACCCGTTGTCGTGCATTAGTGATTTGTTTGACCATTTGTTGGATGCTACAATGTTCTCTAAGATCGACATGAGGTTAGGGTATCATCAGCTGAAGATTTGGGACTCGGATGCCATGAAGACTACTTTTCTTACTAGATATGACCATTATGAGT
Source organism: Nicotiana benthamiana (assembly GCA_034376525.1). Taxonomy (NCBI): domain Eukaryota; kingdom Viridiplantae; phylum Streptophyta; class Magnoliopsida; order Solanales; family Solanaceae; genus Nicotiana; species Nicotiana benthamiana. Next base: position 87,475,274 of record CM067330.1, read on the forward strand.
TTAAGGCGATGTCCTTCGGCTTAACTAATTCACCAGCGACATTCATGGATTTGATGAACAGAGTGTTTAGGCCTTATATTAATTCCTTTTTTATTGTCTTTATTGATGACATCTTTAATTACGCATGTATCCTGGGGGAGCACGAGTCACATTTGAGAGTGATGCTTCAGACATGGCAGGAACAAAAGCTATATGCTAAGTTCTCCAAGTGTGAGTTTTGGCTAAAGTGGGTGGCATTCTTGGAACATGCTATATCTGGAGAGTGTATTAAGATGGATCCCAAGAAGATTGAGGCATTTCAAAGTTGGCCACATCGCGCTTCAGTGACTGAGATCGGGAGTGTCATGGGGTTAGCAGGTTATTATTGCCGGTTTGTGTAGGGGTTTCATCCATTGCAGTACCTTTGACTAGATTGATCTAGAACGATGCTCCGTTGCATTGGTCCGATGATTGTGAGGAGAGGTTTCAGAAGCTCAAGACAACTTTGACTACAACACTGGTTCTAGTTTTGCCTTCTAATTTGGGGATGTATACGGTGTATTGTGACACTTCATGCATTGGATTGGGTTGTGTATTTATGCAAGAGAGGCGAGTTATTGCATATGCTTTATGTCGGATGAAGATTCACAAGAAGAATTATCCTATGAACGACCTAGAGTTAGCTGTGATTGTTCATGCTCTTAAGATATGGAGGCATTATCTCTATGAGGTGTCATGTGAAGTTTATTCTGATCATCGCAGCTTACAACATTTGTTCAAGCAAAGGGATCTCAATTTTAGGCAGCGTAGATGGCTTGAGTTTATGATATCGACATTCTTTATCATCCGGGCAAGGCAAATGTGGTTGCAGATACCTTAAACAAGAAGGTAGAGAGAATGGGTATCTTGTCATTCATTTCAGCAGAGAAGAGACCACTAGCTTTGGACATTCAGTCCTTGGCTAATAGACTTATGAGGTTTGATATTTCAGAGCCCAACCGATTTCTTGCATGTGTTGTTGCTCAATCTTCACTATTTGGGCAGATCAAGGCTTGGCATTTTAATGATCCGCACTTGGCAGTTCTCGGAGAGACGTTGGTACAAGGTAGTTCCAAGGAGGCTTCTATTGACGAGCATGGTGTTCTGCGGCTCCAGGGTTTTTTATATGCTCTTAGTGTCGATAGTTTGAGGGAGAGGATTCTAGAGGAGGTACACAGTTCTCAGTATTCTATTCATCCAGGTGCTATGAAGATGTATCGTGACCTGAGACATCATTATTGGTGGTGGCGGAAGAAGAAAGACATAATGGAGTATGTATGATGGGTTTTCAATGACTTAGCCTTATGCTTCTTATATTTTGATGATCTAACAAACTTATTGTTAAGAACCAGATAGAGAATCTTGTCCCACGGGATACACATCTCATGTGAACGGTTCGAAGTCTGAAAATTAGTAAATGGATAACGACCAAATGGAGGAACATAATAGGGATCCGATGCATTGTTCCCTTAGATGCTTCCAATGTCTTTCACAACAGAACAAGTCAGTGGCTGCACGCGATCAATATAAAAAGAAAGCCAATAGGGACCTGCTCCCTTTGGGATTCTCTGACAAAAGCATAGGTAAAGTGCACAGCTGGAACATTGCAGAAGAAAGTGACCATCTGGAAAATGTTAAAGATAAGGAACACAATCAGGACTAGGTATGTTGGTGTGTACTGATAGAAGTACAAAGTCCACTATCCACCTGGAACGCAACTGCACAGAAGTGGCTATGCAGATAGTGCAGCAGTCACTTCTCACTGGGAAGAAGTACACCAAGAGTTGACATCATTATCTATTGTGATATATTTTGTGATAAAACAACCTGGTGCAAGATACACTTCCCTTGTGCATTTAGTGATTTTTGCAAAAGAAGAAAAAACATTCATCCTGCATTGAGGTGACTAGTGCGTCAAGAACAAGAAGAGAACTCCACTACGAATCAGTTTCTAACCAAGTTTTATGTATGCCCATAGTTGAGTTGTAATCTTTTTTATTGTTCTACATTGTAATTCCTAGTTTGCTTTCTTAGAAGCGCTATCTTAGGAACAAACCAAATTTGTATACTTTAGAAGTTTATGTTGTGATTAGGAATAGTCATAAGTTAAATCCTCTGTAACTAGGAGAGTTATAGAGTGGCTTTTGGTAGTGTAAAACAAGTTGTTTGAAGTCTTTGAATAGGGTGTTTGCAAAGTGTCTTGTAATATGTAGATTACAAGTTAGTTGAGTTTAGAGCCTACATGTGTAGGTTGTGGTTTTTCGATCCCATTTTCTAGGATTTTTCCACGTAGAAAACTCTGGCCTTCTTTACATTCAACAGTTATTGCATTCTACGTATTGTCTCATAGAGGACCAGGTACTCTATAACTTGTTGGACTCATATAAGTTATCAATTGGTATCGGAGCAGATTTCTCATATATGGATAACACCAAGGAGGAATCCTCAATGGCTTCCCCACCAAGCTTTGAAGAAGCGCAATCAACCTATAGACCTCCCAAATTCAATGGTCATTACTACGGCTAGAGGAAGACCAGGATGCATGATTTTATTATAGCAGAAGATTCAGAGCTGTGGGACATCATTTGTGACGGTCCACATATTTCTATGAAAAAACTTGAAGAAAAAGGACCATTGGTGCCCAAAGGGAGATGAGAGTACAACAACATTGACAGAAAATATTTAGAAAAGAACTATCGTGCCAAGAAAATATTGATGTGTGGCATAGGACCTGATGAGTAAAATAGAGTATCATCTTGTGATACTGCCAAAAAAGTATGAGAAGCCTTACAAACTGCACATAAAAGAACCACTCAACTCAAATAATCCAAGATTGATATGCTCACCACTGAATACAAGCTCTTCGGGATGAAGGATGATGAGTCCATACAAGATATGCACACTAAATTCACCTCCATCATAAATGAATTTACTCACTTGGAGATGAAACAAGCTTGTAAAGGAAATTCTCAGTGTTCTACCTGGTTTCTGGGAAAGTGAGATAAATGCCATCACGGAAGCCAAAGATCTACAGACTCTAACCATAGATGAGTTGATTGGTAATCTAAAAATAGTTCCATGATGTAAATGGAAACTAAGGCAACAAAGTACGATTCACTGCTCGCGCTGATGGCTCAGTCAGATGATGATGAAAAAGAAGATGAACACGATGAGGTAAACTTTAGGGATGTTCAGAGAAATCTGAAATCCTATTCTTCCAGATACTAAGCTATTTATAATATGTCTTAATTAATGCTTATTATACTCTTGAAAATGATAAGGAGATCCTGACCATAGAACTAGGAGAGGCCGAACAATCCCAGAGATGATCTAGCAGTCTGTGGAGTGGACTTAAATGAGACAATAGCTAATCTTGAACTAGAGAAGGAGGCCCTAAATGAAAAAATAACAGGTGTGAAAAATGATAGAGGGATTGATAGTAGTAGTTGTTGATCTAAAAGAAACAATAGAAGGTCTTAGCAATAAGAGACACACTTTAGAAGAAAACATTACCTCTACTGAAGAGGAAAGGGATGACCTTCTAGTGATATTTGTTGATATAGAAGAAACCATTGAAGGACTAAAAAGAGAGTATAGGAATGTAGGAGATGGGAAAGGGAAGGAAGTAACCAGTGAGTCGCACATCTTTCTAGAAAAGGAGTTAACTGTTGCAAAAACTAGTCTTTGCAGTGAACTCGAGAGGAATCAGCAACTCCAATCTGAGTTGGAAAAAGTAACAAATGATCTTGAGAAATCCTTGAAGTGGACATGGTCCCCAGATGCTGTTAATACTATGTATCTCAACAATAGTGAGAAAAAAGAGGGCATCGAGTTCCAAAGGGAGAAAACTCCCTACAGCCTACACTGCAAGTATATCGCTGTACCTGAACTGGCTATGTACCCACCGCAAAAATAATGGGCATTTTAAAGTTAATTGTCAGACAAGGGTTTAGTCTGCTCCGAAGAACAAGGCATTTACTAATAGAGTGACGACTATCAAAGGACCGGGTATCACTCGCAAAAAATGGATGCTTCCTGCATAGACTAGAAAATCCCTCATTGTCACACCTCCTTTTTTACACGGCTACCCCGAAGGATGACACATATAAGGGAGTTTTTCTAATTAAAGTGACATTATTCGAAATGGGATTATTTATTTGAATTTTTTGTTCAAAGTCGCCACATGGGATAGGCTTTGGCTTTTGGTGTCGCAAGTCACCGGTTTATTTAGAATCCAAAATTGAGGAAATTTTTTAGACTACCCAAATGGAGTTTGCGAACCATAAATTCTAAGTAAGTAATTTTGTTGACCCGAGGGAAAGTGTTAGGCACCCTTGGATCCCATGGTTCTAGCATGGTCTCTTAAACTATTATAATTGGCTAAAACTCTAATTTTTTGTACATATTAATCCTATAGTGAATTTTAAAATTATTAACCGCTCTATTCATTTTAGAGATATTTGCAACGTCATTAAAATCCGTCTCGAACCACGTCACATAAATGCACCCGGGTCCTTGACATATTTTAATATCGCCGAGACTTGGATTTGGGTCACATAAATGCGCACCCGAGTTTATGGAGATATTTTATTAATATATTGCGCCTATAGCAACTACGCGTTTGGAAATTCGTGGAAGGCCGTAAATTTGCTAATCAACACTTCCAACTTTCTATATATTTTATTAAGTTGAGGAGCCTCACGTAGTGTTGATTATGTTAGCGTGGCTCACTTTATTTTTATAAAGGCAACCTAAAGCAGATATAGTTTTCAATTATGCTTGTCCCTAAAAGGGTCCTAATAATTTCGTACATGAGTAATGCACTTAAAGGATTCGGCACCTACATTTCCAGCCTCATTCATGGTTGGTTATGTAACTTGGGCTTTGTTTAATATGGCCCACAGGAGATACATTTCATTAGGTTTCATAATTAACATCAATTTGGACCTTAACTTGGGCCCAAAAGCGTTGGACTGCAAGTGATCAGGACAACAGTCCTTTTAAATCACTACACTGTAACCACTGATATTATGGAATCAACCATTTTTACAAACATTAAGGACATTTTAAGAAGAAAACATTTGATGATGACTTTATATCAACAAATTATTAGACTGTATCTCAAACTTTAAATTCCGGCATCTGAATAAAGAAATCGATGTTCTCATCATGCAGAGTAAATATATACAACTGTTGACTCTCTACTACATCCTCATTCATGAATACCAAGTAAAATCATGGACTAAACTATTTTAATCCTACTGAAATCTAAACAAATAGAAGTTATAATCCGCATACAGTCCAGTGTTATTACAAGTTCATATATATTAAAATATTAGAAAGGATACTGAAACTTAACAACACAATATAACATTGAAACATAAAATGGAATTATATTCATTTGTCAACATTGATCTTGAACAGGCACAGTTGTGCTTTACAAATTTGAGTGAGAATCAATACAAGGAATTACAGCAGAAAAGAAGGTCCTATGAGCAAAGTTAAGCGAATAACAAGCAAGCACAACAGCCAAACAGCCAGTAAAACCCAGGAACTCAGGAAATTTTGAGAAAAAACAAATAGTGACAATAGATCTCTGAAAGTTTTATTCTAAATCTCGAAAAGTCTGAAGAAAAGGTCCCTAACCCTCTCAAAAAATCTCCTCGAAAAAGTCTCCAAAAATCCCCTTGAAATGTTCAGATTGTCCCTTTTTATAACTGAAGCCTTAGGGCAACATACATCTTTTTTTCCTTTTAGTCCTTTATCCATTTTTCAGTTTTGCCTAAATGGTCCATGATTTTCTGACTTGTGCCTCAAGTTTTGAGGTAGAAATTATACTTAGACCCCTCACTAGAATGTTGTAGAAGTTTGTTACAAGATTACCTATATTCAAATGCCCTTAATACCCATGTCCCTTTTGCTAATTACTGGCCTAAGTGGTTTAAACCTTGGTTCCTATCTATTGGGTCAGAAATTGATCCTAGTTAATTATTTCAGGTTATAGACCAAGATCAAATTCTGAATTACAAACTAAATTTTGCAGAAACAAACAACCAAGGGCTAGAATTCAATGCAACTCATGGATTCAAAGCAAATATCTCAATGTGGACTTTACATTACTCAACAACAAAGATGAAACCAATTATCACAACCTTCAAAATCGCATGGATACTAATCGATTTTGGGACAAGAAGAAATGAAAAATCAGAGCATGCTTATTCAGGGACACTCATGAATTTATAATTAAGCAAACTTTTTAGAAGCGGGTCATTCAATCATAAAACTAAGACATATGGTGGAAAAGAAATTACTAACCAGAAAATCCTAATAGATGAGTAAATGGGCATGCATGACAAAATCAATGAAACTTAGAAGCAAAGGGAAAAAGAACCAAAACAATTAGAAGAAGACCTAAAGCAACGATACAGGAATCATAAGGATGACCAGATTAAAACACTCAGTAGAAAACTAAAAGCTATTATAAGAAAGAGTACATGATTTAAAGTTAATAAAAGATGAATAACGGAAATCAAACACTCAGAATAAGGAGACTTAGCATATTTAATAAATGTAAATAAATAAAATCAAGAGTAATTTGACAAGAGAACTAGGACAAGTATATGATTCTAGATGGAAACGCCTACTCAAAATTTCAACTATAACATACTTAGACAAAAATAAGAATAGAAGATCAACAAAAGAGAACAAGGATGAGAATATAGTAACTATTCAGTATTTTCCACAGATGAACAAATGAAAACTCAGGAACATGTAACTCTAGATGGAAATAACTATCCAGAATGTCTTGAATATGAAGAGATACATAACAAGTAACAAGAAATAAAATCAAAAAGCAAGAGAAGGCATATGATTTCAAGGATGAACAGATGAACTCAAACAAATGAAAAATCAAAGAAAATCAGAACGAGAAAGCACAAACACAAATATAAAGCACACATGGACTTCGCTTTATTTTAGCCTTGCAACCCTAAATTGGAACTCTTCCAGTTTTCGTGTTCTTTCACCTCTTTTGAGAGGTCCTTTCGTCTTCTAAGGACTTCTCCTTATGTATTAAATAGAGGAAAAGGGTTTCAGGGGAGGGTCAGCTGGTTCTAAGACATAGTGGGGTTTTAGATTGGGTTTTCAGTCTTGTCTGGTGGTATTCAAGGGTCGTGGGTGGAAGGGTTGTGGATGGGGACATGAGACGGTCACCTAGGACCAATTTTAGGGGATTCTGGTGAGTTTAGGGGTTTGGGGTTAAATTTGATTTGATATTTGAGACGATCTGTTAGGATTCGAATGATGGGGTTTAAGTGGTTGGGAAGAGGGAGAAGAGGTGGTTCAGGGATGTTATTTTGGTTTGATTTAGGGTTTGTGTCACCGGAGACGGCGGAACCGGTGATTCTTCCGTCGAATATTCGAAGAGTTGGGGGAGGTGTTTGAAGGAAACCAATGGTGGGAAGGAAAAGAAGAGGTTGAGAGGATCTAATGGTATAATTTTGGGGCTGTTTGGTGGCCGATCCCTGCCGTGAGGCGATTTCTGGCGGCAGCGTTAGGGTGGTTGAGGGGTGGTAGACCGTAGGTTTATGGTGGTGCCGGAGTGTTATATACTGGCGTATAGATACGAGGAATATGAGTTGTTTGTATCTGAATATACAAGGGTGTTTGGACATATTTATGTGATTTGGGGAAGGGCTTCAGGACCGTTGGATCGTTTATGATCGATGAGAGAAATGAATTGCCCCAAAACGATGTGGTTTTAGGGCATCTCTTGTATGGACTGGGTCAAGGACAAGTTAATGGGCTGGGTATGTGGCATTTGGACGGGTAAAATCCTTTGGCCCACCTAGGTTTGGCCCAATTGTGGCCAGCCTGGGTAATTTATTAAAAATACCATTTTTGTTTTTTATTTATTATCTCCTAATTGAATTTTATATATCCTAGTTAGTCTAGATCAAACTAATAACTACTTATTGTGCAAAATTAATAAAAAGGCAACAATAAAAATTAACCATAAAATGCTAAACAATTAAAAAGCCGGAATAACTACTCGATTTTTTGTGATTTTATATTTTTTGCAAAAGTAAACCTTAATTACAATTAATTTTAAAAACCCATGTGAAATTAAAACCTAAATGCTTATGCACTTTTGTATTTTTATGATTTTTATGCATGCATTGATGAAAACACACTAATATGCGCAATTAAATCCTAAAAATAAATATTAAAGGGGAAAAATTCTAAACTTGAGAATTCTGTAGGAGTCATCTCAAAGGGGTAAAAATCACATGATCACAGCTGCCCCTCTTTTCTCGGAAACACAGAGAGTTTTCGTGTAAAGAAAAGTGAGCAAACATGAGCGTTTTTCATCTGACTGAGTACTCAGTGTGAAGACTTTTTGAAAAATTCCTGACCGAACCTTGCTTCAAAGATTGCCTACATATCCTTGGCGATAAAGAAATCAGGTTAGTGTAGTTCTAGAAGTTTTGGTAGCTGGGACTACTATAGGGCTGTGATTTCGCTGCTGTTGGCTACTGCTACCGCTTACCGACTCTTTTTTACAAAATAAAAACAACAGCTAAGCTAGCTAGGTCTACCATCTACGAGTTACAAAATTCCTATCAATGAGTCTCTTGAAACTTGATCTCGAGTCTTGGCTAGTTCTTGTGACAGATTTCGGCCTGAATCCTGATACTCGTTAGTTGCAGCTGCTAGCTTGTTCCTCAATCTGGAAACAAAACAGGACATGCGGGTCTTGAGATTTCAATCAAATTTGAGCAATTTGTTCCTCTGTCTGTTTCATCATTTTGAATTCATTTCTTTTTTTGTTCTTTTCTTTCTTTCCTTATTTTGGATTAAGGCTCCCACTTTCGGTCGTCTCGAATTCTGTGCCTTGAGGTACAACCTTCTCGGACGTCAAAACAAGCAAACAAAGGAAATTTTTCTGCCCCAGTTTTTAGTGGGAAAATTCCGTGAGTTATTTATAATACAAATCAGAGCTATTTTCAAAAAACAAAAAAGTCAAGATTTCGTATCATTTGCACTGATTACCAGGTTATGCTGGGCACGAGAAAGGGTCCTTACGAGGGATAGGAGGAGGATCCACGGGTTGTGCTGGGAGAGGAATGAAAAGTCCCTGCTGGGGATTGAAGGAAAACCACGGGTCATGCCAGGATTGAATGGGGAATTCCTGGGTAATCCCAGGGAGATCCATGGGTTATGCTGGGATAAATGGAAGAAGTATGGTTATGCTAGGGGGATCCGCGGGTTATGCCGGGATTAAGGGAAAACTCCTAGGTTATGCTAGGGAGATCCACGGGTTATGCTAGGATGAATGAAAAATTCGTGGGTTATGCCAGGGGAATTCGCGGATTATGCCGGGATTGAGGGAAATTTTTCTAGGTTATGCTAGGGAGATCTGCGGGTTATGCTCGGATAAATAGAGAATTCCTGGGTTATGCCAAGGGAATCCGCGGGTTATGCTAGGATTGGGGGAAGACTCCTAGGATATGCTAGGGAGATCCGCGGGTTATGCCGGGATGAATGGAAAATTCCTGGGTTATGCCAGGGGAATCCGTGGGTTATGCCGGGATTGAGGGAAAACTCCTAGGTTATGCTAGGGAGATCCGGGGGTTATGCCGGGATAAATGGAAAATTCCTGGGTTATGCCAGGGGAATCCGTGGGTTATGCTGGGATTGAGGAAAAACTCCTAGGTTATGCTAGGGAGATCCGCGGGTTATGCCGGGATAAATGGAAAATTCCTGGGTTATGCTAGGGGAATCCGCGGGTTATGCCGAGATTGAGGGAAAACTCCTAAGTTATGCTAGGGAGATCCGCTCCTTTGGTTGTGTTTACCCCGTGTTCCTTTTGTTTTTCTAGATTGCACCTGCGTCTACTTCAATTCAAAAGAAAAACAAATTGTTAGTTTGAACAGTGATTGAATTTGCGGCTTTGTTCTGCTTGATTTCAAACTCATTTATGTTGGACGAGAAACCCTAGACTTTGATCTTTACCTCATAAGTTGGCCGTGGGGTCTTCATTTTCTGGTTGGCTTTTGTTTTCCATGCCTTTGGTTATGATTTTGTCATTATTTCGATATCAGAGCTTGCCTTTGGGATCTTTGGTAGGAACCAATATCTTGCTTGGGCTTAACCCTTCCGATTTTGATTCACATTCATGGACTCTTTAACTTTTAATTTCTTTTCTTTCTATTTTCCTTCTTTCGAAGCATTAGCCGTCATGATCAAGCCGGGTTTGGCTATATGCACTTGCCGATATCAGACATCCCTTTTAGTTCTTGCCAGGAGAAAAACCCGTGTGACCGACCCTGCAACCTTCTTTTTCGGAATGTTGAGGACATCAAAGTTAAAGGGGAAAGGAGTGGGAAAATAATAAAACAAAACCTGAGTTTAGAGGGATATGTTTATTTTGCATGAAAAGGGAGGACTTATCTGGGAGTGTGTGGCAGCTTTAAATAGAAACGACATGCTTCTCGGACTGAATACCCGACCCAGATCCATTTCTTCTTTTCTGATTTCAAATCTTTCAAAATCAAGGGAACCTGTTCAGGCTTCAGTGGCAATATTCCTCTTTTCGACCGACGATGCCCTTTTTTGGTTTTCGCCAATCAACCTCTCTCATTTCTCTTCTCCCGTCACCCGATAGAGATTTTTGCAAGTTATTACTAAACACACTCTCTCATTTTGTTTTTCTCTGCTCACCGTCGCCTTCTGGTGAAGGTTTTCACCGATAAGACTCTCTCATTTTATTTCTCTCAAAAATATAAGTTGTGCCGAATCCTTACAATGATGTTTGTCACGTCGCTGCTTTGGCCAATTAATCAGAAGGACTTGAATTGGGCTTCTTGAATAAAGGAGGTTGCACAGGAATCTACAACTTTGAAACCATTCGGGCGGATAACCGAAGCAATACATTTCTGTCCCAGTTTTATTTCTTGGGGAATTGGGGTTTTTATTTTGATATGACTGAACCTCAGGGAGAAGCTGCATATGTATCCTTTCGGAATCAAGTCAGACGTAGTTTAGGAAATTTTTTCCTAAACTAATTTGTTTGTGTTTTTTTATATAGTTTTTTCTTCTCTCTTTTTTCCATTTTTTGTTTCATTTTTTTCTTTTCTTTTTTTATTTCTATTTTTTTTCTTTTTTTCTTTTTATTTTTCTTTTTTATTTTTATTCCCCCTTTTTTCTTTTGAACAACATTTACGGGTTCCAAAGAGGGTGATCAGAGAAACGTAGTCGGCTCAAAGGTTTTGCGAATGATTGTTAGTGTTTATGGTAGCGGGAAAGAAAAGCCTTCGTCATTTCAATCAACCGGAGTCATTGTTGCAGGGAGTTCAAACATAATACCTTTGTACTGCATCTGCATTTACTGCTGCCTCGGGCTCGTCCCCCTCAACGTCTCCCAAGTACAATGCTCCTTTTGGCAGTAAATTTCTGATAATGTATGGACCTTTCCAGTTTGGAGCGAACTTTCTTTTGGCTTCCTAATGGTGAGGAAGTATACGCCTCAATACCAACTACCCGACTTCGAAATTTCTAGGACGCACTTTCTTGTTGTAAGCGGGGGCCATTCTTTCTTGGTACAACTGCCCGTGACACATCGCAACCATTCATTTTTCATTAATTAAAGACAGTTGCTCCAAACGAGTATTAACCCATTCACTATCTTCAATTTCTACTTTGACAATTACTCGAAGCGAAGGGATTTCTACCTCTACGGGTATGATAGCTTCAGTCCCATAGAACAACAAATAAGGAGTTTCTCCTACCGATGTGCGTACTATGGTACGATATCCCAGCAATGCAAAAGCCAACTTTTCATGCCATTGCCTTGAGCTTTGAATCTTTTCCTCAAGATCTTCTTGATGTTCTTGTTAGCTGCTTCGACGACACCATTAGCTTTGGACCGGTAAGGGGTGGAGTTTCTATGTGTTATCATGACTTGTTCACATATTTCTCCCACCAGACGACTGTTTAGATTAACTGTGTTGTCTGTAATAATGGTTGCGGGAATCCTAAAACGACAAATGATGTTGGAATTAACAAAATCCACCACCACTTTCTTGGTAACAGACTTAAGAGTGATGGCTTCGACCCATTTTTTGAAGTAGTCAATAGCAACCAGTATGAATCTATGTCCATTCGAGGCTTTTGGCTCAATCGGCCCAATGACATACATGCCCCAGGCAGCAAATGGCCAGGGTGCTGACACAGGATGCAATTCAGTTGGCGGTGCATGTATCAAATCACCGTGCACCTAACATTGATGACATTTAAGCTGAAGCAATCTTTATCCATGGTCATCCAGTAATACCCGGCTCGGAGTATCTTCTTTGCCAATACGTACCCGTTCATATGAGGCCCACACACTCCCGCGTGTACTTCATGCATAATTCTCCCGACTTCCTCGGGGTCAACTCATCTCAGCAAATTAAGATGTGGAGTTCTTTTGTATAAAGTTTCACCACTCAAGAATAAATTGCTTGCGTGCGGTCGGATGGTTTTCATTTGCTCCGCGGTGGCTTGCTCGGGATACTCCTGCGTTTTCAGGAATCTCTTGATGTCATAATACCAGGATTCTGTGTTGGACTCTGCTTCGGTCACATTACAATACCCATGCCTTTCTTTGATTTGGATTTGTAAAGGATTGACGTAGGCGTTTCCGGGGTAAGGAAACATGGAAGGCAAAGTGGCAAGTGCGTGTGCTAGCTCATTGTGACAACGAGGAATGTACCTGAATTGTACTGACTTGAACTGTTTGCTGAGGTCTTCCACATGCTGTTTATAGGGGATGAGTTTAACGTCTCTTGTTTCCCACTCTCCTTGAGCCTGTCGGATGATCAAATCTGAATCTCCCATGATTAAAAATTCCTCAACATCTTGGTCAATGGCCATGTTCATGCCCATGATGCAAGCCTCATATTCAGTTTTATTATTGGTGCTGAAGAAACGGAGCTTGGCTGTCGCCGGATAATGTTGCCCTATGGGTGAGATTAAAATTGCCCCAATCCCTACGCCTTTTGCGTTTACTGCTCCGTCGAATAACATTTCCAAGCGGGGATGTCTTCAGATGTTACTTCCACCGAATCACTTCTTCATCAGGGAAATAGGTATTCAACGGACGATATTCATTGTCTACGGGATTTTCAGCCAGATGATCTGCCAATTCTTGAGCCTTCATTGCAGTACGAGTGACATAAACTATGTCGAACTCGGTGAGCAGGATTTTCCATTTGGCCAATCGCCCTGTGGGCATCAGTTTTTGGAATATATACCTCAGTGGGTCCAACCTGGTTATGAGGCAGGTGGTATGAGCTTGCAGATAATTCCTTAACTTCTGAGCCACCCACGTTAAAGCGCAACACGTTCTTTGTAGAAGTATGTACTTGGACTCGTAACTTGTAAACTTCTTACTCAGATAATAAATGGCTTGCTCTTTCTTTCCTGTGGCGTCATGCTGCCCGATAATACAACTGAAAGAGATTTCCAAGACTGTTAGATAGAGAAATAGTGGCCTTCCCGATTCCGGCGGAACCAAAACTGGTGGTTGGGACAAATAGTGTTTGATTCTGTCAAAAGCTTCTTGACACTCGACAGTCCATTTAACTAAAGCATCCTTTTCAATAGCTTGAATATGGGCTCGCATGTGGAAGTCAACTGGATGATGAATTGGCTGATGTAATTCAATCTTCCCAATAGGCTCATTACATCCTTCTTGGTCTTTGGAGGAGATAGCTCTCGAATGGACTTTATCTTGGTTGGATCCAACTTGATACCTCTCCGGCTGACGATGAATCCTAGATGTTTGCCTGACGGAACCCCATATCCACATTTGGCCGGATTCAGTTTCAAATCATACTTGCGAAGCCTTTCAAAGAACTTCCTTAAGTCCCTTACGTGATGACCCTGAGTCTTGGACTTGATAATCACATCATCCACATATACTTATATTTCTTGATGCATAATATCATGGAAAATGGTGGTCATGTCCCTCATGTATGTTGGCCCGGCCTTTTTCAATCAGAAAGGCACAACTCTGTAATAATAAGTTCCCCAAGGTGTGGTGAAGGCGGTTTTCTCAGCATCTTCCTCATCCATCAACACTGGTGGTATCCTGCGTAGCAATCTACAAAGGATTGTATCTCGTGTTTGGCACAGTTATCGATAAGGATGCGGATGTTGGGTAGAGGAAAGTTGTCCTTGGGACTTGCCAAGTTTAAATCTCTGTAATCCACACAAACTCGAGTTTTTTCGTCTTTCTTCGGTACCGAGACCACATTGGCCAACAATGTGGTATAGCGAACCACTCGGATTACCCCTGCCTCTAGCCGTTTTGTGATCTCCTCTTTGATCTTATCGCTGACATCAGGTTTGAACTTTCTTTGTTTTTGTTTGACCAGAGGGCATTCGGGATACGTGGGAAACTTATGAACCACAAGGTCAACACTCAATCGAGGCATATCATCGTAAGACCAAGCAAATACATCTTTGAATTCCAAAAGAAGTTGAACCAATGAATCTCGTATTTCTTTATTCACATCGATGCTTATTTTACTTTTCTTGATTTCACCGGGATCTCGCAAGTTAACCGGTTCAGTATCGTTTAAGTTTGGATTAAGTTTATTTTAAAAGTGTTCCAACTCTCGGTTGATTTCCCTAAAAGCCTATTTTTCATCAGATTCCAGTTCTTGGTTCATTATTTCAAAAATAGGCAGCATGTTTGGGTCTTGGCATTAAGTCCGCGAGCATGTCGTTCTATTTAAAGCCACATTATTGGGACTGGAAAAAGAAAAAATAAAAAATAAAAGAAACACACAAATCATTAAAAGACAGAGAAGTGCAAATGTTAAAACATTGATTTCATTTGTTTGAAATTGTAAGATAATATGGTTTACGTCTAGAATGTAAAGGACAAAATATGAAAGAAAACACCGAGCTACACCCTGAAATAGCTCGTTATGCAAGGAAAGGTAGCAAGGCGGGACTATTGGGCCTCCCGCCTAACTAGGAAAGGAGTGGCCTTCCAGTTTTGCAGCTTGGCATCCGATCCCATATAGAGCACTTCAGTAGTGCTTGAGCCTTCTCCCAGCTGGACCATGCTGGCTTCATAATATAATTCCCTCATGGCTCCACATATCTCCTCAATTTCCTCTGATGTAAAGGTCTCGTCGTCTTCTTCCTCACTGTACTTTGGTTTTACAAATGTTTTGTACAAGTGGGGTAGGGGTTGTGGCAAAGACCATCCATGACGTTTCCTATGGTTGGACCAGGTGATATCTCTGATGTTGGATGAAAGCCTAACCCAAAGAACTTTTCTATGGCAGGAAAAGCGACCGGCTCAGTTATGCCTTGTAGGGAGCTTCCAAGTCCCTTGCATGGCTTAAAACCTTGGCGTGTCATCTCTCTTGCCACCACGATTGAAGCATTAGAGAGGAAAGGCTGGGGGAGTGGTTTGCCTTTTTCGTGTTGATCGGCTACCACAATTTCAAAAGCTTGGTAAACTATATGTTCACTTCCCTCTTTGGCTTCGAGGCAGGTAACAGAGGGGTCCCAGTAAATTGATTGTTCTCTTCTCTATGGACTACAATCTCCTAGTTTTCATGTTCGAACTTCAGCATTTGGTGCAGAGTAGAAGGTACCGCTCCTGCCGCGTGAATCCACGGTTTTCCTAGGAGGTAGTAATAGGATGTTTCCATGTCCAATACTTGAAATTTCACTTCAACGTCGAAAGAACCAATGGTCAGCACCAAGTCAATTTCCCCTATGGTGTCTCTCTTGAATCCATCAAAGGCTTGGACACACACAAGGGGCATATATCCACCCCAGAACCTCCGTCTATCATCACTCTTTTGACATAATAGCCTTCACATTTGATGGTGAGGTGCAAGGCTTTATTGTGGGCAGCTCCCTCCGGAGCTAAATCATTCTTGCTAAATGTAACTTGATTAATAGCAAAGAATCTTTCCGCCATTTTCTCTAGTTGCTGTACGGAGGTTCCAACCGTTACATAAGCTTCATTAAGGGTTTTGGCCAACACTTTCTGGTGCTCTGGAGATTTCAACAACAGTGACAATAAAAAGACCTGCTCGGGAGACTCTCGGAGCTGGTCCACCACCTCATATTCTAGCATTTTCATCTTTTGAAAGAAGGTTTCTGCCTCTTCAACATTCACTGGCCTCTTAGGTGGAAATCGCTGTTTGGTAGCAACGTTCACTTCTTCCATATCTGAATATTTCTTTGTGGGATGGCCTTTTTTGGTTTCCCCGATGATCACTTTGCCCTTATATGTGATTATGGTCTCTTGGTAATTCCACGGGACTGCAGAAATGTTTGTCATTGGCTTCTGAGGTGCGCAACCGATTACCACGGGCTCATTCAGCCTTGGCGGTTTAATCGATCCCCGTACCATATAAGCTCTTTTGGGTACATACATCATTTTGTTCAACTCAAACCTTCTTGGGGGACTCAAAGTAGGCTGTTTTTCTTGATTCCCTCGTGATGTAAAGTATTATTTCTTTGGTAGGGGTCGTCTCAGTTTTGATTCTGACTCCTTCTCTGCTTCTGGGTACTTGGCTTCACACGTTCCTTTTCTTCACCCTTCTTGGGGGTAACCTCTGGTTTTCTGTTCACATCAGCAATATTTATTATGGCTTTTAGGGCAGGGTCAAATTCTTTGTCCTCACAAATCATTCCGATGACCGGCCCATTGTCGTGGGATGACAACAGGTTGTTGGTTACGTTCGGGACATCTTCGTCTCTCAGCACTATCTTCTTTTGTTCTATTAAATCCTCTATTGCTTGTTTCAGAGTGCAGCACTCTTCGGTGTCATGTCCTTCTGCCCCGGAATGATAGGCACAACGTACGCCCCTTTGATATGAAGGTGACTCGGGCTTCTGCCTGTTTGGGGGCACGGGCTGTAGGAGACCCATATGGACCAGTTTTGGGAATAATCTGGCATAAGATTCCCCTATTGGAGTAAAATATTGTCTCCTGGGAGGTTCCATAGGACGGTAATTACTTTGCTGAGGGCGGGGATTATAGTGATTCTGATGAGGTTGATTTCTCGATGTTTGGTTTCTATTGCCCTGTTGTTGTGGTCGAGCAAATGGCTGGGTATTCATGACTGCATAAGATTTAGGAACATAAATGCATGTCTTGGTAGGGATAGTAATGTTGAGAGACCCTTTCTGAGAATACATGTGTGTGAGCATGATGTCTTCTCATTCCGGAGGCCACCATTGACACTTCCTCTTTCTTTTTGTTTCTTGCGACCCATCCTGCCTTACCTTGGATGGCCTGGGAGGTTGCTCTTATGGCGGACTGACTCAGAATTCTTCCTATCTTCAGGCCATTTTCTACCATCTCACCGATCTGAATTGCCTCTGCAAAATGTTTGCCCTTGCTAACATCATATTTTGAAAATAATCCGCCTCTTGCTCTTGTAGGAAGACGATGACCATCTCCGTCTCGTCCATGGGTGGCTCTACTCTCGACGCTTGTTCGCACCACTTGACAACATATTCTCTGAAGCTTTCTGAAGGTTTCTTTTTCAAGTTGTCCAAGAAGTTCCTGTCCGGGGCAATGTCAATGTTATACTGGAATTGCCTTACAAAATCCCGGGCGAGGTCATTCCAGATATGCCATCGAGTGATATCCTTGTCCATGTACCATTTAGAAGTGATGCCTACTAGGCTCTCTCTTTGAAATATGCCATCGGGACTTCTTTTTTTCCACCTGCCCCACCAATTGATTGCAATACTTTTTCAAATGAGCGATGGGGTCGCCGTGGCCATCGTACTTTTCAAACTTCAACGTTTTGAACCCCAGAGGGAGATGTACGTGTGGGAACATGCATAGGTCCGAGTAAGACACACTCTTCTGCCCACTTAATCCTTGCATGTTTTTCAGACTTTGTTTGAGGCTTTTCATCCTTCTTGTTTTTTCATCTTGTCCAGGTGTGTTAGGGGTTTTGTCTTGCACATGTGTGAGTTCGTATGCTGGTTGAGAGTAGTAGTATGTGGGTTATGGGGGAGGCTCAGTTTGGTAGTTGGGAGTTTGAAATGTGAAAGCTGTGGGATCAATCATGGACCTCGGCACCGCAGGCTGTGTGGTGGCTGTGCATGGAGGTGCCGTACAAATTTTTGGAACTGGACCAAATGTAAACATCGGAGGGCGGGCTTCAGAAGGCGCTCCGAAAAAGTTGGTTGATATAGTGGGCTTCCCCAGGAGGATATTTGGGTGACTGATGGGGATGGTGGAGGTACCCCCCGACCTTGGGAAAAGCTCATGAAATCTGGGGATATCACTTGGAGGTTTCTTCCATTGGTCCAAACATCCCACATCTCCATAACTCGAAGTCGAAGGATCCTATTCTCTTCAGCTGCCGCAGATTCAGAGGCTGGAATCCTAGTAATTGGGTTGTCCTCTGGGATAGGGACTGCTGGTAGAGTCAATTTGGATGACATCTTTGCGCTTCCTTTTGATCTAGTAAAGTATCTGTGCGAGGACAGCTTACCACAAACCAATCAGTGTTCTTAGAACACCTGGACTGGAAACTGGAATTACAAATGCTTAGATTGGGGTAGATAACAAACAGAAAATCCCACATTGGATATGATGCACCTACGCAATTAATGAGTTTTTATGTGTTTGCAATGGTCGCATGCGCCATCCCAGCATTTATTCCAAATTTCCTTTTGTTTTCTGCTTCTTATTTCCTATTAGCTTTCTTTTTTAGGAATACGGTCGAATCCTATAAAAATTGCCTACGTATCATGATATCGCATGAATCAGACTGAGCGTAGTTCATGGAACAAATGTTATGTAAATAACAGGATATTTCGGGGTTTTCAATTTTTATAAAGACATAAACTTTGATTACAAAAGCAAACAAAATGAAAGGAAATTACTAAACTTGGACTCAATAAACATACAGACTCGAAAGATGCGTAACAGAACATACAGACAGACTCTTTTAAGAGAACACAAATTTATGAGTACATTAAAACTTCTAATGTTTTTGGAGCTTGCGGGGCATCGTCCGGCCTTGCCGCAGGCTTGCATGCTAAGCTTCGTTGGAGGTGGTGGAGATCTTCTATCACTTGATGAACAAATGTCATGGCAGTAGCAAAGAACATAGATTTCATCATGTCCTTACAGTGGTTGCACTTTGTGGTAATATACTCTGCAATTGCCCGCATCCTTTTCCTGATAACACCCTTCTCTTGTAATGGACGCCATATTTGCTCGGCCCTTACTTCTATAGTTTGTTCGGCTACTTGATTAAACTTTTGGAATTTCCGAAAATCCCTTTCTAATCCTGCTATTATTGCATAGCAATGCTCTCTTTCGGCTTTGAAGCCCCTGGCTTGTTTGGCCATTTTGTTTTCAGCTATGATGACCCTCTGTTTTAAACCAATAATCTCGTTTCCATTCCCTTCTTTTAAATACTCCAGTATGCGGGCTCGTTCCTCTGCACTTTTAGTCAATTGCTTCCGAACCCTAGATAGCTCACCATCTGCCTTATTCAGGTCGAACTCGCATTCGGTTACTTTCTGTCGCAAGTTCTCTATGAGCTTTTCATCTTTTGCACTCCTAGGAGGATTTTCTATAACTGCCTTCATTATTTGGATGTGGGCTCGTAAGGCTTTGTATTCTTTGGTCAACATCCTCTTTTCTCCCTCACTAGTTGCAGCTTGCAAACTGTTTTCAAATTGCAGCTCTTGGATGTGCTTTTCCAGCCTTCCTATAGGAGCCCTATACTCATTTTCTTTGGCTAACCAATCCCACTTCTCATGTGACGTCTCAGCAAATTCTTGGAGATGTGATCTCTTAGCCGGCCTCCCAGGATCTATGTCTCTCTTGTACCAAGCAACATACCCCGGTGCAACCTCAGCTTTAGAAATGTCACGTACTTGAGTATTGGCTGTCAAGTATTGACATTCACTGCAGATTTGGCGTACAATGGCTTCGGGGAATTAACCATTTAGGCTTATCTCAACCGCATGACTACTAATATCCTCATCCATAGGTATCATAGGGCTGGATGCTTCGGAAGCCCATCAGAAGGAAATGAGGTCCGGTGGCTGGCATATACACAACTTTGTCCACACGGAGCCAACCGAATGTCCATTCTATTTGATTTGCAGTGATGTCCCGGAGATGCGACACCCATTATGCAACACCCTCAGGTACTTTAAACCCATCAACCCTGTTGCCAAATTCTTCTATGCAGCTCTTTGTTGGTGACCCGTAATTCATGAATCGAGGCCAGTGGCATATATGCTCGATCATCCATATTTGCAGCAGTAAGTTACATCCCTCGAAGAAATCTCCTCCTGCTTTACAGAGGGTGAGAGCACGGAAGATGTCGGACAAGATCATGGAAGTGAGGGTACTTTTAGCCTGAGACATTAAAGTGCTAACGACTCGCGCTATTCGTATGTCAATATTCCCATACTTTCGATGCTTCTCCCATTTGAGCCGATTTCCTTTGCTACAAATAAGCTCTCAGGGTAGTTGAATCCTCTGATGATGCCATACCTCTGATATATAAATTTTGGGGTGCGAAAGCCAGTCGATAAGTCGGGATTGTGAAATTTTCTGTTGATTTTCAAGGAATCCAGAATTTGTGCACGGCGAGGGCTCTTGGTGCAATCAAGTATTGGTGTCTCAAAGGGATTGTATGAGTCCCGATATATCCGATTATTTCTTCTAACGTCAGCGTAAGTTCAAAGTCTGAGAAGTGGAAAACATTGTGGGCCGGGTCCCGGAATGTGATTAAGGCCTTTATGATGTCCCCCCATGGGCTAATCTTCAACAAACCAGTGAGGCCAGCCAGATGTGTATTGACCCTTTTCTGTCCCGCTTCCCCGAGATCATTCCACCATAGTCGTGACTCCAAGGAAGTTTTGTTCACTATCGTGCTCATTCTGCACATTTATTAAGGTGAATTAGTATTCTCAAAATATTAAAAGCGGCATTTTTTAAAATTTATTTTTTAAAATCAAGGACTGGCTTTGCGAATACGGCCTTACAACACTTCAGCGATAAGGTTTTTCAGGCTGTGCTTGCTTACCAGTCAAAATAAGACTCAGAGGTGGCCATTTGTGCAAGATCAGCCTTGCGGCGTTCCTTGCAGTAACATTCGTCTATTTCTGGCAGTAATGGCACCACCTAATTTATTTCGAAACAAGTGAATAACCTCGGACATTTTTTTTATTGTTGTGGCATTTTTTGCAAAACAAGGGTTGGGACCGGCAACACAATTTATCAAAAACCCACAAATATTATTGAAAAACTTTCCGAATTTCTTTTCCTTTTGTATTGTATTTTTTTCTTTTTTTTTAAAACATCCGGTAGCATTTCGGCGCTATTTTGAGCATCGGTGTTTTGGAAAATGATTTATCTCAGCGACTCTTAGATTTCAAGCCGGTCAACATGCGAATCCAAAGCAAGTGAATGCACAAGTAGCACGTAATATGCAACAGGATGGTCTCTTCATTTCGGGTCACCTGCCGTAGACGGACCCAACCCATGTGTTGAGTCCCCTTAGACAAATACATTTGATGCAAATAAAAGTTCCTACTAGGGATCTGGCATGAGTTTAAGTTATTCTAAGTTAGAACCTTGGCATAGGGTATAGATTGTGCACCCGAGCGGACAACTCGAAGCAAGGAGGGGGCTACGTACCAGGAACCAAAAGGCCATCCGGCTTAGTAACTTGTCCGGCCTCTTTCGTATTTCAGGGTATGACGCTAAAAGAATAGGGAGTCTCAACCAGTAAGCACATCCTCAGAGGTGAGAAGTGAAGGGTTTCGTAGTAGTTCATATATATAGTTCAGATAATATCAAAGCAGCAAAACATGTAGCACTTAGCACAGAACATGTAAGCAAATCAGAAGAAGCCAAATATAATAGTTATTCTAAGCTCGAATTCTTGAACCCTTAACCAGAGATTCTGGATTCTTATCCCCAGCAGAGTCGCCAGACCTGTCACACCTCCTTTTTATACGGCTACCCCGAAGGATGACACGTATAAGGGAGTTCTTCCAATTAGAGTGACATTATTCGAAATGGGATTATTTATTTGCTTTTTGTTCAGATTCGCCACTTGGGATAGGCTTTGGCTTTTAGTATCCCAAGTCACCGGTTTATTTAGAATCCCAAATCGAGGAAATTTTTTCGACTGCCCAAATGGAGTCTGCGAATAAGAAATTTTAAGTAAGGAATAATGTTGACCCAAGGGAAGGTGTCAGGCACCCTCGGATCCCGTGGTTCTAGCACGGTCGCTTAAACTGTTTTAATTGGCTAAAACTCTAATTTTTTGTACATATTCATCCTATTGTGCAATTTTAAAATTTTTTAACCGCTTTATTCATTTTAGAGATACTTGCAACGTTATTAAAACCTGTCTCGAACCATGTCACATAAATGAACCCGGGTCCTTGACATATTTTAATATCGCTGAGACTTGGATTTGGGTCACATAAATGTGCACCCAGGTTTAGGAAGATATTTTATTAATATATCGCGCCTATAGCAACTACGTGTTTGAAAATTCGTGGAAGGCCGCGAAATTTGCTAATGATGACTTTATATCAAGAAATTATTAGATTGTATCTCAAACTTTAAATTCTGGCATCTGAGTAAAGAAATCAATGTACTCATCATGCAGAGTACATATATACAACTGTTGACTCTCTACTACATCCTCATTCATGAATACCAAGTAAAATCATGGACTAAACTATTTTAATCCTACTGAAATCAAAGCAAATAGAAGTTATAATCCACATACAGTCCAGTGTTATTACAAGTTCATATATATTATAATATTAGAAAGGCTACTGAAATGTAACAACACAATATAACATCGAAACATAAAATGGAATTATATTCATTTGTCAACATTGATCTTGAACAGGCACAGTTGTGCTTTACAAAATTTAGTGAGAATCAATACCTGGAATTACAGCTGAAAAGAAGGTCCTATGAGCAAAGTTAAGCGAATAACAAGCAAGCACAACAGCCAAAGCCAGTAAAACCCAGGAACTCAGGAAATTTTGAGAAAAAAATACTGACAATAGATCTCGGAAAGTTTATTCTAAATCTCGGAAAGACTGAAGAAAAGGTCCCTAATCCTCTCAAATAATCTGCTCGAAAAAGTCTCAAAATATCCCCTTGAAATGATCAGATTGTCCCCATTTATAACTGAAGCCTAAGAGCAAAATACATCTCTTTGTTTTCCTTTTAGTCCTTTATCCATTTTTCAGTTTTTCCTAAATGGTCCTTGATTTTCTGACTTGTGCCTCAAGCTTTGAGGCAGAAGTTATACTTAGACCCCTCATTAGAATGTCCTGCGAGTTTGCTACAAGATTGCCTATATTCAAATGCCCATAATACCCCTGTCCATTTTCCTAATTACTGGCCTAAGTGTTTTAAACCTTAGTTCCTATCTATTGGGTCAGAAATTGATCCTAGTTTATTATATCAGGTTATAGACCAAGATCAAGTTCTGAATTGCAAACTAAATTATGCGGAAACAAACAACCAAGGGCTAGAATTCAATGCAACTCATGGATTCAAGCAAATATCTCAATGTGGACTTTGCATTACTCAGCAACAAAGATGAAACCAATTATCACAACCTTCAGAATCGCATGGATACAAATCGATTTTGGGACCAGAAGAAATGAAAAATCAGAGCATGGTTATTCAGGGACACACATGAATTTAGAATTAAGCAAACTTTTTAGAAGCCGGTAAATCAATCTTAAAACCAAGACATATGGTGGAAAAGAAATCACTAACCAGAAAAACCTAATAGATGAGTAAATGGGCATGCATGACAAAATCAATGAAACTTAGTAAGCAAATGTAAAAAGAACGAAAACAATTAGAAGAAGACCTAAAACAACTATACAGGAATCATAAGGATGACCATATTAAAACACTCAGCAGAAAACTAAAAGCTATTATAAGGAAGAGTACATGAATTGAAGTCATTAAAAGATGAATAACGGAAGTCAAATACTCATAATTAGGAGACTTAGCATATCAAATAAATGTAAGTAAAGAAAATCAAGAGTAATTAGACAAGAGAACTAGGAAAAGTATATGATTCTAGATGGAAATGCCTACTAAGAATTTCAACATTAACATACTTAGAAAAAAATATGAATAGAAGATCAACAGAAGAGAACAAGGATGAGAATATAGTAACTATTCAGAATTTTCCACAGATGAACAAATGAAAACTCAGGAACATGTAACTCTAGATAGAAATAACTATCCAAAATGTCTAGAAGATGAAGAGATACAGAAAAAATAACAAGAAAGAAAATCAAAAAGCAAGAGAAGGAATATGATTTCAAGGATGAACAGATGAACTCAAACAAATGAAAAATCAAAGAAAATCAGAACAAGAAAGAACACACACAAAAATCAAGCACACATGGACTTAGCTTTCTTTTAGCCTTGCAACCCTAAATTGGATCTCTTCCAGTTTCGTGTTCTTCAACCTCTTTTGAGAGGTCATTTTGTCTTCTAAGGCCTTTGCCTTATGTATTGAAGAGGAGAAAAGGGATTCGGGGGAGGGTCAGCTGGTTCTAAGACATAGTGGGGTTTTAGATTGAGTTTTCAGTCATGTCTGGTGGTATTCAACGGCCGTGGGGGGCAGAGTTGTGGATGGGGACATGAGACGGTCACCTAGGACCAATTTTAGGGGATTCCGGTGAGTTTAAGGGTTTGGGGTTAAATTTGATTTGATATTGGTGACGATCTATTAGGATTAGAATGATGGGGTTTAGGTGGTTCAGGGGTGTTATTTTAGGTTGATTTAGGGTTGGTGTCACCGGAGACTACGGAACCGGTGATAATTCCGTCAAATATTCAACGAGTTGGGAGGTGTTTGAAGGAAACCAATGGTGGGAAGGGAAATAGGGGGTTGAGAGGATCCGGTGGTGTAATTTTTGGACAGTTTGGTGGCTGGCCGCCTCCTTGAGGCGATTTCTGGCGCCAGCGTTAGGGTGGTTGAGGAGTGGTAGACAGTGGGTTTATGGTGGCGCCGGGGTGGTGATATACCAGCGCATAGATACGAGAAAGATGAGTTGTTTGTCTCTGAATATACAAGGGCGTTTGGACATATATATGGGATTTGGGGAAAGGCTTCAGGACCGTTAGATTGTTTATGATCGATGGTTGAGATGAATTTTCTTAAAACGGTGTCGTTTTGGGGCATCTATTGTATGGACTGGGTCAGGGACAAGTTAATGGGCTGGGTATGGGGCATTTGGACGGGTAAAATGCTTTGGGCCACCCAGGTTAGGCCCAATTGTGGCCAGCCTGGGTAATTTATTAAAAATCCCATTTTTTGTTTTTTTAATTTATTATCTCCTAATTGTATTTTAAAAATCCTAATTAGGCTAGATCAAACTAATAACTACTTATTGTGCAAAATTAATAAAAATGCAACAATGAAAATTAACCATAAAATGCTAAACAATTAAAAAACCGGAATAACTACTCGATTTTTGTGATTTTATATTTTTTGCAAAAATAAACCTTAATTACCAACTAATTTAACAAAACCATGTGAAATTAAATCCTAAATGCTTGTGCATTTTAGTATTTTTATGCATGCATTGATGAAAATACACTAATATGCGCAATTAAATCCTAAAAATATATATTAAAGGGGAAAATTCTAAACTTGAGAATCTTGTAGGAGTTATCTCAATGTGGTAAAAATTACATGCTCACACTCATTCATCCTTTTTATAGTAACAAGGGACCCAAACTAGTTTGGGTTCCTAAATCTAACACTTGATGTGCATGTGCAGGGAGCAGTGAGAGGAAGCAGACTGCGATGGACTATGGACAGTGAATGCCTAAAGCATGCAGCTAATA
Organism: Nicotiana benthamiana; assembly: GCA_034376525.1. Lineage (NCBI taxonomy): Eukaryota > Viridiplantae > Streptophyta > Magnoliopsida > Solanales > Solanaceae > Nicotiana > Nicotiana benthamiana. Next base: position 87,501,222 of record CM067330.1, read on the forward strand.
ACATCATGAAATGCTTCTCACTAAAAGCTTGCATGAATGAAATGTATCCTTGAGAAGAAAGTAAATGGTAGATTCTCAGTGAATGAAAAGGCAGAAAGGTTCCTTTGGCACTCGAGTAGGAGAAGATGTAACTGGAATGTAATGCATGGAAAGTGCTCATCGCCTATGGAATCACGAAAAAAACAATTTGGGCAAAAGAAATGAACAGTGCTCTCTACATAAGAGCAAGTGTCAAACCAGATCCGTCGTAAATCAAAACTCAGCAGGAACCGCCAATTGGAAGAAAATGTTTTGTTTCTAACAACAGGAAGGATCAGCTGGGGAAGCACAATGCAAATAGAATAGTGAAGGAATCCTTTTGAAAGACAATCAACAATACAAGGTTAAAAGGTCTTTAACAAAGGAAGCACTGAATGGCAGGAAATGCTCATGGAATATTCCATAAGTTACTCTACCTTGTCAAGAAAGAAACCGTGAGTATTAATATGATAAACCAATCTTGTCACTGGGAAATGTCTGAGACTTCAGATCAGGAGGATGACAAAGTGAGCAAGATGAAGGAGACTGGGGAGAGACAATACAACATCATTTTTCATGTCTTATAAAGAACCTGGTACGCCACTTGGTACCACTGAAGCTGAAGGAAGAAGTAAAGATGCAGCTTATGGCACTATACAAGCAGCAGAACACAAAAGTGTGGGGAAATCAAATTAACCTTCATATTTTCCTCTTCAACAAACTTTTGTCTCAAAGTGGTAAACCAAAATGCACCTGTGATGATTCTTGGACTCATCAACAACTAGAGAGAAATGACAAACACACTGAAGGGTGAGATCCTCTTCTGAGGGTCAATATGAAGAAATGATTAATTTGTGGAAAGCATTGAAAAACAAAAAGACCAAACTCCAAATATCTGCATCAAAGCCTCAAGAAGAGAATATTTCCAATAAATCAAGGTGAAGACGAGGTCACAAGAATCCAATGAACACCCTGATTCTCCATCTGTTGACTGCGTAAAACAACTTCAGGTAAAGGTAGCTAAAGTATTTTCTGACCAAGCTTAACTCACATCAATACTATTGTCGGTAAACACACATGACGATTATAGAAGCTAAAGGTATAGTTATGAGCTGCAAGAGGGAAATTTTTAAAACACTATTCAAAAGATTGCTCCGATATTAGGTTCTTGTATCTTAGGTTAGTAGTAATGTGCTTAATTTTGCATGCCTTCTCTAAGCAAAAAAATAACAATAATTATCCTGTAATTCAGATGCCATATCATCCAACTTTCAATGTTTGTGCGTCATGTATTGTTCGTCAAATCCTTTTACCTTCTCTGCGCGATAACACTTTCCCACATACCTACCGTCGTTTTTAGGAATATTCAAAATCTGTTCTTTTTTCACTCATCATTAGTCCCTCTTCCAATAAAACTTCTCTTCCCTCCCATGACAAGTCATGAACCTTCTTCTTCGTTGTATAGCTAGGATTCTCTCTTCATCTCTCACTCTTTCTAGCTACTTGTCTGCAAAGTGCTCATCTAATGGTGATCGAAAAATCGTCTCAGTATACCACATTTAGCACCTCTCCCATTTTGTTGCCTTCCTTAAAATCAGCCCCATTTCATCACTATCTCACGCACTCTACCACTTTACCCACTTCTGGTCTCTTCTCCGCTCCTACTGTCTTCCCATTTCTATTAAAACATGTTTACCATTATTTTGAGAACCCTATGTCCAGTCAATCCTATGATCTCTCCAAAGAACATACATAAGGTTTTGCTCCTTAGGCTTCAAAATCCCATAAGGATGATCTTGACCAGTACATAAAATCCTCCATGTTGGACTCAGTGACTCTCAAGGAGTCACCTGAAAAGGAAGCAACTCACAATGTCATGGATATAGCTGCTGAAAATCTGACGAATGAAGGAGTTTATCTCTCGTCTGAGTATCAATGGGAAGAGATTTCACTTCTAGAAAATGCAAGAACTGTAGAACTCCTATAGTCCTTAACTCATGAGATATTCCCAGAAAATCCTTCTAATGAATCCATTTCTCTTCAATGCAAACTCACTCTTTTACCCCTATTCACTCCAAGATCTTAGGGTCTTCCTCAAAATCACTCACTATCAGGTCACTACAGCAAGACAGCTCTGAGTTCTCATTTTAGAAAGTAAGAGGAGTTTCAAACCAAGAAAAAAAAGGAAAATGAATCTAAAGGATTTCATCAAGAGTGGGTCAGTAAACCAAGTAGACAAATATGCTTCCAAAGAGCATGGTTCCTTATTACAATAATCTATGACAACTCAAAAGTCCATGTAAAAGGAGTCAGACTGAGCTATCCGTGTTTGGAGACAATATTATAGGGATAGCAAGCTGGAAAGGAAAGTCTGCCGAAGGGTGTATCAAACAAAAAAGTTAAACTGTAAAGGAACCTGGTCCAATAGGGTCCATGACCAATAATGGTGGTCTTTGGCAGCAGAGACTTAGAACTCAGAAAGTGTTGTGGGGATGTACATTTTGATCCAGCAATTTCGGAGATGATAGGGATGGGACAAATTCTGGAGATTGTGGAGTTTCAACTGTGGGACACTTGTTTGAAGAGAGAATGCCTCTGGTGTACGAAGATGTTGTAAAAGATTTTTACGCATCTCTTTTTGCTATTGAAGGGGACCATATCTATGCTCTCGTAAAATGGAGTAGACATTGTACTCGATGTTTCAACATTGGGAAAGTTTCTTAGAATTCCGTGTGAAGGTATGAACTCAGTTAAGGGTGTCTATGGAGTATACTTTCGGAGAGCCATCATGAAAGAACAAGCTATTCAATAGGGAGAATATGTTCACAAGAAGGTACTGCTTCCTCAGTACTGAGTACCGGCTTCTTTTTGAACTGTTAAATAAAGTGCTCTTACTGAGAGGTGCTCTATTGCTACAAGATTAGAAATGGTCCTAATGGAAGAACTTGCCGAGTTTGTACCAGTCAATTTGCCAGCCATCATGATTGATCACATGCAGAAACTGGCAAATTTTAAGGGTGCAAATCATGGGTTATCCTATGGATTTCTACTAACTCAGGTGTTCAGATTCTATAAGGTCCCCCCATAGTGGGCACACACCAGCAGTCCTTCTCTAAGATTGCTCTAGAAGAATGTGAATGCATAGAAATAGTTGGTGGGAGCATCTCTACCATATCTCAGCTGATAAACGCTCAAAATGTAGCCTCTAAGGAATTAAGAAGGCTGAGGACTCAAAATGCCATATTGGAACTCAACTTAGCCAAGCAGCTATGGGACCTAATTATGTACATGAGGAGGTCACTCGACTGAGAAAGTAAAATGAGAGACTTCGATCTTAATTACTTGAATAACAACTGGCTGCAAATGCTAGACTAGACGTAGTTCTCAAAACCATTGTTTCCTTTTGCTCCAAGCCTCCTTCCTCCAGTGTTTCCTAGATCCTCTTAGTGCCAAATTGTTTTTGCTCCAACATCCTGTGGTTGTTGTTTTGCTTTTGTTTTTTTGTTTGTTTTGTGGTGGCATGTTGAACTCAACCATTACTTCTCCTAATTTACTAAGTCCAATGTAAACATGAATGAAACAGCTTCCCCTTCATTACCTGTACAATACTGTGTTCTTGTGGCTTCTCTTTTTTGTCATGTTGTGTGCACATACATGGCATGAGCTAGCTGTGTCAGACTTCTTTATGATTATCACCTGCTTGTGCTCTTAGACATACTAGTTGATCTTTTTAATAATTCCAAAAGGGGGAAATTATGAAAGAAGAAGAAGATGGGCTCCATTATAAAAGAAGAAGAAGAGGGTTGAAGGGTAAGTTAATCACATGAGGGAGATCTAATATTAAGGGGGAACTGTTGCTCATTTCTCATTTGGTTAATAATTAGTTCTAATCTAAACAAATACTTTCCATGCCTAAGTTTGTCATCATAAAAAATGGGGAAATTGAAGGGTTTTCAATGACTTAACCTTATGTTTCTTATGTTTTGATGATCTAACAAACTTGTTGTTAACAACCAGATAGAGAATCTTGTCCCACAGAATACACTTCTCATGTGAACTATTCGAAGCCTGAAAATCAGTAAATGGATGAACAACCACAGGGAGAAACATAATAGGGACCTGATTTCTTGGTTCCATAGATGTCTCTGATGTCTTCCATAACAGAATAAGTCAGTGGCTGCATGCAATCGCATATAAAGAGAAACACAACAGGGACCTTCTCCCTTAGTATTCTCTAACAAAAGTACAGGTAATGTGAAAAACTATAACATAGCAGAAGAAAGTGAACATCCGACAAATATTACAGATGAGGAACACAATCAGGACCGGGTCAGTTGGTGTGTCCTAATAGAAATACAAAGTTTACTATCCAGATAAAATGCAACTGCCTAGAAGTGACTGTGCATATAGTGCATCAGTGACTTCTCACTTGGAAGAAATACACCAAGAGTTGATATCACTATCTATTTTGATATCTTTTGTGATAAAACAACCTGGTGTAAGATACACTTCCCTTGTGAATTCGGTGATCAATCTTATGAATCACAATCATGATCAATCAATAAATGTGAGATGCACGTGAAAGAGATAAATCCTACTGATCAAGCAGCAATATCTCCTGATCTGATAGAAAAGGTTGCATATTAGTTAAGAAGAGAAAGTCTCCTTATATGAAGAGAACACAATCTAGGATAAAGATAGTATTAGAGTTTGAGATCATCATGAACTCTTCTATGATAGAAGAGCAGCAATTGAGTCCCATTCAAACTCTGATTACTAAACTATTAAATGTCAGTGTTGTTATCTTTTACAAGAAATGATAAAAGATAAACTAAATTGAGAGCAAAAGAGCAAGGCGATTTTGCAAGCAATTTATGTGTGATTTGAGTTTGCACTCCAGAAGCTACTTGAATGAGATAGAAGAACCAGTTCCACTATGTCTATCTTTTATTCTAGTTTAGTTGAAGTAGGTGGTTTAAAATTGTACCTTTTAGCTTTCATAGAAGCAATTGTATTAGGTACCTATAGTGTTCAAGTTATAGCTAACTTGAAGTTGTCGCAATAGTTGAGGCTGTGTGCCACAACGGGATTAGAGTTAATCCTTAGGTTTACGACGAGTTTTTGTAAATGTTGCTTTAGCTCAGTGATTTTAGTGGAAGTTTGGGAAAATCCTACAGCGTAGTAGGTTGGGATTTTCTCACCTTTTGAGCAAGGTATTTTCCACATAAAAATTTCTATGTTCTTTATTTTCTGCATTTATTATTTCACAAACAGTAGAAGTTGGAACATTTAGAAGAACCAGGTTCTTATATAGTTCAGATAATTAGGTACCACACAAATCATCCCCCTCTTTGTGTGGTATTGATGCTTAAAACATCAATTGGTATCAGAGCGGGTTATCTTTGTAGAGGATAACACCTTAGGAAAAATCAAAATGAGTGCACCACCTGGAAACTGGGAAGGGCTATCCACTGCTAGGCCTCCACTCTTTAATGGTCAGTACTATTATTGGTGGAAGAATAGGATGAGAGATCATATCATTGGAGAAGACTATGAACTCTAGGACATAGTCACTGATAGTCCTCGGACAACTACAAAGAAGAATGTTGAAGGAGTGGATGTGCCAAAGATAAGGGCTGACTGCATTGCTGAAGATTTTATGAAATGGGAGAAGAATGCTAAGTCCAAGAAATGGCTTGTGTGTTGACTGGGTCCATACGAGTACAACAGGATACAAAGTTGTACTACTGAAAATGAAATATATCACACTTTACAAGTGGCTCATGAAGGAACTCCTCAAGTAAAGAGATCAAGAGGAACACTGCTATATTCTCAATATAAAAATTTCAGTATGAAGGAAGGAGAATCTATCGAGAAGGTTTACACAAGGTTCACAACACTAACAAATGAACTTAAATCTCTTGGGAGAATTATCCTTAAAGAAGACAAGGTTTAGAAAATCTTAACAAAGAGTCTTACCAGTGACTTGGGAAAGAAAAACCATTGCTACTCAGGAATCAAAGAACATTGCTACTCTCAAGCTAGATGAACTGATTGGAAACCTCACTGCCTATGAACTGAGAAGGCAAACCATGAAAATGGATGCACCTAAGAAGGAAAGAAGTCTAGCGCTAAGAATAGACGAAGGTGCAGATATGGAGAATGATGAAATGACCATGATCACAAGAGATTTCAAAAAGTACTTTATTGTAGGAAAGAGTTCTTCAAAAGGTACAACTTTCAACAAACCAAGGGTTCTTGAGAAATATATTAACGAGGGTGCTACAAATATGGTAAGACTGATCATATGATCAAGAACTGTCCTCAATGGGAAATTGAATGGAAGAAGGAAAGGGCTAAACGAAGGAACTGTCACACCTCATTTTTACACTACAGCTCCGGGAAAGGTGTATATAAGGGAGCTTTTCCAATTAAAGGACAATCGAAATGGGATTTATTTATATTGAAAGTTTCAGAGTCACCACTTGGGAGATTTATGGTGTCCCAAGTCACCGGTTCAAATCTCGAATTGAGGAAAGGGTTGACTATGTATTACAGTCCGCGAACCAGAAATCTGGGTAAGGAATTCTATTAACCCAGGAGAAGTTGTTAGGCATTCCCGGATTCCGTGGTTCTAGCACGGTCGCTCAACTGCTATTATTTGCTTATTTATCTAATTTAAAAATTTTTAAACCTATGTACAATTTTAACTTTAACTGCTTTATCCATTTTTTAAAGGAGTATTGCAATGTTATTTAAAATATGTTGTGAACCAGATCACATAAATGCACCCGCAGTCCGCAACACATTTTATCCACGTTGAGATTTGGATTTGGGTCACATAAATGTGCACCCGTGTTTAGGAAAGTAGCATTATTAGAAAAATGCGCCTAGAGAAACTAAGCGTTTTTAACTTTGCGAGGGCCATGAAAATGTGCTAAATGGCACGCCTCGAATATTAAGGATTTTTAAAAGAAATAATTAAGTGAGGGCCACGCATTTGATATTTTATTTGGTGCGGTGCACCTCAATTCCATTTTAAAGGATGCTCAAACTAAAACTCGAAGTGCCATGAACTATTTATTATCTGCTATGTCTCACCTCCAATCTATAAATCGATGAATTAATTAAACGACCACTGAAGTTGTAGCTACCCAAAACATTAAAGTCTAAACTAACTCAGCATTAATGCTCAATCCACTCTATCATTTGGGCCTAAAAGCAATACCTAAAACCAAAATTCTGAAGCCGCTGAATGCTGACTTCACACATGTGAATTTGGGCCATTGAAATCTGGCCTGAGGCTGGCCCAATGAAGTGATATTGAGAGCCTCGATCGAGCCCTTTTGATGGTAAGCTACATGCATTGAATTGATCATTCATTTGCAATAAACCAAAAAATTAGATCTGACTCCAAGACATATGCACAAATTTCCACATGACCTCCAGATTTTATAATTTCTTAAAGAAGGAAAAAAAGATGGATAACTTGATTAAATACTCCCAAATAAAACACTCATTGGTTCATTATTCTTGACATCAATCAACTAACAAATTTTACAAGCCACCTTGTGACTCTTAATTTATTTAAGACCTTAGCGTCATCTACGTGAACAGTTATAGAATTCTATGAAGTAACTTGATGAACAATCATAAAAATCACACTTAATCTAATTTTAGACCTTTACCTCACTAATCCATGCACTTTTGGCTTAAACCCATCACAGAAACCTTTTTATATTTGAACAAACCCAAACCTCGTTCTCAAACCAATACATGTATTCGATTACATTAAGTACCCAGAGATTGGTATCAATCAAAATAATGATCACTAAACTCACTTTCAAGAATAGGCACTCGTCTTTTTCATTCAAGAACTTTGATCCATAAGAACTAAAATGATAAATTAAAGACTTGAGAACAAGGGAGCTTAATCAGATGAACAAACAACTCATATTAAACTTAGATCATTTTGTAAGCCTAATGCAAACATAATGGTGAAAGTAGCAAGTACTTGTCATACAAATCCATCCAAATATGAAAATACACATGACCTTATGTGATCCTTAATGAAATACATGAACGAGTGAATACAGGTTTTGATCTAGCACTATTAGGCAAACATATCTACCTTAAACTATTCCATGCAATTTCTCAACAGATCTAGCACATATCGAATGAGTGGATACCAAACAAAGTCCAATTACAAATTCCATCATACTCACAAATGTTCACAACACTACATTAATTCAAACACCTTAGATAATAAATACGACTCAAGCCCTTAGATGAAAGGGAAAAAATAGAGCAAAATGAAAAGAAGAAGACAATCAACAGATCTTCATTTTTCTTCACAATATGTCATTCTTCGGATTTACTCCACAACCAAAGGGGGTTACAAGGTCATGTACCTAGAAATGGAACAAATGAAATAGGGAATGAGGTATCAGGATGGCGATATCAAGAGTCAGCACCAGCAAAACCCATATAATTATTTGAAACAATCCAAAACTAAACCTAATCGAACAATAAACTAAGTTGATTTCAAAAACCAAGCTTTCAAAACCAGATTCAAACCATTTTAACCCTAGATGAAGCAAAAAAATCTTTCAGAAAAAATGAAAACCTTCAGATTCAAAGCCAAAATTTAATGGAACAGTAGACTCATTTCTTTTATATTTTTCTAGATTTTTTATCACGTGGGTCTGCCTTCAAAGGCAAGAAAAGATGCCTTTATAGGCAAGGAAAGTAGGGTAAACAACAGATTTCAGCTTTGCATTTTAGCCCCATTTGAATTTATTTTTTATTTAACCGTCCTTCAATTTTTGACTTGCTTGCCAAGCAAGTTTATTTTCAGCTTTCTAGAAGCTTCTTAAATAGTTAGGAAAAGATTCTTTACCTAGACTACCCAAATTACACTCCAATTCCCCCGTTTTTACCTCTTCATTATTACCTTAGGCTAGGTTAACCCACAGTTTAACTAACAAATCCTTTTAACTATGACAAAGACAACTGTAGTTACTCATTAGGGCCTGAAGATTTAAAATGACCAGTGGACCACAAAAGCTAATCAATCAAAATTCATGGAAAACAACAATCATTTCTGATCTTAAGATCAAAGTGATTAAATAACTTAACAGAGTTGGATTCTTTACTATAGATCAATAATTAGACAAAGAAGCAAAAAGAATGCAACTAAACCAACAATAACAGGAAGCACTATGGGGAAAAGAAAAATTTGAAGAAAATATGAGAAGGGGGAGAATATCATGGATTTAAACATAAACCTAAACAAACAAAAGAAATTAAGGCACGATTATTAACAATGGAGGAAAATTAAGCATGAACAAATTAGTTCTGAACCGATTTTAATTAAAAGAAAGCTCAAAATACGGAGAAGACAAGAATGAAGAAGAAAAAACAGAGGTGAAACAAGAAAAGCAGATAAAGAATTAAAAGAACTCACTGATTAGGCCTCTAGCTTGACTGATTTCAGAGTTTGATTCCCAAATAATGTTATTCGTTTATTACTTGCTAAGAAACGAACAAATAACATTATTTTGGAACCAAACGGACTGAGAAACACCGGGAGACACTTGAAGGATGTCTTGCATGGCCGAAGTTAACTCTGAACTTTAAGCTTGAACCCTAGATTCTAAGATTCGAAAGATTCTGGCCCTATTCCAGGGTGGGGGATAATGGATTTGTGATGGTGAAGGCCTGGTGGTCATTTGGTGTTATTTTAGGGTTGAACAGAGGTGGCTCCGCCACCGGAGAACATCGTGGCGGCTCTAGGGTTTCGATCTTCAATTGTATATTCAAGGAGTTTCAGGGGGTTTTGATGGAAATGGAGTGGGTATCTGGGATGGGGTGGTGGAGAGGAAAGTTTGGTGTTATTTTCATGGTGGTTGGATGTCGGCCGACACCGTAGGCGATTTCTGGCGGGCGACAGGCGGTGGTTCAGAGCGGTGCTAATGGGAGCTCTCTGGGGTAAGAAATATAAGAGATGGGGGTAGGGGGTCACGTTTGTGCATATATGTATTAATTATCTCCCTAGTTCTCAGCCGTCCAAACTAACATAGACGGCTCAGATCTATTTGGCCTAATGGGGGTCATTTTGAGAGGTAACAGGTGGACCGAGTATTAGGGACGGGTATAGGGTGGGACATAGGGGTAAGGCTTTAGGGCATGGATATGATTTGATTAATCTGGTCCAAATCCCTTTTCTTCATTTCCCATTAATTCTTTATAGTGCCTTTTCCTTTTCTTTTCTTTTTTTTTTCAAATTAAAGAAAATCTAAATTAATTCCTAGGACCTAATTAACCTAAAAATACTAATTAAATCTAATGATAATTATCACAAGTAATTAAAAATAAATTAAAGAGAAAAATTACTCAAAATCAAAACAAAAATGCAACGGTGCAATTTAATCTATTTTTTTTTTGTAATTTTCCTTTTCTATAAAATAACTAATTTACTACTTAACTCAAGAACTGTAAAATTAAATCCTACATGCAAATGCAACATATTTTTTTTTATATTATTAATTTAAAAAAATAAAATGCGCAGACTAATGCGAAAATGCCACAAAAAATCCACAAATTTGCAAGCAATGAAAGAAGTTATTTTGTTTTGAATTTATGGGAGTAATCCATATAGGGCAAAAATCACGTGCTCACAAGAACAGGAAGAAGGAACATGTTCGACCAAAAAGGAATAAAGGAACAACAAAAGCTATGGTTGCTGCTTGGGGATAAAAATCTGATGAGGACTCAGAAAATGAAGTTGGAGATGAACAAGCTCTTACGACCATCGGAGAATCTAATGATGAACAAGTGGTAAGTGTCCTTCATCTGAAAGACAAGATTAAATTCATTTCTAAAGTAAGGTTGTCTGAACTGTTTCTAGATTTCATTAATGAGTCTGAGATAATTAACAATGAGAAGGAAGGTATGTCTAGGGAATGTGTGGTCCTAAAAACCAAGTGCAAAAATCTAGAATCTAGGGTTAATGAAAGTGATAGTAAAACTGTTGAGTTTAAGAATCGGGTTCTTGAACTTGACACCAGTGTCCTATAACTTAGGTCTGAGAACTTAAAACTGAAACTAGGAATAGGTAAGAAGAAAGTTGATCACACACATCTTATCCTAGAAGAAAACTTAGGAAAAATGAAGGATGAGTTGTACAGGAAGGATGAGCAGATAAAAGTTTTAAAAGAAGATCAAGGAAAGGTAAAACATGAACTAGAAAAAACTTGAAAATGGAACAAGGCTTTTGATGCACTTTCATGGCTACAAGAACATCAAAGTAGCAACAAAAAAGGACTTGGCTATGGTACTCAAGCACCTAAGTGGGATCCTATAAGAAAGTACCTCACTCTTCCTGAGAAAAAAATCTCCACGCACTGTAGCAAGACTGGCCATTACAAAAATTGAATATAATGCAAAAGAAAAGGCCAGTCAAAGGAACAAAGCTTTTTTTCAAGAGAAAAATAGGCTGCCTGGGTGGGCTAAAAGGTGGAAGTAAGAACCAATTCCTTTCACTTGAAGACTTAAGGGAGGTAATATCTCCTTTGGAAATGGGAAGAAATGTAAAATTATTGGGGTTGGAAAGGTAGGTAAGAAAGACTCATACTCCATTGAGAATGTCTAGTTGATATATGGCTTGAAATACAGCCTGATCAGTGTGTCACAACTATGTGACAAAGGTAACCTTGTAGCATTCACCTCTACCAAATGCTTTGTGATTAACCTTATCACTAATAAGATTATTTTGCAGGGAAAAAGAGTTAACAATATTTACATGAACTCACCTACATAAGTGTGTTGGATATTGATCCCCTCTTATACACAAAAGACTTGGTCATGCTAGTCTGAATGAGCTATACAAATTAGTCTCAAAAGACTTGGTGATAGGGCTATCTGACATCAATTTCAAGGAAGACAAAGTTTGTGAGGCCTGTGCAAGGGGGAAGCATATAAAATCATCCTTCAAAAAAAAGAAAATTGTAAGCACAACCATGATGTTAGAACTTGTCCATATGGATATCTGTGGTCCAATGAGAACCTTGAGCAGAGGTGGAAAGAAATATGTGATAGTGCTTGTTGATGATTATTCTAGATTCACCTAGGGTACTATTTTTAACTTCTAAAGATGAAGTATTTGACATGTTTACTGCTTTTGTTAGAAACACTCAGAAACTACTAGGTAATCGACTTGCATCCATTAGGTTTGATCATGGAACTAAATTTGAAAATGCTAAGTTTGCTGAATTCTGTGATGAGCATGGTATAGATCATAACTTCTCTGCCCCTAGGACTTCTCAAAAAAATGGAGTAGTTGAAAGAAAGAATAGGACTCTTGAAGACATGGCTAGGACTATACTTCTTTCTAGCAAACTACCCCACCCCATAGCTTCTGGGTAGAGGCTTTAAACAATGGATGTTACATTATCAATAGATGCATGACTGGGCCTCTTGTAGATAAGACTCCCCATAAGTTAATTAAAGGGAGAAAACCAAATATATTCCCTTTTAGGGCATTTGGATGCAAGTGCTTTGTGCACAACAATGGAAAAGACTCCCTAGGCAAGTTTGATACAAGAAGTAATAAGGGAGTATCCTTGGGTATTCTTCACATCATAAAGCATATAAGTGTTCAATAAAAGAACTATGTGTGTAGAAGAAAGTGTGCATGTAGTGTTTGATGAAACGAACATTCTTTCTGAGAGACAGGAACATGAAGATGAATAACATGTAATAGAACAGGTTCTTCCATCCAAGGCAACCTGACAGAGGGGAACAGGTCAAAGATGAATTGAAACTAATCCCCTAAAAGAATCTATTCATGATCTTGTTCCTTAGCAACAAAACATGGGAGAAACATCTAGCAGAAATCAGTTGGTTGTGAGATCTCACAAGTATCAAATTTCATATCCTATTGAGAACATAATTACTTATCCAACATCTGGAGTCAAAACTAGAACACAATTAAAAAATCTGTATGCTTTTGATGCCTTTCTATCTCTTATTGAACATAAAAATATTATTGAGGCTTTGTAGGATACAAATTAGGTTAATGCAGTAAAAGATGAACTCAATTAGTTCGAGAGAAGTCAAGTATGGCTTCTAGTTCCAAGACCCAAGGAAAGATCAGTTATTTGCCAAAATAGGTCTTCAAAAACAAACTTGATAAAGATGGAACAGTTACAAGAAACAAGGCAAGACTCGTAGTCCAAGGTTACATCCAAAAGGAGGGCATAGATTATGATGATAATTTTGATCCACTTGCAAGGCTAGAGGCAATAAGTGTCCTCATAGCCTTTACAGCACACATGGAATTCACTCTCCATCAGATGGAGTATCAAAAGCGCCTTTCTAAATGGCTACCTGAAAGAAGAAGTGTTTGTGAAACAACCTCCCGAATTTGAGAGCAAGGAATGTTATGAGAATGTGTACAACTTAAACAAGGCTCTCTATGAACTCAAGCGAGCTCCTAGAGCATGGTATGAACGACTGTTCAAATTTCGGCTTGAACATTGCTACAAAAGAGGTAAATTGATAGTACCCTATTCTTAAGGGAAAAAGCTAAGGATCTTCTTGTGGTACAAATATATGTTGATGACATAATCTTTGGGGCCACCACTGATAAACTAAGTAAGAATTTTGCAAAATTAATGGGGAGTGAGTTTTAAATGTGTATGGTGGGTGAGCTTAACTTTTTCTTAGGCTTATAGATCTAAAAAAGCCCAAATGAAACAATGATCCATCAAAAGAAGTATGAAAAAGAGCCGATAAAAAAGTTTAAAATGGATGAATCAAAGGAAATAGACACCCTCATTGCAACTTCCACTAAATTGACATTGATGAACCAGGTTCATCAGTTGATCAGAAGATGTATAGGTGTATGACTGGTTCACTATTGTATCGTACTGCCAGCAGACCTGGCATCATTTTCAGTGCAGGGCTTTGTGCTCATTTTCAAGCTAATCCAAAAGAGCCTCTTGACTGTTGTCAAGAGGATACTAAGATATTTGAAAGGAACCACTGATATGTGTCTTTAGTATGCCAAGTGTAGCAATTTCAATCTACTAAGATATGTTGATGCTAATTATGCAGGTTTCCTTGTGGATAGGAAAAACATCCCAGATATGATTACTTTCTTAGTTCATGTCTTGTATCATGGGCCACTAAAAAACAAAATTCAGTGGCCTTATCTACTATCGAGGTTCAGTATGTTATTGTTGCCTCTTGTTATGCTCAATTGTTATGGATCAAACAACAGCTACTAGATTTTGGCATTGAAGTTGGTTGTGTTCCTCTATTTTGTGATAACGCTAGTGCTATAAGTATGACAAATAACACTGTTCATCATAAGAGCACTAAGCACATAGATGTTAGACACCACTTCTTAAGATATAACTATGAGAAAGGATTGATCTCCATAGAATTTTGTGTTATTGATAAACAAATTGCTGACATCTTCACTAAAACATTGAGTTGAGAAAACTTTGAGAGGAACAGCTTAAAATTAGGGATGATTAAGATCACCTAATAGGTCAAGCTCAAAATTCACAATGAAAAAAAATTGAAAATTTTGAAAAATGAAAAAGGGTTATCTTGGCTAGGAATTTTAAACTTGTGTAAATATCTAGATTCTTACTCAGCTTCAAACTTTAAGTAGTATACTCCTGTGATATGTGTTTATATGACTCACTGATCTCTTACAAAAAAAATTTTGTTATGGCATTTGAGGCATGTTTAAGAGACATCTAAATAAAGAACCTGGTTCATCAGTATGGGTTCATATGAAAGCTAAGTTATGTTCTTTATACTCTGCACAATTAGAAAGATTAATATTTCAATCATGAGCAGAAGTCCTATAATTTTTTTCTTAGAAAATTCTATCTATTAGCATTGAACCAGTTCCATCTGTCTAGAACTCTAAATCGAAAAGTTTGCCTAAAATCTAGGGAAGCCAAACTGATCATTCAAAATCTGGAATTTTAGGTTGATTAGACCTCTAATTGACCACCGTAAAAGGCTACCATTACCTATTAAATGTGTATTTCTCTTTAAATACAAATCATTTCTCCTACCATCATCATAATTCTAAACCGCCAAACACTCTTCTTCACTTTCACTTGCCCTCTTCTCCAAGACTCTAAATTCCCTAATTATCTCAAGAAACCAATGATCATGTATAACCCAAAAGACAATCCTGGAATTCTCCACCACCATTTCCCTCAAATTCATCCTGAACTACTCCACCCAGTGCATCTCCAAAACATATACTACGAAGGGTGAAAATGCTTGCTCAAAAGACTATAGCGTCTGGGGCTCTGCGAAAGGCATTAAATGAAATATTGAAAGCAAGCCAAGCTGAAAAATCTAACTCCAGCTCTGATTCCGAATCCTATTAATTCGCTATTGAGAGGGAAGGACATGGGTTTTCTGAATCTGAAATGACTCAAGAATCTCCGTATAAGGTACGTTCATCTGTCACTACAACCTAGAGACTAGGTTTGTTCTAGTTGGACCCATTAGGGACATTAAATTGCCTGAAATATGAAGGAGTGGAGGTAAAAATAATTTTCAAAAAGAAAAAGAGAGAGATGGCGCATGTGGTGAAGAGAGGGGAATTAGAAAAGGAGTAGTGCCTACTATCTGTGGAGTTGAATAAGGAAGGGTAGAAGAGAGTGGCATGAAGTCAGGGGAAGTGGTTTTGGGGAAGCCGCTGAGGGGTTTGTTCATATGAGCACACAATGATATGAACCTGTTTCATCTACTGAAGAGACCCTAGACCTACTGAAAAAGGTTTGGGCAAGTTATGACCTAAAGAAATGCATAACTCCCACAACAAAGACCCCCCCAATGTTCCTAAGCCTTCCAAGAAAAGAAAGGCTTCATCTCCAACACCTACAGCCTCTTCATTCCCAAAGGGTAGAGCCACAAGAAACAGGGTGAAGTAGAGTAAAGTTGAGCTATAAAGGGCTTTAGCTGAAAGTAAGAAAAAGAAAATGTATAAAGTTAAAGGAATATTGCAGAACCCTCAGGCGGTTGTTGAAAAAGAGGAGATGGAATTGGTCCATCAAGAAAGGGGTACATCAGTGGAGGTTCCTAACCCCAAGCTCAAAAATCCCAAAAATCAAAAAGAAAGGAACATGATAAGCTTGCCATGTTTGGCAAAAGATAGATTTTAAAGGGTAGACTACTGAAAGACCCGGCGGAACCAGTAAAGATAAGACTGGTAGATGCTTTAGCTGCTCGGGGATGGAAGGACATGGTCCTTCAGATGGATGGTAGGCTATCCAGAAATGACCTAACTGGATTTATGGAAAATGGCGTGGTTCAAGAAGGCATTGTTAGTAATCTGGTGAAAGGAGTCCAAGTGCAGTTTAATGCAAAGAAATTGGGAGAAATCCTGCACATATCCTCTGAAGGGTTTGATGATTATACAAGGAAAAGGTGGCCCCGCATGGACTCCCTCCCTACTGCTCATGCAATCACCAGGAGATTTTGTGATTCAAAATATGTGAACGAAGCCAGGGCTTTGCTGAAAAGTTAAATGAGGCTTGAGCACAAGGTCTTGTTTGAATTTGTCAACAAATGTCTATTGCCTAAATATGAGACAAGGCACATTTATAATTACATGGATCTAGTTCTTATCCAGTGCCTTGAGAGAGGAAAGTAAACTAACTAGCCTGCCTTGATTGTCAAGCTGCTAGACAGGGTCATAAATGGCTTCAAGGCTCATGCTACTCCATAAGGCTTTATTCTAACCATAGTTCTGGACAGGCTGAATGTTCCTCTACAGAAATGGGAAATGGTCTCGAGCAAGGAACACTTTGGCATCAATACTCTTCTTTCTTGTGAATATCCAATCAATTTCATCCCAAATGAACCTTGTTCATCCCAGAAGACACCCATCAATAGAAGCGTTAGGCCTCTGGTTCAGAAATGTGCAACCAATATGCTCAAGGTTCGTGTGGCTAAATGGAATCTAAGAGGGATGGTCTCAGAACTGAGTTTGCCAAAGAAATGGAGAAGAATGATAGAATTCATAACATGCTAAATCTTCTCCAAACTTAAACCCAACCCTCTAGTTCCTCCAAGCCTTATGACTCCTAGCTTTTGTCTCCTGACCTTGTTTAGTACCTCAGTGACCCAGATTAGGGATCTTTTTTATCTTTTTGTTTTTGCTCATGATTTGGATGTTTTTCTTTCTTTTTGTGGATTGTTGGTGACAACATATCTCTGTCCATGATAACTACTATTTTGCTCTTGTTCAGTGATTAATCCATCCTTGATAGTTTAAATATATTTACTTGATTATTGATGATTACACCATGATTGCACTTGTAGTTGCCCCAGTGGTCATGAGTACTTATTAAAATCTGGGAATCACACTTTGTATGCAACTTTTCAATGATGCCAAAAAGGGGAAGACACATTTTTCGTTACACATTCTGAAAACTAAGTGATATTTATATTAACCAGGTCCTTATTGATAAGTGAATTTTACTAAAAGTTAGTGTTGATGGCTAAGCATAGTTCTTACAGGTTCCAAATCGGTAAAAAGCACAGAGTTTGTCATCATCAAAAAGGGGGAATTTCTTGGCCCAAGAACAGGTGAAGTTTTGAAGATTGACACAAGAACTTAGTCATGGACCAGATCCATCTTATGAAGCACAATCAAATCAATCTATACATTTGAGATGTACATGAAAGAGATAAGTCCTACTGATCAAGCAGCAATATCTCATGATTTGATCGAAAAGGTTGCATATTAGATAAGGGGAAAAAGTCTCCTTATATGAAGAGAACATAATCTAGGATAAAGATAGTGTTAGCGTTTGAGATCATCATGAACTATTCTATGATAGAAGAACATCAATTAAGTCACAATCAAACTCTGATTACTAACCTACTAAATGTCAGTGTTGTTCTATTTTACAGGAAATGCACATACGCAGAAGTTAACCTAAATTGAGATCAAAAGAGCAAGGCGATTTTGCAAGAAATATATGTGTGATTTGAGTGTGCACTCCTGAATCTACTTGAAGAAGATAGAAGAACCAATTTCATTGTGTCTATCTTTTATTCTAGTTCAATTTACTAGGTGGTTTAAAACTTTACCTTTCAACTTTCATAAAAGCAATTATATTAGGTAACTAGAGTGCTCAAGTTAGTTGAGGTTGTGTTCCACAACGATATTAGAATTAATCTTAGGTTTGCAAAGAGTTTTTTAAAAATGTTGTTTTGGCTCAGTTATTTTATTTTAGTGGAAGTTTTGGAAAATCCTACTCAGTAGTACGTCGTGATTTTTTAACCTTTAGATCCAGGTGTTTTCCATTTAAAAATCTCTATGTTCTTTAATTTCGGTATTTATTATTCTGCAAACAGTAGAAGTCGGAACACTTAGAAGAACCAAGTTCTTCTATAGTTCAAATAAGCGAGAATTGGGTACCACTAAAATTACCACCACCCCTCTTGTGTGATATTGATGCTTAAAATATCATCCTGTATTGAGGTCATTGGTGCGTCAAGAACAACAAGACAATTCCACTAAGGATCAGTTTCTAACCAAGTTTTATGCATATCTCTAGTTGAGTTTTAATCTTGTTTATTTTTCTACATTTTAATTCCTAGTTTGCTTTCTTAGAAACGTTGTCATAGGAACAAATCAAATTTGTAAACTTTAGAAGTTCATGTTATGACTAGGAATAGTCGTAAGTTAAATCCTCTGTAACTAAGAGAGTAATAGAGTGTCTTGTGGTAGTGCATCACAAGTTAGTTTAAAGTTTTTGCAATAGGGTGTTTGAAAAGTGGTTTGTAATAGGTAGATTACAAGTTAGTTAAGTTTAGAGCCTAAACGCATAGGTTGTGGTTTTTTTTATCCCCTTGTATGAGATTTTTCCACGTAGAAAATCTTTGGCCTTCTTTACATTCAGTAGTTACTGCATTCTACGTATTGTCTCATAAAGGACTAGGTACTCTATTGTTTGGTGGTCTCATATAAGTTATCAATGTAGTTAGGTGTCTAAATCCCCAGCAGGTCAAGTATGAGCATTAGAGGCCAGGTGGCCTACTTCAGCAGATGACTATACTTGATTGGAAATGGGAGCACATCATTATGGACTTCGTAGTTCAGTTGTCGATGACCTTGCAAAATTTTGATGCAGTTTGGGTGATTATGGACAGGCTGACCAAGTCGACACACTTTATTCCAATTGTGACTACCTATACTTCAGAGAAGCTGGCTCAAATTTATATTCGGGAGATAGTTCGGTTGCACAGTGTGCTTGTTTCTATCATATCAGATAGAGGCCCCCAGTGTACTTCACATTTTTGGAGGATGTATATAGTGAGTTAGGGACCTGTGTAGAGTTCAGTACAACATTTCATCCCCAAACAGAAGGCAGTCAGAGTAAACTGTTTAGATCTTGGAGGACATGCTCAGAGCATGTGTGATTGACTTTAGAGGGTAGTGGGATCAGTTCTTGCCCTTGGCCGAGTTTGCATACAACAAAAGTTATCAGTCCAACATCAAGTTGGCTTCATTTGAGGCTTTATATGGCCGGCGATGTCATTTTCCTATCGGGTGGTTTGAGCCCGGCGAAGGCTAGGTTATATGGTACTAATTTGGTGAAGGATGCCTTTGAAAAGGTAAAGATGATTCAGGATCGACTTTGTACAACACAGTTCAGACAAAAGAGTTACACGAATCATAAGGCGCATGATATATCATTTATGGTAGGTGAGAAGGTTCTCTTGGAAGTCTCATTGATGAAAGGGGATTATGAGATTTAAAAAGAAGGGGAAGTTGAGCCCAAGGTTTATAGGTCTATTTGAGGTTTTGAGGTGAGTTGGGGAGGTTGCCTATGATCTTGCTTTACCTCCCAGCCTATCAGGGGTTCATCTATTTTTTCACATGTCTATGCTTCGGAGGTATCACGCCGACTTGTCACATGTGTTAGATTTTAGCACTATTCAGCTATATAAGAGATTGGGTTATGAGGACTAGCTAGTTGCCACTGTTTCTAGACATGATCGCCAATTGAAATCCAAGAGGATTTCCACAGTGAAGGTCCAGTGGAGTGGCCAACCAGTCAAGGAGGCGACCTGGGAGTCCTAGGAGGACATGCGGAGCAGATATCCACACTTATTTAGAGGTCGATGTTTGTTTAAGAGGTAGAGAATATAATGACCCAACCGGTAATTTTGCTTTCTAGAACCTCGTTCCCCTAAATGAGACTTCCTATACTTGTTTTTACTGATTTATGACTTGTGACGATGATTGATTCAGTATTTGGAAGAGTGTGGGTTCAAATCAGAACACTTGGTTACATAAGGTTAGCTTAAAAGATCAAGTTTGACTTTGATCAATATTTTGAGTAAATGATATCGGAATCAGGATTTGACGGTTCTAATAGGTTCGTATGATTATTTCAGACTTGGGCGTATATTCGGATCGAGTTTTAGGTAACCCGTGAACGTATCGGGGCCTAATATTGAAAGCTGGTTCCTTGAAGGTTTTTGAAATTCCTTAAATTTGGTCTGGAGTAGGTTTTGGTGATATCGAGGTCCAAGTTGAATTTGAAGACCTGGAATAGTTCCGTAATGTCATTACATGCATGCAAAATTTGGTGTCAATCTGAGTAGTCTAAGTATGATTCGACGCGTTCAGAGCAATTTGGAAACTTGAAGTTCAAAGTTTGATCTGATTTGGTTTTGGGGTGTGATTCTTGGAATGTTTGAGAATTTTTAGAATCCGAGCATGTGGGCCCGTGGTGAATTTTACGAATCTTGCAATTTAGGTTTGGTTATCACTCTAATAGCGGGCATATGAACCTTTGAGCATATATTGATTAGTTTATGTAATGTTTGACTAGTTTCAAGTCGTTTGGTGTAAAATTTGGAGGAGTGAATTAAATAAATGTGCGTACCTATTTGTGGGGGCTTCATAAATACGAGGTGACAAGAGTCCGTATGTAGCTACTATTATGTTATTGTACGGGTAGTTTAGGATATGTATTACGCTTTATTTGAAATGTTTGAGTCCTTAATTGCTAATTTAGTTACTTGAGTTATGTTAGAATTTGATAAAGAATTCGTAAAAGGTTAAGTTCACTTATTCGAAGAATTTATTTGAATACTTGACTGTAAATGAGAAACTTGTGTTTCCTTAAGAATAATTTCTATTTGTGGATTGGGCCGAGTGCCTTGGTAGTAAATAGATGCATCTATGGTTTGTGTTGTTCGACCTTCCGAAAATGCACAATTGACTATTATTTTGGACCGGATCATACGATCTTGGATAATTTGCACATGATAATTCTTTGATACCCTCCATTATTGATATTGCTTAAATGTGAACCATTAAAGGACAATATCAAATTTGGCATTTATATTTATGAAAGAAGGACTTATATTTTCTTGCCCTTATGCTATCAGTATTATTCATGCAAATTCATGCTTAGTATAACATTTTAATATATTATTATTAGCCCTAGTGAGTGATCAGCCCCTCGTCACTAATCTTCAAGGTTAGACTGGATACTTAATGGGTACATATTGTTTATGTATTCATACTACGCTTATGTACTTAATTTTACAGGATCTGAAGTTAGTGCATCTAGTTACTCACCCGGAGTGCACACTTGATCTTGATTCGAGACTTCACGGTGAGCTACCCCCTTCCGAGCCATTCGGCAGCATGCTAGAGTTTCGCTTTTGCTTGTATGTCTATTATATTTTAGATAGTAGGATAGTCATCTTATGTATATTCTAGTAGCCGCCCACATACTTGTGACACTAGATCTTGTCATACATTAGTAGACTTACGATTTTTGAGTTGTATTTATAAAGTTATAATTTTCTTTAGTTTGTTTCCATTTTTAATTGCTCTAAAAACCTGTTATCTATCAAATGTTTAAAATTTACTGATAGATTAGTTGTTGGAATGACTTAACAAAAATGAAAAATCATTAAGTTGGTCATTGTTGGCTTGTCTAACAATGGTGCTGGACGCCATCACGACCTGACATGGAGTTGGATCGTGACAACAAGTAAAGGTTAAATAGCATGACTGATAAGGAAAAAAAATGAAAGACACCATAGGCATCCCCAAGCGTTTTACTTGTTTTCTCGCTATCCAGTGCTTTATGGAAGATGGTATGCAGTGACTCCATGTGGTGGTAATAACGTTAAGTCTATATGAGACTCCACTACTACAGTCTCGAATTAAGACTTTATGTTCTTTAAAGCGTACATACAAAGAAAAAAAAAATAAAAAATAGGAGCCATCCTCAACAGCAATAGAATATAAAGGCAATAAAATTCTTATACTTATTTTTATGTATAGCAGGACCTTAGTAGTAAATAAATCCATATTTAAGGTCTTGCATATATTACTAGTGATGGTGGTCAGCTTTAGTATATAACTATTTTCTATACCAAAGGTAAAACTAAGGTTAATAAACAAAACCAACTTTCACAAAGAAGACATCTATATGTTCTTTATTAAAAGGATAACTAATTTGTTTTATATGAACACGCTTCAAATTCTAAACCAAATTCGAGGTGATAGTTTTTCCTTAGGTCATGTTCCTAGCATGTGAAGGTTAAAACAATAATTTGATTTTCTAGAAAGAGCATAGCAACATATATGTTATATTTTTTAACATGGGCAGAAAAAGTTTACTTGAACATACAATATTTATTCAAATATTATGATTCCTTATTTTAGTCAAAAAATACTAGCGGAAAGCCTCTTCACAAACATTGAATAAAGAGTTCATTTTAAGCTATCGATTCCAAAATATAAGAAGATATGCAATGTCATGCAAGTCATGATTTCTAGGACCGAGAGGAAAAGACTTAAGTTAGTAACCTGTTTACGATCAAACAATATGCATTCAGCAATTAGCGTGAACTTTATAGACAGATTTTATAGTTCAACTATCACGATCAAATTCTATAGTAGGTCGCGATGGCGCCAGCGTCGCCGCTAAGCAAAACCGACAATGAACTAACCACATAATTTCTCTTTTTAATAGATTTTCAAGTAACTAAATTTCCCTTAATTAAAAAGTTTTTAACAAATGACAGATTTTAAATAATAAGATGAAAGCAATTGAGTGCAATCATAATTATTGTATTACAACCCAAAATCCTAAGTCTATTAGTGTGTTCCAAGATCCGGTGCCACAAGTGTATGAGCACTAGTAGAATATACAAAAGAGTACAGGTCTATTGTTTGAAAAGAAATAAACAGAAAAAATATAACAAAAGAAACACTTTAGTTGTTGTAAACGGTTCGAAAGGCGGCTCACTGTGAAGTATCGAAGAAGTCAAGTGTGCGCGCCGGACTGATATCCAAATGCACCTACCTCAGATCCTGCATATTTAAGTGCATAGGTCTAGCGTTTACATAAAAAATATGTACACATTAAGTATCTAGTCTAACCTCAAAGAAATAGTGATGAGGGATCGACTTCAACACTTACTATGGGCCAACAACGTAATAATTTAAAATTCTAATTAAACATTATAGATATAAATGACAATAGAACTTAGAGTAACAAATATATAAATAATCCTTTCACCGCTAGTAAGAACCGTATCATTTTCCTCATTTAAACACGTAATTCCTCAAGCCAATGATAAATATCAAATACAAAGGGACTTCCAAATATTTAGTATCACGCACGAATTATGCTGAGACCGTACGACCCGATCAAAATATACATATACATAACTGTATGCCCTACTGAGGGTAGAATATCATGAACCATAGATGCTTATATTAACCTGCCTAAGCAAACCTGCTCCCGTGAGAATAGTGAAAAATTTGTGTATAAATTAATCGGTGCCGAACAAATCCAAAATTAATCAAATTGTATATAAATTAATCAATGCATGTACGAAAGTGTGTATTCCAACTATTGTAGGGATTACACAACCCTAAATATAAGGTTCCTAAATTTCATCCGCAAGGGCTCACATGCCCGAATTTTCGATTTTTTCACAAGTTATTACTCATAACATCATCAACTCAAATATATGATTTTTACTAAATTCTATATCCAATTTCGTGGTAAAATCTCATTTTTATAAAAACCTAAGTTTTCATCTAAACCTATAATTTTCACTAATTTACATATTATAATCTACCCATAAACTACGTATTTAACAAACATTATATAGAAATTACTTACCTCAAAGTGCTAAGTGAAATCCCCTCTCTAAGAGCTCCAAGAATCATCCAACAATGAAAGAAAATGAGCCAAAATATCCTAAGCCCCAGTTTAAAAGACCACATTGCCTCCAGCAATTCTGCACCTGCGAAGCCCTGCCCACATCTGCGGGAAAATCCTCGCAAGTGCGCATTTCCCTTACCTGACGAAGCTTTGTATTTTCCGACAAATGGGACCGCTTCTGCGCGCCTTCCGCCCCTGCAACCACTGTTCTTGCACCTACTTCTCACGCAAGTGTGCCAAAACTTCCACACCTACGGATGGTTGGGCCCTCACTGTTTTGCTTATGCTTCTCGTGGATCGCACCTGCGGCTGGCCAAGCACATCTACGATTATGACAGCAGCTGGGAGCTTCAGCTATTGCTCCCAAGTTCTAACTTGGTCCGAGCCTCGTCCGATTAGCACCTGGGCCCTGAGGCCCCTTTCGAACATACCAACAAGTGTAGAATCATAAAATGGACTTGCTCAAACTCTGTAAATGCACCAAACAACAATAAAACTAAGAATCACACCCCAAACCAATTGAATCAAAACTATGAACTTTAAATTCTTCAATTTACTCTCAATGCGCCAAAACATGCTTAAACTACTCCGAATGATACCAAATTTTGCATGCAAGTCTTAAATGACATAACGAAATTATTTCCCATCTCGAAATCTCATTTGGACCTTGATAACAAAAACTTGCTCCAAACCAAATTTAAAGAACTTCTAAAATCTTCAAAGAACCAACTTTCACTATTAGGTTCCAAAAAATTTCCGGGTCATCCAAAACCCGATCCGAACATACTCCCAAGTTCAAAATCATCATATGAACCTATTGGAACTGTCAAATCCTAGTTCAAAGGTCATTTACTTAAAATATTGACCAAAGTCAAATTTAGTCATTTTTGCTAACCTTAAGAAAATAAGTGTTCTGATTTTAACCCGCCTCTTCCAAATCCCAAACTAACCTTCCCTACATGTCATATAATACTAAAAGTATATACGGGGAGTTTTATTTAGGGGAATTGGATTCTGAAAAACAAAATGCCGGTCAGATCCTTACATTCTTCACTTCTTAAACAAGTGTTTGTCCTCGAATGGGTCTAGAACATTCCTTGAGTGCCGGATAAGTGTGGACATCTTCTTTTCATGTCCTCCGCGGCTTCTCAAGTCACTTCATTGACTGGTTAGCCTCTCCATTAAACCTTTAACACAGAAATCTTCTTAGATCTCAACTGGCAAACCTGCCTACGAACAATGGCAACTGGCTCCTCCCCATAACTAAGGCTCTCATCTAGCTGAATCATGCTGAAGTCCGACATATGTGACAAGTCAGCATGATACCTCCAAAGCATAGACACGTGGAAAATTAGATGAAATCCCAATAGACTGGAAGGTAAGGCAAGCTCATAAGCAACCTTCCCAACTCGTCTCAACACCTCAAATGGGCCTATTAACCTTGGGCTTAACTTTCCCTTCTTCTCAAATCTCATAATCCCCTTCATCAGCGAAACTTTCAAGAGAACCTTCTCACCCACCATAAATGATCAATCGTGTGCCTTCTAATCTATGTAACTCTTCTGTCTTGACTGTGTTGTGCGAATTTTCTCTAGAATCAACTTTACCTTTTCCAAGGCATCCTTCAGCAAATCAGTACTATACATCTTAGCCTCGCCGGGATAAAACCACCCGATGGGAGAACGGCATTGCCGACCATATAAAGCCTTAAATGAAGCCATCTCGATGTTTGAATGATGACTGTTGTTTTAAGAAAACTCGGCCAAAAGTAAGAATCGATCCCACTACACTCAAAGTCAATCACACATGCTCTAAGCATGTCCCCCAAGAACTGAACTATCTGCTTCGACTGCCCATCGGTATGTGGATGAAATGCGGTGCTAAGATCTACATAGGTCCCAAACTCACTCTGTATAGCTCTCTAGAAATATGAAGTAAAACGAGGCATTCTATCTAATATGATGGAAATAGGCATACCATGAAACCAAACTATCTCCTGAGTGTAAATCTGGGCCAAACTCTCTGAAGTATACGTCGTCACAACTGGAATGAAGTGTGCTGACTGTCACGCCCCCCTTTTTTTCTAAGGCGAAATCAAGTTTATGATATTTTTGGAGGACAACTCGTTCCATTTTGGGAATTGGGTTTGTAAATTTGAAGAGTTACCACCTAATGATTAAGTGCATTAGGACACTAAGGTTTTGAGTTGAAGAACCAGAGTTTGGGTAATGGCTAGAAATTATCTCGGGAGGAGGGGGGTGTTAGACACCCCCCAAGATCCACTGGTGTGGTTCTCGACCATGTTATAATAGTGACTTCACATAATAAGTAAGCAAAAAGGGGCTTAAGTAGATGGTGTCTTCACATAATATAGCAAGTAAAATTTAAAAGAAAAAAAATGAAGAGGGCAGCCATTTTAAGAAAAAGATTTAAGCAAATATGAAAAGAATAAACAAGTAAAAAGGAAAGGGGGTCCTAGGTTTATGATTAATATGGATCACGTTAATATAATACCCATTAATCACTCCACAAAAGAGAGGGGCTACATAAGGTACTAGCACACCGGTCATCATATCCATATTTATCCTTCCCACCCCGTTAAGGTGTCAAAGTGCGGAATAGTATCGTTTTTTATTGTATGCTCTTACTCGTCCCAATCCTATCAGTACCGAAGGCGTTTGGACTACAAACCATAAAGGGGATGAAGTTGGGAATTTTAGAGTTTTTAAAAGGATAAAAGTCTTAGGCGACAAGCAAGAACACATAAGCAGTTAGGGGAAAAGCAAATAGCAGTTAGGGCTCAAATAGGCCTCATCACTTAAGGCACAAATTATAGCATGACTTCAAATACTAGTTTTGGTCTGAATTAACTTCAAAGTTTTAGGATAGGCTGATTTATCACATATTTCTAAGATGAGAAGTCTGAATTAGGTTTGGTTAGGCTATAATTTATTAAGAAATGACCCAGTTGATTAATCACCTAATGGCTTGCCTAGGTGAGACCTATATGCATGATATCTAAAAGTACATAAAGTGTACTGTTTTTAAAAGAAAGTATTAATGGATTTATAAACAAAAGGTTCTGTAGATTTTAAACAATCTTGTTTACTGATTTTAGACTCATAGAGGAACTAGACGAAGCTGATTCAACTGATTACTCCTATGGCCATGATTTCTAAGTGTAGTTGATTTTAAACACTTTATAGTTGAAACAAGAGTGTAAAGTCCTATAGGCACGGTATCTAGAAAGTTGTTTATTATTTAAACCTATGAACAAGTTTGCCTAGTGATGGATGCAGATGCAAGAATTCAGGAAGTCCTATTGGCATAATATCTAGCATGCTATTTATTATTTAAACCTCTGAACAAGTTTGTCTAGTGATAGATATATGCAGATTGTTATTAAACCTATGATCATTTGCCTAATGACATAAACATACTGAAGTGCAGAAAAACCTGTGATCATGGTTTCTATATGCAGAATATGCAAAAACTTATAGACAAGATCTCTATATGCACTAATGCACCACTTATAGGCAGGATTTCTAAGATGAGAATGCAGAACTTATAGGCAAGAGTTCTAAAAAATGAGAATGCAAAAGTTTAGAAAATTTCCTATGAGTAAGTTATCTACGTGAATGCAGTAATTTATGTGATTGCAAGAATTAGAAAAATCCTATAGGCAAGTTATCTACCTTTGCATACATTCATCGCCACCCCTTTTCACTAGCCATCCCCATAGTTATTACAAATTATTACAGACCAAAATGAACCAGAAAAGTAAAAAAAATACATCAGAAATCCAAGCTACATCCAAATAGTCTAATTCAGACTTAAAGTCTAACAATATAAGATAAACCAACTTCCTGGATCAGATTTCCAAAAGTCTTTCTCTTATTTGGGATGTGTCAAAGTTCTCAGGAGTCTCAAAGGGCTCTGGGTAATTCTTACACCCTAAACACATTGCAGGATTAGGTCACTGTGCGGTGTGGAAGGGCCAGCCCTCTAATGTCCAAGTTCATGGGGAACTCAGGGTCCCAAAGCAAGGCTCATAAGAGAGGGGCAGAGCTTAGAGTCTAAGAATAAGTGCAAGTGCATAAAGAGGGAATTAGGGAAAGCCAGGGCAGGTTGGTGGTCATGCCCAGCAATTGGGAGTACTGGCACACCCCTAACCGGCCTATTAGCCAATATTAAGAGTTATGATCCATTTTGGATCAGGTTCAGACCTAGGCAGCAATATGTTTACTGCCAGGCCATGAGCCTTAACTCACACACATAGAAGGGGTGAGGGTATGAGGCATTCATTAAAAATAGCAGATGCAAAGAGAAAGTAGCATATTCATTATAGAACATGAACAGCAAAGTAAACAGGAGTATATCAACTGTAAAGTAAACACACAGGGAAAAAGTGGAAATGAAAATTGAGAATACCAGTTTCAGGGAAACAAATAAGGGAAAGCAGGAGTCATGTAAGCCAAATTGCAAACAAACAGTTCAAGAGACCTCACAAGAGAGTATAGTATTGAAAGATGATCCTAATCGAGAGTGTGAGAATATTGAATTTTAAGTGTTCAATAATCGATGATGTGTATAGAAGGGTCATGACCCTTTTTATAGTGCAGAAAGCAAGTAATAAAGGTAAGGGAATATTCATTGAAATCAATCTCCTTTTAGTTAAGGGGTTCTAATCTCAACGGGTAGAACCAATTAATGAAAGAGGTTTTGATTAAAACCTTTTCAAAGTAGCACAAAAGGGGTAAATACATAGAAATCATTTAAGGAAAGCACTCAATGGCACACGGTTGGGGAAAAATATGGAAAGGGAATCAATCAACAGCCAGTAAAATTAGAAATTGAGGTTTGGTATAAATGAATCTAACCAAAAAAGGTGAGGAAAGGTTTAATTAAAGAAAATCAGTGACAATCAATCGAACCTTATTAAAAAGAAATTTTGAATCAATCACAAATTGGTAAACCCTTTTGAAGGAAGAGTCTCTCATATATAACGCATACAAACATGTCAAACAAGAAAGAACTGTCAAGCTAATTAGAAAGAATCTAGTATAGAAAAGTTCAATGTCACAAACAAAGAAACTCAGATTCAGTACTTACGCTCAGACTTGGTTTGAGATAATCCAGGGTCCCACAATAGAACCCTAGTCCAAACACAAGACCAATCTTGCCAAAAACCCCAAATCCTAGGGTTTTCAACTCGAATCAGATATAGAGACGAGAAGGCAAACAAATGAAACAGGCTCGGAAGTCTCTTTCAAAAGTCATGAGAAAACAAATAGGTAAAATACTAGATTCGAAACAACCATAGTGTAAAAGCTGATTTGAAGCATAAAGAATATGTTTTTGAGAAAAGCTTGGAACCTAAACAAGTTAAGAGGACAAAGAGGTAGTGTAAATTTAAGGAAACAGTAGATGAAACATGTCTAGAAAAAACTTCAAACAAAATCTAGAAAAAGGCAAATAAAGAACTTGTCACACTTAGTAGAAAAATGCAGTAGAAGAACACAAGAACATCAGAAAGAATTATAGCATATCTATATATATATATATATATATATATATATATATATATATATATATATATATATATATATATATATATATATATATATATATATATATATATATATATATATATATATATATATATATATATATATATATATATATATATATATATATCAAAAATTCTTTTTTTAGATCTTTCTTTTTCCAATCTAGGAAGAATACAAGAATACAGTAGGAGCAAGTACATGTAAAGGAAAATGAAGGTCAGAAATCACTCAAACATTTTAGGAAACCCTAAATCGGAAAAAAAAAGATCTAAAAAAAGAATTTTTGAAAGAAGAATTAGGGAAATCATTTGAAAACTCAAGTGGAGCATAGATATGTGACCTATCTGAGAAAAGTAAATTAGAAAGAAACTTGAATAGCATGGATTGCAGAGAAAACCTTAGAAATGAGAAAGGTCCTGACAAAAGTCCGATCCTGAGTCGAAAAGACTCATATTGCTCGAATATGTCAGAATAATGGCCGGAGAAGCCATAGATCCGCATATCTGAGAAGGTCTTAAAGGGAGACATCAAGGTCAAGGCCTTGGCTCTACAAATATTGAGCACACAGGAGTAATAGAGGGTGAGTATGAGGGTATCATGAGCGTAATGGTCATGATTTCCAGTGAGCTTGAGGTAGGCAACAGTGAGATAGGCTAGGACTTCAAGAGGGTTTGAGAGAGTTTTGAGAGATTAGAGGTTTAAAAGGTGGCTGAGAATGAGAAATGAGAGAATTAGGGTAGTAATCTGGGGTTAAAAAGGGAAGGGTGATTTCTGGCCGTTGATCTTGAGTGATCAACCGTCCAAATTTAAATGGGTAGG
Organism: Nicotiana benthamiana; assembly: GCA_034376525.1. Taxonomy (NCBI): domain Eukaryota; kingdom Viridiplantae; phylum Streptophyta; class Magnoliopsida; order Solanales; family Solanaceae; genus Nicotiana; species Nicotiana benthamiana. The sequence goes on from CM067330.1 coordinate 87,531,892, forward strand.
TGGGGAACGGGTTGGGTCTTTAGGATTGGGTCGTGGGTTAGCCCGTTTAGGAAATTAAAGTTGGGCATTTAGGCTAAAATTGAAATAGAGTATGGATAGTATTTAAATAGCCACTTTTTCCCCTTTTAGTTTTTTAATAATGATAAAAAAATATTTAAAAAGAAAATTAAAAGTACTAAGCTAGTTAATATTATGTAAATATTAACTTAAAAATAGTGGAACTAATTTTATAATTTTAAAATGTTGTTAATCTCAAATAGGTCTAAAATTACAATTATGTGCAATTTAACTTTAAAAATGCCAAATAAATTTGTAAAAATATACAAAAATTATCTTAATTATATTCTGGCGTATATATGATAATAAAATAAATCATTCACCAAAAATGATAATATTTGGGAATGATTATTGGGCTTAATACTGTTAAAATAGACAATAAATTGATCTTAAAAAATATTTTTAAAAAAACATCAAAACACTTGGGCACGCTCACATATGCATGTACATGCTATTTTGAAAGTATTTTGTATATAAAAATACGTAGGAAAAAATTGGGTATCAACACTGACTTGGTCAACCTGTCAATAATGACCCAACTGCATCAAACTTTCGCAAGGTCCACGGCAACCCAACTACGAAGTCTATAGTAATGCGCTCCCATTTCCGCTCTGGTATAATCATCTGATCGAGTAGGCCATCTGGCCTCTAGTTCTCATACTTAATCTGCTGGCAATTTAGGCACCTAGCTACATACTCAACTATGTCTCTCTTCATCTGCCGCCACCAGTAATGCTGTCTCAGGTCACGATACATCTTTGTGACACTCGGATGAATGGAATACTGATAACTGTGTGCCTTTTCTAGAATTTTGTCCCTAAAGAACATTAGGAACACATAGAGGACCCTGGAGTCGCAAAACACCATCCTCGTTGATGGAAACCTCCTTGGTACTACCTTGTAGTACCGTTTCTATGAGAACTATCAAAGGTGGATCATCAAACTGTCGAGCATTAATCTTTTTCAATAGTGAACATTGGGACACAATACATTCATGGACTTGGTTGGGCTCTAAAATGTCAAACCTCAGATGTCTGTTAGCCAAAGACTGAATGTCCAAAGCTAGTAGCCTCTCCTCTATTGAAATAAATTCCAAGATACCCATACTCTCTGCCTTTCTGCTTAAGTCATCTAGGAGCACATTCGTTTTTCTCGGATGATAAAGAATGGTGATGTCATAATCCTTAAGTAACTCAAGTCATCTGTGGTATCTTAAATTGAGATCCCTTTGCTTGAACAAATACTACAAGTAGCGATGGTCGGTGTAAACCTCACAGGACACCTCATAAAGACAATGTCTCCAGATCTTAAGAGCATGAACAATAGTGGCTAACTCTAGATCATGCATAGGGTAATTCTTCTGATAAATCTTCACCTGACATGAAGCATATGCAATAACTCACCACTTCTGTATTAGTGCACAACCTAAGCCAGCGCATGAAGCATCACAATACACTGTATACATCCCTGAACCTGAAGGCAACACTAGAACTAGTGTTATAGTCAAGCTATCTTGAACTTCTGAAAGCTCGCCTCACAATCATTGAACCAACATGACGGACACTACCTCGCCTTTTGTTGGTGAAGTGAATGAAATCTTTAGATTCTCGTTTGTAATCACTGCACTTCGAGCTAATGACATAGTAGTTAGAAACTAGTGGCAATAAAGAGTGACAGTTCCAGCGGCAAGTACTTTCTGAGTACTTATAGTGAAGTGGTAGAAGCAGTCATGTCTACTACTTCTCGATTCTGTGGCAATCATCCTGGTTCAATCTAGTCAATATTCAATAATAGACGAAAAGCCCTCCAAAAATTGGCGATAATAACTTGCTAATCCCAAGCAGCTTCTGATCTTAATCGCCAAAGTGGGACGAGGCCAACTCTAAACTGCCTAAATCTTCTTGGGATCCACCTTAATACCCTCGCATGACACAATATGCCCCAAGAAAGCTACAGAATCCTACCAAAACTCACACTTGGAGAATTTAGCATATAGCTTCTGTTCCCATAAAGTTTAAAGCACCACTCTCATTGCTCATGCTCTTCCATTCTATGTAAGTAGATCAAGATGTCATCAATGGAGATAATGAAAAATGAATCAATATAAGTTATGAACACCCTATTCATCAAATCTATAAATGTCGTTGGGGCATTAGTCAAGTCGAATGACATCACTAGGAACTCATAATGGCCATATCTAGTACGGAAGGCAATCTTTGGAACATCCAAGTCCCAAATCTTCAACTAATGATACCCCAATCTCAAGTCAATCTTAGAGAACACCTGAGCACCCTAAAACTTGTCAAACAAATCATCAATACGCAGCAACAAGTACTTTTTCTTAATGCTAACTTTGTTCGACTGATGGTAATCAATGCACATCCACATAATCCCATCTTTCTTCTTCACAAATAATATTGGTATACCCCAAGGTGATACACTTGGTTTGATGAACTCGTTTGCTAGCAAATCCTCAAGCTGCTCCTTTAACTCCTTCAACTCTTTTGAAGCATACAGTACAGTAGGATAGGCATAGGTTGTGTACCCAGAGCCAAATCAATATAGAAGTCAATGTCACGATCTAGCAGCATGCTTGGAAGGTCAGAAAGAAACACATCGGCAAACTCTCGGACTATTAGAAATGAATAAATCGTTCGGAGTCTCCGTTGTAGTATCCTAAGCATAGGCTAGATAAGCCAAACAACCCTTCTCGACCATATATCAAGCCTTCAGAAAATAGATGACCCGACTAGATGTAATGATAGATGAACCCTTCCGCTACAATCTCGACAGCTTTGGCATTGATGAAGTAACAGTCTTGGCATGGCAATCAAAGATGGCGTGATATAGAGATAACCAGTCCATGACAGGATTACCTCAAAATCAGTCATATCAAGCAACTAAAGGTCTGCTCCAGTGTCGTAACCACAGAAAGTGACCACATAGAACTAGTAGATCTGACAACAACAGAATCACCCATAGGAGTGGACACATAAATAGGAGTACCTAACCACTCACGAGAAATATCCAGGAAATGAGCAAATAAAGATGACAGATATGAATATGTAGACCCTGTATTAAATAAAAACCAAGTGTCCTTACCGCAAACAAAAATAATATATGTGAGCACGGTATCTGAGACCACTTAATCTGGTCTGGTCAAAAAAGCATAGAACCTAGCTAAAGCACTGACTGGATGGCCTCCTCTTGAATGAACAGTAGCTGGCTGACCTCCCCATGCCTGACCTCCACCTCTAGGACAACCCCTACCCGCCGACCCTCCAATTCTGGGCGGTCAGATGAGTGGTACTGTAATCATGGGCTGATTACCCAGGTGCACTGCCTTGCCCTAAAGTCTGGGACAGAATCTCAATGACCCGAATCCTTGCACTCGTAACAACCTCTGGCACCACAGATTGTTGCCCTGAAGTCTCACCCTAATGGCTTGAATACCCACTTGAAGAACCCTAGATAGCCACTGGGCAGTATGAACTCTCTGGCATGGCTCTAAAATAGGCATGGAAGAACCCTTATGATCTGAGTACCCACTAGAAGAACCCTAAATGGATGGTGGGAGGTAAGAACTCTCTGGCACAGAACTAAAACTCGCGTTGGATCATCTCGAGGAGGTGGTGGTGCTGGATATATGGGCCTGCTAGGCTGACACTTCCCGAACTGACCTCTGTTCCAAGCCTGGGCACCTCAAAACTCTCCAAAAAAATAGAACAGCTTGTCCCACTGCACCTACTCTCTACCTTACTGATGGTAACTATCAATCATCTTAGATATCTCTACTACCAGCTAATAAGAAGTACTTATCTCGACCTCTCAATCTATAGTGGACTGAGTACTGATGTGCAATCCTGCAACAGACCTCCATACTTTCTCAGCATCAGTAGGAATTATCACAAGTGCATGCTAGACAACTTAGAGAATCTTCATAGTCGATCACTAACCTCTGACCCTACTGGAGTTGCTCAAACTGAAACCGAAACTCTTCCCTCTAGGAAGGTGGGATATACCTATCCAAGAAAAGTTGTGTAAACTGGTCCCAAGTCATTGGAGGAGAACCTACTGTTCTGCCAAGAAGATAAGACTTCCACCACCTACGGGCCATGCCCTCCAGATGAAAGGTAGAGAAATCAACTCTGTGGGACTCCAATATACTCATGTTGTGTAGTATGTGTTGGAAACACGTTCTCAAACTAACGTGTGTTGATTCATGTAGGTTTTGATAAATGCCAAACATTGAGGCAAGCATCGGTGATGGAACAATAACAGTCCAAGTACAAGATGGATAGTACGCGTTCAAGAATAGAAGATGCAATCAACTGTTGAGTAGGTCTTAATTTGTAATCTTGACTCAACGACTTATTTCTAATATTGGCTCTCACCTAAAATGATTTTCATAAAATCATGCATCATAAGTTTTTAAAGAAATAAGTTGCATATTTGCCAAAATGATTTTTAAACTCGTTTTGAGAAAATTGGGTTTAACAATCGATTGTCTTGAAGAAACAATCGATTGTCAAGTTCCATACTTAGTTTTTAAAATGTTGTCTTGAGACAGAAACTTCGTTTGAAATCATTTTTGAAGCAACAATCGATTGTCACTGTTCAACAATCGATTGTCAGATTTTATACTTAGTCTCAATTTTTTGGACAACTTACAGAATGTTTTCAAAATCTTCAAAAATGAAGAACAATCGATTGTCACTATTTAACAATCGATTGTGCTCAGTGATATTTCCAAACGGACTTCTTCCAACGGCTTTATCTATTTATGGTATAATCTTTACTCAATCTTTTAGTCAAAAAGTTGCCAGAAATATTTTGTATATTTGAACAACAATCGATTGTCTAAAGTTAACAATCGATTATCATTCTTTTTAAATTCAACAGAAATCTTTTTAACCAGATTTTAAGGAATCTGTCTGTTGAAATTTTGCTTCAACAATCGATTGTGTAATATCAACAATCGATTGTCAGGCAGATTTTCAGGAGCGTTTTCTGGAACTAAAAGCAACGGTCTATTGCTCCATTTTCTCTATAAAACACTCTCTGAAAATCATTTTTAAAACACAACAACACTGCAGAAAAATTACAAAGCATACATTACATTCTTGTGATTCAAATTTCATATCTTACATTGTTTTTTGAGAGCCAAGATTATTGATTGAGTTGTTGTGTTCTTGAGCCATATATTTTGTACTCATAATCCACTCTTTAAGAGAGTTCTTGTAAAGTGAGTAAAAGAGTGTTCTTGTTAAACACTTGTAGTAAGAAGAAGTGTTATATTTCTTCTTGTAAAGTCTTAGGGATAGGTTTCCTTAAGCGGGTTGGTTGAGGCTTGTATTGTATCAAGTTCTCAAGTTGTAAAGGTTCGTGAGGCACCCGGAAGCTTAACAAGTGAAGTCTTTGGGATTGTATCCCCGAGCAAGTGAAGTCTTTGGGATTGTATCCCCGAGCAATTGAAGTCTTTGAGGTGAGGAACCTCCGAGCAAATTGAAGTCTTTGAGGTGAGGAACCTCCGAGCAAATTGAAGTCTTTGAGATGAGGAACCTCCGAGCAAATTGAAGTCTTTGAGGTGAGGAACCTCCGAGCAAATTGAAGTCTTTGAGGTGAGGAGCCTCCGAGCAAGTGTTTGAGATTTGTGTGATTCAAGTCTCAAGTGTAAAGGTTTGTTGGGCACCTTAAGCTTGACAAGGTTGTTAGTGGAAATCTCGAGAGAGTCTCTCGGGGACTGGACTAACCACAAAGTGTGGCCAACCAGTATATATCGTGGTGTAATTTATTTTTACTGCATTTGTTTATTTCCTGCAAAGATTAAATTCCGCAAGAAAACGCTTAATTTTATTAATACGCTATTCACCCCCCCTCTAGCGTAGAGCGTTATTTCTAACAATTGGTATCAGAGCCATACTCTCTGAAAAACTTAACAGTTTGAGAGAACCATCCATGGCTTCTACTCATGATTCTTTTGCAGGAATCGGTGAAGGAAACTGCTACACCATGCCTCCAATATTTGATGGAAACAACGAAGAAGAGGTAAGTATCTCTAACTCTCACTCGTTCGAAGAATTACAAAATGCATATGAAGACTTGTATGGTGAATTTTGTAATGCTGTCAAAATGATTAGAGATTTGAAGAAATCACTTTCCCAGCAAGAATTAGATTTTCAGAAAAATCTCTCTTTAAAAGAAAAAGATTTTGAAGAACGTCTTTTATTGAAAGAAAAAGATTTCAAAAATCAACTTTCTTTAAAACAAAAAATTTTTGGAAATCTGTCTCTTGATAACGAGAATCTTGTAAAAGAGAATCAGTTTTTGCAAAATGATAGTGTAGAACTTAGACAAGTCGTTAAGACTATGCATGAAGCTTCTTATGTTGATAAATGCTCTACTTGTACTTCCTGCGATTCTTTGAAGTTAGAAAACGCAGAACTTAGGAAAACTTTAGAATCACGAAGTATAGATGTCCCTAAGGTTATTGAAGAAAAGGAAACGTCGAGGAACAATCAACGGCATAAAAGCAGAAATCCCATTAGAAATTTTACTGATCCACCTAGAAACAATTCTAGGGCTGTAAATGAGTCTAGGACAAATTCCTTTAGACCACCTAGACATTACGCTAGGATGTATGAAAACAAGTCTAAAACTAACGCCTTTAGATCACCTAGATACAACTCTAGAAATTGGAATAATGAATCTAGAGTTAATCACTTTACATCGCCTAGAATCAATACTAGGACTATTGTTGATAAGCCTAGAACGAACTACGTTAGACAACCTAGAAATGACTCTAGGATTCTCAACGCCTCTAGGAATGACTCTAGATCACCTAGAATGTATTTGGCGCAACCTAGGCATTGGCACAATCCGAACGTAGTATGCCATTATTGCAATCGGATAGGTCACATTGCACCTGTGTGTTTTGCTAAACATAGAAATTTATCTTTTGGTTATAATTATCATTTGCCTAACCCCAAAGGACCCAAAAAAATATGGGTACCAAAAACCTCTCCGTAGGTATTTTTGCAGGTGTGCTTGAAGACTACAAAATTGTAGTAGATGCGCCAAGCACGACACCCAAAAGGCATCGAGAGGAATTTCGGTTAGCTATTCTTTTTTTTATAAAACTGAATATGTGCAAATTATTAATGTTGACAGTTTTGTTGATATATGGCAGCTGGTGTTATTAACATATAAGTTGTCAACTTGATTCTCACCCTGAAAAACGTTGACATGCGTTAATTGTAAGAATCAATTTGTGAAATTTCTTGTTGACTATACTTGTTGATTGACATGCTGAAAATTCATTTTTGATTACTAGTATCAACTATTTAAATGCTTGATCCATGCTTTGACAAATGTTGATTCGTGCATTGAATGAGTACCTACTAAAATCATGTTTAGTTGAATTATGTCTTGACAATCTTTTCAAACAGCAAAGTGTTTTAAACCATGTTTTAATAAATGCTTTTTATATTAGCATACTCTCATAATCGATTTTCAGGACTTAAAAACCTTTTTGGTCTAGTCTACAATCGATTGTTCACAGGCACAATCGATTGTCCGTGGTTTTCTGAGTTTTCAAAAACTCTCTGCTTCTTGCAGATTTTTCAGGAACTAAGTGTCAAATAGTTCAACAATCGATTGTCCCCTTTCAACAATCGATTGTCAATCGGTAAAAATCTCAAAGATTTGTTACCATTCTGAATTCTGAACTCAACAGCTATCTTTTAGCATCGTGTCAGTTCAAAATAGGCATAAACGCTCTTGAAATTTTTTAAAGGCTAGGCTTTCATTTTTATCATGCCCAATTGTATGTGTTGATATGTCTTTGTTAACCATCCGTATCAATTCTCCTTGAATCATGCTTTGTTTTGGTTCTCATTATTGCAAATGCGCTTAATGGAAATATTTGACATTTGTTGCAATATGGATTGCTGAAAATAACCTTGTGTATCACTGTTAATAAAATAACATTTGATGCATTTGTTATGCTCTCCGTCAAATGGATTTTTCATTGCTTGTGTAACAATCGGTATTTCCTGTAAAATGTCAAATTGATGTGTTTTGCTTAAACAGGTGATAAGATGGTTGATTCATGATTTGACTATCTATTTGAAACAGCATGCGATATATGTTTTGACAAATGCCTTTCAAAATAACAATAGTTTTTTGATAAAATTGATAAATTTATAGAAGTCGTCATATTTTATATTCCTCAATATCCTTCCTATTCTTTTGTGAATATGGTAAAAGGAATTAGCCTTAATACAATCTTCTTATCAAAAGAAGAAATGTTTTAGGCAATTTGTTACAAGTAAGAGGGAACTTGTGCTTTGAAAGAATTGATTGCATAAATTTTATTGATGATATTTTCTTAACAAATATCTGTTTGGTTTGTGAATTGTTATTATGGTGATAAATTGTTTATATATATATATCGGAAATGGCTTCACTTGATTAAATGTTGGAAATGCAAATGTGCTCGCTTGAAGCATTCAATTCAATTTCTAGCAAATTGAGATGTCAACGATGGAGGATGACATCAAGACAAACCGGGTATGATCGTTCCTTACTCTACCCTTTAGCTAGTTGAATTGGTATTATATGTCACAAGTATTGATATGAATGTTATTTTGATAAATTGCATAATTGACTAAGTGCATAAATTGTATTGAGTTTTGATTTTCTAAATTGGTATTTATAACAATTGGTGTTGATTATATGTATTCATGATGGAAAATCTATTTTCATAAAAACGTTTTCATCCGAAGAATCATTATCTTCCACCATGTGTTGATGACGTTGTTTCATTCATAATCAATTGTCATAATTCCAAAATTGATTATAATATATTCAAAATTGATTACCATACTTCCAAAATCAATTTTCAGGACTGACCATTTTTTTTGCCCAGTACACAATCGATTGTCAAATTCAACAATCGATTGTCAGTGATCTTCTGAAATTTCAAAAACATTCTGTTTCAAGCCAAATTCTCAGAATCTAAGTGTCAAACTTTACACAATCGATTGTCTCTATAACACAATCGATTGTCAGACGGTATTAATTCAAAAATTTTTACCGTTCTGCTCTGCTGACACCCCTTTAATCGATTGTCAGTTTTCTTTTCAGAATTCCAACGGGCATATCTGCTCAACAATCGATTGTCTCCAGCAAACAATCGATTGTCTCCAGCGGTCCTTAAAATCTGACCGTTTTTGAGTCTTCAAATTCAGCCATGAATACCATGTCTTCTCCCACTCTATAAATAGAGATGTATTCTTCATTCATATCACAACAAAATCAAGTCTAAGTCTTCAAATTCTATCAAAAGCTCTCCTTGCAAATTTTTAGTCTTCTCAAGTCTCTTTCAATCAAAATGCCAAGAAAAACTAGAGCTTCTAAGCAAGGTGCCTCTGCCTCTGCTCCTCCTACTCCCGGACTGTTTCCATACCAAGATGGAGATGTGTTATTCTTCAGAAGCGAAGCTTCACTAAATCGCTTTGTTACAAGATTCGAAAAACGGGATATTCTTCCTCCTCGTTTTTCCACAATGAGGTATCTTGAAAATTTCAGTCTTGCTGTACACTTTCTTCAGCAATGCAATCTTCTAAACTTCCTTCTCCTTTCTTTTGACTTTATAAATACTACACTTGTTCGGGCATTCTATTCAAATCTCCGCCAGAACGATCAAGGTAATCTTGTCACCTTTGTAAATGGTGTTAAAATTATCATTTCAGATGAATTCCTAAACACCATTGCCTATCTCCCAAATGATGGAGAAGACATTTCTCAATATGTTGGAATAGAAGGAGAATTATTTGACGAAACCTCCTTTCTTCGTCAAGCTGGTCTTGTTAACTATGATCCACCGTCTCACTTCTCGTCGTCCTACGATCACGGGAATGGATCCGAACTATCGGTTGATATTCTATTTCATCACCCGAGTTCTCAAGCCCCGAAAAAGCAGTCACACCACTATCTCCCAAGAAGATTGTAAACTCATGCATGCCATTTCTTCCGGAGCTCGATTAAATTATTGTAAATTAATCAAGCTTCACATGCGTGATGCTCTCGCCGAAGACAAACATCTTCCATATGCACTTCTTGTCATGCATTTTCTTGAATCCGCCGGCATTATCACGGCAAATGGTCCACTTAAAAATCGGACCAAACACTGGGAAATTTCTGAATCTTCATTTCACAGTGGTGGCGATCATGATAATCAACCTCCTCAAAATCCTCCTCAAAATCCACCTCAAAATCAAGATCCAAATGCGGAGATAGTAAATCATCTTACCCGTATTGAAACAAAAGTTGACACTTTGTCCCGCTATGTCCTAGGATATTTTGACCATATCAACTATCAATATGGCAATCTTGTCCCATTTGAGGCACCGCCGCAAAACATGGACGAAGATGATGATAACGAGGATTAAATATTTTCTTGTATTTTTATGGCCTATGTAATATTTTATCTATTTAATGAAAGTTGATTTTCATTTGAAATATCTCTCCTATTTCCATTATATGAATTTTTTTTGATTTTTAAAAAGGGGGAAGTATATACTTTTTTCAAAAGGAAGAAAAGAAAGGCTATATGCAAGACTAGAGTTTATGCATACTTACATGCTTTCTTTGAATGTGTTGCATAAATTCAGGGGGAATCTTATATTTAAGGGGAATTTTTTTTAAACTATTCGATTATCCCGTATAATAATCGATTATGTTGACGTTTGTTGAACCAGCATGCTATTATTAGACTTGTTATCTAGCCACTTTTTGTTAATGTCAAAAGGGGGAAAATAAACGGGCTATGCATGCATAATATATTTCCCATGCACTTTGATATAACTGCACACATTTAGGGGGAATCATCATTTGAGGGGAATATCTTATGCAACATGAACATGTCTATGATGCACATTGAATTATCTTGAACTGTTATCATTATGCATATCCCGATACATGTTTGCCATTATCAAAAAGGGGGAAATTGTTGGAAACACGTTCTCAAACTAACGTGTGTTGATTCATGTAGGTTTTGATAAATGCCAAACATTGAGGCAAGCATCGGTGATGGAACAATAACAGTCCAAGTACAAGATGGATAGTACGCGTTCAAGAATAGAAGATGCAATCAACTGTTGAGTAGGTCTTAATTTGTAATCTTGACTCAACGACTTATTTCTAATATTGGCTCTCACCTAAAATGATTTTCATAAAATCATGCATCATAAGTTTTTAAAGAAATAAGTTGCATATTTGCCAAAATGATTTTTAAACTCGTTTTGAGAAAATTGGGTTTAACAATCGATTGTCTTGAAGAAACAATCGATTGTCAAGTTCCATACTTAGTTTTTAAAATGTTGTCTTGAGACAGAAACTTCGTTTGAAATCATTTTTGAAGCAACAATCGATTGTCACTGTTCAACAATCGATTGTCAGATTTTATACTTAGTCTCAATTTTTTGGACAACTTACAGAATGTTTTCAAAATCTTCAAAAATGAAGAACAATCGATTGTCACTATTTAACAATCGATTGTGCTCAGTGATATTTCCAAACGGACTTCTTCCAACGGCTTTATCTATTTATGGTATAATCTTTACTCAATCTTTTAGTCAAAAAGTTGCCAGAAATATTTTGTATATTTGAACAACAATCGATTGTCTAAAGTTAACAATCGATTATCATTCTTTTTAAATTCAACAGAAATCTTTTTAACCAGATTTTAAGGAATCTGTCTGTTGAAATTTTGCTTCAACAATCGATTGTGTAATATCAACAATCGATTGTCAGGCAGATTTTCAGGAGCGTTTTCTGGAACTAAAAGCAACGGTCTATTGCTCCATTTTCTCTATAAAACACTCTCTGAAAATCATTTTTAAAACACAACAACACTGCAGAAAAATTACAAAGCATACATTACATTCTTGTGATTCAAATTTCATATCTTACATTGTTTTTTGAGAGCCAAGATTATTGATTGAGTTGTTGTGTTCTTGAGCCATATATTTTGTACTCATAATCCACTCTTTAAGAGAGTTCTTGTAAAGTGAGTAAAAGAGTGTTCTTGTTAAACACTTGTAGTAAGAAGAAGTGTTATATTTCTTCTTGTAAAGTCTTAGGGATAGGTTTCCTTAAGCGGGTTGGTTGAGGCTTGTATTGTATCAAGTTCTCAAGTTGTAAAGGTTCGTTAGGCACCCGGAAGCTTAACAAGTGAAGTCTTTGGGATTGTATCCCCGAGCAAGTGAAGTCTTTGGGATTGTATCCCCGAGCAATTGAAGTCTTTGAGGTGAGGAACCTCCGAGCAAATTGAAGTCTTTGAGGTGAGGAACCTCCGAGCAAATTGAAGTCTTTGAGGTGAGGAACCTCCGAGCAAATTGAAGTCTTTGAGGTGAGGAACCTCCGAGCAAATTGAAGTCTTTGAGGTGAGGAGCCTCCGAGCAAGTGTTTGAGATTTGTGTGATTCAAGTCTCAAGTGTAAAGGTTTGTTGGGCACCTTAAGCTTGACAAGGTTGTTAGTGGAAATCTCGAGAGAGTCTCTCGGGGACTGGACTAACCACAAAGTGTGGCCAACCAGTATATATCGTGGTGTAATTTATTTTTACTGCATTTGTTTATTTCCTGCAAAGATTAAATTCCGCAAGAAAACGCTTAATTTTATTAATACGCTATTCACCCCCCCTCTAGCGTAGAGCGTTATTTCTAACAGTATGTCCCTACACCTATCAATGAAGTCTTGGGGATCTTCGTGTCGCTCACCCCCAAAGACAGGAGGGTGAAGTCTGGTCCATCTATCTAGTAGCTTATGCAGCTCACAGCCACAACTAGTTTGGGCTCAGGTATGGCTGCTGCCACTAGTTGGGCACCGCCCATAGGTAGTGCGCCCGGGGTTTGATATATAGCAGTTTCATGCCCAGGAGCCTAAGTAATAGGGATCTGTTCTCCCCCACCCATATGTGATGTGGTTGATCTGCTGGAAATAAACTAGCCTAGATCATAGTATCCATGAACAACAACATATGACCCATGACCTTCTGAAAGCCCGGTGCTGACATGAAATTGATGGGGGATGTTGTGATGCGGCACCTCGCCCTGCTCCTCAATAATGGGAACCTCCAATGGATCTGCTGGTGGTGCAACTGGGGCAACTCTAGGACATCCTCGTCCCCTACCTCGGGATGGTTCCCTCTCCCAGCCTCTGTCTTGGCCTCTAGAAACAGGGGAAGCAGCTCCCCAAGGTCTGGAATGTTCGTCGTGCGCTTCTCACCATCTATGAGAGAATAAGAGAAAGAAACTTAGTATACCATCAACTGTACGATAGGAGATGAGTAAAGAGTAGTTTTCTAACATTATATAGCCTCTCAAAGATAAGTACAACTCCTCTGTACCGATCCACAAGACTCTATTAGGCATGTCTATAACTTGTGAAACTTATGTAAACCTAGTGCTTCCCTTTTAGGCAAACCGAAAGTGAACTAACCACATGATTTATATTATTAATATATTTTCAAGTTACTAAACTTCCCTTTTAAAAGTTCTTAAGAAATGACAGATTTTAAATAATAAGATGAAAACAGTTTAGTGCAATTATAATCATAGTAATACAACCCAAAAGCATAAGTTTATTAGTGTGTGTCAAGACCACTGTCACAAATGTATGAGCATTTTAGTAGAATATAAAAAAAATACTAGTCTACTATCTAAAATAAAATAGACAGAAAAAAATATGACAAAAGAAAGACTCCAACTGCTGCAGAACGACTAGGAAGGCAACTCACCGTGAAGTCTCGAAGTGGAAGTCAAGTGTTTGTGCTGGACTGATATCCGGATGCACCTGCCTCAAATCATGCATATTTAAGTGCAGAAGTGTAGCGTTTGTACATAAATAACATATAACCAGTAAGTATCTAATTTAACCTCGAAGAAATAGTCACGAGGGGTCGACTTTGACACTTACTACTTGCTAACAATGTAATAATGTGAAATTCTAATTAAACATAATAGACATATATGACAATAGAACATAGAGTAAGAAATAAATAAACAATCCTTTCACCACTAGTAAGAAACGAATCCGTTCCCTCATTTATACATGTAATTCCTCAAGCCAATAATACATATCAAATACAAAAGGACTTCCAAATGTTTAGTATCATGCACGAATTATGCCAAGGACTTACAAACCCCATCCAAATATACATATAATAATTGTATGCACTGCCGAGGGTTGAACCGCACAAACCATAGATAAATCTATTAACCTGCCAAGGCAAATGATCTGCTCCCATGAGAGTAGTGAAAAGTTACCTCGCCGAAAATACTAGCGACGCGGTTAAATATAACTTTCTCAAGTTACCATAATATCCCTCAATTCTTTCCAAAATAAAGAAATTCAACTTGAAACTTTTGAAATTTTAAGATCCTTAACGTAGCCCCATTCAATACAATTAACACATATAATCAAACTTTTGTACTTTCAATTGTAAATGGGCCAAATAGGCTACCATGAGCTAACCACAATAAACATAGAGGAATACTAAATATAGGACGACCCAACCTGATATAAAAATTTATACATGTGATATATGGGGCTATAAGGCCAACATGATTATTTATAAACTCAAAACATAGGCCGGCAAGGCCATACAAGCATTTATATACATGACATCTATCTATATGCCTCTAAGAGTACTTACTTAACATAAAGAATGGGATAGGATCCCACCATACCAAAAAATACGCGTATAAATTACACTGACTAAACAAGCAACTCCGGAGCAAATGGAGCATACTAACATCTTCCGCTGAGCTGATAGCCTACTTGGAGGACTCTCGACCTGTCTATCAGGACCTGCGGGCATGAAATGTAGCATCCCCAGGAAAAAGGGACATCAGTACGAATAATGTACCAAGTATGTAAGGCACATAAATAAGTACATAAAAGACATGAAAGAAATATATAGTAAACGACTCAACTTGTAGGTCTGAATAACTCTGTAAATCATGAGATAATTAATGTGTGCATATGCGTATGAATGTCATGTCGTGCATAGGTATACATTTTTATAACATCATCAATATATATATATATATATATATATATATATATATATATATATATATATATATATATATATATATATATATATATATATATATATATATATATATATACACACACACACACACACACGCATATGTAATTCCATCTGGTCATGGGTGAATGTACATGTACAAATGAATGAAATGCATGAAAAGTACGTCAATAAAATCTCTCGGAACGTCATAAGACCATTATCCTCTGATTAATATCATTTAGTAAACTTCATCAACTTACGTATTTTTTGAGACTCATGAACAGATGATAGAATAATATGACACATGGGAAAATAAGAACATAAGCATCTCTAGTATTTCTATGAATAGAGTCATTTACAGAAATTGTACATTTGCTTATTTTGTTAGTATCGTATGCCTAAACGAAATAAGAAATTACCTTAAAATACCTAGAGTTGAGGAAATCTATATGATATTCTTGAAAAAAGTTATATTATGCTCCTTTAGAATCGTAACTCTCCTTTAGAATCGTAACTCTCGTTGGAATCGCTCAGTTGCAAGAAGTTTTTGTTGAAAACTTGAAGAATGGCTACATTCTGATTTGTATGGCTAACGTTCTTGATGGTAGGAATAGTTAACATTCTGATTGAAGGAATGTATAAAAAATATATAGAGAATAAATTGTAGTATTCAAATAATGTGATGTTTCTAAGTTCGTATATGAAGGCTTTTTATTCAAATTACTACAATTATTGTTATTTAAAATATGAGAAGGAGGTGTCTTTTAATTATCATGTTAGGTTGCCACATCATCCAAAGTGACAAAGAGTCACTTGTTTGGAAAGTGGTTTGCTGCCACGTGATCTTTTTGTTGGGGAATTTAAACTTTATCTAATAATCAATTAGGTAGTATTTTGCTATTCGGTAATTAAGCATAATTAAGAATTATTTTAAATTATTTAAAATATTACTTACTTTTAACACACTTTATACATTTTACTATTATGATAATGAGTTACCTTGTATGTCATTAGTCTATAAATATTGGGTATTATAGTTTGGATCGTATTTTATCCCAAATTGTCAAGCTTCGACCAAACTCATTTTCTTCTTTTGCTTACCATTTGCCTTCACAAATTTACTTATCCCTGGTTTGAAATGGCACCATATGTGACCTACAAATAATCTCATTTTCGAGCTTGCATCAATTCACTTATGGCATACTTTCATGAACGAATACATGGGTGTAACATCATCCCCCACCCTCAGGAATATTCGTCCTCGAATGTTGACTGATGCACTTATCATTTTCATAACTTATGTCTTTCAAATAATTTAGTACACTCCTTGCCATCTAGGAAACTGTTTTGTGAAAATTTTCAAATTCTAGGTTATTCGCCCATTTTGTCCTCTTTTTCATACCACAACTGGTTGAAATCTTTCCAATTTCATAATTGTTGCTACCTCCTGTCAATTCGCATGTATGACTCTGACTTTGTAAAAGTGCCTATGCAACTTTTCTCTCTTTTTTCCCTCCAGCTTTCAGCCAATCTCTAGGTCTCGCTTTGTAAACATATACAGAGCTTGACAAGATGTCCTTCTGGGCATCTATAGGTATACTTGAAGTTCTTTGCTCGGTACTCTTTTTGAACTTACAAATATTGCTATATCTCATTTCACATATCCGCTTATCCATTCGTATAACTTCACTGTATCTAGGTAGGTCATATTATACCATAACTTTTACTTTGATTTATTATCACTAAGGTATACTACCAAACTCCAAGTTACTTTCCTTACTTATCCCCGTATGTATAAATCTAAATCTTTTAATACTTCCTCATTACTTGTTCATCTTAAGAGTGACGACATAATCTCACCTCATACTTTGTGACTTGTATCTATCCATTGTTGGTTTACCTTAATATTAATCTATAATATACCACTAATAACTTGAAACCTATCAGGTAATCGCTAGGGCTCATGCTGCATCGTGGAATATTTGAAGTGATTTTTCTGATCCACCTAGGGTGATACGACAGTATACTTTCATAACCATATTTCATAGCATCCCAATGTGATTCATTAATCGAATAATTCCTTTTGTTCCATTTTATCTTTCTTCAAACTTAAGCAATTATTTTTCCTGGTCTTTTTACCCCCTTTTGCGTGCATATTTGCTCATCTAAGTTCTCACGCCTGCCAAAGTTTTTACTTGCTGAAACTTGTGTCTTCCTTCCAATATTATTATTTCTTTTTACTATATGGGTAAATAGATATTCTTACCTAAAGGTTCCTTGTGAAGAAGCTTACACGTTTTAGTACACGTATATTTTGCTAAATACCTCATATTTATCTATTATAATCATGATATAAAGAATCGAGTTGCTTTCATTCAACTCTTCCTATATCTTTTATCAACCTTCTTTCTGGATGTAGGCATTGTCGTATAATGAATAAGATAGAGTTTAGAAAATTGAGTTCTTATAACTAAGTTGTACCGTAGGATCTAGAGTAAGAACAATAAGTAACAGTATCTAAATGCCTTATAGCTTTGCTGCTTATAAGTATGGTGCACGACACACCCATGAATAATACTATACTAGACACGGCTTGTAGATTCCCTCGGACAGAACTGCTCTGATACCACTTCTGCCACGACCCAAAGCAATGGGCCGCAACAAGAACTTGGTACCTTACTTAATCGAGTAACAACATAACATATTTGTTTTATTGTACTTTTATTGTTAAATGGGTCAAACGGGTCGTCATGGGCTAACTAGAATAAACATAGAGGAATATTCAATATAGGACGACCCAACCTAATATAAAAATTTATACATGTGATATGCGGGCCTATAAGGCCAGCAAGGCCATACACGCATTCATATACATGACATCTGTCAACAAGCCTCTAAGAGTACGCACTTAACATAAAGGTTGGGATAGGGCCCCTCCATACCAAACAATACGCGTCTAAATCATACTGACCAAACAAGCAACTCCAGAGCAAATGGAGCGCACCAACATCATCCGCTGAGCTAATATCCTACTTGGAGGACTCTCGGCCTGTCTATCGGGACCTGCGGGCATGAAAAGCAACGTTCCCAAGGCAAAAGGGACGTCAATACGAATAACATACCTAGTATGTAAGGCACATAAATAAATACATAAAAGACATGGAAGATATATATAGTAAATAACTCAACCTGTAGGTTTGGATAACTATGTAAATCATGAAATACTTAAATTGTCATGAATATGCATATGAATGTCATGTTGTACATAAGTACATGTGTTCATAACACCATCAAGCCTCTGAGGGCATCCCGTCATATCATCTCGACCAATATAGGCAAAATCATCAATGTATACCAGCTGATCAGGTAGTGGTGCTATATAATATCATAACCTTTCTCATATCCCATATATATATATATATATATATATATATATATATATATATATATATATATATATATATATATATATATATATATATATATATATATGCGCGTATATAATGCCATTTGTTCATGGGTAAATGTACATGTATAAATGAATGCAATGCATGAAAAGTATGTTAATAAAATCTCTCGTAACGTCATAAGACCAATATGCCTCTTCTTAATATCATGAAGTAACTTTTATCAGCTTACATATTTTCTTAGACCCATGAAAAAGTGGAAGAATAATATGACACATGGAGAATCAAGAACATAAGCATCTCTAGTATTTTTATGAATAGAGTCATCTATAGAAACTGTGCATTTGCTTATTTTGTTAGTATCGTATGGATCATGCCAAAAGGAAAGAAGGAATAACTTTAATATACATGAAGTAAGGAAAAATCCGTATAATATTCTTAAAAAAAATTACACCGTACTTCTTTAGAATTACAAAATTTTTACGTTGCTAATAATTCTCGTTGGAATCGCTCGGTTGTAAGAAGTTTTTGTTGAAAATTGGAAGAATGGCTACGTTCTGATTTGTATGGCTAACGTTCTTGATTGTAGGAATAGTTAACATTCTGATTGTAGGGATGTATACAAAATATAGAGAATAAAGTGTAGTATTCAAAAATTGTTGTGTTTCTAAGTTCTGATATGAAGTCTTTTTATTCAAATTACTTTTAGCAGTCTTGTCATTCAAAATGTGAGAAGGAGGTGTCTTTTAATTATAATGTTAGGTTGTCAAATAATCCAAAGTGACTAAGAGTCACTTGTTTGGAAAGTGGCTTGCTGCCACGTAATTCCTTTGTTCGGGAATTTAAACTTTATCTAATAATCAATTAGGTAATATTCCGATTAACCAATTATGCTTATAATTAAGAGTTATCTTAAATATTATATTAAACGTCAAAATGCTCTTGGGTAATTCAAAACTCGATCTAAATATATGCCAAGTCCGAAATCATCATACAAATCTATTGAAAGCGTCAAATTCTGATTCAGTAGTTTACTCAAAACGTTGACCGAAGCCAAACCTAGCCTTTTAAGGCCAACTTAAGGAACTAAGCGTTTCGACTTCAACCTGAATCCCTCCAATTCTGGAACTAATCATCCCAGCAAGTTATAAAATAGTAAAAGCACGTACAAGAAATCTTATTTAGGAGAACGATATTCTAGAAAGCAAACTGACCAGTCGGGTTGTCACATTCTCCACCTCTTAAACAAATGCTCGTCCTCGAACGGGTTTAGAATCATACCTGGAGTACTGAATAAGTGTGAATATCTGCTCCGTATGTCCTCCTCTGACTTCCAGGTCACCTCCTCGACTAGATGGCCCCTCCACTGGGCCTTTACCGTAGAAATCCTCTTGAATATCAGCTGGCGAACTTGCCTACCAACAATGCAACGGGCTCCTCCACATAACTCATGCTCTCATCTAACCAAATCGTGCTGAAGTCCAACACATATAACAATTCAGCATGATACCTCTGGAGCATAGACACGTGGAATTGAAAAAAGACAATGTGATTTGGGAAGTCAAAAGTTTTTGAGAAAATACTCTAGACGTGAAAAGAGAGGGGGTTATTCTTTTGGCTACATTTAATGAGGGGTACAAAAGTAATTTGTGATAAAAGAATAATCTAGAATCAGAAAGAGTTAGGTTTTAATGGTCCGTTGATCATTCAGCAGATTGGGTAGAATTTATGGACCATTTAGTGGGTTAGGCTTGCGTTTAGGCAAATTAGGCTGGTTTGAAAGTTTAGGCAAATTCGGGCCTAGGCTGTTGAACAATTCCCTTCTTCTTTGTATATTCCGTTAGGTTTCTATTTAGATTTAAAATACTTTTATTAGCTATATTATATAAAACTACTTAAACTATTTAATGTGCTTTAAAATAATCATGACAGCTAAAATTGGCTAAATAACCTACACTAACTGTTAAGTAAAATGTCATCACAAGATTAAATATTTATAAAATGTAGAATTAATGAATATATATTATTAATTGATTATATAAAGGAAAAGTAAATATTACAATAGTGGTGATGATAAAAATAACTATAGTAGTAATACTTTTAATAATAATAACAAATAAGTGAATTTGTGATAAAAAATAATAGAATGCCAAATTTTTTATTATTAGTAATATTAGACGCTTAAAGAAATAGTTTGGAAGAAATGATGGACAAAATTGGATGTCAAGAATATATCACATTGTATACGTTCCAGAAATGTAGGGGATTAAATCGTAACTTTAGTTGTTGATGGTCTAGTAATGAACTTACATTGAGAACATGCAACATAAGAGAATTTTTGAAATTGAAGAATCTCATGGTTCTTCATTGAATGTCCATGTGAATATTATTAATTGATTATATAAAGGAAAAGTAAATATTATAATAGTGGCGATGATAAAAATAACTATAATAGTAATACTTTTAATAATAATAACAAATAAGTGAATTTGTGTTAAAAATAATAGAATGCCTTATTTTATTATTAGTAATATTAGACGCTTAAAGAAATAATTTGGAAGAAATGAGGGACAAAATTAGATGTCAACAATATATCATATTGTATACGTTCCAGAAATGTAGAGGATTAAATCGTAACTTTAGTTGTTGATGGTCTAGTAATGAACTTACATTGAGAACATGCAACATAAGAGAATTTTTTAAATTGAAGAATCTTATGGTTCTTCATTGAATGTCCATGTGAACTCTCAATTATTTTACGCATCATAGCAGAACCAAGATGGCCAACCAGTCATGCCAAATAATAAAATTATCTTGATTAGTAAACTTCTCGTTTACTATGACATTTGTTTCGATCCTGCTAATACTTGTGTAGTATAAGCCTAAGGAAAAGGCAGGTAATATTTGAAGCCATATTTCTTACCAGACCTTATTATAGTAATATAAAGATATTCAATCTTTTTAGCATTTGTAGTCTCAATATGGTAGCCACTTCAGCGAATATCTTTGAATCTTAATAAGTTTCTATGAGATTTACTATAACATAGGGCTTCATCAATACCCGAACTTATTCCTCATGGTAGTAATAAGCCGACTCTTCCAGAACCTTCAATTAGTCTTGTATTATTAGATATTGTATTAATATTAACTTCTTTTATTACCAAACAAGAGAAATATTTTTTATCTCTTAAAGTAATGTGTGGTAGCACTCTCTAGAAGATATATATCATTTTTATTGATCCTGAGTCCAACTGAAGACTGAAAAATTTTCATATTCTTCGTGAAAAAAAAAAGCAAAAATTACATCACAAGAAATATTAAAGCCTAACAAAAAATAACAATAAGAAATACATTAGAAATGTAAAAACTAGTAAGACATGATACATTGAAAAAATACACTCAAGAAGAATAAACTAGTTGCAAACATACAATGAAAAATAACAACTTTTGTTATAGATTCATTCCCCAAAAAGATGATTAGTCCTTTCGTCAATATCTTCAAAGAAGTGTTCAACTTCTAAATGAGTAATATTTGAACGGGCTCTAGAATCATCATCTTTATATGCAATATGTGTGTCAGAATCATAATTATTTGAGAGACCTACTTCACCATCATTATTTTGAAAGGTCAAGTGTGCCTCTGCATTATTTTCTTTCTTTTTATTAGAGTCTTTGTGTCACGACCCGATTTCCACCTCAGATCGTGATGGCGCCCTTGTTTTCAAGACCCAATTTCCACCTCAGGTTGTGATAGCGTCCAATACCGTTGTCAGGCAAGCCAACGCGAAAACATTAGTGAATTTCTATTTTACTTACCAAAGCAGTTACAACACTTTTCAAAATTTGCAACTAAAACAAATGATAATACGTAATATTTGATAATAGTGATACAAGCCAAAACAAATGTCTACTAATGTGTGCAAAGACCAGGTGTCACAAGATGTAGGCAACTACTAGAATCCAGAAAATAATATATCTACCCTACTATATGAAACAGAATAGATAGTTAAAAGTAAGAAAACTCCATCAAGCTCCTGGTCGGCACATGAAAGGAAAGAATCTCCCGTGGAAGTCTCGGACTAAGATCAGGGACGTTCACCGATCTGATAGCCAGATGTACTTGCCTCAGAGCATGTATAATTAATTACAGAAGCGTAGTATGAATACATAAATAATATGTACCCAGTATGTATCTTGTCCAATCTCGAAGAAATAGAGACGAGAGGTCGACTTGATACCTACTAAGGTCAATTAATGTAATATGATATTATGTCAGGCATGAAGATCACAATTAGATAACAGTTAAAAGAATGATTTCTAAGCCATGTCATTTTAATATCACAGTTAACCATTTACATTTCAAACCATTTATCAGAAAAGTCATCACTAATAATTCACGTAAATATCATGCGCACATTATGCTGAGGTCGATAGACCGATCCAACAGAAAACCATGCACTTCCAGAGGGTCGAATGTCGCGAACCATAGATGCATCTATTTCTACTGAGGTGATTGGCCTGATCTACAAATATCAATTATCAACAGACAAATACAAGAAGGAGCATTTATATTCAGATCAATGCATACAGGTGCTCATCAATACATATGTTCATTTCCAATCCTCTAGCATACCCTAATTGATCACATTAGCAGTAAGACATATCATATTTGCAAGTATAGCAAAATACGGGTCCTAACCTACCCAGACATTTAGCATGATAATAGTTACGTATGGAATATTGTTGTCTAGTACATACGTATCCCCCGTATTTTGTTGCAAATTATACATTTTTCACTCCTATAGAGACAATTCCTTCTTACAAGATTAGAAAGGAGACTCACTTCACTTCAAATTGCAATCCCAATATCAAGAATGAGCCTGAACTCTCAATTTGGAGTCGAACGATCCAAAACTAGTTAAATGAGGTAAGAACTAGTCAATACAAACTCACAAGATCATATTCCAACTACTAACACAATTTCCCAACCTTAAACACGAGTTTCCTAAAATCCGACCCCGGGCCCACGTGCCCGGATTCCTAAACTTTTCAAAGAAAGTTGTTCTTTGTCACCTAATGATCAATAATATATGATTTCTACTTTATTTTATAACCGATTTCGTGGAAAAATCTAAGTTTTACCAAACTCTACGTTTTTCTCTAACCCCATGATTTTACTCTAATATTAGTCTGTTAATCTACCTGAGACACAAGTATTAAACTAGGAATAGGCAGAATAAACTTACCTCAAGATCCTAAGTAGTAGGCTTCTCTCAAAAGCTTCAAAATCGCCCAATTGAGGAGTGAAAATGGCAAAAATAACGTAGAGCCCATATTAAATAAAGCTCACTGCTTCAGTGATTTCTGCGTCTGGGGTCCCTTTTTTGCAAAAAGAAAGACGCATCTGCGAAAATGGCCCAAGGGAGCTGGGACCGCTTCTGCAGTCTTGGAATCGCTTCTGCGGTTTTGGCCTGACCAGCCCTGGGCCGCATTTGCGAGCGGACGACCACTCATGCGGCCCCGCACTTGCGACTGACCAACCGCAAGTGCGGTTATGACAGCAGTTGAAGCTTCAGCTTTTCTCCAATTTTCCAACTTCACTCAAGCTCGTCCGATGGATGCTCGGGGCCGCTGGGCCCCGCCTGAACATATCGACAAGTCTAAAATCATGAAACATACCTGCTCGAACCTTCGGAATGATCTGAACAACGCTAAATCTAAGAATTACTCCCTAAAACCAATTGAATCAAACTTATGAACTTCAAGTTCTTAATTCACCTCTAACAAGCCGAAATGCATTTATACGACTTGGATTGACGCCAAATTTTGCATGCAAATCCTAAATATTATATTGGACATGTACCAAGCTCTGGAACTGATATACGATCTTGATACATTGTGATCAATCATTATTTAGTTTCTTTAAATCCTTATAATTTCATATTAACAATTTTCAATAATAATTCATTATTCAGGCTAGGGACCTCAGAATTTGATTTCGGACATACGCTCGGGTCCTATGTTTTCCTATGGACCCTCCAAGACTGTCAAAACCCAAATTCGATTTTTTTTTTGCTAAAAATGTTGATCAAAGCCAAATTTAGCCTTTTAAGAAAATCTTAAAGAATCAAGTGAGCCTATAGGGTAGGAAGTTTTATTTAGGGGAACAAGGTTCTAACAAGCAAAATGACCGGTTGGGTCATTACACATTGTCACAATCCAAAATCCACTAGAGGTCGTGATGGCGCCTAACATCGCTGTCATACAAGCCAACATTGAATTTTTAACTTAATTACTCATTTTAGTATTTTTGAAATTATAAATTTTTTAATTAAACAGCAAAAAATAAAATTATTAGGGTTATTGATAATGTTTTCAGAATTGCAATAGAGGACAACCTGTAAGTACCCCTAAAACTCGTTTTCGCAAGTGCACGAGCATCAACTAGGGAATAAAACAAAATACAACATTTTTCTGAGATATAAACTAGATGGGAGAATACAAATAACTCTGATGGAGACTCTGTAGGTTGTGGACGTAACATGAAATGCAGCTCCTATTAACACCCCGCAATAGCCACACCTCTGCGCCGAAAAGATCACCAGACATATATGTATTTGCACAAGAATGTGCAGCAAGTATAGCATGAATACGTAAATAAACACATACCTAGTAATTATCTAGCCAAACCCCAGAAAAGTAGTGACGAGGGGTCAACATCGACACTTACAAGTGTCACGACCCTAAACCCAAACCTGGTCGTAATGGCACCTCTCGTGAAGACAAGGTCATCCGACGCACTCCCATTCAGTTTTAAGCAATTAAATAATATGAATATATATATATATATATATATATATATATATATATATATATATATATATATATAGTACAAGTAAAAATAAAATAATCAAATAAGCAAAAATAATCCCTATAGTACAAGTATATCATGGTGTGAACCTAAGTCTACCCAGACAATAAAATAAATCTAATTACGTACGGACTCTGGTCACCTCGGGCGTACATAGTCCACATATAATGACATGTCCCGTCATTTTACTTTTTAGTATATCCTTCCCATAAAAAAGACTCTTTGTATCTTCTTTTACTATGTTATGACCTGTCGGGATGGTTAGTTTGGGATTTAGAAGAATTCAGGTTGAAATAAGAACAATCGGTTCCCTAAATTAAAAGGCTAAGTTGATTTTGGTAAATATTTTGGATAAACGACCTTAGAATAAGCATTTGACAGTTCCAATAGATTTGTATGGTGATTTCATAGTTGGGCGTATGCTTGGATCGAGTTTTGGATGGCGTCGGAGCGTTTCGGTACATAATGGTTAAAGTTGGTTCTTTGAAGGTTTTTGAAGTTCTTTAAATTTGCGTTGGAGTAGGTTTTGGTGATATCAAAGTCCAAATGGGATTCTGAGACCCGTAAGAGTTTTGTAATGTTATTTAAGACTTGCACGCAAAATTTAGCATCATTCCGGGTTGATTTGATAACAAAATCATATGCGCGAAAGTGTTTTTAGAAGTTTTTGAGTTCATGAGTTAATCCATGCGTTTTGGCATCCGATTCATAGTGTTTTATGTTATTTTAGTTTTTTGATCGCTCGAGAAAGCTTTTATGAGGTTGTTAGACTTGTGTGGGTTTTTGGTATGGAGCCTCAAGAGTTCAAGTGAGTTTTGGGTGTTCGGAAGGTTGGGAAAGGCTTCAATTTTCTGCTTTTTTATAATTGGTGTTGCAGGTTTCACAAATTCAAGAATTTGCTCGCATTTTAGAGAAAGGCTTCGTAATTGTGATGGAACCTGATCCGGGGCAGTCTTTGCATTTGCGACACTTTGGTCGCATTTGTATAGATGACCCAAAGGGTCATCTTCTATTTTAGAATCTAATTTCATGTTCCAAAGCCTTAAAAACCTCATTCTCTTTCTCCTCAAATTGCGTGCGTAGTACGGGCATGTTTTTCGGAAAGCCGTTACATGAAAATTTGAGAAAAAATATTGCATTTTACATTTTAAAATTTATTTAAGTTGACTTCGATCAACATTTTCAGTAAACGGATTTGGAACCGTGATTTGACAATCTCAGAGGGTCCATAGAAAATATGGCATTTGGGCGTACGCCAAAAATTTGATTCCGAGGTCCCTGGCTCTAGAAATAAATTTTTGGAAAAAACTATTAACTGAAAATATAACTGTTTCTAGAAATTGAATAATGTTTAATATTGTTGGTATTGGGCCCATATTTTGGTTCCGAAGCCCGGTACATGTCAGTTATAATATTTAAACCTTATCTATGAATTTTTGTGAAAACAAAGTAATTTGACGTTATTCGGACCTTTGGTTGAGAAAATACGAAGTTTGAAACTATCTTGAAAATTTCATGTGTTTTGGTGTTGAATTTATAGTTCTAGATGCTATTTTGGCGATTTGATCGCATGAGCAAGTTCTTATGATGTTTTGAGACTTGGGTGCATGTTTGGTTTGGAGCCTCAAGGGCTCGGGTGAGTTTTGGATAGGCTACGGAGTGATTTGGACTTAACAAAAAATTGCTGGATATTTAGACTGCAGACTTCACATTTGCGAACTCTGGCTCGCAAATGCGGACAATCTTCGCATTTGTGATCATATGGGCTGGGAGGGGACCTTCGCATTTGTGAAGCTTATTGTCAGAATTGTGACTGGAATAGAGCCGTATTTGCAAAGAGAGCAGGTCCGGCCAAGCTTCACATTCGTAAAACATTGGCCGCATTTGCGAACCTGTGCTTGCAAATGCGATACCTGCAACTATTCAAATATAACTTAGACGGGATTTTCACCCACTCACATTTTCCAAATCCTAAACTTCAAGAGGCAATTTTCCAAAGGCCATTTCTTCCCAAAATCATAGGTAAATGATTCTTAACTTATTTCTTTTAATCTATTCCATTCTTTTACAAGATTTCATCATAAAATCTAGGGTTTTTCATAGTGGTATTGGGTGTTTTTGGGTAGAACTTAGTAATTCCAAAACCAATTGTATATTCGGGCTCGGGGTGAATAGGTAATCTGGTTTTGGTCTGAATTTTGAGTTTGACCAAGCAGGCCTGGGGTCAATTTTTGACTTTTGAGAAAAATGATGGGAAATCTAAAATTATGCATTGGAATTGATTGATTTTTTAGCATTAATTGATGTTAATAGACTAAATATGAATAGATTCGAGCGGATTGGAAGTGGAAAGTAAGGGAGAAGTGGTACTTAAGGCTTGAGTTTGGCTTTAGAGTTGAGGTAAGTGTTGTGGCTAAACTTAGCTTGAGGGATTAAGTATTGTTGCCCTAATTGCTACTTGTTTGTGTTGTTAAGTACGACGTATAGGTGAGGTGACGACAATCTATACATTTTTGTCGGGTCATAGCATGCGAGTGAATCTTATACACGTGACTGTTGTGTTTCTCTATGCGTACTATTCTTGCTTAAACTGGTTATTTTTCATGTTAAACAAGTCTTATTACGTTTTCCTGGTTTTGGATATTGGTTGAGTATTATCTCAAGTTTAAATTTATGTGGTGAAGTTAGGTGATGAAACGAAGATTAATTATGATGCCATTACCGGGTTGTCAATATTTTTGTTGTTTCTTATGTGGTGAGGAAGAGTGATAAAGAACGAAGGTTGATTCCATACACATTTCTATTATTCATATGGTGAGTTTGAGTGTTAGAGCATGAAGGGTGATGTCATGCCTATTTCTATTATTGATTATCTGGTGAGGTTGAGTGTAAAGCACGAAGGGTGATGTCGTGCACGTTTCTATTATTGATTGCCTGGTGAGGATTGAGAGTAAAAGCATGAAGGGTGATGCTGTGCATTTTTTTGTTTGTTGTGTTCACTTATTATTACCGGTTCAAATGTACTAGTTGTTTAAATTCCTCTACTGTTGTGATTCTTTATTTTTGTACCCCTATAGCATGTTGCCCTTCCCGTTATTTCTGCTTAGCTTCTATTAATTGTTATTCTATTAGTATATTTTTAACTGCAAAAGTTAATGATACTTGTCGTGTCCTAGCCTCGTTACTACTTCGCCGAGGTTAGGTTCGACACTTACCAGTACATGGGGTCGGTTGTAGTGATACTGCACATGCACTTTCTGTGTAGATTCCGGTACTAGACAATTCTGATCAGAGTTTGGGTTGCTACCTTTAGTCCACAGGAGACCCAAGGTAGATCTGTCGGTGTTCGCAGACCCTGGAGTTCCCTTTCCTCTATGTTAGATTCCTGCTTTCATCATTTCAGAAAAATATATGTATTTTCTCAAACCAGTGTTTGTAGAAATTCTTAGACATTCATGTATTATGACATCAGATCTTTTGGGTAGTCTTGTACTAGAGTATAACGGTTATAAAATTTCCATACTTCATATCTAATTAGTTTTAATTATTATACATTTCAGTTTTGGTTACTGATGTAAGTGTTAGAACTGTATATGTTGGATTACCTAGAATTCTAAGAGTTAGGTGCCATCACCATTCGCCGATGGGAATCCTGGGTCATGACATTGTGGTATCAAAGCATTAGGATGCCTAGGTCTCACAATTCACGAACAAGCTTGGTAGAGTCTGAAGGATCGGTACCAAAATGTATGTGCTTATCCCCTTGAGGCTACAGAATTAGGAACAATTTCACTTATATTCATCTTTGTCGTGCGGTTTGATCTCTCAATGCTACTTGAACTTTTACTCTATTGTTTCGCAGATGGCGAGAACACGTACCGCTTCATCAATTAATCAGTAGTCCAAGACCTCAATGGCGGCTCCTACAAGAGGTAGAGGACGAGGACGAGGTCCTGCTAGAGGAAGGGGCAGGGCTCAGCCTAGAGCTCGAGCAGCAACACCAATGGCGGAGCCTAAGGTTGAGTTTGATGACGAGGTTTTGACCCAAACCGTACTAGCAGGTCTAGCTCAGGTTCCAAAGGGGTTCATTGCTACCCCTGTGCTCCAGGATGTTTTGGTCCATCTAGTGGGCCCTATAGAGAGTGTTACCTAAGCCAGCATACTTCCGGTAATACCAGCCATCTTTCGGGCTGGGGGGAGCATAGACTCCCGCTACTCACACTCCGGAGCAGATAGCTCCCAGTTTTAGACTCCAGCAGCTCAGCCAGTTAGGGGTAGTCCTGTCAGGTGTTGTAGCACAGACTAGTAATGGATCAGCTATGTCTTCGGATTCTTTGTAGAGGTTGGATAGGTTTACCAAGATTTTCACTACTGCCTATGGCAGTACATCTTTAGAAGATCCCCAGGATTATTTGGGCAGTTGTCATGATGTTCTACGAAACATGGGCATAGTGGAGACCAATGGGGTCGACATTGCTGCATTTCGTCTATTAGGTTCCACCATGAAATGGTGGAGGGATTTTTGTTGGCCAAACTATCTGGGTCGCCTGCTTTTACTTGGGACCAGTTCTCTTAGATATTTCTCGAGAAGTTTCTTCTTGTCACTAAGAGAGAGGAGTACCACAGGCGGTTCAAGCATCTTCAGCAGGGTTCTATGACTGTCACTTAGTATAAGACTAGTTTTGTTGATTCGGCTCCTCATGCTCTTCTTATACTCCCCACCGAGAGAGAGAGGATGAGGAGTTTTATTTAGGGACTCACTCATCCTATCATTTTGTAGATGGCTAAGGAGTCAGGGAGTGACATTTCTTTTCAGAAAGCGGCCAATGTGTCCAAGCGAGTCGAGATAGTTCGAGCTCAAGGTAGCGGCCAGAGGTCAGATAAGAGGCCACTTGATTTTAGCAGGTTTAGCACTGCCTCATCTCGAGGAAGGGATTATTTTGGTAGAGGCCACGCCCAGGCTGTTTCATTTAGCACTTCAGGATTCTCACGGTACTCCAGGTGGTCGTGGCTCTTATATACAGTATTCTGATTAGCTACCCTATAGTGCATCACTAGCTCCTTTAGTTCCCCTCTGTTCCAGAGTTTCCAAGGTGGTTATTTAGGCCATCAGGGTCACTTTCAAGGTCAGTAGTCTCGGCAGCCAAGGTCTTGTTATACTTGTGGTGATCCGAGGCATATTGCTAAATTTTTCCCTAGAGCATCGATCAGCTCTCAACATCAGGGTTCTGGTTCCATGATTCCAGCACTGCCTGCCCAACAAGCTAAATGTAAGGGTCAGGGAGCCAGAGGTAGGGGTTAGCCGGCTGGAGGTAAAGGTCAGGCCGTCAGAGATGGAGGCCAGGCCGCTATAGGTGGAGGCCAACTAGCAAGAGGCAGTCCCAAGGATGTAGTTCAGAGTGGTGGAGCCTAGCCCCAATGTTATGTTATTCCAGCCAGGCCTGAGGCTGAGTCCTCCGATACAGTTATCATAGGTACGATTTCTGTTTACAGTAGAGATGTTTCGGTTCTATTTTATCCAGGGTCTACATACTCCTATATGTCACCTTATTTCACTCCATATTTAGTTGTGCCTCGTGATTCTTTGAGTGCTACCGAGTACTTGTTCACACTAGTAGGGGATTCTATTATTGTAGATCGTGTCTATTGTTCGTGTGTAGTTGTTATTGGGGGTCTTGAGACTAGCGTAGATCTCCTACTTCTCGATATGGTTGGCTTCGATATTATATTGGGGAAGGATTGGTTTTCACCATATCATGCTATATTTGACTGTCACACCAAGATCGTGTCCTTAGCTTTGTCGGGGTTACCTCAATTGGAGTGGAGAAGGACTCCTGGTCATTCTATCAGCAGGGTTATTTCCTATAAAAAGGCTCGTCGTATGGTCGAGAAGGGTTTCTTGGATTTTTTGGCATACGTTCGTGATTGTAGTGCTGAGTTTCCTTCAATGGATTTTGTGCCAGTTTTTCGAGAGTTTCTAGAGGTATTTTCTGCAAACCTACTGGGATGCCACCCGAGAGGGATATCAACTTTTGCATTAATTTGGCTTCGGGCACTCAGCCCATTTCTATTTCGTCGTATTGCATGGCCCCGATAGATTTGAAAGAATTGAATGACAATTTGCAAGATTTTCTTGATAAAGGATTTATTAGACCTAGTCGCCCACCCTGGGGTGCGTCGGTGTTGTTTGTTAAGAATAAGGATAGGTCGTTGAAAATATGTATAGATTATCAGCAGTTGAACAAAGTCACCATCAAGAACAAGTATTCATTGTCGAGGATTGATGACTTATTTAATCAGCTTCAGGGTGTCGAGGTGTTCTCGAAGATTGATTTGAGATCGGGCTACCACCAGTTGATGATTAGGGCATCATATGTCCCTAAGACATTTTTTCGCACTCGGTGTGAGCAGTATGAGTTAATAATGTCATTTGGGTTGACAAATACCCCAATAGTATTTATGGATTTGATGAAAGGGGTGTTCAATCCCTATCTATATCCCTTTATGATTGTCTTCATTAATGATATCTTGATCTACTCCCGCAGCCGAGAGGAGCATGAGCAGCATCTTTGGATTATTCTTCAGACTCTGAGAGACATGCTAAGTTTTCAAAATGTGACCTTTGGTTGAGTTCAATTGCTTTGTTGGTTGATGTTGTCTCTGCAGAGGGTATTCAGGTAGATCCTAGAAAGATTTACACTGACAAGGAATGGCCTAAACCCACATCAACCTTAGAGATCTGGAGTTTCTTGGGTTTGGCAGGTTATTATAATCAGTCTGTGGAGGGGTTTAATCCACAACAGCCCCAATGACCAGGTTGACCCAGAAGGGTGCCTCGTTTAGTTGGTCGGACAAGTGTGAGGCAAGCTTTTAGAAGCTCAAGACAGCTTTGACTTCAGCCCAGTGTTGGTGTTGGTATTGCCCACAAGTTCATGGCCATATACAGTATATTAAGACGCATCTAGTATTGTACTTGGTGCGGTGTTGATGCAGAACTCCAAGGTTATTGCATATGATTTGTGCAGTTGAAGATTCACAAGAAGAATTATCCTGTTCATAATTTGGAGCTAGCAGCCATTGTTCAGGCACTGAAGATTTGGAGGCATTATTTGTACAGCATGTCATATAAGGTGTTCATAAAATTTTGCAGTATTTGTTCAAGCAGAAGGAGCTCAATTTGAGGTAGAGAATATGGTTGGAGCTATTGAAAGACTATGATATCACTATCTTGTATCATCCCGGGTAGGCCAATGTTAGGTAGCCTTGCCTATATTCCAGTCAGCCAGAGACCACTTGCTTTGGATGTTCAGGATTTGGTGAATTAGTTCGTGAGGTTGGATGTCTCTGAGCCCAGGCATGTTTTATCTTGTACAGTCGCTCGGTCTTTATTATTTGAGAATGTTAGATATCGATAGTATGATGACCCTCATTTAATTGTCCTTAGGGATACAGTGCGGCGCGGAGGTTCCAAGCATATTACAGTTGGAGATGATGGAGTTTTGAGGATGCAGGGTCGCATTTATGTTCCTAATGTGGATGGACTTTGTGAGTTGATTCTAGAGAAGGCCCATAATTCCCGGTATTCTTTTCATCCAGGCACTGCCAATATGTATTAGGACTTGCGGTGGCATTATTGGTGGAGGTGGATGAAGAAGGATATTGTTGCATATGTAGCTTGGTGTTTGAATTATCAGGAAGTAAAAGTACGAGCATGAGAGACCTATGATTTCCTATAGAAGATTGAGATTCCTAAGTGTAAATGGGAGCATATCACTATGGATTTTGGTGTTGGACTCCCATGAACTTAGAGGGAGTTCAACGCAATACATGTTATTGTTGATGGGCTGACTAAGTTAGCACATCTCATTACTATGGCAGCTTCATATTCTTCAGAGTGGTTAGCTGAGATCTATATCCAGGAGATCGTTCGTCTTCATGGTGTGCCCGTGTCTATCATTTCTGACCAAGGTACGCAGTTTACCACGTATTTCTGGAGGGCAGTACAGTGTGAGTTAAATATGCGGGTAGAATTGAGCACATCATTGCGTACCTGTGTTATTGACTTTGGAGGTTCTTAGGATTAGTTCTTTTCATTAGCGGAGTTTGCCTACATCAACAGTAATCAATCGAGCATCTAGATGGCTCTTCATAAGGCATTATATGGTAGACAATGTCGATCGCCAGTTGGGTGGTTCGAGCTAGGGGAGGCTCGGTTATTAGGTACATATTTAGTAGAAGATGCCTTAGATAAGGCTAATATTATTTGGGATAGGCATTGTACAGCTCAGTCCAGGCAAAAGAATTATGTCAACCATAAGATTCGTGTTGTGGCATTCATGGCCGGAGAGTGAGTGCTGCTTCGAGTATCGCCCAAGAAGGGAGTGATAAGATTTGGGAAGAAGGGAAAGCTAAGCCCTAGATTCATCGGGCCTTTTGAGATCCTTGATCAAGTGAGAGAAGTGGCTTACAGACTTGTGTTACCGCTAGGTTTATCAGCTGTGCATCCAGTGTTCATGTGTCCATGCTTCGAAAGTATCACGGCAATCCATCCCACGTGTTAGACTTTAGCACTGTCCAGTTGGACGAGGGTTTGACCTACTACGAGGAGCAGGTAGCCATTCTACACCGGCTGGTTTGGTAGTTGAGATTGAAGAGTTATCCTTGGGTTTGTGTACAGTTAAGAGGTCAACCTGTTGAGGCAGCTACCTGGGAGTCCGAGTTCGATATGAGGAGCATATATCCCCATATTTTTGCCGACTCAAGTATTTTTCTATGTACATTCGAGGACGAACGATTATTTTAGAGGTGGAGAATGTGATGACCCAAAGGGTCATCTTTTATTTTAGAATCTGATTTTGTGTTCAAAGGCCTTAAAACCTCATTCTCTTTCTCCTCGATTTAAGTCTGTAGTCCGTGCGTGTTTTCTGGAAAGCCTTTATATGAAATTTTGAGAAAAAATATTGGGTTTTGCTAAAATTGATTTATGCTGACTTCAGTTAAAATTTTAAATAAAAAAAATCGGACTCGTGATTTGACAGCCCCGTAGGGTTTGTAGAAAAATATGGGACTTAGGTGTATTCCCTAAATTGAATTCTGAGGTCCCTACCGTGAGAAATAAATTTTTGAAGAAAATTGGTAACTAAAAATGTAATATATTTTAGAAATTTAATAATGTTTGATACTATTGGTATCGGGCCCCTATTTTGGTTTTGGAGCCCGATACAGGTCCGTTATAATATTTAAACCTTATCTATGAAATTTGGTGAAAATGGAAGTAATTTTACGTGATTTGGACATTTGGTTGAGAAAATAGGAAGTTTGCTTGAAAATTCGTGTGTTTTTGTGTTGAGTTCATATTTTCAGGTGTTATTTTGGCGATTTGATTGCACGAGCAATTTTTTATGATGTTTTAACACTTGTATGCATGTTTGGTTTGGAGCCCTGAGGGCTCGAGTGAGTTTTGGATAGGCTATGAAGTGATTTGGACATAAGTAAAAATTGTTGGTATGTTCACATCTACAGACTTCGCATTGGCTCGCAAATGCGAGTATCGCATTGGCTCGCAAATGTGAGTATCTCATTGGGTCGCAAATGCGAGTATCACATTTGTGAATAATCTGCGCATTTGCGACAACTTGGTCTTGGAAGCACTTTCGCATTTGCGAAGCTCATTGTCTCAATTGCAACTGGAATAGAGTCACATTTGCGAACATTTATTCGTATCAGACCAAGCCAAGCTTTCCATCTGCGAAGCATTGGCCGAATTTGCGAGTTCGCATTTGCGAACCTGTGATCGCAAATGCGATACGTGAAACTATTCAAAACATAACTTAGACATGATTTTCACACATTCTTCACATTTTCCAAAACCTAATCTTCAAGAGGTGATTTTCCAAAAATCGTTTCTTCCCCAAATCATTGGTAAATGATTCTTAACTTATTTCTTTTCAATCCATTCCATCTTTTTGCAAGATTTTATCATAAAATCTAGTGTTTTTCAAGGTCGGATTGGGTGTTTTTGGGTAGAACTTAGGAATTTCAAAATTTGAGGATTTAGACCTCAAATTGAGGTCGGATTCCAAAACCAATTGTATATCCGATCTGGGGGTTGAATGGGTAATTGGGTTTTGGTTCGAATTTCTAGTTTTGACCAAGGGGGCTCGGGGTCAATTTTTTACTTTTGTTGTGGGGACATAGCATGCACGTGAGTCTTATACTTGTGACCATTGTATTTCTCTATGCGTAGTGTTCCTATTTAAACTAGTTATTACTCATGTTAAACAAGGGTTATCATTTTTTCATGGTTTTGGATATTGGTTAAGTATTGGCTCACATTAAATATTATGTGGTGAAGTTAAGTGATGAAACAAAGTTGTTTAATTATGATGTCCTTGCCGGGTTGTTATTGGTTCTTTTGTATCTTATGTAGTGAGGATGATTGATAAAGCACGAAGGATGATGTCGTGCACATTTCAAATATTCATATGGTTAGGTTGAGTGTTAAAGCATGAAGGGTGATGTCGTGCCCGTTTCTATATTGAGTATCGGGTGAGATTGAGTGTAAAGCATGAAAGGTAGTGTCGTGCATGTTTCTATTATTGATTGTCTGGTAAGGATTGAGAGTAAAAGCATGAAGGGTGATGCCGTGCATTTCCTATTTTTTGTGTTCACTTGTTATTACCGGTTCAAGTGTACTAGTTGTTTAAATTCCTCTACTATTGTGATTCTTTATTTTGGTACCCCCATAGCATGTTGGCCTTCCCGTTAATTTCTGCTTAGCTTCTACTAATTTTTATTCTATTAGTATATTGTTTAACTGCATAGGTTTATGTTATTTGTCATGTCCTAGCCTCGTTACTACTTCGTCGAGGTTAGGCTTGGCACTTACCAGTACATGGGGTCGGTTGTACTTATACTTCACTCTGCACTTTTTGTGCAGATCCTGGTACTGGACCTTTCTAATCAGAGTTTGGGTTGCTGCCTTCAGCCCGTAGGAGACCCAAGGTAGATCTACCAGTGTTCCCAGACCCTGGAGTCCCCTTCCCTCTATGTTAGATTCATGTTTTCTTCATTTCAGAAAAACAGATGTATTTTCCTTGAAACTAATGTTTGTATAAATTCTTATACGCTTATGGAGTGTGACACAAGATCTTTTGGGTAGTCTTATACTGGAGTATTTAAATAGTTATAAATTTTTTGCACTTTATATCTGCTTAGTTTTAATTATCATACATTTCTTCTTTGGTTACTAATGTATGTGTTAGAACTGTATTAGTTGGCTTACCTAGCATTCTAAGACTTATGCGCCACCACAATCCCAATGGTGGAAATCTCGGGTTGTGGAATTGCGATATCAATAGAGTCCAATTTGCGACTCCTTGGTTGTATTTGCGACCTTGGCAATAAAGGCCCAGGTTCGCATTTTCGATGGTTTTGTCGCATTTGCGAACCAAGTGTCGCAAAATGCAACATCTGAGGCATGTGCACATCTTCTTAAATGTAGGAATTAGGCCATTTAACTTATTTTCTTTGAACTCGTTGGCGATTTTTAGAGCTCTAGGAAGGGGGTTTTCACCTATCACTTTGCAATAAGTCATTTCTATGCCAAATGAGAAATACATAGATTATGGATAGATTAACATGTAAAATTAGTGAAATCAAGTGTTTACATGAAAACCTAGGTTTTGGATAAAAATGAGATTTGACCACAAATGGCTATGGAATTTGGTAAAAATCATATATTTGACTTCATGGGGTTATGGGTAATAATTTCTTCGAAAATTTTCGGAATTCAGGCACGTGGGCCTGGGGCTGAATTTTAGAGATTCTTCAAATAGGCTTGGGAAATCCCTCAAATAGCTAAGATATGAAATTTTGAGAATGTGTTGATTATTTATATAATATTTGACTAGCTTCGAGTCGTTTGGCACCAAATTGAGGGTTTGAGCATAATCTTGGATCGGAAAGTTGACTTTGAGACAAGGTAAGTGTATTTTATAATATTGTAAGAGGGAATTAACCCCATGGGTAAACTTAATTAACATTTGTTTTAAATTGTGGGGGTTATGTACGTACGAGGTGACGAAAGTCCTTACGTATCTACTATTTATGGGTATGTCCGGGTAATTTTAGGTTCACACCATGCTTTGTTGATATCGTTATTTGATTATGCTTATTAATTGCCTTGAACGGAGTTAAATTTGAGGATTTCAAGATGTTAAAAGCTTCTAGTTGAATATTTCTTATTTGGAAAGAATTGAAGAATATTATGTTAACTTGAGAATTTTATGTTCTACCGCATTGCAAGTATATTCCGCGAGCGGAGTAAATTTTTACTACTTTCATGGAAGCGAGTCGTTCACCTCGACAGGTTAATAGATGCATCTATAGTTCGTATCATTCGACCCTCAGCAATGCACCCAGTTTTGTTTATGTATATTTGGATCGGGTAGTACGTCCTCGGGCATAATTTGTGTGTAATGATATTGGAAGTCCTATTACTTAATATTGTCTCATTAGTTTGAGAGGTTAAATGGTTAGATGAGGAAAATGACTTGGTTCTTATTTATGATAAAAGGATTGTTTACTTGTTTCTTTCTCTAAGTTATATTATTATTTTTACATATCATGTTTTAATTAGAACTTCACATTATTAAATTGTTGGTGCATATTAAGTGTCGACGTCGACCCCTCGTCACTACTTGTTCAAGGTTAGACTAGATACTTACTGGATACATATTGTTTATGTACTCATGCTACACTTCTGGACTTAATGTGCAGGATCTGAGGCATGTGCATTTGGATATCAGTACGGTGCACACTTGATTACCACTTCGAGGTTTCACGGTGCTGCCTTTTGAGCCCGATCTACGGCGGCCAGAGTCTCTCTTATGATTATATTTTCTTTCTATTTCTTTTTGGACAGTAGACTTTTATTCTTTGCTATATTCTACCAGATGTTCATACACTTGTGACACCAGGTCTTGACAAAAACTAGTAGACATGTGGTTTTGGGTTTTATTCTACGATTTTCATTGCACTCAGTTGCTCTCATGTTATTTATTTTAAATCCATTATTTCTCAGATCTTTTGATTCAAGGGAAGTGTTATTACTTGGAAATATTTTTTAAAAAGAGGAAATTACGTGGCTAGTTCACAGTTGGCTTGCCTAGCAGCGGCATTTGGCGTCATAACGATATATTCTAGAATTGGATTGTGACACCCCGCAACAAGTTACACATATTAAATATATCAGCTAGGGGTAGTTCCCCCTCACTAAGTTAGACATGAGACTTACCTTGCTCTGAAGTTTCATAACCGGCTCCAAAGCCCCACTAACACCTCAAGCAGATGCATGTCGCTCAAAAACTAGTCAAATAACGTGCAAATCAATAAAAAAAAAATTCTAATACTCATAACAAATCAATTTGGACAAATTTCCAACTCCGCTCTAACAATTTCTAAAGCAACCCTCATGCCCACTTACCCAGATTCCAAAAATTCGAAGATAAACATTACCCATAACATTACGAATCAAATATATGATTTATTACAAATTCCATTTCCAAGTTCGTGGTAAAAATCCAAGAATATCAATTTCTAGGTTTTTCTTCAAAATCCCAAATTTATACTAAATTTCATGTTTAAATCCATACATATACCATGTATTTAACTTGAAATAGGTGGGAATCAAATCACTTACCTTGTGATTGATGCTAACTTCATGTTCGTGGTCCACTAGCCGCATTCGCCAAGGCCAAACTGCTCCAGGCGACGCTCTGTCTTCCTTCTATGCGTTCATAGCAGCCCTCTCGCACCCGCATAGGCTGTTCCAGACCCTCTTCTGCATTCGTGGACCTTGTGCCGCATTCGCGAACAAACATCAGTAGCCCAAAAATCCTTCTTCGCGAACGCGAGACTCCCTTCGCATTTGCGAAGGACAAAAGCTGAACGAGCAACAACAGTTCCAAACCAACTCAACTTGATCTGAAACCACACCGAAACACATCTGAGGTCCCCGGTGTAGACATGTGATTTTCGATCCTTCCCAAGATTTTTTATATTTTAGCACGCAAATATTAATTTAGGCCTAATATAGCTATTTCAACTCATTTTTACTCTTTTGCCTTATTTTATTACAAGAAAAATGAAAATTACAACAAAAAAAATTAGTATGTATCTTTCATATTTTTTTTTAAAATATATATAAAATAATACCTTATTTTTATCTTTATATAATTTTAAAAATACAAAAAAAAATATAATAGTTTCATGTTAGCTTTTGTATTGTCTAGTATTTTTATTTGATTTTAAAATGAGTCAATTAAGGTGATGGATTACAATTTTAAGAGTTTTACATCTCAATGCTTGGCCCAATTCGAATTAGTCTGCTAAGCCTAGGACCCCTTTTAGATTCTTTTTTAGAACAAAAATAAATAAAAAAAACCTTACGAACAAAATAAATTAGGAATTAATTGGCAAAATACATAAAATAATAACCTAAACAGACTCTACATACAAGAACGCCTAAAAGATGTATACATAAGAGGAGCGCTGCTTAGCACCCCCTAAAACGGGAATCCCCTGTTCAGCTTCCTCAACCAGCGATACTCCAAAGTCAGGCCACCCCAAAAATCAGCTCTGAATCACTCATCAACAACCACTAAATACCAGCCGTTAACCACCTAGAATACACCTAGAAAAGCTGTCAAAAACCTGCTGTAATAGCTTCAAAACACCAGCCAAAAGAAGTTGAAAAGCGTCACACAAAACAGCCCGGAAACGAGCTCCAATCCCACACCAAATTCCAATGAAAGCCAGTCCAAAAAGCAACAAATAACCAAAAAATGCTGCCACATTCTGCCCTTCAAATAACCACGTAGTCCTAGCTTAAACCATCGAAAATTCGGGCTTAAGATAACCTTAAAACAGAGGTCGTCGGCGAGTCCGATTGCCTCGCCTGAAATTGCTGTTCGAGTTTTGTTACTGGTTCGTGGTCCCTGCTCGATTTAGTTCCTGCTATTTTCTCACTGTGTTTTGGATTCGAAGCCTTGTATTTGTTTAGTAACTCAAATATTCAGAGAAGTCTACTCTTTAAGGTCCATATCATCTCCTTCTCTATGTTACTTTCTTATGTTT
Organism: Nicotiana benthamiana; assembly: GCA_034376525.1. Classification (NCBI taxonomy): domain Eukaryota; kingdom Viridiplantae; phylum Streptophyta; class Magnoliopsida; order Solanales; family Solanaceae; genus Nicotiana; species Nicotiana benthamiana. The sequence continues at coordinate 87,572,466 of CM067330.1, forward strand.
GACTTACTATTTTCTCAAAATTTCTCGGTCTAAATTTGTTAGAGTTGCTATGAGAATACTACGTGAGCTCCTCTAGATTCCATTGAAGTTGTGGATTCAAGTTCTCACTTCTAAATCTCGCATAATTAATGTAAGGCCTCAAAGTTATTCTTTTCTTCAAGCCTTCAACGTTTTAATATTTCTGTTCTCATCAAGTCATTAGTTTCTTTCTTGGCGATTTTATTTAAGTCATAATCAAGAATGTTTAACAATGAACCCATGTGGTCATTCCCAAATCATGGTAGCCACTTCGATGGGTCTATTAGAGTTTCATGGATTTCTTTAGTATTTCTCTTTTCCTAATAAGAAATCTGATTTCTTATTTTAGTGCTTTATCTTAACGTTTTAGTGTCGTCAAATTAATAACATGCCCTATTCATAGATTATCTGTCTTTAGTTGGTTTATGTTTGAGTTTCAGTGGGCTAATATCATATTTATCACACTCCTCTTTGATTGTCATTATTCGCACTTAACATCTGTATGAGTCAATTGATTGGGATTGTAGTACCAGTTGTCTGTACATTTTTATATTGAATATATTTGTGTATAGACATTGGACATGAGATTATACTTTAATGGAATTTGTTGTGAAAAGGGTTATGGTAATTGGGAAAGATCGAGCTCATTAGTAGAATATCCGTAGCGCCTTTAAAATACAATTGTAATTTTGAACACGTACACGTGACATGATTATAATTTTAAAAATAAAATCGGAGTATGAGTTCGCGTAACCTCGACCAAAAATGTGTAATGATTGTTATTAATTGTAGACACATTCGCGTGGCATGATTTTTGACACGCCAAACAAATGGGTACATGTATGCATGACCCGTTTCGAGATAATTTCTTAATTTAAAATGTAAAAGTACATAGGTTCAAAAATGAGAAAGTGAACAATTTTAATTAAGCCAAGTATGATCAAAGCGACCGTGCTAGAACCATAGAACTCGGGAGTGCCTAACACCTTCTCCCGGGTTAACAGAATTCCTTACCTGAATTTCTGTGTTCGCGGACTATAATACTGATTCAATCTTTCCTCGATTTAGAATTTTGTACCGGTGACTTGGGACACCATAAAATTATCCCAAGTGGCGACTCTAAATTTTTTAATAAAATAATTTTATTTCGATTGTCACTTTAATTGAAAAAACTCCCTTATACATCCCTTCGCGGGGGGTGTAGTAAAAAAGGAGGTGACAGCTCTGGTGACTCTACAAGGGAAAAGAACCCAGAATCTCTGGTTCAGGGTTCAAGAATTCGAGCTTTTAATGATTTTTACTTGGCTTTGCTTATTGTTAATATTAACGTATTATGTGAACCTTTTGTGATAAATGATATTTCTTTATCACTTTAATATTGTTTGAATTGTCCCATCGCACCTCTGTGAAGCAGCCTCGCATCACTTTAGATAGGAGCAGAATGGATGACTTAACCTGAAAGTAAGTTCTCCGGATCGATATATCGTACGTCCATCGGGTTCATTTCCGAGTCAGGACAGAAAGAGGCCAAGAGTGACTACTCGATAGAAAAGGGGTTGCCCCTATGAATAAGGAAGCTTAAGCTGTCTTGTCTTATGTGCATTCCTTTTATTTAAGACAGCCTGCCAGCCAGGGGAAGGATCTCAAGTCCGAGTGGAAGGTTGTCGTGACGCTTTGGTTACGAAGGTTACCGCGGTCTAAGTTTATGGATGGATTCAGTCAGCTAAACTCCATCAAACTCCTCAATCAATATCAACAAGATGTCGTGACCGCTTAGGCTTGGTTTACATAGTTTAAATTAATCGCAATTAATTCTTGAACCCCTTGTGTTTAGTCTACTCCCTCTCGATCGGATCTACTCAATCAAGGATCTTGAAGGCCAGCGAAATGCTTCCCTTCCTTTATGCCATGTCAAAGACTAATGAGCCAGCGAAATGATGGTGACTTCACATTGTTTCCTGAAACGCCTATCTTTGTTTTAGGGAAATCCTCTCCCCGTTCAGGCGGATGCCGCCTCGCATATGGGTAGCAAGAGGGCGCTTATGCCCCGACGGTGGGGCCTTATGGGGAAGGGCCCAGCCTAATAGGGACAGCACACCCCCAACTTCAAGTGCACATCTGTATCGACTGAATCACTCTTTTGGTCTAGTCGGTGGAACCGGTGAACCACGTGAGCTGGTTAGATGCGTGGGGCAGAGGGCTCGTAGTACCCCTTTTGATTGATCCAGCCTTTTCATGGTATCCATAGCCTTGCTTCTTTTTCGGCCAAATCCTGATTTCGTTTTGCTTCTCCCGATCGTCAAGCCTGATCGACTCGACTCTTTTCCCTGCCCCTCGGCCTCTCACTTTGTTTCGTTCTTCTTCTGTAGCGTCGCTTGAATGAAGACACCTGATCGGCCCGACTTTCCCAAATGCCCCCCACCGGCCCTTCTCCTTTACGGGTCTGGATTTTTCGCGTCGTACGTATTTGAGGATTGCCTCTCCATGACAGATGTCTTCCTCCTCATTTTCCAATAACAAATTCAAATAGGCTTGACCCTTCTGCTTGGGTTATTTGTGACTGCTCCTTTCATTTCTCTTCTTTGCTTCTGATTCAATAGCACGGAGACTCGCGCAAAGGGTTAACAGTTGATAGGCAAGTCAAGCGGTAAAGCAGTAAATCCACTAAGAAAGGCACCCACTTAAAATCTTTACTGGACTATGAACGGCTATCATATTAGCAAATAAACGTATTCCTGAGCTTAATGCTCGAAAACAATAAGGAATTAGCTCAAGGAGTACTAAAAAAGGTGCTAATGGCAGTGGGACTCCTGCAGGTAATAAGAAGCTTAAAAAATGAAGCCCATTTTTTTGAAATCCCACTATAGTCGGCTTGACTAAACTTTCTTTTTCTGATACTCCCCTTTGAGAAGAGAAGGAATAGAAATTGAGATAGAGATATTCGTGGGCCGTTAAACGACCACCTATGAACCTTTTTAATAAGCTTTTCCTCGCGGGAATTACATGAATAAAGAATCATCCTTTTCGTATACATTTCATAGACCTCCCTATTAGCCTACTAATAAAGAAAGTAAAGCACTAATGGTTTCCGATGAAAAGAAGGAATAAGGAAGTGGAGAGTGAAGCGATAGAAATTGGTCCACAGTGAGAAACTCAAGCGAAGCAAGAGAGAAGATGCCCGGCCGAGAGGAACTCGTAACTGGAGTTAAATGTTGAATGTCCTAAGAAATTAATTGTTCGTGCAATGGATCAACGTTAAACCTTGGGCTATAGCTATTCTTTAAAGGACAACACAGCCCATTGTTGGTAAGAATAGTAAGTAGGGAGAAGAGAAGAAGTCAAACTAACCAACTCGGAATCTGCCTCCGATCGAAGAGTTCTCCTATTTTATTATTTATTCCCGCCTGCCCTCTTTCTTTTGTCTGTCTGATAAGAAGTGCCTCCTTGGGATAATTATCAATATCTCTTCCTATCAAAATGAGATTAGGAGGGCGCCCTTTTTAAAGAGCCAGCCTGTTTTTCAATAGAAATTATTGGCAATTAACTTAGTCATTCTCTTATCTAGTGTAGTTCCCATAGCAATGGGCCTCGTTCTAGTGAGGTTTTGCTTTTTTGGGAATCATTGCTAGGAATAAGGATTGAATTGCACCTGATTTGCTCCTGTTTGACTTCAATTACCATATGGAAATGGAGATCGTCCAACATTATGTTCATTAGGATGATAATCCTTTCATCCGAATGGCAAGGCTTGCTAGTTTCCTGAAGTACACTCGCATCTGTCCTCTTTAATATCGGGCGAAAGACGACCCTTTCCGATGCTATGTTTGACAACTTTATTTCCCCCTTGGCCTTAGATGAGGCAAGGGTGGGTTTTGCTAAAGCTCTCCTTCCCCACAGGGAGAGCTTTAGAGGAAATAGGAGTGGACATCTATATGGGCTTCATGTGATTCGAAGCCAACCACTATGTATTGCAAGAAAGTCCTATGTGTACCTATGTATACTTAATGAAAGCCAACAAGAGCCTATTAACCAGAAAAGATACCCTCCTCGAAAGGGCCTGAAATCAAAGACCCAGTCAGGGATAGAGTTGAGAATGACGTTAAAATTGAACAACTGTGTAGGAGTACTAATAAGTTTTGTAAGGGTATAGTTTATTTAATTGAGTGAAATTAGGCCAGTAGTTTTTCTGAATGTGATAGCTGAGAACTGCGATTCTTCGCTCGATCAATTCTTGCCATCACGCTCTGGCTTTAGCATTTGCCGAGCACATCTAAGTGAAAAATAGAAAAAACTGGTGGGATTAGCAGTTTTCTCTATTTTCTTCAATGGTAGGAAATACGCATCAGCGAGGGTATATGGGAGGAAAGCAGTCTGCAGTAATTCAAATAAGATTGGTTAGAGAAAAAAAAAGTACCTTGAGAAATATGGGGAGGGGTTGATCTTTATCAGCAATTAAGGCGTGGTTCATCCTCTAAGAGAGAGTAGATGCGAAGGTTCGGATCGAAGATCTTCGCGAGACAGCCCCGGGGCACCATAGCATGTCGAGAATAAGGGGGACATAGTGAACGTAACCACTCCCTTGGTTGGGCACCATTCGCCTGACTTTCTTGAAGTCCTAGGATTCTCCCCTAGTATTCCATTCTCTCCCCCTCTCGGCCGGCAGAAGTGCTTTTTCAGTTTGTTATGGGTTCCAACCCATGGACTTGGTAGCAGACGGTTCGGACGATGGTTGTGTCCTGAACCCAGTCAGCGGCACATCTCCTATCTCCTAGAGAAGCGGCTGAACAGCTGCGAGCCGCTAGTTTCCTGGAGAACAGCGGGAGAGGCTAGGCGAGGAGCTCCTTCTTGTTGTGCCCGATCCCCAAAGCATTGAAAAAGATAAGGGGGAACTTACCTAGTGAGAAGTCTTCCCCTCACCTATCTTCCTGAGAGCGATGGAGTAAGATAGATTTAGGGCCGGCAGGCGGGTCTAGAATAGATTCCCCAACGGGTCCTGACTTTTCAACAACATAGGCGAAAACTTGCTCTTTCAAGTCAAAGTCAAAGTCGGGTAGACTAAGATGGAGTTTATTTTACAGTTGTTCCAGGGATATGGGTATAGAGTGAATTCTATTCACTCTTTATGAAGTTCCGTGCACTCCTTATATCATAAAGAAAAAAGTAAGTATCATCCATCGTTGGCATTATTGGAAATAAATCACCCAACTCCTATTCAAAGCCCATCTACACACTCCAGCTGCTTCCTTTTGAGCTTGTCAATGGCTTTGGCCATAACATAGAGTTCATGTCTCAAGCTTACCTCAAAAACAGAAGCTCTGAAATTGATATAGAGGTAGAGGATGATACATCAATTGCTGATAAAGATCAACCCCTCCCCATATTTCTCAAGGTACTTTTTTTCTCTAACCAATCTTTCATTTCTCAGAAATGTTTCAAAGAATCAAATTGTTGATATATGTTTCAGAGTTTTGGCTTAACAGAAGGGGAGGGATTGCTGTTTTTTATTAGTGAGGACAAGCAGCTTTCATTTTTTTCAATCTAATGGTAGGGCTTTAAAGAGTAGGCGGTTCGTATCTTTCTATGACCCCCAGAATAAGAAGTAGGAGGATAGGCAGAGCACGAGCTCTTGAAGTCTACCCGGGCGCCCTTCTTCATTCATCCATTTAGGCCCGGCTAGGAACACGTGGATCCAGGGAACCTGGCTCGGGAACAGCTTCTTACTAGTAGGAGCTAATCACAGTAAGAGAGTCCAATCTCTGAAATAGATCTCAAAATTTAGACCAAAAGATTGTAGTAATAGAGAAGCGAAGCCAAAACACCAAAAAAATAAGAAGGGAAAAGACCCTTCCTCGAAGACGAGGAGATAAGGGGCGTCGTGCTTGATTGAGTGTTAACAATCGGTTACAGCCAACATTCGTTAACTAGTGGGCCCGGTTTGTCCTTCTTCCCGCAAGAACCCTAACCCTTCATTCCATTTCCATACAGCCTTGGTAGGACATCTATTTCTCAATTCTATAAACCGGTAAGCTCCATTTTTTTATGGGACCTGAAGGCTAGGCTAAACCTCACTCAAAGGGACGAAGTGACTCGACTGAGAGGAGAGGGATGAAATGACCGGAACTCTTTTTCAAAGAACTAGCGATATTCCGTTAACTGCAGATTCAATAGCACCGATTATGAACCCGGAAAGAGAAGAGCATCGTCTACTCATACTGTCACACCGGCAAGGAGGTATTAGGGAGGGGAGGACACCACTCAGCACCGCTCCGTGGGGTGGGGTTCAATGCCTAACAAAAACGGCCAAAAGAAAAAAAGGGATGTATGGCTGAGGGGAGGAGAGAAAGAACGCATGCAGCTAGGGGAGTTTAAGGACTCATTTCCAAGGCTAGAAGCCTAGACTAGACTAGAAAGGAGATTGCTTTGGTCTTCAGTCACCTCTACTAGATGCAGTTGCCCAGGAATCCAATGCACTAACTCCTGGAAGCTCTATTCATGCCCACCTACCGACCGAGGAAGACGCTACCGATCCCTGAATCGAGGGACTACGCGCCCATTCTTTCAGCCCTGAATGTCTTTCCTTCTGTCTCCCCAGTTCAACAATAGGATTCTATCTTCTGGTTAAGCAAGATCTTAATCGGTAGCTACTTAGTCTCATCCGAGAGTTTAATCTCCTTACTCCTTACTGCTTTTTTCAGTTATCGTGAAATTTCTCAGGGCTCTTCTCTATGAAGAATGCCTCCTCTATCTTCGTTCATTCCCGTTCGATGGAGAAAGAACTTCTTTCGGGTGTACGGTCGGGCTTGCTTAGGCCGAGTAAGCAACAGAAGAAATTTCGTGTACAGGTTTTCAGTATTAGAAAGGTCTGGGTGATTGCAGTATATTTTGGCCTGTAGTTAGCTCCGCGTGCAGACCCTTCCCCAAGGGACTAAACACATTCAGTTATCTTTCAAAGAGCTTATTCGAGAACAACCTATTCTAAAAGCAACCTATTTGAATTGGAAAATTGCTTCAGAATGCTTGAGTAGTGCCGATTTTCACTATTCTAAGTAATTTCTATAGTTAAGTGCTTTGGTCTCGCCCCCTTCAGTGGTTTCCATCTTAATAAAGAAAGCTTGTTTGGCTCTTAACGAGTACGAGTGAAAGCCTCCTTTTATCTTCATCGATCGTGATGGTGAATAGTTAGTTGATTAGGGAACAACTAAATGAAAAGTAGAAGAGATCTTATTCGCCGATGGGGTCGAAGTTGATTCTTGCTAATGAAGATACTACTCCAGTCTTTCCAGTGGATCCTTCTTATCCCTAAGAATGGAACGTATAGATTAAATTCGTGGAAGCGGACCTTTGATTTCCTTGGACAAGCCCTGCTAACAGCTCATTTTCCAGCATTCCTTTCAATTCTTTCAACCGATTTGGCAACTTTCAGCTATACAAAATTAGGTGATTTACCGGGTCGACATTCATCTTGATTTAGGCTTTTATTTGAGCGTTTGAAGTGGACGAACAATCAGCGTACGTAATCGAGTTTCATGCCATCATGTCTTTCTGCCCAGCAGCGCTGGAAACCGCTAATCAATGAACCCACGAAACCAACTTTCTTTTATGACAAAATAAACCAAGCCTAAGCGGTCACGACATCTTGTTCATTTTGATTGAGGAGTTTGATGGAGTTTAGCTGACTAAATCCATCCATAAACTTAGACCGCGCGGGGCAATCAGGGAATAGAAGCTACCATCCTAGGGGGAGGATCTATTATCTCTCTACCCAGCTCCTCGTCTTTTTTGTGGGGGACTTATTAAAGGAAGGTTTCAACCTAGCATAAGCTAAGGTACCCCGCTCATTAGTCACTTCCCCTGCATGGTCAACTCTTGGCGGGTTAATCTATTTGAATTAATCATATATTCATTCTTACGCGTAGAGATACCTATTTATAGTGGTTTGTTCCTGCATCAATAGTAGCTTGAAGCTATAGTTTAAGAGAAGTGACAAGATCATCAAAAAAGGGAGGCAGCTCCGCATCGTGAACTGCATCGGAAAGGGCATCCGATCTCTCTTTTATGGGTTGTTTCCCTCGTATCTGACCTATCCGAGTTAGCCCTCCCAAGCGGACAAAGAGGTGGATCATCTGATCTTGAAATAGGTCATCCCGGCTATCCCGATCTTTTATCTGTTCATTTCGTCAGGTATCTGAATCATACGATTCTGAGGATTTTGCTTTTCACATTCATTCTACAGGACCAAAACGAGGCCTTTCCTCGCTAGTTGGAATAAAAACCTCAACAGCAGCCCATGGTGCGGTCAGCTATGATATACTCAACTTCTTTTTTAGTAGGTTTATCTACAACATCTGGTGGTGCCCTCGTGGGCACGTTCCTCTCTGGGGCGGTCTGGTCTAATCAAAGTCAACTGACTCACATGGAATACGGGGTTCATTTTCACCGAGCTGGTCGCTTGAGTCTATAGGCTACCTTTCCTATCCGCTTTTCTACAAGGTCTACTTTCAGACCAGGCCAAGCCTTTAGGTTGTTTAAGTAGGTTTGGGCTAAGGTCGTTGCACTCCTGCCACCTCTTGGCAAAGTAGGTTGATGGGCAAGTCCCCTCCTGTCGCAATGGTGTGGGGCGTCAGAGGCTGTTACCCCGTGGCCAACTCAAAGGGGCTGAAGTTCGACGCAGAGCTTTTTGGTTGTTAAGTTATAGCAGGACTGAGCAACATCCAACAGCGTAAGTCCTTCTGTTTTGCACTAAAGTGTCTTAAGTAGCCCTCGAGGAGTCCGTTTATTCTCTCCGTCTGAGCTTTCAAAGATATACCAACCGTAGGGGTTCTTGAACCCTTCTAAGCAATTAGAAGAGCGCGGAATTGGACCTCCCTCAAATAGATGGATCTGGGATTGATTGTGGAACCGAGCATAGAGAACCGGGGGCGGGCAGGAAGATAGGCTAGGTGGAGTAGTCGCTCTGGAGCAGGTTCTTCGACTGGATCAATGCATGTATGAACCCTAAAATAATCCCGAAGGTCTACTCTAGAAAAAACCCGGATTTTGTTGGGTTAGCTTTTTGGTAGGAAAGGCGGTCACAGGAAGAAATGCCCTACCAATGAATAGATTAGTCTACTAACGTCAACTAAATAGAAGGCCCTTGAATCTTATCGTTAGCCTATAGCGCTATCTACCCTTAAGACTGACTTAAGGGATATAAAAAATTCCTTTGAAAGGCTTAATCAATAGGGGAAGATAGCCGCAGACAGAAGTAGCGGCTATTGCTATTTCATTCCCTCCCACTCTTTTAGCTCTGATCGTAAACGCTCTTCTTCCAATAGGAGTTATTCTTTTCCTTGACGCTCTTCCGGTCCTTCTCCTACCCTCTATTTGTTGAGTTCCCGTCCCACTATTCCAAGAAAGAGTCTAGTAGACTATATTCGCACTGCCCCTGAATTAATCAACCAAGTAGAAGTTGAACTTCAGTTGGAATCCATATAGTCTAGTAGTTTTTTACTATGAATAGCTAACAATAAACTACAACACCAGATATTCTGCGGATAATACCCTAAAAGAAAGAGTGGTGATTCGTCGATACCAAGGTTGAGGCTCCTTTACAAGCTCAAGAGAAGAACAAGAGGAATCCTAGCTTCATAACATCGGAACAAGAGCTACAAGAGCGGGTTACTAAACCATTCGAGAATAAGCAAATGGATCCTCGCTCTCGACACCCTCCCCTTGGGCATAGCTCCTTGCGAACACCTCAGTACATTGACAGAAGCTCTTATATTTGAGATTACGAAGTCACAAGTAACTGATTGTTAGAGCGTAACTGTCAACCATATGCAACCAGGGATGGAGTTATTCGATCACACTGGATTCCGTGCCTGAATGTAATGTGCAGTCTGGCCTTCAATCCGATTAGGGGCATGTTGTCCTTTCTCCTACGCCTAGTGCCTTACTTTCTTAACGAAGACATATGTCCATTCAATCGGAATTTCTATTTCTAGAGGTATACTCCATTTAGCGATATCCCACTTATCTTCCTGAAAGTCAAGTGCCACACCGGATATATTCGCCCGTGGAGGTGAGTGGAGGAAGCTGTGAAGCTTCTAACTCTAATTACCAACTCGGGATTTTTTTTAGTAAAAAGCAGCATTATCCCTTTACTAAATCCCCCCCTCGCTTACCACCATGAACAACACCTTTCCCAATCAATTGGTTTTTTTCGAAAATCACTTAGCAGGTCTTTATCATAGGAAGATGGAAGAACAACGGAGAAGATCTTATTTAAAAGAAGACGATTCCAAAAGAAAGTCAAAACGGGGAATAGGATGCCTTAATGGTAAATAAGAAAGATCCTAAATAAAAAAGAAAATACCTGCCTTTCTAATGAGATGTGATCTGTCTAGAGGCTTAAGTCATCGCTTCCAATCCGATAAAGGTCTTTTTTCTTTTCCACGAAAGTCCGTCCCAACAATGGTTGCATAGGATATAAATATGAATAAGAAAAAAAAGGTAACCGCCTGGAGAGTAGTTTTTTTAGTTTTTAAGTGGAATGTTCATTATCATAATAAGTAGTCGATTAGGAGAACAGCTATCTCACTACAGAGTATACTCTTCCTCATCTTTCATTATTTATATTTTATGTCCTGGGACAGAATTTGATTACAAGAATAAGAGGGAATCTCACCTAAAGCAGACTGAGGAGCGAAGCTGAGGTACACCAAGTCCCATCTCTCTTATTCTTTCTCGAGTTACAGGGAAAGATCACGGCTGCATTTAGGAGTGAAAGCGAGGGACTATTTTCATAGGAATCAATGGGATTATTTCAAATTGTTCAAGTGGGCTGGAGATGAGATCTTTCGATAGATCCAGGGCTAGTGCCAGCGCATAGTCAGAGTCTTCCCTGCGTGCCTAACATCCACTCCTTCTAGTCGAGTGCCTTGCGGCGCCTTTAACGATGAGAGAAGTCGATACCGAAGAGAATAACTCAAGGGCACTGGCTACTCCATCAACTCAATTTCGTTGCGTAAGTGAGGATGCCAGTCATCATAGTCTGAACTTTAAATCTTTCGTAGGCTCATCTCGTCGATCGGCATTCCGATCCTGGTCATTCATAGATAGTCAGCGCTTTTAGTCATAGCAGTTCTTTCAAAACAAAGGATTGATTGAATTGTCTTATTAGGACAATTCATGGTTCATATGCTTAGTATTACGTTCTACCTTCTGCTTCGAGCCCGGCCGAGAGTGAGCTTCCTAATCTTTCCTAATTTAGAAATTGCACTCAATCAACATAGTTTCCACTCATTCCTTCTCGACCGCCTCTTTTCTAGTCACATTTGATCAAATCTTTCTTGTCGAGTCTGATACATCAACCGTCTACTCAATATCCTTGTACGAGTCCACAATGACTACACGAGATGAACCTTGGTTTGGTGACCTTTTCTGATTGAAAGTAGCAAGCCACTCTACTATTGGTACAAAGGCCAGATAGAAGGTTGCTCATCCAGCCCAGCAGAGTCAACCCCTCCTTCGGTCGGTTCATGAGCTGCCAAAAGCTAACTCTACGCTCGGTCCCATAAAAATTCAAAAGTCCCCAAGCAAGAAACTGGGAAGAAGTTGTGATTGTTGTAAGAAATCTGATTTCGAAAGTTGTAATTTTAATCCCATTTGAATTGTTTTGATCCTTTGATATCCTTTCTTTCTAACCTTGTCCAAAAGCCCACACTACGGTCCAAAGAAAGACCTTCTAATCAGTCTTCGAGAGATGCCAAGTCTGAGAAAGTAGAAGTGATTCATGTCTGGGGCAACACTCCGGTCCAAGTAGGAAAAATAAGAAAATGAGAGAGTCTTATTGGTGAAAAACCTCATGGGCACCGAAAGCGATGGAAAGATGAGAGAACAAAATGTGAGAGTCTTATCGGTGAAAACCTTTACATGCACTATAAATCGATAGTGAGTTGAGGAAAAGAACAAATGAGAGAGGCTTGATGGTGAAAAAACCTTCAAGCACCAAAAGTCGGATTGTGAATCGGCTCGGATAATCAGAGCTTTGAAGCTCAATTTCATGGATTAGGGGGTATAATAAGAGTTGAACATCAGAATTGCTTGACATAATAGGCCACAGGTGCATGTAATGGTCATTAGAGTTGGTATCCACATCTGATAGGTTTCTACTTTGTAACTTTCATGTTAGGAATCATCTATTTCCTCTGTCCTTTACTCTGTTCTTTTTGTCTTGTTTACTTCCTCTTCCTGAATCTGTTTAGTCATAACAAGTGAGAAATGACTTCAAAATTTTCCACCAACTTTCCAATTTCACATAACGAGATCTGGCTAGCACACCAAAGTTTCATAAGTCAGGAAAGAACAACAAGCACACTGAGTAGGTAATGATTGACATGCTTTGGGATCCATGTGAAATACAAAGGTTTGGTACATATCAATTCATGAGCAATGCAACAGATGGAGCGTGTCAGGTGAAGAAATCAAAGGTATGTTCCACGAAATACAAAAGTTTGGTAAATGTCAGGTCATGAGCAATGCAACAGATGGAGGGTTAGGGTGAACGGATCAAAGGTATTTTCTGTGATAAGATTGAGAAAGGAAGTGGTGAACCAGTGACAAGCAAGATCTTCCAAGTACAAACCAAAGTTATCATGGCAAGTGATGGAGCAAAGACCTCAAGGCCAAGGCCAATGATTTAAGTCAATAGAGAACAACATGCGCATTGAGGTGATGACAATTAATGTCCTTTGGGATTCATGTGAGACACAAAGGTTTGGTAAATGGCATTTCATGAGCAATGCAACAGATAGAGGGTATTGGATTTGAGCGGAGAAGAGTTATTTTCTGTGATAAGGGCGACAAAGAAAGTGGTTAGTCAATAAACATGCAAGGTCTTTTGAATGAAAATCAAAACTATCATGGGAAGTGAAGAATGCAATCGCCCGCAAAGTTAAGGCCACAAACCAACCACCACGTATTAAACTGACAAGATTTTTCTTTGATTGAAACAGGGGCAGAAAATTTCAATTGTTTCGGAGGGACCCTCGGTAAGGAAAAGCAGGCACCAAACAGGTTTGACATTAAATTTTCAGGACCCGCCAAAACAATGGGATTTAATTTGCGATTTTCAGGACCCTGTTAGAAAATGGAACCTAGTTTTAAAAATGAGTAGCATAATCTAACATAAATGTTCCCAATGAAATATAAGTTGGCTTCAAAGTTTGTATGTTTGAAAAAGAATCCAATTAGGAGTTTTCAGGACCCTCCTGAAAAATGGGACTTATTTTAAAATTCAAAACAGTCATAAGTAGCAAGATCTAGCATAAATATACCCCAAAAGAATATAAGTTGGTCTCAAAATTTTCATTCTGGAGATAGAATTCAGTTAGGAGTTGTCAGGATCCTCTTGAAAAATGGGACTTAGTTTATAATTCAAAACAGTCATGAGTAGCAATATCTAGCATAAATGCACCCCAAGGAATATAAGTTGGCATGTTTAAGATAGGATTCAATTAGGAGTTTTCAGGACCCTCCTGAATAATGGGACTTAGCTTTAAGATTTTCAATAGATAACAAAATTTAGCATAGGTCTGTTGTAGGGTAGTATATTCAGTTTTAAATAATTGTCATGCTTATGATAAAACATGACTTTGATTTTCAGGGCCCTCCTGGATAATGTGACCTAGTTTTTAGATTTCCATTATATAACAAGGTATATCGGAATAAAAACCTTTAAAAGATATAGCTTAGTTTTAAATGGTCGTTAGTTAATAGTTGTCAGGACCCGCCTTGATAATGGGATGTAACTTTAATACTTTCTTAGATAACAAGATGTGGTGAAAGTTGTACCTTCCGAAGATATAGCTTAGTGTTAAAATTGTCATTAGTTAAGAGTTGTTAGGTCCCTCCTAGATAATGGGACGTAGCCTTAATATTTTCTTAGATAACAAGATGTGGTGAAAGTCGTACCTTTAGAAGATATAGCTTAGTGTTAAAGTTTTTGTTAGTTAAGAGTTTTCAAGTCCCTCCTGGATAATGGGACGTAGCCTTAACATTTTCTTAGATAACAAGATATAGCTAAAGTAATACCTTTAGAAGATATAGCTTAGTTTTAAAATTGTCATTGGTTAAGAGTTTTCAGGGCCCTCCTGGATAATGGGATGTAGCTTTAATACTTTCCTAGATAACAAGATATAGTGGAACTAATACCTCTAAAAGATATAGTTTAGATCTAAAATTATCATTAATTAGGAGTTGCCAGGACCCTCCTGGATAATGGAATATAGATTTCAAATTCATAGAGCATTTGGTAACATGATTCAGTTGAACACTCACATATGTACCCAGCTACCAAATTAGGGCAGAAACTTTTCTTTGTTTTGTCTATTTCTGTTGAAATCAGGCACCCGCCTGGAGAAAAAGGGAATACGATTTAAGTTTTTGGTAATCAGGAGCCCACCTGGAGAACAAGGGAATACAATTCAAGCTTTGGAAATCAAGAGCACACCTGGAGATTAAGGGAATACAGATTAAGTTTTGGCCATCAGGAGCCTACCTAGAGAATAACGGAATACAGTTCAAGTTTTGGCAATCAGAAGCCCCCTGGAGATCAAGGGAATATAATTCAAGTTTTGGTAACCAGGAGCCTACCTGGAGAATAATGGAATACAACTCAAATTTGGTAATCAGGAGCCCACTTGGAGAACAAGGGAATACAACTCAAGTTTTGACGATCAGGCGCCCACCTGGAGAACAAGAGGATATAGTTCAAGTTTTAGAAGTCAGGAACCCACCTGGAGAACAAGGGAATACAGTTTAAGTTGTTGTGTCAGGAGCCCACCTAGAAAAGAAGGGAATACAGTTCAAGTTGTTGGCAGTTGGGAACCCACCTAAAGAACAAGGGAACATCATTCAAGTCTTGGAAATCAGGCGCCCACCTAGAGAACAAGGGAACACAGTTCAAGTTTTTTGGCAATCTGGTGCCCACCTGAAGAACAAGGGAATACAGTTCAAGTCTTGACAATCAGGCGCCCACCTGGATAACAAGGGAATATAGTTCAAGTTTTTGGTAATCAGGCACCCACCTAGATAACAAGGGAATATTGTTCAGTTTTTTGGCAATCAAACACCCACCCAGCTGGATAACAAGGGAATACAATTCATATTTTGGCAATTATGTGCCCACCTAGAGAACAAGGGAATATAGTTCAAGTTTTTGGCAATCAAGCACCCACCTGGAGAACAAAGGAATAAAATTCAAGTTTTGGCTATCAGGAACCCACCTAGAGAACAAGGGAATACAATTCAAGTTTTGGCAATCAGGATCCCACCTGGAGAATAAAGGAGCACAATTCAAGTTTTGGTAATCAGGAGCCCACCTGGAAAACAAGGAATACAATTCAAGTATTGGTAATCATGAGCCCACCTAGAGAATAAGGGAGCACAATTCAAGTTTTGGTAATCACGAGCCCACCTGGAGAACAAGGGAATACAATTCAAGTATTGGTAAACAGGAGCCCACCTAGAGAACAAAGGAATATAGTTCAAGTTTTTGGCAATCAAGCGCCCACCTAGAGAACGAGGGAATACAAGTTCAAGTTTTGGGCAATCAGACGCCCACCTGGATAACAAGAGAACATAGTTCAAGTTTTTGGCAATCAGACGCCCACCTAGAGAACAAGGGAATACAATTTGAGTTTTTGGCAATCAGGCGCCCACCTGGAGAACAAAGGAATACAGCTCAAGTCTTTGGCAATCAGGCGCCCGCCTAGAGAACAAGGAAATACAATTCAAATGTTTTCAGTCAGGAGCCACCTAGAGAATAAGGGAATTTACTTCAGAATACAATTCAGGTCAGCAACCAAAGAAGCTCGCATCCAGAAAGCGAGTCAATAGTCCGAGGTGATCAACAAAAGTTAGTCACAATAAAGAAAAAAGAAAGGGAAGAAGTTAATCCAAACGTAGAAGTTGATGAAAGATGTGAGATACCTAAGAAATGATTGAAGGCACAAGCATGATGTGGTGTCGGGGTTTGGTCCGAAAAGCTAAGGAAGAATGAACTAGCACCTGCAACTAGCAAGCGATAAGGGTCAAATCCAAACTCTGCATAAAAAACCATTCAAGAGTTGAGATCAAGCTTCAAAAAACTTATGGATAGGAACCTTGTGACTCTTAGTTGACAGGCTTAGTTAGTCTTTTCATTTCTTATAATTTGGATGTAATAACAGGATCGCAGACCAGAACCTCGACGCGATGTCACCTCCACCGGATCTTCACCTCGGCATACTCCATCATCTCACTCACCTTTGAGCTGCACGTGGCATAATTCTTTTATAGCCAATGATATGTAGGCAGCTCAGATACCAGGGTTCTGTCACATTTTCTTTTCTCTTAGTTTCGGTCTTCTGAAATGAGGGTCGGGTCAAAAAACATGTCTAGTCATTCTTTGTTTGAAAATACTTCGTCTTTCCAGTCATAGAGGGGCAGCTGTAGACATGTGATTTTTTACCCTCCCCAAGATTTTTATATTTTAGCACGCAAATATTAATTTAGACCTAATATAGCTATTTCAACTTATTTTTACTCTTTTACTTTATTTTATTACAAGAAAAATGAAAATTACAACAAAAAAAAAGATTTTAGTATGTATCTTTCATCAATTTTTAAAAATATATATAAAGATAGTATCTTATTTTCATCTTTATATAATTTTAAAAATACAAAAAAATATAATAGTTTCATCCTAGCTTTTGTATTGTATAGATTATTTGATCTTAAAATGAGTCAATTAAGATGATGGATCACAAATTTAAGATTTTTATATTCCAATTCTTGGCCAAATTCGGATTAGTCCAATGTACCCTTCTAGACTCTTTTTTGGAACAAAAATAAATAAAAAAGACCCTCAAAATTTAACACAAAAAGATCTAGGGATTAAGTCAAAAAATACACAAAATAATAACCTAACCCTAGACTCTACATGTAAGAATGCTAAGAGAGATATACATAGAGGAGCGCTGCTTAGCACCCAAAAAAGGAACCCCCTTGTTCATCTTCCTCAACCAGCGATAACTCCAAAATCAGGCCATCCCAAAAATCAGCTCTTAATCACCCATCAACAACCACTAGAAACCTGTCACTAATGACCTAGAATACACCCAGAAAAGCTGCCCAAAACCTGCTGGAATAGCTTCCAAAAACCAGCCAAAAGAAGTTGAAAAGCGTCACACAAAACTGCCCAGAAACGAGCTCCAATCCCCCACCAAATTCCAGCAAAAGCCACTCGAAAAAGCAACAAATAACCAAAAAATGCTGCCACATTCTGCCCTTCAAACAACCACGTAGTCCCAACTTAAACCATCGAAAATCCGGCCTTAAAATAACCTCATAATAGAGGTTTCCGGCGAGTCCGATTGCCTCGCTTGAAATTGCCGTTCGAGTTTTGTTACTGGTTCGTGGTACCTGCTCTTATTTTCTCACTGTGTTTTGGATTCGAAGCCTTGTATCTGTTTGGTTACTCAAATATTCAGAGAAGTCTACTCATTGAGGTCCATATCATCTCCTTCTCTATGTTACTTTCTTATGTTTGGCTTACTATTTTCTCAAAATTTCTCGGTCTAAATTTGTTAGAGTTGCTATGAGAATACTACGTGAGCTCCTCTAGATTCCATTAAAGTTGTGGATTCAAGTTCTCACTTCTAAATCTCGCATAATTAATGTAAGGCCTCAAAGTTATTCTTTTCTTCAAGCATTCAACGTTTTAATATTTCTGTTCTTATCAAGTCATTAGTTTCTTTCTTGGCGATTTTATTTAAGTCATAATCAAAAATGTTTAACAATGAACCCATGTGGTCATTCCCAACTCATGGTAGCCACTTCGATGGGTCTATTAGAGTTTCATGGATTTCTTTAGTATTTCTCTTTTCCTAATAAGAAATCTGATTTCTTTATCCAAAAATATTTTAGTGCTTTATCTTAACGTTTTAGTGTCGTCAAATTAATAACATGCCCTATTCATAGATTATCTGTCTTTAGTTGGTTTATGTTTGAGTCAGTGGGCTAATATCATGTTTATCACACTCCTCTTTGATTGTCATTATTCGCACTTAACATCTGTATGAGTCAATTGATTGGGATTGTAGTACCAGTTGTCTGTGCTTTTTTATATTGAATATATTTGTGAATAGACATTGGACACGAGATTATAGTTTAATGGAATTTTGTTGTGAAAAGGGTTATGGGAACTGGGAAAGATCGAGCTCATTAGTAGAATATCTGTAGCGCGTTTAAAATATAATTGTAATTTTGAACACGTTCACGTGACATGATTACAATTTTAAAAATAAAATTAGAGTATGAGTTCGCGCAACCTCGACCAAAAATGTGTAATGATTATTATTAATTGTGGACATGTTCGCGTGACATGATTTTTGACGCGCCAATCAAATGGGTACACGTTTTCGAGATAATTTCTTAATTAAAAATGTAAAAGCACATAGGTTCAAAAATGAGAAAGTGAACAATTTTAATTAAGCCAAATATGATCAAAACGATCGTGCTAGAACCATAGAACTCGGGAGTGCCTAACACCTTCTCCCGGGTTAACAGAATTCCTTACCCGGATTTTTGTGTTTGCAGACTATAATACAGAGTCAATCTTTCATCGATTTAGGATTTTGAACCGGTGACTTGGGATACCATAAAATTATTTCAAGTGGTGACTATAAATTTTTTAATAAAATAATTTCGTTTCGATTGTCACTTTAATTGAAAAAACTTCCTTATACATTCCTTTGCGGGTGTAGTAAAAAAGGAGGTGTGATAGCTCTGGCGACTCTACAGGGGAAAAGAACCCAGAATCTGTGGTTCAGGGTTCAAGAATTCGAGATAATTTTTACTTGGCTTTGCTTGTTGTTAATATTACTGTATTCTGTAAACCTTTTGTGATAAATGATATTTCTTTATCACTTTAATATTGTTTGAATTGTCCCATATTGGTCTTCTAAGAAATGGTGCATACGTTCGCCTAGTCCGCTTTTTTGTAGAAATTATATCAAATAGAACGAGGCTAGGCAAGCGACAAGGGCGGGTAAACTTTAGTGCTCTCGGTACATCGCCCCCTCTTCGGCCCCAGCTGTCTGCTCGGGTACCCTAAGTCTAGACCAAAACCCCAGGATTTAATATCTAGAAGAACACAAGCTCATGCCGGATCTCTAGTAGGAGCTCTTGTTTGCATCATATGCATTTGACTCAAGGGACTCAGCGCAGGGGTTGAGTCCGTCTAGGACAGGTGTACCCGAAATAACAGACCATTCTTATGCATCCTATGTGCTACATGTTGCATTTTTTCAAGGTTAAAAGGATCATTTGACGGACCAATGAAAGTTGAGGGCAAATGAAAAGAAAGAAAGAAAAAAAAAGAGAGTGAAGTATAAAAAATAAAGCAATGAGGACCCGATTATGTTTTCTGTCATATTTTTGAAAAAGAAAAGAGAAAAAAATGAAAATTTTAAAAAGATTTTTGCACTTTCCATCATTTTCAAAAATCAAAAAAACAGAGGAAAAAGAAAATCAAAAAGAGTTCGTATGTTTTGTCATTTTTTCAAAAAGAAGATAAAAGAAACATATTTTCTCTAAGTTAGATGTTTTTCTATTTCTCGCCCGTATCGAATCTGTCCGAATCACGCATACCTGATTCTCGTCTTTCAGGGCGTGATATATATGCAACCCACATGGGATCCGAACTTCCTAGTAAATCTTAGGTTCTTGAATTTGCGGGGTCTTAGCCAAATTTTGCACTTGTAGCCAACTTTTGGCTAAATAAGTCATTTCGCAAAAATAATCAAACCATGACTTGCATGTGTCTAATAGGGAATGTTATTGTCTCACATAGTGTGGTTTAAGTTTTCCCATACAGGTATGGATCTACTTACCGGAGTTTGAGCATGACAGATACTCCAGGACCACTGCATTCAGGAGTTGCTTAAGGAGATTTTTTATTTTTATTTTTACGTCGTCTTTTACTTTCTAGTTTGTATAGTAATGTCGAGTTTTCTTTTATTACCATTGTATTTTATATTTTGCATCTGAAAAAATATGTTATAAATCAAAAATCCAAAAAAAAAAGATGCCGCATTTATATATCCATTGGAAGTATTCTTTGGAATACTAATTCTAGGAATTAAAAAAATCATTTGAGGCGGTTTATGCTTTAGGCAATGAATATCTAGAACTTAAAATAAAAAATTGCTTTTATGTTTCCTTTTAATGCATTAAGACCACTAAAAATTCAAAAGAAAAAAAGAGGAGAATTTCCTTGTAGTACCTCTTTAAAAGTTTTCTTTAAGGTATTAATTCCAAATTCAAAAAGATTTTCTTTTGATGTCTTTCTTTGGGAAATTAGTGAAAAATATAAAAAAATTCTTTTTATTTTTCATTAGAACTTTAGGATATTGTACATAGGAAAAAACATTCTTTATCTTTTGTTTATCATTAAAATTTCTTCTTTAGGCAATCCAAATTGAAATCTGAAAAAAAATTGTTGCTTGTTTCAAAATCTTGCATCAGGATATCAAATGAAAATTCAAAATCTTTTTCTGTGATTTATTCTTTCGATTTTCTTCAAAAAAAAGTTGAGAAAAATATTTTTCACTTCTAGGTTTTTCCTTAATAGAGTGTTTGTTTCAAAAAGAGGAAAAAAGAAAAACAAAAAAAATCCATTAAGCTTGAATTTTAGAATAAGTTATAGAACATTAACTCTAAAAAAAGGATCTCTTCTTTTATTTCTCTTTTCTCATCAGAGTAGTCATTAAGGTAATAAAAATAAGAAAAAGAAAAGGAAATATGAATGTTAATTTGTTTACTTTATTCAAGATCTTCCCGAACTACGCAAAAATCTGATTCATGCGGGGTCATAATGCGTAAGCAACCTACATGGGGTTCGACCGAATCATTTTTTTCATTTATTAAAAGAAAAAAAAAAGCAAAATAGAGAGAAAAAGGAAAAAAAGAGGTGAAATCATGGGATACGAGAAATGAGGGGAAAGAAAATAGTGATAATTAGAAGGGGAAAAAGGAAGAAAAATGAGCAAGCAAGTGGTAGAAAAGCAAGGAAAAGAGATGTTGAAAAGAACAAACTGTGATGATGCTAACTGGCTTTTGTACCCTCAAAGTCATTTTAGAACCGATAATTGTGGCTATGTGCATTGCACATAAAGTGAAACCATCTTATGTTAAATGTCGTAACGCTAACGTGATGGCTTCATTTTGTTGTATTCATAGTAGAAGGGTGATTGATTTGTAATTTTTAAAGTGGTAACTCTTCTCTACAATATAAAGTCAAAAGGAAATGGCAGACAACAACAGAATTAGGGGGGTTGATGCCAAGGCCTGAAAGCGGTTGGTTGAACAGGACACTGGTTTGGTTGATGAGGTAAGGATGTTAAGACAGCACATGACGGACATGTATCATGCTTGGATGACTGGGAAGACACCACCCTCTCCACCTCCTAGCTTCCTAGATGCTGCCCTTACCCAAACTTCAGACACAATGTCAGATGACCCTCCATACTCGCTAGATCCACCTGCTTATCACAGCTTTCCCAACCATCCTAGTAGCTCCATCACTCGTCCTCCAACTATCTTTTTCCAAAAGTGCCCTCCTATCATATCTACTATCCCTGACAATGAACACCCACTCAAGGCTCATGATGTCCAATACTACCCCGTAGAGGTTGCCCACAAGGTTCCCGACTCATACAAAAAATCCTTCGGGGTGAGCTTCATGCTGAACATAAAAAAGTCATAGGAAACGAAGGGCGAAACGAGATATCCAGGAAGCTGAAAAACATAGAACAGTCCTTAAAGAACATGCAAGGGTTGGGAGACAAGGTTAACATGTCTTACAAAGAGTTTTTTATGTTCCCTGACGTTCGGCTGCCCGTGGGGTTTAAAGTGCCGAAGTTATACTTGTATGATGGGTGTGTAGATCTTGTAGCCCATTTGAGGGGTTATTGCAGCAAAACGAGAAGTGTTGTTAAGAAAGATAATTTGTTGACGGCATAATGTTAGTAAGAGCTTGACTGGGGCAGCTTTGGAATGGCATAATCATCAAGATACCGCTAAGTGGAATACATTGGGCGACATGGATCAAGATTTTTTCTGCGACGCTTTCAGTACAATATAGACATTTTCCCAATCCGCTCCTCCCTATATCAAATGGAAAAGAAACCTAAGGAACATTGTAAGGACTTTTGGCTTAAATGGAACGAGCAGATTGCTCGGGATTGTCCTCCCATTGATAGAAAAGATATCGTGAAGCCCCGCCGACAATAGGGTCCAGTGGTCGTTCTTGCCAAACGTCTTCAGCCTCAACTCCAACCCCAAACCTATCCCCGAGCTCCACATAATCCACCTCAGCATTATCCTTCGAACAATGACCGGTCATATGTCCAATCACTAGGTCACTCCCTCCGTGAATGACGGGGTCCGGTGGTCATTCTTGGCCACAATAACGACCCCTTGAACATCCCCAAACTCCACATAAACCACCCCAGTATTATTCGCCGAAGAATATCCGACCATCTGTCCAACCACCCGGTCATTTCCTAGGGCGAGCACCAGCATCCCAAAATTCTCGTGTGCCTTGCACGACATTTTCAAGCATCCAACAATCATAGAAAACTGAGTCATGGAGCGAAACAAAGGCAAGAAAATAATTTCACGCCCATCGTAGAATCCTACACAAGTTTATTTGAAAAGTTAAAGTATTCTGGCCTGATTGAGCCGCTCCTCGGCTATACTCCAAACCCATATGTGAAAGGCTTTGATACAGTTGTTCGATGCATGTACCACTCTAATGTTCAGGGTCGTAGCATTGAAGATTGTTGCTTTTTGAAAAGGGAGATAGAAAGAATGATTCAAGAAGGGGTAGTTGTGGTCAATGACAATGACAGGGAGCATGCGAATCCTCTTGGGAACTTGTTGATTAAAGTTATAATGGTCTTGGAAATATTGATGTGAAACTTAATGGCTACGATGTTGTGCTTGGTAATTGGGAAGACGCTCCATTTCTTGGTCAGCCAGAGTGGAATTTTGGTAGTTTATTTTGTTGTCATTTCTGTTGTCCAGGTTATTTCAGGGTTGTAATCTGGATATCGTCTTGTGACTCAAACCCTTCTATCCTTTCATTTTTTCCTAGTTTGTTTTGTCGTAGTAGCTCGTTTATTGCTGTCTAGGTTTGTTATAGGTTGTAACCCCAGACTAGTTTGCTTGTCTTGTTGTTCGAACCATTTCACCGCCTGTCTAATGCAATTTCCTGTTTTCAGTTATTTCTAGCCATTTTCTTTTGTTTAGTTCTCTTTTCTTTCTATAATTCTTTTCATGTTGGCTCTAGTGATATGACATGCATGCGTAATTTTCAACCTGAGCTTTTAAAGGTTAGTTCAATCATGAAGCAATCTGGAAGATGATAGGGACACTTGAGGGAAATAAGAACAGATTTGGACATTTTGAGATCATTCGAAGCCTCAACCATGTGAAACTAGGGCAGATTGAATATAAAGAAACATTATTGAAATACACCATGTTGCATCGAGCTGTAACTAACGGTATGTTTTCCCCAAATTGACAGGGGCCATTCGTGGTTCTAAGAGTGGGAGTGTTGTCCAATAGTGCTTTTAAGTTAACAGATGTAGAAGGCGAATGTGTGGATATGGTTATCAAGTCTGGTACAATCAAAAGATTACGAATGTTTTTCTTGGTTTGTTTAGTTGTGTTAATTGTACTTGGCATGTTTTGAAGATTGGAATGACGAAGGAATTCTATTCTTCTATCTAAACACTTTATCCTTCGTTATCCCTTTGAGCCTTATTTATTTTCATTCATACCCCTCTTATGAAATCAGTAGCAATATTCAGAAATACAAGCGCAAAAGGTAAGTAAAGGAAGAAGAGAAAAAGAGACATAAAAGAATGAAAAGATAAAGAAAAGAATGAAAATAGAATAAAAAGAAAAGAAAAGAGAAGAAAAACAACAAAAGAAACAAAAATAAACAAAAAAAAGAAAAAAAAGAAAAAAAACAACAAAATAAGGAAAAAGAGAAAAGGAAAAGAATAAAGGTAATCACAACAAACAAAGTAATTCATGTGTCATGAACTACGTTCGACTTGATTCCTTTTAAGTACACGTAGGCATCCTCATGATTCGGTCCCATCAAAACAAAAATTCAAAAGTCCTCAAGCAAGAAACTGGGGCAGAAGTTGTGATTGTTGTAAGAAATCTAATTTCGAAAGTTGTAATTTTGAACCCATTTGAATTGTTTTGATCCTTTGATATCCTTTCTTTCTAACCCTGTCCAAAATCCCACGTTACGGTCCTAAGAAAGACCTTCTAATCAGTCTTCGAGAGATGCAAAGTCTGAGCAAGTAGAGGTGATTCATGTCAGGGGCAACACTCCGGTCCAAGTAGGAAAAATAAGAAAATAAGAAAACCTCATAGGCACCAAAAGGCGATGGATGAGAGAACAAAATGAGAGAGTCTTTTTGGTGAAAACCTTTTCAGGAACCATAAGACGATGGTCAGTTGAGGAAAAGAACAAATGAGAGAGGCTTGATGGTGAAAAAACCTTCGAGCACCACAAGTCGAATAAGATTGTGAATCGGCTCGGATAATCGGAGCATTGAAGCTCAATTTCATGGTTCAGGGGGTATAACAAGAGTTGAACATCAGACTTGCTTGACATAATAGGCCGCAGGTGCATGTAATGGTCATTAGAGTTGGTATTCACATCTCATAGGTTTCTACTTTGTAACTTTCATGTTAGGAATCATCTATTTTCTCTGTCCTTTACTTTGTTCCTTTTTTCTTGTTTACTTCCTCTTCCTGAATCAATTTAGTCATAACAAGTGAGAAATGACTTCTAAATTTGCCACCAGCTTTTCAATTTCACAAAACGAGATATGTCTATCACACCAAAGTGTCATAAGTCAGGAAAGAACAACGAGCACACTGAGTTGGTAATAATCGACATGCTTTGGGATCCATGTGAAATACAAAGATTTGGTACATATCAATTCATGAGCAATGCAACAGATGGAGGGTGTCAGGTGAACAAATCAAAGGTATGTTCGATGAAATACAAAGGTTTGGTAAATGTCAGGTCATGAGCAATGCAACATTAGAGGGTTAGGGTGAACAGATCAAAAGTATTTTCTATGATAAGATTAAGAAAGGAAGTGGTGAACCTGTGACAAGCAAGATCTTCCAAGTACAAACCAAAGTTATCATGGCAAGTGATGGAGCAAAGACCTCAAGGCCAAGGCCAATGACTTAAGTCAGGAGAGAACAGCATGCGCATTGAGAGGATGACAATTAATGTGCTTTGGGATTCATGTGAGACACAAAGGTTTGGTAAATGGCAGTTCCTGAGCAATGCAACAGATGTAGGGTATTGAGTTTGAGCGGAGAAGAGTTATTTTCTGTGATAAGGGCCACAAAGAAAGTGGTTAGTCAATAAACAGGCAAGGTCTTTCGAATGGAAATCAAAACTATCATGGGAAGTGAAGAATAAAATCGCCCTCAAAGTCAAGGCCACAAACTAACCACCACTTTTTAAACTGACAAGATTTTTCTTTGATTGAAACAGGGGAAGAAAATTTCAATTGTTTCGGAGGGACCCTCGGTAAGGAAAAGCAGGCACCAAACAGGTTTGACATTAAATTTTCTGGACCCGCCTGAACAATGGATTTGATTTGCAATTTTCAGGACCCTCCTAGAAAATGGGACCTAGTTTTAAAAATGAGTAGCATAATATAACATAAATGTACCAAAAGGAATATAAGTTGGCTTCAAAGTTTGCATGTTTGAAATAGAACCAAATTAGGAGTTTTCAGTACCCTCCTGAAAAATGGGACTTATTTTAATATTCAAAACAGTCATGAGTAGCTAGATCTAGCATAAATATACCCCAAAAGAATATAAGTTGGTCTCAAAATTTTCATTCTGGAGATAGAATTCAGTTAGGAGTTGTCAGGATCCTCTTGAAAAATGGGACTTAGTTTAAAATTCAAAATAGTCATGAGTAGCAAGATCTAGCATAAATGAACCCCAAGGAATATAAGTTGGTTTCAAAGTTTGCATGTTTAAGATAGGATTCAAATAGGATTTTTTAGGACCCTCCCGAATAATGGGACTTGGCTTTAAGATTTTCATTAGATAACAAAATTTAGCATAGGTTTATTGTAGGGTAGTATAATTCAGTATTAAATAATTGTCACGCTTATGATAAAACATGACTTTGATTTTCAGGACCCTACTGGATAATGGGACTAGTTTTAAGATTTCCATTATATAACAAGGTATAGCGGAATAAATACCTTTAAAAGATATAGCTTAGTTTTAAAATGGTCGTTAGTTAATAGTTGTCAGGACCCGCCTGGGTAATGGGATGCAACTTTAATACTTTTTTAGATAACAAGATGTGGTGAAAGTTGTACCTTCTGAAGATATATCTTAGTGTTAAAACTGTCATTAGTTAGGAGTTGTTAAGTCCCTCCTGGATAATGGAACGTAACCTTAATATTTTCTTAGATAACAAGATGTGGTGAAAGTCGTACCTTTAGAAGATATAGCTTAGTGTTAAAATTGTCGTTAGTTAAGAATTGTCAAGTCCCTCCGGGATAATGGGACTAGCCTTAACGTTTTCTTAGATAACAAGATATAGCCAAAGTAATACCTTTAGAATATATAGCTTAGTTTTAAAATTGTCATTGGTTAAGAGTTTTCAGGGCCCTCCTGGATAATAGGATGTAGCTTTAATACTTTCCTAGATAACAAGATATAGTGTAAGTAATACCTCTAAAAGATATAATTTAGATCTAAAATTGTCATTTAATTAGGAGTTGTCAGGACCCTCCTGGATAATGGAATCTAGATTTCAAATTTATAGAGCATTTGGTAACATGATTTAGTTTAACACTCACATATGTACCCAGCTACCAAATAGGGGCAGAAAATTTTCTTTGTTTTGTCTTTTTTTTTAATCAGGCACCCGCCTGGAGAAAAAGGGAATACGAATTAAGTTTTTGGTAATCAGGAGCCCACCTGGAGAACAAGGGAATACAATTCAAACTTTAGAAATCAAGAGCACACCTGGAGAACAAGGGAATACAGTTTAAGTTTTGGCCATCAGGAGCCTACCTGATAAGGGAATAGAGTTCATGTTTTGGCAATCAGGAGCCCCCCTGGAGATCAAGGGAATATAATTCAAGATTTGGTAATCAGGAGCCCACCTGGAGAACAATGGAATGCAACTCATGTTTGGTAATAAGGAACCCACTTGGAGAATAAGGGAATACAACTTAAGTTTTGACGATCAGGCACCCACCTGGAGAGCAAGAGGATATAGTTGAGGTTTTAGCAGTCAGGAACCCACCTGGAGAACAAGGGAATACAGTTTAAGTTGTTGGGTCAGGAGCCCACCTTGAAACCAAGGGAATACAGTTCAATTTGTTGGCAGTAGGGAACCCACCTGGAGAACAAGGGAACACAGTTTCAGTCTTGGCAATCAGGCGCCCACCTAGAGAACAAGGGAACACAGTTCAAGTTTTTTGGCAATCCGGTGCCCAGCTGAAGTACAAAGGATACAGTTCAAGTCTTGGCAATCAGGTGCCCACCTAGAGAACAAGGGAATATAGTTCAAGTTTTTGGCAATGGGGCACCCACCTAGATAACAAGGGAATATAGTTCAGTTTTTTGCCAATCAAACACCCACCCAGCTGGATAACAAGGGAATACAATTCAAGTTTTGGCAATCAGGTGTCCACCTAGAGAACAAGGTAATATAGTTCAACTTTTTGGCAATAGAGCACCCACCCGGAGAACAAAGGAATACAATTCAAGTTTTGGCTATCAGGCACCCACCTAGAGAACAAGGGAATACAATTCAAGTTTTGGCAATCAAGAGTCCACCTGGAGAATAAAGGAGCACAATTCAAGTTTTGGTAATCAGGAGCACACCTTGAAAACAAGGGAATACAATTCAAGTATTGGTAATCAGGAGCCCACCTAGAGAATAAGGGAGCACAATTCAAGTTTTGTAATCACGAGCCCACCTGGAGAACAAGGGAATACAATTCAAGTATTGGTAAACAGGAGCCCACATAGAGAACAAAGGAATATAGTTCAAGTTTTTGGCAATCAGGCGCCCACCTAGAGAACGGGGGAATACAAGTTAGAGTTTTTGGCAATCAGACGCCCACCTGGATAACAAGGGAACATAGTGCAAGTTTTTGGCTATCAGGCGCCCACCTAGAGAACAAGAAAATACAGATTGAGTTTTTGGCAATCAGGCGCCCACATGGAGAACAAGGGAATACAGCTCAAGTCTTTGGCAATCAGGCGCCCGCCTAGAGAACAAGGAAATACAATTCAAATGTTTTCAATCAGGAGCCACCTAGAGAATAAGGGAATTTACTTCAGAATACAATTCAGGTCAGCAACAAAAGAAGCTCGCATCAAGAAAGCGAGTCAATAGTCCGAGTGATCAACAAAAGTTAGTCACAATAAAGAAAAAAAGAAAGGCAAAAAGTTAATCCAAACGTAGAAGTTGATGAAAGATGTGAGCTACCTAAGACATGACTGAAGCACAAGCACGGTGTGGTGTCGGGGTTTGGTCCGAAAAGCTAAGGAAGAATGAACTAGCACCTGCAACTAGCAAGCGTCAAGGTTCAAATCCAAACTCTGCATAAAGAACCATTCAAGACTTGAGATCAAGCTTCAAAAAACTTATGGATAGGAACCTTGTGACTCTTAGTTGATAGGCTTAGTTAGTCTTTTTATTTCTTTTAATTTGGATGTAATAACAGGATCGCAGACCAGAACCTCGACGGGACGTCACCTCCACCGGATCTTCACCTCGGCATACTCCATCATCTCACTCACCTTTGAACTACACGTGGCATAATTCCTCTATCGCCAATGATATAGAGGCAGCTCAGATACCAGGGTTCTGTCACATTTTTTTCTCTTAGTTTCGGTCTTCTGAAATGAGGGTCGAGTCAAAAAACATGTCTAGTCATTCTTTGTCCGAAAATATTTCGTCTTTCCAGTCTAAGAGTGGCAGCTGTAGACATGTGATTTTTTACGCTCCCCGAGATTTTTTATATTTTAGCACGCAAATATTAATTTAGACCTAATATAGCTATTTCAACTTATTTTTACTCTTTTACCTTATTTTATTACAAGAAAAATGAAAATTACAAAAACAAAAGGTTTTAGTATGTATCTTTCATAAATTTTTAAATATATATATATATATATATATAAAGATAGTATCTTATTTTTATCTTTATATAATTTTAAAAATACAAAAAAAAAATAATAGTTTCATGTTAGCTTTTGTATTGTGTAGTATTTTTATCTGATTTTAAAATGAGTCAATTAAGGTGATGGATCACAACTTTAAGATTTTACATCTCAATTCTTGGCGCAATTCGGATTAGTCCGTTAAACCTATGGACCCTTGTAGACTCTTTTTTGAAACAAAAATAAATAAAAAAGATCCTCGAGACTTAACACAAAAAAACCTAGGGACTAAGTGAAAAAATACACAAAATAATAACGTCAACCTAGACTTTACATATAAGAATGCTAAGAGAGATATACATAGAGGAGCGCTGCTTAGCACCCAAAAAAGGAACCCCCTTGTTCATCTTCCTCAACCAGCGATAACTCCAAAATCAGGCCATCCCAAAAATCAGCTCTTAAACACCCATCAACAACCACTAAAAACCAGTCACTAACCACCTAGAATACACCCAGAAAAGCTGCCCAAAACCTGCTGGAATAGCTTCCAAAAACCAGCCAAAAGAAGTTGAAAAGCGTCACACAAAACAGCCCAGAAACGAGCTCCAATCCCACACCAAATTCCAGCAAAAGACACTCGTGAAAACAACAAATAACCAAAAAATGCTGCCACATTCTGCCCTTCAAACAACCACGTAGTCCCAACTTAAACCATCGAAAATCCGGCTTTAAAATAACCTCAAAATAGAGGTTGCCGGCGAGTCCGATTGCCTCGCCTGAAATTGCCGTTCGAGTTTTGTTACTGGTTCGTGGTACCTGCTCTTATTTTCTCACTGTGTTTTGGATTCGAAGCCTTGTATCTGTTTGGTTACTCAAATATTCAGAGAAGTCTACTCATTGAGGTCCATATCATCTCCTTCTCTATGTTACTTTCTTATGTTTGGCTTACTATTTTCTCAAAATTTCTTGGTCTAAATTTGTTAGAGTTGCTATGAGATACTACGTGAGCTCCTCTAGATTCCATTAAAGTTGTGGATTCAAGTTCTCACTTCTAAATCTCGCATAATTAATGTAAGGCCTCAAAGTTATTCTTTTCTTCAAGCCTTCAACGTTTTAATATTTCTGTTCTTATCAAGTCATTAGTTTCTTTCTTGGCGATTTTATTTAAGTCATAATCAAGAATGTTTAACAATGAACCCATGTGGTCATTCCCAAATCATGGTAGCTACTTCGCTGGAGTCTATTAGAATTTTATGGATTTCTTTAGTGTTTCTTTTTTCCTAAAAAGAATGCTGATTTCTTTATCCAAAAAATATTTTAGTGCTTTATCTTAACGTTTTAGTGTCGTCAAATTAATAATATGCCCTATCATAGATTATCTGTCTATAGTTGGCTTATTTTTTAGTTTCGGTGGGCTAATATCATATTTATCACACTCCTCTTTGATTGTCATTATTCGCACTTAACATCTGTTTGAGTCAATTGATTGGGATTGTAGTACCAGTTGTCTGTACATTTTTATATTGAATATATTTGTGAATAGACATTGGACATGAGATTATAGTTTAATGGAATTTATTGTGAAAAGGGTTATGGGAATCGGGAAAGATCGAGCTCATTAGTAGAATATCCGTAGCTTTGCTTCGCGTTTAAAATACAATTGACAAGATTACAATTTTAAAAACAAAATCGGCGTATGCGTTCGCGCAACCTCGATCAAAATCGTGTAATGATCGTTATTAATCGCGGACACGTTCGCGCGATATGATTTTTGACGCGCCAAAAAAATGCGTGCACGTATGCATGACCCGTTTCGAGATAATTTCTTAATTAAAAATTCAAAAGCGCATAGGTTCAAAAATGAGTAATTGAACAATTTTAATTAAGCCAAATATGATCAAAGCGACTGTGCTGGAACCATGGAACTCGGTAGTGCCTATAACCTTCTTCCCGGTAACAGAATTCCTTACCCGTATTTCCGTGTTCGCTGACTGTAATATAGAGTCAATCTTTCCTCGATTCAAGATTTTGAACCGGTGACTTATGACACCATAAAATTATCCCAATTGGCGTTTCTTAATTTTTGAATAATATAATCCTGTTTTGATTGTCACATTAATTGGAAAAATTCCCTTATACATCTCTTCACAGGGGTGTAGTAAAAAAGGAGGTGTGACACCCGGAACACCGTCCAATCACAACAACCTGTCCCAAAATATTTCACAAACTTGCTTGAGGCGTCAAACAGCACTCAACAATATCAAAATAATGATCATGCCCTAATTCGAGCTTAATGTACTTTAGAACATTAAACTTCTACATTTGATGCCGAAACCTTACAAATCACGTCCGATTGATCTCAAGTTTTGAACACAACTCATATTTAACATTACAGACCTACTCTAACTTTTGGAATTGAATTCAACCCCGATCAAAAATCCACTCCAGGTCAAACTTCCAACTTCCGCTAAATGACCCCAAAATGACCTACGAACCTCCAAATTCACATCAGGACGCGTTCCTTAGAACAGAATTACCATACGGAGCTATTCCAAATTTCAAAATTCCAAAATTCCAAAAGGACACCTATAGAACTAAAATACACTTCAACCCAAATCTATGAAATTTTTCCAAAATACCAACTTTTCACAATAGGCGCCAAAATACTCGCGGGTGATCTAAAATCAGATTCGACATATGCCCAAATCCAAAATCATCATACGAACCTATTGGAACCTTCAAATACCGATTCCAAGGTCGTTTACTCAAAAGTCAAATCTTGGTCAATCCCTCCAACTTAAAACATTCGAAATTATAATTTTCTTCCCAATCAACTCCGACTTTCAGAAATTCAATTCCGACGACACGTACAAGTCATAATATCTAAAGTGAAGCTACTCATGGCCTCAACTGTCGAGCAACACACTAGAGCTTAGAATGACCGGTCGGATCGTTACAGACTTGATAAAGTTTACCAACATGATCTGGTGTACGATGAAAACGTGTCCAATAACCTTTAAAACTACATCGGTGGCAAATATTAATTTTACCTTTTGAAGGATTACTTTGTCCTTAGTGTTCTGCTCTTTATTTTCACCATGACGATAATTGTTTCTTCTCCTACCATGTCTATGAGCATATTCATGACCATAATAATTATTTTGTTATCTTTCAAACTTATTATATTCTACTACAATATTCACTTCCAGGAATGGAACTAACATAGTGGAACGAGCTTTTTGATTTTTTATTAGTAGAGTATTATTCCGCTCTTCCACAAGTAGGCATGTGATTAACTCAGAATATTTTAAAACCTTTCACAATGTTGTTGTTGTAGCACCACACTATGCGTGGAAAGTGGAAAATATTTTTTCAATAAGTCTTTATATGTGATAGTGTTCTCCACATAATTTTAATAGCTTTAAAAATAGCAGAACTCTACTCACGAGTTTAAAATCTGTTAACCTTAAATGTATGCATTCATGCCGAGCTTTTTGTAATACTATAAATTTTAGGTGGTCATATCAATCTTTCAAATTAATCCATAATTCAAATAGATCTTTTACGATTAATATATATGTCAAATCAGCAAATGGTGTAGGTAACATATAATATATATGTCAAATCAGCAAATGGTGTAGGTAACATATAATATATATGTCAAATAAGCAAGAATTATGGAGATTTAGTATGTTAAAAGAAAAGTATTTTATTAGAAGAGGATATTTGAGAAATAACTATATATATTAATAAGAGTGAATGTATTCAAATATTAACTTCCATCAATTATAAAGTAATTTAAATAATTATGTACAATTATCACTTTGTCACCTTGGTTATCACTATTTTTATTTTTTTTAAATGTCTTAAAGATAAGTTTTTCTCTACGTTGTCCACACATATTTGTTAAACTGTTTTTGATAGTTTAACTAACTTAAATTCTATATCTTATATTTTCTTTTACAACAATCAAGGTAAGAGAAATTCAGTAACATGATCAACTAAAATAAATGCTTAATATTTGTGATGACCCGATAGGTCATCTTTAGTTTTAGTATTTATTTTTGTATTTCGCGACCTTGAATAGTTTTGTTTAGCCTTCCTTGATTTGCTTGCACATTTTATGTCTCTTTTTTTGAAAAATATTTATGTGAAAAAATAAAGAAAATATGAAGTTTTGCCTTAAAACTCCTTTGAGTTGACTAAATTAATATTTTATGTAAATAGACCCAGATAAGTATTTTGACGGTCCTGGTGAGTCCACATCGTGATTTGAGATTTCGATGTATGTCCGAAATCGAATTCGGAACTCCATAGCTTGATTTAACATAATTTATTAAAAACTGGTAAATTGAAGGCTAAAAGAATTCCTAAGTTTGACCATTGGTTGACTTTGTCAATACTGAGTTCGGTTTCACTTCTGTAACTTGACATAGGTTCATTTCACTATTTATAAATTTGATGCAAACTGGAGTTGATTTGACGCGATTCTAACGTCCGGTTGTAAATTTTCATGTTCCTGAGTTTCTTTAAAAATATTGTTTATTTTGATGCATGATTCGTAGTTCTTGATGTTATTTTGGTACTTTGCTCACACTAGCAAGTTCGTATGATGTTATTACACTTGTATGCATGTTTGGTTTGGAGTCAGAGGGGCTCAGGTAAGTCTTGGATAGGCTACAGAGTGATTTTTGAACTTTGAAGAATGTTGGTTTTGCTAATAGCTGGTGCCTGAGATTTTGTGCTTCATGATCGCAAAGGGGAAACTGGGTTGGGGAGGAATTTATTCTTCGTGAACGCGACGGGTTGGTGGCGAACGCGGATTAGTGGGGGATCTAACCTTTGCGAACGTGACTTGTCCTTTGCTAACGCGTCGTGTTAAGGGGGGGCTAGGGATCGAGCCTTGAGTAAAAGTTTGTGAGTATGGGTAGCATTGCATATATTCCTATTGGTGAGAACCCGTTAGCATCAAATGTTAAAGATTTTGCCAACCAGTTAACGAGGTTAGATGTTTCAAAGCCCAGTCATATCGTACCTTACACTGTCTCTTGATCTTATTTGTGTGAGTGCATTAGATATCGTCAGTGTGATGACACCCATTTGCTTGTCCTTAAGGACATGGTGTGGCACGGTAGTTCTAAGCTGGTTATTGTTGGAGATAATGGGCTTTTGCGGATGCTGGGTCATATGTGTGCCCAATGTGGATGGACTTCGCGAGTTGATTCTTTAGGAGGCCCATTGTGGTATTCCATTCATCCGGGTGCCTCCAAGATATATCAGGACTTGCGACAGCATTATTGGTAGAGGAGAATGAAGAAATATATAGTTCCATATGTAGCTCGGTGTATAAATTGTTAGCAAGTAAAGTACGAGCATTAGAGATTTGGTTGTTTACTCTAGAGGCTCCAGGTTCCTGAGTGGAAGTGGGAGTGTATTACCATGGATTTTTTTTTGGGCTTCCACGGACTTAGAAGAAGTTCGACGCTGTTTGGGTCATTGTGGACAGATTTACCAAGTCGGCACATTTTATTCTAGTGGTAGTTACCTATTCTTCAAAGAGGTTACCCAAGAAGGAAAGAACTCTAGCTTTCAGAATAGCTGATGGTGTAGATCTAGAGGATGATGAAATGGCCATGATTACAAGAGATCTCTAAAAGTACCTAATGAGAGGAAATGGTTCTTCAAGAGGTACAACCTTCAGCAAACCAAATGCTAATGATAAACAGACCAACGAGGTTTTCTACAAATATAGTAAGACTGATCGCATGATCAAGAATTAACCTCAGTGAGAAACTAAATGGAAGAAGGAAAGGCTGAACAAAGGAAGAAGGAATAGGTTCAACCTAAAAGGAACAAAGGATCAACAAAGGTTATGGTTGCTGCTTGTGGAGAAACATCAAAAGAGAACTCAGAAGATGCAGCTGGAGATGAAAAAACACTTATGGCCATCGGAGAATCAGATGATGAATAAGAGGTAAGTGTCATTCATCTCAAAGACAAGATTAAATTTATGTCTAAAGAAAGTTGTCTGAACTATTGCT
Organism: Nicotiana benthamiana; assembly: GCA_034376525.1. Classification (NCBI taxonomy): domain Eukaryota; kingdom Viridiplantae; phylum Streptophyta; class Magnoliopsida; order Solanales; family Solanaceae; genus Nicotiana; species Nicotiana benthamiana. The sequence continues at coordinate 87,607,811 of CM067330.1, forward strand.
AGACTTCATTGATGAGTCTGAGATAATTAACAATGAAAAGAAATATCTGTCTAGAGAGTGTGTGATCTTAAAAGTCAAGTGCAAAAATCTAGAATCTAGGGCTAGTGAGAGTGACAGTAAAAATTTTGAGTTAAAGAACCAGGTTTTTGAACTTGAGACTAGTGTCCTAGAGCTTAAGTCTGAAAATTTAAAACTCAAATTAGAAATAGGTAAGAAGAAATCTGATCATACACATCTCACCTAAGAAGAAAACTTAGGAAAAACGAAGGATGAGTAGTACAGGAAGGATGAGCATATAAGAGTCTTAAAAGAAGACCCAGGGAAGGTAAAGCATGAACTACATAGAACTTACAAATGGAATAAGGCTTCTGGTGCACTTTTCTAGCTACAAGAACATCACAGTAGCAACAAAATAGGACTTGGCTATGGGACTCAAGCACCCAAGCGGGACCCTAAAAGCAAGTACCTCACTCTTCCTGAAAAAACAATTTGCACACAAAGTGGCAAGACTGGCCATTACAAAAATAAATGTAATGCAAAAGAAAAGGCCAGTCAAAATAACAAAGCCTTTGTTCAAGAGAAAAATATGTTGCCTGGGTGGGCTAAAAAGAATTTGATTTACCCCTTTGCCCATAGAAAGGGATCCAAACCAGTTTGGGTTCCTACGATTAACCCTTGATTTATTTTTGTAGGTCCAAGTGAAAGGAAGTAGCCAAATATGGTACATGAATAGTGGCTTCTCAAAACATATGACTTGAAGCAAGAACCAGTTCCTTTCACTTGAGGACTTAAAAGGAGGTAATGTCTCCTTTGGAAATTGGAAGAAATGTGAGATTATTAGGGTTGGAAAGGTAGGTAAGACAGACTCTCACTCCATTGAGAATGTCTACTTGATAGATGGCTTGACGTATAGCATCAATGTGTCACAACTATGTAGCAGAGGTAAATTTGTTGCATTTACCTCTACCAAATTCTTTGTGATTAAGCTTACCACTGACAAGATCGTTTTTTAGGGAAAAGGGGATAACAATATTTACTTTGTAGATGTTTCTACTCGTTTAGAAAATAAACCCACTTGCTTAAGTGTGTTTGATAATGATCCCCTCCAATGGCACCAAAAACTTGGTCATGCAAGTCTAAATCAACTCAACAAATTAGTTTTCAAGGACTTGGTGATAGGGTTACCTAACATCAAGTTCGAGGAAGACAAAGTTTGTGTGGCTTGTGCAAGGGGGAAGCAGGTAAGATCATCCTTTAAAAGCAAGAAAATAGTAAGCACAACCAGGATGTTAAAACTGGTTCATATGGATCTTTGTTGTCCAATAAGAACATTAAGCAGAGGTGGTAAGAAATATGTGATTGTACTTGTTGATGATTATTCTAGGTTTACTTGAGTACTATTCTTAACATCTAAAGATGAAGCATTTGACATGTTTGCTGCTTTTCTTAGAAAGACTCAGAAACAACTAGGTAATCAACTTGCATCCATTAGGTCTGATCATGGAACTGAATTTGAAAATGCTAAGTTTGCTGAATTTTGTGATGAGCATGGTATAGATCATAAGTTCTCTGCTCCTAGGACTCCTCAACAAAATGGAGTAGTTGAAAGAAAGAACATGACTCTTGAATATATGGCAATGATTATGCTTCTTTCTAGTAAACTACCCCACAGCTTCTGGGCAGAGGTTGCAAACAGTGGATGTTACATCATCAATAGGTGCATGACTAGACCTCTTATAGAGAAGACTCCCTTTGAGTTACTTAATGGTAGAAAGCCAAATATATTGCATATTAGGGCATTTGGATGCAAGTGCTTTGTAAACAATAATAGAAAGGAATCCCTAGGTAAGTTTGATCCCAAAAGTGATGAGGGAGTATTCTTGGGATATTTTTCATATAGCAAAGCATATAAAGTGTTCAATAAAAGAACTTTGTGTGTAGAAGAAAGTGTGCATGTAGTGTTTGATGAAACTAACATTCTTTCTAAGAGACAGGAACATGAAGATAAGGCTATTGGGCTGGTAAAAGATTTGATTGAAGTCTCAGCACAAGCTAAAGTGGCACCAAAATAAGGAATAGGTTCTTCCATCCAGGGAAACCTAACAGGGGGAACTGATCAAAGAGGAACTGAAACCAATCCCCTAGAGGAATGTGTTCATGACCTTCTTCCTCAGCAACAGAACATGGGAGAAACATCTAGCAGAAATCAGTTGGTTGTGAAAACAAGATCACAATTAAAGAATTTGTGTGCTTTTGATGCTTTCCTATCTCTTATTGAACCTAAAAATGTTGTTGAGGCTTTGCAGGATGCAGATTGGGTAAATGCAATGCAAGATGAACTTAACCAGTTCGAGAGAAGTCAAGTCTAGCATCTAGTTCCAAGACCAAAGGACAGATCAGTCATTGGCACAAAATGGGTCTTCAGAAACAAACTTGATGAAGATGGAATAGTTACAAGAAACAAGGCAAGATTGGTGGTCCAAGGTTACAGCCAAGAGGAGGGTATAGATTATGATGAGACTTTTGCTCCAGTTACAAGACTAGAGTCAATAAGACTTTTCATAGCCTTTGCAGCACACATGGAATTGACTCTTCATCAGATGAATGTCAAAAGTGCCTTCCTGAATGGCTACCTAAAAGACGAAGTGTTGGTGAAAAAACCTCCAGGGTTAGAAACCAAGGAATGTCCTGAGCATGTGTACAAATTAGACAAGGCTCTCTATGGAATCAACCATGCTCCTAGAGTATGGTATGAACGATTGTCAAATTCCTGCTTGAACATGGCTACAAAAGAGGTAAAATTGACAGTACTTTATTCTTAAGGAAAAAAGGTAAGGATCTTCTAGTGGTACAAATATATGTTGATGACATAATCTTTGGGCCACCACTGACAAACTAAATAAGGATTTTGCCAAATTAATGAGGAATGAGTTTGAAATGAGTATGATGGGTGAGCTTAACTTTTTCTTAGGCTTATATATCAAACAAAGCCCAAAAGGAACCATGATCCATCAGCAGAAATGTGCAAATAAGCTTATCAGAAAGTTTAAAATGGATGAATCAAAGGAAATAAGCACCCCCATTGCAACTAAATTAGACATAGATGAACCTGGTTCATCTGTAGATCAGAAGTTGTATAGGGGCATGATTGGTTCACTTTTATATCTTACTGCCAGTAGATCTGACATAGTTTTCAGGGTCGGGCTATGCGCTCGCTTTCAGGCTAATCCAAAAGAATCTCAATTTACTACTGTCAAGAGGATACTGAGATATTTGAAAGGCACTATTGATTTATGTCTTTGATACCCTACAAGTAGTAATTTCAATCTAGTAGGGTATGTTAATATAAATTATGCAGGTTTTCTTGTGGATAGGAAAAGCACCTCAAGTATGGCTCATTTTCTTGGTTCATGTCTTGTATCATGGGCAACCAAAAAGCAAAATTCAGTGCTCTTATCCAATACTAAGGCTGAAATTGTTGATGCCTCTTGTTATGCTCAATTCTTATGGATCAAATAGCAGCTGATAGATTTTGGCATTGAAATTGGTTGCATTCCTATATTCTATGACAACAATAGTGCTATAAGTATAACAAACAATTATGTTCATAATAATAGGATTAAGCACATAAATGTTAGACACCACTTCTTAAGAGATAACTATGAGAAAGGATTGATCTCCAAAGAATTTTGTGCTACTGATAAACAAATTGCTGACATTTTCATTAAAGCACTGAGTAGAGAAAACTTTGAGAGAAACAGGTTGGATTAGGGATGATTAAGATCACCTAATAGGTCCAACACAGAATGCACAACCAAGAGAATTGAAAGAAAAAAATTTGGCTAGGAATTTTGAACTTGTGTAAGTATCTAATTTAATTCTTACTCGGCTTCTTACTTTAATTAGTATACTCCTTTGACATGTATTAATATGACTCACTGATTTCTTACAAAATTTTCTCTATTATGGTAATTTGAGGCATGTTCAAGAGAATTCTAAATGAAGAACCAGTTTCATCAGTATGGGTTCATTGAAAGCTAAGGTATATTTTCTATTCTCAGTAAAATTAAAAATATAAATGTTTAATCATGAGAAGAAGTCCTACAATTGTTCAATTCCTAGAAAATTATATCCGTTAGCTTTGAACCAATTCTGTCTGCCTAGAACTCTAAACCAAAAAATTGCCTAAAATCAAGGGAAGATAAACTGATCATTCAAACCTGAAAGCTCAGGTTAAATAGACCTCTAATTGACCACTACTAAAGCTGACGTTACCCATTAAATGTTTACTTCTCTTTAAATACACATCATTCGCTTTGCCAACTCTATAATTCTAAACCGTCAAAAATTTCTCTTCCCTTTCACTTGCCTTCTTCTTCTCCAAAATTCTAACTCACTAATTCTCTCAAAAATCCAGCGATCTTGACCAACCCACAAGATAATCCTGTAACTCCTCCAAAACCCACTCCATCTGATTCATCTCCCTCTCTTCCACCCAGCACAACTCCCAAATCCAGGCTGAGAAGGGTTAAAATGCTTGCTCGAAAAACAGTAGCGACTGGAGATCTCTGGAAGAAATTAAATGAGAAATTAAAGGAAATCCAGGCCCCAAATTCTGACTCCAACTCTAATTCTGAGTCATACAAATCCTCTAGTGGGGGGAAAGACCTGGGTCTTCTAACTCTGAAATGACTCAAGAATCCTCTTCTAAGGTAAGTTCCTCTGTGTCTAAAAATCTAGGAACTAGGTTTGTTATGGTTGGACCTATTAAGGTTATAGAATTACTTGAGTTACGAATGAGCGAAGGTAAAAAGAATTCTAAAAAACAAAAAGAGATAGAGGGGAAATGGGAAAAAATGGTTGATTATTCACCCACTGCTATGTGGTATGTGCCTGCTATATGTAGGGTTGAACAAGAACTCGTAGAAGAAGTGGAAAGAAGTCAGGGGGAAGTGGTTCTAGTGAAGCTATTGAAGGGTTGGTTAACTTAAGTTCAGAAAGTGATGAACATGGTTCATCAGTTGAAGAAACCTTAGAAGACCTTTGGAAAAGGGTTAGGGCGAGTAATGATCCAAAGAAAAGACGACCTACCACACCAAAAGCCCCCGGTGCTCCCAAATCTTCTAAGAAAAGAAAGGCTTCCTCCCCAACACTTACTAACACTTTCTTGCTAAAGGGAAGAGCCACAGGAAGCAAGGTGAAATAGAGTGAGGCTGATCTATACAGGGCTTTAGCTGAAAGTAAAAAGAAGAGAACGGATAAAGGAAAAGGGAAGGTTACAGAGTCCTCAAAGGCTGTTGAAGTTGTTGAAAAGGTCACACCAGCAGAAGTTCATACCCCCAAGCCCAAAAAGCCCAAGACTTCTTCCAAGAAGTATTCCTCTATGTCTGAGGCTGCTGAATCTTTACTAGCCAAGAGGAAAAGGTGTGCAGTGAAAAACAAATACGCAAAAAAATTTGAAGATGAGGAATGAAGTGGAGAAGAAGTAGAAGATATTCTGATGGTGAACAGGACAAGCTTGCCATGTTTGGCAAAAGAAAGATCTTAAAGGGTAGACTGCTGAAAGACCTGGTAGAACCAGGAATGATAAGACTGGTGGATGCCTTAGTTGCTTAGGGATGTAAGGGCATGGTCCTTCATATGGATGGTAGGCTAGCCAAAATGAGCTAGTTGAGTTTATGGCAAATGCAGAGGTTAAGGATGGCAAGGTTAGTAGCCTGGTGAAAGGAGTTCAAGTGTCCTTTGATACAGAAAAACTGGGAAAGATACTAGACATACCATTTGAAGGGTTTGATGACTATACAAGGCAAAGATGGCCTTGCCTGGACTCCCTCCCTACTGATCTTGCAATTACCAAGAGGTTTTGTGATTCTGAAGATGTGAATGAAGTCAGGGCTGTGCAGAAAAATGAAATGAGGCCTGAGCACAAGGTCTTGTTTGAATTTGTCAAAAAGTATTTATTGCCCAGAAAGGAGAAAAGGTATATTGCTAATTTATATAGATCTAGTTCTTATGGAGTGCCTCGAAAGTGGAAGGCAAATTAATTGGCATGCTTTCATCATCAAGTTGTTGGATAGGGTCATCAATGGTTCCAAGGCTCATGCTACCCCCTATGGCTTTATTTTGACTACAGTGCTGGATAGGTGCAATCTGCCTCTGAAGAAATAGGAATGGCCGCGAGCAAGGACCACTTTGGCATTAATACTCTGATTACTTGTGACTATTTATTCAATGCCATCCCAAATGAACCCGGTTCATCCAAGAAGACTCCTATCAATAGCAAAGTCAGGGCTCTAGTTCAGTAATTTGAAGCTAAGGATGCTGAGATAGCTAGGCTCATGTGGTAGAGGTGGAATCTGAGAGGGATGTTCTCAGAACTGAGCTTACCAAAGAAAAGGAGAATAATTATGGAATTCTTCATAATATAATGAATCATATCCAAGCCCAAAACCAACCCTCTAGCTCCCCCAAGCCTTAAGACTCCTAGATTTTGTCTCCTGGACCTGTTCAGTACCATCAGTGACACAAATTAGGGATTATTCTGTCTTATTTTTCTAATGTTTTGAATGTTTTTCCTTTCTTATTATGGATTGTGGTGGCAACATATCTCTATCAATGACAACTACTATTTTGTTTTTGTTCAATGTTAATCATTCCTTGGTAGTTTAAATATGTTTGATTACTGATGATTAAACCATGATTGCACTTGCAGTTTCCCTAGTGGCCATGAGTACTTATTAAAATTTGGGTCTCACACTTTGTACTCAACTTTTTTATGATGCCAAAAAGGGGAAGAGAAATCGCGCTTTACACAATCTAAATAAGTGATATTTATAACTGAGATATTGTGCTTTACACATTCTAAATAAGTGATATTTATAACCTAATTAACCTGGTCCTTGATGATAAGTGAATTTTCCAAGCTTTGTATTGATGATTAAGCTGAGTTCTTACAGGATCCAAATAAGTAAAAAGCACAGATTTTGTCATCATCAAAAAGGGGAAATTTGTTGACCTAAGAACGGGTAAAATTTTGAAGATTGACAAAAGAACTCAGACATGGAACAGGTCCATCTTGTGAAGCACAGTCATGATCAACCTGTATATGTGAGATGCACGTGAAGGAGATAAGTCTAATTGATCGAGCAGAAATATCTCATGATCTGATTGAAAAGGTTGCATATTGGATAAGGAGAGAAAGACTTCGTACATGAAGAGAACATGGTTTAGGATAGTGTTAGAGTTTGAGATCATCATGAAATCTTCCATGATATAAAGTAGCAATTCAATCCAGTCAAACTCTGATACTAACCTATTAAATGTCAGTGTTTTTCTCTTTTACAGGTAATGCACATAAGCAGAAGATAAACTTAAATTGAGAGCAAAAAAGCAAGGCGATTTTGCAAGCGATTTAATGTGTGATTTGAGTGTCCAATCCTGAAGCTACTTGAACGAGATAGAAGAACCAGTTCCATGAGTCTATCTTTTATTCTAGTTCAATTGTAGTACGTGATTTTACCTTGTACCTTTTACCTTTCATAGAAGACATTGTATTAGGTACTTAGAGTATTCATGTTAGAGTTAACTAGAAGTTGTTGCAATAGTTGAGACTGTGTGCCACAATAGGATTAGAGTTAATCCTTAGGTTTACAAAGAGTTTTTGTAAATGTTATTTTGGCTCAGTGATTTAGTGGAAGTTTGGAAAAATACTACTGAGTAGTAGGTCGTGGTTTTTTCACCTTTTGAGACAGGTATTTTCCATGTAAAAAACTATGTGTTCTTTATTTTCGGTGTTTATTATTTCGTAAATAGTAGTAGTTGGAACACCTAGAAAAACTAGGTTCTTATACAGTTCAATTAATCAAAAATTGGGTACCACACAAATAATCCCCCCTTCCCATGTGTGGTATTGATTCTTAAAACATCAAAGGGCAAGTTGAACCCTAGTTATAACGAATCCTTCGAGATTCTTGAGAGAGTGGCTGAGCTGGCCTATAGATTGGCATTGCCACCTAAGTTATCAGTAGTCCATCTGGTGTTCCGTGTATCTATGTACCGGAAGTACCACGGTGAGACGTCCCACATATTAGATTTCATCTCAATACAATTGGACAGGGATTTGACATATAAGGAGGAGTCTGTGGCCATTCTAGCCCAGCAGGACCGACAGTTGAGGTCTAAGAGTTATCATTCAGTTTGAATGTAGTGGAAAGATCATCCAAATGAGGTAGCTACGTGGGATTCTGAGTTGGACATGCAGAGTAGATATCCACACCTTTTCACTAGTCCAGGTACCTTTCTATGTTCGTTCGATGGAGAACATTTATTTTAGAGATAGAGAATGTGATGACCTGATAGGTCATTTTCAGTTTTAGCATTCATTTCAATGTTCCGAGACTTCAAATAGATCTGTTTTATCCTTTCTCTATTTGTATGCGTAGTCCGTGTCTTTTTCTGAAAAAATTTTATGTGAAAAGTTGAAGAAAATGTGAAATTTTTCCTTAAAACTTATTCGAGTTGATTACGCTCAATAATTCATGTAAATGGGCCAAGATCAGTATATTGATGGTCGCGGTAGGTCCGTATCGTGATTTGGGATTTTGGCATATGTCTTGAATCAAATTCGGAAGTCACTAACTTGATTTAATGTAATTTGTTGACAACTAGTAAATTGAAGGTTAAAAGATTTATGTTTGACCGTAGGTTGACTTTGTTGCTATCGGATTTGGATTTTGATTCTGGAACTTGGCATAGGTTCATTTCACTATTTATGACTAGTATGCGAAATTTGATGCAGTGCGGAGTTGATTTGACGTGATTCGGACGTCTGGTTGTAAATTTGCATGTTCTTGAGTTTCTTTGAAAATGCCATTCATTTTGATGTCTGATTCATAGTTCTAGGTATTATTTTGGTGTTTTGATCATACGAGAAAGTTCATATGATGTTATTACACTTGTGTGCATGTTAGATTTGGAGCCCAAGGAGCTCGGGTGAGGTTCGGATAAGCTACAGAGTGATTTTTAAACTTAGAATAATGTTGGTTTTGCTGATATCTGGTTCCTGAGATTTTGTGCTTCACGATCGCGAAGGGGAGACTGGTTGGGAGGAAATTAATCTTCGCGAATGCGAGGGGTTGGTCGCAAATGCGGAGTAGTGGGGGATCTAATGTGTGCAAATGCGACCTCTCCTTCGTGAATGCATTGTGTTAGGAAGGGGGGCTAGGGATCAAGCTGTTACTCTACGCGAAAGTGAGTCCTGGCTCTTGAACGCGAAGTCCAGGGGGAGAAGCCTTCACGAATGCATGAGGAACATCGCAGACTTCGTAGGCCATTCTACCTTATATGCATCACGAACGCGTCAGGCCCTTCGCAAATGCGAAGAAAGCCTGACGCCGAGTCAATTAAATATCCTAAAGACGGGATTTTTTTATTTTTCACCATCTTCACATTAGAGCTCGGCCTAGAGGCAACTTTGCAGAGATATTTCATCTCCACTTCTTAGGTTAGTATACTTTAACTTGTTTTCTTCCATTCTATCAACACTTATTGATTTCTAACCTTAATTTATGCTCTTTCATGGTAAAAATTAAGGATTTGGGTACAATTTGTGGTTTCTATAAAATTGAGATTTAGACCTCAAATTGAGGTCGGATTTCGAAACTAATCACATAGTTGAGCTCGGGGTGAATAGATAATTGAGTTCTGGTCTAAATCTCGAGTTTTGACCAAGTGGGCATAAGCTTGACTTTTGTTGACCTTTTGGAAAAATTGTACAGATCTTTGCTTTCTATTGTAATTGATTTTGCTAGCATTTTTTGATCAAATATAAGTCAACTTTTGTTAGATTCGATTAGTTTAGAGGCAGACTTCATAGAAAGGTCACGGTTGAGCATTGATTTGATTGCGGAGCGAGGTAAGTGTTGGGTCTAACATTGATTCGAGGGAATTAGGAATCCTTGAACTATATGTTATGTGAATTACATGTATAACGGTATATATGTGAGGTGATGAGTGTATAAATCACTTACACGGTATATGGAGTCATTGTGCTCGTACTCTCTTCACTCCTTGTGCAAATTTGGAAGCCGATCCTAGCAGGCGGTTAGTAGATTGCTTAGATTCGGTTCTTGATGGAGACTTGAGGTACAGCTGCTCAGCATTCGCAGCCATGAAGTCTCCTTCTACATTACTCTAGTTTTTTATTTCATTTCAGACAGTTATGCTTTCATTCATACTTTTATTAATAGTATTCTAGTCGCGCATGTACTTGTGACACCAGTTCTGGGATTGCATCTGGATATCACTGTTATTTTAATTTACTCACTCTATTTCAGTTTATTGAGTTTATTGGTTATTATTTAATCTGAATTGTTAAAAATGGCTAAAAATTATTTCTAACGTTGGTTTGCTTAGCAATTGAAATGATACGCGCAATCACCGTTCCGAGGATGGGAATTCTGGATCGTGCCAACAGTATATAAATTTGTTAAGAACGAGCATACTGGTGCATATATATTACCATAAACCAAATGGAAATATAGTGATATACCTCAAGGAGAATCGAACACAACTAGGATGTGATTGCGAAAATGAAGGTTGCAATCATGCTGAGAACGTATTATGAAATAAAGTAATTTAGCAAAATAAAAACAAAAAGAGAAGTAAAATTAAGAACAGATGTAGTAGAACTCTTTCTTCTCTTTCTTGGTGGTCATTACCTATATAAATTTCCATGCTTTTGTAGGCAAGAAAAGGTAATATAAAATCTATCTTGAATAGTGCAGAAAAATATATCTTTGTAGGAAAATCCATCCTCGTATTGTTTACAACATATAATCCATCCATACACTATTTACAACATTTAATAACTTGTCTTCAGTTTTTCCCTCATTTTTTCCTTCTTTTTCTTTTCTTCAACTAACTTATCCATAAGCTATATATATACATATATATATATATATATATATATATATATATATATATATATATATATATATATATATATATATAGAACATTCATAATCCACAAAGGCATTTTAAAAGAAATAAAAGACTAATATTAAAATTAGATCAAGTGAATGCGTCAACTTATGTGTTTTAGCAAAAATAAACACAACGATTATGTGTTTTCTGAGTAGCATTTAAACCTTAAGCAACGCTGAAAAATGGATACAGATAACTGGTATACTAAACATAAAATATGAGCCAAACATGTGCATAATATTTCATCCTATCTAATTCCAGTAACTCTTCGCTGAATGTGGCCCATAACCAATACCAATGAGGTACTCCAGTTGAGATTCCCGTACTTGGATGATTATCTTATCCCTAAACTTTAAGAACACACAAAGCAATCATGCAATGCAATAGGAAGAAATGCCCTACCAATGAATAGATTAGTCTATGAAGCCAAATGATCTTGGATGAGTAGTTGAATAGGGGGGATCCATCACAATTCACTTATTACACTTGGTCTTTGTCCAACATGTATAATGTAATGGGCTGATTTCCATACACGCCCCATGACCCCTTGGTCGCGCCCCATGGCGGCCTAGCAAGCCTCAATGCCTAGCACCATGGTCAGCCCCGTGGTCTTGGATGCACCAAATGACAAGCGCGCATGCGCCTCTGTCGCCCCACCGATGCATCTCTCCAGCGCCCAATGGCTGAACAATGACAACAGCTCCACGCACTGACAATGTTGCGCGCACAGATCCTGATGCCTTGCTGGCGCCCAGCGGCAGGCCCCTTCCAGGAGTGCCCCGTGCACACACCCTGATGCCAAGCTCCAGCGCGCAGCCTCAAGCAAACACAACAAGCGTCGTGCGCACCCCCAATACCGCGCGCCGACCCTGACCCGCAAGACAAAGTTGTTGCCATCAGACTTGCTTCTACATTATAATAAACTAAATCTTTTTTCATTGTAATTCTAGGCTAGTTTTACTTCATTTTTATTCTGTGTCTTTTACGGCTTTCTTAGGGCCAGTCATGTAATTTTGTTCTTTATTTTTTTAATATTATTAGGGGGATCAAGCAATCAAACAATTTCACGCAAGCATTTTCTGTACTGGTGTCTCTCCCCCTTGACATTGCATCTTTTGTAATCAGCTTTCAATCATCAATAAGATCATCATCATCATTCAAAACTCAATTCTCTCTCAGCTTTCGCAATTTCTCGTTACATTGGTTTTCCCGCATGACAGTGACAATATAGTCTAGCATGCGGTGGGGACCTTATTGGCGGACAGCAATTGTACTGACATCGGTTGCTTAGCCTTACGTTGCCCTTCTAAGGAATCTCAGAAGGCGTCGCGTAACAGTTGGTATCAGAGCTTAGGCTCGACATTGGATGAGAGAACACATTTGCCATTATCACCATTTCTGACCATGGTGAATCAGGAGGAGCGTCTAGCATCCCTTGAGGATACGGTTGACCGATTACGACCCATCCTGGATACGGTGCCTGATCTGAGCACCAACCTAGTGCAAAGGTTGGAGGACCTGGACCGTCGAATGCGGCAGGCCAAAATAGATATCGCAAACATCAATCGTGACTTTGAGGATGACCGGCAAACAGCAACCATTGAAACTGCCAATATTCATGGAAAATTTGAGGGCCTCCAACAGGAGCGTGCCGACGATTTAGCCCATCGGGAACAGGAGGTAGACAGACTAACTACCATGCAGCAAACCATAGATGACTTGACAGGCCAGCTCAATGTTGTCAATGCTGCCCTACAGAGCCTACTTCGAGGAGGCAACAACCACATCAGGGGTACTGCAAACCCCAGCATTATTCCACAAAAACTTAATATACGGGAGCCAAAGCCATACGATGGATCCCGAGATGCTAAAGAAGTGGAAATTTCATCTTCGAAATCGAACATTACTTCGATGTCGTGGACCAGTTGGAAGAATCCAAGAAGGTAGCAACTGCTGTCATGTATCTTCAGGGCGATGCCAAACCTTGGTGGTGGGTCAAATACAAAGCCATCAAGGCCGGTGAAGATACTCTCCATAAATGGGATGAATTGAAGGTAGCCATACGCCTGCAGTTCTTCCCCGAAAATGTGGAATACAACGCATGGAGAAAACTACGGGAGCTCCGTCACACCAAGTCAGTGAGGGAGTACGTGCGCGAACTCTCTGCGCTCATGCTGAACATACGCGACATGGGGACAAGTACAATCTCTTTGCATTCATAAAAGGTTTGAAACCTCATACCCGTATGGAACTACAGAGACAACGGGTAGATACCCTGCCCAAGGCCATTCAAGCTGCAGAATGCCTTGGAGATTACCATTTGGGAACTCAGAACGACAGGACCCAGCTGTCTGTCCGAGGGGGATTCAACGGGAACCATCCCAGCAATGGTGGCCCAAGCAAAAGTGGGGGAGATCGGAGTGCATCCAAAACTAAGACTCCTCCCTCAAACAGCAACAGCTCTGCATCCATCAACAAACTCAGAATGCCATCATTGTAGCAGGGAGCATTGGAATAATGAATGCCCAACCATCAAGACCAGTGCTCATCAAACTGTCGAGGATGAGTCAGATGCATCAGACACATCAGAAGATTACGAGATAGGCACCTTCAATGCAATTGTTGCCTTAACGGGGACCAGTGCATGTCCTCCTAAGAGAATCTCAAGCCCAATCACCAAGAAAGGGAAGGAAAAGACGGACCAAGGGCCTCTTACACAAGTGAGGACCCTAACGTTTGTCAAATTGAAAGTGAATGGCAAGCCCCTTCACGCACTGATAGACACGGGTGCTACCCACAACTACTTCGCTTCAGCTCAAGTAGAGCGCCTGGGTCTAATTGTGCAAAAGAGTAAAGGCCGTGTCAAGGCTATCAACTCGCCGCCCCAAACATTGGGTGGAACAACTGCAGATGTTCCAGTAAAACTTGGCCCATACAAAGGAAGCATCGACCTGCGCATTGCAATCATAGATGACTTCGACATAATAGTGGGTTTGGAGTTCATGAGGCAGACCAACGCCATACCACTACCACATGCTAACATGCTCCTAATGATTGGAGAAAACAGGGTCAAGCCCTGCACCATACCATGCAGCCCCATAAAGATGGCCGATGGAAACATCTCGGCCTTGCAATTGGAGAAGGTAGCCAACAGACATGAACCCCTGGTTCCGGCGACCCTTCGCAACAACAATCAGCCCTTATGTCATCAGCCTCAAGAGACTGGTAACGCTCCTCAACGGGGGAAGACTTTCCATCCATGCCACAAGGACAAGTGGGAGCACTCATCACAGATGGGACCATTGCAGCCATTACATGTCCCACAGAGACCCTGGGAAAGTGTTCCCCTCAAATTCATCACGGGATTGCCCCAAGTCGGTAATCTTGCATCCATCTTGGTTGTCATTGATCAGTTTTCAAACTATGCAACTTTCATAGCAGCCCCATAAAACATCTTAGCAGAAGATACAGCTCGACTCTTCTTCTCACACACTGTCAAACATTGGGGCCTACTCAAAGATATTGTTAGTAGGCGCGACTCACACTTCACTAGCAACTATTGGACCCATATCTTTAAGTGCTTTGGGTCGACATTGGGTCACAATTTAAAGATCCATCCACCATCGGACAGCCAGATAGACCGGTTCAGTGACATGGTGGAGGAATATCTCCGCAATTTTGCAACTGGATCACATAAGCATTGGGTGGAGCTCTTGGATGCTGCTCAATTGTGTTTCAATTCCTAAAAGAGCCACCATGCAAACAAAGCCCCTTTTGAAATTGTTACCGGACAGCAACCGCTTCTCCCGCAAATAATGAGTGCATCACTCGTGCTGAAATCTCCTCGAGCTGCCTACTTCTCGAGCGAATTGGAGCGCAACATAGGGTAGTGCGGAGCTATCTTGTCAAAACCCAAGAGCGGGCAAAAAGGTTCACTGAACAAACTCTTTGCTTTGCCCAACAACAAGCATGGGACAAAGTAAAGCGATACTTGTTTGCAGAAAGGACCCTTGACCCTCACCTGCAACAAAAATACATCGCGTCCCTGCCCATAGAAAAACGCATTGGGAAATCTACATGTCACGTGAAAACTCTATCCTGGTGGAAGATCCATCCAGTCTTCCATGCCAGCCGCATGAAATCATTACATCACTACAACAGCAAGCTCAAAGAATAGAGGGGCGCAAACCTCCCATCCATGAAACACCAGACTCATCATCATCATCATCCTTATCATAAGGCTCCAAGGACGGCGCCAGTTCAGGTGGGGGAGAATGTCATGGGCTTCTTTCCATACACGCCCGTGACCCCTTGGTCGCGCCCCTTGGCGACCTAGCAAGCCTCACAATGCGTAGCACCATGCTCGACCCCATGGTCTTGGCTGCGCCAAATGACAAGCGCGCATGCACCTCTGTCGCCCCACCGATGCATCTCGCAAGCGCCCAACGGCTGGCCAATGACAACTGTGCCACACGCACTAACAATGATGCGCGTACAGATCCTAATGCCTTGCCGGCGCCCAGCGGCAGGCCCCTTCCAGCAGCGCCTCACGCACAGACCCTGATGTCAAGCTCCAGCGCCCAACCTCAAGCAAACACAACAAGCGTCATGCGCGCCCCCAGCACCGCGCACGACGACCTTGACCCGCAAGACAAAGTTGTTGCCATCAGACTTGCTTCTACATTGTAATAAACTAAGTCATTTTTCATTGTAATTCTAGAGTAGTTTTACTTCATTTTCATTCAGTGTGCTTTTATAGCTTTCTTAGAGCCAGTGCTGTAATTTTGATTTTTATTTTTTTAGTATTATTAAGGAGAATCAAGCAATCAAACATTTTCAAGCAAGCATTTTCTGTACTGATATCTCTCCCCCTTGACACCGGATCTTTTGTAATCAGCTTTCAGTCATCAATAAAATCATCATCATTCAAAACACAATTCTCTCAGCCTCCGCAATTGCTCGTGACATTGATTTCCCGCACTGCACTGACAGTCTAATCTAGCGTGCGGCGGGGACCTCATTGGCGGACAGCAACTGTACGGATATCTGTTGCTTAGCCTTACGTTGTCCTTCCAAGGAATCTCAGAAAGGTACCGCGTAACAATAACGGTGTAACAATGACCCCTCACATGAAAAAGGATACATAACTACTCATACCCCAAGCGGAAGGAATACATGTGCATTGGTAGTCAAATCATTAAAATATTACCTGAATTAGACCGAAACGGAACGAATTCTAAAATCTGAAAAATACACGATTTATCCTAGTAATGTTATTTGCTTTTGCTCCAACTATTTTTACATTCCACTAAAATGTTCTAATCTACATAACAAAATGTAATACTCATGATACACCGACAATAACTCATCAAAAATAACGAGCGCAAGCCCACCAAGTTATACATCATTCATCCAAAGGTCTTCGCAGGCCACAGTATATGGCTTTTCGAAATAGAGGATGAGCATCTTCAGTTAGTACCTCAGCATCCAACTTCTCAATATTCTGCCATATCTGCAGATCACCAAACAAATGAAACCAAGAAAGAAATATCAGGTTAAGCAACTCTTAACAGTTTAAGTCCATGAGTTTGCAGCAAGGGAGTAATTCACGCTCTCAGTGATATTAGACGGATATCTAGCTGCAGATTACTGAATTCTTCTGAGTAGTTGTGAGGCTTAACCTCTGCTTTTATTTTCACTCATAGCCACAACGCTAGGCATTTTTCTTTATTTATAAAAGGGTCTTTTCACTCTTCACCACAACTCTAGCCATTTTTCTTTATAAGAAAAGGGCTCCATCACTTTGGCAGATAAAACTAGTGGTAGCGGATGTAGGTCCGATAGGGTAATTATTAGATGACTAGTACTTACCTCCGAAGCATATTGCCTGGTGAAGGCCTTGAGGTAACCCAGAGTTGATAAACACCATTGCTGTTTTCCATCAAGATTATAGCCATTTCTTTCTCTGCTCCCATTAGGATGACTGTAACTTACCAACACAAGATTAAAATAATTAAGAAGCGAAAAGAAGAAAAAGAAGAAAAGAACAGAATAAGCACAAAAACCTTGTCCTAATTACATCACAATGAAGAGGTATAATTAATGGATAGACCACCTTTTCTTAGGTCTTCCACCATCATCCTTGTCCAAGTCCATTACAGAAGAATCTTCAAGGTCAATGTTCATCTCATCTGCCTGACCAGAGGGCCGCAAGGTTCCGTCTCTGAATGCATCATTAAGGGGTTCCGCTAAAGCAGTCGAGAAGCCTTTATACAACGAAAGGATCAAAACCTGTAACACCACACATAATTTTGCCAGAATTTTAAGCACTCATTCCAGATCCAATTTCCTTTAGCTATATCCATGACCAAAACATAAAATACCTTAATTTCCTCAACTGCTCGAACAAGAAGTGCTTCCTTTGCTTCTAAAGATTCACGAACAGACAACACTTCCTCTTTTGCTTTTTCCGCATATGATTTCAGCCGCTTTATTCTTACAGGGTTTTCACCAAGAACAGGTTCCCCATCCATGATACTCAGCTTAGACTCCGCAGAATCTAACTGATCTCTGGCTCTAGATGCAGCTTCTTCTGCCAAGACAACACTTCTCTCAAGGGATGAAATCTCTTTCCTCAGATCAGAAATCCGATTATACGTCTTACTGACAGCATTCCTGAGGATCTACAGTCACACAATCACTTAATCATGGATCAAACTACAATATATCATAACAACGCAGAAAGTAGAACTGCAAAGGCAAAGAGGAAAAAAACTAGTAATGCAGAGAGGACACAAAGCATATCACAGTATTCAGACACGACAAAAGGTTGCAAGTTTCCTTTTAAATATAGAACGGAGACTTTCTCACAAACGCAGTAACGGTCAAACACACTTCAAGATCATAAAATTAAGAGTGGATCAGCAGAAAGACAAAAATGCAGGAAAGGGGAATTGAGAACAGTAAGAAATAATCCTGACAAAGCAGGAACAGAAAACCCCACAATAGAATCAACTTCAAACATATGACTAAGGGGATTAAACCAGCCCCCCACACCCGCTAAAAAAAAATAGAATTTGCTCAGGATTTCCTTTTACACACCTTAATTTTGAAAATTTCACAGCTAGAACCCACAATTCCACCATGCGGCAGACACGATTTTACCAACTTTTCTTGTGCTTGAAAGTCTAAAATTTTAAAAAAAATCTAAAAGGAATTCAATGGTTCAAATTTGACCAAATGATGATCCAAGGCTCTAGATCCTCTTCATTTTATCATTTTTTTTCATTTTCTTCCTTTTTCTTTTTCTTTTTTTAAAAAATCCTACTATTTCACCACCCACACCTCCTTCAGCACCTACAGTGAAGCCACCACCTCTTCCAACACACCTCCGGGTGTGCATTCGAATCGATTTATCAATAAATCGAATCGATTATTTGTTATCGAAATCGAAATCGAAAAAATCGAAATCTTATTGAAACGATAACGATAAGCATATGTACAAATCGATAAGTAATTATCGATAAGGGTCAAAATCGAATCGATAAATCGAATGCACACTCCTAGAGTGTAGACACTTGTTAAATGAGTAATTACCTATTTGTGTAGATTAATATAACAGACATAATGTATATATATTCCGCTACTATTTTGAAAGCGGCTATACAATATTATTTTCCATAATCTATGCCCTTTCCGTTACCCTAAGTCCATTATCCTATTATTTCCTCTACCACATTTAAGGAATGATCATATTTAAAGATCAACGGAATGAAGTTCAAATTAATGGAAAACAGAATTAGCCGTGATGATGTGTTCTGTTTTATTTTGTTTTTGTATACCGTTGGAGTGTTGGTGACATACATTTGATCCTATTTTAGTTTTGTTGCATGTGCTTGTTGACACAATTTTTATATTATAAATGGTGTTCGTCTTATTTTAGCTTCTTTTTGTCCATATTAGTTAGATGTGTTTATAGCGATATACTTTCCGTGGAATCCCGAAAATTTTCTTATTGGTGTAATCGATAACCGAATCGATAAGCCCCCAAAATCGATAAATCGAAATCGAAAAAATCGAAATCTTATTGAAACGATAACGATAAGCCTATCTACAAATCGATAAGTAATTATCGATAAGGGTCAAAATCGAATCGATAAATCGAATGCACACCCCACCCTCCAGCTGCAGCATCCCCACCTACCCCACCACCAGCTCCACATCCTCCTCTACTGCCTGCTCCACCATCAGCTCCTCCATTTCAACCACTCCAAAATCCTCCTCCATCTCTAAGGCCTCAAGAAGTACAAGCCCCACCTCCAAACCTTCCTCCCGAATTTTTACCACCACTAAAATCTGGATCACGTCCTCCAAATCAACACACACATACACAAAAAAAAAAAAGAAGAATTCCAATGTTTTCACTCACATACTATCACACGTTCAAACTAAAATCGCATAAACAAAGAACCATAGAATGAATCCAATTGTGAAGATAACATTCAAATACGCCAACGAAAAGGTAAGCTCTATTGTAGCTGTAAGACCTGCAATGTTATATGGGAGTGAATGTTAGGATGCTAAAGTCCAATACATACACAAGATAGTGTTCCAGCAATGCGCATGCTAAGATAGATGTCTAGTCGTACAAGATTAGACAAGATTGTCAATCTTGTCCATAGATGTGAAGCCATGGTCAATCAAGGTGTTAAAAGGAGACGAAATAGACCTAAAATCACATGCAAGTAAGTTATCTCATAAATCCCACAATATCTTGGAATTAATGCAGACTTAGCGAAAGAAGAACATAATGGAAGAAAAAGATTATAGTCATGTTAATACGTTTACTTTAGGTCCTATGCTGCTATCAAGGAGTTTAGTAACCCCATTAGTAGGAAACGTAGAGAGTTTGTAGTATTGTTTATTTTTATTTTTATTTTGTATATTGCTGACTTGAGATGAATTTAAATAGAAAACACGGTCGGTACAAATTCATATAGCCACCCCAAATTATTTGGTACTGAGGAGTAATTGTTGTAAATACTTTTCTATCGCGCTAACGTGATCAAATGCAAAACCAATCTTTAACATACGAAAAACAAAAAAGATGATGGTATATCTAGATGGTATTTTATTGGTGGTGGAGGCTGTGATGGAGAGAATTTAATGGAGTAGAGTGATAGTGGTAGAGGGGAAGAATAAAGTATTTTGGCAAAAGAAGAACTACTTTGGGGTTAACAGTAACTAACGAAACTTACATGGAATGAGGAAGAATTTTTTAGCATTTTTATTTGGCATAATGACATGTGCTGCACTGATGGAGATCTTTCTGATTTTTATTTGTAACTAATGACATTGGAATGGCATGCACTTCTAAGCTTAAAAATAATCTAAGGTGAAATCATGGGGTACTTGCTACAGATGGTTGTGTTTTTTGATAAAGTAATAAACATCATTATTGTTTTGGCAAGAAAAGCCTATATACAACCTACACAAAGATATGGTTTCCTACGAACATCTAATCTTATATACATAAAGGAACCTCATGGCTTCACAAAAAAGAAATAAGGGAGCTACTCAAATGCACAAAACTCATTTCTACACCTTCATAAACTCCCCTATTGTGCTAGTGTACCAACATTCCACGGCCTATGTGTTCTCCTCTGTCTACCACAATTCTAATTGAACATTACTTCTTTCACGATGTCCAACATCACTCAAAGCATTCCAAACCATCATAGACTTTCCCACCATAATCTCGAGACTACTCAACAATCTAAAAGGAGATGGTCGACGTGTTCACCCGAGCCCTTACACAAAGTACCAGCTGACCTAAGTGATCTTCCGCTTCATATCTGGTGTGTATAAGGTTCCCCGTGCATTTAGGGAGTTTAAAAGGTTCACCTTTACCCAAAAAAAACTTTTGGGTTTTTTTTTTTTTTTTTTTTTGGGGGGGGGGGGGGGGGGGTGGGTTTTGAATTACTTGGACTGGAGAACTAATAAACTAAGCACATCACCGCAAAAAGTGACTGAAGTTTTTACAAAGAGAACATAGGTTTAAAAAGTTCAGAAGAGAATGAATATAAATATGCCCGTAAAAAAGTGACTCCACGCTAGTTAAAATCGGGTGATTTACCTCCCATGGACTGTCAGAGACATGAAATCGATCAAGGTTCGATGAAGAGAAAACCCATCTCACTATAGCCAAATTAGATATAAGCCGATAACTCATCATCCGGTCAATGGATATAGCTGTCATTTGAGCGCTGTTTTGCCAGTAAGAACTTACTTCACTAATCAGCTTAACTTGTTGATCATCATCAGTACAAATCTTTGCGATGACTTGCCCATATCTCTCCAAGACAGTAATCAAATGAGTAAAGCTTTTGGATCCAATGTCAAGAAGTGTATGAACAACAACTCTGAGGGTGATATCAAAACCATGGGCTGGAAAAACATTTTCTTCTACCCAGGAAATCACTTCCCGGGCAGATGTCCTACCTTTCACCATGTCCTTCAGCTCGACAGATAGCGCACGCTCAGTTGGATCTATACCATCTTCTGCACTATATCTAAACTGTGGTCCACCTCTCGGTGGAAGTAACTTCTCCAAAGCAGGGGTGTTCTCAATGCTCTGCGGAAGAATGAGGGAAAAAAGAAATCTAAATAAAATTGCATGAAAGAAGCATAAGGAAATAGATTAAATCCTTCCCAGAAAAAATAAACTATGTCACTAACTTCTTTCTAGTGTTTACTCCATCTACTATCTAATGTTATAGCGGTAAAATCACAGATTCTATTAAAATATTTTCCTAAAAAAACATGTTCATGCAGTACTTCAATTAGCAGCTCATATAAAAGAGTGCTATTTGTACATCATGATCTATTACAATTTTGAATTTAAGAAAAAATGATCTTTTTAGATCTCTTATGTGTAAAAGACGGATCTCTTATGTGTAAAAGCAAATATCCCATGTGTAAAAAAAGAGGTAGGGTCATAAAACTAAAAACAAGTTTGTAAAGAGCCAAAAAACCAATTACCCCTATAAAAGAAAATGCAAACATGGGATACATGTGCAGAATTTAAATGAACACATCCATTAAGTATACACCTTTTACTGGAATTTACAATATAATTACTTACAAATGATACTTATAGTAAAAGCAACAGCAGTATCACCTAATATACTCTGCACCCAGTGCATTACATTCTCAAATGAATATTCATTATTACTTCATGCAATTCAATTATTGGATTTCTTTGCTCAAAACTTTCATCTTGAATGTATCTTGTCAACTTTTGCCTAGATCATTGAAAAGAAACTGTTAACAAAACAGGCCAAACATGTAGCAATTTCACAAAATACTGTTTTTAGCTATTAATATGTGATGTCGTTTGTTTGGGCAAGTAATTTAAGAAAGAAAGGCTATTGGAACTTGTGCTCTAAAAAAATCATAGATATTTGTGTGGCTATAAATCATGTCATTCAAACTAAAATGGGAAGCTTTAAGTTGAATTGTTTTTAAAGTATAACAACAACAATCCAGTATAATCTCACTTAGTGGGTCTGGGGAGGGTAGTGTATACGCAAACCTTACCCCTACCCCTACCCCTACCCTTGGGTAGAGAGGCTGTTTCCAAATAGACCTCCGGCATCCTTCCGTCCAAGAACTTCCCACCTTGCTCTTGGGGAGACTCGAACTCACAACCTCTCGGTTAAAGTATAAAAAGATGTATTTTTAGGGACAAACTAAAAAGGAAAGGGTATCACATAAACTGGGACGGAGGGAGTAGCTTGATAAAATTTAGAGGCTAACAAAAATGAACATCAAAGATTGCATTACATATTGAAACCAAAAACAACAAAGAACCATACCAAGCAAATTAATTCATATCTCGCAGCAGTTCAGAACAAATTTTAAGATTTTTTGCTTTGAAGTGTGTAATCACAAAAATAATGGAAAACTTTACCCCAAACATTATGTGAAAGAATTCACACAATATTCTAATCCAATTAAAGGTACTTTTTTTAAAGCTTTATTGTATGCCCTCCTTTCCTGCTGAGTGAAGTATTCAACTACTTATCAGATCTACTTGTTTTACAACGATAACTTCCAGCTCTCTGCCAAGAATGCAAAGAATAAAAACGACAATTTATTGAAGGTCACAAGAAAGTGAAGGGAAAACATAAATATGTGCTTGCTGTGACTATTGGTGAAATTCTTTCCAAGAACCAGGGAATACAATTGCCATTGAAATAACGTAAGCGACAATTTATTGAAGGTCACAAGAAAATAAGAGAAAATATAAATATGTGCTTGCTGCAACATTCTTTCCAAGAATCAGGTAATACAATTGCCATGAAATAACTTAAACGCCAAACGTCTAGCTTGCTACTGCACACCATTAGTGTGGTATAACTCATTTGAGAACTTAAATGACCAGATTAAGTTATTCAGTATCAATATGCAATAAGCTGGTAGAATTTTCCATTATGTAAGCAGATACCTGCTTAATTTTGTCCCAATATGAAAGACGGACTTCTCTTTCCAAAACCTCTTGAACAAACACACGCTGTGGGGCCCATTTTGGCAGATCTAACACATGAGCCCATTCTTCCCAAGGCCAGATAAATTGAAAGTTTGACCTGCAAGACAAAATCTCAAAGAGAGTGATCTCACTGCTCGTACATAAACACAACTCAATAATGGAAGAAGGCACTAGTTAATTAAGAATTACATGTGTAGCATTTCAACTTACAAATGATGTGAGAACCAAAGGATGAGGCATGTTCGGCATTCCATATCTAAATCTGCTATTTTATCAAAAAGAGCACGGACAGCCCCAGCTACAACTGCTGGAAAGGCCCCTGGCAGAGCCTAAAAAGAGAAACATGCAGTCAGAGACTTGCTTTTCCGTGAAAGTATCTTTAACTAGAAAAATTTTGAGTTCCATAACACTCGACGGGAATTTCCAGAAACAAATTTACAACAAGCTTACAGCTCTAGAAGTTGTTCGATTACCTTGCATAAATCGATGATAACCAATGTGTAATATGTCAGTTCGAATGGCGGTTTAGGTAACAGAAGAAGCTGCAAATTTAAAAGATATTAGGAGAGATGAAGAAGAAGCCCCATAATGTTATCATGGCATCAATGATGAAGCAAGGAACAACTCAAAGCAATAAAACGCAAACTGAGAACATGCTCCATTAATAATAAGGTTCCAATTCTGGTATAACCTGCTATGGTTATGGCAAAACTTTAAACCCTGCAATTTAGTTCCCCCAACAAAAATAAAAAAAGAAAATTATGAGAATAAATAAATCAAATATGTGTTGTTCATCCTAACATTAGGTTCAACTCCGCCAGTTCAGGTTGATAACCATCAAAAACGATATTTTCAAGAAGCGCCTATAGATATGGTTTCTCACAGTTTAACGTCTACAGGTATAGAACACACAGACACACACACACACACACACACACACACACACACATATATATATATATAACATTACTCTTCTGAGAGCAAGAGATGAGAAAGCCAAGGCTATAACAAACATTCCTTAATCCAAATGTGCATCAAATAAAGTTCCGAGCAGATACCCTGGACATCGGATCCCAGTTATTAAAATATCACTAAAACTTCCTGACATCTTAAAATCTTGCAATGGTCCAGCATGAGGAGCTCATATATGCACTTGATATCAAAACATTCTGCAAGACAAGTTGATGCATCGTATAATGTGGTTCTTACAGCTATCCTCTAATGCAAAATAGAAGAACACACAAATTTCACCACTTTTATCTTCTAATGCGACTAAATTTTGAGAAAAGATATTTTGCTTCCTTCTTCATTTGTCATCTAGAGAACATGTTAAACTAAGCTTTTCAAAACTTTGTTGATTCAGACACGAGGTGTTTTACTCAAGCACAGCTCTACTTTTGAATTCTACTTATTCACAACAATGTAATTCCTTTGTCTCCAAATATAAAAGATTAACAAACATGAACATTGATTTCCCACTATCAGGCGCAAGGTAATATCATGAGAATTGCCAGGCTATAGCATCACGGTTTATGCAGAAAGGGAAGAAAAGCTCACTCTCATTTTAGCAACTAAACCAAAACCAGGATCCGCTCAGAACTCGATAGGTACTGAATTGTGGTGCAAGAGCAGGGAAACTAGCCCCTTTTAGATTTTGTTTTTTTATATATAATGGACATGTCATGGCGCGTGAGGTGCAGGGAACCAACCTCTTAAGATTTTAATAGGGTTCTTTCCCACAACGGAAGTGTGCTCGCCTAATCCATGGTGTTCCTCTTAAGATTTTATTTGGATTTTATTTGGGTTTTTTCGTAAATCTGTCCATCAATGTTTGGGTAAAGAGAAGAATTTACCTAGTGTCGCCCCTGCTGAAAGTTGAACCTTGGTTACAGGGTAGTGACTCCAGGTCTTCAAACCGCCAGGCCACCTCCTTTAGATTGGAAATACATGCAACAGACTCAAGAAGAGAGTGAAAAATTGGTGGACGAGCTACCAGCATCAAGAAGACTGGAAAGCGGACTGGTACTCAAATGAAATCATTGGTAATGACTTGAAAGAATTGCAAGTGCGAGAACATTTTAAATGATGGAAAAATAGTATGATAAATTACATGGGCAAGGAAAAAAGAGATGGGGGAACAATGCACAAGGAGGAAGGGATTAAAAAGGCTGTTGGAGAGAACATTGCCACATTGATGCCAAAGAGACAAAAATCAAGAGTGAAATGGTTGAAGGAAAAGGATACGAATACTAGATTCATCCACAAAATGGTTATTATCCGTAAAACATTCAAACTCATTGAGAAGTCACAAGTTGATAAATCAATATTTGAGAGGACCATAAAATTCTGGAGGGAGTGGTACAGTTCTATATAATCTCTATAAAGACATGGCAGAGACCAATCCCAGATAGGATACAATTCCACCACTCTACTTGAAAGGTATTCACAGAGGCAATTTGACAGGGAAGAATAAAAGAGGAGTAAAGAGCTATTAGGAGATAAGGCAGATGACAAGAGGGCTTTGCTCTATGCATTTTTACATCGAAGCTGATATAACAGAAAAGGATGTCATGGAATGCCTTAATTAACTCCACTATATGGTCCATCTGAGAAGATTCTTATTCGTGCTTTATTGTACTCGTTTCAAGGAAGACTGGATTTACATCAATAAAATAATTATATTATATCCAAAATGGCCCAAAACAGCTGTAGACAAAGTATTTTCCAATTCTGGAAATGCATGTTTTGGAGGAAAAACAATCACAGACATTCTTGAAAGTAAATGAATTAAGGAATCAAGATTAAAAACTAGAGCCGGGAGTGTTATGCAAATTGGATATTGAGAAGGAAACACTACTCAGCATTTTCTGTTTTACATGCTTGGAAGAATGGATTGAACAGAAATGGAGAAATTGGACAGAAAAGTTGCAGTTCCACGGAAAATCTTCCATTACTTCGAGTGGTACTTTTTGCACATCTTTTGGCAGCTAAAGGGATAAGACAAAGAGGCAGGCTGTCTCCGTTACTACTTTTTTTATTGTGACGGAGGCACTAGCTTTATTCTGAGGGGTTTGCCTAGGCGTTGATGACACATGAATTTGTTGTATACCATAGGCAAAAAGCTTCAAAATTAGTTTAGGAAATTGGTTAGATTCAAAATGGTGCACATTTGGTTTCGATTGAGATGTGAGTATAAACTATTCATGAATTAGCAAGAGCATACAGAGACAAGGTGACAGACTGACAACACTACTGCAAAAAAAACAAATTTGTCACTAGGAGAAAATTCAGGTTATCTTTATATATACAAACTAGGTGAAGTTAGCACGTGGTGTGGCCTCAATTGAGGACAAGATGAGTGAAGCAAGGCTTAGATGGTTTGGATATGTGAGGAGGCGGAGGACAGACGCTCTGGTCAGAAGGTGAGAGATGTCGACACTGGAAGGCCCTAAGGAGAGGCAGAGGTAGGCCGAAGAAGAATAGGGGTGAGGTGATTAGGCAAGACATGTCGCAGCTTCAGCTGACCGAGGACATGACCCTTGATAAAGTGTGGAGGTCGAAGATTAGGGTAGTAGGATAGTTAGTTTAGTGTTCCCCCGTCATACCGGTAGTATTAGTATGTACTTTAGTATTCTGTTGGCATTAGATTTCTATGACTACCAGTCATTTCTTTCATTGCGGTCAACTGATTATTTGGTTGTTATTTGTGCTGCTTTTACATGACTTCTTTTTTCTCTTCTTTAACGTGGTGCTTATACTTCTCTGAGCAAGGGTCTATTGAAAACAACTTCTCTATCTCTACAAAGTAGGGTAAGGTTGCGGACACACTACCCACCCCAGACCATACTGGATTTGTTGTTGTTATTGTTGTGAAGCTAGCACAGGCCCAAGCTTAATTACAGAGATATAACACAAACCAAGTAAATGGACTAATTCTATTGTTTGCACATTTATGTATGATTAAAAAAATTAATCGCAGCTTTAGTTTACGATTATCAGAGAACTGAGTCAAGGCAACATATTCCCTTACGATAGAGTTGTTGAGTGGTTAAGTACATTCTAATATATGTATAGGAACTGCTAAATATAAGATATTCTTTTTCAATATTCATGCGGGATAAGTTTTCTTTTTGTAATTTTTTATTGAATGTGTTTTCACTTAAAAGCATATTTCTTCTTGCTTCTTTGATACATCATGACTGAATTCACCAAGCTCGCATTAGAAAGGGTTGGATTAGGTAGAGCATGAATCATAACATTATTCAATTGTTATAATCGGAAATGAGACGGAGATGGACGTCACGAACCAAGTCATTGTTATCCACCCCATCAAAAATATCATTCTACATTTTGTATTTCAATGTTAATTTCAGCAAGTCATTGGGGAATGTCATTACCTACATAGGCATTCAATTATTTCACTTCAGCATTTTAATGACATAATTCTAGGGCAAGTCGAACTAAATTTTGAAACACTCTCATTTTCTCCCCTTTTTCCTTACGAACAATTAATACAATTATTAACACAAATCTTAAGGCGCATATGTGTATATTTGATATTACTCTCATACTTTTAGCTGTATATATTTAATTGTATAAAAATAAGACAGCTGGAGTCTGATAAGGGTACAGTAATTTTCAGGGAAAATCGAGAAAGAGACACCAATAAGTTTCTGATAGTAACTAGTTCATAAGTTTGATCTTCTAATTTTTAAGCTATGTTTTTTCGTCGTTTCATGTATTTTCTACTTTTGCTTGCCACATAATCAATATTTGTCTCCTTCCTCTGCCCTCTCTCTAAGGATAAAGTTAAGTGAATTACTTAAAGAAACATTTCAAATGCAACAAAGTTGTCCAAAATAATCCGTAGCCAGCATCATGCTAAAAGTAGAACGATATGTAAATCTAGTGACAGGCAAATACATGAAAATATAATTGTTGATGAGAAAACAAGTGACCTTTGTTTGACATTTTTAACAATCTTTAGAATTTGTTTACCTTTTCGTCTTTTTCTTATAGTTTGTTTATCCTACATCCTAACAAATAAATTCAAAAGAGCAAAAAGGGAAGAAACTTGGCTTTTGTTGTGTTGGCAATCAAAAAAATAGCTGATAAGTAATCAGCAACAGTAAGCTAAATTAATTGAAGTGCAGCTAAATAATGGGGTTGAGGACACAGTCCAGGTGAGGAAATTCAGTTTGGTGGGGTGTGTGTGGGGGGGGGGGGAGGGGGGGGGGGAACTGATTGTGTACGAAAGGATACAGATGAAGTGAGCAATGGGGTAAACTGGTCAAGACACCAAAACATTGTATGACAGCTACAGTAAAGCAGTTTTCTGGCCAATAACATTTCTGCATTTTAAGACATTTACAGAAACACCCTCCTAGGCCCATGTTGGAAGAAGCAGGTCGTAGTTAACTTTTGAACGAAAATTTCCTGGTTTATTCTGTCATTTCTGGTCCATAAGAAAGCTTTAAATCACAGAGAACAATCAAATAACCCACAAACAACAACAACCCAGTATAATCCCACATAGTGGGGTCTGGGGATGGTAGTGTGTACGCAGACCTTACCCCTACCCTTGGGTAGAGAGGCTGTTTCCAAATAGACCCCCGGCATCCTTCCCTCCAAGAACTTCCCACCTTGCTCTTGGGGAGACTATTGTCTGTTCAAATAACCCACAAAAGTAATCCAAATCACCAGAATGTTCACATAATGAATTTTCTGACCATAAGCTAGCATTTTGATGGGGAGCTGCTCAACTCCCACTTATAAAATAGTAGAATAGAATATAATAATGAGAGAGAGAGAGGAGTTATGAAGTAAGGGAAATAACACCGATAAAGTCTACTAATTTCTAATACTAACTCCTACAACATGTCTTCGTTTTATATGTCGAATGCCATATCAAATCGATGGAAAAGATATACACATCATGGGACAAAGAAGTCCATTATAAAGTAAGCAAGTGCATCAGTTCTTACCTGAGAGAATATTGTCTCAGCCATAAGATATTCATATCTGAAGGGTACAGGCAGCCCAACCATGTATGAAGTGCATTCTTTTCGACTAGCTTGCATAAACCGAAAAGAAAAGGAATAAGAAAACTCGCCGAATTCAGCAGATACTACAAAGGCACATAGCGACAAGGTGCAGCATAGATACACAAGGGCACCTGTAATATTAAACCCTAAACCCAAACACAACAAATGAAACAGAAATCCTTCTTAAAATTAAAGGAGCCAAGATTGGGGGAGTCGACAAACCATCCATTCAAGAATAAAAGCACATCCAACAAATACTCTTCCACAACAAAGCGATCAATGGGTTGAATATCCTGCTAAACAATAAAAAGAAAAGGCAAGATGAGCAAGTAAAAATAGTAAGTTAGAGTAACTCATCCCCAATAGTCAGTACAACCGTCAAACAAAATATCCTCGGCATAAGCCATCTATTCATGGAATCCAACTAGCACTGACTAATCCCAACATGCATGCTCTATAGTAGCAATTAAACCGCTTTAATCCCTAAAATTACACTACATAACAGATAAATTGTGACAATTGGGGGAAATTTCCTGAGAGGGGGATGAGGAGGTAGAGCAAGGGAATTCTAGGGAAAACAGGTAGCACAAACACAGGACATATAACAAAATAAGAACTTCATGATATCTAATATGCCAGGATGGCTGGATATACGCAAATTCAAAGCTCTATGAGCAAATCAGCCATCATGTTTTCCTTCGCTAGGATAATTTAAGCATCACAATATAAAATAATCAATTACCTCAGTTTTATCTGATGGAAATATATTAAGCCTCCTTATCCTCTGAGGATATTTTAACTCAGCTTCGTGCTTTTGTCTCCCGAAGGCAATTCCAGATAAAACTCCAGAAGGACCTGGTTGCTCGGGGCAGCTTACTGGAGCCAAATCATGAGACTTTCCAGCAACCAATTGTGCCTCAAAAGAGAGGTGCGGTCTGGGAACTAGTTTTCCCAACCAAAAAAAAAACTTTTTAGACAAGATAAAATGTCACACTTTTAACATTAACTTCGAAATGGGAAAGAGAAAAATGAACTGCAAAAACATGCACTAATAGCTTAGTTCACATGATGCGAGACTTGAACCTATGACTTAAGCCACAAGTCCCTCAATCAAGCGAGAACAGCATAACAGCAGGCGCATTATCCTCGAATTTCGAAGGTTGCGGTTGGTCCTAAGGGTTGATCCTAGATGGACTTCTCGGTCATCAAAAATAAACACCAACAACAACAACTGCGCCTCAGACCCAAAGAAAACTAGGATCGGCGATACAAATCCTAACTTCTTTCTTTAAGCGTAATCCATATCATCATCATGCCAAAGTAAAATAATAGTAGTAGTGAAAATAAGTTTTATATATATATATATATATATATATATAAAATAATTGAAAAACATATAATATTAAAAGTTATCTTGCAAATTTAAAGCCTACTCCTAACTAATAAGTATCACTTATATGGATCTTTTTCTTTCATTATGCTCTATCTTTAGCTAAGTCTGTATTGATTCCAATTTACAAGTTTTACTCATTGACGGGAGTAAGGGTACAAAAAGGGCAGCCCAATGTAGAAAGCATCCTGTTGAACGCAGAGTCCGATGAAGGGCCGCACCCCGGGGAGTAATGTAGGCAGCCTACCTTGATGCAAGGGTTAGGGTTGATTCCCAAAACTATCCACCAAACAACCTGGCACAACTTGATTTAGGCTCGACTTAGTTCAGCTCACACCCAAGACGAACAACAACAACACAACACAGTATAATCCCAGTTAGTGGGGTCTGGGGAGGGTAGTATGTACGCAGACCTTACCCCTACCCTGGGGTACAGAGGATGTTTCCAAATAAACCCCCGGCATCCTTCCCTCCAAGAACTTCCCACCTTGCTCTTGGGGAGACTCGAACTCACAACCTCTCGGTTGGAAGTGGGGATTGCTTACCATCAGAGCAACCCCTTTTGTCTCACACCCAAGACCATGAAGCTCAAATATGAATGCAAGCATATCTTAAACCCTATTGTAAGAAATGGACCATGGACCTAACTCCCCCTTAAAAGTTAGCGCATGAGGTGAGGATTGTCCAATAAAACTGTACACAGAGGCAATGAATTCCCTCCTTGAAGGGATATTCTAATACCCCTTTAGCACATCCAGGCCTGGGAACTGGAGTGTGGACAATATATCATGGGAAACAGCATTGGGTAAATCATATATAGAAATGAATCTAGCATTAATACGATGCAAAATTTGAAATTTTTTAATATTATAAGCTAAGTTGCTCGAACACGGGTGCGAGTGTCCGACATGGGTGCAGATCCAGAGGTTGGATTCTACGAGATGTATATTCTAATATTTGGGTATACAGATCCTAGTATGGATATGGGTGCAAAGATCTAGCTAAACATAATTCAAAATATAAAAATACAAAAATATCTCTAAATTATGAGAAATTTTGTGGAATACTTACGTATAGCTTGTAAAGTGTGGATTTCTTTTTTATTATCAAGTTGTAGATAAGTAAAGGATTAATTTCCTTAATAATGTATGTTATTTTCTTCAAATTTAATTTTGGTTTTGATTTCGGGAATCAAATTGTACCTCATCTCGAATGTTTCCGTATCGTGGTCAAATTACCCAAAATTGTTTGACCAAAACCGGTACAGATCCCATACCCACACCCATACTAGTGTCGTGTCGGCACGGCTGCAGCACCTAATCTGTCATATCGGAACAACTTAGATTATAAGGTAAATAATTATATTCAGTAAGATTATAAGGTAAATAATTTTATTGTGAGAAAATCTCTCATATATAAGTATAAGTAGTATACAAAAAGTAAAAAACTTACATGTTTCCCATGAAAGACAATCTTCCATACGAACAGGAACTACATGTGTGTGCACCAAAATGAAACAAGGAGAAAAAAAAAATTAAAAATGGATCTTGAACCTAACGTAATCTCAACGGCTAGCTCATAAAGTGAGAATTGCCCAAGAATATATAAGGAGACAACAACAAATTCTCTCACCAATGTGGCACATTCTAACAACTAGGATATGCTCGAAAGGCTAGGAAATCAATCTAGGCCTTTTCTTCTCTTTTTTTAATACATACATACATTATATATATATATATATATATATATATATATATATATATATATATATATATATATATAAAAATTCCCATCTTATTAGATTTTCATATCAAGCTCAAAAACAAAAGATCAAGTACATATTTGGCACTCACTTGGAGTTCTTTTCATGAATTAAAATCTTATCGCTTACCTAGAAAGTAAAAGTGCATTCAATACATATATAGAAAGAGGTGTGTAGCAAGAGTTTCCAAAATTGAAATTCGAATCTCTCCTCTCAAGACCAAAACATCATCCATCTCGAGCCTTAACCCAAAGTCCTCTCATCTCTTAAGTTTAGCTCAGATCTCACTGGCCATTTGGCTTCCAATCTATGGAATACAGAGCTTCGTGAATCGAGATTCTGCTCCATGTTCTACAACTGCTAGTCCACTGCTACCTCCCCCAAGGGATTTCACAGTGTCGGCTACTGCCTCCACTGCATGTATGCTTCCTCTGCCCATGCTGCCTTCACTACACACAACTTTGTCCACTAAATTGCTTTCTTTGGCATACCTTTGAGAGTCTATCCCGAGCCTAAACAAATTGGACGCATGCGAGATCAAAACTGCTAAATGGTGGCTCTATCGAGCCTTAGCTGAGATCCGTTTGGATAGAATCAACTAGATTGAGTCTAAAAATTGCTCAGCTTACCTCATTATACATCCCTAGAGGATTTTAAATTTATGGTTGTTAATTTGTTATTTAGAGAAAAATAGCAATGGATGATATATAGTCATTAATTCACCTACCATTCGTACATAAGTGTTTTGCCTTCTTTGGAGCAGAAGAGAGACAGCTTTTCTTTGTCAAAATAGGAACAGTTTGTAATGGTGACAGTGGAAAGGATCAGAACAAATTTAAAATTAATGGAAAGTACAAATACCACTATCAAGTTTCCACTCTCTGCTAGAAAGATCTTGAACTCGAGACCACAAATCCTCCAAGAAATCCTGTAAACAAACATTTTAACTCTTAATAGTACAAACATAACTGCATATAAATAATAATAGGGAAAAAACAAAATACTATTTGATTGAAGGGCGATCTTCACTAAGTTTATCTTAAATATCTCTCAACAACAACAACAACAACTACCCAGTAATGTCCCACAAAGTGGGGTCTGGGATAGGGTAATATGTAGACGAGCCTTACCCCTACCCGAAAGGGCAGAGAGGCTGTTTCTAATCGACCCTCGGCTCAGTGAAAGAGAGGAAACACAAAACCAAAAACAAAAACAAAAACAAAAACAAAAGCAAAAGAGCATTAGTAAGTCCAGCAGAAATAGCATAAGTAACTATCTAAACATAAGAACCATAAATAAATAGCATGCAATAATATCATACAGTAACTACCATAAATAACTACCATAAGGGAGACACAATCCAAAACACAAAACATCTATGGATAGCCCTGTCAAGTCTCACCCAACCCCGGGTGAGTAGTACGAAAAACTCAAGGGGCCCCTATCCTACAACCCTGATACTAGACCTCCAGACTTTCCTATCAAGGGCCATCTTAAATATCTCTCATGTTCAGCAATTTCTTTCCATCAGTCAAGTCCATCCAACCTATGATATCACAATCAAGGACCACAAGTGGAAACTACCTGTTATATACTAGAAAGCACAGACACAAAAGCCAAGGCTGCACACTCAAGTTGACTCAAACTGGCCACTGATGATAATTAAACACCATGCTGGTGTGTTTGATAGTGATAATTGTACTTCCTCGTGGGTTAAGTCCATAGAGAAGAAATTCATGTCTGCCCACTAATCTTAAATTTTTGTCTCTATGCTACAAATGCCCATGACTGTGTTACATAAGCTATATGATGCAAGGTCTTCAAAATAAATAAGTGAGTTTCGTCGTGACGAAATAAATTTTGCTCTTTTTTCACATTCCTATCCTCTATCCTTGGATAACAGAAAAATAAGCCGACGGTGCAAAGGAACAAGCTACTACAACTTAAAAAGGCAAGTTTCAAATCTATTACTAATGATATACCTTCTCATTGATAGCATTATTGGTTTCTTCAATGTCCTCAAAGACAGAAAACCCAGCGTCAGATACACATTTTCGAATACTTAAATAGGCTTCTACTCCAACCATAACCCTTTCAATCTCCTCAGGAACTTGCTGAAAATTGACATGACAGGTAGATAATTCAGATTTAAGTGAGGAAAACAAAGTAAATGAGAAAAAAGCATGCATATGATTAAGAGGAAAAAAATGACGCATATGAAACTTAAAGAGAACCACAAATATAACCTCAGAAAAGATATACAGACGTATTGAAAACCCACAATCCATGAGAAAACAGAAAAACCAAAATGGTTGACAATCACCATGACACGTTGAATTATTCTCAGTCTTAATTCCTCGTAATTAAAAAAAGTATATTGATTGTAGGAACAATACAAAAGAAAATGAAATAATACATATATAAGTTGACGCACAAGGCTCAGGGCCTTCATTTTTTTTTTTATTTGCAAGAGGTGTCCGAGTCTCTTCGAGCCACGACTAATCCCGAGAGTGCACAGGCCCTCGATAAGGAGTTTCCGGCAAGTGCACCACGGTTAATTCAGGTTTTACCCAGTCCGATAGCCCTCAGAAATTGTTTGCGACCAGTGAGTTTCGAACTTGAGACCTTGAACGGAAGCAAACCCCAAGGCTCAAGTCAATTGCCCACCAGGCCAACCCCTGAGAGTTCAAGGCTTAGGGCCTAAACGATGATGACTTTATGTGACTTTATGCAGTATAAATGCATAAAGCAACATATAGGCCTAACTCGATGTTTAATGTAAACTTTACCATTGCGAGAGAGAGAGAGAGAGAGAGATTCAATGTGTAATGAACCCACTAATGTGTTGAAATCTGAAACACAGGGACATTACTGTAACTAACTAACTACTGTAAGCAACAGAAAAGGAAAAGCATTGCCACAGTTTGCACCTTTTAACAGATGTTTTAATTCTGAGACCAATCAACTGCGCCTCAACACCAAAGTAATTGCGGATGCTACCTTAAATCTTTTACCTATCTCCTTTTCTGGGGATAAAGTTCCCTAATTTCCTTCTATATTGCCAATCCGTCCAACCCAACATGTGCAGTTCAATATTTTAGTTATAATTTTGGGTGGCATCATAATAAAGTGGCATAATGGCCTTGCTAACAAGAATTCACTAAGATTCATGCTTTTGTTGCTCTGATTCGTGAAAGAAAAATAAAAGAAGAAGGTAACCAGAAAAAGTAGAAGCAGCAAAAAAAAAGCTTATCAGCAAATTGCAGGCAAGAATTGTCAAGTTTTGGCATTTATATCAAACGCATATTGTTACCTCAACAAGTTCAGCTCCACCCCAAGGAAGGCATGATAAAATACAAGTTATATAAAAGTCAGCACGTGCTTGCCAAGAGGGAATTCCTTTTTCCTCGTCCACAGTAGTCGCTGCTGATGATAATAAACATTCGAAAATAACCACTAATGCACTCGGTTGGATAACTTTGCTGCACATCTAACCACAGAAACCATGTATTAGAATCAGTAATAACTGAAACTACAAAAAACGATTCTGTCTATCAGTTGACTCGCTACATCAGATTATACCCAAAATTATCTGTGAAGGCACGAACAAACGTGATACAAGGTTGCAGGTCAAACAGAGAATAAGTGAAAAAGGAAATGAACTCAATTTAATGTCCTAATGTTACATGATGTTAGTTACCCGATCCTAATTGCCAGAGTAAAATCAAAACAAAATTGTAGAGAAAGGGAAGGATGCAAATTATGGTTATTAATGAACTTGGTCTCGAGGAATTTGCTGAATACTGGCATAATTTCTCAGTGGGTTCAAATCCCACGAGGAATTTGCCGAGGGTCTATTGGAAACAGCCTCTCTATCCCCACAAGGTAGAGGTAAGGTTTGCGTACACACTACCCTCACCAGACCCCACGGTGTAGGATAATACTGGGTATGTTGTTGTTGTTGTTGGCATAATTTCTAACAAAGATCAAAACTATAGATGATAACTAAAGTAAATGTACTTTATGCATACTTCCATTCTTTCCGAAATATCTCCCCACCTTAACCAAAAGGCGACCAACGCCCTGCTCTCAGACTACTTAGTTTTCGGTCTCAAATAGAAACAGAATAGAAAAGCTTCAGAGGACTTAGCTGGAATTGAAATAGATCATGAAAAAATCAAAGAAAGCAGATTTCTAGGACATACCAAAACAGTCAGAAACCTCATCAATATACGGATCCTGTTGCACTTTCCAGTCTCCAGGGCATCCTGAAACGAAGGAAAAGCAGCAATTGCCGAACGGATCCTGTTGATTACAAAATTAACGTTGATGGAACTTCCTCTAACTTATCTCTCATACCCCTTTTTCCACAAAGAGGTGGAAATACCAAAAGCATATAGACAACAGAATTCTTTAAGCACCAAAACTAATCACAGTTGATCCAGTTACTTTACAGCACTGACACTTGATACAAACAGTAAAATCACAAATTCACGTTTCAACCCGACTATTTCTGTGGTGGTTTCAACGTCCAAAGCTAGCTTTGGTAAATATCAGAAACAGAAAACGTGAGATCAAATTTGGCAGTCCAAGAAAATATTTTTACCAGAATACCAGCAGTACCTAAACTTTTTTTTACTTAAGATTTTACTAAATTAAGGTTTTAGCATTTTTTTTCCTCTCTACTGTCTTTTTCTCTAACAAAAGAATATAAGCCTATATTGTTCAATGTAGTTATCCCATTCTTTTATATGCCATGCGTACGCAAGCCTTTTCAAACATATTAAAACAATTTGAATCACGTTCTCAACAGATCTGTGTTCTGATAAGTGATCTATAATTCCACTAAAATCATCCAGAAGATACACCTAGAAGGCTTTATACTTTTCTTCTGTGAAATTTATTATCCTTTTACCAGCATTATGAAACCACTAAACATCTTTTTCCTTGTTGACCATTCTCTTCAATCTGTGAACCCAAAACATTTAGACACTAGTTAAATAGGGTTAATGACCTAGACGTAGATCATCAACACATAGTAGAATTGATCTCCGAGTGAGCTCGGAGTTGGGCAACCCGTACCCGACCCATATCAATGATACACCACAGAATAGGACAATTTCAAACTACCACTGAATCCATGGGCAAGCAAGAGACAACCTGGCTAATTCAGACATCTTAATTGCATAGGAAATGAAAGCAAATCTGAATCTGACATAAATCAAGACACTTTTTTATATTTAGCTTGGATGTGACTGGCAGATACTAAAGCTAGAGCATAATGGCTAAAACTGATCAAATAATGGTGTCAAACAACATCCCCAGTATAAACAGTCTAGACCCTCAACTTTCAGGTCTGCAAATGTCATCCTTGCTTGCGAATTAAATTAGGTACAAGTAATGGTGTCAACATATGCAAGTCAAAATATAACATTAGGCTTGTGATCCATAATGTTTATTCAACTCAACTTACTTGTCTATCCTTGTCTATATAGAGAAAGGTGTGTGTGTGTGTGTTGTTGTTGTTTGGTCTTTTTTTTTTTGGGGGGGGGGGGGAGGGTTGTTCAAAAATATGTTCGGCGAGAAAAGCCAGACTAGTGGCAAATGCAGTAGTTAGTTGGAGAACAAAGAGAATAGAGTAGTGCATAAAGCAACTTTGTTATATTCTATAATCAATTAGGAACTATAGAAATAAAAGAATGTCTTCAAGACTGAGAGAGCTATGACGAGTACAAAGAGCTCAGTTTTGTTTAACTTATAGAAGTTGTGGATACAGAAAGGAATCTTCTCTATATACCCAAACTATAAGTTAAAACAAAATTGAGCTCTTTGTGCTCGTCATATCTCTCTCGGTCTTGAAGACCTGTTATTTCTGTAGTTCCTAATTGATTATATAATATAACAAAGTTGCTTTCTGCACTACCTACATGAGGCAGTCAATATACCATATTCAAAATATTTTAAACACCAGTTTGCTGTATTACTAGTGAAAGCAGCAAAAATTTTAAAAAAAAAAGAATCCAGATGAATATGCAAGTTGTTTTCATAGTGCAAAACTAATGAACAAAAATATAGCAGATAACCACAGGATAAAAAGACCTGTTTGCAATATCAGATATGGAGTAAAGATAAAGAAGACCAATTTCCCTTATCAGCAAACTTTTTTTTGAGAAGGTAAGGTCATTCTCTTCCCAATGTACAAAAATAATCAAGTGTTGGGGCTTGCTGACCTGTAAATTAATTTGAGCATTCTCCACTATTTTCGAGACAAATTCCTCATTTTCCAAATTCAAAAGGCCTACCTGCAGATGGACAGACATGATAAGAAGCGGAGAGAAGGAGAAGACTAAGAAGAAGATACAGAAAGATTACTAAATAGTTAAAAGGAAACAGAAAAACCATTAGTATGTGGAACTAACAAACATGAAATGCAAAATACCCCAATAATTCAATCGATCAATCAATTATATATGCCTCACCTAAAGTTACTTAAGTCAATTGTATTAATCTTCTACATCCTTTTTGCTCAATTTGAAAACCATTTCTTTCCAATGCTCAATGATCTTGACTTGTAAGACAACTAATGGGATTTACAAAAATAGAAGTTCCCTAAATTTCACATAGACGTATAGTAACATACAAGTTTCCGACAACCTAAGTTGCTCGGACACGGCAATTTGAGCGCCGTATCAGTGTCGACACGACACTGACACGGGTAAGGGTATGAGATATGTGTCGGATCCGGTCAGATAAGATTGGGTGCGTTGACCAAACAGAAGGAAAATTATACTGCAAAAAACAGAGACATGAGTTTTGTTAGGAAAGAAGACTCAGAGAAGGAAAGAAAAAGAGTGTAGAGAGACAAAGAAGAG
This sequence comes from Nicotiana benthamiana, assembly GCA_034376525.1. Lineage (NCBI taxonomy): Eukaryota > Viridiplantae > Streptophyta > Magnoliopsida > Solanales > Solanaceae > Nicotiana > Nicotiana benthamiana. The sequence continues at coordinate 87,647,412 of CM067330.1, forward strand.
ACAAATTACTATATGCTTTTTGAAAAGTGGTCTGCTTTTTGAAAGTGATCTGCTTTTTGAAAAGTCGTACAAGTGTGTAGAGAGACAAAGAAGAGACAAATTATTATATTGCTTTTTGAAAAGTGAACTGCTTTTTGAAAAGTTTTACTTTCTTGCTGTCATGATTACGTTTACTGTAGCAATACCACTGTTATAACTTTTTATATACCTTCATTTACTCTTATTTATACATTTCAATTGAGGGAAAGTTTTTCTTTATCCCAAAAAACAATACGTGGAGCTTACTTTGAAATCTTTAAGCTTTTGATTTTTTTACTATGAAAAATAAGAAAACAGTAGCAAAAACACGAATAAAGAAGAAATTCACATTTAACAAATTATAGGTAAGTACTCTACATAATTTAGAGATATATTTATTTTTATTTTTAAATTATTTTTAACCGGATCCCCGCACCCGTGTCGGTTCTAGGATCCGTATCCCGGAATCTTAATATTTCCATCTTAAAGGATTCGACCTTTAGATCCGCACCCGTGTCAGACACCCGTACCCGTGTCAGAGCAACTTAGCCGACAACACCAAAAGGACTCCTGGCAAGCACAACACCTAATATAAGTGTAGCAAAAAACAATAACGCGCAAAACCTGTACAGATTATTTACTAATGGTCTATACATATTCTTTGCTCCACTGTATTGTATTGATAAGAAAATATATGAGAAGAGATATAGTAACAATGTAAAGTTTGCCTGCGTCCCATGATCCCATCTCAAAAATAAGAATCTGTTTAAATGATAATAGATCCTAAATATATTCTCCCATCGAATCATGTTATAGATTCATCTACGATATGTCTACTCCTAATAAGAAGATCAAATTACATAATGCCAAAAGAAACTTGAGCCTTACTGAAAAGAGTTTCAAAGACTATCAGCTGCACATATAACATATTTCTTAAGCTTCAATTGTGAAATGCTGAACCAGTGTTGCTTTAAAAAAAAAACATTTTTACTATTGATTGCCTATCTGGCATCACCACATATACATTCACGGGTATGTGAAGAAGGTAAGAGGAAAGAAAATAAGAAAGAAACAGGGAAAAACATGAACTAAATGGAACTCGAACGAAAAAAGGGGTCAGAAGAAAACCTACCAGCGTTCCATACAGAGAAATCTTGTGAGGCAATTGCTCAGCACACTGGAGAAGGAACTGCCAATGTATATGCAAGAAAGCACATAATTTAGCACACAACTCAGTAGTAGCAACCCATATCAATAAGCCTCCTTGAAAGCATAAACTTAATCTCTCTTAATTAGTGAAAGCAATAGTGCAAAGCTTCGACTGAAACAAGAACTCTTAGGCAATGCGAGGTTTTTTTTTCTTTTTTTTGGGGGGGGGGGGGGGGGGTGGGGGGTTACTCTTCCATAAATAAAGGGAGTGATTGGATACGTAATAGAGATAGCTGCAAAGACGGGTTCTCCAACTACATTTATATGTAAACACACCAATGAAAACATAATGCCAAAAACACTGTTGCAGAGCAGGACAACATGCCAAGAAAATTTCTCACAACTAGTAGAACCACCACGTAGAGGACGCGTTGACATTTTATGAGTTCAGTTTACTACACATAAGAAACTAATCAAAAAAAATCTATTTATGTTAGCACTGAAGATGTTATAAGCGAACACAGATATTCCGAAATGTAACAGCTCTAAATATATTGAAGCAATGACTTTGTACCTCAACTGCAGCTCCAGCGGCATTAAATTCCAACTTCCTCCATTCTATCAGTATCTAACTATTATTTGACCCAATGATAACCACCAGGAGCATCGCCGTTCAACAACAACAACAACAACAACCCAGTATAATCCCACTTAGTGGGGTCTGGGGAGGGTAGTGTATACGCAGACCTTACCCCTACCCTATGGTAGAGAGGTTGTTTCCCAATAGACCCCCGGCATCCTTCCCTCCAAGAACTTCCCACCTTGTTCTTGGGGAGACTCGAACTCACAACCTCTCGGTTGGAAGTGGGGGTTGCTTACCATCAGAGCAAGCATCGCCGTTCAGCTGAGCAAAAACATTTTCATATATAACAAGCCTAAGGAGAAGAATTGAAACTTCACATAGACCATTTTCTTTTTTCTTTTCTAAGGTTACATCGTGTTTGGTCGCTACAGGAAGGAGGAACCTTTTCAATCTCCCTCTGCACCAGCCCCTACATGTGGTCTAAAAAAGAGGATTGATTACCACTATTTTTTGCCCAACACTACTTAAGACAGAAATAATGCTCTATTTGACACATTGAGCAAAAACTATCAAGGGGAAAAGCAGATGAATCAGAAACTAGGTTCGCACTTAATAAACAACAACAACAATGAGCAAGAAGATGCAGACAGCTACATGTATTCAAGGGTGCCAGAAATTTACACCGTGTAACTAGGTAACAAAAAAATATTTATATATAACACACACAGTGAAAATCCTGGCACCGCCACCGGAGGCAGGCTCCCCAGGGCTTTCGCTGAGTGATAAGGGCGCAGAGCATGAAGTATGATGGGTTAGGTGCACCTTACCAGTTCCGCTACTAGCTGAATCTTGGATTTTAAGTGGGAGCAGATTGGAGGTCTGGTCATACTTACTAATGAGCGGGCACAATTAGGGTTGGGCCAACTAACTCACAGAGGCTTTCTACATTATAAAAAAAAGAAGAAAACCCAAAAACAGCAACAGTGAGCAATAAGTGGAATAGGATGACATCTTACGGGGAAAATGTCGTCCCCAGAATGCTCCAATTCTCGGCGAACTGCACTATAGCATGCCTCCTACAATAGCAAAAGTATAACGATTTAAAAAGCAAGCTTTGAAAAACCGTTAGAACAAGTGAAAGCAGCATTCATCATAAGCGCAAGTAATGTACTGACAATTTGGTCTTTGAAGTCGGCATTTCCGGCGTACTCGGGGCACTTCTCGCCGAGTCGCAAAAGCAAGCTCTTCCAACTGCTCATTCCTGTCTTTACAAATACAACAATGAATGGCGACGACGCCGAGCGGTTGCAGAAGAAGTCGGGGTAATTGATGTGGAAGGCAGGGCTTTGCGCTTCTGCCTCTGGTCTTCACTAAATTCTCGTCACTACTCATATACCCTTCTTACAACTAACCAAAACCCTTATGCGAAGACCTGAAATAGCCGACCCGATCCGGTTAGTTTCGTATATGCCTCATTTGTATTTTTTAATATTAAAAATTGTGAATCTGAATATATATTTGAATATCATTGAGATTAAGCATCTGAACTTAAATACATATTTGAATATATTAAAATGCGTATAAAGATCCGAATACAAATAATTAAGATGGTTTGATGTTTAACATCTAAATATACAAAATTTATCTTTATTTGAAAATTAATAAACATAAAATTCAAATGAAATGCTAACTAACCTAATATTCTATTAATAAAATATGATAGTTGTTGCTAGTGATGACTAATGGATGAATACCCACTACATGCGTTAGTTGGTGGTAATTTTGGTTGATGATGGTGGTTCATGCTAGTAGCTAATAGTGATTGGCAGCGGTGGTGATTATGATTTGAATATGGTGGTGTTTGGTGGTGATAATTAATAATATCGGGTGATGGTAGTAGTTGTGACTTAGGAAGGTGGCGGGTGGGTGGTGGTAAGTTATAATGATGGTCAGTGTTGGCTGTGGTTGTTGATAGTGATGGGATGGCCAGTTGTTGTAGTTGGGGTGGGGATGAATGTTGATTGTGGATAAGAATGATAGTGGTTGGAGTTGTGGAGATAGTAGGTGGTGATGGTAGATAATGGAGGTTATGATTGAGGATGATGGTGGCATGGTGGTGGTGGGGGTGGTGGTTATGGTTGAGTATGGTGGTGGTTACATGGTGGTAGTTGATAATGGTAGGTAGTGGAGGCAATTAATAACAAATATGTGATAGTATCTTGATGAAATTAAGTCTCTGTTATAGATCTTAATCATACAGACCTATTCAGACCCATTAAATGGCTGTGAATTAAAAAAACAAACACACTTAATGATTAAGATCTGAATAATTAAGATCCAAACTTAAAAAACGCACGCACTTAATGTCTGAGATATGAATGATTAAGATTCAGACATCCATTAAGTGCAAAAAATAGGCCATAATGACTTTTACAAGGAATGATTATTATATACTTCCTCCCTTCCACTTTTGTGTATTTGTTACTTTTTGATATGTTTCAAAAAAAATGACCTCTTTTTAAATTTGAAAATGATTTAGCTTAAACTTATAATTCTATCATTAATGAGAATCTTTTATAATCGTACAAATACTTTAACCCCCTTTTAATTTGTTTAGCACCATAAATTCCAAAAAAAATTATTTTTTAAAATTTCGTGCTCGATGAAATAAGCTCACATAAATTGAAGTAGAAAAAGTATCAATATTTTTATAGAGATATCTAAATGTAATAATTTTTACTATACTCATCTTTTATGTCATTTTCTTTAAAAACTACAACTTAATATCTTTTTCATCTATCTTTGTAATCTCTGTGAAATTTCTCATGAAAAATATCTTACCTTTACTTCCCTCTCACCTTGAATTAAATTTATATATCTAGTAATTTTTTATTTTTATATCGTTACAGCTTCTCGTTACATAGATTCTTCTCTTTACATATTTTTCTTGAGTCGAGGATCTACTGAAAATAGTTTATCTATCTTATAAGGTAGGGATAAAGTCTGCGTATACATTATCATACCTAGACCCCACCTATGGGATCATACTGGATTTGTTCTTGTTCTTGTTGTAAATTGATCACGCCCTATTATACCTCCTAAGAGGTCTAGCGATCGTTACAAATATAATCCAGTTTACAAATTCGAATTTGAATCCCATAGAGAATTAACCTAGTAATCACAATTACTAGTTTCGCAATAATTCAAGTAATCAACCTTCAGAAATATTGAACAGTGAGTTGAGTGTTTACTAACTAAGAGCAAAGTATTTAAAATGCAGTAATTTATAACTAATAATGCAAATATTGTAGACAGGATTGGAAAAGACTAGGGTTTTGATTTCTCCTATTGTCGGAATCTCCCTCGCTACGTTTTCAATAAATTTGCCCAAGTATTCTCTACTGATCATGAGTACTTTTGGTGTTGTATCCCTCTCTCGAGCAACTACCATAATTTACTTGACGTATTCTCTCGAACTATGCTAGCTCACACTAATTCACCGTTCACTACGATCACACCATCGTTATCTTTAATCCTGCATTTAAACCCTCCGTATTGATTTCTTAAATATGTTAGGAGTTGTGTTATTCAATAACCACCTAAATGTGTACTCTCTCTCGAGCAGTGCACACTAAATACGCACAGTCAATCGAGAACCCTTCAATCAACAACAAAAATAATATAGTTGAACAAGTAGACAAAAGTAAATGGCAAATTTATATTAAACGCAGTGAAAAGGTCATTCTTCAATAGGTTCCATCAAACACTAGGTGAGAATTTAGCAACCCATCGTTGTTTGCACAAATATAAGACCAGAATTCATAATAATGAAAAATAGGAAGAAAGGGAAAATAACGCGATGTTGAACCCTTCTCCTAGCTCAAAGCGTGTTATTATCTCTTCCAAGTCTTCTCTTCCTTCAAAAAGTGGCTAACTCTCATATTTATATGGTTTACATTTAGTTGAGGCAAATTTGGCTTCTCCTAATTCAGATTGAAAAGGCTTGTTTTTCCTAATCCGGCCCTAGTTTAGTAAAGTGAACCTCGCTTCCTTGTCCGAAACTTTTCTGATTTCTTCTGCTATGGTCCTTCTCTAGCAAAGTGAATCTCGCTTCGTTGTCCGGGACTTTTCTCTACAGCTTTTTTTTCATCAATTTTTCTCCCGTTTGATCCTTTTCCAAGCAAGTTTATTACTACATGTAAGAAACAATAATAAGCATATTTTTACTTCAAAAGTTGTGTGAACTCCCATAACTCACATAGTAAATAACACACAAACACATTCAAAACATACACTTTTCACCCTTAACACCACCACATACCTAAACTTGCTTGTCCTATAGCAACTTAAAATTAAATATATAAGCAAGAAATACCTTTTAAAACATACTCAAGCACCACACCAATGACAGTGGTTTATATCAATGCTTAAAACCTAGCATATACACTCTTCATACCTTTTCTCAAGTTTTAAACTCATGCTAAGATTTTTTAGAATATTCATATGACTCTTTCTAATAACCTCGCCTCAAAACTTGAATCCAATGCATTCCACACCATGACTCGTTCCTTGTCCTAACTAAAAAAGGCAAGGTCTCTACCAATCATTTTGCAGATTATGCAACCTCACCAACAAATCATAAAGAAAGCATTCCCCACAGAGAAAGTAGTCCACACACTCAATATAGTTCAAGTATATTTTAAGGACTCTCAAATCGAAAGAATTTAATCATTCTCACAAAGAAACTCTTATACCACCAAAACTCGTAACATAGGCATGCCTGTGATGTAAGTGATATTTTATACTTCAATACCACACAAGATGGGGGTGATTTATGTGGTACCCAATTTTCACGTAACTGAATTATAGAAGGACCTAGTTCTTTTATGCGTTCCAACTACTAATATTTACGGAATAATAAGTAACGAAAATAAAGAACATAGAGATTTTTGTGCGGAAAACACCTGCTTATAAGGTGAATAAACCACGAACTACTACTCAGTAGGATTTTTCCAAACTTCCACTAAAATCACTGAGCCAAAAATCGCATTTACAAAATATATTTTGTAAACCAAGGATTAACTTTAATCCCATTGTGGCACACAACCTCAACTGCTGCGCAACTTCAAGTCAACTCTAACTTGAACCCTCTAGGTACCTAATACAATTGCTTTTATAAAAGCTGAAAGATACAATATAAAATTACCTATTACAATTGAACTAGAATAAAAGATAGACACTTGTAACTAGTTCTTCTATCTTGTTCAAGTAGCTTCAGGATTGCACGCTTGAATCACACATAAATTGCTTACAAAATCGCCTTGCTATTTTGCTCTCACTTTAAGTTTAACTTCTGCTTATGTGCACTAGCTGTAAAAGAGAACAACACTGATATTTAATGGATTAGTAATTAGAGATTGACTGGATACAGATGCTACTCTTTTATAGTAGAAGAGTTTTAGTTGATCTCATACTCTAACACTATCCTTTTCCTAAATTGTGTTCTCTTCATATAAGGAATCTTTCTCTCCTTATCCAATATGCAACATTTTCGATCAGATCAGAAGATATTACTTCTGAAAAGTTAGATTTATGTCCTTCACGTGCATCTCACATGTTTGGGTTGATCATGACTATGCTTCGTAATATGGACTTGGTCCATGTCTGAGTTCTTTTGTCAGTCTTCAGAACTTCACCTTTACTTGGCCAACAAATTCCCTTTCTTGATGATGACAAACCCTGTGCTTTTTACTTACTTGGATCTTGTAAGAACTCAGTTTAACTATCAATACAAAGTTTAGAAAATCAAATTATCTTCAAGGACCAGGTTAATTAGGTTAGAAATATCACTTATTCAGAATATGTAAAGCATAATATATCTTCCCCCTTTTGGCATCATCGAAAATTTTCATATAATGTATGAGTCTTAAATTTTAATAAGTACTCGTGGTCACTAGGGGAACTGCAAGTGCAATCATGGATTAACCATCAGTAATCGAGCAAATATATTTAAACTATCAAGGAAATATTAACATTTAACAAGAGCGAAAACAATAGATATCATTGATAAAAGATATGTTGATACCACAATCTACAACCAGAAAGCAAAAATATTAAAAACATAAGCAAAAAAGAAAGAAAAATCCCTAATCCAGGTCATTGAAGATGCTAGACATGTTCAGGAGATAAATGCTAGAATTCCTAAGGCTTGGGAGAGCTAGAGGGTTGGTTTTGGGCTTGCAGAAGATTCGGTATATTGTGAATAATTCCATCATTCTTCTCCTTTTCCTTATTGAGCTCAGTTCTGAGAGCACCCCTCTTAGATTCCACTTCTATCACACGAGCCTTTAGCCTAGCTATCTCAGCATCATTGGCTTCATTTTCCTGAACAAGAGCCCTGACTTTATTGTTGATAGGAGTCTTCTTGGATGAACTGGGTTCATTTGGGATGGCATTGACAAAGTAGTCACAAGCAAGCAGGGTATTAATACCAAAGTAATCCTTGCTTGTAGCCATTTCCCATTTCTTCAGAGGCACATACTTATCCAGAACTATAGTCAAAATAAAGCCATATGGGGTAGCATGAGCCTTGGAGCCATTGATAACCCTGTCCAATAGCTTGATTATGAATGCATGCCAATTAATTTTCCTTCCACTTTCAACTATTCAAGGTACTCCATCAGAACTAAGTCCATGTAATTTGCAATATGCCTTCTCTCCTACCTAGGCAATCGGCACTCGTTGACAAACTCAAAAATGACTTTGTGTCGTGGCTTCATTTCACTCTTGTGCACAAACTTTTCCTCATTCACCTTTGCAATATCACAAACTAGGAACTACAATATAGAACAATTAACAAGATTATAACTCAACTGTAGACGTACATAAGACTCGGTTAGAAACTGATCCTTAATGGGGTTGTCTTCTTGTTCTTGACAGACTAGTGACTTCAATGCAAGATGAATGCTTTATCTTCTTGAGTGAATATCACTGAATGCACGAGAAATGGTGTGTCTTGCACCAGGTTCTTTTATCATAAAAGATATCACAATAGACAGTGATGGCAAGTCTTGGTGTACTTCTTCCTAGTGAGAAGTGACTGTTGCAATGTCTATACAACCACTTCTGAGCAGTTGCGTTCCAGCTGGATAGTGGACTTTGTACTTCTGTCAGGACACACTAACGGACCGGGTCCTGGTTGTGTTCCTCTTTTGTAACAGTTTCCAGATGGTCACTTTCTTCTGCTACATTCCAGCTGTGCACTTGACATGTACTCCTGTCAGAGACCCCAACGGAGTAGGTCCCTATTGTGTTGCTTTTTATATTGATTGCGTACAGTCACTGACTTGTTCTTTTGTCGGAGAACTCTAAGGGACCAACGCATCGGGTCCCTATTGTGTTCCTCCTTGTGGCCGTTCATCCATTCCCTGATTTTCAGACTTCAAATAGTTCACATGATATGTGTATCCTGTGGTACAAGGTTCTCTATCTGGTTCTTCACAACAAGTTTGTTAGATCATCAAAACATAAGAAGCATAAGGCTAAGACGTTGAAAACCCATCAATTTCCCCATTTTTGATGATGACAAACTTAGGCATGGAAAGCATTTGTTTAGATTAGAATTAATAATTAACTACATGAGATGCCAGCAGTTCCCTCTTAATATTAGATCTCACTCCTTTGATCACAAACATAGTTTCCCCCTAATATTAGATCTCCCTAATTCGATCACAAGCATAGTTCCCCCCTAATCTTTTATTTCCCCCTTTTGGCATCAATAAAAAGAACAACTAGCATGTCGAGTAACATTAGCAGGTAATAAGTATAAAGAAGTCTAACACCGCTAGCTTATGCCACATATGTGCACACAACATAACATAAAAGAGAAGCCAGAGGAACACAGTATTGTACAAGGAGCGAAAGTGAAGTTGTTTCATTAATGTTTACATTTGACTGAGCAATGGCTGTGCAGTAAAGGTTAAGTTCAACATGCCATCACAAAACAAACAAAAAAGCAAACAAAAGTAAAACAGTAGCCACATGATATTATAGCAAAAATAGCTAGACACAAAGATGATACTAGGGGACACTAAGGGAAGAAGGCTTGGAGGAAGAGACAACAATGGTTTTGAGAACCAGGTCCACTATAGCATTTGCAGACAGTTGTTCTTCAAGTAGTTGTGCCCGAAGTCTCTCATTTTTATTAGTCAGTCGTGTCACCTCTCATTTACAGAACCAGGTCCTTTATCTGCTTGACTAGTTGAGTTTCCAGAATGGCATTTCGAGCCCTCAACCTTCTTATTTCTTCAGAAGCTACATTTTGAGCATTAATCAGCTGAGAAATGGTCGATATGCTTACACCAACTCTTTCTATACATTCACATTCTTCTAGAGTGGTCATAGAGAAGGACTGCTTGCGTGTGCCCACTCTGGGATTCCATAAGGGGACCTTATAAAATCTGAACACCTAAGTTAGGAGAAAGCCACAAGGAAACTCATGATTTCCACCCTTAAAATTTTCCACCTTCTGCATATGATCAATCATGATGGCTGGCAAATTTATTGGGACAAACTCGTCAAGCACTTCTATTAGGACAATGTCTTATCTTGTAGCAATAGAGCACCTCTCGGAGCAGGGTAAGAGCACTTTATTGACCAGTTCAAAGAGAAGTTGGTACTCAGGAAGCAATATCTTCTTATGCACTTGTTCTCCCTGTTGAAAGCTTGTTCTTTCATGATGACTCTCCGAAAGTTTACTCCACAGACACCCTTAACTGAGTTCATACCTTCACATGGAATTTTGAGAACCTTTCTCAATGTTGAAGCGTTGAGTACAATGTCTACTCCATTTATGAGTGCACAAATGTGATCCCCTTCAACAGTGAAAACAGATGTGTAAAAAGCATGTACTGCATCTTCGTACACTAAAAGCATTCTCTCTTCAAACAAGTGTTCCCATTGTTGAAATTTCATAATATCCAGAATTTGTCTGATCCCTGTCATCTCTAAAATTGCTGGATCAAATGTATGGTCCCACAACACTTTCTGAGTTCTTAATTTATGCTGCCAAAGACCACCACCACAGGTTATGGACCTTATTGAACCATGTTCCTTAACAATTTCCCTTTTTTGTTTGCTACACACCCTTCGACAGACTATCCTTTCCAGCTTGCTATCCCCACAGTATTATATTCAGACATGACTAGCTTAATCTGACTCCATTTAGACTTGCTGATGTACTTTACCTGACCCTTCCTGTTTCTCAACAGTTTCAGCAAATGCCTTTTCTATAAACTGTTGAGTTGTCATAGATTGTTGTACTGAGGAACTAGGTTTCTTAGAAGTATCTTTATCTACTTGGTTTACTAGCCCACTCTTGATAAAATTCTTTGGATTCATTTTCCTCTTTTTCCTTGTCTTGACACTCCCCTTATTTTTCTGAGATGAGGACTCAGAGCTCGCTTACTGTAATGACCTGATAGTGAGTGATTCGGAGGAAGGCTCTAAGAGCTTGGAGTGAATGGAAGGTACATGAGTGAGCTTGTATGGAAGAGAAATGGGTTCATCATAAGGCTTTTATGGGAATATCTCATGATCCAAGGATTCGAGGAGTTCTGTAGTTCTTGCATTTCCTAGAAGTGAGATTTATTCCCCTTGATACTTAGACGAGAGATAAGCTCCTTCATTCATCAGACTTTTTGTAGTTATAGCCATGATGTTATGAGTTGCTTCCTTTTCGGGTGACTCTTTGAGAGTCACTGAGTCCAACATGGAGGAGTTTATACACTGGTCAGGAACATCCTCTTGGGCTTCTGAAGCCTGGGGAGTAAAACCTTCTGTATGTTTTTTGAAGAGATCATAGGATTGACTAGACATATGATTCTTAAACTAATGGTAAATAGGGTTTAACAGAAATGCGAAGACAGTAGGAGTGGAGGAGAAATCGGGAGTAGGTAAGGTGGTAGAAGGCGTGAAATAGTGACACTCTGGTGTTGATTTGAAGGAAAGTGCCGAGGTAGGAGCGGTGCTAGAAGTGATAGACTGAGGCGAATGTTCAATCGCCATTAGATGAGCACTTGGCATACGAGTAGATAATATAAAGAGAGAGATTAAAAGATAATCCTAGCTATACAATGAATATGAAGGTTCATGACTTGTAGTAAGAGGGAAAGGAAGTTTTATAAGAAGAGGGGCTAATGATGAGTGGAGAAAGAAACATATTCTGAATAGTTGTGAAAACAGCGGTAGGTTTGTGGGGAGGTGTTACCATGTAGAGAGGATGAAAGGATTTAACGGACAATACATGAAACACAAGATGTTGAAAAGTCGGATGATGTGGCATCTGAATTACAAAATATTTATATATTTTTTTGTTTAGAAAGGGTATGAAAAATTAAGCACATTACTAATAACCTGAGATACATGAACCTGATGTAAAAGCAATCTTTTGAACTGGGTTTTAGCATCTCCCCCTTGCAGTTCATAACTGTACCTTTAACTTTTATAATCGTCATACGTGTTTACCTATAATGGTATTGATGTGAGTTAAGCTTGGTTAATAAATACTTTAGCTATCTTTACCTGACATAGCCAACAGATGGAGGATTAGGTTCTTCATTAGATTCTTGTGACCTCGCCTTCACCTTGATTTATCCGAAAATATTCTCTACTTGAGGCTTTGATGCAGACATATGGTGTTTGGTCTTCTGTTTTGCAATGCCTTCCACTAATCAATCCATTCTTTATATTGACCCTCAGAAGAGGATCTATCCCTTTAACGTGTTTGCAATTTCTCTCCAGTTTTTGATGAGGTCATTTTGTATTGCTTCCTTGTCTCCCAGAAGAGGAGCCATGAGTCATGACATGTGCACTTTGGTTTTCAAATTTGAGACAGAAGTTGGTTGAATAGAGAATATGGAGGTTAATTTGATTTCCCCACATTTTGTGTTATGCTTCTTGTGAAGTGCCATGAGTTGCATCTTTACTTCTTTTCGGTTTCAGTGGTAGCAAGTAAAGTACCAGGTTCCTTATGAGACATGGAGGATGATGTTGCATTGTCTTTCTCCAGTCTCCTTTATCTTGCTCACTTTATTATCCTCCTGATTTGAAGCCTCAGATATTTCCCAGAGACAAGATTGCTTCATCATATTAATCCTTACAGTTTCATTTTTGTCAAGGGAGAGTGTCTTGTTGATATCCCATGAACATCTCCTGCCATTTAATGCTTCCTTTATTTTAGACCTTGTGGTTTTGTTTTGTGAGTTGTTCCCCAGAAGGATGCCTTCACTTGTCTATTTGCATTATGCTTCCCAAGCTGATCCTTCCTGTTGTCAAGAATAAGGAATTTTCTCCCAATTGGTAGTTCCAAATAAGTTTTGATTTAGGAAGGACCTGGTTCGACACATGTTATCAAAGTAGAGAGCATTATTCATTCCTTTTGCTCGTAATTTTTGGTGATTCCATAGGCGATGAGCACTATCCATACATCTTTTTCCAGTTCTATCTTTTCCTACTCGAGTGCTAAAGGAACCTTTCTGCCTTTTCATTCACTGAGAATGTACCCTTTACTTTCTTCTAAAGGGTATATTCCCTTCATGCATGGTTTTCAGTGAGAAGCATTTCATGATATTTTCACCTGCGTGCTTTAGGCATCTATTGTCCATAGTCCATCGCACTTTGCTTCCTCTCACTGCTCCCTACACATGCACATCAAGGGTTAGATTTAGGAACCCAAACTAGTTTAGGTCCTTGTTACTATAAAAAGGATGAATGAGGGATTTCCTAGTCCACGCAGGCACCATCCGCTTTTTATGAGTGGTATCCGGTCCTTTGCTAGTAGTCACTCTATTAGTAAATGCTTTGTTCTTTTGAGCAGACTGAACCTTGGCCTGACAATTTTCTTTAAAATGGCCATTGTTTTCACAGTGGGTACATAGACAATTGTCAGGTATAATGACATACTTGCTGTGTGGGTTGTAGGGAGTTTTCTCCCTTTGGAACCCGATGCCCGGCTTGTTTCCACTATTGTTAAGATACATGGCAGTAACAACATCTGAAGACCAGGTCCACTTCAAGGATTTCTCAAGACCATTTCTTACTTTTTCCAACTCAGCTTGGAGTTGCTGATTCCTCTCGAGTTCACTGTAAAGACTATTTTTTGCAACAGTTAACTCCTTTTCCAGCAAGATGTGCGCCTCACTGGATATTTCTTTTCCTTTCCTAAGACTTACATTCCTATATTCTCTATTGAGTCCCTTAATGGTTTCCTCTAGATCAACGCATATCACTAGAAGGTCATCCCCTTCCTCTTCAGTAGAGGCAATGTTTTTTTCTATAGTGTGTTTCTTATTGCTAAGACCTTTTATTGTTTCTTTTAGATCAACAACTACTACTATCAGGTCATCTCTCTCATTATCCACACTAGTTATTTTTCATTCAGGGCCTCCCTCTCTAGTTCAAGATTAGCTATGGTTTCATTTAAGTCCACTACACAGACCACTAGATCATCTCTAGATTGTTCGACCTTCCCTAGTTCTATGGCTAGGATCTCCCTATCATTTACATGACTATACAACAAAAACCTAGTATAATCTCACCTAGTGAGGTCTGGGGAGGGTAGTGTGTATGTAGACCTTACAAGACTATAATACGCATCAACTAGGGCATTTGATAAAGACCTTAGTTTCTTAGAAGAATAGGATTTAGATTTCTCTTAACATCCCTGAAGTTTACCTCATCGTCTTCATCTTCTTCATCAGTATTATCTGACTGAGCCATTGACGAGAACAATGAACCATACTTTGTTGCTTCAATTTCTGCTGCCATCATGGTACTGTTTTCTGCATCTGATTCCCTTTTCGATTCACTTGAGGAGTCTTCCCACACAGTAAGAGCCTGCTTAACAATATTGTCAGCAACACATTTTCGATTGAATATTTTCTCTGGAACTAGGTTCATTTTTCCTGCTTTGTCAGGATTTTTCTTGTACTGCTCCTATTTCTCGAGTGGGCAGCCTTGGATGAAATGCCCTGACTTTCCACATCCGTGATAGAGATTATTGTTCCTTGTTTTACTTGAACTGCCCTACTTTGATATGCCACCATTTATTTGAACTATTTTTTGAAATCTCTTAGTAAGATAGGCCATGTCACTATGTTCATCACTTGAATAACTCCTTTCCGCCTTAAGCACCAGTTTTTTTCCTTCTTAGGCTCTCTTCTTTCACTGTCTTTCTTTATTTTCATCTTGTATGTTTTTAGATAACCAATCAACTCATCCATGGTTAGAGTCTGTAGATCTTTAGCTCAGTGATGGCATTTACCGTACTTTCCCAAGACCAAGGTAGAATACTGAGAATTTTCCTTACAAGCTTGTTTCGGGGAATGACATCTCCAAGTGAGTGAAGCTCATTTACGATGGAGGTGAATCTGGTGTGTATATCTTGGATGGACTCATCATCCTTCATCCTGAAGAGCTCGTATTCAATGGCGAGCATGTCGATTTTGGATTGCTTGACTTGAGTAGTTCCTTCGTGTGCAATTTGTAAGGCTACCCATATTTTTTTGGCAGTATCACAAGCTACATCAGGTCCTATGCCACCATTAAGATTTTCTTGGCACGATAGTTCTTTTCTACAACTTTTCTGTCAATGTCGTTGTACGTTCTTCTCCCTTTGGGCACCAATGCTCCTGTTTCTTCAAGTTTTTTCATGGGAATATGTGGACTATCACAAGTGATGTCCCAGAGCTCTGAATCTTCTTCCATAATGAAATCATGCATCCTGGTCTTCCACCAGCCATTATATTCACCATTGAATCCGGGAGATCTATAGGTTGATTGTCCTTCTTCAAAGCTTGGTGGAGCAGACATTAAGGATTCCTCTTGGGTGTTAGCCTGATAGGAGAAACCTGCTCTAATTCCAATTGATAGCTTACATGAGTCAACCAAACTATAGAGTACCTGGTCCTCTATGAGATAATACGTAGAATGAAGTAACGACAGAATGTAAAGAAGGCCAAAGATTTTTTACGTGGAAAACTCCTACACAAGGGGATCAGAAAAAACCACGACCTACACTTGTAGGCTTTAAATTCAACTAACTTGTAATCTACCTATTACAAGACATTTTGCAAACACCATATTGCAAAGACTTCAAACTAACTTGTGATGCACCACCACCAGTCACTCTATAACTCTCCTGGTTATAGAGGATTTAACTTATGACTATTCCTAGTCACAATATAAACTCTAAAGTTTATGAATTTTGTTTGTTTCTAAGACACCGCTTCTAAGAAAGCAAACTAGGAATTAATGTAGAATAATTAACAATATTACAACTCAACTAGGGACGTACATAAGACTCGGTTAAAAACTGATCCTTAGTGGAGTTGTCTTCTTGCTCTTGACACACCAATGACTTCAATGTAGGACGAATGTTTTTTCTTCTTAAGCGAGTATCACTGAATGCGCGAGAAACGATATTTTTTACACCAGGTTGTTTTATCACAAAAGATATCATAATAGATAGTGATGTCAACTCTATTGTGATATCAACTCTTGGTGTACTTATTCCTAGTGAGAAGTGAGTGTTGCACTGTTTGCACAACCACTTCTAGGCAGTTGCATTCCAGCTGGATAGTGGACTTTTGTACTTGTGTAAGGACACACCAATGGACCAGGTCATGGTTGTGTTCCTCTTTTGTAACAGCTGCTAGATGGTCACTTTCTTCTTCTATGTTCCAACTATGCACTTGACATGTACTTCTGTCAAAGAACCCCAAGGGAGTATGTCCATGTTGTGTTTCTCTTTACATTAATTGCGTACAGTCACTTACCTGTTCTTTTTGTCAGAGAACTGTAAGGGTACAATGTATTAGGTTTTGTGTTCCTCCCTGTGGTTGTTCATCCATTCGCTGATTTTTAGACTTCGAATAGTTCACATGAGATGTGTATCCTCTGGTACAGGTTCTCTATATAGTTCTTCACAACAAGTTTGCTAGATCATCAAAACATAAGAATCATAAGGCCAAGACATTGAAAACCCATCAAAGGGAAGACGGAAGGGAATCCATACTTGTCTATCTTTGTCTGGTGTAATCATCATATTCCTCAGTAGGGATGTCTAGAATCTCTCCTAGTTTCTCTACATCAAATGTCACTTGAACTCCTTTGACTTTGCTTGTAACTCTGCCATCTTTAACTTCAGCATTTGCCATGAATTCAATGATTTCATTTTTGGCCAATCTCCCATCCATCTGAAGGACCATGTACTTCCAACCCTGAGTAGCCAGTGTGTCAATCAAACGAACGATCCCTGGTTCCACCAAATCTTTCAGCTATCTTCCCTTCAAAAAATTTCCTTTGCCAAACATGGCCAGCTTGTCTTGTTCACCATCAGACTCACTTTCTTCATCACCACTCCATTCTTCTTCTTTAGAAGCTCTAAATTGTTTGCATTTTACTGCAGACTTGGTCCTCTTGGAGTAAGAAGGTTTAGTAGCCTTAGACACAGAGGAAGACTTTTTGGAAGAAGTCTTGGTCTTTTTGGGCTTGGGGGTCTGAACCTCCACTATTGTAACATTCTCCTGATGGACATGTTCCATCTCCTCAACATCAACAACTTCGGAGAACTCTGCAACTTTAACCTTTACTTTAGCCATCCTTTTCTTCTTACTTTCAGCCAGAGCCTTTTGTACATCACTCTCACTCTTTTTCACCCTACTTCTTGTGGCTTTTCCCTTTGGCAAGGAAATTTCATTAATTCTTGGGGAGGAAGCCTTTCTTTTCTTGAAGGGTTTAGGAGCATTGGGGCTTTTGATATGGGAGTTCTCCTTTTCTTTGGACCGTAACTTGCCCCTACCTTTTTCAAAAGGTCTGCCAGGGTCTCTTCAGTTGATGAACCAGGTTCATCTCCATGTGCACTTAGATTAACTAACCCTTTATCAGCTTCACCAGAACCGCTTCCCCCTGACTTCATGCCAGTTTTTGCGAGCAAGCATTTTTACTCTTCTTAGCCTGGGTTTGGGTTTCGTGCTAGGTGGATATGGGTATATTAATTAGAAGGAGTGAGCTATGGAGGAGTTCTAGGGTTGTCTTGTGGGTTTGTCATTATAGGTGATTTATTGAGAGAATTGGTGAGTTGGAACTTTGGAGAAGAAATCAATTGAGAGTGAAGAAGGCCTTTGACGGTTTTGAATTATAAGGATGGTAGGAAATAATGATGAGTATTTAAAGGAAAAGACTCATTTAACGGATAACGCTAGCTTTAGCGGTCAATTAGCACTATAATTAACATAAAATTGCAGGTTGAATGAACGGCTAGGCTTCCCTAAATTTTAGGCATTTTTTGTGGTAAGAATTCTAATGAGGACATAATTAGTTCAAAAACAAATGGTTAGGATTTCTAGGGAGTTGAACAATTGTAGGACTCTGTTCATGATTTAAATTTTATATTTCTAATTGTGCAGAGTTTAGAAAATATACCTTGGGCATTAAGATGAAACAATACCAATTAATCAGGTTCTTCATTTAGAATTCTCTTGACCATACCTCAATTTACACAATAGAGAAAATTTTGTAAGAGATTAGTGAGTCATATTAACACATATCACATGAGTATACTATTTACAGTATGAAGCTGCGTTAAAATTAATCTAGATATTTACAGAAGTTCAGATTTCCTAGTCAATTTTTTTTAATTTCTTTCATTCATTTTTTATTGTGCATTCTGATTTGGTCCTATTAGGTGATCTTTATCACCCCTAGTTTTAACCTGTTCCATTAAAAGTTTTCTCTACTGGGTGCGTTAGTAAAGATGTCAGCAATTTGTTTATCAGTAGCACATAATTCTATGGCAATCAATCCTTTCTCATAGTTATCTCTTAAGAAGTGATGTCTAACATTTATGTGCTTAGTCCTTTTATGATGAACAAGGTTTTTTGTCATATTTATAGCACTAGTGCTATCATAGAAGATAGGAATGCAACCAACTTCAATGCCAAAATCTATCAGCTGCTATTTGATCCACATCAATTGAGCACAACAAGAGGCAGCAACAACAAGCCTCAACAGTGGATAATGCCATTGAGTTATGCTTTTAAGTGGCCCATGATACAAGACATAACCAAGAAAATAAGCCATACCCGAGGTGTTCTTCCTATCCATAAGGAAACCTACATAGTCAGCATCACCATGCCCTACTAGATTGAAATTACTACCTTTAGGTACCAAAGACACAGTTTGGTAATGCCTTTCAAATATCGTAGTATCCTCTTGATAGCAGTCAAGTGCGATTCCTTAGGATTTGCCTGAAAAAGAGCACAAAGCCTTACATTGAAAACTATGTCAGGTATGCTAGTAGTGATATACAAAAGTGAGCCAATCATACCCCTATGCAACTTCTAATCAACAGATGAACCAGGTTCATCTATGTCTAATTTAGTAGTTGTTGCAATGGGTGTGTCTATTTCCTTTGATTCGTCCATTTTAAACTTTTTAATCAACTCTTTTGCATATTTCTACTGATGGATTATGGTTTCATTTGGGTTTTATTTAACCTGTAAGCCTAAGAAAAAGTTAAGCTCACCCATCATATTCATTTCAAACTCATTCCCCATTAAATCGTCAAAATCCTTATTTAGTTTGTCAGTGATTGCCCCAAAAATTATGTCATCAACATATATTTGTACCATAAGAAGATCCTTATCTTTTTCCCCGAGGAATAGAATACTGTCAATTTTGCCTCCTTTGTAGCCATGTTCAAGCAGGAATTTGGACAGTCATTCATACCATGCTCTAGGAGCCTGCTTGAGTCCATAGAGAGCCTTGTATAATTTGTACACATGTTCCGGACACTCCTTGCTCTCAAACCCTGGAGGTTGTTTAACAAACACTTATTTTTTTAGGTAGCCATTCAGGAAGGAACTTTTGACATCCATCTGATGAAGAGTAAATTCCATGTGTGCTGCAAAGGCTATGAGGAGTCTTATTGCCTCCAGTCTTGCAACTAGAGCAAAGGTCTCATTATATTCTATACCCTCCTCTTGGCTATAACCTTGGACCACCAGTCTTGCATTTTTCCTTGTAATTGTTCCATCTTCATGAAGCTTGTCTCTGAAGACCCATTTAGTGCCAATTATTAATCTGTCATTGGGTCTTGTAACTAGATGCCAAACTCGACTTCTCTCAAACTGATTGCGTTCATTTTGCGTTGCATTTACTCAATTTGCATCCTGCATAGCCTGAAATTTTTTTTTTTTAGGTTCAATGAGAGATAGGAAAGCATCAAAAGCACACAAATTCTTTAATCGTGATCTAGTTTTAACTCTAAAGGTTGGATCGGTGATTATGTTCACAAAGATGAGAACTTTGATACTTGTGAGGTTTCACAACCAACTAATTTCTGCTTGATGTTTCTCCCAAATTCTGTTGCTGAGGAATAGGTTCATGAACAGGTTCATTTAGGGGACTGTTTTCGGTTCCTCTTTGTTCAGTTCCACTTGTCAGGTTGCCCTGGATGGAATAACCTGTTCCATCACCTATTCATTATTTTGGTGCAACTTTAGCTTGAGCTGAGACATCACTCAAATCTTTTACCAGCCCAATAGCTTCATCTTCATATTTTTGTCTCTTAAAAAGAATGTTAATTTTATCAAAAACTATATGTACACTTTCTTCTACACACAAATTCTTTTATTTAACGCTTT
Source organism: Nicotiana benthamiana (assembly GCA_034376525.1). Lineage (NCBI taxonomy): Eukaryota > Viridiplantae > Streptophyta > Magnoliopsida > Solanales > Solanaceae > Nicotiana > Nicotiana benthamiana. Next base: position 87,667,866 of record CM067330.1, read on the forward strand.
ATAAGCTTTGGTATATGAAGAATATCCCAAGAATACTCCATCATCACTTCTGGGATCAAACTTACCTAGGGAGTCCTTTGAATTATTGTGCACAAAGCACTTGCATACAAATGCCCTAAGACGAGATATATTTGGTTTTCTCCCTTTGAGTAACTCATAAGGAGTCTTCTCTATAAGAGGTCTAGTCATGCATCTATTAATGATGTAATATGCAGTATTTACAGCCTCTGCGTAGAAGCTATGGGACAATTTACTAGAAAGAAGCATAGTCTTAGCCATATCTTTAAGAATCCTATTCTTTATTTCAACTACTCCATTTTGTTGAGGACTCCTAGGGGTAGAAAACTTATGACCTATACCATGAGTGTCACAAAATTCAACAAACTTAGCATTTTCAAATTCAATTTCATGATTAGACCTGATTGATGCAAGTTGATTACCTAGTTGTTTCTAAGTTTCTCTAACAGAGGCAGTAAACATGTCACATGCTTCATCCTTAGATGTTAAAAATAGTACCTAGGTCAACCTAGAATAATCATCAATAAGTATCATCAGATATTTCTTACACCTATGCTCAATGTTCTTATTGGACCACAGAGGCCCATATGAACCAGTTCCATCGTCCTGGTTGTGCTTATAATCTTCTTGCTTTTAAAGGATGATCTTACCTGCTTCCCTCTTGCACATGCCTCACAGACTTTGTCTTCCTTAAATTTGATGTTAGGTAACCCTATCACAAGGTTCGTGGAGACTAATTTGTTGAGTTGATTCAGACTTGCATGACCAAGTCTTTTGTGCCACAAGAGGGAATAATTGTTCAACACACTCAAGCAAGTGAGCTTATTTTCTGAAATAGTGGATAACTCTACAATGTAAATATTGTTTATTCTTTTTCCCTGTAAAACAATCTTGTCAGTGTAAGATTAATCACAAAGCATGGTAAATGCTAAAAGGTTATCTTTATCACACAGTTGTGATACACTGATTAGGCTATATATTAAGACATCTATCAAGTAGACATTCTCAACGAAATGTGAGTCTGTCTTACCTGCCTTTCCAACCCCAATAATCTCACCTTTCTTCCCATTTCCAAAAGAGACATTACCTTATTTTAAATCCTTAAGTGAAAGGGACTGGTTCTGACTTCCAGTCATATGTTTTGAGCAGCCACAATCCATGTACCATATTTGGCTACTTCCCTTCACTTGGACATGCAAAAAGAAATCAGGGGTTAGTCTTAGGAACCCAAACTAGTTTGGGTCCCTTTCTATAGGAAAATGGGTAAATTAAATCCTTTTTTTAGCCCACCCAGGCAACCTATTTTTCTCTTGAACAAAGGTTTTATTCTTTTGACTAACCTTTTCTTTTTATATTACATTCATTTTTATAATGACCAGTCTTGCCACTGTATGTGCAGATTTTGTTTCAGGAAGAATGATGTACTTGTTTTTGGGGTCCCACTTAAGTGCTTGGGTCCCATAGCCAAGTCCTCTCTTATTGCTAAGGTTAGCCAGGATAGTGCATTAGATGCCTTATTTCATTTGCAAGTTCTGCCTAGTTCATGCTTTACCTTCCCTAGGTCTTCTTTTAAGACTATTATCTGCTCATCTTTCTTGTACAACTCATCCTTTATATTTCATAGATTTTCTTCTAAAGTGAGACATGTGTGATAAGCTTTCTTCTTACATATTCCTAATTTTAGTTTTAAATTCATATCTATGTTTTAAGACACTGGTTTGAAGTTCAAGAACATGGTTCTTCAACTCAACATTCTTACTGTCACTCTGATTAGCCCTAGATTCTAGACACTTAGATTTTAAGATCACACACTCCCTAGATAGATGTTCCTTCTCATTGTTAGTTACCTCAGACTCATCGATGAAGTCTAGAAATAGTTCAGATAACCTTTCTTTAGACAAAAAATTAATTTTGTCTTTGAGATGAATCATACTTACCTCTTATTTATCGTCTGATTCTCTGATGGCCATAAGTGCTTGTTCATCTCCAACTTCCTCTTCTGAGTCCTCATATGATGTTTCTCTCCAAGCAGCAACCATAACCTTTGTTGATCCTTTGTTCCTTTTGGGTTGAACATGTTGCTTCTTCCTATTCCTTTGTTCAACCCTTTCCTTCTTCCATTCAATTTCCCACCGAGGATAGTTCTTGATTATGTGATCAGTCTTACCACATTTGTAGCAGCCTTCGTTGGTTTGTTTCTTATGAGCCCTTGGTTTGTTGAAGGTTGTACCTCTTGTAGAACCCTTTCCTCTCATTAGTTACTTTTTGAAATCCTTTGTGATCATGACCATTTCATCATCCTCTAGATCTGCACCGTTAGCTATTATGAGAGCCAGACTCCTTTCCTTATTAGGTGCATCCATTTTCATAGTTTGCCTTCTCAGTTCATAAGCAGTGAAATTTCCAATAAGTTCATCCAATTTGAGAGTAGCAATGTTCTTTGATTCCTGAATAGCAGTAATTTTGCTTTCCTAACTTATTGGCAATATCCATGTCAAGATTTTCTCAACCTTGTCTCCTTCAGGGATAATTCTCCCAAGAGATTTAAGTTCATTTGTTAGTGTTGCGAACTTTGTGTACATCTCATGGATAGTTTCTCCTTCCTTTATAGTAAAATTCTCATATTGTGAATATAGCAGAGTTCCTCTCGATCTCTTTACTTGAGGAGTTCCTTCATGACCACTTGTAAAGTATCCCATATCTCCTTAGAAGTGGCACAACTTTGAATCCTACTGTACTCGTCTGAACCCATTCCACACACAAGCCATTTCTTGGCCTTGGAATTCTTTTCTCATTTCTTCAAGTCTTCAGTAGTACAACCACTCTTGTCTTTGGCACGTCCACTCCTTTAGTATTCTTCTTTGTAGTAGCCGGGGGACCATCAATCTACTATAAGAAAAGGTCTTTAGCGGCAATTAGGTAATTTCCACTAATGAATTATTTAAGCTAAAATATTAGCGGCACATGACCATTATCTGGTAAAAGACATATTTTTAACGATAATAAAAAAATTGCCACTAAAAATCCCTAAATTGAATTACTCTTTTTATTATTTAATTCCCCCCTCCCCGTACAATCTTTTCCTCCAATTTTATGGGACAATACATTACATTCCCTCCAATTAGAAAATCCTACAATTAAAAAACAATAGGAAAAACCAAACCCTGTAATTAGATGATGCAGAACGACGCATGTAATTAGAAAGATAGGAAGAACGACGGAAAACCTGTGCAGCATTGTTGAAAAACCTTCGCCCTGCACGGTCTCTGGTCATCCCAGGTCGTTCTCGATCGAGTTACATATAATTTTGGGTTGACGCTTCTCGATTATTATCAGTCTTCTCTGTCAATCTTCTCCTTGAATCTTTGCCATGAACGTCTTTAACTTCTGTTTCGTGTAGGTTTCAAGAATTGTAGCAAAAAGCCTTCGTCTCCTTCAATTTCTGCTCTTAAGCGGTAGAAGTTTTTGCTTACCAGGTTTCAATTTTAATTTTTAATTTTTGATATCTAACTACGGCCTTTTGGGATTAGCGGAAGTATAGCGTTTTCTGTGTTTACTAAGTCGTTTGTGATATCTGGTTGTTGTTAGATTGATTGTTAATTGATTGAATTGATTCCTCCTCTGATATTCTCTTATTTTTGAATTGGTTCCTCTGTTTTTAAGGCTATTATTATTTTTGTGATTTTTCAGAAAATTTTTAGTGTCAGTTGATGCATATTGATGTTTTAGTTGAATGTTGGTAGTCGAGATATAAATTCAACCATGTTCAACTTTTTGCCCGAGTATAAATATATATATATATATAGTTTTATAAGACAAATACTGTATGTATTGGATCAATTATACTATGATATCTGATATTGTAAACTTGTAATGTGTTATCATATATAGCCCATCTGGAAAGCTGGTTCAGATTGAACATGCATTGGCTGTTGTTGGATCTGGTCAAACTTCATTAGGGATTAAAGGTAAATCTAGACTTAATTTAAGTGCAAAGTTACTGATATAGTGGTAGCTTTGACTATTATTCTTTCTTTTTTTTTTTAAGTTTAACATTGGCTTCTATTGATATCAACAAATGTACATAAGAGTGTTCTTAGTGGTAGTATAGACTAACTACCACTGCCTAAACAACTATACTGCTATTACAAATCAAACTAGGAACTAGGAATAGTAATTAAGTTGTCGCAGCCCCTTTAACCATTTCTTGCATCTTCTGCCACGTGCATGAATAAGAATTGCAATCTCTCGGCACACAAGATTATCATCAAATGGTTTCTTCTCAATCCTGGACCAAATCCTACTGGTAACTGGGCAATCAAAATACAAGTGCTCAAACTCTTCAATGTTCTGACTGCAAAATACACAGGTTTCATCAACACTGATGCCAAATTTGAGTAGTCTGTCAACTGTTGGCAATCTACCATGGGCAGCCATCCACACAGTAAATTTATGTCTAGGCAAGACATTTGTGGTAGCCATCAAGCTCTTCCACTCCATTCTAGGACAAACTGGAAATAAAGAAAGGTATAAAGAATGGATTTGGAATTTTCCAGACTTACATAAACTTGAAAGTCTAGACAGGAGATCTCCTTGCAGGTTGTTAGCATCCATAACATGAATTCTGCAGTCAATAATCTTCCTAGTTATCCAAGAAGCATTTTTTGGACTAGCCATTGTTTCAATGTCTTCATTCTTTATGTAATAAAAATGAATCCATTTGATCCAAAGGCAATCCTTTTTTCTTGCTAGATCCCAAAGTAACTTAGATACAGCAGCTTTGTTCCAAGTCTGAATGTCAATGATATTTAAACCACCAGCAGTAACAGGTCTACAGATTTTATCCCAAGCTATCAGTGATCTTTTGGATACTGTTCCATTTCCTGTCCATAGGAATGATCTGCAAATGGCTTCAATTGCTTTCACCACCTTCTTTGGCAATATAAAAATCTGGGACCAATAAGTTTGGACTCCAAACAATACTGATTTGATAAGTTGACATCTGCCAGCATAGGATAAGAATTTGGCAGACCAACATGTAATTCTATCAGTGATTTTCTCAATCAGAGGCAGATAGTGATGAATACTTATCTTCTTTGAGTGTAAAGGAATGCCCAAGTACTTGAAAGGGAGATGCCCTTCACTGAATCCCAAGTCTTCAAGAATAGCCTCTTTTTCAATCTGAGAAATGCCAGCAAAATATACAGCACTCTTAGACTTGTTGGCTGAAAGTCCAGATGCTGCAAGAGAATGATAAGAATGCATCATGCAGTAATTGAATAGATGTTAGATCAGCTCTACAAAATAGCAACAAGTCATATGCAAAGCAAATATGAGAACAGTTGAGCTTCCTGCATCTAGGATGAAAGTTAAAATCACCATTCTTATGTAATTGATGAAGGTTCCTGTTGAGATACTCCATTGCAATAACAAATAGGTAAGGAGACATAGGGTCTCCTTGCCTAATACCTCTTCTGGCTGAGAATGGTTTAGTGAGACCTCCATTAATCACTAAGGAATAAGTAACAGATGAAACACAAGCCATAATCCAATCCACAAATTTTGCAGGAAATCCAAGGTCAACCAACATCTGTTTAAGAAATCTCCATTCAATAGTATCATAAGCCTTTCTTAAATCAACCTTTAGTACACACCTAGGTGATATACCTTTCCTGCCATATCCTTTGAACAGTTCATGACTGAGTAGAACATTATCTAAAATACTTCTCCCTTCTATGAATGCTGACTGTCCTTTTCCAATAATGTTGTCAATTACATCTTTCAATCTTCTAGTAATGACTTTAGAAATAATCTTGTAGAGAGTGGTGCAGCAAGCAATGGGTCTGAAATCCTTAACTGTTTTAGGAGTTTTAACCTTTGGAACAAGAGCAATAGCAGTAGTATTCAGCATGTGTGGCATATGACAAGTAGTAAAGAATTCCTTAGTAGCAGCAAATATATCCATCTTGACAGTCTCCCAGTTTTTAGTAAAGAATTCCACAGGAAAGCCATCAACACCTGGAGCTTTATCATTTGGCATATCTTTTACAGCATCAGTAATCTCTTCCATAGTTACCTCTCTAATAAGAACCCTTTGCTGATCAAGGGTAAGACATACTCCCTCTTTAACAACAGCAGAATTAAGGCAAGGTAGTTCAATAGGTCTATCCCCCATCAAGGATTTGAACACTTCAATAAATTCATGTTCAATAGCCAGAGGCTCAGTAAGTTTAACACCTGTTTCTGTATAGATAGAAGTAATATTGCTTTGGCTGGATCTTATCTTCCACTGTGCATGAAAATATTTGGTATTAACATCACCACAATCAATCCAATTAGCCTTTGATTTCTGCCTCAAGACTTGCTCCTCTACATTACTCCACTTCTCTATGTTAAAAAGTGCTTCCTTCTCTGCATTGAATAAGAGAGTTGAACCAGGGTTCCTCATCATCTGACTTTGAATAATGTCCAGTTGCTCCCTTGCATAAATCAATTTCTGCTGATAAGAAGCCATGTGCCTATTGAGTCCCTTCAGCTGCTGCTTCAACTCTTTAAGTTTATGCCAGATCTGTTGCATTGATGATCCTTGCCCTATTTGGTTCCATACCTGCTGTAGAATATTACCAAATTGAGGATCCTCCATAACAGTGTAATAAAGCCTAAAAGGTTTAGGATGAAAAAGCCTTTGCCTTCCAAACTTAATAAAAATAGGAGTATGATCAGATTGAATGATTCAAGAAATCAGCTTCCACATGACTGTATTGCTGTAGCCATTGAAAGTTCCCAATTGCCCAATCTATCTTACTATATACCTGTTTATTTGTCCAAGAATACCTCCAACCTTTTGATCTGACAGGAGTAAGATGAAGGTCATATATCAGCTCTTTGAAATCCTTTACCTCTGCATCTGTTACAGGAGATCCAATTCTGTCCTCAGTTGATAAGACAACATTGAAATCTCCACTTAATAACCATGCATCCTGGCCAGGGATGGAAAGACCCCTGAGATCACTCCAAAGCTGCTTCCTAAGTGAGATTATATTATAAGCATATATGACACTTAGTTGGAATTTAATTGCTGATGCTGTATCTTCAACACTGCAATGAATAAACTGATCAGTGGTACCTAAGATGTGGACCTGTAAATGTGACCTCCAAAGTAACCATATCCTGCCATTAATTGCTTTGGGATAGTTGTGATGAAACTTCCATCCTTTAGCAATTTTATTAAGTATACTATGAGATTTTGGTTCCTTTACTCTAGTTTCAATGCAACCTAGAATATCAACCTTATTCTTCAGCAGAAAGTTTTTTAATTCTTTCTGCTTATGGGCCTTGTTAAGCCCCCTAATATTCCATGTAACAACAATCATGAAATACTAGACAATCCTAAGGAAGGCCCAGGATCCTGCAATTGGCCTCTCCTACCCTCATCCAGAATTCCATTATTAATCATCTCTTCTAATTTCTCCTGCATTGTGCCATCACTATCCACAAGCTCCAACCTCCCAAGCTCATCCATAGCTCCAATACTAGCAGCCATATCAGTACCAATGGGAATTCTTTGAGAGTTATCCATATTTTGATCAGCACTTACAGTAGTATTAGTGGCAGCATTTCCTTCACTAACCAATGATACTGGATGCATTGGATGAGTAGGAACTACTGTTGCATTGACATCATCTTTAGCCAAAGAGGTGGTTATTTCAATGTTTCCTTTTGGGATCCATTTCTGCCTTGGCTGTTTGTTCCTCACCTTATTTCTAGCCAGATTTGCTTGAACTTCCTGCTCTTGTTTTCCATCAGTATGACTGTTATACCAACAGTCCATTGAATTATGCCCAAACTTCAAGCAATGGTTACAAAATTCTGGTTTCCAATCATACTCAATGTCTTGGATTTTCAAACCAAATGGAGTCTCAATTTCAATTTCCTCAGGTAAAGGAAATGCTACATCAACTTCCACCAGTACCCTTGCAAATGATATCTTCTCAAAATGAGCTGTAACTTTATCAGTATACAGGGGTTTACCAATAGTACTAGCTAATTTACTGAGTATTTCAGGGGACCAATACCCCAAAGGTAATCCAGGAAATCTCACCCAAATAGGAATTGTGCTGAGGATGCCATTTTGCATAGAAAAATCAACATCCCAAGGTTTCAGAATCATCGGCTTGTTCCTATATGAATAAGGACCAAATTGAAGCACTTGGTTCATATCCTCAGCAGATTTAAACCTAAACACACAATAGCCATCTCTATGCATTAGAATTTGCGGCTTAGACACAAAATTCCACACATGCAACACAAAATTCTCCATGGCTTTCTCATTAGGATTATCACCAATGATATAACCAATGAGAGAATTACTCCAATACTCAGTTTGTGGTTTCAATTCATCCATATTGATTTTAACAATCTTCTTTCCATCCTTATCAGTAGGAGGAACAAATGTTAAAACCTTCCCCATATTATGTTTACCTCTAACAATCTCAGCCATATTAGGAGGTGGTTGCTCAGCAACTGCAATGTCTGAAAATTGAAGCTTCCTCACAGCTTGACTATCTCGATCTGCATCAATCACCTTCAATTGAGTCTCAGAACTCGCAATTTTCTCTGCATGCAAAGGTAATTTGGATTGGAATTTCTCTGGCAAAAAGTTTCCAAACGTCAAAGGTTCAAGCTCCTTCGTTACTCCTGGAGCTGGAGTGACGATCTGAGGTGGAGAAGGAGGGGGTTGTCGCCGGCGACGCGCCATTTCAATGGAGGAAGCGTCGTGCTAACGTGCGCTTTTTAGGCGCACTGTTCCATTGTAACGTGCGCCGAGAGCTTCTTAACAAAATATCCGTGCTGACCTTTTTTTTGGCAATTCACTAGTTAGACTAATGCCTTTTCTTTCGTCCAGCTTTGATTATTATTAAATTACTTAGTATTATTAATTAGGTGGCTTGTGCTCCCATACGGGGGTATTTACTTTAGTGAAGAATATAGTTGTGTGATTTCGTATTGTGGGGTCATTTTATATATCATTGAAGAAATTCCTTGTGATTAAAAGTTTTAATCTTCTTTTGTTCTCTTAGCACGATTATATGTTGTGTAGTTCTTGTAGTGCTTTAATGTACATGTGTCTAATTGGATGAATGCAACTGGTAATGGTGTTGTAATTGCTACTGAGAAGAAGTTACCGTCCATCTTAGTTGATAAAGCATCTATAAGTATATATATTCCTTTACACCGCCATTGTTGTCTACTCATGAGTAAATAAATGTTCATAGTTAATTATAGTAGCCAGAATGACTGTTGATAGTTAAGAAAAGATACAGGTGCTCTTATTTTTTTCTCTGGAGTTGATTCTAGTATATATATCTCCTGCTGATGTAAAAATATTTCTGAATTTATTGAACTTACTTTTCTGAATTCTCCATTTAAATGTGATATTATCAGGTGGTATCATAACTTGATAATTATTTTTTTAGTGCATAAATAACTCTTATCTCTAGAACAGTATTTATTGCAAGACTTTGTTTATGTTACCTGAGTTGTTGATATTTTTCACATATGGTATTTGGATGATGCTTCCTCATGTTTTGCAAATGGCTTGCTATTTGTTGGGGTCAATTTAGTACTAATATAGCGTAATGCAGCTAGATAATTTTTATTTTGAAGAAGGAACTATGTGAACTAGAGGTCGCAACCGACTGGTAATTGAACAAGATAATGATGATGATGTGCGAACTTACATTGAGCATTTGATGGATGGTCAAAACCATTTTGCAACCTGACCTTATATTAAATAGTTGATGGATAATCACAACTCTTCTGAAGACCAGATACATGATGATCAATTTTGTGATTTGAATAGTTCTACTGGTGGTACTGAAGTTCAACAAAATGATGATGAGTCAGGTAACACTTTTCTCTAGAATCCTTTTTAAATCTTAATTATTTAAGAGAATTAGAAAGAACTTCAAGCCCAAACCTACCACTTTTCTCTGAAATTATTTTCAAATCTTAATATATCTACTACTAGTATATTTCTTTGTGACAATAATGAGTGTGAACTTAATAAATGTACATATTCTTTTTTTAGAATTCCAATTCTTTATAATTCTATTGGAGAATATATATATATATACATACATATATATATATATATATATATATATATATATATATATATATATATATATATATATATATATATATATATATATATATATATATATATATATATATATATATATATATATATATATATTTCTCTATTATTTTATTTTCCCTTTATTTTTGTTGGTATCAGAGCCAGAAGATTTTCGGACCACTATTTTATGAGACAACAATATATTTCTTGTTATAAACTAAAGTAAAAGACAAGAACAATAGAACAAGAACAATAGCAATAGAGAGAAGAGTAGAGAGAGTTCTTCTTATTGAGTTGAGAGGGGTCTCAAGGATGATTTACAATGGTAGGGGGCACCTCTATTTATAGGGGAGAGGAAGATTTAGCTACCACTAATAGAACTCTAAAATCTCTCTAATTAGATACATTAAAGACATTCACCTTAAATAGAAGTGTAAGAATCTTCTATTTCATAACACTCCCCCTTGAATGTCTATTCAATGATGTGCCTCATAAAACCTTAAAACCAAAACCCAATGGGAAAAATTAAAGTAAGGAAAAAGAGTACACATGTTTGAATATGCGCCTATTGGTTGCCTCGTTAAAAACCTTGCAAGGAAAACCCAGTGGGACAAAACCTTGTAAGGGAAAAAGAGTGCAACGCGCATTGACTCCCCCTAATGAGTACATCGATTTATATCCTTGAGCATTTGCATTCCAATCTTGTGCATCATCTTGAAATCATCATTCTTGATAGATATGAACATCTTCATATAATGTCGTGGAATAGCTCTTCAATATCTCCATAGATGCATTCTTAAATCCATCATGCTTATAGTTATGGCAAGATTCATATGTACACAAATTGTACTTAGGATGCGGTACTTCAGGACCAAGAATTGCATATGCTTCAAGCAACTTAAATCTTTCAAGTTAAGTCATATAAGTCGCATAATAGACTTTAGCTGCATATCAAGTTTTCATTAGTGATACTAAACAAATAAGATATCGAAAACTGACTATACATACCTTTGACGTTTATACTTTCAAGCATTTGAACTATAGGTTCAAAACTTCATGTCTTTCATATGGAATCAATTCTTCTTGAATTGTATCTCTTCCATTTAGTTACTTTCTTTGAGTCAGCAAATGCGTATAGCATGTTTTGCAATATGTTGCAATTGCATTTCCCTTTTATGAACTACAGGTTCATATCATGATATTCGGGGATATACATATACAAATGATAATTAATCCCATGTAACCTTTTCTCAAGCGTTTATCATGTCTCCCCCTCATGTTAGTAAAGCTAACTTGTTTCCTCAACTTTGGGAAATCATCTTTGTGCATTATCATGTCAATATACACAGCACATTAATAATAAGATGAAATTATTTGGTTCCTGACCCTGAACCACTTTTGAGGGGAGAATATACTCTTGTATACAACTTATATCAAACTGATATATACAACTTCGTTCTCATAAGGAACAGTTTAGCTATTAAGTGGAAGCACTCAATAATTATCTTGCTAAACCAACTTTGATATAAACCAACTTATCAAGATGAACTGTCTTGAGTAGAGAATCTGGAAAATATGCTCGAAGTTAGATTACTGAGCGATTTACCTCGCAAGCACTGCCAGGCTGCGGGTTAATAACAATGGCGCATGTAACCATATCATAGATGCATCATATGTGGTATACATGGCAGGTGAATGGGCCCATATTCACCTTTGATATTTCCAGAATCAAGGGGCTTCAACCCGAACTCTTTAGTTGGTCAGTTCGTTACTGAGAACAAGAACTTCTAGTTCTTTGATATTCACCTATGTGAATTTGCACATCATACTTCAAATGAGATGGCTAACACGAATGTCAACTGAATAAATTATCAATATTGGTAAACTTCAAATTTACACCATGACATGTGCACTTATCAATAAACTTCGGGTTTATTATGACATGGGTTTTATACCAATAGATATCCACTTTATTGTGGCATTCTTTCGTTTGTGTAGTACAAACTGGAGAACAAAGCGGGTAGCTTTTCATATACAAATTACCCCGCTACAAGTTGTAGTAATAGGAGAATCAAAGCCTTCCTTTATTTATAGTCTCAATATAATCAATCGCTTTCGCGTGTACTTTGGAAACTGAATAAGTTTCTTTGAGACTTACTACAGCACAATACTCAATCGTGTTTCTCCAACATAGTAATAATTGGCTCTTCGAGAGCTCTCAATTAATTTTGTACTACCACAGACTGAGGTTCAAGATCCTCACATTCTTGCATTCCGTATTTTCAAGAGTCTCGGGCTCAATAGATTCTTCGTGAATCTCGGAATTAATCAAATCATGAGCGTCCTCATGTGATTCTTTCATAGTGTCATTTAGATCGTTCTTTTTCCTCTTTCTAGGATTTCGATCTTTGGAACCTAATGGTCTGCCACGCTTCTGGCGTGCATTTGACTCATTGGATATGACACTAGATATTTGTCCAATAGGGACTTCAATACGGATCGGAACATTTTCCGCGTGAATGTGGGATTTCGTTATCCTCTTCAAGTCCGTAAATGCGTCAGGCATTTGATTTGCTATTCTTTGCAAATGGATAGTCTTTTGTACCTCTTTCTTTCAAATAGAGGTATGTGGATCAAGATGAGATAATGATACATTTTTCCACAAAATTTCCCATTTGGTTTCACCGACTTCTCCCCCAAATTTTGGGAAAAGTGTCTCATCAAATTGACAGTCTGCAAATAGTGCAGTGAACAAATCTCCTGTCAATGTTTCGAGGTAGCGAATAATGGAGGACGATTCATACTCAACATATATTCCTAACCTTCTTTGCAAACCCATTTTGGTGCGGGATGGCGGTGCTACAGGCACCTATACTGCGCATCCAAAGCTTCTTAAATGGGATATATTGGGTTCATGACCCAAAACCAATTGCAATAGGGAATATTTGTGATAATTCGTCAGTCAGAGACGAACTAGCATTGCTGCATGCGAAATGGCGTGACCCTAAGCCGAAGCGGGCAGCCGACAAAGTAGCATTGCTGCATGCAAAATGGCGTGAACCCAAACCGAAATGGGCAGCTCCGTTTTCATGAAGAATTCAAGATTATTCTCATCTATTATCCATTAACTTTGCAAACGCAAGGTTGCGTGATGGCAACAAGCACACATTAGACCATCTACAGGATGCGTCTATCAAGACCATGAAATACCTAAGCTACCCACTAGGTGGGTGAATAGGTCCACAAATGTCCCCTTGTATACGTTCCAGAAACTGGGGTGACTCAGTCCCAACCTTTGTTGGGGATGGTCTGATAATCAGCTTGCCTTGATAACACGAAGTTCAAGGATATTCATTACCTGAGAGAATTTTGAAATTCTTTAACGAATGCCCATATGAGCTTTCTATAATCCGTCTCATCATGGTTGATCCTGGGTGACCCAGTCGATCATGCCAAAGTACAAATGTATTGGACTCAGTATTCTTTAGATTTACTGTTGAATGTGCCTCAATTGCACTAATTCTTGTCCAATACAGGTCACAAGATAAAGACGGGAATTTCTCAATAACCCTCTTTTGGCCGGAGACATTCTTTAAAGTGAGGACGAGATATTCAAGATTATCTTCATCCATTGTCTCAATATTGTAGCCATTCCGGCGTACATCTTTAAAACTCAACAAGTTTCTTCTTAGACTTGGAGGAGAATATTGCATTCTCTAAGATAAACGTCATGCCTTTGGGCAGAGTTACATTTGCTCTTCCGGAGCCTTTCAATCAGTTTACTTCCCATGGTATGACATACAAAAGGAATACATGAATATAAGAATAAACAAGTTCAATTCTTTTGTGTCACATAATATTTTCAAGATCTGCTACTAACAGTTGACTAACAAAATCAGATATGTTGTCCATAATCAATTACTTTGCAGTTTGAAAATTTCAGCGTTTTTCATAAGACAATCGATTATTAAACCCACACAATCGATTGTTGGAACATAGACAATCGATTGTTTTACATAGACAATCGATTGTGGATGATTTTTGAAAAATTCCAGATTACACTGCCTAACGACAATCGATTGTTAGATATAGACAATCGATTGTGGGTGATTTTTGAAAAATTCCAGACCTCACTGTTTCAAGACAATCGATTGTTAGACAAAGACAATCGATTGTTGGCTATTTTTGAAAATTTCCAGACCTCACTGTTTCAAGACAATCGATTGTTAGTCAACGACAATCGATTGTTGATCAATTGTTTTTCAACTTTAATGCGAAAATAGTTGATAATCGACTAGTTTTTCAGGCTAGTCGATTACCCCCACTGGAAAATAAAAGTTTTATTGATATTTGAGCATATTGAAGATATTCTAAAGAACTACTGCTAACATTGCTTTATGAACTAACTAATACGAGCTAATGCTAATGACTATTAGTTTATTCACTAACTAATACAAATAAGTAGAACAAAATCAAATAACTCCATCTTCTTTCATCACGGATCCATCGCCGATTAGGTGGTCTATTTTTCCATCGGGTTGCTCAAAGAAGTCTGCCACATCCAGGTGGGTGATATCCTCATTGTCGTTATAGACAAAATTTGTTTCAGGGCCTTTTCTCTTTCGAGATGCTTGATAAAGGTCAACCAAGTGTCTTGGTGTACGGCAAATCCTAGACCAGTGCCCATTTCCACCGCAACGATAACATATAGTTTCTGAACTATTTGCCTTAGGATCTTCTGGACCCCGTTTCTGCTTTCGGTGGTTATCTCTCTTTGGGGGGTGACGGACTTCTTTGGAATTTCTTCCTTGTCCACGTCCTTAGCTTTGACCCCGTTTATGACCGTGATCATGGTCCCTTTTATGTTTGGCATAATGCGAGTGCACCATATCTGCTTCAGGCAGTGGTGTAGACCCAGTTGGTCTATTTTCGTGATTTCTCGTGAGCAGATCATTATTTCGCTCAGCCACTAGTAAGAGAGAAATCAGTTTAGAGTACTTCGTAAAGCCTTTCTCTCGGTACTGTTGCTGCAGTACCATATTGGAGGCATGAAACGTTGTAAACGTTTTCTCAAGCATATCGTAATCGGAGATGTTATCTCCACATAGCTTCAGTTTAGAAGTAATTCTGAACATAGCAGAATTATATTCAGAAACGGACTTAAAGTCCTGTAGCCTCAGATGGGCCCAATCATATCGTGCTTGTGGCAGAGTGACCAACTTCAGGTTGTCATATCTCTCCTTTAAGCTGTTCCACAAAACGAGTGGATCCTTGACGGTGAGATATTCAATCTTCAAACCTTCGTCAAGGTGGTGGCGCAAGAAAATCAAGGCCTTCGCACAATCTTGGGTGGATGCTTTTTCTTTATCTTTGAGGGTGTCTCCGAGACCCATAGCATCTAAGTGGATTTCAGCATCCAACACCCATGTCATATAGTTCTTGCCCGAAATTTCAAGGGCAACGAACTTTCTTTTCATAATGTCAGACATACTCGAAAATTAAATTAGGAAGAGGGAAAATACCTTGGATTTTCGAGAATGATACTTGAGACGGTAGAGTCTCGTGCTGATAACGTGTTATAAACTAAAGTAAAAGACAAGAACAATAGAACAAGAACAATAGCAATAGAGAGAAGAGTAGAGAGAGTTCTTCTTATTGAGTTGAGAGGGGTCTCAAGGATGATTTACAATGGTAGGGGGCACCTCTATTTATAGGGGAGAGGAAGATTTAGCTACCACTAATAGAACTCTAAAATCTCTCTAATTAGATACATTAAAGACATTCACCTTAAATAGAAGTGTAAGAATCTTCTATTTCATAACATTTCTAAATATATAAGCTGTTATTATCATATAATCTATATTACTATAGAAAATATAAAAATTCATATTGAATATAAAAAGACTTTAGAACAATATCAAAATAATTTTAGTACACCAGAACTAAGTGACTTTAATAACTTTCTACTTTTTGAGTTACAAAGAATTAATTTTGAAATAGAACAAGAAAGAATTTATCTTAGATCAATTAAAAATAAAATAAAATATATTCCATTAGGATAGCATATATGTTAAGACAACATCCAGTAACTAAAGTAATAAGGTGTAATTATTGGTGGTTAAGAAGAGATATAACAGCAAAGCAGGATTTAAAGAAAGAAATAAAAAAGACTAAAGCTTTATTAGCATCAATTTTAGACTTAGCTAAACAAGTAGAAGTATCAGAATTAAAATATAATAGCGAACCAAGTTATATAGTAAAGTGTCTTATTAATCCACAAACTATATCAGCTCTACAGTGGGATATACAATATCTAGAAGGTCAAATAGATTCTTATGATAGATTAATAAAATATCATAAAGAGAGAAAAGTTTGGATACCATTAGGATAAAATCATAGCTAATTTAAAACATCTAGAATATTTAGACTTAAAAATCTATCCAGAAAAGAAATATAGAATATTAAAAGATAATATAGTAATAAAGTGTAATTTTAGTAGTGGAGAGCATATATTACATACTGAAGATAAACAATATAATACTTTAATAGATTTAATAATAAATTTTGGAGAAAAAACTCAAGAAAATAATAAAAATATAATAAGAACATTAGAATTAGTAGAGGTTGGACATATTAAACAAAGAAAGACTTTAGAAAAATTAGAACAAAATTTAGACTTTATAAAATCACAACAACTAGAAATAGATAGAAAAATACAATTTTTAAATAATAAATTTAATATAGAAAAAATACCTACTAAGAACGAAATAGAAAAGTTAATTAAGACTATTACAGAAAAGTCTAAAGAATTAAAAATACAAACAACTAAATTAGTAGAAAAAATAACTGAACAAGTAGAAGTATTAAAAGGAGAGATAAGCGCACTTAAAGAAAAAATAGATACTATAAAAGAAATCGCTCTTTCATGAGTGATATACCAATAGAATTAGATCCAATATATGAAGAAGTGTTAAAATTAACAGCAAAAATTCAACCAAATCCAGAAGGACTAAGTAATTATACTCCTCAAAGTAAAGCTGATCAAATAATACTAAAGCAGAATAATACATTAATAATCTTATTATTGGAAGTTAATAGAAAACTAGATAAAATTATTAAGGAAAAAGAAATTAAGACTGAAATTCCAAAGGTAGACGATTTAATAGAACAACTAAAAAGAGTTGAAATAACACCACAAAAAGAAAAAATAAAAGTAAGAAAACCACAAAAATGGACCTTTTTCCAAGTGGGTCAAGAAGAACAAACCAAGAAAGATCAAGAATAAGTTTTTCAGAAAATAGAATAGGAAATAATATGTTTGCTAGAATTCTAACTAGAAAAAGACAAGAGGAAGATCAAAAACTAGAAGAAATAATAGATATAGATAAGGATATACAAATTTTTCAGCAAAACCAATTAAGATTATTAGATCCAAAAATATTATATAATACAGGATATTTTTCAACTAGTTCTCAATTATATAGACATTATAGAGAAGAACAATTGTCAGCTATAGGAAGTAAAGTAGAAACATTAAACTTAATCAATCCAGAATCAGTAAAACAAATAAAAAATTATAAAAGAAATTTAATGCATATGGGATTAATAGTAATTGGATTAAAAGGATTAACAAGAAAGAATTTAGGGACTAAAGTATTGATAGTAGTATATGATGATAGATGGTCAGATCAGAAGAAATCTATAATAGGTTTAACAGAAGTAGATATGACAAATAACGGAGGAATATTTTATATTAGCCCAGATTTTATGATAAATCTAGCAGAATTTGGAAAAAATATAAAAATAGGAATACAGACTAAAGGGTATGAAGAAATGAATAATGGAAATAATCTATTAATATGTGTAGGTTTTATAGGAAAAATGGCAACAAATAGCAATACAAAATTTAAAATTAAGGTAGATGATGTAGTTGAAGTAATGGGAAATAAAGGTATAAAATTATTAAAACCTATTAAAATAGACCCAGAAGAATATGCAGGATTAGAATGGAATTTAGAAGATTTTTCAAAACCAAAAATATTTAAACCAGAATCTCATTTAATGTATACAAATTCTAAAGGAGAAACATCAATTAGGTTTACTGATTATAATTACTCTACTCATAAAGATATAGATGATGAAGATGAAAATAATGTTGAAGAAACTGAATGTATGAATGTTGAAATAATACATGAAGAATTTGAAGTAGACATAGCATTAGAAGAAGCAAGAAAATTAGTTAGAGAAAATAAAAATAAGACTTTCCAATGTAAAGGATGTAAACTAGGAAAATTAACCTTAAGGGATGTAGAAGAACATTTTAAGAAATGTGAATTAAGAACAGATAATTTAGGATATAGAAAAGAATATAGGATACAAGAAAAATCAGAAAAATTCGACAAAATCTTTGAAGAAATACAAGATAGCTATGAAACAGAAACGGATTCAGTAATTAGTTTAAAAGAATTAATGGAATCAGTTAGTTCTAGCCCAAGTCCATTTCAAAGAACAACATACCAAAGTACAGTAGATACTAGTACGGGGAATGTGCCTAGAAGAAGAGTATACAGGATAGACCAAGAAACAGAAATAGAAAATGTAAGACCATCAGGAAAAAGGATGGCAATAGAAGAACCTATAAGATTACAAGAAGGGGGAAGTAAAGGTAAAATATTAAATATAGCAGCTCATGATCCACAAATGTGGAACTCAGTAATAGACATATGGAAAGGAATAGTAGTAGCAGACTTTATAAAAACTTATAATGATACAGATGCAGAAACAATGTATAAATATATGGAAACCTTTTTAGGAGAATCAACAAAAGGTTTATGGGAAGCCTATAAATCAGAATTTCCTCAAGATTTTCAAAATTTAATAGCAATGGGTGCAAATCCTTATAATTTTACAAATAAAATACATAGTTTGATTACAGGGGAAGATCCAAATAGTGGATTAGTAGTGTTACAAAAGAATGCTTTAATAAAATTAGAACAATTAAGTATAAGTAGTTGGTTCCATATAAAGAAGTTTTTAAATGATTATTTTTACTATTGTACTATTAGTGGAAATGCTTTTGATCAAGAATTAGGTAAAAAATTATTCAACAAATTACCAGGAGTATTAGGAAGAGAAATAGAAGAACGATGGTATAAACGAGAAGGCGTAATACAAAACCCAAATACAAAATGGTCTATAGGACATAAAGTACAACATATTATGGAAATACTACAAGAAAAATGTACAAACTTACAAATACAAAAACAACTAAAACAGAACAATATGATTTTCTGTAAATCAACTGTATATACAACTCAAAGTTATGATAAAAATGAATACAAAAAGAAGAAATACAAAAGATATAAACCTCAATACAATAAAGAATACAATAGAAAAAAGTATTATCTTAGAAAGTCATCAGCTAGAAAGCCCTATTTAAATAGAAATAAACATGTTAGAAAATATAGAACAGATAGAAATTATAAAAATAAACTAGAATGTTTTACTTGTGGTAGTGTAGAACATTTAGCCAACACCTGTCCAAAAAGAATTAACAATAAAACAAGAAATTCACAGTTAATAGAAGATTTTCAAGAAACTTTAATAAATGTAGACGAATATATGTCAGACAACGAGAGTATATATTCTATAGTAAGTGTAGGTATAGACGAAACTCAAATAGAAACATCAGAATCAGAAGAAGAAGAATTAATAAATGAAATAGGATTAGAGAAATTAGACTTAGAAGAAAATAACTTTGTAGATATATCAGAAGAATGTACTCATGAGTTTGAAATTAATAAAGGGTTAGATAGCAATCAGTGTTTTAAGTGTAAATGGTATCCTAGTAGAAATAAAAGAGCTAAATGTAAATTATGCTATTTAGAAGGATGTATTTTATGTATACAAAATGATTTTGAAATAAAAATAAATAAAGAAGAAATTTATCAAGAGACAAATAATTCTCTTATAAATTTAAGAATAATTACATTAGAAAATAGAATAAATGAATTAGAAAAAAGAATACAAAAAATAGAAAAAGGGAAAGAAAAATTAGAAGATATAAGAAATGAAGAAGAAAGAGAATTGATGAGTATAGAAAATTATGATACACTAATATGTAACGAAGATAAAAAATTATCTACGATAAAAATTTTAGCAAGAATTAAAATAGAAGATTATGAAATAGAAACATTAGCTCTAGTAGACTCAGGATGCACGAGATGTATAATAAATAAAAGGATAGTTCCACCTAATTTAATAAAAACATTAGATAAGCCAGTAGCAGCCATGCAAATGGATGGAACTCATAATATTTATAAATATTATATAGATAAATCACAGATTAGTTTTGTAAATACATGTTTAGATTTTTACAAACCTAGTTATAAGGTAGATAAAATTTGGGTAAGAGACTTAAATATAAATGTTGATTTCGTGTTAGGTTTAAGTTTTATGTTACATAATAATGGTAGTTGTTTACTTAGTAGAGATGGAGTAATATTCTTTAAAAATATTACACAAACACCAGTACAAACAATAGAAGCTGCAACTAGGATAAGGACAAGATTAAATGAAAATCAGATAGATTTGCAAGAAAATGAGAAAGAATGTTGTAAAGAATGTAAAGATAATAAAGCATGTTGTAGGACTAAAGAAGAAACAAAAAATCTAATATTAGAAGAAAATGAAGATAAAGATATAATAGAAAAAGATTATACACTAATAGATATTGAAACAGAATTATACAATTTTAAAACAGGATTACAAAGAATAGGAATAATAAAGAACGAAAAAGATCTAGAAAATATAATAAAAATTTTAGATGAGATAGAAATAATAGGAGAAAAACCATTAAAACACTGGGAGAATAATAAAGTAATGTGTAAATTAGATATAATAAACCCAGAATATATAATTAAAACGGCTTCGATAGAAGCTACAAATGAAGACCTTAATGATTTTAAAACTCAAATTAAAGAACTTATGGATTTAGGTGTAATAAGGAGATCTATTTCTAAACATAGATCAGCAGCTTTTATGGTTAGAAATCACAGTGAAATGATAAGAGGAAAAGCGAGAATGGTAATAAATTATAAGAGACTTAATGATAACACTAGAACAGATGGATATAAACTACCTGATAAAACAGAATTGATAAATAGAATACAAGGTAAAAAGATATTTAGTAAATTTGATTGTAAATCAGGATATTGGCAAGTAAAAATGCATGAAGATAGTATAGAATGGACAACATTTACTTGTCCAGAAGGGCATTTCGAATGGTTAGTCATGCCGTTTGGATTAAAAACAGCTCCACCAATTTTTCAGAGAAAAATGGATAATATATTTGGAGAATATAAAAGATTTGTCTTAGTATATGTAGATGATATATTAGTATTTAGTAAAGATATTAAAGAACATTTAGGACATTTACAAACAGTATTTAGATTATTTGTAGATAATGGAATAATTATTAGTAAAAAGAAAATGGAATTATGTAAAAGTTATATAAATTTTTTAGGAGTAGTTTTAGGAGAAGGAAAAATTAAGTTACAACCGCATATAGCTAAAAAAGCTTTAGAAATACCAGACAAACTAGACAATATTAAGGAATTACAAAAGTTTCTAGGAATAGTAAATTATGCAAGAAATTTTATAAAAGACTTAGGAAAAATAGCAGGACCTTTATATGCTAAGACAGGATCTACGGGGCAAAAACATTTTAATACAGAAGATATTAAATTAGTACAAAAGATTAAAGAAAAAATAAAGAATATTCCTGATTTAACTATGCCATTAGAAACTGATTATTTAATTATAGAAACAGATGGAAGTTTTGAAGGATGGGGAGCAGTTTTAAAAGAAAAACCGAATAAATATAGTGATAAAAATACAGAAAAAATATGTGCATACCAAAGTGGAAAATATAAAGAAAAAGGAAATATGAGTAGTATAGATGCAGAAATCCTAGCTGTAATATACGGATTAAATAGTTTCAGATTATACATATTAAACAAACAAGAAGTAACAATTAGAACTGATTGTGAAGCCATTGTTAAGTTCCACCAAAAGATAAATTCAAAAAAATAGTAGTAGAAGAAGATGGTTGAATTTTATTGATACAATATCAATATATAATTTAGTCTTTGAACATATTAAAGGAAAAGATAATAATTTAGCAGACACTTTAGGTAGGTTAAAAATTATTGTTAATTAACAAAACTATCTTATATGTACAGAATGAGTAGACCAACAGTTTCAAAGACTGAAGACAAGGGAAAAGGCGTTCAAGCCTCACCCTCAGACAGATACTCTCAGACAGTATTAGGTAATCTTCATTTTAAGCCACAGACTATCACAGAACAAAATAATTTAGAAAGAATAAATTTTGGAAAGCATAATTTAATATTTTTCCCACCATCAAATATTTCATTTAGAGTTTTACCAGAATGTGTTATAGATAGACCCCAAAGATGCTTAATTGATAATTTATGGATAGCATATAATAAGAAAGACACTAAATATGTTATAGCTGCTCTTAACGCTTTAGGGCAATATTTTACAGACAAAAATCAAGAAAAGAAGTTTAAATACTATGTAGTTATACACGGTAAGACAAATGGTATTTTTCAAACATGGATAGAAGTATTAGACTCTATTAAAGACATACAAAAACCACTTTTTAAAGGTTTTAATGATTTCACTGAAGCTCTAGACTATGCAAGAGGAATACTAGGACCAAATTATTATATCTCCCCAGCACTCAGACAAAATCCAGAAAAAATCCAATACAAAATCCAAAAAGACACAGACAAAATAATATTTTGTGACCACTGCTCGTCCATGACCGAAGCTTTCAGAAGATTGAACCAAAAGAATGAAAGCTTGGAGAAAGAAAAAGTTAGACTTATGGAGCATGTAAAAGTTTTAGAACAAAAGATGCAGATGTTAGCACAATCTCAGACTCAAGTTGTTTTGCAACAAGATACGAGTTTTCCATCTCAAGAAAAAATGGATGAGAAGGGTGTGCGTTCCCCAATGAATGCAGAAAAATCCACTGTATCGGATGATGATACAGCTAGTCCGGTTCAAACGGTGACCGGTAAAGACAAATCAAATCCGTTTATGGCTGTCACTTTGCCAAAAAGTGAAGACGAAGGATCATCATCAAGAAGAAGACTGCCCAGAACATTAACACATGGAGACATATTAAAGAAAAAGAGTATAAGTGTTAAAAAAAAAAAATGAAAAAATAGAAGATGTAATTAAACAGACATTAGAAAATTTCTTCCAGCAAAAAGAAAAACAAGACAAACATATGATTAAAAATCCTAGTCCTAGTCCCAGTCCAGAGAGATCAAGATCTAGTCCAGTAAGGTCCCAAAACTCAGGAAGAGATGATAATGAAGACAATAATAATTATCAAGATGCTCAAGATCCATACGAAGATTATGATTCAGGAATGAGTTTTGATTCAATAGCACTCCATAATTTAGACACATAAAAATAATTCGGAAATATTGAATCAAGAAAGAGACAGAAGAACAATAATGGAAGAGACAATAAGTGGGGCCAGATGTAACGGAAGAAGAACAATAATGGAGAAAAATAATGGAGGAGACAATAAGTGGGGCCAGACGTGATATAAAGACAAGTAATAAAAACGTGGACGACATAAAATGGAATCTCTGCACCAACCATGTGAAGATGGGGCCCAATGAAGTACCCTACAAGGCTAGAAGACAAAGATTTCAAAAAATTTTGAAGTCCGCATTACAGATCCGCTCAGAAATTCAGCTATAAAAGGCAGACCATATGAGAAGAAAGATCATCGAGAAAAAACACAAAGCAAGAAATCCTCTGAAAATCTTAAGCCAACTTTCCATCCCAAAAACCATTTCTAAAACCACCTTGTAAAATATCCCCTTTATGAATACCCTAGTACTTATTCTTCTAAGCTTGTAAAATAAATAAAGTTTGTATGCTTAGGAGTTGATCGTTTTTCAATTCAGAAGTTCAGTCAAATCTTTTCGGGTTTCCCGAAAGGGAAATCCCATCTCTTGTAAACATGTAAGTTACTATGTTTATCTATGTTATGTTCTAAGATATTACCCCTATGTTTTGATTTCCTTTATGTTTTATTATGTATAGTTTTGTTATTCTGTAAATTGTTAAAAAACTACTCTTAGTATATGGTTATCTTTCCAATTTCTTAACAATTTTGATGGATTAACCTGTAAATTCCTAGGAAAAAGCTGGTTAAGATAAACCGAGTGGTATGTGAACTTAACCATGGCCGGGGTGAGGTTAAAGAAAAAAGAGTTAAGAATAGATTCATGTCTATCAAAAATCGGGAAGAAGAGATGAACAGAGTAAAAAAAAAAAAGGGAGTATAAAAGGGGTAATCTTATTACATAATTATGGATACACGGTAACATTATAAGTTTACATATAAGAGAGGGAGAGTACCGAGTAGGATTTTTACAACATAAGGTTTTAAAATAATTCTACTACGCTGTTAATGTCTGATAATCGTAATAATTATACATATCCAGAAAGTTTTGCAAGAAGTCTTGGTTTAAGTTTAGGAGAATTTATTTGGGACGTAGACACAGGATTTTATTCTATAGTAGACTACGCTATACACTTTATTTATATAACAGAAAATAGTATATTTTGTGTAGATTTATTTAATAAGCAGTTATATCTTATAATTAGAATATTAGATATACATTTATCTAGCCTTTCACACTATTATTATAGACGATAGTATCTTAGAACATAGTATATATCTTAGAACATAGTATAATTTTCTATTCATATCTATATTATATATATATTTTCTCTATTATTTAATTTTCCCTTTATTTTTGTTATATATATATATATATATATATATATATATATATATATATATATATATATATATATATAAGGAGTATGATCACACCTACTGATTCAATATATTACTGTATATATATGTATTGTTCCATTTGAGATGCCACCAAGCCTAGGCTCAATATTTTTGCTTAATTCAGTTTCCCCCCTTTTAAGGTAAGTCTCCTTCTCTTGTTTTCTTTTTCTACAAGAACTTTAAAATACAGATATATAAGCTTTGAAAGTGCTTTTGTGAATTTTCAAGATAGATAAAAAAATTTCATGTTGACTTGTTTGGCTTTCGTTACTCTTGACTCTTGAGTATGATGATGATTGAGGAGGCAAACTGTTCAACTTTTGGAATACGATTAATTTGGAATCGAGCTAGAAAGTTCCTAAAAAAATACGATACTACTAAACTTCCTATCGATGGATACTTTCTTCCTCACCACAACCTTTGGCGATAATATTCTTCACATTCATTTTAAGATTTCCTGATGTAGGTCAGATTTTTTAAAGAAAAAATTGTACTAGCTTAGATTATAATTAAGCACAGCAGTAACACAAACTACGACCTCCTAACTACTAAGCAGTTAGCACACAAGAATTAAAAACCATGTAGCCTCGATAGATGACTACATTCTGATATTACTTGTAGTCATCTAGTGCACCTAGAGTGCCTAGTATAGAGTTAACACATGGCATAATACCTGCAACATTATAGAAGGGATGACTATAAGTAATATCAGAATGTAGTCATCTATCTGTCAAGATTTGAAGTAACTACAAGTAATAAATAACAAAGTTCTCAAGCTGTTGCTGCCCATCTTGCTTTGTTACTGTCATTGTCTTTAATCAAGCTGGTTCCTCGATAAAGGAATGAAGTCATATAAGTTTGAAACCATTTGTTATTAACAGATTTAACCATATAAGTTTTTGCCATTTGATGACATTTGAATCTTCACTTCTAGGTAATTTGGAGCCAAAAAAGGTTTGTGGGCCTACTTTACTAAAAGATATTTGGAAACTTACTCCGAGGAAGGTAGTTGATGTACCGTTTAATAATCGTAACTAAAATATTAGGGAAAAAGATTGAAAGCTTGCTAGCTTTTTAGGAATCATTACGAGAACTCCAGAACTAACACCTTTATATGTAGATGATTGGAGAAATTTTGATAAGGAGGAAAAAAAGAAATTGGTGGATTTTGTGAGGGTATGGAGTAGTTATTATTTATTTATTTATTTATTTTTATTATTATTATTATTATATGAATGGGTTCAATCTTTTATACATGATATTTTTTTCTAAATATTGGCTTTAATTTTTTTAGAAGAAGTTCTCTATCCCAAGACGTAGGAGAAGCTTATGTCCAAAAGCTACTAGGAAAGAAATGAAAAGATTACAAGTGTGAGTTAAAAGGTGAATATTTGCGAAAATATAAGACTAAAGACCTTTTTTTGAAAAATAGACCAAGCCGCATACCGAGGGATCAATGGAGTGGTCTTGTCGCTTATTGGCTTTCAGATAAAGCTAAGGTATTAACAAATCTTTAAAACACCTCTAATTGATTATTTTCAGTATTTTAAATTTAGTTATGCTCAATTTTTATGTATAATTTATAAGATATTATTTTAATATTTCAACAATAAAGGCGTTCCCAAGCAAATAGAAACAATATGGCCAATCAAAAGACGCCTCACACAGGAGGATCCAAAAATATTGCTACCTTGATGGATGAGCAGGTAAACTTGTTCAAATTACTAACTATAATGTTTTAATTTTTTTCCAATAATATCTTACAATTTTATTGTATTAGGCTGTAAATGGGATAGAGCCTACACGAGCACAAGTTTTAACGTAAGGATGGTAGACCACTGGATGATGATTCTGTCAGGACAATTGTAAGATTTTTTTCTTTTTTATATTCTTAATTGGGAAATAGTTAGGAAAAAAAACATAAAAGCAAATAAATGAATTCCAAATTGGAGTTATGTATTTTATGGCCAGGAAATGATAAATGAAAGGATGAACAATAATGAGAGCTCTACTGACCAATCTCATCGCATTGTTGCTTGGGAAGACGATGTGTATTCTTAGGTGTTCGGAAATGACAAAAGTGGATATGTTCATGGTTTAGGACTTGGTCCAACTCCTTCTCTTTTATGGGGTAGTAGATCTTCCTTAGAAAATATTGTTGGAGAGGATTCATCTAATGAAGCTGTCCAAAGGTTAACATAAGAGATAACCGAGTTAAAGGAACACAATGAAGAAATGAATCCAATGAAACAAAATTAGGAGAAGATGCAATCAAAATTACTCAAAATGCGACAATTGATGCGCAAATACGCTTCCAATGAATCTATGCCTCAAAATATCAATGGCACCTCAATTTAACAGGTAACTCAATTTTATAAGTTATGTATATTATTAGTGAAGTTTTAATCCTATTAAAGTATTGTTATCTTTTGTGTTAATATTTATTGGGTCTCTGCTGCCAATAGTGTCCATGAACGAGTACCACAAATATCAAAGATATCTAATGTTGCTGAAAATACTTCAATATCTCATAGTATTACTCATCTTTATCCTTCGACAAGCTACTATTTGAGTTTTCTATTGTTTGTCAACTTCTGCAGTTTTCTTCCTTCTTCTACAAATTTTCGTGAACTTCTTCAAACCTTATTCATCTTCAGCTTTATTACACAACAACAACAACTACCCAGTATACTCCCACTAGGTGGGGTATGGGGAGGGTAATATATAGACGAGCCTTACCCCTTCCCGAAAGGGTAGAGAAGCTGTGTCCAATCGACCCTCGGCGCATATGATAAAAGGAAAAACAGCTGTAAAATAAAAACAAAGACAAAAACAAAAACAATTTAGTAACTCCCGCAGAAATAGCGTAAATAATTATCTAAACATAAGAAACATAAATACAATCGTATGCAATAATATCATACAGTAACTACCATAACTAACAACCATTGGGGGGACATAAGCTAAAACACCAATCATCTATGGGTATCCCTGTTGGCCCACACCCAACCCCGGATGAGGCGTACGAAGAACTCTAGGAGCCCCTAACCTACAACCCTGATTCTAGATCTCCAGACTCTCCTATCAAGGGTCATGTCCTCGGAAACCTGCATTCTAGTCATGTCCTGCCTAATCACCTCTCCCCAATGCTTCTTAGGCCTCCCTCTGTCTCGCCGACCGCCAACAATCTCCAGCCGCTCACAGCTCCTCACCGGGGCATCGGGACCCCTCCTCCGAACATGCCCGAACCACCTCAGCCTCGCTTCTCGCATCTTCTCATCCACAGGGGCCACCCCTACCTTCTCTCGTATAACTTCATTCTTAATCTTATCAAGCCTGGTGTGCCCGCACATCCACCTATGCATCCTCATCTCCGCAACCTTCATTCTCTGAACATGAGAGTTCTTCACGGGCCAGCACTCCGCCCCATACAACATCGCAGGTCTAACCACGGCTCTATAAAATTTCTCCTTGAGTTTGTGTGGAACTTTCTTGTCACACAGGACCCCTGATGCAAGCCTCCACTTTGACCACCCCGCTCCTATACGATGGGTGACGTCCCCGTCAATCTCTCCGTCCCACTGAATCACAGACCCAAGATAACGGACATTGTCCCTCTTGGCGATGGCCTGAGAACCAATCATCACGTCCCTGCCTACCTCACTCGGCTCGGCGCAAACTTGCACTCCAGGTATTCTGTCTTAGATCTGCTTATTTTGAAACCTTTAGACTCGAGAGTCTGTCTCCATACCTCTAACCTTTCACTAACACCGACCCTCGTCTCGTCTATCAATACTATATCATCAGCAAAAAGCATACACCAAGGCACATCCCCTTGAATATGACGGGTCAGAGCATCTATCACTAAGGCAAACAAGAGGGGGCTTAGCGCCGATCCTTGATGGAGCCCCATAACCACAGGAAAATGGTCTGATTCGCCACCCACCGTCCTAACCCTAGTCTTAGCTCCATTGTACATGTACTTGATTACTCTGATATAGGCTTCCGGCACGCTCTTCGCCTCCAAGCACCTCCAAAGCACCTCCCTTGGGACCTTGTCATACGCCTTCTCCAAGTCGATAAGCACCATGTGCAGGTCCTTCTTCTTATCCCCGAATTTCTCCGCCAGCCGCCTGACTAGGTGGATAGCCTCTGTGGTGGAGCGGCCCGGTATAAAACCGAATTGGTTCCCAGATATAGATGCCACCTCCCTCACCCGCGCCTCAATCATCCTCTCCCAAACCTTCATCGTGTGACTTATTAATTTGATACCCCTATAGTTGTTGCAGCACTGGATGTCCCCTTTGTTCTTGTACAAGGGCACCACTGTACTCCACCTCCACTCATCCGGCATCCTTTTGGTCCTGAAGATCGCATTGAACAACCTAGAGAGCCACTCCCTTCCTGACTTACCTATGCACTTCCAGAACTCCACCGGGATCTCGTTAGGCCCGCTCGCTCGACCCCTACTCATCAAACTCAAAGCCCCCCATGACCTTCTCCACCCTAATGCGCCTGTAGTACCCAAGGTCTCTATGCTGCTCTGAATGCCCCAACTTCCCTAGCTCAATGTTACGATCCCCCTCCTCGTTAAGTAGGTCCCGAAAGTACGCCTGCCACCTCTGTTTGATTTGAGATTCCCCCATCAGAACTCTACCATCCTCGCCCTTGATACACCTAACTTGGTCTAGATCACGTGCCTTCCTTTCCCTTGCTTTAGCTAACCGGAATAACTTCTTATCCCCGCTTCTCTCCCCTAGTTCCTCATACATGCGACCGAACGCCGCGTTTTTAGCTTCCGTGACTGCCATCTTTGCTTCTTTTCTCGCCTCCTTGTAGATCACCCTATTCGCTCTCCGTTCCTCCTCGCTTGTGCTCCCTGCCAACCTAGAGAACGCCGCCTTCTTCACCTCCACTTTCTTGACTCTAATATTCTTCTCCATCTCTGATTAAGTCATCCTTCGCGCCAGTTAGCTGAATCAGTGCGTGCCAGCTGAAGTAGTAATATTTAGCCTATTTGAAAGTTGCTATAGTGTTCCATTCATTCTAGTTGAAAGAATAGTGTTATAGGATTCTAGCTGAATTCTACTTAATCTGATATCATTAGTTGCCTTGCTTGATCAAAATGATATCTATATAGTGTGTTGAAAATATAGAGTTTAGTGGTTTGGAACTTACCAAGGCATCGAGCAAATCCATGTCCTCCAAAGTGATAACATGTGACGTTATGTCCTGCTGCTGCTGCTCACTAGTTTTAAGTGTACCTACAGCTCCTGCTATGATTGCATTCTGCTGCTGCTGTCCGAAATTGTTAGGTGTTGTTACTCGTCGATCATCAGCATTAGTACCAGCTGTAGCAAGCTATTGCTGCTGCACATAATGGCTTGAAACATCACCTTGGAAAATATGATTATTGGGGAGTTCTAGGTTAGCATCTCTAACAAAGATAAGTCTAACAATAATAGCAAATAGCAGATACCCCAGACTTGGGTGTCGTTCTTCCTCTAGGTGGACTCCTGTAACGTCACCTTCTGTAACTCGAATATCTTTCAAAAAAGCCAAACAATTAGGTGGATACGTATATTAATGAGAAAAAGTTTCTACTTCAATTCTTGTAAAAGTTAGATAGGCTTGTGCTGCTCACCTGTCACCATAACGGTATGGCTAACATGGGACCAATCAGCAGATTGACTCATGTATCTACGAATATAAGAGTAACGCTCACTAAAACCCCTCCCCTTCCCTTCCTAATGGGCCTGCGAGATCCATCCACTAAAGCGCTTCTTGAAGAGCTCTTTACTGGAGATCTTTCCCTACAACCTGCACTTATAGGACTTCTTGAATAGCTGCGTCTATTATTTTTGCCAGGAACCCTACCTGGACTTCGGCTTGGGCTTTGCCTAGAAGGAACCCTACCCGGACTTCTGCTTGCACTCCGCCAAGAAGACCTAACAGGGCTTATGCTTGGGCTCCTTCCTGAAGGCCTAACCCTAGTAGGAACCCTGCCCGAACTTCTGCTTATACTCCTCTACAAAGACCTGGCAGGACTTCTTCTTGGGCTCCTTCGAGAAGGCCTAACAGGGCTTCTTCTTGGAGGAGTTGCTACTGTTTGAAATATGCTTCCAGCTTCTGCCTTTTTTATTGCAGCAACCACCACAAAAATTGGATCTTTGATGTCCTGCTGCTGCTGCTCACTAGTGCATTCAATCCCATTGTGTTCTCTCTCTATATATATGTCCAATGTCTTCTTTGTTTACCACAATTACAATCAAATCAATCAGCAGGTTTTCTCCTCTGTTTTGCAATCATAAATCACCAATTTAACATCCCATAGAACAACAAAAAAATGGCATTAATCCTCCAATCTTCAAGTTTCTTAAATTCTTGCAGTACTTCTGTTCCCTCAATATCATCTTGTAGTTGCAAAAGAGGATTGGTTAGAGCGAATATTAATATCCCAAATAATCATACATTAAGAACTGCATTCAATCCCATTGTTTTCTTTGGCAGAACCTTGCCTCCTCTTTCGTAGAGGGCGCTCATTAGAACCTCCTTCATTAACTGGGCAGCTCTCTACTATCCTTTATCTAACATCATAGGTGCATAGAAGCACTTCAAATGTTCTTACATCTAAACAAAGCAAAAACACTTGCAACATAAGAGTCTGTAGTTTTTATATGGTAGTTTTCTTGACTGAATTGACATAAAGCCTCCAGGGAAAATAAGTTACCAGTAAAATGTGATTTTAGTGCTCCACAAGAGTGTTGTACTTGCTCGATGCATGGAGAAAAGGAGCACAATACCCCATCTGGTTTCAACATTTTTTCA
This sequence comes from Nicotiana benthamiana, assembly GCA_034376525.1. NCBI lineage: Eukaryota > Viridiplantae > Streptophyta > Magnoliopsida > Solanales > Solanaceae > Nicotiana > Nicotiana benthamiana. The sequence goes on from CM067330.1 coordinate 87,699,770, forward strand.
GCAGCAGGAATGACTTGATATGTTTGTTTGATTCATGGTTTAGTAGTTTGTGTAGTTTCTGTTAGTTTTCATCATGTTATGTTTCCAAAGAGGCGAGGAGAATGGTTCTCTTTTGTCTCTGTTTGTCAATAATAAAGTTCGAATTATGGTGTAAATGTTTATTCAACTCCCCCTTTCTATGCAATCAATGAAAAGACTATCTCAAACTTTGGTCTTAAGCTGTTAGATATGATATCTTGTGTAGTAGTTACAAATTTGATATATGCTATTGCGCATTTGATCTTAAATGTGATGATCCAAATGACATACTATTCTTCTCTCAACAATATTTTTCAAGTAATTTTGGGTGAAAAATGCTCAAAAGGTTGATTTGATATGTTTTCTTGTATGATATGCATTTACACATATACTAAAATACTTCATAGATGAGACTATACATACTTTTGGGACATTAATGAAACAAGATTCTTGCAATTTTGCTTGTGTCCCTTTCTGGTTATGGACTTTTAGTTTCATAACCTCGCAAACTATTATCAGCTTTGTTGTTTGGCAACATTTCACTTTCTATTGACATAGTTATTTTAGAATTTCAGGTCATACAGCCTGATGTTCGATAATTTAGCGGGTGGAAGATTTCAATATGACGAAGATTTTCAGGGATTATTTGAAGATTGTTATTCGTTAAGATTAGTTATATAATGACATTAGCTATTTACTTCAAATAATATGAGTTACTTTTTTAAGGTTTTGTGATATTAATATTTTGGATTAGTACTTCTTTTTGTTTGTTAAGATTTAATGATATATACTATAGTTTTATGAATTAATATCAATATGTTTTGTTATTTGCATTATATTTTGGTCGAATATCGTAGCTATTATTAATGGTGGCTAAACTTACCGTTATAGCTTGTGAACTTAGTGCTAATTTGACATGATTAAGACGTTTATATAGGGATATTGTAACCATTATATTTCTATTAAAGATGATTTTAGCGGCAATTTAATTGAATTTACTATCCATTAAAATGGACGCTAAAGGGGCATAGTAATCCGTTTTTAGAAGAGATATTGTTGTCACTTTAATTGCCACAAAATAATTACCGCAAATGTATGGACTTCTAGCAACAAATATTTTGAATTTAGTAGCTATAAAAATGGATGTTAAATGAGCATTATTAGTCATTTTTAGAATGTTTTTAGCATCCATAATAATTGCCGCAAACAATATCATTAAAGCAGATGAGTTTTAGCCGTAATAAGTCATACCTTTTACCAGCTTTTAGAAAAAATGCCGCTAAAGGCTTTACCGACCCTGGCACCACCGGCTAAATATCGATTGCCGGTAAATGATATAGCGACTATTGTTATTACCGCCAATGGTATTTTTTATTGCCACTATGTCCCAGAGTTCAAAGTCTTATCCTATGATGTGATCTCTCATCATGTTCATCCACCAATAATAGTAATGACCATTAAAGAGTGGGGGCCTAGCAGTGGATTGCCCTTCCTAGTTTCCAGGTGGTGCACTCATCTTGATCTTTTCCTAAGGTGTTAACCTCTTCAAGGATAACCCGCTCTGATACCAATTGATGTTTTATACTTCAATACTATAGAAGGGGTGGGGGGATAGTTTGTGTAGTACCCAATTTTTGCTTAACTGAGTTATAAAAGGATCTGGTTCTTCTATGTGTTCCAACTACTATTGTGTGCGGAATAATAAGTAAAGAAAATAAAGAACACAAAGATTTTTACATAGAAAACACCTAGTTCAAAAGGTGAAAAAAATACGATCTAATACTCAGTAGGATTTTAAACTTTCACTAGAATCACTGAGCCAAAACCTACATTTACAAAAACTTTTGTGTACACCTAGGATTAACTGTAACCCCGTTATGGCACACAGCCTCAACTGTTGCGATAACTTCAAGTTAACTCTAACTTGAACACTCTAGGTACCTAATACAATTGCGTCTATAAAAGCTTAAAGGTACAATGTAAAATCACCTACTACAATTGAACTAGAATAAAAGATAGACACATGGAATTGGTTCTTCTATCTTGTTCAAATAGCTTTAGGATTGCACGCTAGAATCACACATAAATTGGTTGCAAAATTGCCTTGCTCTTTTGCCCTCAATTTAAGTTTAACTTCTGCTTAATGCATTACCTGTAAAAGTGAAAAACACTGATATTTAATAGGTCATTAATTAGAGATTGATTGGGATACAAATGCTACTCTTTTATTATAAAAGAGCTGTAGTTGATCTCATACTCTGACACTATCCTCTCCTAAACTGTGTTCTCTTTGTATAAGGAGTTTTTCTGTCCTTATTCAATAGACAACCTTTTCGATCAAATCAGGAAATATTACTTCTGATAAGTTAGATTTATCTCCTTCACGTGCTTCTTACATGTTTCGGTTGATCATGATTGTGCTTCAAAAGATGGACCTAGTCCATGTCTGAGTTCTTTTGTCAGTCTTCAAAACTTCACCTTTAATTGGCCAATAATAAGTCTCTACTAATTTAAACTCGCAAAGTCTAGGATCAAGTAGGACTTTATATGTTGCAATATAGGCTAAAGGACGGGTAGGATATATTTTAGAAAATAATGGCTAACCCTCATAAGCACTTTATTACATCATACTTAACTTCCAAACACTTTCTTGCCATGACCAATTCAATGTCTTGCCATGAAACCATACACATTTAGGCCCTTCTTTATTAAGCACATCAACATATAGATATTTACTAGCCCAGAATATGGAGGTGTTATTCTTATTTTTTCTTCAGTTATCCTTTTTTTTATTCTCCTTAATTTGGTAATTTCGGTTAGTACCTTTTTTTGTTTGTACACAAGTGTACCTTTTTGGCATTTATATTGTTCCACTTAGAAGCTACCAATCTCTTTCTTTACTTTTCTACCTACTTAAGTGTTTCGAAGGTGAAGGTTCAACAAGATTGATTAAGAACGATGGGGATTCGACTTGTAATGTGGTTGCCAAAGAAAAGGTCTAGAAGATCAAAAGGGATGGCTACAGATAAAATCAACACTGGTAGGCAAATAGGCTAAACAGCCAATCAAGGAAAGCCTTCACTTCCCAAACTTACAAGACTTAATCATTTCATTTTGACTCACGCGTGGGGTAAGTTATAGACTAGCAAGGATGGCATAGAGTACACCAAAATCTCGCCTCACACAACGCATATGTCTCACTTAAGACTGTCCGAACCTGACTCTCGAGTTAAAGCAACTAGCACGATAATTATAAAATTTTAGCACATGGGAATTAACCAGAAAAGTCAAAAAATGAGCCTCGATGTGAAAAGAAAGCCACACATACTGTTAAGGCATATAATTATAGAGATCATGAAGAAAGTACTTAGTTCAAATGCTCCAGACCCAAGCCTCAATATTAAATATATCAAAAGCACAAATTACTCAAGCTTCTTCTAATTCCATTGTGTGTTCAACCAGAAAACAAAATAAAAGAGAAATAAGAAAAAATCTTTTTGTATTTTTCTTTAGACTTTTGTCTCTCAAAATAACCGTCTAGGTAATCCATCATTGGGAAAAGTCCATAATTTTTTACAAATTTTGAAAAAAATATACCTAAAGATACTTGGTTCATGAAAATGGCATCCTCGAGAGAGAACAATAATTTAAAAAAATCTAGGATTAAACCACTACAAAAAACTACTACAGTTATACAATTATAATGCCCATAGTGTGATCATGCAATTCAAAATGTATCACTAGCAATTATGCACATGCCAAAAAATTAAAATCTGACACCCAACCCCATATCGAATAATGTGCATTGTCCTCGGTTGCGCAATATCACAAAAATACAAATAAGCAAGATCAAAAGTAGAGTGGGTGTCAGAAACTTTTTTAAAATTACTCGGGTCGTGGTGAGGATGGGTAGTGAACCTCGATCACATCGGCTAGCCCTGGCTCCTCCACAACCATCAATAGTACTTAAATCAACCATCTAGGTCCCCTCTGCATCAATCTGTAACTTTATAGTTATTCCATATTAATTAGCAAAATTCAATAATACGTGGGTAAGACACCGCCTAAGTCATAACTAAGTTGGCCGCTAATGATACTTATCTTAGAAAGAGAAAAATTAAAGTTCATAAGACATCCAACGACCACCCTACACTTAAGAGATGTTATTATAGACAATAGAGGCAAGTTAGCTACTCAAACTTCACTAAACCTCACCAAATATTTCATTCAGGCATTTCATTGAACACTTTATGTGCAAAAATTTTGCTTAGCTTCCCAATTTTCCTATGTTATACCCTCCTAACTTGAGCGAGGTGGTGGAATTATAATTTCCCACCTCACTATGGTCATAAACAACCCAACAAAACAAGCCTCCGGTGCCCAAACACAATTTAACTCAAACCTAAAAAGTGAAAAAATAAATAAAACTAAAAGCAACCCTTTGGAGAGAGAGGGAGGACTGGCGTTGGGGAAGAGGGAAGGGTGGACGACATAGGAAAGAGCTTACATAATGGGCAGCGTCTAGGTGGACTGTGGTAGCGTGATTGAGGAGGGAGGGTGATAACTAGGGATTATGGATCATTTTACACTCCTTACTGGAGTTTTAATTAAAAATGTGTACAAAATAGTCCCAAAGGCTTACATGTTGTACTTATTTGCAGGGTTTGGTAAAAAAGATGAAAATTAGTCAAAACTAGCTAAAAATGAGTGAAATATGCACAAGTACCAAGAACAAGTCCATGCACAAAGCAACAGATCCACTGCGGCCGCATTCCATTTGGTGCGGTCCGCAGTGAGGAGATTCAAAGAGGTGCATATTTTGGAAACTCAAGCAATGTGGCCAAAAAGCATTTTGTGCGGACCGCCGTGGTCTCACCATGGCCGCAATCGAGATTGTGCGGTCCGAAAAGATGGAGTGCAAAGAGTTGGGACTTTGGATAATTAATACACACATCCACAACGAGACAAAGCACCACGATGTATATATCAACAATACTAAGGATACCTGGATATGAACTGCACATTTCTAAATCATAATACCTAGAAGGTTTTTTTCAAGTGAAAACCAATTGCTATACAATCAAGAGAAAATACCTTATTTCCACAACATTCTTCGCCTTCAATGTGGCCTATTATACTTACAGATTTCACCATAACACATTCACAGATACAATCTCCACCCCCAAACTCACCTAACAAGGATGACAAATAGATACCCTTCATAGGCCAACTATCCATTTACCTTCACCTTTAGCAATTTCCACCGAAATAATACACAAAGGATCTTCAACTACCTTCTCAGACATAAACATGTGAAAACACAAAATATATGGGAAACACCTATGAGGAAACATCATACTTATAGTGCAGCCTAATGTGAAACAACTTATGTCACCTTCATTATCAATTCACATAACATCTTCAGGGGGGAAAATATTTGAAATTAACCTGTTCACTCCCCTAAACTCTAAATCTTTAGGCGAACACCCACACTAAACCTTTGATGATCTTCAACGATTACACTAAGACGTGAGATCCTGAAATGACCATAAAAATTACCTATTGAATATATGTGATCATACTGTGAAGCTTCCCCTTTGACTTGTTTGAACCTTCAATACCTAATGGATTTAATACAATGAGGAGCAACGGAGTTCAAGATCGATTTGGAATTATTTATGAATCCAATAATGTGCTGAGCAGAGTATTTCTTGAGGTTAATGCTAAGGGACATGAAAATTACTACTAACAATGATGACAGGGTTAATCATTGTGACAACATTAATTATTAGACAAATGAGGCATATGGGTAACTAGTACATTGGCAATAGGAACCATTAAGGATAAATATTCAAGTACTTGATCTAGTCATCTCCTGGAGTGTAGGGAAAATCAGTTATCGAGAATGAGAATATTCGGGCACCTTGAATGCTATATGGGTTTCAAAACACATGAAGTTGAATTACACTCCTAACATTAACTGGCACAAATAATATATGCCACAATCCCATGAGGAAGTAAAGAAGTTGAATACTTATGAGATTATCATATTTCAAAAAGCTTAACCTTTCCTAATAATTGATCCTATATGAGAGAACTAAAGATACGACCACTTGTCTTCCAAATCAATACGCTCATGATATGTGCAAAAATCTAATGGCATCTAATCTCAACCTTTCATGAGTGAAACCACATAGCTAGGACATCCTACCATATGGGTGAAATTATGTATTAGTTAAAGGGATTCTAATAGTTGACATAAACGCTCCGAGAAGAAAGACAATTAAAACTCATATCCTCCTTAAGGAGGTGGAATGCCAGGGGTAGCAAACTTTCCTGCATCTGACAATGACGTTGTCAATATAACTAGAAACCGAGTGAGCAGAAGGCCACGTAACACATCCAATCCGACCCATTTAAGAATTTTGAAAAGGGTGACACACTTTGGTATGAAATCATGGCAATATAAGCTTGAAATTAGGGGAAATAGTTACTTTTGGAACCCATGAGACAAGCCTATGTAAGCCTAGAAAATTGTTAACAATGGCGAGAAAGTACTTAAAACCATTACGAGTTGGTATAGAAACAAGGCTTCAAAGTGCCCACATGGATAAGTTTGAAAAAACGAGATTTCTTAATGCATTTATTGGTGAAAAGTAACCTAGGTTATCTAGTCACAGGGACAAGCAAAGCACATAAATGGATATAAAGTGAAAGAGCCTATGGAAGTAACCTTTACATTGTAACCTTTAGGAAGGATGGTAATATAAAGGGATAAAAGAAGCTAAATTTTTGAAAGAAGATCTCTGTATGTAGTCACGTGATGTATAGCTCCATAAAAATTCCAATTATGTTTAGCAACTCAACTTCATAATGAAGCACGACAACACACTTCTACACAACCAACTATTACTAGCCACATTGGGAGATGCTATAAGAGTTGACTGAGAGAAAGGCTTTGACATATGGATGTGTTACTAGGTGTATTTCTCCTTGGTCAACCCAAACACAAAAGGCGAGAGTTAGACTGATAAGAAGATCATTGAACTAGCACATGTGTAGATAATCCATTATCGAAAGGAGATCATTCAACCTCAGCAATTGCGGCATTTTATTAACCCTTTGATGAACTTGAAGTGAGGTGGGAACCCAATGAGATAGTAGAAAATAACCATGGAAGGTTTGTAGATGCTCATAATAAGTTCTCCATGGATTTTGACTTGAGAAATACCCAGATGCTAATGAATGACAGAAAATAGGAAAAATATGCATCGTGCTACGATAACCCCCAAAGGTGCAATTGGTCTTGATGGAGAGCCTAGTAAGGGTCCTTACGAGAAAGAAAGTGTTACAATGACACATAGAAGGATATGTTCTATCATGGTTATCGAACAAGTGTGGGGAGACTAGCACAATAAATTTACTAACTAAGGAACACAATTATCACATGTTGTGGAGGTGTAAAGAGAAAATAAATATTTGTTATAGATGGACATGCTTCTGCTTTATTAACTCCCAACTGCAATACACGACCACACCACGAGCAACCACGGTATTAGGAACAAAGTGAGCTACTTACTATGGGATGTCCCAAGTGGACACGAAAGTTATACTAAGATGGAGACACAAGATCTTCCTATGACGAGGATGTGAGGATCTCAATATTTTAGAGAGACTTTATGCACACGGTGACCATTTCGATTGACATGCACACATATGATAGGTGCTACGGTTTTCTCTTATGTTACTAGACAGTGAAAAGGTTTCATGATACTTGCAAGAGAGTAGAGTCACTGTTCAAACCATAGAAGTCATATACACTAGTTAGAAAAAGAGTGACTCGAGAGGGATCGCAACCCAGGGATGCTTTAAATGGAACTTGACACCACATAGGTAAACTTTACGACGATTCATGCACAGGCACAAATGGGCAGATGTTGTCCATAAAAAATTTTTGTAACAAATTCATCGGATGTAGTCCCATGTTGAGAATTAAGGAAAGAAAGTGGGGAGTATTAATCCTAGAGTTATAACTCCATTCAAGGGCATATTTGTTGAACTTAATTCCACACGAGGATGTAAATAAGAGAATTTGTGATAGAGTGGATTCACAAACAATATCTCCTTCAAGGAGTAGGTACACAAGTTTTTGTGACTCACATCTTATTATGACCATGTTTGTAAGGACTCTTCAATATGGGTGTAGACATACAATGAGTAAAATTTTTGTGTTCTTCATACTGAGGTACTAGGGAGTGACTTACTTGGTGGCTCTAGGTTGATAGGGCAATAACTTAATCGATGCTCCTCGATTCCACATCCCTAACGTACATTGGTAACATACTAATATACTACATTACCCGGTGTGTAGTGACATTAATAGGAACAAGGATCCTCCCCTTAGCAACAAGTTCTACCAATCCCTCCATGGCTCTATACATTCTCCTAACAAACGCTTGGGCAATCTCTCTCAGATTCGATAGTGGGGTCATTCCCTCCTTAATGATTCAAACTAGTGGATTATAGTATCGAGATTACTCATCTAGATAATAAAACATATCGAGGAAATTATCTCCCTATCTTGGGTTCTACCGCACGATCTGGAGTATCAAAGAAGGGTGAATTCCTAAATGTACGAATAGCCTCCAACATATAGATTTGGTCGACTACACACTGATAAGAAGGACTCTACTAGACATGATTTCGAGATATCCTAGGAGGGGCCTAGCTTCATAATCATCCAAATATTGCTCAAGTCATCAAGAATCAAGGAAGGTAACCATAGATTGTCCTCCATCCATGTAAGTCCTACTTCCAAAATTTCATGCAAGAGGTTAAAGGTTCAAATTTGTTGTGTGTGTGTGTGGGGGGGGGGTTAGAAATAGGCCATGCATGTGGGACTAAGTTGTAGTATGTGAAGTTAAAGAACTAACATGGGTAGTTCATGTTAACATTGATTGAGGGAGGAAGGAATTGCATTTCTAAACCTTGTAGTCTACTTCACATGTTTGGTGTTTGATGAAATTCTAAATAGAGTTACACCATGGGTAATATTCCTTATTATTAATCGATTTCTGATGTATTCTTATAGATTATTATTGATAAAGGTGTTGGTGTATTATAGAAACTTAAGGGCAAGCTCTTTGAGGTATGTATGGCTAAAACCCCCTTTTATTAGAAATTGAGCTCTATTGGCGTTTATGCGAATGTGGTAAGACTAGAATTGGTTGTTGCATTGATGGTTATTTCACATGAATTGGTTTGCAATTATATATATATATATATATATATATATATATATATATATATATATATATATATATAGCCGCAATGGGTGTAATGTACTATTCTTGATATTTAGAGATGTGTGAAGAATACGAATCATGTGTTGAAATGCCTAGGCTATAAGCCAAGATTAAAACTGATATTGTCATGCTAATTATGTGAAATCTTACCTATGCTTGCAACTTGAATTGTTTTTTTACGTGCCTATGATCATAAATTGCAAGGTTGACATTGAAAGTGGAAATGATGTGATAATTATGGCCCTAGGTGCCAATGAATTGATATGATATATGTGAAATAAAGATTCAAATGAGATGATTGATGAGAAAGGAACAATGCCTAGGCAAGGCGGCCTAGTTGATTGGGTCGTCATCGGCCACCATGCCACACACATGGTGGTAGTGTGCTGATATTTAATTCCGAAAAAAGGAAAATAAAATGGTGATTGAGGTATATGTCTCAAATGGGGCAACCTAGCTGATCGGGTCGTGATTGGACTCCGCTCAAGATAGCGGTGGTATTGAGAATAATGATGAACATATGAAATAAATGTCTCTAACTAAAGTTATGAAAATTATGTGAAAGATTATATGATTCTTTTATTGATGATGCGGTGCCTGGTTAAAACCTTTAATTGTCTCTTGTGATTTCTTTATTATTCTATGATAGTTATTTCTAATAAGATGGTGTTTAGTTATATATACTAGTACCAATCGGCAAGATTTTTATTTGTTTGGCTAGAATCTCCCTCTTCTCCGACATGTTATTTTCTGAATTTGGCCTGCTTAATTACTTTTAAACATTATTAAATCTCCATCAAAGCTAGGGTCTGTTGAGCCTCCATGTAGCTGGATCATGCTGCTTATTCTTGTTGCTCATGTTATTCTTGAAGGTTGTTCTTCTTCTAGTTGTATGGAAGACGAGCATTTTCGCTCCTCCTTTGGTCTGCATAATACCTATTTGAGTGTTGCTATATTTTAACTGATCTATGTTTCTACAAGTCCAATTGATTTTGATGTTTGTAGTGGCTCCCCTAGTCGTGAAGCTATTGAGTTTACTCCTAAAACCTCAAGTTCCCTTTTTGTTAGTTCATCTAACATATCCGGCCTTCCCCTAATTGATGACCCATTTCTCAGTTCTTATTTTAATGGCTGAAGAAAGAGCATAATTGTGTCCCCGGTATCTAGAAATGCAATTTCTTTTATAAATAGTAATCCATCCAAATTCTTTACCGATTCCGCTGAATCGAGGAAATGGGATAGATGTAACAATACCTTTATTTTCTAGTTAACTAGTTTTCGGTCCTTTGATATTACTAGGTTTTCTGTACTCTGACATAACTAAACAAGGATATGGGATTATAGGTGGCAGGGGAAAGTCAATCCATCCTCTTACTTTAACTATGAGCCTACTTCATTCACTATTGGCTATATTATCCTTTCTCAATCCTATGCCCTTAGAAACGCTATCCTTAAAGGTTGAACTCTGAACCGGAAGGAGTATCTCTAATTTTGGAACACTTTTAGATATCTGATCAATGGATTAATAAATGCTACAGATTACATGGGTTCCCACTTCACTTCAAGTTCATCAAGGGTTGATAGCATGCTGCAATTTCTGAACCATCTATGCATGTGCTAATCTAACAATCCTCTTCCCAGTCTAACTACCACTTTCAGTCTTAGGGTTTACCAAGGAGCAACACACCTAGTAACACAGTGATATGTCAAGATTTTCTCTCGGCCAAGCCTTATTGCATCTCCCAACTTGGCCGATAATAGCTGGTTTTGTAGAAGGGTGTTGGAGAGCTTCATTGTGAAGTAGCGTTTCTAGCCATAGTAGCTTCATTTTTGAGAGCTATACATCACGTGACTTCATATCGAGATCTCCTTTCAAAAAAAATTTAATTCCTCGTAATCCCTTATATTATCACCTTTCCTAGTGGTTACAATGTAAAGGTTGTCACACCCCAAAATCCAAGGAGCGCGACCGACGCTCAACCAAGTAAAGCCGACACTGAGCAAGCCTGTTAGGTTCCATACTACCCAATTTTGTCTTTGAATAAAGAGGAAATGTACATCATTAATCAAATTCTATAAACATGACTTTAACGATTTATATTCATTTCCATTAGCAACTTTGTTCATAATTTTGAAGATATAAAAGTTTTATTCATCTTTGCAAGACATCATTATTTCTAATTTAATCCCAATACTTGACACTAGCCACAACTTGTCTACGGAGCCTTTAAATATAATTGAAGAATAATATGAAAACGCTGGTAACAAGGCTTCGGCTATACAACAAAATACAAAGTACATGATAAACAAATGAAACATGACCCCAAAGTGAAGTGGGGATCACCAAGTCAGCTAAAAGGAAGATGCGTCACTAGCTGCGACCAACACTGCCTGCTATAGAAACACCTACATCCATTTAAAGATGTAGCACCCCCGACAAAAGGGACGTTAGTGCCATCAAATAGCACTAGTATGTATAACTAAACACCATCTCATTAGAAAGAATAACCACACAAGGACAAAGAAATCATAAGGATTCAACAAAAGCTTTAAACAATCACTACATCATCAAATAAAAGGAATCATATAGCTTTTACATAATTTTCATAGCTTTAGTTTGGGACATTTAATACTGTTCATTATCATTCACAATACCACCGCTTTCTTGAGCGGAGTTCGACTACGACCCGATCGACTAGGTTTCCTCATTTGAGACATGTACCACAATCACAATCTCATTCTCACTTTCTGAAATTCAATATCAGCATAATACCACCATGTGTGCGACATGGCTTCCGATCATGGCCTGATCGGCTAGGTCGCCTTACCAAGGCATTGTTCCTTTCTTATTAATCATCTTATTTCAATATTTACTTTACATATATTAATTTATAGGCACTTAGGGCAACAATTATCACATCATACGTGGCACTAGGTCACATTTCATAGCTCATATTGCATATCACTTTCACTTTTAACATCAAACATGCAATTCAAGATAATGGGCACATACAAGAGCAATTCACGTTATAAGCATAGAGAGGAATTCTCATGATTCGGCATAATAATCACAATTTAAACTTGACTTGAAATCTAGGAAATTTAGCATATAGTTCACATTCTTCACATATCCCCAATTTACCAAGAATAACACATTGAACACATTGAGACACACCTTTCACATATACTCTTGCAATACCAAATCCTTTGAAATAACAAATATTATATAAATAAAATTCCGAGCTTACAACATACGCACGAACACCATGTGAGCTTAATTTTTCAGAAGAGGTTTTTTGGTAATTAAATAATTTTATTACCAAGTAAATATATACACGTATATCCGTAACTGAGTTTGGAAATGCAACCCCAAACTTAGTACACCCCTTCTATTCTAACAACTCATAAGGATAGAAATTTAATTTTTGAAGTTCAGTCCTTAAGTTATTCTGTCTATTTCCTATACAATGTATCTCCTGTATTATTTGCCTTGTGATAACTTCACCACTTCTCTTTTCATACTGAAAAATTCTTCTATTCCTTTCCATCTAAATCTGGTAAACAACATTTGTAATACATATACTGTATAACATGGCTTTTGACCCTTTACCCTTCATATGATCTATTGACCATTTGAGTTCCTCGTTCCAGCTAGTTACTTTTCGTGCAAATCCTATCCATGCTTGAAACGCCCTCCACACTTCTGCTGAAAATCTACACATAAAGAATATATGCTGGTGACTCTCCAACTCTTGCTCACAAAGTGGATAGTTTGGATCAACTTGTAATCCCCAGCTGCTCAACATGTCTTTGGTATATAATTTCTCATGTACAACAAGGCATAATATGAATTTCCACCTTGGACAACCTTTGTTATTACATAATAATCTGCTCCAATATTCTTTTGAGAAATCTCCTCTTAATTGATTGTACATAATCTTGATAGAGAATGTTTTAGTTCCTAACACCTTCCCAATATCCAACCTTGCTTCATTTATATTATTTCGCAACCTATAGTGTCTTCCTAATTATCTATGAAGCTTGCTTCACTTCTACTTGTCCTTTTTCATACAAACATTCCAGAGATGTTTTAATAATGCTGCTCTATTCATTTAATGAGATCAGTGATGTTCAGTCCTCCTTTGGATTTAGGTCTGCACATTTTCTCCCAAGCTACCAGAGCTTTCTTACTTGTATCGGTATCACCAATCTAGAGGAATCTTCTGCAAATACATTCAATCATATGTATAATTTTCTTTGGTAGTGGAAAGACCTGTGACCAAAAGTTTTGGATGGCAATTAACACACTTTTTATCAACTGTAGTCTTCCTACATACCTTAAGAATTTTACTGTCCATTATTTGATTTTCCCCAAAATTTTGTCTAGTAAAGGTTGGCATTGGCTCATAGACAGTCTTTTTGAGCTAAGAGGAAATCCTAAGTATCTAAAAGGAAGTGCACCAATGGAAAACCCATTAGCTCGAACAATGTCCTGTTGTACTACTGTTGGAACACCACCAAAATACATGCAGCTTTTACTTTGGTTTACAACAAGTCCAGAAGCTTTTGAAAAAGTATTGAAACATTCACATAATAACTGTATAGATACCATATCTCCTCTGTATAATAGCAACAGATCATCAACAAAACTAAGTTGGACAATGTTTAGTTTCTCACATCTTGGATGATAATTGAAATTAGGCTCCTCCTTCATCTGCTTCAGACTTCTAGTCAGGTACTCCATTGCTAGTACAAACAATAGTGATGACATTAGATCAACCTGCCTCACCCCCCTTTTAACTTCAAATGGAATAGTAAGGCACCCATTAATAGATATGGAGTTAGATATAGTTCTGAGACACTCCATAATCCATCCTATAAATGTTTTAGGAAAACACAACCCATTTATGACCTACTCCAAAAAACCCATTCAATTGAATCATATGCCTTTTGTATGTCAATATTGATCATGCACCTTGGTATGACCCCTTTCATACCATAGCCTTTATTAGTTCATGACTGAGCAGTATATTGTCTATAATCCTCTTCCTGGCACATAGGCTGCTTGACTCTCATCTACCAATTTATTCATCACCTGCCTCAATCTGCTTGTTATCATTTTGGATATGATTTTATGTACTGCAGTGCAACAAAATATAGATCTATACTCTCTGATTGAACTTGGGGTTTTTACTTTAGGTATAAGGGTGGCTACTGTGGAATCCGGAACCAAAATATGGTTCTTTTGGACTGAAACTACGTAAATAAGTGTAAAAAAGGTTACCAAACTATATATAAATTCACAAAAGTGGCGCTATACAGTAACAATAACTGCGCCGTTACTGTATAGCGCAACTCTTTGTGGCGTTATACATAATTTTTCTGACAGGTATGTATAGCGCCATAAAAAGTGGCGCTATGTATCCCTTTTTCTGGGCCCGACCAATAATTTCTGGGTTCATGAATTCAAAAGTGCATAAAGCCAACTTTTCTGGTGCTATATACATAAAAAAAACTTTCCGGCTAGCCATTTCTTATATAAACAGGTTAGAATCGCATATTTTCATTCAATTTTTTTTTACTCTTGTTGGTTTCTATTTTTGTTAAATTCTCCAGCACTTTTTCATTATGTCTGAAGAGCGTAGAATAACAGTATCATTATATTGGGGGGGGGGGGAGGTGAGGTTGTGATGGAGAATAACTTCGTGGGCTACAGTTTACCTGCTAAGTGTAATGTTAAAATTCCACTTACAATGGAGTACAAAACATTGATATCATTGTTCTGCAAAAAAATGAGCGTCAGAAAACGTTCACTGATACTTATAGTAACCGGAAGATATATGTATCCCGTTACGCCGCAAGGGGTTGCTTTTTACTCGGAGTTTAACATCGAAGATGATGACACTTTGAGTGATTTCCTGAGGACTCCGGACGAATGCCGGGAATTTCTTGTAATCACAATGTTGGAAATGTACGTGAAGGTCGAAGACGTTCCAAAAAATGAGGTTGTGCGTAGTAGAGATAACCCCCAGTCATCGGGTGATTATTCTGGATCAGTTTTTGACAGACAGATTCCGGATGAAAGAGTTATCCTTGATTTAAATTTATCACCGTTGGTGAATGAGTATCGAGAAAATAATTTATACCATGCTTTCCATAATTCACAGAGTGGTAAATTTCAATTTTCATTTGTGTTAATTATGTATATTTTTGGAGTATTGAATTTGTATTAACACTTATTTATTTAATAGGGGGTACCAGCCGGATATGAACTTTATAAGTGGCCCATCCGGTAGTCATCACCTAATTGAAAACGTCCATCATGGAATGTCATCACATTATGTCTTGTAATTGAATTGATATAACCATATGGAAAGCATTTTTTAATTCAGTAGCTTATATTTTTGTTCGTTGTGCTGTGAAAACGAGCAAGTTAAACCACCCGTACTCACTCAATAGTTTGAAAATGATATATTACACCGGGGATCTGGCAGATGCGCAGAGTGAGGAAGAGAACAGTGATTACAATAACAATGCCGATGAATCGGGAGATGAGACACCCTTTGCTCATGAGGATGGTGATGAACAGGATGAGGATGGAGGACCCGATTTGAAGCGAGACCCCCTAGACGAAGAGTGTACGAGTCCGAAGTGCCATTTCATTCAAGGGAGATTCCTTACATTGATAACTTGCCAACTGTGCCAGATGTGGAAGCTCTCATAAGGGATTTTGATGAAATCAGGACAACAATGTGGGATGAGTCTAGACCAAAGGTGCTTGCAAAGGGGATGCTTTTTCCTGATAAAGCACGCACAATCAGGCTTGTAAAATGCACAACGTAAAAGAGTGTCGTGAGATGTAGGTATCAGAGTCAAGTCCGACGGTATACAAGGCTGTTTGCCGCAGGTGGTTTTGGCCATGTGATTGGATGTTGCGTGCGACCAAGAAGAAGATAGGTATGTGGAAAGTGGGTAAATACATTCCCACCCACACATGAGAAATGGACACATTCAACGGGAATTACTTCAACTTGGATATTGACTTGATATCTCTTGTACTTATTCTGCACATCGAAGCGTCCATAAGGTATAAAATCAAAGAGTGCATTACAGCAGTCCACGAACATGGCCATACGATTACTAAAAAAAAGGAATATCTCAGGCGCAAAAGAGCATTTAAAATAGTCTATAGTAACTGGGATAAGTCATTTGTAGATCTGCCTAGGTACATGGCTGCACTGCAGCAGTTTAACCCCGGGACGGTTGTTGAATGGAAGCTTGAGAGGAGTTCGGGTAAACCAAAATATATATTCAATTACATGTTCTGGGCGTTTAATCCAGCAATTGATTGTTTTCCGTATTTCCGGCCCGTAATATCCATTGACGGAACTCATGTCTATGAAAAGTACGATATCAAGCAATTGATAGTCGTGACAATGGATGCTAATGGACAGATATTTCCCTTAGCTTTTTCTATTTGTGACAATGAAAGCACATAGACGTGGACGATATTTTTGAACCACCTGAAAGAGCACGTTGTCAAACAGCGTTCAGGTATTTGTCTAATATCTGCTCGGCATGGTGGTATATTAAGTTCTGTGGAGAACTCGCATGCATAGAAAGAACCTTATGCATACCATCGTTACTATGTGAGACACTTGAAGTCCAATTTCCAGAAGGCACATCCCAAAAAAAATCTACATGATTTGATGTGGATGGAAGCAACAGACCACCAACAGCATAAATTCCGGAGGCATATGGATTCTATCAGGCGAGAAGATGAGGCAGCATATCGTTGGTTAATGCGACATGCCCTTGAAAAGTGGACGTTGCATGCAGGTGGTGGCAGACGATGGGGAATTCTTACTACAAACGTGTCACAGTCCTTCAATGGGTTATTGAAGTCGGCAAGAGGATTGCCCGTCACAGCTATGGTGCGAATGTTGTTCATGCAGATAGCGGAAAGGTTTGTTCAACGGATTGCAATTGCAACGAAATTGATGGAAAGGGGTGTTAAATTTATGCCAGTGCCTATGCGGAGACTTGTAAAATACATACGGCGAGCACACTGGCATTCCTTTTTGCAATATGATAACGAAAAAGGTATTTTGAAGTTCGCACAACTATCCATAGTAATCGGGGTGATAATGTTCATATTGTAAATAAATCTACAAGGTTAAGCTCTTGTGGGAAATGGTCAATCTACCACATGCCTTGCTCACATGCCATTAAGTGTTTTCAACATGTTGGTTATGCAGAGACCAACTTTATTGATCAACAATATAGTGTTTCCAAGTACCTAAACACATATAGTGGTCAGTTGCATCCAATGGGTGCTAAGCATTATTGGCCTCCAGAACCATTTAAAATGGTGTGGAACAAGTCCTATTTGCGTAAAATACAGGTGTAGAAGAGAACGCGTATACTGAACCAAATGGATATTAGTGATACCCTATATGCACACAAATGTGATATATGCTCGCAAACAGGACACAATCGTAGAAAATGTCCTTTGGTTGGCAACAATTAACAAGCTCGGACCGGGTGTTCTTCTATAGTACCTAACCACCCATGAGTTAATGCTGTAATAATTAGTTGCTATGTATATGTTGCAAGATTTATGAAATAAAAATTCCTTGTTTGTTAATTATGACTTGTACTTTCCCATTTTACCTATTTAAATAATTTAATATAACTATCTGTATATTTATTTTGTGTGTTGTCTTGTTGAATTGAAAAATCTGACCAGCTGACATAAAGTTGTCCTGTCAACATCGTGATATTTAATACGCAAAATATAGCACATTAAATATGACGCTACGTCTGTGTTGTCTTGTCGAATTGAAAAAGCTGACCAACTGACATAAAGTTGTCCTGTCAACATCATGTTATTTAATACGCAAAATATAGCGCCATAAATATGATGCTATGTCTGTATTTTCTTGTTGAACTGAAAAAGCTTACCAGCTGACGTAAAGTTGTCCTGTCAACATTATGTTATTTAATACGCAAAATATAGCGCCAATAAATATGATGCTATGTCTATGTTGTCTTGTCGAACTGAAAAAGTTTACCAGCTGATGTAAAGTTGTCGTGTTAACATCATGATAATTAATACGCAAAATATAGCGCCATTACATACGATGCTATGTCTGTGTTATCTCGCCTATATGTGCTCAAAATTCACTAAAAGCAAATATTTTATTAAAAGAATGGTTTTTTTATTGAAAGCAAATATTTCACAAATGGCTCAATCTCTTCGTCCACCAATGTGCTACTGTGGAAAAGCATGCTAGATGCAAAGTTGTTGGGAAGGTCGTGATGTTGGATGCCGCTACTGGTACTGTATGAACCAGTTCTACAAGGTTCCTGGCAAGCCTATGTGTGAATTTGATGAATGGGTTGATGAACCATGTTATCAGCAATGCTACAGAGAACAACTACAGTCTCTTCATAATATGTGGTTATGCCAATTGGGAGTACAAAGAGAAAGCGATAGAATTATTCCAGAAATGAGAGAGAAACTGAAGGAGGTGGGAGATAAAAAATGGTGAGAAGAATGGAATTGTGAAGCACAAAAGGAACGAAAAAAAATATAAACGGGAACTTGCAGAGGTGAAGGCGAAACTAAAAGAGATAGAAGAATAAAAAGAACAAATGAAAGAACGATTTGAGTGGTTGGAGCGGAGAATAAATGGCAACCGAGACTAAACATTGGCATGTATCTGTTTAGTATATTTTTCATATTTCATGTATTTTTGTTATGTTGGCTGTTATGTTTTTGTTTGTGCTATAGTAATGTTTTCCTTGTTTGTTGTACACTTGTACTAAATGTTATTTTAATTAAAGTGAAAGTTAAATTTAAGTGCTTGTGTTGTTATACGAAACAATAAAACGAATGGAGAACTAAAAAAAGTAATGGACATATTCGATTAAATATTGTTATTAATGTATACAAAAATATTATTTACACCAAATCAGAAAAAAGGAAGGTCGACTCAATGTGTCCCACATGTGGTGTGTCTCAATGTAGTCGTCGGCCTGAGGCGCATTCCCTCTCGCCTGGGTATGCTTTCAGGATCATCATCATCAAGTCATCTCATTATAGCCGTATGCGGTGCAGGATGACATGTATCGGTGGTGCTGTCAGGTCCAGTGGAAGTCTACATAATAATATAAAACTTAGTTTAGAAAACTACATAACAATTCACAACAATTTATATTATCGTACCATAATCGTGTCTGGATCCTGAATGTAGTCATCTGTCGCAGCATCGCATGATGTCTGAATAAGGATATTAATAAAAGTAAACAAAATAAATAAGTTATAGTTATAACAAATTCAAATTCAATACTAATAAACTCATACCTACGCATGTGATGAGGTGCCATAACTCAGTCGGCGCCCACTAAATAAATTTCGGGCTGATCAATTCTCGTAAGTGGTAGACGGGCCAGGGAAATATCTATCCCAATCCGCTCCTTGAAAATCCGAGCATGTGATCAATAATTGACCCGATGGGGTCATCTGTGATGACACTGGAGTGTCAAAAATTCCAAGGCTGTAAGACGACATGTCGGTCTCATGCATGCCACCTGCCATATCAGCAGCAACATCATCACTAGGAGCCTCATCGACCCTTGTTGAACACCACCTCCTCTCCGCCCACGACCACATCGTCCAGCACCAGCAGCCCGTCGGGCACCACCAAGTCGTCGGGCACCACCACCTCGTGGGATACCACGACCTCACTTGTACGTGGCTGGGTCAATATAATCAGCCTCGTGTGCCAAACGCTGATCCGATCGGGCTCGCTGCAGTTTTTGGGCAGCCACATCCATGAATCGACGACCATACTCTTGCATGACCACATGATCATGGACATAACTCTGCATCTGCTTCCCCATATGATAGACGGTATGCAATCCAATCGCCTGCACAAAAGTAAAGCATGCAAACTACGTATTTGGCACGAAATTACAGGTATATAATTTATTATAACAAAAAACATACAAGATTCTCGTGTCTACCTTCATATGAAACGTACCAACCTTCTGCCAGATGAACTGGGTTCTCGATAAAAAGTCGGGAAACAGTGCAGTACCATGCCATATATCCTTCTATAGGAAAGTGTTGCGGAGGTGGGGTCAAGTCCCCTCGCATGTCCCAAATAGCCAACTAAGCATAAAGCCAGTCAGTAAATGTTGGAAACACGTTCTCAAGGCATTATACTAAACGTGTGTTCATATTTGTAGGTTTTGATGAATGACAAACTATGCGCAAATTGACATATGACGAGGTCCAAGCACAAGCGCAAAATTGATATATAACGAGATTCAAGCACAAGACAAAGATCGAGATTAAGTTTTATATGAGTCGGTATTTAATTGTGATCTTGATCCGACAACTTAAACTCAAGACTTGGCTCCTCTCATAAAAATATTTTTAACAAATCATGCATATTTAATTTAGAGCAAAATGATTTTAAATAATGCATATTTACTTTAGTCAAAATGATTTTTAAACATGCCTCTAAAATCTGGACTAAGATAATCGATTATGTACGTATGATAATCGATTATGTTTAAGTCAGTTGCTTGACAATCGATTGTGAACTTATGACAATCGATTGTGTTAAGGCAGTGAGCATCAGATTTTTCAAATCTGCATGACAATCGATTCTGAACCTTATGACAATCGATTGTGATGAGGCAGTGTCCATCAAAGTTTTTCAAAGCTCAAAATAATCGATTGTGAAGCAAATGACAATCGATTGTGAAGAGACAGTGTCCATCAGATTTTTCAAAGTCACAAAATAATCGATTGTGAACATATGATAATCGATTGTGTTGAGGCAGTGTCTTCCAGACTTTTTCAAAGTTATTAAATAATCGATTGTGAACCTATAACAATCGATTGTCAAGAGGCAGTGTCTAAATTGATTTTCAAGACTGATATATAATCGATTGTTAACTTAGTATAATCGATTGTATAAATGACCTTTGCCAAAATGTTTTCAAATACCGTCAGGTAATCGATTATTGATTTCTTATAATCAATTGTTTTAATTAAAATCTGGAAAGGATTTTTTGAACGTTGCTGAGTAATCAATTGTAGATTTCTAACAATCGATTGTTTTACGTAAAATCTGGAAATGATTTTTTGAACGTTTCCAGTAATCGATTATTGATCTTAGATAATCGATTGTTATGCGTAAAATCTGGGATTGATTTTTGGAAGAACTGGCAAACAATCGATTGTGGTAATTTGACAATCGATTGTCACTGAGTAAAATCGGAAATTCTTAATTGGCAATTAGGCAACGGTAATACAAAGTTTTTCAACTATAAATACAGCTTCAATTCAGTCTTTTAAGTAGAACAACACACAACAACTGATCATACAATTTCTAAAGCTTGCATACTTTATTGCTTATCATTTTATATTCATTACATAAGCTTTTGAGAGCCAAATTCTTGACGGAAGTTGTTTCGATCTTGAGCGTATTCTTTTTACTCATATCTACTCTTAAAGGAGTGTCTTGTTTGAGTGCTAAGTGTTTTTGTACACTTGAAGGGAAGTGTTAGTCCCTTGTGTTGTAAGAAGGAACTTGTGTTTCCTTGGTTGAAGTCTTGGAGTGTTGTATCTCCGAGCAAAGGTTGTTGAGGCTTGTGTCCTCAAGTTGTAACGGTTTGTTGAGCACCCGTAAGCTTAACAAGTTAGTGGAAATCTCGAGAGAGTCTCTCGGGGACTGGACTAGCCACGGGTTGTGGTGAACCAGGATATATCGGTGCGTTTGTTCTAATTTATTTACTTATCGCACTTATTTATTTCCTGCAATTTTTAAATTCCGCAAGTTTACGCTAATTTTTATTATAACGCTATTCACCCCCCCCTCTAGCGTTAAGCGTATTATCTAACAATTGGTATCAGAGCTCAACTCTCTGAAGACTTAACCGTTTGAGAGAAACATCCATGGCTTCTACTCGTGATTCTTTTGCAGGAATAGGTGAAGGACAATGCTCCACCCGACCACCGCTATTCGATGGTACAAATTATACATACTGGAAGGAGAGGATGAGAATATTTGTACAATCAAATAGTTTTCATCTTTGGAAGGTCATAATGAATGGAGAACAAATTCCAACCAAGAAGGTTGAAAATGAATGGGTCCCAAAGTCCGAAGATGAATACAATGCGGATGATATCCGAAAGGTGCAAAATAATGCTAAAGCTATTAATTTATTATATTGTGCTGTAAATGCTGATGATTACAGGAAGATATCTTGTTGCACAACGGCGAAGCAAATGTGGGACAAGCTGGAAATTACGTACGAAGGTACGGACCAGGTAAGGGAAGCCAAAATTGATTTCCTAACCCATGCATATGAATTGTTTCACATGAAGGAAGGCGAAAAGGTCGATGAGATGTTTGAACGATTTTCAAAAATCGTAAATGATTTACATGCTCTCGAGAAATTCTTCGAAGTCTCACTCCGGAATGGCGATCCAAGGCCGACGCGATTCAAGAATCCATTGGCATTTCAAATGTCACCATCGACGCATTAAGAGGTAATCTTAAAACTTATGAATCTACTATACTTAACCCTCTTGTTGATGATCAAAGGAAGCAAAGAATCGCTCTCAAGGCAAGCATAAGCCAACCTCAAAATGATGAGGACGGAGACAACGAGTTCGGACTCGTTATCAAGAGATTTCAAAAGTTCATGCGAAAAGAGTATGAACGAAAGGGCAAAAAGCAAGGAGATCAAATAAAGTGCTATGAGTGCGGAGAAACCGGGCACATTAAATCAAATTGCCCAAATGCTAAAAAGGAGAAGAAACCCTTCAAGAAGCAACGAGCATACATATCTTGGGGAGGCGACTCCGGTGACGAGTCAAGTGAGGAAGAAGAAGACGAAGCCGCAAATCTTTGTCTTATGGCACAAGACGACAACAAAGAAGAGGTATGTCAAATTTCTTCCAAAAATTTCTTTTCCCTTGAAGAAATGCAAAATGCTTTTGATGAGTTGTATAGCGAATTTATAAAAGCTTCAAAAACTGTTAAGAGTATAAAAGAAAATGCTTCTTTAAAAGAAAAAGATTTTCAAAAACAACTCTCTTTTAAAGAAAAGGAATTGGAAAAACTGATTTTAGAAAATGAGAAGTTGAAAGAGGAAAACAAATTTTTTGGCAAGAGAAGCGCCGACAAGCCCGAGAGTTCTAGAAATTGTACTTCTTGCATGCATCTCAAAAATGAAGTAGAAAGGCTTAAGGGCACCTTAGATAAGTTTAACTCTTCTCATAAAAATTTGAATGAAGTGCTTGTTAATTTGAAGTCGACCAAGCATGGCATAGGTTTTAGAAACGAGCCTAAAGAGAAAGTTTAAGCCAACCCCCAACCACCTAAGGCTCAACCTAGGATAAATAAAATAAATGTTCATCCTAGATACAACAAACCTAGAAATGGTTTTCATCAATCGCAACCTAGAAATAATCATGCTAGAAATAATGCACATTCTAGGCCAAACACTAGAAGGAATTTTGAACCTTTTAGAACACCTCGAAATGACTTCCAACCTAGAAACAACTATTCTAGAAATGATGCATATCCTAGAACAAATGGTAGGAGAAATGACTTTCATGATTTGCGCAATAGTTATATTGTCAAGAATAGAGTAAATGATTTTCGTCCGTCCAATTACTATCAACCTAGAAGGATGCATAATCCTAACGTGACTTGTCATTATTGTAGACGAATTGGACATATTGCTCCTGCTTGTTTTACATGACATAGACATAACACTCAATCCCATCATTATGATTTGCCTAACCCCCAAGGACCCAAAATGGCATGGTACCTAAAACTCATTAATCTGTTTTGTAGGTATGTTTGAAGGGATCAAGTGTACTATGGTACCTTGATAGTGGATGCTCCAAGCACATGACGGGAGACGAATCCAAATTCCTTCAACTAGAACACAAGGAAGGGGGAAGTGTTATTTTTGGTGATAACAACAAAGGAAAGATTATCGACATCGGATCGGTCGGTAAGGATGAAATTTCTTCCATTAAGCATATATTACTTGTGAAAGGTTTAAAACATAATCTCTTGAGCATAAGTCAATTATGTGACAAGGGAAATCTTGTTTTATTTGATTCGGATGAATGCTTAGTTTTTAGACGTAGCGATTTTAAAATTATCCTTCGTGGTTTTAGAATGGATAACATTTATATGGTTGATCTTGCAAATTCTTCACCCGAATATGTGAATTGTTTAATGAGCAAAGAGGATGATTCTTGGTTATGGCATCGGAGAGTAGCTCACATCAACATGCATCTTTTGAACAAATTGGTTTTACAAAATTTAGTTGTTGGTCTTCCAAACTTGAAATTTGAAAATGACTCTACTTGTGATTCTTGTCAAAAAGGGAAGCAAACAAAAGCATCTTTTAAATCGAAAAATATTGTTTCAACTACTAGACCATTGCAATTGCTTCACATGGATTTATTTGGACCATCTCGCATTGAAAGTCTAGGTAGAAATCGTTATGCTTTTGTTATTGTTGATGATTATTCCAGATTTACTTGGACTTTATTTCTTGCCCATAAAAGTGGTGCTTTTCAGAATTTTAAATATTTTCTTAAACGTGTTCAAAACAAAAAGGAAACAACCGTCACTTCAATTAGAAGTGATCATGGGGGAGAGTTTGATCACCATCTCTTTGCGGACTTTTGTGACGAACTCGGTATCGAGCATACCTTTTCCGCTCCACGAACACCACAACAAAATGGGGTGGTGGAAAGGAAAAATAGGTGTTTCGAAGAGATGGCTAGAACCATGCTCGAAGAGCTAAGATTCCCAAACATTTTTGGGCGGATGCCGTGAGTACCGCATGCTACATTTTAAATAGAGTAGTCATAAGGCCAATACTCATGAAAACCCCTTATAAACTCTACAAGGGAAGGAAACCAAATATCTCCCATTTTAGAGTATTCGGTTGTAAATGTTTTATTCATAACAATGGAAAAGATCAATTGGGAAAATTTGATGCCAAATCCGATGAGGGAATTTTTATTGGGTATTCTTCACGTAGCAAAGCATATAGGGTATTTAACAATAGAACCCAAACTGTGGAGGAATCCCCTCATATTGTGTTTTCCGAAAATAATGCTCGCTTGGCGAGAAAGGATTCTTGTTCTGATCTTGCAGGTATTTTAAATAGTTTAAAAGACAAAGTACAAGAGGAAACTCCTAAGGAAATTCAAGATGAAATCTTGGAAAAATCGATGGAGGAAACGCCACAATTGGAGAAAGAAACGAAAATGCCTAACGAGTGGAGGACAATCAAAGATCACCCTCTCGAACAGGTAATTGGCGACGTTGGAGAAAAGGTAAGTACCCGAAACTCCATTAAGAACACCTTAGGACATACTGCGTTTGTTTCTCAAATTGAACCAACAACCATCTCCGAAGCAATTGGGGATGAATTTTGGACCTTGGCAATGCAAGAGGAGCTTAACCAATTCAAACGGAATGACGTTTGGGATTTGGTGCCAAGACCCGAAAATCATACCATAATTGGTACGAAATGGGTTTTTCGAAACAAACTAGATGAAAATGGTGTAATCACTAGAAACAAAGCTAGGCTTGTAGCAAAAGGCTATAATCAAGAAGAGGGTATTGACTATGAAGAAACATATGCTCCCGTAGCTAGATTAGAAGCTATTCGTTTATTGCTTGCTTTTGCCTCTTCTATGAATTTCAATTTATATCAAATGGATGTGAAAAGTGCTTTTCTAAATGGTGTTATTCAAGAAGAAGTTTATGTTGAACAACCCCCCGGTTTTGAAGATTTTAGATCTCCCGATCATGTTTTCAAACACAAAAAGGCTCTTTATGGTTTAAAACAAGCTCCCCGAGCTTGGTATGAAAGATTGAGTAAATTTCTATTTGAAAATGATTTCATTAGGGGGAAAGTTGACACCACTCTTTTTGTTAAGCATAAAAACAATGATATTTTATTAGATCAAATCTATGTGGATGATATTATATTTGGTGCTACTAACAATGTTTTGTGCAAGGAATTTTCCGATTTAATGACAAGCGAATTTGAGATGTCTATGATGGGTGAGTTAACATTCTTTTTGGGATTACAAGTAAAGCAAATGAAAGAAGGTACGTTCATTTGCCAAGCGAAATATTGCAAAGAATTGCTGAAACGATTTGAAATGACCAATGCAAAAGCAATGGCAACCCCCATGAGCACATCCGATCATCTCGACAAAGATGAGAAAGGTAAGGAAGTTGACATCAAAAAGTATTGAGGTATGATTGGCTCTCTCCTTTACCTTACTGCTAGTCGTCCGGACATCATGTTTAGCGTGTGCTTATGCGCTCGTTATCAATCGTGTCCAAAGGAGTCTCACCTAACTGCGGTGAAACGGTTATTGAAGTATCTTGTTGGTACTGTAAATGTGGGTCTATGGTACCCCAAAGGTTCCTCATGCCAACTTGTTGGCTATTCCGATTCCGATTTTGCTGGATGCAAATTGGACCGCAAGAGCACTAGTGGCACTTGCCATTTGCTCGGTAGCTCTCTCGTTTCTTGGTTTAGCAAGAAACAAGTAAGTGTTGCGTTGTCCACAACCGAGGCTGAATATGTAGCCGCGGGGAGTTGTTGCGCTCAAATCCTTTGGATGAAACAACAACTCTTGGACTATGGCCTAAGTCTTGATCATATCCCTCTTAGATGTGATAATACTAGTGCCATATGCTTGACGAAGAACCCCGTTCTTCATTCGCGAACAAAACACATTGAAATTAGACATCATTTTATAAGAGATCACGTTCTCAAGGGCGACGTCGAAATTGAATTTGTTGGAACCAAAGATCAATTGGCCGACATCTTTACAAAGCCCTTAGAGAAAGAGTCCTTCTTCCGAATTCGTAGTGAACTCGGGATCCTTGACTCCACGTTGATCTAAGTCATGCATTGCATCTTTCCTTTCACATGTTTTCTAACTTGAGCGTTGGAGACGTCTAACGTATTTTTGCAGGTATCGCCCTAAAGGCAGGGGGAATTATAAAGCTTGACGCACAGAACAATCGATTTCTCTTTTATATAATCGATTATCCAGTATCAATAATCGATTGTCTTGACATTATTTGCGTTATTATGTCTGAAATTGCAGATTTAATAAATAAACAAGTTTTTTATTATTCTATATTTTTTGCTAATGGCAAAAGGGGGAAGATAACGGGTATGCACTCTCAATACTTATCGGCATAAATTGAGGGGGAATTCATATATTGAGGGGAAACAAATTGCATATCTATATACTTGTTCCATATCTTTACTTGTCTTGAATCGTCATTATCAATTGCCTAATATGCATATCCCGCTTAAAGTTTGCCATTATCAAAAAGGGGGAAATTGTTGGAAACACGTTCTCAAGGCATTATACTAAACATGTGTTCATATTTGTAGGTTTTGATGAATGACAAACTATGCGCAAATTGACATATGACGAGGTCCAAGCACAAGCGCAAAATTGATATATAACGAGATTCAAGCACAAGACAAAGATCGAGATTAAGTTTTATATGAGTCGGTATTTAATTGTGATCTTGATCCGACAACTTAAACTCAAGACTTGGCTTCTCTCGTAAAAATATTTTTAACAAATCATGCATATTTAATTTAGAGCAAAATGATTTTAAATAATGCATATTTACTTTAGTCAAAATGATTTTTAAACATGCCTCTAAAATCTGGACTAAGATAATCGATTATGTACTTATGATAATCGATTATGTTTAAGTCAGCTGCTTGACAATCGATTGTGAACTTATGACAATCGATTGTGTTAAGGCAGTGAGCATCAGATTTTTCAAATCTGCATGACAATCGATTGTGAACCTTATGACAATCGATTGTGATGAGGCAGTGTCTATCAGTTTTTCAAAGCTCAAAATAATCGATTGTGAAGCTAATGACAATCGATTGTGAAGAGACAGTGTCCATAAGATTTTTCAAAGTCACAAAATAATCGATTGTGAACATATGACAATCGATTGTGTTGAGGCAGTGTCTTCCAGACTTTTTCAAAGTTATTAAATAATCGATTGTGAACCTATAACAATCGATTGTCAAGAGGCAGTGTCTAAATTGATTTTCAAGACTGATATATAATCGATTGTTAACTTAGTATAATCGATTGTATAAATGACCGTTGCCAAAATATTTTCAAATACCGTCAGGTAATCGATGATTGATTTCTTATAATCGATTGTTTTAATTAAAATCTGGAAAGGATTTTTTGAACGTTGCTGAGTAATCGATTGTAGATTTCTGACAATCGATTGTTTTACCTAAAATCTGGAAATGATTTTTTAAACGTTTCCAGTAATCGATTATTGATCTTAGATAATCGATTGTTATGCGTAAAATCTGGGATTGATTTTTGGAAGAACTGGCACACAATCGATTGTGGTAATTTGACAATCGATTGTCACTAAGTAAAATCAGCAATTCTTAATTGGCAATTAGGCAACGGTAATACAAAGTTTTTCAACTATAAATACAGCTTCAATTCAGTCTTTTAAGTAGAACAACACACAACAACTGATCATACAATTGCTAAAGCTTGCATACTTTATTGCTTATCATTTTATATTCATTACATAAGCTTTTGAGAGCCAAATTCTTGAGGAAAGTTGTTGCGATCTTGAGCGTATTCTTTTTACTCATATGTACTCTTAAAGGAGTGTCTTGTTTGAGTGCTAAGTGTTTTTGTACACTTGAAGGGAAGTGTTAGTCCCTTGTGTTGTAAGAAGGAACTTGTGTTTCCTTGGTTGAAGTCTTGGAGTGTTGTATCTCCGAGCAAAGGTTGTTGAGGCTTGTGTCCTCAAGTTGTAACGGTTTGTTGAGCACCCGTAAGCTTAACAAGTTAGTGGAAATCTCGAGAGAGTCTCTCGGGGATTGGACTAGCCACGGGTTGTGGTGAACCAGGATACATCGGTGCGTTTGTTCTAATTTATTTAATTATCGCACTTATTTATTTCCTGCAAATTTTAAATTCCGCAAGTTTACGCTAATTTTTATTATAACTCAATTCACCCCCCCTCTAGCGTTAAGCGTATTATCTAACAGTAAATGTGTCGTCCACCCTGGACCGATCATCCCTCTCATAATGTAAAGGATCCCTTGCAGGCGGAGTCGGTATAGGCTGCGGCAGGCCAAACTGACGAAAAACCCGCTCTGAGGGATGATGCTCGACAATATAGAGGCATGTGAGAGGGACAGAAGCCCTCCCAATATGTCGGCCGAACGTGCAATACGCTGGCAGGGTACCTATCACCTCCTCGTTGTACGGCGTCCAGATGAACTATCAAATAACAACACAAACCGTTAGTATGCGCAACACTAAGTTAAACAATAACTGGTACGTTTAGTTAGATTTTCACCTGTGCGTTCTCCAGCAAATCCAACACATCCCTGATGGGGGGAGATTATGATGGGCATGATACTCTCGTGAAAGTCTACAATGTATAACCCACCTACAAGCAAGAGGGAGATCTGGAATCTCTACATTAGTCGGTAGCTGTGGTAGAGGTGGCCAGAGCTGCAGAAATCGCTCCCAGACCCAAACATAACATAGAAGGTTGATGTATAGTGTAAGATTAACTATAACTAGGTAGAATTATAACTAAAGGACATATTAGTTGAATATGTTTTCACCTGTAGAAGTGGCAGGAAGCCACAAACGTCTCTTTGTGTGCCCATGGAAGCCCGACACATCTGCCTGTACAAAAATAAGAGGACATCACCACCCCAGCTATAGCTGGCTGTATCCTCGAACTGGGTAATATGATGCAGACAACGGAGGCTCACTAGGTTCCTCGAAGTGTTTGGGAACAATACCCCGCCAAATAGAAGGAGAAGCAACAGCCTCGTATATCGCTGCACATCCACCTCCACTGATTCGTCGGTGATAGTATCGTGGATCTGCATGAGGTGGTCTCTGATGGGGACTAACTGCATACGACTGATCCCAGACGCTACCTCCTGGTCCTCCGGCATGAAACCAGTGAGCATGTGCAGCATAACCTAATATGCCTCCCGCAGATAATATCTCATGGTCGCAGGCAGTAACACAAGCAAGCCATCAGCGGACATGCCATATACAATCTCTACGTCCTGGAGTGTAATGGTGGCCTCGCCAATGGGCAGATGGAAAGTGTGCATCTCCGATCGCCACCACTCAATCAAGGCCATGATCAAAGCATAGTCGAGCTATATCCGACCAATCCTAAAAATCCTATAAAATCCCATCTTCTCCAAGTAATGGACCACGCGGGGATGTAGAACGCAGGGAGGGCTCAAAAACTCCCATAGTAGATCCACTCTCCTGGCCCAGAAAGTCTGCGTAAGCAACTGTCCCTCCCATATATACTCGGATCTATGCTGGGGCTGTAGGACTAATAGATTCGACGTCCGAGGGGCGGGATGTATAGGCGTATCCACGTCGTCAACTGTAAAATCATAATTTTTAATAACTTAATTGTGAAAATTATCATTAATAATGTATTTTTTTATTATTGAAATTCATATTTTTTAATAACTTAATTGTACAAATTACTTACCAATGGGTTCCAGGCTCGATATTTTTGAGGCTCAGTGGCACCAAACTATCATTAATAATTATAATTTTTTTTATAATTGAAATTCATATTTTTTTTGATAACTTAATTGTATAAATTACTTACCGATGGGTTCCGGACTCGATATTTTTGAGGCCCAGTGACACCAATCTATCATTAATAATTATGTATTTTATTATAATTGAAATTCATATTTTTTGATAACTTAATTGTACAAATTACTTACCCATGGGTTTTGGGCTCGATATTTTTGAGGCCCAGTGGCACCAAACTATTATTAATAATTATGTATTTTTTATAATTAAAATTCATATTATTTATAACTTAATTGTACAAATTACTTACCCATGAGTTCCATGCTTGATATTTTTATGGCAGTGTGGCACCAAACTATCATTAATAATTATGTATTTTTTTATAATTGAAATTCATATTTTTGAATAACTCAATTGTATCAATTACTTACCCATGGGTTCTGGGCTCGATATTTGTGAGACCTAATGGCACCAAACTATCATTAATAATTATGTATTTTTTAGAATTGAAATTCATATTTTTTAATAACTTAATTGTAAAAATTACTTACTCATGGGCTCCGGGCTCAATATTTTTGAGGCCCAGTGGCACCAAACTATTATTAATAACTATGTATTTATTTTATAATTGAAATTCATATTTTTTAATAACTTAATTGTACAAATTACTTACCCATGGGTTCCGGGCTCGATATTTTTGAGGCCCAGTGGCACCAAACTATCATTAATTTTTATGTATTTTTTTATAATTGAAATTCATATTTTTTAATAACTTAATTGTTCAAATTACTTACCCATGGGTTCCGGGCTGGATATTTTTGAGGCCCAGTGGCA
Organism: Nicotiana benthamiana; assembly: GCA_034376525.1. NCBI lineage: Eukaryota > Viridiplantae > Streptophyta > Magnoliopsida > Solanales > Solanaceae > Nicotiana > Nicotiana benthamiana. Next base: position 87,731,630 of record CM067330.1, read on the forward strand.
TCAAACTATCATTAATAATTATGTATTTTTTTATAATATATATTCATACTTTTTAATAACTTAATTGTACAAATTACTTACCCATGAGTTCCGGGCTCGATATTTTTGAGGACCAGTGGCACCAAACTATCATTAATAATTATGTATTTTTTATAATTGAAATTCATATTTTTTGATAACTTAATTGTATAAATTACTTACCCATGGGTTCCGGGCTCGATATTTCTGAGGCCCAGTGGTACTAATCCATCATTAGTAATTATGTATTTTTTATAATAGAAATTCATATTTTAATAATTTAATTGTACAAATTACTTACCCATGGGTTCCGGGCTCGATAATTTTGAGGTCTAGTGGCACCAAACTAGTACGACCCAGTATAATCCCACTTAGTGGGGTCTGGGGAGGGTAGTATGTACGCAGACCTTACCCCTACCCTGGGGTAGAGAGGCTGTTTCCAAACTAGTTTTTGAGGTCTAGTGGCACCAAACTATCATTAATAGTTATGTATTTTTAATAATTGAAATTCATATTTTTTGATAACTTAATTGTACAAATTACTTACCAATGGGTTCCGGGCTCGATATTTTTGAGGACCAGTGGCACCAAACTATCATTAATAATTATGTATTTTTTTATAATTGAAATTCATATTTTTGAATAACCCAATTGTATCAATTACTTACCCATGGGTTCTGGGCTCGATATTTTTGAGACCCAATGGCACCAAACTATTATTAATAATTATGTATTTTTTAGAATTGAAATTCATATTTTTTAATAACTTAATTGTAAAAATTACTTACTCATGGGTTCCGGGCTCGATATTTTTGAGGCCCAGTGGCACCAAACTATTATTAATAACTATGTATTTATTTTATAATTGAAATTCATATTTTTTAATAACTTAATTGTACAAATTACTTACCCATGGGTTCCGGGCTCGATATTTTTGAGGCCCAGTGGCACCAAACTATCATTAATTTTTATGTATTTTTTTATAATTAAAATTCATATTTTTTAATAACTTAATTGTACAAATTACTTACCCATGGGTTCCGGGCTCGATATTTTTGAGGCACAGTGGCACCAAACTATCATTAATAATTATGTATTTTTTTATAATATATATTCATATTTTTTAATAACTTAATTGTACAAATTACTTACATGAGTTCCAAGCTCGATATTTTTGAGGACCAGTGGCACCAAACTATCATTAATAATTATGTATTTTTTATAATTGAAATTCATATTTTTTGATAACTTAATTCTATAAATTACTTACCCATGGGTTCCGGGCTCGATATTTTTGAGACCCAGTGGTACTAAACTATCATTAGTAATTATGTATTTTTTATAATAGAGATTCATATTTTAATAACTTAATTATACAAATTACTTACCCATGGGTTCTGGGCTCGATATTTTTGAGGTCTAGTGGCACAAAACTAGTACGACCCAGTATAATCCCACTTAGTGGGGTCTGAGGAGGGTAGTACGTACGCAGACCTTACCCCTACCCTGGGGTAGAGAGGCTGTTTCCAAACTAGTTTTTGAGGTCTAGTGGCACCAAACTATCATTAATAATTATATATTTTTAATAATTGAAATTCATATTTTTTGATAACTTAATTGTACAAATTACTTATCAATGGGTTCCGGGCTCGATATTTTTGAGGCCCAGTGGCACCAAACTGCCATTAATAATTATATATATTTTTATAATTAAAATTCTTATTTTTGATAACTTAATTGTACAAATTACTTACCCATGGGTTCCGGACTCGATATTTTTGAGGCCCAGTGGCACCAAACTACCATTAATAATTATGTATATTTTCATAACTGAAATTCATATTTTTTGATAACTTAATTGTATGAATTACTTACCCATGGGTTTCGGGCTAGATATTTTCGAGGCCCAGTAACAACAAACTATTATTAATAATTATGTATTTTTTTATAATTAAAATTCATATTTTTAATAATTTAATTGTACAAATTACTTACCCATGGGTTCCGGGCTCGATATCTTTGAGGCCCAGTGACAACAAACTATCATTAATAATTATGTATTTTTTATAATTAAAATTCATATTTTTTAATAATTTAATTGTACAAATTACTTACCCATGGGTTCCGGGCTCGATATTTTTGAGGCCCAGTGGCACCAAACTATCATTAATAATTATGTATTTATTTATAATATATATTCATATTTTTTAATAACTTAATTGTACAAATTACTGACCCATGAGTTCCGGGCTCGATATTTTTGAGGACCAGTGGCACCAAACTATCATTAATAATTATGTATTTTTTTTATAATTGAAATTCATATTTTTTGATAACTTAATTGTATAATTACTTATCCATGGGTTCCGGGCTCGATATTTTTGAGGCCCAGTGGTACTAAACTATCATTACTAATTATGTATTTTTTTATAATAGAAATTCATATTTTTTTTAGTAACTTAATTGTATAAATTACTTACATATGGGTTCCGGGCTCTATATTTTTGAGGATCGAAATACCAGTATAACATACTTAAACAAAAGGAATTCTAACCTAAAATACTACACATTACTACGCTACAAGGCTCTATATTTTACTACGCTAAAAGGGTCTACGTTTTACTATGCTAAAAAAGTCTTTATTTTGCTACGCTAAAAAACAATCTAAACTAAACATAAACAACAAATAAATTTCATTACAGATAAAACGCAAAACGGTATGAAAACACATATATATAAATGAGAATATTAACAGACAAATTTATTTGACAGATTTATATTTTTATATACAACACTGAAATTAAATCCAGATAAATTTAACATGCTAGTTTCGAAAAAAAAATACAAACTGAAATAGAATACGTACAAATCAAGTAATATGCATTATTATAAAAGTTTCAACTTAAAATAAATCAAAATACATCGATTTTGAATTTTCGAAAAGCAAGTAGATCAAAATTTTGACTCCGGAAACGTGAATCAACAATCACACAAAGCTCTACTCGAACGTGGGACCTATGTTCTTCAAGTTTTATGTGTCGGGGGGACCAAAAAAGTTTTTTGTTTTAAAAAAAATCGGACAGAACTGCGAGAAATGGGGGAACCAAGAAGAGGAATAGTAAAACAATGGTGGAGAAGAAGGGGGGGGGGGTCATTTTTTATTAAGGGTATAGCATCACTTTTTTTGGCGCTATGTAGTGTCTGTAAAATTTGAGTATAACGCCACTTTTTATGGTGCTATACATATAATTTTCAGAAAAATTGTGTATAACGCCACAAAAAGTGGCGCTATACAGTAACGGCGCAGTTACCATTACTGTATAGTGCCACTTTTTGTGGCGTTATATATAGTTTGGTAATTTTTTACACTTATTTACATAATTTCAGTCCAAAAGAACCACATTTTGGTTCCAGACACGACTACTGTGTTATTGATAGGCTTATACATTCTCCCTGTAGTGAAGAACTCCAGTACTGTAGCAACAATATCATCTCCAATAATATGCCAAGATCTTTTGAAGAAACATGCATTAAACCCATCACCCCCTGGTGCCTTCATGTCATCTATACCTCTTAGTGCATCCATTACATATTCCTTTTTGAAAGGAGTAATGAGCTGTAGTTGCTGTCTTCTAGTTAATAAAGGCCCAGTCCTTATCCTGCCAGGATAAATAGCTTGTATGATGCCTTTTGCAGTTCCTAATAGGTTTTTATAGAATCCAATCACTTCTGCTTTAATACTCCTCCCATCTGTCAACATCTCCCCGTTACTATTACTGAGCTTTGTAATTTGATTCTCTACTTTCCTTCCTTTCATGCTAACAAAGAAATAGTCACTGTTAGTATCTCCTAGCTTTAACCATTGCACTCTTGACTTTTGTTTGTAGATGAACTCCTCTATTTTATCCCACCTTTTATAATTGTAGTAGTACTTCCTTCTCCTCTTCAAATAAATTATTTGTTGGATTAACAATCTTCATTCTATCTTGTACCTCATCCACTTCCTTCCTTACGGTGGTTATCTTCCCTTTGACATTCTTGAACTCCATATTGTTCAATTGTTTCAAAGCAGCTCTTATAGATTTCAGGTTGCTCCAAATAGCTTCCATACCTCCATTCCTCATTGTCCAGTTGCTTTCCACAATCTCCCCAAAATCAGGGTGATCAACCATACAATTATAGATTTTAAAGGTTCTTTTTTGTTATCACACCATACCGCTACCTCAATTCCCAATGGAGAGTGGTCTGAGAAAAGAGGATTCAATATTTGAACTTGATTAAGGGGCATATTGATCATCTAGCTGCCATTTACTATTGCTCTATCAGTTTTGCTATACACATGACCATTTGTCCATGTATATGTCTTTCCCACTGTAGGTAGTTCTGCCAAACTACAATCTTCTATAACTTCTCTGAAATCCCTTGTTTCATTGTCCTGAACTTCACTTCCATGCATTCTGTCTTCAGCCCCTAAAATAGAGTTAAAATCTTCCATCAGCAACCAAGGTCTCATGCATTGTCCTGTTAAGTTTATAACTACCTCCCATAATGATTTCATGTCCTATATACTATGTAGGTCATATATTGCTGAGGAATAAAATTCTTTACTACTGTTAAGGATCTTCACATTACCATGTATAATCTGAGAATGTTTCTCCAACATTGTATATTGCAACACATTTGGATTCCACATTACCCATATTCTACCTTTGCATGCATTAGATACATTATGACTCTATTTCCATCCAGGTAGTACTTTCTCAATTATTTTTGCTGCTATGGTATCTTTTACTCTATGCTAATATATTTCCATCATATCTACTTTATTATCCTTCATAAACACGTTTAAATCCTAGTGCTTAAACACTTTACTGAGCCCCCTTACATTCCGTATGACTATCATATTGAGTTTAAAGGTTTTTGGCCCATTATCTCTACCTCCACCCTTCTACTTGTACTACATTCAACAATTCCACTTGTTATTTGTTCATGTCCTGTTTCCACTAGGCTATTGAAGCCATTCAGAACTTGAATGCATTCTTAGCTACTTGTGTTCTTTGCCCTTTTGCTGCAGATTTACTTTTAACTTGTTGCCAGTCATCTCCATTCCCATCTTTCTTATCATTGTTCACTTGTTGTTTATCAGTTTCCTTTCGTACGTCCTGCTGATACTGGTTTTGTACTCCAACTTCATTATTGATAGGCCTCCACTCAGTTCTATGCTTTGCCATTATCTTCTCTTGTTGATTTCCTTTTTTCATATCACCTCCTCCTGTGTTGTTCTGCTTTTGTTGACAACTGTGCCATATTTGCATAAATTTTGAACAATATGTAGGTTTCCAATCGTACCATATCTCTTGTGCCATAATTCTGCCCTTTGGATCTTTTATTTTAATAGCATTTGTTAATTCCTTATCAAGTTCTATCAATATCCTTGCATATGATATTCTCTCATTATTTGAAGTACAAGAATCAACATATATTGGCTGGCCAAAACCACTACCAATTTTCCTTAATGCATTTGCACTCCAACATCATAGAGGTAAGTTAGGTAGTTTGATCCAAATGGGAATTGTCTTCAAGTCCTCAGCATCAAAGTCGAAATCAGCAGTCCAAGCCTTCATAATAACTGGTCTATTGTTAAGAAAATGTGGTCCTAAATACATCATCTTATCCCTTTCCTCCAAACATGTGAAATTGATAAGAAAATAGCCGTAATTATGACAATATATTTTTGGTTACATTGCGAACTCCCCTTGTCCTGCTATAAACCTCTCCATAGCCCCAATCAAAGGTGATGCCCCTATGACATATGCTATTGCTGCATATTTCCATTTGTTAACTTCACTATCGATATACTCTTGTACAAGTTTCACAATCAACTAACCCTCAACAATAGTAGGTGTTATGAATTTCATATCCATACCTCTTTTTCCAATTTGTTCTCCTCAATCAGCATCGACCATGTCTTAGCTGGATTTGGTTTAGCTTCCAGCTGTAACTTCCTCTGTGCACCTCCTATTTAAGCTACTATTGCATTAACACTTGGAACGGCTTCCAGTTTCAGATCTACAGTTGGTATTTGTTATTGAGCTGGTCCTTCGGAGCTTGATACCTTGTACATGTTAGCCGACGTTGACCATGTTCTTGCTGGTGATTTGTTTCCCCCACTTCGATCTGGTAGGGTTGGCCAGATCTATAAATTCGGTTTTGCACGTTCCTTCCCTTTGTGTTTTAATGCTTCCTTACTCGATTTCCTTTCAATTGCAATGTTCACCTCATTGACACCTACTTTGTTCAATGTAACAGTACCATCACCTCCAATTATTAGCGGTTTTGATGTAGCTAATCACACCATTTCTAGGGTCCTTCCTTCCCTCTTGAGCTGTTGTCTTCCTCAATCAGTAGCTTTGTAGTCTTCGACGGTCTTCCTCGTGCTCTCCCCATTCCGGTGAGCGCACGTTAGCAATTAACGCTAAAATGCGCCGATAGAGAAAGGGCCATTATCCTAGGATCTCAGTTTTTTGTTAAATCAAAATTACACAAGAAGAGGGGGTTTTAGCCATACATATCTCAAAGAGCATTTTCTTAAGTTTCTACAATGTTTTGGAAATTCTAGCAATTCTAATCTATTTTGAGACATAACAAAGTTGAACACAAATTAGGAATATATTCATCGTTTTGGCTCATTTGAGCATTAGTTGTGCATCTTGATTTCACTGCTCTTTTACGAGATTTCCTTCATTACCCAACCTAATCTTTACTTATTCGTATTCAAATATCTTCCCACAAACCTAATTTGTACATACATGTATACATAATCCTATTACACCCAAGAATCATACCTCAATAACCCATCTTATACCCCAAACTCGAAATTAAAGTCTAATGTATAGAACATTACCTCTTAGATGAAGAACTTGTGATTGGGTTCTTTGATTCTTGAAGATTGATGCAAGATTGGATGATTTGAATGTTGGGTTCCTCCTTCTCTCTCTAAAATACTCTCATCTATCTCTAAAATGCTGATGAAATCACCCCACAATGAACCCCAAAGCCTATATATTAAAATGGGGCCGGGCTATAAAAATAGGAAAAATAAGCCTTTAAAATCGGGTCTATGTCGCATAATGGACCGCAAAACAAGAATGCGGGTCAGAAATGCATCGCGAAATTGGTGCCCAAAACTAGGCTACACTGGTCCAGTTTGCGACCATATTTGTGATCACAGATCAATTATGCGGACCGCATAATGGTTTTGCGATTGCAAAACTGACACATGATCGCATTTTTTCAGCCTTTGGTAATTTGATCATAACTTTGTGTAGGAATGTCCAAATGACAAAGGGTTTGAAGTGTTGGAAACTAGACTCAAAGACCTTTGATTTGATAAGTTATTCATCACATAAAACCTTATACATACATATATATATATATATATATATATATATATATATATATATATATATATATATATATATATATATATATATATATATATATATATATATGTATATATATATACATATACATATATATATACATATATATATATATATACATAGATATATATATATATATACATATATATATGTATATATATACATATATATACATATATATATATATATATACATAGATATATATATATATATACATATATATATGTATATATATACATATATATATATATATGTTTCTTTAAAGTAGGGAGTTGAGCAAACTCATTTGAAATTTTAACCTATTATGAAAATTTTCAATTTGACTTGTACTTGGGCCTCTCCTTGGACCCCAACCACTTACTACAAGATTTATACACTTATTTAACAAATCTAATTGATGCCCATCGTGTTAATAGCACATAAAATATTATAATTAGCCTACATGGAACCACGAAAGCCTAAATTACTTAGCGAAATTTTCCGGAGCCTTACACCAATGCGGTTCGTGGTCCTTTTTATACGGACCGCATTTGAAGCCACCATGGCCGCGATATATTTTATGCAGCCCGCGGTGGCTAAGTTCAGTGAGCAGAGACCTGAAGCCAAAAAGTCTCACCTTGACCGCACTCCATTTGTTGCGGTCCGCGGTACCCCTGCAGGTGTATTTTTGTCCAAAAAATTTGTCCTAGTATAACTACTTTCTTTTCCCCTTTTTAGGTCATCTTTTGTAATATGACTTTGGGCTGAGCACGTGAACGGTTGTTCTTAACCATTTTGAGTAATTTTATACTTGCTTTATCGTTGAATCTTCAATTATTAGCTCGAAATTAAATCTTATGGGTTTTTCTTTATCTATTTCTTTGTTTTATTCTATTATTATGAGTATCTAGACCCATTAGCTAGGGTTGTGGCTCAACCCTAGCTGGGTATTTGGTGAGTCTCGAGTGAATGTCTATGTGTATTTGATATTTGGACTAATTTGTATTTTCCATGTTGAATTAGTGGTTGCAAATACTAATTTGTGCCTTTTTGACTTGGGCTCTTCTTGAGAAAGAAAGCTTGAGTATAGGAAAATTTGTCCATCAAGGAATTGGGGTGTATTCAAGCGACTGATAGCCCCAATTAAAGGGTTAAGCCTAGAAATAGTAATACCCGACTTGAACCTAAATTGCTTGCACAAATTATCATACCCAGTTGGTCTTGAGAAAGTCAACTAGGGAAAATCACTCAATTTACCGAGAGGTGTAGAGTGAGAAGTTTCGTGCATTGGTTATATCATAATCCCCAACATGAAAACCTTGCCTTAGATTCGAGAACCTGTCAAGTATTCACCTAGGAGAAAGTCACTTCCCTAGTGCCTCTTTAACTAATTAGAAAACCCTACAATCAATCATTCTTAGTTTAATTTAGCATATTATTAGCATAAATATTAGAAGTAAAAACCAACCAAAAGATGATTGGAAGAGTAATTAACAGCAATACGTATCTCTAGTTTAGATAGGAATCTAATTCCCACTGCTAGCTCCATGTGGATTCGATCCCGACCATCTCGGGTAAAAGCTACTTCGACCACTCTCGCAACTTTGTAGTGGTGTAGGGTTGGCTCCGATCACTTTTTTGCGCCGTTGCCGGGAGCTAACAGTTTTGGCTATCTATCTAAATAGTTTTGTGTATTGTTCTTATTTCCTTCTGTGTTACTAATTTGTGTGTGTGGAAACTTTAGGTACAAAATGGCAGCAAACAATGCACCTCTTGGAGATCTTCTGCCGGGGGAGGAGTTAGATGACATCATTGATGATGAGGTTCCTATTGTGCCTCAAGGACAAAGGAAAGGCTGCAAGGTTAATGATAATATTCCAGAACCTCCCCCACCACCTCCAATAGTGGCTTCTCAAATGCTTCCCAACCAAGGATATGGTTGTGCAATTGTCCCACCCCAGATCCAGGTAGGCAATTTTCGAATTACTAATGTGATGCTGACATTGTTGGAGTAGCGAGGGTATTTCATGGGTGCTCCCAATCAAAATGCTTATAAACATCTCAAAGGTTTTATGGATACTTGTTTGGGGAGAAAGCAAACTAATGTGTTAGAGGATGCACTTGGATTGAGACTATTCCCTTTCTCACTTAGAGGGAAGGCATTGGATTGGCTTGAACAACTACCCAACCATTCCATTACTAATTGGGATGAGTTGGCGGATAAATTCATTGCAAAGTTTTTCTCGACGGGGCACATAGCAGCATTGAGAGATGAGATCTTAGCTTTCAAGTAGGAGCCCACCGAACCATTACATGAGATTTGGGAGAGATACAGAACCATGATAAAGGAATGCCCCAACAATGATATGACCGAGGCAATGATACAATAGACTTTCTACCGCGGCATTAGCACAACAAATCAGTGCATACTGAACTAACTTGTTGGGGGTAATTTCATGAAGATGTCTTATGATGAGGCTTGTGGCATTCTTGACGAGACTGCTGATATGTGCTCCGCTTGGCAAACTAGAGCCAATGTGCCACAGGGTGACCCCACAGTCATTCACTTGCACAAAGAGCTATATGATCATGGGTCTGAAAACAACAATGAACCAGCGCAAATGTACAGTTACAACAGGTTCAAAATCCACACCAAGTAAATGTTATGGATGGTGTCAACATGCTAGTGAGTAAAAGAAGGCAAAGAGGTCAAGAAAACCAAGGGAGTTCGAATCAATTTGACAATGGTTGCGGTAGATTCCAAAATAATGGTTATGATGGGCAGAATGAAGAAGTGCAATATGTGAATAATTGTTAGGGCCAAAGGGGAAATTCTTCTAACCAGCAACAATGGAGACCCCAAGGCAATTGGGGCAATCAACAACAACAAGGTAATAGTAATTGGGGGAACAACAACCAAAATTCCAATTTGGGCAATCAGAATAATCACAGTAATTGTAATGGCAACAACAACAAGTGGGGTGGTAACAACAATCAGGGCGGTTGGATTAATGGCAATCAAGGAAATTAGGAGAATGGTTTTCAAAGGTCCCAAATGTATCAACAACCGAACAATCCACCCCCATTTCCACCCCAAGGTCCAAGTTCTTCTAACAATGAAATGTGGAGAATTGAAATGATGTTTGAACAGATGATGAAAAAGAATGCAAACTGTGATGCTCAGTTGGCTTCCCATAATACTTCAATCATAAACTTGGAGGTTCAATTAGGCCAAGTCTGACAATCCTTGAATAATCGTCCTAAAGGGGCTCTACTAAGTCATACGGAAGTTAACCAATGGGTGGTAACAATCATGTTATGGTCGTAATTACAAGAAGTGGATTTAGGCGGTGATGTGAGTGCCTCAAAACAAAAAGAAACTTTGAGTGATGAAGTTAAGTTGCAAGAAGATGAGATTCCTTTGGTGGTTGAAAATGTGATTGATGAGAACGTGAATGAAGAAGTGAGGATTGATATCTAAGAAGCCGAGGTGGAAACTTAGAATGACGTAAACCCGTCTAGAGAACACGTAATAGACATGCCAAAAATGGTTGTGCCTAAAGCCAAGGCTCCTTTGCCAAGGCCACCTCCACCTTATCCTCAAAGACTCGTAAAGCAAAAAAATTAGAATCAGTTTAAGAAGTTTATTGACATGATGAAAATCTTATCCATTAATGTGCCTTTGGTGGAGAGCAAATGTTGGGTTATGCTAAATTCATGAAGGACTTGGTGATAAATAAAAGATCCATGAATTATGAAACTATCAAAGATGACCTACCAAGTTAGTGCAATAGTGTACTCAATGGCTCTGAAGCTAGAAGATCCCGGTGATTTCACCATTCCTTGCACCATTGGGAGTGCGGACTTTGCTAAAGCTCTATGTGATTTGGGGGAAAGTATCAACTTGATTCTCTACTCAGTTTTCAAGACTTTAGGTATTGGGAAACTGAGGCCGACTTTCATGAGATTGCAAATGGCGGATAGAACTATAAAGACACCATTGGGTATTATTGATGATGTCCTTGTCCGGGTGGACAAATTTATCTTGCCAGCTGATTTTGTGATCTTGGATTGTGAGGTAGATTAGGAGGTTCCAATCATACTAAGAAGACCTTTTCTTGCTACTGGGAAGGCCTTAGTTGATGTGGAAGCAGGGGAACTCACTTTCAGGGTGGCTGATGAGAAAGTAGTCTTTCATGTGTGTAAGTCAATGAAGCAAACCAATAATTCTGAGGTCTGCTCCTATATGGAGCTTGTCAGGACAATAATAATTGATGATACTAGTGCAATGATCAATATGGAGGACCCTCTAGAGGCAGTATTTCTAAATCTTGATGAAAATGATGATAAAGGCCGAGTAGAGTGTGTGAATGCTCTACATGGAATGGGCTCTTACTCTTATGAGCCTAGGAAACTCTCTTTGGATCTTGAAAATAGGAAGACTCCACCAACAAAACCTGCAATCGAGGAACCCCTAGTGTTGGTGTTGAGGTCGTTGCCTCTACATTTCAGGTATGAATTATTAGGCCCTAGTTCAACTTTGCTAGTTATTCTTTCCTCTTGTCTTACTAACTGCAGGTTGATGCCATATTGGCGATGCTCCAAAAGCGGAAGAAGGTAATTGTATGGACCTTAGCTGATATTCTGGGGATAAGCCTCACATTTTATATGCACAAGATTATTCTAGAAGATGATGCAAAGCCCTCCTTGGAACATCAAAGGAGGTATACGAGGAAATGCAAGAAGATATGAAAAAGGAGGTGATCAAGTGTTGGATGACGGGGTTGTGTACCCCATCTCTGATAGCTCTTGGACTTCGTCGGTGCAATGTGTGCCAAAGAAGGGTGGTATGACCTTGGTCACAAATTTGCAAAATGTTTTGATTTCAACTAGGACTGTCACCGGGTGGAGTGTATGCATAGACTACCGCAAGTTGAATAAGGTCACCCGCAAGGATCACTTTCCATTGCCTTTTCTTGATAAGATATTAGCTTGACTTGGCCTGCCTTTTACTATTTCTTGGATGGGTATTCTGGGTAAAACCAAATGTTGATTGCTTCGGAAGATCAGGAGACGACCACCTTCACTTGTCCATATGGCACCTTTGTTTTTTTTAGGATGCCTTTTAGGTTATGCAATGTACCGGATACATTCTAGTGGTGTATGATGGCCATTTTCACCGGTATGGTGGAGATATTTTGGAGGTGTTCATGGACGATATTAGTGTTATGGGTGATTCATTTGATGAATGTTTGAAAAATCTTGATAGAGTGTTGGACCGTTATGAAGAAACCAATCTTGTTCTTAATTGGGAGAAATGCCACTTTATGGTTGAGGAGGATATAGTTCTTGGGCATAAAATTTCAAAGCATGGAATAGAGGTGGACAAAGCAAAAATTGATGTGATTTCAAGGCTCCCTCCCCTACCTCTGTCAAGGGAGTTAGAAGTTTTCTTGGGCATGAGGGGTTCTACCGGAGATTTATCAAAGACTTTTCGAAGGTAGTGAATCCCTTATGCAAGTTATTGGAAATAGATGCCAAGTTCGTGTTCGGTGAGAGATATATGCAAGCCTTTGAACTTCTCAAGCACAAGTGACCATTACTCCTATTATTACCGACCTAATTGGAGCTTGCCTTTAGAGCTTTTGTGTGATACGAGTGATGTTGCGGTTGGGGCGGTCTTGGGACAAAAAGTGAACAAAATATTTCACCCGGTGTATTATGCGAGCAAGATAGTGAATGATGCTCAGGTGAACTACACAATGACTGAGAGAAAGAGCTTTTGGTTATTGTGTTCGCGATGGAGAAATTTTGATTGTATCTCATGGGTGCCAAGGTCATAGTTCATACCGATCATGCCGCACTCCGGTACTTGATGATGAAGAAGGATTAAAAAGCTATACTAATGCAATGGGTCTTGTTCCTTCAAGAGTTTGATTTGGAGATTGTGGATCGGGAGGGTAGTGAAAACCCAGTGGCAGATCACTTGTTCCACTTGTAGAAGGAGGGGAGATCTTGTGATGACTTAGAGATCGATGATTCATTTCCCGACAAACAACTCCTTTCTGTGTCAGTGAATGGTATTCCATGGCTTGCGGACGTTGCTAATTTCCTTGTGACTGGTATAATCCTGTGTGATCTATCTTCTAACCAAAGGAAGAATCTCAAATGGGATAGTTTGGATTTCTATTGGGATGCGCCATACTTGTTCAAGATTTGCACGGATGGTGTTATATGAAGGTGTGTCCCGGAGGAGGAGCAATTGAGTATCTTAGAGGCTTGTATTTCCTCTCCCTATGGTGACCATCATTGCAGGGAGAGGACGACTTCAAAAGTTCTTAGTTGTGAGTTTATTGGCCAACTTTGTACAAAGATGCAAGTGAACTTGTGAAGAGATGTGACGAACGTCATAGAGCGGGTAGAATTTCAAATAAAGAAGAGATGCCTCTCAATACCATTCTTGAAATTGATATTATTGATGTATGGAGCATTGATTTTATGGGCCCATTTGTTAGCTCGTGTGAGAACACATACATTCTTGTGGTGGTTGACTATGTTTCAAAGTGGGTTGAAGCCATGGATTTACCCAAATATGAGGCCCAGAGTGTTGGTTCATTTCTTAAGAAGAGCATTTTTACAAGGTTTGGCACCCCTCCTGCAATCATAAGTGATGGGGGGTCTAATTTTTTGTAATAGAGCTTTTGAAAATTTTCTTGAAAAGTATGGTGTCAATTACAAAATTTCTACTCCTTATCATCCTCAAGCGAGTGGCCAAGTTGAAGTCTCAAATAAGGAAATCAAGAGTATATTGTCAAAGACGATCAATGCAAATAGGACCGATTGCTCAAAGAAGTTGGATGATGCTATATGGGGTTATAGGACTGCTTATAAGACTCCGATTGGTATGTCTCCGTATCGGTTGGTGTTTGGGAAAGCTTTCCATCTACCGGTCGAGTTAGAGCACAAGATCATGTGGGCATTAAGGAATCGGAATCTTGAATGGGATGTGGCAGCAAATCTTCGCGTGGAGTAGTTTAATGAACTTGATGAATTCCAATTCCATGCCTACTCCAGTTGTACTTGTACAAGGACAAGATAAAGTACCTTCATGATAAATATGCTCGTGTAAAGAAGTTCAAAGTGGATGATTTGGTTCTCTTGTTCAATTCTCGGTTGCATTTGTTTCCGGGAAAGCTTATGTCAAAATGGAGTGGACCTTTTGAAATGGTGCTTGTGACTCCGTTTGGTGCACTTGACCTGAAGAACAAAAATGGGGAGGTTTTGAGAGTTAATGGGTACATGGTCAAGCACAACCTGGGAAAGATTGATGACATCCACATGGTGGCACTGCTCCATCTAAAGTGATTCGATGGTAACCTGCATCGTGCCACGACGTTAAATCAGGTGCTTCTTTGGAGGCAACCTATATGTCTTTCTTTTTGTTCTTCTTTGATTTTATTTTTAGTGTAGGATTTGTGTTTGGACTAACGGGTTGTGAGATGTGTGCAGGATTGTTTTGATGCAGTGCAGGACCAAGTTAGGAAAAAAATGTCCACTCTCTGAAGTTTGCACTGCGGTCACATTGCATTTTGTGTGGCCGTAAAGGCCTTAGTGCGGGGGAAACATTTCAATGCGGTTCGCATAGTTAATTGGTCAAATTTGGGGTTCTCTGAAAATTACCACCGCGGCCACAACGCATTTTTTGCGGTTCGCAGTGGACCACTACGGCCGCATTATATTTCTCGCAATCCGTAGTGGACATTTCCCAGTGTTTCATGTTTGTGAGTAATGCGGACCGCGATGCAATTTTTGTGTGGTCTACGGTGGGTAGGTGAAGCAGGCCCCAGGTTCTTTTTTCTATAAATAGGACATGAGGCATATTTTCGATCATTTGCTCTCAAATAGTAAAAAGAAAATACTGTTCACACAAGCCCTAACTGCATGATTTCATTCACTTACTGTCAATCATCTATGTTGCATCTCACTAATTGGTAATCTTGATTTTTGCATAGTTTTTAACTTTTTTATTTTCTTTTAGTTAGTTAGTTTTTCTTCTTTTTCTTCCCTATTCTTTAAATTGTTGTGTAGGTTTTGTTTAATAATGTTTAAATTAGGGTTAGTTGATGAAGAAAGGTGATCAAACACGTAAGGGATCTATAATATGTGATTTATTCTAAAATTGAGACAAATATTTGAAACCCTAGGTTTTTATTACTGTTCTTGGCTTACCGTGGTCCGCGATGGTATTTTGTATGGTTTGCGGTGCTTCTCTGCAGTCCGCAATATCATTTTGTACGGACTGCGATGGTATGACTTCAGAAGGTTGCAAGTTAAGGACTGCATACGCAGTGGATTTTGTACGGCCTGCAGTGCGTTAATGCGGACCGCAATACCTTTTTATGCCGTCTGCATTGGCCTTTATCAGAGAGTGTGTAGTCTAACCCCACCTCAGTGCGGACCATTGTGCATTTTATGCGGTCTGTGGTAGCTTCTTGGGGGCCGCACTTCATTTTGTGCGGTCCGAAATCTGCAATTCTTCTTTTCATTTTCAACTGCCTACAATCTTATTCTGCACTGCTTCATCTGATATTGTGATACTAACGAGCTTCAACTGAAATATACTTGCAGATAATGGTTCAATCATGAGTCGGTGGTAGAAAACTACATGGAAAAGGAGAGTCCTCCTGGGGTAGAGGAAAGGGCATGATCAAATTGACTCCCCAAGTCCGGGAAGCAATCAAAGATACCAGGAAGAGAATAAAGGCTATTGATAGAACTGCTTCCAATTCGGGAAGTGAGTATGTGCCCTCTTGAGAGACATCTGACTCAGACTCCATGCCGGAGTATGTTCCTAACTGGCCGGAGAGGAATAGATTGAGAGATACACCTCCGGGCACCCTTACTGCTCAAGCGTCATTGCAAATTTCTTCTGAGTCATTTGAGGGCTCAGCTGCGGGTATTGACAATGCCTATTCTACCTTACCTATAGCTTCACTATCATGTGAGGATCCTGTAGATTAAGAAGGAGGGGTTGATCCCCAAGTAGGGGGAGTAAAGAGAATCAGGAACCCAGAAGCATGGCAAGACAGGTTTGTGAGTGAATTAGCCTACCATAAGTTCAGAGAATTGGTGGCCCGAGAGGAAGTTGATACCTGAGCGGAAATTCATCACAAGGGACCTTTTGCCTCACAACCCCAATGTGCTGAGGAAGTTCAGAGAGAGAGAGAGAGCAGGTTGGGACTATTTCATAGGCCACGTGGAGGGTGTAAATGAGCACTTGGTGAAGGAGTTCTACATGAATGTTACGCACATAAAAAAGGGCACTACAGTGACCAAGGTACGAAATTTGAAAGTAAAATTTGACGGAACAACGATCAATGACTACCTAGGATTCCTAGAGTAGGATGAGGAATTGTACTTAGAAAATGTGGCATTCAGTGAGGCTACTCGTTCTTGGTTAGCAGAGTACTTGGCATCCCAGGTACCATCCCATCTTGGTTGACCGTGGGAGTAAAAATTTTGAGGAGAAACCTCAACTTCGAAGCAAAAGGGTAGGAGACATTTGTTTGTAGCAGGATAAACCCACTCTTGACAATTCTCTTCCTATATCCCGGGACTATATTGGGGGCATCTATCATGGTGGTATACCCGATCAATATCAGGAATGTGATGCCCAAGGTGATTACACAGGTGGTGAACGAAGGTGATAGATCCTACCCTTTCCCAAATTCCTTACCATGTGTTTTGAGGATCTAGATGTGGAGAAGAGAAGATTTGACGTGAAAGTGAAAACCAAGGCACCTTTCTCCTGGTACAACACCAAAGGTCCAGACAACCCCAAGGACCCTAAAGGCAAAGCCACTGCGTCTACTGGCCAGTCTGAAGAGCCAGTAGTAGTGGCAGCTCATACTCAGCCTTCTTCAGTTACCCCAGACATGGTCCTAGGACCCTTCACTTCTACAATGCCAGATATCCCTCATCCGCAGCATATCCTTTGACTTCCCACCTCTTGAGCCAGACCCTTGCCAGTATCAACAACTAGATGTAAACAACCACTTCTAAGTTATCTGTACTTTCTACTTTGGTGGTAACCCAATCTGTGCCTCCTTAGCCACAGGTCCCACTGTCAGTGAAGCACACTCTCAAAGAGCTTCTAGAGATCAAGAAGAAGCTTTTGGAGAACTAACAATTAATATGGAATGCTATGGGTTCACACTGAAAAGCATTGAAGGAGCTTGCTAAGGATACAAAGAAACTGAGAAAGATTCGTGCTTCTAAGGAGTCAGTGAAAGAGCTGAGGGTAGAGGTAGAGAGGTTGAAGGCTGATCAATTGCCTTTAGATATTTTATTGCATGACCTGACTCACATAGCCCAGCCTGAGCTGAAGCAGGAGACATAGAGATCAGCCAAGAGGAAGAGGGTGATTCCCCGTACTGATGATGCTGTTATAGAGTTGGAGGACCCGTAGGGAGGCTCCTCTAGCCAGCCCTAGATTACAGTACAAGCCTAGGACCCATTGCAGACATAGGTGACAAGGATCCAGTCACATGTTCCTGTGCAGTACAAGGACCCAGAGACCCAGACTCATAATCTTATTCAGACGGAGATCCAATAGGGAGTTTCTTTTTACTCCCTATCTTTTCTTGCGCTTATTTTGGTTAATTAACATTGAGGATAATGCTAACTTTTATTTGAGGGGGTAGCCCTATTTGGATGATTTGGATTGTATATATGGCATTACTTTCTTTTTCTGCTTTCTTTTTTACTTCGAGTATGTATATGCTTTCATTATTTTATTGCACTTTTTACTTTTGGTCTGTATATAAAGTTATGTTATAATGTATGTATTCATTATCCCTTATAATATTCATCTAAATCCCCTCTTGTATATATTTATTTGAATTTCCATATTTTTCTTTTCATAGCTTCTTATTTTATTTTCGTAGCTTCTTGTTTTGAATTTTACTATGGAATAAGCCTTTAATTTTCTTAATGCCATGGTTCTTTTCAAAGGTGAAATTCGTGTGAACCGGATAACTCTTCCCGATGATGGATGACATTACGACCTTCTTAAGGGCTTGAGTCTGTTTTCTTTTATTTTTTGTGTAAAAGTAGCTAGTGAGTAATGGTGCCTTAAGCAAAGCTTCACTTGGGCCTAATGTCACGACCCAAACCGATAGGCTTTGACGAGCACCCGGTACCTTACTCAACCGAATACCAACGTACCGTATCTTTCTTATTACATCATCATATACACGTGACATATAGGCCTAATAGGCCAATATAATCATTTATAAATTCAAAACATAGGCCGACAAGGCCGTGCAATCCTTCACATACACGTCATATGTCTACAAGCCTCTATGAGTACATAAGTACCATAAAAGTCGGGACAGAGTCCCGCCATACTAAACAATACACGTCTAAATACTAACCAAACACACAACATCAAAGCGAATGGAGCGCATCAACATTTTCCGCTGAGCTAATAACCTACTTGGAGGGATCTCGGCCTGTCTGTCTGGACCTGGGGGCATGAAACACAATGTCTCCAGGCAAAAAGGACGTTAGTATGAAATAATGTATCGAGTATGCAAAGCAATATAATGAAAGCTGAAACTGAATTGATGATATAATAACTATAAGTACTTGGAAGTCAAAGATAATCTGAAGATATGCTTACCTGCTGATACTGACTCAACTCTCTTAGTATAGTAAGTAAAATAGTTGTCCAGCCCTATAAGGCTCGGTGTATATATATAAAACTGCTCTGCCGAAGTAGGCTCTCTCATAGGCGCTCGGCCATACTAGGCTCTGTATCTCGACCAACTGGGCTCGCTCATAAGCGCTCGGCCATAGTAGACTCGGTATATATATAACTGCTCTGCCATCGTAGGCTTGCTCATAGGCGCTCGGCCTTACTAGGCTCTATATCTTGACCAACTAGGCTCGCTTATAAGCGCTCGACTATATTATGCTCAGTATATATATAGCTGCTCTGCTGTAGTAGGCTCGCTCATAGGCGCTCGGCCATACTAGGCTCTGTATCTCGACCACCTAGGCTTGCTCATAGGTGCTCGGCCACAGTATCCTCAATATATATATAACTGCTCTGTCATAGTAGGCTCACTCATAGGCGCTCGACCATAGTAGGCTCTGTATCTCGACTAAATGGGCTCGCTCATAAGCACTCTGCCACAGTATGGTCGGTATATATGTAACTGCTCTGCCTAGTAGGCTCGCTCATATGAGCTCTGTCATACTAGACTATGTATCTCGACCAACTGGGCTCGCTTATAAGAGCTAGGCCACAGTAGGCTCGGTATATATAACTGCTCTGCCGTAATAGGCTTGCTCATAGGCGCTCGACCATACTAGGTTCTGTATCCGACTAACTGGCTTCGCTCATAAGCGCTCGATCACAATATGCTCGGTGTATTTATAACTGCTCAGCCATAGTAGGTTCGTTTATAGGCGTTCGGCCATACTAGGCTGTGTATCTCTACCAACTGGGCTCGCTCATAAGCACTCGCCGCAGTAGGATCGTTATATATATAACTGCTCTCAGTATCTCGACCATTTGGGCTCGCTCATAGGCGCTCGGGCATAGTAGGCTCAGTATATAACTTACTCTGATCAGAGGTTGCCTAATAGGGACATGCCCATCGATTATAGCTCGATGATAATGAAAATACTTTTAATACTGTATATATAAAAACTCTATGCTCTCTTGACTGGAAGAAGAAAATACTCAACTGAATATGAATTCCCCAAGGAGAATATGATAATTTATAAAACTAGAAAAATATACGTAATTTGCGAGACTAGCAAAATATACGCAAATTCCAAAATATATATTTTTCTTTATATCTTATTATCAACTTGTAAAATGACGAGATTATACCAAAATGAAAAAACAGCTTAACCTTAATATATCTTACTTTAATACGAAGTAATCTCCAAAAGGCATCTTTAAATTGTGAAAGCTTATCCTATACTGGTTCAGATCCAGCAATACCAACTTGAGAGCATGCCTGGAAAGTTACATACTGGAGAGTACTCAATTGTATGGGGATCTTACTGTTAGATTGCACAGTGTCTGTAAGCTCAACAAGTTTAATATACAGAAACTGTACCTTGCATTGCTTCCTTGTCTCACAAAGGCTACATGGAAGAACTTGTTACTCATTGGCAATGTACTTCCTAGACACAAATTCATTGTTTGGTTAGCTGCTCATCATGGCCTTCCAACAGTCGAGAGGTTACTGATTATGGGCATACAAATTCCAGTAGACTGTGTCTTTTGCAAGCAGCATGTGGAAGACTTTAGTCATCTGTTCTTCGAATGTCCTATCACCAACAGATTATGGGCTAGAATATGCAATTGGTTGGGGCATTCCAGAACTACTGGCTGCTGGGAAAATGAGCTCAATTGGATTTGCAGTAGAGCTAAAAGCAGAATTTGGCGCAATTCAATGACAGCTGCTGCCTTTATAACCACTACTGCACTTATATGGAAGAAAAGGAACCATATTCGGTTTAAAGGAGCTACATATGTGGAGGAATCGACATGTCGAGAGATTGCCTTACTGTTGCATATGCGAGGCAGGGAAAGAAAACAATGACAAACTGGTCTAAGGGAGCTTAATTACTTTCCTTAGCTTGCGGCTTTAGACACTAAAGATAGATTTTGAGTGTACATAGCTAATGTAGTAAAATGATACTGGAAGTAGTATAGTAGTTAGTCCAACACTACTATAATGATCTGTGATGTACATATTCTTTGTTATCAATGAAGCAAAATTTGAAAAAAAAAAAAAATATTTCAAGTTAGTGATACCCCTTACCCCTTTGTCAGAATATTTTATCTACGTTGATTATTCAATGCATATATACATATTTTCCATCAATAACTAGAGTTTCATAAGATAGATAATCAATCTAACATTTAACTTAGTGACTAAATCCTAGTAAAAAAAAATTATGAATTAATAAAAGGTTAAAATCCAAGAACAGACATGTTGTTGTGTTTACATGTAGTCCAACTTGTATACATGAAAAGAAAGAATAGTTCATTTTAAATATTCATCCCATCTAGGACAGAGGTCCAGAATTTTCTGGAAAGTGCTGGGTTCTCGCGTTCTAATCCGATCCCCGTTATGTTGTGCAGCAGGGCAAGATAGCATCATTGACGTTAATGAAGGATTCAGAACGACTTGATCTGCTGAAGGAAGTTGGAGGGACACGTGTTTATGAGGAGAGGCGTCGAGAGAGTTTAAAAATCATGCAGGAAACTGGCACGTTATCGAAATTTATGCTTCTCGGATATCAATGTATTGTTGCTAACATTTTTTTTTTTCTAATCAGGTAACAAGAGAAAGCAAATTATTCAAGTCGTACAATACTTGGACGAGAGATTGAACGAGGTTGAACAAGAGAAGGAGGAACTGAAAAAAATATCAACAGCTTGACAAGCAGCGTAAATGCACAAGAGTTGAGTTAAAGAAGGATAAGCTTACCCTTCTAAATGCCACCTATATTAATGACTTCAGAGTTATTTTAAATTTAAGGGGGGGGGGGGGGGGGAGAGGAGGGTCAAAATTCTTATCCAAAAATGGGTCTATTAATTAATTAAGTAATATTTTTGAAAATGTTGGTTTATGTTTAGTGAATAATGGCATGTCAATTGGAAGAGTCGGTGAAAAGAGTTGGTGTGAATAGTAGGAGGAAGTTTCCGGTAGAACTTGCCAAGAAAAAGGATCAAGAGACTTAGGCTAAAGATGAGTAGAACATGTAGACCTTGAATAACTTGCTATCAATGAATCATATACAATTGCAAAAGGGAGGGAGAAGAGGCAGACACGAGAACCGAAACGCTTTATAGATCAAGCAAACTTGATTGCATATGCATTCGTCGCTGCACAAGAAGAGATTAAGGAACTGGAGCCCTTCTCATATTGAAGTAGCTTCTTGCATGGATATTGTACAATGGCTGTTAGCCATGATTAAAGAGATGGAGCCTCTTCACAAGAATCAGACATGAGTCTTAGTGAAAAGACAAAAGAGGAAGAGAACTGTTAGATGCAAGTGGGTACCTAAAGAAAGAGGGAATTCCTGAAGTGGAAGATGCTAGGTTTAAGAAGAGATTGGTTGCAAAAGGTTTCAGTCAGAAGGAGGGAATTGACTATAATGAGATTTCTCTCCAGTCGTGAAGCATAGCTCAATTCACTGCTACTGGCATTGGTTGCACAATTTGACTTGGAGCTTCAATTGCTTGATGTCAAATTCTTACACGATAATCTAGAAGAGACAATCTATATGGATCAACCTGAAGGTTTTCTAGCTGAGGGAAAAGAAGATCACGTATGCCAACTAAAGAAGTCTTTGTAGGGTTTGAAGCAATCCCCTAGATAGTGAAACAAAAGGTTTGATGATTCATGACTACACATGAATTCTCAAGGAGTGCATCTGATAGCTGTGTGTATCACAAGAAGATGTCTGGTAACTCAATGATTTATTTACTATTGTATGTTGATAATATGCTTATTGCTGCCAACAACATTACAGAGATAAATGCTTTGAAGAAACTGTTGAGTAAGAAATTTGACATAAAGGATTTAGGAGCTGCAAAAAAAATCCTTTGTATAGAGATTTCAATAGATACATTTTCTCTGAAGAGGTATACTGAAAGGATTCTCAAGAGATTCAATATGTCAAATTCCTTACTTTAACAATCCAAGGAGGAAACTTCCTCCTTTGATGTCACCAATAACATCAAGAGGGGGTCTTTACCTATATAAATAGATGCACTCCTTCATTTGTAGAAACCATCCCAAAATTAATACAATATATTGTAGTGAGTAGAAAGTTAAGAGAGAAATTCTCTTAAGTGTAATTGGGAATCTCCCCTTTCTTTGTTAATAAGAAAAGGTGATTGTTCTCTGGTGGACATAGGATTATTTTGGTCCGAATCTTGTGTTCTTTCTTTTACGTTTTTTCTAATAACCCCGCTATCCGATAATTAACCAATTACCCACGCAATTAAAAATTATCTCAGATTACTTAAAATATTACTTTTAATATATTTTATACATCGTACTGTTACGGTCATGTGATGCCGTGTAAAATTAATTCATACACTATATATATATATATATATATATATATATATATATATATATATATATATATATATATATATATATATATATATATATATATATATAAGCAGGTGGATGAATTGGAAAATGTAAGGTGTCGTTACATTGTATCCTACCAACACAAGCCAAACTTTCAAGTAATGGGTTTGGCAGAACAAGAATTGGTTCATATTAATTAACAAGTACAAACAATCTTGTCTCATCTCAAATATTTTTTTTGTTTTAGTTAATTAGCAAAGAATAGGTATTCTCGTGGTAGGCACACATCAAAAGTTTAACAATCACAAAAAAAATTATATCTTTACAATAAAAAAAATCTCATAAACTTTCTTATTTTATGTGAATAATTTAAAGCATATTTTAAAATAGTAATATTCATAATTATATAAAATCATAATTTTTAAACTATTTTTTAATAAAAATATTTCACTCAAAATACCATATCAAAACGTATCTAATGGTATCAATATTGTTAAATTTACGGGGTGTAACACCTAACACATTTGCCTTTGATCCTATGGTCAAAAATAAATTGTTGTGTATAGGATGGTGAAGGGTGTGACCTTGAGACTCTTGTGTTGGTAGATAATCATCAAGTGATTTTTCGGAACCATTCATGTTGCTCAAATTTTAGCTAAGGTTGTTGTAGGCCCCCAGCTCTATCTCTTTAGCAATCACATAGCTTGTGTGGTAAGAATTTGAATTGCAAGTCCAAGTCCCGAGCCATTAGTTGTCGTGCCCTTTTTTTCTCGCGAAATCGGGTTTTTGATATTTTGGAAGATAAATCGTTCCCTTTTCGGGAATTGGGTTTAAGAGGGTTGAAGAGTCGCCACCTAATGATTTAAGTGCATTAGAACATTAAGAAGGGTTTTTATTTGGATAACCAGAGATTGGGTAAGGGCTTAAAATTATCTCGAGGGGAAGGTGTTAGGCACCCCTTAGGATCTACTAGTGTGGTTTCTGGCCACGCTATTGTTGTGACTTAAATACAAATAACACATAAGCAAGTAAGAGTATCATATAAGAGGGGATTTTTACATAAAGGTTAGAAATAAACAAAGTTGGAAAGCATAGAAGAGAGTTGATTTAGAAGAAACGTTTTTAAAGATTTAAAGAAACAAAGAGAAAAGGAAGGAGGGGGATCTTAGGTTTATCAATAATATGGATCACGTCAATGCAATACTCGGTAGTCACTCCTCAGAGAGGGTCTACACGTGGTATTATTGCAGCAGTCATCATATCCATATCTACCCTTTCCCACCCTGTTAAGGTATTAAAGTGCGGAATGGTCTCGTTTACCTATTGCATGCTATTAGCCGTCCCGAACCTATCAGTCCCGGAGGTGCTTGGGACTACTAATCCTAAAAGAGGGAGGAAATGTTGGGCTTATTTGTGGTTTCAAAGGTCAAAATACTAAAGCGAAAAGCAAGAACACATATGAAGAGTTTGGGGGAAGCATATAAACAAACGTAAGGCTCAAAAAACCTCCTTTAGGAAAGAAAAGCAAGTAGTTAGCATGATTTTCATGTACTGTTTTCGGGTCTGATTAAAACTTAAACATTTGAGGCAGAATAATATATTACATAATTCAGATAGGAAGCCTGACTCAGGCCTGCCTGCTGGTTGTAGTTAATAAAAAAATCTAATTTAGTTTATAAGTTTATCCTAAGGCTTGTCTAAGTGTTAAATAGAGCTCCTATAGGCATGATATCTACTGTTTTCAGAAAATATGAAGTATACTGGTTTCAGAAAATGCTATCAGTTATTCAGGAAAGGCGATCTTGGAAAAGATCATAAGTCCTGCAAACGTTAGACATTGTTGTTACTGGTTTTAGACTTATAAGCGAGTGAAACGTTTCAGACTTGGGTATTAATTCCTGTAGGCATGCTTTTTATGCGTTGTTGATCTTAAACAGTTTTACAGACATGACAAGAGCGCAGAAATCCTATAGGCATGACATCTAAATGCAGTTAGTTATTTAAGCCCTATAAACAAGTTTGCCTAGTGAAAAAATACATATGCAAGAGTCGGATTTCCAGCTGAGTATGAGCGTGGTATCTATATGAGAGATGCATAATTTTCTTATAGACATGGTACCTATATATGATAATGCAGAAATCAAAAATTCCCTATGAACATGATATTTACCCTTTTTACATGCATGATTACCCCTCCCTTTTCACTAGCCATCTCCGAAGGCTTTATTACAAGTTATTACAGTCCAAAGAAAGGAAAATACATCAAAAATTGAAAATTACAACCAAGGATCATGTTTCAAAGCCTTTCTCTCATTTGGATGTGTCAGAGTTTCCTAAAAGCCTCATATAGACTCTGGGTAGTGCTCACACCCAAATGTATTGCAGGGTTAAGATATAGTGCATCGTGGAAGGGTCAGCCCTCAAGTGTCCAAGTTCAGCTCAAGGTCCCAAGGCAAGGCTCACATGGGGGGGGGGGGTAGAACTTAAAGACTAAGAGAGAGTGCACGTGCAGAGTTCTGAAAAGGGGAAAGGGGAAGGGAAACAGTACACATAGATACTCATAAGGGTATATGAAATGGGGAAGTGGTAAAGAGTCAAGGATAGGCTAGTGGGCATATCCATCAATGGAAAATGCAGACACACTTCACAAGCCTGTTAGAGCATACTGTTTCATAGGTTAAGATCCCCTAAGGGATTAAGTTCAAACCATGGACAATAACTTTGCATATTTTCATTTTTAAACTATAATCCAAAGCACATAAAGGGAAATAGGGAGCAGGTATTCACAGCAGAAACAAGCCCAAAAGAAATTAACATTCTAGTTATAAGTAAACACATTGTGGAGACGCTGAAGCTTAAATTAGGACATACCAGTTTAAAAAAACAAGTAGAAAAAGCAGTAGTCTTGTAAAAGCCAAAGTACAAACAAGAAGGCAAAATACTGTGGGTTCAGAAAAGATTGTGAAGTTGTAAAGTCCGAAGTGTGTGATTGTTTGAAAATTGTGTGTTTGTGAAAAAAAAAGGGTCACGTATTTATAATGCAGAAAGCAGGCAGAAATAAGGTACGAAAATATTTTGAAACGGATTGTCAATCAATTACGCAAAGCTTTCCTTAATTAAGAAATTCAAATTCAAACGGGTATAAGCCAATTAAAGGAAAGAAATTAATCAAATACTTTGTGAAAAGTAGAAAATTAGGGGCAAATACACAAAGGTTATTTAAGGACAAGGTCTTGACAGTACACGGTTTGTGCAAATAAGGCAATGGAATCAATTAAAAGCAAATAAATCACTAGGTCTGAGATTTGGTATGAATGAACCAAGTTAGAAAGGAGGAAAATGTTTTAACTTAAGAAAAATCAGCAAACAATCAATTAGACCTATTAAAGAGAAATTTCGAATCAATCGCAAGTTTGAAA
The DNA here is from genome assembly GCA_034376525.1 of Nicotiana benthamiana. NCBI lineage: Eukaryota > Viridiplantae > Streptophyta > Magnoliopsida > Solanales > Solanaceae > Nicotiana > Nicotiana benthamiana. Next base: position 87,758,627 of record CM067330.1, read on the forward strand.
ATCTTTCTAAAGAGAGACTCATCACATATAAAAAAGCATACAAACATGTTATGTATGAAAGAAACTTGTCATAAAATTAGTAAAAATTCTAGTATAGGAGAGTTCAGCAAAAATTTAGAATTGTATGAAAACTTAGCTCAGAGACTCAAAGTTAGGCTAAAAGAATTAGGGGACTTTTGAGCAAAACCTAAAGCAAAGACGAGATAGCAGACAATAGAATCAAAATCACGTTTAGAATTTTCAGAAAAGAGCATGCTCCTTCCACAACAAAACTCATGAGAAAACATGATAGCGAAATAACATGCGAACAGTAGCAGGATTCAGAGGATAGAATGGAAAATACTGATGAGAACAGTAAAGGAAACGTACTTAAGAGGCTCTTTCTAGAATAACTCAGACAAGGTTCAGTAGAAGGCAAACAAAGAAACTTTAAGAGCTTAATAGAAAATACAGTAGAAGAACACAAGAACACCGGAAAAGTATAACAAAAGAACATATAGGAAAACAGAGTAAGATAAACATGCAAGAGTATGATAAAAGGAAAAACACAAGAACACAGTAGAAGAACGAAATATAGAAAGCACAGTAGAGGAGCACTCATGGTAGAAGGAAAACATAAGAACACAGTAAAAAAACATACGAGACCGTAATATAGGAGAACATAGTTAGAGAGGCGTATAAGAACATGATACAAGAACACAATAGAAACAAATACACATAAATTACAAAGAAAAATCATTAAATAATTTAAACATTTTTTTCAGAAAACCCTAGATCGTAAAAAAAAGGACCTTGGAAAGTAACTTTTGAAAGAAAAGTTGGATAAATCGTTTGAAAATTCAAGTAAAGCACATACACACAACGGATTTAAGAAGATCAGAGAATAAAACCTCAAAGGGTTAGGGTTTCAAAAGAACCCTAATATGAGAAAGGCATTGAAAAGGTCACTGATCAGAGTCGGAGAAGCTAGAACCAGGCTCAAACAACCTTGATATGCCGGAGCAAGGTCGGTGATGACCCTGAGACCTCAAATCGGCAAAGGTCTGAGTGAAGACCGTCGAGATCTAGCCTCGAATCTTCAAGTATCAAGCACATAGAAGCAATACGAGATGACTATAAGACTTCCATCGCCGGAGAGGCCATGGTTTCCAGTGGGTTTCGAGGTGGAAGTGATTAGAGGTAGCTAGGGTTAGGGAAGGTTCGAGAGAGTTTGAGAGAGGAGAGGGGCTTCAAGGGCGGTGTCTCTATTGGAAATGACTTAGGGTTGGTAGGGTTGACGAATTAAAAAGGCAAGAGGAAATCGTGGCCGTTGATCAAAATGATTAACAACCTAGATCAAAAGTGAGAGCTGGATGGGTTGGATAAGCGGATCAAGGGCGGGTTAAATTGAAATTGGACCAGGTAATTTTGAATTTGAAATTGGGTTACTTGAGGTGGTCAAATTGGGCTATGATTGAAATGAAATAGGACTAGTATTTAAATAGTCACTTTTCCCTTTTATTTTATAAAAAATAGTAAAATGATTTTTGAAAATAAATTTAAGGTACTAAATTAAATAATAATACATACACATTAAATTAAAAATACTGGAGTCAATGTTTTTATTATAAACACAATTAAATCTTAAAATAGGCTAAAATTGCAATTAAGTGCCATTTAGCTTTAAAAATACCAAATCAATTAATAGAAATGTGCAAAAATTACCTTAGCTATATTTTGGTATAAATATGAGAAAAAAGTAAATTAATCACCAAAAATGATAATTTGAGGAACAATTATTGGTTTTTGTATTGTTAAAATAAGGCAATAAATTGATCTAAAAATCTTTTAAAAATTAGAAAAAAATAATAAAATACTTGTACACGCTTATATATGTATGTGTATATATAGGAAAATATATAAAACTAATAGGAAAATATTAAAAACTTATTAAAAACTTATTGTCTTAAATAATAATTATATAAAACTAATAGGAAAATATTAAAAACTTATTGTCTTAAATAATAATATCTAGAAAGACTAGATAAATGGATGTCTAGTATACTAATTATAAGATATAACTGCTTATTTAATAAATCTACGCAAAATCTATGATTTTCTGTTATATAAATAAAGTGTATTGCGTAGTCTACTATCGAATAAAATCATGTTCTACATCTAAAATAAACTCTCCTAGACTTAGAGTAAGGCTTCTAGCATAGCTTTCTGGATATGTATAGTTATTACGATTACCAGACATTAACAGTGTAATAGAATTGTTTTAAACTTTATGCTGTAAAAATCCTACCCGATACTCTCCCTCTCTTATCTGTAAACTTATAACGTTACAGTGTAGTCATAATTATGTACTAAGATTACCCCTTTTATACTTTTTTTTTAACTCTGTTCATCTGTTCTCTCCAAGATTTAAATCCATTCTTAACTCTTTTTTCTTTAACCTTACCCCGGCCATGGTTAAGTACACATACCACTTGATTTATCTTAACTAGTTATTTCCTAGGAATTTACAGGTTAATCCATCAAAAGTTTTAAGAAATAAGAAAGATAACCATGTACTAAGAGTAATTTTTTAATTATTTTGCAGAATGACAAAAACTATACATAATAAATATCATAAGCAATAAAGGAAATCATAAAAAGACATAGTGGTAATATCTTAGAACATAACTTAGATAAACATAAGTAACTTACATGTTTACAAGAGATGGGATTTCCCTTTCGGGAAACCCGAAAAGGTTTTGCTGAACTTCTGGATTAAAAACGATCAACACCTAAGCATACAGACTTTATTTATTTACAAGCTTAGAGGAATAACTACTAGGATATTCATAAAACAAAGTGGTTTGGAAAGGTTTTTGGGATTTTTTGGAAAGTTGGTTGAGTAAGCTTTTCAGAGAGAGTTTTTCTTCTCTTTTGCTCGATTATCTTTCCTTCGACTTGGTATTGCTTTTATAGCTAATTTTTAGAGCGGATCTGAAATATGGACTTCAAAAGCTTTTAGAAATCTTTGTCTTCTAGCCTTGTAGGGTACTTTATTGGGCCCCATCTTCACATGGCTTGTGCAGAGATTCCGTTTTATGTCGTCCACGTTTTTCTCATTCATTTGTCTTTATGTCACATCTGGTCCTTACTTGTTGTCTCCTCCATTATTTTTCTTTGTCTTTTCCTTGATTTATTATTTCCGAAGTATACCATTTTTATGTGTCTAAATTATGAAGGGCTATTGAATCAAAACTCATTCCTGAATTATAGTCTTCATATGGATCTTGAGCATCCTGATAATTAGGTTGTCTTCATTATCATCTCTTCTGAGCTTTGAGACCTTTCAGGACTAGTGACTTCTCTGGACTGGGACTAGGATTTTTTATCATATGTTTGTCTTGTTTTTCTTTTTGGTGGAAGAAATTCTCTAGTGTCTGTTTAATTACATCTTCTATTTTCTCATTTTATTTCTTTTTAGCTATTATACTCGTTTTCTTTAATATGTCTCCACGTGTTAAAGTTCTGGGTAGTATTCGTCTAGATGAGCCTTATTCTTCACTTTTTGGCAAAGTGACAGCCATAAACAGATTTGATTTATCTTTATCGGTTACCGTTTTAACCGGACTAGCTGTATCATCATCCGATACAGTGGATTTTTCTGCATTCATTGGGGAATGCACACCCTTCTCATCCATTTTTTCTTGAGATGGAGAACTCGTATCTTGTTGCAAAACCACTTGAGTCTGAGATTGCGCTATTTCAAATGTTAACGCATGCACCTTTTGTTCTAAAACTTTTATCTGCTCCATAAGTCTGGTTTTCTCTTTCTCTAAGCTTTCATTCTTCTGGTTCAACCTTCGGAAAGCTTCGGTCATGGATGAGCAGTGGTCACAAAATATTATTTTTTCTGTGTCTTTTTGGATTTTGTTTGGATTTTTTCTCGGTTTTGTCTGAGTGCTGGGGAAATATAGTAATTTGGTCCTAGTATTCCTCTTGCATAATCTAGTGCTTCAGTAAAATCATTAAAACCCTTAAAAAGTGGTTTTTGTATGTATTTAATTGAGTCTAATACTTCTATCCATGTTTGAAAAATACCATTTGTCTTACCATGTACAACTACGTAGTATTTAAACTTCTTTTCTTGATTTTTGTCTGTAAAATATTGCCCGAAGGCATTAAGAGCTGCTATAACATATTTGGTGTCTTTCTTATTATATGCTATCCATAAGTTATCAATTAAACATCTCTGAGCTCTATCTATAACACATTCTGGTAAAACTCTAAATGAAATATTCGATGGTGGAAAAATATTAAATTATGCTTCCCAAAATTTATTCTTTCTATATTATTTTGTTCCGTGATGGTTTGTGGCTTGAAATGAAGGTTACCTAATACTGTCTGCGAGTATTTGTCTGAGGGTGAGGCTTGAACACATTTTCCCTTGTCTTCAGTCTTGGGAACTGTGGGTCTCATTCTGTACATGTAAAATATTCTTATTAATTGACAACAATTTTTAGCCTACTTAAAGTGTCTGCTAAATTATTATCCTTTCCTTTAATATGTTCAAAAAATAAATTATATATTGACATTGTATCAATAAAATTTAACCATCTCCTTCTACTACTATTTTTTGAATTTATCTTATGGTGGAATTTGACAATAGCTTCACAATCAGTTCTAATTGTTACTTCTTGTTTGCTTAATATGTATAGTTTAAAACTATTTAATTCATATATTACATCTAGAATTTCTCCGTCTATACTACTCATATTTTCTTTATCTTTATATTTTCCACTTTGGTATGCACATATTTTTTCTGTATTCTTATCACTATATTCATTAGGTTTTGCTTTTAAAACTGCTCTCCATCCTTCAAAACTTTCATCTGTTTCTATAATTAAATAGTCAGTTTCTAATGGCGTAGTTAGATCAGGAATATTCTTTATTTTTTCTCTAATTTTTTGTACTATTTAATATCTTCTGTATTAAAATATTTTTGTCCCGTAGATCCTGTCTTAGCATATAATGGTCCTGCTATTTTTCCTAAGTCTTTTATAAAATTTCTTGTATAATTTACTATTCCTAGAAACTTTTGTAGTTCTTTAATATTGTCTAGTTTATCTGGCATTTCTAAAGCTTTTTTAGCTATATGGGGTTGTAGATTAATTTTCCCATCTCCTAAAACTACACCTAAAAAATTTGTATAATTTTTACATAATTTCATTTTCTTTTTATTGATAATTATTCAATTATCTACAAATAATCTAAATACTGTTTGTAGATGTCCTAAGTGTTCTTTAATATCTTTACTGAATACTAATATATCATCTACATATGCTAACACAAACCTTTTATATTCTCCAAATATATTATTCATTTTTCTCTGGAAAATTGGTGGAGCTGTTTTTAATCCGAACGGCATGACTAACCATTCAAAATGCCCTTCTGGACAAGTAAATGATGTCCACTCGATACTTTCTTCATGCATTTTTACTTGCCAATATCCCGATTTACAATCAAATTTACTAAATATCTTTTTTCCTTGTATCCTATTTATTAATTCCGTTTTATCGGGTAGCTTATATCCATCTGTTTTGGTGTTATCATTGAGTCTTTTATAGTTTATTACCATTCTTGCTTTTCCTCTTATTATTTCACTATGATTTCTAACCATAAAAGTTGCTGACCTATGTTTAGAAGTAGATCTCCTTATTACACCTAAGTCCATAAGTTCTTTAATTTGAGTTTTAAAGTCTTTAAGGTCTTCATTTGTAGCTTCTATTGAAGCCGTTTTAATTATATATTCTGGGTTTATTATGTCTAATTTACACATTACTTTATTATTTTCCCAGCATTTTAAAGGTTTTTCTCCTATTATTTCTATCTCATCTAAAATTTTTATTGTATTTTCTAAATCTTTTTCATTTTTTATTATTCCTATTATTTGTAATCCTGTTTAAAATTGTATAATTCTGTTTCAATGTCTATTAATGTATAATCCTTTTCTAGTATATCTCTATCTTCGTTTTCTTCTAATATTAGATTTTTTTTCTTCTTTAGTCTTACAGCAGGTTTTATTATCTTTACATTTTTTACAACATTCTTTCTCGTTTTCTTGCAGGTCTATCTGATTTTCATTTAATCTTGTTCTTATCCTAGTTGCGGCCTCTATTGTTTGTACTGGTGTTTGTGTAATATTTTTAAAGAATATTACCCCATCTCTACTAAGCAAACAACTACCATTATTGTGTAATATAAAACTTAAACCTAATACAAAATCTACATTTATATTTAAATCTCTTACTCAAATTTTATCTACCTTATAGCTAGGTTTGTAAAAATCAAAACATGTATTTACAAAACTAATCTGTGATTTATCTATATAATTTTTATAAATATTATGAGTTCCATCCATTTGCACAGCTGCAACTGGCTTGTCTAATGTTTTTATTAAATTAGGTGGAACTATCCTCTTATTTATTATACATCTTGTACATCCGAGTCTATTAGAGCTAATGTTTCTATTTCGTAGTCTTCTATTTTAATTCTTGCTAAAAATTTTATCGTAGTTAAATTTTTATCTTCATTACATATTAGGGCATCATAATTTTCTATACTCATTAGTTCTTTATCTTCTTCAGTTCTTATATCTTCTAATTTTTCTTTTCCTTTAACCATTTTTTATTCTTTTTTCTAATTCATTTATTCTATTTTCTAATGTAATTATTCTTAACTTTATAAAAGAATTATTTGTCTCTTGATAAATTTCTTGTTTATTTATTTTTATTTCAAAATCTTTCTGTATACATGAAATACATCCTTCTAAATAGCATAATTTACATTTAGCTCTTTTATTTCTACTGGAATACCATTTACATTTAAAACATTGGTTGCTATCTAATCCTTTATTTACTTCAAACTCATGGGTACAGTCTTCTAATATATTTGCAAAATTATTTTCTTCTAGGTCTAGTTTGTCTAGTCCTATCTCATTTATTAACTCTTCTTCTTCCGATTCTGAGGTGTCTATTTGAGTTCGTCTACACCTACACTTACTATAGAATATATACTTTCGTTGTCTAACATATATTCATCTATATTTATTAGAGTTTCTTGAAAATCTTCTATTAACTGTGAATTTCTTATTTTACTATTGATTCTTTTTGGGCAAGTGTTGGCTAAATGTTCTACACTCCCGCAAGTAAAATATTCTAGTTTATTTTTATAGTTTCTATCTGTTCTATATTTTCTAACATGCCTATTTCTATTTAAATAGGGTTTTCTAGCTGATGACTTTCTAAGATAATAATTTTTTCTATTATACTCTTTATTGTATTAGGGTTTATATCTTTTATATTTCTTCTTTTTGTATTCATTTTTGTCATAACTCTGTGTTGTATATACTGTTGTTTTACAAAAACTCATATTGTTCTGTTTTAACTGCTTTTGTATTTGTAAGTTTGTATATTTTTCTTGTAATATTTCCATAATATGTTGTACTTTGTGCCCTATAGACCATTTTATATTTGGATTTTGTATTACACCTTCTCTTTTATACCATCGTTCTTCTATTTCTCTTCCTAAGACTCCTGGTAATTTATTGAATAATTTTTTACCTAATTCTGGATCAAAAGCATTTCCACTAATAGTACAATAATAAAAGTAATAATTTAAAAACATTTTTATATGAAACCATATACTTATACTTAATTGTTCTAATTTTATTAAAGCATTCTTCTGTAGTACTACTAATCCACTATTTGGATCTTCTCCTGTGATCAAACTATGTATTTTATTTGTAAAATTATAAGGGTTTGCACCCATCGCTATTAAATTTTGGAAATCTTGAGGAAATTCGGATTTATAAGCTTCCCATAAACCCTTTTGTCGATTCTCCTAGAAAAGTTTTCATATATTTATACATTGTTTCTGCATCTGTATCATTATAGTTTTTTATAAAGTCTGCTACTACTATTCCTTTCCATAGGTCTATTACTGAGTTCCACATTTGTGGATCACGGGCTGCTATATTTAATATTTTACCTTTACTTCCTCCTTCTTGTAATCTTATAGGTTCTTCTATTGGCATTCTTTTTTACTGATGGTCTTACATTTTCTATTCTGTTTCCTGGTCTATTCTGTATACTCTTCTTCTAGGTACATTTTCGTTACTAGTATCTACTGTACTTTGATATGTTGTTCTCTGAAATGGGCTTGGGCTAGAACTAGCTGATTCCGTTAATTCATTTAAGATTATTACTGAATCTGTTTCTGTTTCATAGCTATCTTGTATTTCTTTGAAAATTTGATCAAATTTATCCGATTTTTCTTGTAACCTATTTTCTTTTCTATATCCTTAATTATCTGTTCTTAATTCGCATTAATGTTCTTCTACATCTTTTATGGTTAATTTTCCTAGTTTACATCCTTTACATTGGAAAGTCTTATTTTTGTTTTCTCTAACTAATTTTCTTGCTTCTTCTAATGCTATATCTACTTCAAATTCTTCGTGTATTATTTCAACATTCATACATTCAGTTTCTTCAACCTTGTTTTCATCTTCATCATCTGTATCTTTATGAGTAGAATAATTAAAATCTGTAAACTTAATTGACGTTTCTCCTTTATAATTCGTATACATCAAGTGAGATTCTGGTTTAAATATTTTTGGTTTTGAAAAATCTTCTAAGTTTCATTCTAATCTCGCGTATTCTTCTGGATCTATCTTAATAGGTTTAATAATTTATTACCTTTATTTCCCATTACTTCAACTACATCGTCTAATTTAATTTTAAATTTTTTATTGCTATTTGTTGCTATTTTTCCTATAAAACCTACACATATTAATAGATTATTTCCATTATTCATTTCTTCATACCCTTTAGTCTGTATTCCTATTTTTATATTTTTTCCAAATTCTGCTAGATTTATCATAAAATCTGAGCTAACATAAAATATTTCTCCGTTATTTGTCATATCTACTTCTGTTAAGCCTATTATAGATTTCTTCTGATCTGACCATCTATCATAATATACTACTATCAATACTTTAGTTCCTAAATTCTTTCTTGTTAATCTTTTTAATCCAATCACTATTAATCCCATATGCATTAAATTCCTTTTATAATTTTTTATTTGTTTTACTGATTATGGATTAATTAAGTTTAATGTCTCTACTTTACTTCCTATAGCTGACAATTGTTCTTCTCTATAATGTCTATGTAGTTGAGATTGGTGGAGAAATATCCTGTATTATATAGTATTTTTAGATCTAATAATCTTAATTGATTTTGTTGAAAAATTTGTATATCCTTATCTATATCTATTATTTCATCTAATTTTTGATCTTCCTCTTGTCTTTTTCTAGTTAGAAATCTAGCTAACATATTGTTTCCTACTCTATTTTCTGAAAAACTTATATTCTTGATCTTTCTTGATTTGTTCTTCTTGACCGACTTGAAAAAAGGTCCATTTTTGTGGCTTTCTTACTTTTATATTTTCCTTATGTGGTGTTATTTCAACTCTTTTTAATTGTTCTATTAAATCGTCTACCTTTAGGATTTCAGTCTTAATTTCCTTTTCTTTAATAATTTTATCTAGCTTTTTATTAACTTCTAATAATAATATTATTAATGTATTATTCTGGTTTAGTATTATTTGATCAGCTTTACTTTGAGGAATATAGTTACTTAGTCCTTCTGGATTAGGTTGAATTTCTGTTGTTAATTTTAATACTTCTTCATATATTGGATCTAATTCTACTTGTATATCACTCATGAAAGAGCGATTTCTTTTATTGTGTCTATCTTTTCTTTAAGTGCGCTTATCTCACCTTTTAACACTTCTACTTGTTCAGCTATTTTTCTACTAATCTAGTTGTTTGTATTTCTAATTCTTTACGCTTTTCTGTAATAGTCTTGATTAACTTTTCTATTTTATTTTTAGCAGGTATTTTTTCTATATTAAATTTTTTATTTAAGAGTTGTATTTTCTCGTCTATTTCTAGTTCTTGTGCTTTTATAAAGTCTAAATTTTGTTTTACTTTTTCTAAAGTCTTTCTTTGTTTGATATGTCTAGCCTCTACTAATTCTAATGTTCTTATTATGTTTTTATTATTGTCTTGGGCTTTTTCTCCTAAGTTTATTATTAAAGTATTATATTGTTTATCTTCAGTATGTAATATATGCTCTCCACTACTAAAATTATACTTTATCACTGTGTTGTCTTTTAATATTCTGTATTTCTTTTCTAGATGGATTTTCAAGTCTAAATATTCTAGATTTCTTAGATTAACTATTTTGTTTTATCCTAAGGGTATCCAGATTTTTTTATTCTTATAGAACTTTATTCTTTGATCATAGGAATATATTTCACCTTCCGTATATTGTATATCCCACTCTAGAGCTGATATAGTTTGTGGATTAATAATACACTTTACTATGTAACTTGATTCGCTATTATATTTGAATTCTAATTCTTCTATTTGCTTAGCTAATTCTAAAATTGATATTAATAGAGCTTTAGTCTTTTTTAATTCTTTCTTTAATTCTTGTCTTCTCGTTATATCTCTTCTTAACAGTCAATAGTTACACGCGACTTCTCTAGTTAATGGATGTCGTTTTAACATATGTATTACCCTAATGGAATATATTTTATTTTATTCTTAATTAATCTAAGATAGATCCTTTCTTTTTCTATTTGAAAAATAATTCTTTGTAGTTCAAAAAGAAGAAAATTATTAAAATCACTTAGTTCTGGTGTACTAAAATTATTTTGGTATAGTATTAATGTCTTTTTATATTCAATATGATTTTTTATATTTTCTATAGTAATATAAATTATATGATGATAACAACTTATATATTTAGCAAAATAATATTGTTTCATAAAAATGCGCTCCGAAAACCTGGCTCTGATATAAAACTAATAGGAAAATATATAAAACTAATAAGAAAATATTAAAAGCTTATTAAAAACTTATTGTCTTAAATAATAATTATATAAAACTAATAGGAAAATATTAAAAACTTATTGTCTTAAATAATAATATCTAGAAAGACTAGATAAATGGATGTCTAGTATACTAATTATAAGATATAACTGCTTATTAAATAAATCTACGCAAAATCTATAATTTTCTATTATATAAATAAAGTGTATAGCGTAGTCTACTATCGAATAAAATCATGTGTCTACGTCTAAAATAAACTCTCCTAGACTTAGAGTAAGGCTTCTAGCAAAGCTTTCTGGATATGTATAGTTATTACGATTACCAGACATTAACAGTGTAATAGAATTGTTTTAAACTTTATGTTGTAAAAATCCTATTCGGTACTCTACCTCTCTTATCTGTAAACTTATAACGTTACAGTGCAATCATAATTATGTACTAAGATTACCCCTTTTACACTTTTTTTTACTCTGTTCATCTGTTCTCTCCAATTCTTGATAGATTTAAATCCATTCTTAACTCTTTTTTCTTTAACCTCACCCCGACCATGGTTAAGTACACATACCACTTGATTTATCTTAACCAGTTGTTTCCTAGGAATATACAGGTTAATCCATCAAAATTTTAAAAAAATTGGAAAGATAACCATGTACTAAGAGTAATTTTTTAATTATGTACAGAATGACAAAAACTATACATAATAAATATCATAAGCAGTAAAGGAAATCATAAGAAGACATAGGGGTAATATCATAGAACATAACTTAGATAAACATAAGTAACTTACATGTTTACAAGAGATGGGATTTCCCTTTGGGAAACCCGAAAAGGTTTTGCTGAACTTCTGGATTAAAAACGATCAACACCTAAGCATACGGACTTTATTTATTTTACAAGCTTAGAGGAATAACTACTAGGATATTCATAAAGGGAAATATTTTACAAAGTGGTTTGGAAAGGTTTTTGGGATTTTTTGGAAAGTTGGTTTAGTAAGCTTTTCAGAGAGTGTTTTTCTTCTTTTTTGCTCGATGATCTTTCCTTCGACTTGGTATTGCTTTTATAGCTAATTTTTAGAGCGGATCTGAAATATGGACTTCAAAAGTTTTTAGAAATCTTTGTCTTCTAGCCTTGTTGGGTACTTCATTGGGCCCCATCTTCACATGGCTTGTGCAGAGATTCCGTTTTATGTCGTCCACGTTTTTCTCATTCATTTGTCTTTATGTCACATCTGGTCCTTACTTGTTGTCTCCTCCATTATTGTTCTTTGTCTTTTCCTTGATTTATTATTTCCGAATTATAGCCATTTTTATGTGTCTAAATTATGAAGGGCTATTGAATCAAAACTCATTCCTGAATTATAGTCTTCATATGGATCTTGAGCATCCTGATAAATTAGGTTGTCTTCATTATCATCTCTTCTGAGCTTTGAGACCTTTCAGGACTAGTGACTTCTCTGGACTGGGACTAGGATTTTTTATCATATGTTTGTCTTGTTTTTCTTTTGCTGGAAGAAATTCTCTAGTGTCTGTTTAATTACATCTTCTATTTTCTCATTTTATTTCTTTTTAGCAATTATACTCTTTTTCTTTAATATATCTCCACGTGTTAAAGTTCTGGGTAGTATTCGTCTAGATGAGCCTTCTTCTTCACTTTTTGGCAAAGTGATAGCCATAAACAGATTTGATTTATCTTTACCGGTTACCGTTTGAACCGGACTAGCTGTATCATCATCCGATACAGTGGATTTTTCTGCATTCATTGGGGAATGCACACCCTTCTCATCCATTTTTTCTTGAGATGGAGAACTCGTATCTTGTTGCAAAACCACTTGAGTCTGAGATTGCGCTATTTCAAATGTTAACGCATGCACCTTTTGTTCTAATACTTTTATCTGCTCCATAAGTCTGGTTTTCTCTTTCTCTAAGCTTTCATTCTTCTGGTTCAACCTTCGGAAAGCTTCGGTCATGGATGAGCAGTGGTCACAAAATATTATTTTTTCTGTGTCTTTTTGATTTTGTATTGGATTTTTTCTCGGTTTTGTCTGAGTGCTGGGGAAATATAGTAATTTGGTCCTAGTATTCCTCTTGCATAATCTAGTGCTTCAGTAAAATCATTAAAACTCATAAAAGTGGTTTTTGTATTTCTTTAATAGAGTCTAATACTTCTATCCATGCTTGAAAAAATACCAGTTGTCTTACCATGTACAACTCGTAGTATTTAAGCTTCTTTTCTTGATTTTTGTCTGTAAAATATTGCCCCAAGGCACTAAGAGCTGCTATAACATATTTAGTGTCTATTATAGTATATGCTATCCATAAGTTATCAATTAAGCATCTCTGACGTCTATCTATAACACATTCTGGTAAAACTCTAAATGATATATTCGATGGTGGAAAAAATATTAAATTATGCTTCGCAAAATTTATTCTTTCTATATTATTTTGTTCCGTGATGGTTTGTGGCTTAAAATAAAGGTTACCTAATACTGTCTGCGAGTATTTGTCTGAGGGTGAGGCTTGAACGCCTTTTCCCTAATCTTCAGTCTTGGGAACTGTTGGTCTCATTCTGTACATGTAAAATATTCTTATTAATTGACAATAATTTTTAGCCTACTTAAAGTGTCTGCTAAATTATTATCCTTTCCTTTAATATGTTCAAAAACTAAATTATATATTTTTATATTGTATCAATAAAATTTAACCATCTCCTTCTACTACTGTTTTTTGAATTTATCTTCTGGTGGAATTTGACAATATCTTCACAATCAGTTCTAATTGTTACTTCTTGTTTGTTTAATATGTATAGTTTAAAACTATTTAATCCATATATTACAGCTAGAATTTCTGCGTCTATACTACTCATATTTCCTTTCTCTTTATATTTTTCACTTTGGTATGCACATATTTGTTCTGTATTCTTATCACTATATTTATTTGGTTTTTCTTTTAAAACTGCTCCCCATCCTTCAAAAATTCCATCTGTTTCTATAATTAAATAGTCAGTTCCTAATGGCGTAGTTAGATCAGGAATATTCTTTATTTTTTCTTTTAATTTTTTTTACTAATTTAATATCTTCTGTATTAAAATATTTTTGTCCCGTAGATCCTGTCTTAGCATATAATGGTCCTGCTATTTTTCCTAAGTCTTTTATAAAATTTCTTGCATAATTTACTATTCTTAGAAACTTTTGTAGTTCTTTAATATTGTCTAGTTTATCTGGCATTTCTAAAGCTTTTTTAGCTATATGGGGTTCTAGCTTAATCTTCCCATCTCCTAAACCTACTCCTAAAAAATTTATATAATTTTTTCATAATTCCATTTTCTTTTTGCTGATAATTATTCAATTATCTACAAATAATCTAAATACTGTTTGTACATGTCCTAAGTGTTCTTTAATATCTTTATTGATTACCAATATATTTTACACATATACTAACACAAACCTTTTATATTCTCCAAATATATTATCCATTTTTCTCTGGAAAATTGGTGGAGCTGTTTTTAATCCGTACGGCATGACTAACCATTTAAAATGCCCTTCTGGACAAGTAAATGCTGTCCACTCGATACTTTCTTCATGCATTTTTACTTTCCAATATCTTAATTTACAATCAAATTTACTAAATACCTTTTTCCTTGTATCCTATTTATTAATTCCGTTTTATCGGGTAGCTTATATCCATCTGTTTTGGTGTTATCATTGAGTCTTTTATAGTTTATTACCATTCTTGCTTTTCCTCTTATTATTTCACTATGATTTCTAACCATAAAAGCTGCTAACCTATGTTTAGAAGTAGATCTCCTTATTACACCTAAGTCCATAAGTTATTAATTTGAGTTTTAAAGTCTTTAAGGTCTTCATTTGTTGCTTCTATTGAAGCCGTTTTAATTATATATTCTGGGTTTATTATGTCTAATTTACACATTACTTTATTGTTTTCCCAGTGTTTTATAGGTTTTCTCCTATTATTTCTATCTCATCTACAATTTTTATTATATTTTCTAAATCTTTTTCATTCTTTATTATTCCTATCCTTTGTAATCCTGTTTTAAAATTGTATAATTCTTTTTCAATATCTATTAATGTATAATCCTTTTCTAGTATATCTCTATCTTCGTTTTCTTCTAATATTAGATTTTTTGTTTCTTCTTTAGTCTTACAGCAGGTTTTATTATCTTTATATTTTTTACAACATTCTTTCTCGTTTTCTTGCAGGTCTATCTGATTTTCATTTAATCTTGTTCTTATCCTAGTTGCGGCCTCTATTGTTTGTACTGGTGTTTGTGTAATATTTTTAAATAATATTACCCCATCTCTACTAAGCAAACAACTACCATTATTGCGTAATATAAAACTTAAACCTAATACAAAATCTACATTTATATTTAAATCTCTTACCCAAATTTTATCTACCTTATAGCTAGGTTTGTCAAAATCTAAACATGTATTTACAAAACTAATATGTGATTTATCTATATAATGTTTATAAATATTATGAGTTCCATCCATTTGCATAGTTGCTACTGGCTTGTCTAATATTTTTATTAAACTAGGTGGAACTATACTCTTATTTATTATACATCTTGTGCATCCCGAGTCTACTAGAGCTAATGTTTCTATTTCGTAGTCTTCTATTTTAATTCTTGCTATAAATTTTATTGTAGTTAATTTTTTATCTTCATTACATATTAGGGCATCATAATTTTCTATGCTCATTAGTTCTTTATCTTCTTCAGTTCTTATATCCTCTAATTTTTCTTTTCCTTTTTCCATTTTTTGTATTCTTTTTTCTACTTCATTTATTCTATTTTCTAATGTAATTATTCTTAAATTTATAAAAGAATTATTTGTCTCTTGATAAATTTCTTCTTTATTTATTTTTATTTCAAAATCTTTCTGTATACATAAAATACATCCTTCTAAATAGCATAATTTACATTTAGCTCTTTTATTTCTACTGGGATACCATTTACATTTAAAACATTGGTTGCTATCTAATCATTTATTTATTTCAAACGCATGGGTACATTCTTCTAATATATTTACAAAATTATTTTCTTCTAGGTCTAGTTTTTCTAGTCCTGTCTCATTTATTAACTCTTCTTCTTCCGATTCTGAGGTGTCTATTTGAGTTTCGTCTACACCTATACTTACAATAGAATATATACTTTCGTTGTCTGACATATATTCATCTACATTTAATAGAGTTTCTTGTAAAACTTCTATTAACTGTGAATTTCTTGTTTTACTATTGATTCTTTTTGGGCAAGTGTTGGCTAAATGTTCTACACTCCCGCAAGTAAAACATTCTAGTTTGTTTTTATAGTTTCTATCTGTTCTATATTTTCTAACATGCCTATTTCTATTTAAATAGGGTTTTCTAGCTGATGACTTTCTAAGATAATAATTTTTTCTATTATATTCTTTATTGTATTGGGGTTTATATCTTTTATATTTCTTCTTTTTATATTCATTTTTGTCATAACTCTGTGTTGTATATACTGTTGATTTACAAAAACTCATATTGTTCTGTTTTAACTGTTTTTGTATTTGTAAGTTTGTACATTTTGCTTGTAATATTTCCATAATAGGTTGTACTTTGTGCCCTATAGACCATTTTGTATTTGGATTTTGTATTACACCTTCTCTTTTATACCATCGTTCTTCTATTTCTCTTCCTAAGAGTCCTGGTAATTTATTGAATAATTTTTTATTTAATTCTTGATCAAAAGCATTTCCATTAATAGTACAATAATAAAAGTAATCATTTAAAAACTTTTTTATATGAAACCAACTACTTATACTTAATTGTTCTAATTTTATTAAAGCATTCTGCTGTAGTACTACTAATCCACTATTTGGATCTTCTCATGTGATCAAACTATGAGTTTTATTTGTAAAATTATAAGGGTTTGCACCCATTGATATTAAATTTTGGAAATCTTGAGGAAATTCGGATTTATAAGCTTCCCATAAACCCTTTGTCGATTCTCCTAGAAAAGTTTCCATATATTTATACATTGTTTCTGCTTCTGTATCATTATAGGTTTTTATAAAGTCTTGCTACTACTATTCCTTTCCATAGGTCTATTACTGAGTTCCACATTTGTGGATCATGTGCTGCTATATTTAATATTTTACCTTTACTTCCTCCTTCTTGTAATCTTATAGGTTCTTCTATTGGCATTCTTTTTCCTGATGGTCTTACATTTTCTATTTCTGTTTCCTGGTCTATTCTGTATACTCTTCCTAGGTACATTTCCCATACTAGTATCTACTGTACTTTGATATGTTGTTCTCGGAAATGGGCTTGTGCTAGAACTAACTGAATCCATTGATTCTTTTAAGCTTATTACTGAATCTATTTCTGTTTCATAGCTATCTTGTATTTCTTCGAAAATTTGATCAAACTTATCCGATTTTTCTTATAACCTTTTTTCTTTTATATATCCTAAATTATCTGTTCTTAATTCACATTTTCTAAAATGTTCTTCTACATCTTTTAAGGTTAATTTTCCTAGTTTACATCCTTTACATTGGAAAGTCTTATTTTTGTTTTCTCTAACTAATTTTCTTTAATGCTATATCTACTTCAAATTCTTCGTGTATTATTTCAACATTCTTACATTCAGTTTCTTCAACTTTGTTTTCATCTTCATCATCCGTATCTTTATGAGTACAATAATTATAATCAGTAAACCTAATTGACGTTTCTCCTTTAGAATTCGTATACATCAAGTGAGATTCTGGTGTAAATATTTTTGGTTTTGAAAAATCTTCTAAGTTCCATTCTAATCCCGCATATTCTTCTGGGTCTATCTTAATAGGTTTTAATAATTTTATACATTTATTTCCCATTACTTCAGCTATACCGTCTACTTTAATTTTAAATTTTGTATTGCTATTTGTTGCCATTTTTCCTATAAAACCTACACATATTAATAGATTACTTCCATTATTCATTTCTTCATACCCTTTAGTCTGTATTCCTATTTTTATATTTTTTCCAAAGTCTGCTAGATTTATCATAAAATCTGGGCTAATATAATATATTCCTCCGTTATTTGCCATATCTACTTCTGTTAAGCCTATTATAGATTTCTTCTGATCTGACCATCTATCATCATATACTACTATCAATACTTTAGTTCCTAAATTCTTTCTTGTTAATCCTTTTAATCCAATTACTATTAATCCCATATGTATTAAATTCCTTTTATATTTTTTTATTTGTTTTACTGATTCTAGATTAAGTAAGCTTAATGTCTCTACTTTACTTCCTATAGCTGACAATTGTTCTTCTCTATAATGTCTTTATTGTTGAGAATTGGTGGAGAAATATCCTGTATTATATAGTATTTTTGGATCTAATAATCTTAATTGATTTTGCCGAAAAATTTGTATATCCTTATCTATCTATTATTTCATCTAATTTTTGATCTTCCTCTTGTCTTTTTCTAGTTAGAATTCTGGCTAACATATTGTTTTCTATTCTATTTTCTGAAAAACTTATTCTTGATCTTTCTTGATTTGTTCTTCTTGACCCACTTGAAAAAAGGTCCATTTTGTGGCTTTTTTACTTTTATTTTTTCCTTATATGGTGTTATTTCAACTCTTTTTAATTGTTTTATTATCTACCTTTGGGATTTCAGTCTTAATTTCTTTTTCTTTAATAATTTTATCTAGCTTTTTATTAACTTCTAATAATATTATTATTGATGTATTATTCTGTTTTAGTATTATTTTGATCAGCTTTACTTTGAGGAATATAGTTACTTAGTCCTTCTGAATTAGGTTGAATTTTTGCTGTTAATTTTAATACTTCTTCATATATTGGATCTAATTCTACTTGTATATCACTCATGAAAGAGCGATTTCTTTTATTGTGTCTATCTTTTCTTTAAGTGCACTTATCTCACCTTTTAACACTTCTACTTGTTCAGTTATTTTTTCTACTAATCTAATTGTTTGTATTTCTAATTCTTTAGGCTTAGTCTTGATTAACTTTTCTATTTCGTTTTTAGTAGGTATTTTTTCTATATTAAATTTGTTATTTAAGAGTTGTATTTTCCTGTCTATTTCTATTTCTTGTGCTTTTATAAAGTCTAAATTTTGTTCTACTTTTTCTAAAGTCTTTCTTTGTTTGATATGTCCAGCCTCCACTAATTCTAATGTTCTTATTATGTTTTTATTATTGTCTTGGGCTTTTTCTCCTAAGTTTATCATTAAATCAATTAAAATATTATATTGTTTATCTTCAGTATGTAATATATGCTCTCCACTACTAAAATTACACTTTATCACTGTGTTGTCTTTTAATATTCTGTATTTCTTTTCTGAATGCATTTTCACGTCTAAATATTCTAGATTTCTTAGATTAGCTATTTTGTTTTATCCTAAGGGTATCCATATTTTTCTATTCTTATAGAACTTTATTCTTTGATCATAGGAATATATTTCACCTTCCGTATATTGTATATCCCACTCTAGAGCTGATATAGTTTCTGGATTAATAATACACTTTACTATGTAACTTGGTTCGCTATTATATTTGAATTCTGATTCTTCTATTTGCTTAGCTAATTCTAAAATTGATATTAATAGAGCTTTAGTCTTTTTTAATTCTTTCTTTAATTCTTGCCTTCTCGTTATATCTCCTCTTAAAAGCCAATAGTTACACGCAATTCTCTAGTTAATGGATGTCGTTTTAACATATGTATTACCCTAATGGAATATATTTTATTTTATTCTTAATTAATCTAAGATAGATTCTTTCTTGTTCTATTTCAAAATTAATTTTTTGTAGTTCAAAAAGAAGAAAATTATTAAAATCACTTAGTTCTGGTGTACTAAAATTACTTTGGTATAGTTTTAATGTCTTTTTATATTCAATATGATTTTTTATATTTTCTATAGTAATATAAATTATATGATGATAACAACTTATATATTTAGCAAAATAATGTTGTTTCATAAAAATGCGGTCTGAAAATCTTCTTGCTCTGATACCAATATAAAACTAATAGGAAAATATATAAAACTATATATATATATATATATATATATATATATATATATATATATATATATATATATATATATATATATATATACGCACCCACTATTTTAAAAGTATTTTGCATATAAAAATATACATGGAAAAATTGGGTATCAACATTAGTTTAGAACTTGCCCTGAATGTTTGTCTAGGCGAAATCCTAAGTGTAGTTTGAATTGAGATGTGATTATAGGCTCTCCTTGATCCGAATTATATCTTGAAAAGTTCCATTAGCCTATCAATGATAATATCCATATTCAACCCTTTTGAGTCATATACCTTTTTCTTTAAAAAAATCATAATACAAGCCTTTACACGTTCTAAAAAAGATCCTCTCTTGGCACCCTATCATTCCTTAGCACAAGGCAATGAAAGGCAAAAAAAGAAAGAAAATCAAAAAGTCAAAAAGAATGAACAATTTAGAAGAAAGGAAGGGATTCAATAAAAGTAAAGAGATGAAAGGCGTGGAATATTTAGAAAGGAGAAAAAGGTTTGAAAAGAAAAATGAAAGAGTGACAATGTATCTCTCTAACCCCTAAGAAAAAGTAAATGACTTAAAAAGTCAAAAGAATATGTGCCAAAATGTAGTGCTAAAAGGAAGATGGAATTTAATTAAGCTAGATATTTCCTACCCTAAAATAAAAGCCTTCGTTATATCTCCACAAAAGCCCTATATGATCTTGAGTTGAATGAATCTTACATTAGTGGTGACTTACATAAGGGGCAAGTTTATGGTACTTAGAGACAGACTTGTGACCTTTCTTTGAGAGAGATAAGTGTGTTTCCACTATCCTCATTCTGAGTGCTATAATCTAAAAGTGAGGTTTGCTTAGGGAGAGTTGAGGAGTACGAGTTTGGGTTCCACAATGATCAAAGTAGTAGAAAGAGTTTCTTTCATGAGTTGTGTCAACTCTTGATGCTCTTGTGTCGCACTAAATCCATGGTGTTTAGAAGGTCAAATGTTATTAGTGATCTATTTGAATTGAAGGCAATTGTTAGTCCAATTGATGCTAGATGAGGTCACTTTGGGTCAGCTAAATTTTCTTGGATTTACTCTTAAGGAGGTGGATCTTATTTTGTTTGCTTGAGGGCAAGCAAAAGCTTAAATTTGGGGGAGTTGATAACTAGGGATTATGGTTCATTTTACACTCCTTATTACTTGAGTTTTGAATAAAAATTGTGTACAAAATAGTCTCAGAGGTTTACATGTTGTACTTGTTTGCAGGGTTTGGTCAAAAAGGTAACAATTAGTCAAAACCAGCTCAGAAAGAAGAGAAATATGCACAAGTACCAAGAGCAAGTCCAGGCAGAGCGCAACATATCCATTGCGGCTGCATTCCATTTGTTGCAGTCCGCAGTGAGGAGATTCAAAGAGGTGTATACTTTAGATACTCAAGTAATGCAGCCGCAAAGCATTTTGTGTGGACCGCAGTGGTCTCATCGCGACTGCTATTGAGATTGTGCAGTCCGCAAAGATGGAGTTCAGAGAGTTGGGACTTTGGAGAATTAATGCCAATGCAGTCCGCACTACTTTTTGTGTGGATCATAGCTGAAGCTGCCTGCAGTGCGTTTTATGCGGCCCCCAGTGGCCAAGTTCAGAGAGCAGAGACCTAAAGCCAAAAAGCCTCGCCGCAGCCACACTGCATTTCTTGCGGTCCGCGATACCCCCACAGGGGTATTTTTATCCAGAAATTTTGACCTAGTATAAATACTTTCTTTTCCCATTTTTAGGTCATCTTTTCTAATCTGACTTTGGGATGAGCACGTGAATGATAAGTTGGTATTTTACCAACTTATCTTGTCTTTAAACTATACTTTTGCTAATTTTGAATGATAAAATCGTGTATTTGATTTCATTTACTTCTATTTTATAGGCTGTATGTGATTTAGAAGTAATGGTGAAGAAATCAAGTGAAAACAAGTCAAAAAGGAGCTAAAATGGAAAAATTGACAACTGCAAGCGATAACATTATGCGATCGCATAAGTCAACAATAGCAAAGCATTACGAATACGGGTAAACAAATGCGAGCACATATATGGAAGCTTGGTCAGTAGTTGGTCAACTAAGCTATGCGAACGCAAGACTATGTATGCGATCACATAGCTTGGAGAAATCATTCTCTGTGATCGCAGTTGCACTGTTACGAACGCATAGTGTATTTTCTGGACAGTTCTGGGCAAAAATGGAATTTCACGTTTGTAATCCGCAAACCATTTTTACACTTACTCAAGAATATATCTTGGACGTATTTGGCATATCTTTGGCTTATTTTCAGTAGCACACACTAGAGAAGAACACGTTTTGAAGCTAGGATTTGCACACACACTTGGGTCTTGAAGATTTGAAGCTTTTGGTTAAGGATTTCTTACCCATTTATGTTTATTTCTTCAGTTTCATGCTTTGTATTGAATATTTAAGTGTGCAGTATTCATTTCCAACACTTAAATCTTGTTTATGGAAATACTCATATTTAAAGTGTGGATTAAATACCTTGTTGTGCTTATGTATTGAATGATTTTTATTTTTTTATGAAGTGAGTTATTGTTATTTTAATTATTCTTGTTCTTTAATGTTTCCAAAGGGACTATATAACCCTAGGACTCGCCCATTAACTCTGAATTAATTTTGGAAAAGATAATTTGGGATTGGGAAAGATTAATTAACAAAGACTTGAGGCATTAACCCTCATTTTATAGATTCTACCAGGGGATAGGATTGAACTACTTGTAGCCATATTGGGGAGTGCTTAATCTCTTAATTATTTTAGGGATAATTCAATTAGGAAGTCTTGTTAGTCTTAGGAAGAAGCTAATTAAGAATTTTTACCCGTGGATAATTAACATAAACTCGCTCATATTTGTAAAATCATAAAATACATTGGATCGTTACTTGGGTGTAATTCCTGATGCAACCATACTTGTAGTCATTGATCATTTTAATTGCTTTCTAGGTTAGTTTACATTTTTGCATTTAGGTATAAACATTTTCAAAACAAATTCTTAGAGTTTGGCATTGCGCGATAAGTGATAATTTTCTTACATTCCTAATTGTCTACATATTGTTCTCTATGGGATTCGACCCGACTCATAGTTGGGTAAATTATATTGCATGTGACCGTGTCCATTTATTTTTTGGTAGTGGATTTGGACGTCATCAAAATTGGCGCTGTTGCCGGGAACAATTTGGGTAATTTATGTTGTTTGAGAAATAAGCATAAGTGCTTTGGTCCAAACTTGTGAATATTTGTGTAGTTAATTATTCTTACCTTGGTCTATTTTTCTTGTTTCTTCCTTATTTATTTTCTTATTTGTGAAAAATGGCATCATTTAATGATAATTGGTCGGATGGTAGTTGTTCATACTTTGATAACCCATGTCCTTATTATGGAGGACCACACTCGTGACAAAATTGTTTAAATTCTCCCGGGGTTGAATTGTGCGTACAAGCTCAAACCCATGAATGGAGTATTTGTGATAAGTGTGGTTTTCAAAATGGTCAATGGCATGATTGTGCTTATTTTTCCTTCCCTTCCCCAAGCCCCCGCTATGATGATTCTACTTTTTGTGATAAAAATTATAGGGCTATGGAAGTGGAAGAAGTTGAGCTTGGCCGAAACGAGATTTCAAGCTCATGTTGGGGTGCTTACTTGAAGGAGGAAATAGAACAAAGTACCTTGGAGGAGCTTTAGGAAAATAGTCTCCAAATAACTTGGAACTTCCAAGGTTGCATTCACAAATGGGAGAAATGCTTGAAGCTTTAGAGGTCCAAAAAGCCTCAAAAGTTAATGAGAGCCAAGATTTTTTCTTAGATGTGGAAGCCAAAAATCCTTCCGTGGCACTTGATCAAAACCAAGAAGAACCTCAAATGCTCAAAATGAGAAGATAATGCTCATGTTAGAGGCCATTCTGGAAAATGAGGAGAAGTACAACTTTGCACTCGAGGAATTGAAACAAGGCTTGGCTTACAATGATGAATATATCCATACTTTGGAAGATCAAATGAAAATATTGGTTGAGGCTCACTATGCCCACCAACTTGAGAGTGTGGAAGGACGTCAAGAAGAGTCCAATTCCGAGGAAGAAAGTGACCTTTACTTCGATAAATCAAGAATTGAACATCCGCCAACCGACTCTATGATTGTTAACGATGCCAAGAAAAATATGGAATTAGAATCAAGCGATGAAATCAAAATTTTATTGAGATTACTCTAGTCCGCGGGAAGAAGAGGATGTCAAAATCAGGGGGAAAATGCAAGTTAGAGGTCTGAAGTCACATTCCAAGCATTTTTCAACATTGGAATTGTGTGGTGATATGAGAATTGAACTACACGAGTCAATGAGGGATTGCAAGGAGAAAAGGCAACAACCATACATCTTACAATTTGAGGGAAAAATAAGGCAAAATGACATTCCTCACATTAAAGCAGAGAAGTGCAAAATGAAGAAATTAAGTCTTGGCTTAATCATCGACTTACCACCCCCCATCGCTCGTGGTCACAAGCTTGATTCCAAGTTGGGTGCCCAGTTCATATCATTCAAGTGGCAATAAAAGTTGTAAAGTTGAGTTGCGTCGTGCCACGATGTTAAATGCAGCGCTTGGTGGGAGGCAACCCATCGTTTTTTCAAAAAGCTTAGTCATTTTTAAAATTTTGTTTTTTTAGAAAAGATTAGAATATTATTTTTAACTAATCTGCCAAGTTTTAGATTTTTTGGAGTTGATTTAAGCAGGTCGGAGTAGTTCGGAGAGCCCAAACCAGTAGCTGGTGCAAAATTGCAGTGCAACACATTGTTGCACTATGCGATCGCCGCAAAATTAATGCGATCGCATTTCAGTTGGTCGCAAATACACTATGCGATCACATAGTTGCTAGTGTTATTGCAAAACTTTCAGGATTCTTTCACTATGCAATGGCAACTTTGCCCCCGCAATCGCATAGCTCCAGGTGAGTGAAAAAATAAATAAACCACTGGTAACAGCTCTTTAGCCACTATTTTGCCCAAAATGAATTCCCTTACCCCTGACCCTCAAAAATCATCTCAAGGTTTTTCTCTCTTTAATTCCATCTCAATCATCAAGTTTAATCTCAAAGGTATGTGCTCGTCACTCTAATCTCTTAAAGTTCCATTCTTGGTGCTCAAAAGGTGAAAGAACAACCATTCTTCTTCTTATTTTTATCTACTTCATGTCTAGGGCTGAAATTTTAGATTTTTGGCTGTGAATATTATACTTGAATGTGTGCTTGCTTGCTGGGTAATGTTGGTTGAGAGAGAGAGAGAGTGCTTAATTGTTGAAACTTTTGGGGTATATGTGTGTGTAATCTCTCTGAAACTACTATGAAAAACTAATGCTCATCATGTGTTTGGGAAAATGCCTAAAAGAATTTCAACTGGGCGAGGCAGGAGACCTTATGCGATCGCGTTGATTGTTCCGTGATTGCATAGGTCTAGTTTTTGCACTGTTGAGATTTTCCTTAAGCGATCACATTGGCTTCTCCATGATCGTAGAGCTATAAATTCCGAGAACAAAAAATGCATTATGCGATCGCATAGCTTCAGCTTCAGCAGTCCAAAAATAGTAGCTATGCAAAAATTTCCTTTCATGCTTTCTGATATGTTTCTTTGGCCTAAGTGCATCATAATACAGTATATAAAGTACTCATTCAGGCGTTTAACATTTGGTCTCCATTTGTAGGTACTTTGTATATAAAATGGCCTTGGAAAATGTTGAAAATGGGCAAGAATATGTTCCCGCAGCTATGGAAGAAGAGTATTTTGATGCGACAAGATTCATGGTGGTTGAGTGTGAAAGGAATTATGAAAAATTCATGTCAAAGAACGGGGCATCCGCTTGGACAACATTGATGCAAAAATGCCGGAATTTATCCAAAGATTGAATGACACTGGATGGATATGCTTTGCCCCTGAACCAATCAAAGCGAACTACACAATAATTCGAGAGTTTTACGCCAACGCCTTGAAGACTAATTTCTAGGGGGATGTATTCACTTTTTTCAGAGGAAAGCAGGTTAACTTTGGCCCCGAGGTAATAAATGCACACTATGGGCCTCCCAATGTTGACAATAAGATATACAGAGCACAAAAAGAGAGAGAGGAACACAGTGGTTAGTGGAGAAGCTTCATGACGGGGTGCAAACGACTTGGGAAAGAACAAATAAAGGGGTTGATTCACATGAATTCACTGGGTAAGCCAAGATTTGGTTATCCATTATCTGTGCCAGGGTTGTACCATCTAGAAATGAGACTGAAGTGACGCCTGAGAAGGCATTGATGATTGCTGCCATTATGGATGGCTTGCCAGTAAATGTGGGCCAGTACATCGTGAGTGAAATTGAGGAAGATTGAAATGTAAGGTCTAGAAGCCTATTCTTTCCCTCATTTGATCACTCAGTTGTGCAATGATGCTGAGGTGTTACTGAGCCCGAATGATGTTGAGAAGGACCCTGTCGTAGCAATTTATCCATTGCTTCGAAGAGGGGAAACTGGCAAGAAAAAGAAAAGAAGGATTGATGTGCTCTATCCTTCATTTGGGCAGTTTGATGAGCCCGTCGAGGGATCTGGCGGTGCCCCTACAGCTACAACAGGATCACATGACCCCATGATTCCACTTCCATATGGACCCCCCACTATGCACCACATTTCTTATCAGATCTATGGTGTTGATGCCCATATTCGACAACTTGTCACGGGTCTTCCCTCTGGTCTATCCGGTGAGGCACTTTGACTAGGTCTGGTAAACAGCCAATGAACTTAGATGATATAGTGCTAGAGAAAAAGGAAATCAAAAGCAGATTAGAAGACTTGAGCCAGAGACAAGGAAAAGTTGAAAGGCGACGGATGAAGTTCAAGGAGAACGAGAAGAAGAAAAGCAAGTTTCTGTCGAGGATAATGCACAAGTTGAGTTCACTATGTGGTTCACAGTATTCTGAGGATGATGATGAAGAAGATGTGGAGCTCAAATTTCCCACCACCTCCAGTTTCGAGTGATGCAATATTCAGGGAGCACTTTCCACCATTTTATTCTATCATGTTTAGTTGCATTAGGGACATTGCAACATCTTTAGTTGGGGGCGGCTTCTTGATAACTGTTGTTATGGAATATTGGTACCGTAGTTGTTCTCATTTTATTGTTAGTATACTTTCATGTGATGTGTGATATTATTTTGGTTATTAGCTTTTATTTATATATATATATATATATATATATATATATATATATATATATATGTATTATGTTTTAGTTAGTTGATGTTTATTAGGTTCTTAATTTTGGTTAGTAGCTTCTTAATTTTTTTTGTATTATGTTTTATGTTAGTGGTGAAATTCTTTGTTTTCTTTATACCATAGTTTTTTTTCTAAGGATGCCAATTTTCTTCTTGAACTGGGTAATTTTATAGAATTTTTGTTGACTTTTCCCGATGATGGATAGTTAAGCAACTTTCTTAAGGGAATTAATCATGTAGTTAGATATACCTTATGTTAATTTAGGAAAAATAAATGGTTTAAGTTGGGGTTTGTGCCCATTGACCAACTTGCGGCTTTCTTTGTACCAATAAGATATAAACCTTGTCATATGAATTTTTGGGTTGTTGAAAAAGAAAAATAATTGAAGTAAAAATATCATGACTTTTAGACTCAAATTTTGGCTCTTTGATTCACTAAATAGCTTTCTATGCTATATGTAAACTCTTTGAGTCATTGGTTTCAATTGGATTTTGGATTTGTATTCCACTTGAGTGCTCATGTGTCATGTGTAGTGAGATTTACTGCGAGTTCTTTTTTCTTACTTGTAGTCTAGAACTTTCCCGGAATGTGCTTCAAGGCAAAATTATAGACTAATTTGGTTTGAAAAATGATATTAGGCCTTCCTTTGACTGCCATTGTACCTTAAATTTCCTACCTTTGAATGTTTCCCTAGTCAACCCATTTTGAGTCTTTAACCTTATTCTTTGGCAACTATGTTACAAACTTTAATTCGTTGTTCTTTATTGATATAGCTTTTGGCACGTTGAAAGTGTAAATATAGGCTAAAATCCAAAGTTTGGGGTTGAAGGTTGGAAAAATTGTGATATGAAAGTTGTTTGAAAAGGTGGAAGGTAGAAAAAAAAACTTTTATTGATTTTGAAAAAAAAATAATAAAATGATAAGAAGTTGTGAATAAAGGGAAGATTAGAAGTGGAATGAAAAGCAAAAAAAGATGGGGAATGTTTTCGAAGGAAGTGAACTTTGATTGTAAATTTTATAGTGCTTGGGGAGGTGTTGAGTCACTCTAACCAAAATTGTGCCCTACCTTAACCAAAATCCTAAACTACAATCCTTTTAGCCCTAATTGATTTTGAACCAAGTTGTCTGCACTAGTGGAGGAATACATGATGGGCAAGCCTATGGTACTACTTGTATGCATTTGAACATATTTTTGAGAAAGAGTTAATTCTTTCCATTTGATATCCCATTTTTATTTTGAATTAAGATTTATGAGTATGGGATCCTCTCTTAAATGTGATGGCACATGAGATTTGAGTTGTGAATTTAATATCATTTTCAATTGGAAGGAATGACCAAAGAAAGTTGATTGTGATAGAAAGGTAAATTTTGAAGCTTTAGTGTCATGACTTGATTGTTACTTTGATTCGCATTAGTGTTTGAGCACTTGAAGTATAATGAAGTTCATGAGAAGTGCTTGATAATTCATATGCTTTGGAGTAATTGTTGGTACAAATTGAAGTCATGTTTTTGTGCATATAGTAGACCTTTTTGGCTAGGCATGACATGGATATGTTGTTAAGTTAACTACTTAGGAGGAGATTTTGTCGCTTTCATCGCTTGAGGAAAAGCAATAGTTTAAGTTTGGGGGTTTGATAAGTTGGTATTTTACAAACTTATCTTGTCTTTAAACCTATACTTTTGCTAATTTTGAATGATAAAATCATGTATTTGATGTTATTTACTTCTATTTTATAGGTTGTATGTGATTTAGAAGTAATGGTGAAGAAACCAACTGAAAACAAGTCAAAAAGGAGCAAAAAGGAAAAATTAACAACTGCCAACGGTTTCACTATGAGATCGTAGGGAACTCTATGCGATCGTATAACTAACCAATAGCAAAGCATCGCGAACGCGGGTAAATAAGTACGAACACATATAAGGAAGCTTGGTGAGCGACTGGTCAACTAAGCTTTCGTAACACCCCGTAAATTTGAATCCGTTGTGGATGCACTAAATGAATATTAATGTGATGGTTATCAATTGGTTATTATAATAAGTGTACGAGGCATATCATAAGTGACTTGGGTTCCAAGGAAAGACCTAAGTCTAAGCCAAGTTGAAAAATTACATGATAGACTAAAATTCTAAATGAGCACGCACAAGACTATACTTTGGAAGAGAATATCTACATTTATATAAGGTATTATGTGATTCGCAACCTATCAAATGAAATACCTGTTAGTTTAGTTTCTAACTCTTCAAACCGTTCGTCATTTAGACATTCCTACAAGAAGTTCTGGCCAAATTATTAAAGACATACCACCCAGTTATTTTGGCGGACAGCGAAGCAAGCTCGCTTCGCCAAAGTAGACGCAGGTTTTTGTCTTCCCTTGAATGCAATGGACATAGAAGAGAGGACACTTCGCTAGAGTAGATGCGCCCCAGTCCCATCTCTTTTAAGCCAATTTCAGGGTTCATTTTTCCCTATTTCTTTTGGACGAATTTTGGGGTCTTCTTCTACCCTCTCAAGACCTCCAACCCCTCCCATCTTCAAGGTAAGCAATATCCATTAACTTGGTTTGAAATTCCATCATTCTTACACTAGTATTGATGAAGTCTAATCATAAAACACATAGATTTTCAAGAAATTCCTTCAAGAACTCAAAGGATGGTTTTGCAAGATTACTTCCAAAAAGGTAATCCTACACCCTTATACTTACACGTATGGATTTATTAAGGGAATATGAGTATGAATAAATATTGGAACTCTTGGTATGGTAATTGGAAACCATAAGTTCCTAATGTAATTACAAAACTAATATAGAGATTGAAATATGTTTATTTAATGGAACTTTATTGGTTAAAGTTGTTGTTCACCTTATGGATGATAAAGAATAATATTGATTATAACCATTTGAGACTTTAGAATTTATCCAATAGAAAGATAATCGGTTATTGGGTGTAGAAACACCATTTATAGGGATTATGAAGCTTTATACTCACCAAGTGTTTGATAAAATGCCTAAGTGACCAAAACATGGATATTATTGCTAATTTGGCATCCCTTTGAATTGTATTGATGTAGATTAAAGTTGAAAGGGTTGGCGAATGTTGTATTATTTTCAAGAGAAGGAATTTAAGGTATGTGAGGCTAACTCTCCATGTTTGGGAATGTTAATGATTCTTCCTACATTACGTTTCTTTTATAACGTATCAATTGCCTCAGAAATGTAGTTAAGCCTAGTTCCTTGAATAGTTTTATAACTTCTATTCTCTAGCTTCCTAACTTGTTTATGACTTTCATTCTAAACGTTGTGAGCTCAGTTCATATTCAATATAGACTTGGGCTTCTTGTCCCTAATTCTCAGTATAGCTTACTCAGCGTGTCATAAATATTTGAAGTTTCAGTGTTCATAACCAGTTCAAGAATACATGTCTCATCCAGTATTCCAGTATCATGTAACACAACGTGATTAAGTATTTTACTATTATGTATTGTAGTATGATTCTCAGTTGCTGATTTTAATTTCCTGAATGTTGAACACCTATATTTGGGCCTGAGGCCGTAGCTAATGCTTTATGCATCTTTGGGCCTGAGGCCGCAATTTATGCTTTATGAATTTTGAACCTGAGGTTGCAGTTATGTATACGTATACTTGGGCTCGAGGCTGCAGTTTGTGCACATATATATATTGGGCCTGAGGCCGTAGTTTAATGTTCAGATAAACAGGTTGTTCATCATTCAGAAGAGGGAGAATTCATATCCTTACTTCCTTTCAGTTCAATTATTAGTTACCATTCAGTTATCAGTTATCATATCAGTTACCTATTATCAGTTAATTCCCAGTTATTAGTTCAGATACCAGTTATCAGTTAATTCCCAGTTATCAGTTCATTTACTAGTTATCAGTTCTCATATCATTTATCAGTTTTCAGCTTCAGTTTCAATAGTTATTATTTCAGTTATCAATTATAAATTCTCGATTATCAACTTAGTTTTAGTTTCAACATTTATAATTCTTTCTTTCAGTTGCTTTATAGACTAGTAAAATTCAAATGTACTGACGTCCATTTTTGCCAGGGGCCTGCATCTCACAATGCAGGTAATGATTTACAGGTTGACGATGTAGATTGCTAGGATTCTCGTGCCAGCTATTTGGTGATCCCCAGTTCTTTCGGGGCATTATCATTACTTTACAGCCTTTCAATATTTACATATAATTAATGTTTTCAGTACTCAATAGAGGCTTCATAGACTAGAGTAACGGCTAGACAGAGTCGCAGGTTTTTTATATTAAGCTGTGTTTCTACAAATATGTTTCAAAATAGTATTAGTATTTCTGCACTTTAATTTTTGTCATTCAGTCTTTCAGTATATCAGCATGTGTTAGTTTATCTTTCGCATTCAGTATGTTATGATACCACATATTGATTCAGCCAGCCAATTGGTTCGCGCGGTCACATGTAGTCAGGCATAGAGTATCGTGTTACGTCTAGTCCCAAGTTCGGGGCGTGACAATGCTTGGTATCAGAGCACTAGGTTCAAGAGTCATAGGGAGTCTATGAAGCCGTGTCTAGTGGAGTTTCCTTTATATGTGTGTGTCGGCCACTCATACAAACGGTTAACTACCAGTACATTCAGGATTGTCTCACTTTTTTCTACTCTAGATCGTGCAATAGTTAACCATCTCTTCCTATTGAATTCCATACGTATCAAATGCCCAAGCAGCAAGAAAGAAAATTCTAAGGTTATAGAAAGGATGATTTGCCTATTGTGGTATTAATATGGAGTACATATTGGTAACAAATGAGATTTGAGAAGATGTTGAAAGTGGGATGCAATGGATAATAGTACATATTAGAGCATAACCTTATTAGAAAGTACAAAAGAAGTCATTATGTTTTATGGTTATCAATTTAACTCAGATACTAGTTATGCAGTCTTTCAGTTAGCAGGTTTATGGTTATTCAGCATGCCAGTTGTTTGTTATTCAGTTACTAGACCTCCAATTTTTAGTGTATCAAAATTTCAAGAGATTTGTGAATATACAGTGCTGCATATGGATGCTCAAAGAAAATGTAAGTAACTGTGATGGTAGCAAGATCTTTTCATGTTTTAGGTATTAAGACCAAGACTCACCGGATGGTGCATGAAGTGATTATCGGATGTGTATGGAAGTGTATCCACATGTCAGACCTCACAGTGTAACAGGTTAAGGATTCAACCGCAGCATGCATAGAATTGATCACTATAGTTTTGAACAAAAAATAGCCTAAGGGAAATATATATAAGAATAATATTATGTACGAAACGAGAACCAAGAGCAGGCAACATTGAATTTGAGGGAAGGATTTTAAGTTGGTTAGATTTATTCAAATCAGAACTAGAAAGTACCATGTTAGTGAATTTGTATACGAAGTGGCTATTATGGTGATATAAAAGATATGACAGTTCCCCCTTTACATGATGTGACTATGTGTTTAGGCCGGAGGTTTATAGTCTGAGGTGATTTTGAAGTGTATAGAAAGTTTGGGGTTAGATATTCCAATTTTGTTTAAGACAGATGCAATTTGTCTAAGTGTGATCCATGTACATAGTTCAAAAAGAATAATAGTGTACGACAAGAGAATATGATAAGATGATGAGGGAAGTCAGGATAAACCTTATGCTTCACTTTAGTTATTCAAATCAGAGCAAGAAAACATGATTCTAGCAGGTGGTTACTAAAAGAATAGTAAATAAGTTTTGAGTAAAGACCGTGAAATTAGCAATTTCAGCAGAGCTAGTAGAGGTAAGATTTGATTCACTTAACCGGGTTAACTCTAGTGCGTGGATGATTGTTTGAAATACCGAACATATTTTAGAACCCAAAGAGTTTAAGTTAAACCCGAAGTACAATGACAGTGGAATATATATATATATATATATATAGCTAGTAGTAAAAGAGTAAGCAGTAGAAGAATAGCTTTTAGGAATTGTCGAAATGTGGTTTCTCCAAGATTGATAGTGTGAGCAGAGTTAAATTATTAAGATGGTGTATGATAGTTGGGGGTACATTAGCTATCCGTTATGTGAATAATTTAGTTTTTCTAGCTCAGAAGTAAGTTGGAAGATGAGTCGTCATTGACGTAGAGTGCAAGGAATTGCAGAAAATAAGGAAAGTTATTTGGATCCCAACAAAAAGAGAAGGATCCGCAAGTATAAGATATTTGGTCTAAGGGGTGATGTGAAAATTTTGAGTAAGTCCAGTTAGAGAGTTGAAACCCAAATAGTTAGCATGGTATATGAAAAAGAAAATCAGTTTGGTAATAAGTAAATTGTATAATTACCACAAGGAATAAGTCTAGTATGTGTAAGAAACACAAAGTGAGTACAATGATCACCGAGCTTAGTTATTGGTGATAAAGTAATCATAGAAAAGATATAAAATCATGCCCAGTTATATATTACGAGGGCACTGCCATTGCACAAGACCCTTTCGAGTGGTGGTCAGAGACTTAGATCACAACGAAACTATAAGTGTTTTCAGGAAGTGCTTAGAAAGATAATCAAGTGTGGGAAGTATAGCGCATGAATGAGGTAGACAAGAGAACTATGTTGAAAGAAGTTCATGGCTTAGCCAAGATAGGAGTTTGAGTTTCGAACATCAAAAATAGTGGAGTTGTTATCTAGAACAGGACATGTTCCTCCTTAGTTACTGAAATGAAGGAGAAACAGTTTGGTGATCCCTACATATTGCAGCTGAAGGAATGAATTCAAAAACACAAGACTATGGCTTTTGAACAAGAGAGAGATGATAGTACTTTGAGGTACCCCGATAGATTATGTGTTCCGACCATAGATGGACTTAGTGAGGGAGGAAGATTTTAGAAGCCTATAATTCCAGGTATTCTATCCACCCAGGTTCCCCAAAGATGTATCATAATCTCAAGACTTATCTTTTGGCGGAGATGGTAATATGGACCTTATAATAGGATTATCTCCTTATTTTGAGCTGAAAGCATAATTTTTATGGGCGAAGTTGTAGATTGCCAATTAGCTGGTTCGAAGTTGGCGAAGCAGAGTCGCTGGGAACAAATTTGGTCAATCAATCTATAGAGAAAGTCAAATTGATTCAAGAGCATTTGTAGACAGCTTAGAGTCGCCAAAAGTCCTATTCGAACATGCAACATGGAGACCTAGAGTTTCAAGTTGATGATTAGGTGTTTCTAAAAGTTTCGCCTATGAAAGATGTTATAAGGTTTGGAAAGAAAGGAAAGCTCAATCCAGGTACATCAGCCCATATAGGATCCTATGAAGGATCAAGTAAGTAGCTTATGAGTTAGAATTTCCAGCATAATTAGCGGTTGTATACCAGTATTTCACGTATCATGTTATGAAATTCAAGTTTCCAGTATTCATATCTCATGTCACGATATTTATATTTCTAGTATTCAGATCTCATGTTAGAACATTCAAGCAGTTCAATACTCACATACTCATGTCAGTCCAATACCGAATATTCATGCCAGCTTAGTACCCAGATATTAATGTCAGTTTAGTGATCAGATGTTCGCGTCAATTCAATACTCGATTATTCGTTCCAGTTCAGTATTCATATATCCATGTTAGTTCAGAATTCACGTATCCATAACAGACATGTGTTCATGTATAGGTATTACGTTATGCGTATTATTATGCCCTATGGAGCTAGTATTATGCTCTATTAGCTGGTAGGTATTTGGAGAAATGTCGAAGGTATCTAACCTTCTCATTCAGGCCTTATATTACAATCTCCATGTATTTTAGTATTTAGTCAGTTTAGTAGCCATTCAGTCTATTACCTCATCAATTTAGTAATCGTGTATTCATTCAGTTTAGTATGCAAGTGTTAATGAAAGTTCATGTTCCCACCAGACCAATTTAAGGTCCGGAGTTAGCCGAATGCAGCCAGGACAATCATTCGAGGACGAATGATCCCAAGGGGGAGATAATGTAACACCCCGTAAATTTGAATCAGTTGTGGATGCACTAAATGAGTATTAGTGTGATGGTTATCAATTGGTTATGATAATAAGTGTACGAGGCATATCATAAGTGATTTGGGGTCTACGGAAAGACCTAAGTCTAAGCCAAGTTGGAAGATTATATGATAGACTAAAATTCTAAATGAGCACGCACAAGACTATACTTAGGACGAGAATATCTACATTTATAGTGTCACGACCTCAGTTCTCCCTCCGTGAAATATAGTGATGGCACCTAGTCCCTATAACTAGGTAAGCCTAATAATGCGAAAAAAATAACATAACTTGCGAAATAATTAATTAAAAACTGAACGACTAAAAGAAATATGTATATATAACTGCACCTCGGCATATACAACTCAAAACAAATGCGGAAGTCTACTATAACACCCCAAAATCCAGAAACTCACGAGAACACAAGCAAACGAAAAGTAATACATGACTCTTAACTCCATAATATCTAAAGCAAAAGTACGGAATAAGTCTAAATACTACAGATAGAAGAAAGAAGGAGACTCATGGGTCTACGGACGTTGCACAAGTACCTCAAAGTCTCCGTAGCTCTCCTGGCCTTAAGGGTAGTGCGCCTGAGATGAAGTGCCTGGGTCTGCACATAAAAAGCATGCACAAAAGAGGCATGAGTACACTACAGCGGTACTCAGTAAGTGCCAAGCCTAACCTCGGTCGGGTAGTGACGAGGAAGGTCAGGGCCCTATTGAGGTAACATATAATAATAAGGCTGACAACAGTATGAAATAAGCAAAAATAATGGAGTATACTGTGAAGTAAGAAAGGTATACAAGGCAACAAGAAACATCCAAAGAAAATAGGACAACACAGAGTGAAACAACTTAATATCAATACCCCCAACGAGGATCTCCCAAGATACCGTCCTGTAGTCCATTTCCATATCAATACCAACAACGAGGATCTCCCAGGATACCGTCCTGTAGTCCATTTCTATATCAATAAGCATAGGGGTTCTACCGGGAATCTAATCCATAGTCCCAAAATAAATGTGCATGGGGGGATCTATCGGGAATCAAACCCGTATTCCCAAAGTAAACAAAGATGGGGGAAGCTACCGGAATCCCACGTCCGTGTCCCAATGTAAATGTGCAACCACAATAAGAGAATATTCAGAAATGAAGCACAACAATACAAGGCAACACATAGTTCTAGCCTAACATGTTTCACATAGTACAGTTAAGGCAATTTAAGCAAATAGGAAATTTGAATCAACTAAGCATGCCTTTATAAACTAGCACAGGTTATAATGGCAAGTAGAAATAAGAAAATACGAAAAAAACTCAGTTCAAATATTTTATGTAAAAATTCGGTTTTCAACATTTAGCTCAATTACGTGCTCGTCACCTTACTCACACGGCATTCAGTTACCAAATAGCACTTCCTAAGGGGAAAGGTCCCCCACACAAGGTTAGGCCAACCACTTACCTCAAACCGGCTCCAAATTCAACTTGAAACCACACTTTTGCCACAAGTATCTGACTCCAAATGGACCAAATCTATTCATTTCAATTACATATCGTAAATAACATCTCAAGCAATTGATTCTTCTATTTAATTCAAAGATAAAATGGGGAATTAGATAAAATAACCAAAATGCCCCTCAGGCTAACGTCTCGGAATCGGATAATTTTTACATTTTCAGAACCCTCGTACTCTCACGAGTCTAACCATATAAAATCCTTCCAAATCAAAGGTCAAACACCCACTCAAAACTCAATAGTTTTGTCTATGAAGTTTTACCCATTTTTCATTAAAAAATCTGAAATTAGAGATGAATTCGTAATTATATTAGTGGGTTTTAAGCATAAGGGAGTAGAGAATCGTTACCCAATCGTTTCCCTCAAAAATCCCTCAAAATCTCTCCCAAATCCGAGCTCCCAAGCTTCAGTTTTTGTAAAAATGGATAACTCTCAGATTTTGAAATGTTTATACTGCCCATGCATTTTGTTCTATGCGATCGCAAGAAGAATAATGCAATCACGGATAATAAAATTTAAAGGATCAGTAAAATGGTCTATGCGAACGCATGCATAGCCATGCGATCACAAAAGAGAGGGGAGACAGGGCTATGCAATTGCAAACAACACATTGCGATCACGTAAAAGGAAATTAGTCCCCTCCAATTTACATTATGCGATCGTACGGGTGAGATGCGATCACAGAGAAGGAAAAAGCCTGCAACTGCTGAAGCAAACTCTGCTGCTTTCTAAGAAAAACAATGACCCGTTGAGCATCCAAAACACACCTGAGGCCCCTCGGACCTCAACCAAACCTACATACATACCCATAACATCATTCAAACTTGTACCATTCCTTAAACCACCTAAAACAACGTCGGAAACTCAAATTAACCAATGATTTGACCAAAGAACTTCAAATTTCATCAAAATATACTTTCGATCAAAAGCCTAACCAAAAAACGTCCGAATGACCTCAAATTTTGCACACACATCCCAAATGGCATGACGAAGCTACTGCAACTTCCAAAATTCTATTCCGACCTTCGAATCAAAACTCACTATCGGACCGGAACTTCAAAAATTCATACTTCGACATTCAAGACTAAGTAAGCTATGAACTTACGAAATACATTCTGAACACGCTTCCAACCCCGAAATCACCTAACGGAGCTAACGGAACCATAGGATTCCATTCCGAGGTCGTCTTCACACTATTTTGACTACGGGCCACTTTCCAACACTTAAGCTCTCATTTAGGGACTAAGTGTCCCAAAAACTCTCCAAAACCCAACACCAAACGTTCCGGCAAACCAAAATAGCATAAATAAACTTAGGGGAAGCAGTTAATAGGGGATCGGGGCGTTACTTATTAAGACGACCGGCCGGGTCTTCACATCCTCCTACACTTAATCATTCGTTCGTCCTCGAACGAGCATAGAGAATATACATGAAGTAGTGAAAAGACAAGGGTATCGGTTGTGCATATCCCGCTCGGTTTCCCAAGTCGCCTCCTCGATCGGCTGACCCCGCCACTAAAACTTTACTGAAGCGATATAATTTGACCTCAACTCCTGACTTGTCTGTCCAATATAGCCACTAGCTCCTCAACATAGGATAGATCCGGCTCCAGCTGGACTGAACTGAAATCCAACACGTGCAACGGATCACCATGATACCTTCGGAGCATCGAAACATGAAATACCGGATGAACCCCGAGCAAAATGGGAGGTAAGGCAAGCTCATAAACAATATCCCCAACTCGCCTTAAAATTTGAAAGGGGCCAATAGACGTCGGACTCAACTTTTCACTCTTTCCAAACGTCATGACGCCCTTCATTGGCGAAACCCAAAGCAAAACTCGCCCTCCGACCATATATGAATCATCATGAACCTTCCGGTCCGCATAACTCTCCTATCTAGACTGGTCCATACGGAGTTTATCCTGAATCACCTTGACCTTCTCCAATTCATCCTGAACCAACTCTGTGCCCAATAACCTGGCCTCACCCGGCTCTAACCAACCTACCGGAGATCTATACCGCCTTGTGTACAAGGCCTCATACGGTGACATCTAAATGATGGACTGGTAGCTGTTGTTGTAAGCAAACTCCGCCAATGGCAAGAACTGATCCCAAGACCCTCCAAACTCAATCACACACGCATGGAGCATATCCTCAAGAATATGTATAGTGCGCTCGGACTGTCTGTCCGTCTACGGGTGAAATGTTGTGCTCATCTCCACTCGAGTACCCAACTCCTGCTGAACGGCTCTCCAGAACCATGATATGAACTGAGTACCTCTATCTGAAATAATAGAAACTGGAATACCATGCAGACGAATAATCTCTCGGATATAAATCTCCACCAACCGTTCCGATGGATAAGTAGTACAGACAGGGATAAAATGAGTGGACTTGGTCAGCCAGTCCACAATCACCCAAATGGCATCAAACTTCTTCGCAACCCGAGGGAGTCCAACTACAAAATCTATGGTGATCCTCTCCCATTTCCACTCCTGAATCTCTATTTGCTGAAGCAACCCACCTGGTCTCTGGTGCTCATACTTCACCTACTAGCAGTTGAGGCGTCTAGCTACATATCTAACTATATCCTTCTTTATCCACCTCCACCAATAGTGTTGTCTCAAGTCTTGATACATCTTCACAGCACCCGGATGGATGGAATATCGCGAGCTATGAGCCTCTGCTAAAATCAACTCCCGAAGCCCATCAACATTGGGCACACACATCCGGCCTTGCATCCTCAATACCATGTCATCTCCAATGTTCACATCTCTGGCATCACCGTGTCCCTGAGGACAAATAAATGAAGGTCATCATACTGCCGCTCCCTGAGATGATCGAACAATGAAGACCGAGAAACCACACAGGCTAGAACCCGACTGGGCTCCGAAAGATCCAATCTCACAAACTGACTAGCTAAGGCCTGAATATCCATCGCCATAGGTCTCTCTAAAGCTGGTAAATAAGCCAAACTCCCCAAACTCTCCGCCAGGCGACTCAAGGCATCCGCTACCATATTGGCCTTGCCCAGGTGATACAGAATAGTAAAATCATAATCTTTCAACAACTCTAACCACCTCCTCTGGCAAAAATTTAGATCCTTTTTCTTGAACAAGTGTTGCAAACTCCGATGGTCAGTATAAATCTCACAAGGCATACTGTACAAATAATAACGCCAAATCTTCAAGGCATGAACAATAGCAGCTAACTCAAGGTCGTGGACAGGGTAATTCTTCTCATGTATCTTCAACTGTTTGGATGTGTAGGCAATCACCCTACCGTCCTGTATCAACACCACTCCAAGGCCAACTCTCGAGGCATCACAATAGACAGTATAAGACCCCGAACCAATAGGTAATATCAAAATAGGGTCTGTAGTCAAAGTTGTCTTGAGCTTCTAAAAGCTCGCCTCACACTCCTCTATCCACTTAAATTGGGCATCCTTCTGGGTCAATCTAGTCATAGGGGATGCAATCGATAAATACCCCTCAACAAAACGACAGTAATAACACGCCATGCCAAGAAAACTATGAATCTTTGTAGCTGAGAAGGGCCTGGGCCAACTCTGCACGGTCTCTATCTTTATCGGATCTACCCGAATGCCTTTGCTCGAAATCACGTGGCCTAAGAATGCCACTGAATCTAACCAAAACTCACATTTTGAGAACTTCGCATATAACTTCTTCTCCCTCAGGATCTAAAGCATGGTCCTCAGGTGCTGCTCACGATCTTCTAGACTCCGGGAATACACCAGAATATCATCAATAAAAACAATAATGAAGAGTCGAGATATGGCCTAAACACACTGTGCATCAAATGCATAAAAGCTGCTGGGGCATTGGTCAGCCCAAGGACATAACAAGGAACTCATAATGACCATACCGAGTCCTGAAGGCAGTCTTCGGGATATCTGGCTCCCAAATCTTCAACTGATGGTAACCCGAGCGCAAGTCAATCTTAGAAAACATGTGTGCCCTAAAGCTGGTAAAAAAGATCATCAATATGAGGCAAAGGATAACGGTTCTTCACGGTAACCTTGATCAACTGGCGATAATCAATACACATACGCATAGAACCATCCTTTTTCTTTACAAACAAGATAGGAGCACCCCACAGTGAAACGTTGGGTCGAATAAAACCCTTATCAAGAAAGTCCTGTAACTGATCCTTCAATTCCTTCAACTCAGGAGGAGCCATACGATACGGAGGAATGGAAATGGGTTGAGTTCTCAACAATAAGTCAATGCCAAAATCAATATCTCTATCGGGCGGCATGCTTGGAATATTACTGGAAACACATCGGGATAATCCCGTACCACTGGAACTGAATTAATAGAAGGTGTATCACCACTAACATCTCTCACATAAGCTAAATACACAGCACACCCCTTTTTAACCATACACTGAGCTTTAAGAAAAGAGATAACTCTACTGGGAGTGTGATCTAAAGTACCACTCCACTCAATACGCGGAATACCTGGCATAGCCAGCGTCACAGTCTTGGCGTGACAATCAAGAATAGCAAAGTGGGGAGACAACCATTCCATGCCCAAAATAATGTCAAAATCAACCATACCGAGTAACAATAAATCCTCTCTTGTGTCAAAACCACGAATAGTAACTAAACATGACCGATAAATGCGGTCCACAACAAAAGAATCCCCCACATGAGTAGAAATATAAATAGGGGCACTCAAAGAATCCTGAGGCACATCCAAATATGGATCAAAGTAAGAAGATACATAAGAATAAGTAGAGCCCGGATAGAATAGAACCGATGCCTCTCTATGGCAGACCAATATAATACCCGTGATAATAGAATCGGAGGCAACAACCTGGGAACGAGTAGCAAGGGCATATTATCTGGCCTGGCCTCCACCTCGATGGCGACCTCTACCTCCCTGGCCTCCACCTCTAGCTGGCTGAGCGGGTGGGGCGGAAACTGGAGCTGTAACCATAGCTTGAGAGCTCTGCGGGGCATGTTGTGGTTGAGCAGTCTGTGAAGATGCACCCCTACCAAGTCTGGGATAGTTCCTAACCATATGACGTGTATCATCACACTCGAAACAAGCTCTGGTAGGGCGCGGTAGTTGTAACTGACTAGGGCCAAGTCTACTGAACTAACCTCTGGAAGTACCCTGCACATGAGGCGCACTAGAAACTGGACGTGCATTGTAAGGCTCCTGAGGTATAGGTGGGGATGGAGCACTGCAGACTGCTGGAAGAGCTGAATGAATGAGGCCACCCAAAAAACCCTACCATGTCAACCTATACGGGCACTAGAGTAGTGGCCCGACTCTCGAGATCTCTTGGCGTCCCTCTCCCCTTGCTCCCTGGCGAGCATACTCTCGATCCTCTTAGAAATGCTCGCTACCTACTGATAAGGAATGTCCATCTCCAACTCTCGAGCCATGCTAGATCTGATGGATGGGATAAGACCCTCGATGAACCTGCGAATTCTCTTGCAGACTGTAGAAACTAAGGCAGGTGCATGCCTGGCCAATCTGGTATAACGGATAGCATACTTCAAAACGGTCATAGCACCTTGACGCAAATGCTAAAACTCTACGTGCCATGCGTCCCTGAGACTCTAGGGGACAAACCCTCTTATAAACATCTCCGAAAATTGGGTCCAAGTCAGTGAAGCAGCCTCGACTGGACTATCCATCTCATATGTGTGCCACCAATCATAGGCGGCTCCCCGAAGCTGAAAAGCAGTAGAGGAAACCCGACTAGACTCTACTATGCCCATAGTGCGAAGAATATGTTGGTACTCCTCTAGAAATCCCAAGGCATCATTTATTGCTAATCCACTGAAAATCGGA
The DNA here is from genome assembly GCA_034376525.1 of Nicotiana benthamiana. Lineage (NCBI taxonomy): Eukaryota > Viridiplantae > Streptophyta > Magnoliopsida > Solanales > Solanaceae > Nicotiana > Nicotiana benthamiana. Next base: position 87,801,189 of record CM067330.1, read on the forward strand.
CGATCATACTTCTTGAACCTCTCCAACCTCCGCTGCTCATCTTCAGAAGCAGCTGCCCCGTCCACGGGCCGAACTGGCACTGCAGGCGGAATAAGAATGATCTCTAGGACCTGCTCAATATGCACTCACTGCTCGGGAGTGTGGACGGCGAGAGTCTATGATCCTCCTCCGGCCTGGGATGTGGCAGAAGCAAGGGGAAGCAACCCTGCCTTAGCCAAGATGGTGTACATGCTCATGAACTGAGCCAACGTCTCCTGAAGGGCTGGAGTGGTAGTGGCAGTAGTAGGTGTGCCAAGTGCCTGGGCTCTGGCTGGATCTACTGGTGGTGCCTCGGTGGCAGCTCGCGCAGGTGATCTGGCTGCACCACGTGCGCGTCCTCGACCTATACCTTAGCCTCGGCCTCTGAAGGGTGCTATAGCGGGCGCATGTGCCTGATAATCCCGAGTAGTGTGTGTCCTCACAATCTGTGAGAGAATAGAAGACATAAGTTTAGAATTTTGTGATGTCAAAATATCGCACGACAAGGAAATCAAATGAAGAATTTCCTAACAGTTACATAGCCTCTCGTAGATAAGTACAGACGTCTCCGTACCGATCAACAAGACTCTGATAAACCAGCATGTGTCACGTGAGTCCTATGAATCTAGATCTCTGATACCAACTTGTCACGACCCCAGTTCACCCTTCGTGAAAAATATCGTGATGGCACCTAGTCCCTATAACTAGGTAAGTCTAACAATGCAGAAAAAAATAATATAACTTGCGGAATAATTAATTAAAATTGAATGACTAAAAAAAATATGTATATATAACGCCGCTCGGCATATACAACTCAAAATAAATACAGAAGTCTACTATAACACCCCAAAACCCGAAAACTCACGAGAACACAAGATAACGAAAAGTAATACATAGCTCTAACTCCAGAATATCTAAAGTAAAGTACGAAAGAAGTCTAAATACTACAGATAGAATAAAGAAGGAGACTCCTAGGTCTGCGGACGCTGCAGAAGTACCTCAAAGTCTCTGTAGTTCTCCTGGTCTCAAGGGTAGTGTGCCTGAGATGAAGTACCTGGGTTTGCACCTAAAAAACATGCGCAGAATAGGCATGAGTACACCAAAGCGATACTCAGTAAGTGCCAAGCCTAACCTCGGTCGGGTAGTGACGAGGAAGGTCAGGGCCCTACAGAGGTAACATATAATAATAAGGCTGACAACAGTATGAAATAAGCAGAAATAATGGAATATAAATGTGAAGTAAGACAGGTTATACAAGGAACCAAGTAACATCCAAATAAAATAGGACAATACAGAGTGAAACAACTCAGTATCAATACCAACAACAAGGATCTCCTAGGATACCGTCCTATAGTCCATTTCCATATCAATACCAACAACGAAGATCTCCCAGGATACCGTCCTATAGTCCATTTCCAAATCAATGCCAACAATGAGGATCTCCCAGGATACCGTCCTGTAGTCCATTTCCATATCAATAGGAAGGGGGGGGGGGATCTACCAGAAATCTAACCCGTATTCCCAAAATAAATGTGCAGGGGGATCTACCAGGAATCTAACTCGTGGTCCCAAAGTAAATGTGCAGGGGGGATCTACCGGGAATCAAACCCGTAGTCCCAAAGTAAACAAATAGGGGGGAGCTACCGGAATCCCATATCTGTAGTCCCTATGTAAATGCGCAACCACAATCAGAGAATATTTAGAAATGAAGTACAACAATACAAGACAACATATAGTTCTAGCCTAGCATGCCTCACGTAGTTCAGTTAAGGCAATTTAAGCAAATAGGCAATTTGAATCAACTAAGCATGAGTTTTTAAACTAGCACTGGCTATAATGGCAAGTAGAAATAAGCAAATACGAAAGAAACTCAGTTCAAATTTTTTAAGTAAAAATTTGATTTTTCAACAATTAGCTCAAGTACGCGCTCATCACCTCACGCACAAGAAATTCAATTACCAAATATCACATCCTAAGGGGAAATATCCCCCACAAAATAAGAGGCTAGCCAATTACCTCAAACCGGCTCCAAATTCAACTTGAAACCACACTTTTGCCCTGAGTATCCGACTCCAAATGTCCCAAATCTATTCATTTCAATTACATATCATAAATAACATCTCAAGCAATTGATTCTACTATTTAATTCAAAGATAAAACGTGAAATTAGGTAAAATGATCAAAATGCCCCTCAGGCCAACGTCTCAGAATCGGATAATTTTCACATTTTCAGAACCCTGGACTCTCACGAGTCTAACCATATAAAAATCTTTCAAATAAGAGGTCAAACACCCACTCAAAACTCAATAGTTTTGTCTATGAAGTTTTACCCATTTTTCATTCAAAAATCTGAAATTAAAGATGAATTCGTGATTATATTAGTGGGTTTTAAGCATAAGGGAGTAGAGAATCGTTACCCAATCGTTTCCCTCGAAAATCCCTCAAAATCTCTCCAAATCCGATCTCCCAAGCTTGAGTTTTGGTAAAAATGGAAAACCCTCGGATTTTGAAATGTTTATACTGCCCAGGCATTTTTTTCTATGCGATCACATAATGCGATCATGGATAGTAAAATTTAAAGGCTTAGTAAAATGGTCTATGCGAATGCAAGCATAGCCATGCGATCATAGAAGAGAGGGGAGACAAGGCTAGCATGAGAGAAAGACATATTGGCTAGTGATTGTGAGGCCCCAATTCTTGACTGGAGGGGACACCAAAGGCCTCTGCCCCGAACAACACAGTGCGATTGCGTAGAAGGAAATTAGCCCCCTCCAATTTACATTATGTGATCGCAGGGGTGAGATGCAATCACAAAGAAGGAAAATTCCTGCAACTGCTGAAGCAAAATCTACTGCTTTCTAAGTTCTAAAAATGACCCGTTGAGTATTCGAAACACACCCGAGGCCCCTGGAACCTCAACCAAACCTACATACATATCCCATAACATCATTCAAACTTGTATCAATCCATAAACCACCTAAAACAACGTCGTAAACTCGAATTAACCAATTATTTGAGCCTAAGAACTTCAAATTTCATCAAAATATGCTTTCGATCAAAAGCCTAACAAAAAATGTCCGAATGACCTAAACTTTTGCACACACATCCCAAATGGAATGACGAATCTATTGCAACTTTTGGAATTCCTTTCCAACCCTCGGATCAAAACTCACTATCAGACCGAAACTTTAAAAATTCATACTTCGGCATTTCAAGCCTAAATGAGCTATGAACTTCCGAAATACATTCTGAATATGCTCCTAACCCTGAAATCACCTAACGGAGCTAACAGAACCATCAGATTTTCATTATGAGGTCGTCTTTCCACTGTTCTAACTACGGGCCACTTTCCAACACTTAAGCTCTCATTTAGGGACTAAGTGTAATAAAAACTCTCCGAAACCCAACACCGAATGTCCCGACAAACCAAAATAGGAGAAATAAACTTAGGGGAAACAGTAAATAGGGGATCCGGGCGTTAATTATTAAGACCATCGGTTGAGTAGTCACATATATAAGGTATTATGTGATTCAAAACCTATCAAATGAAAGATCTTTTAGTTTAGTTTCTAACGCTTCAAATAGTTCGTCATTTGGACATTCCTACAAGAAGTTATGGCCAAATTACTAAATACATACCATCCAGTTATTTTGGCGGACAGCGAAGCGAGCTTGCTTTGCCAAATTAGACACATATTTTTGTATTTCCTTGAATGCAATGGACAGCGAAGCGAGGACACTTCGCTAGAGTAGACGCGCCTCAGTCCCAGCACTTTTAAGCCAATTTCAGGGTTCATTTTTCCCTATTTCTTTTGGACGAATTTTGGGGTCTTTTTCCTTCCTCTTAAGACCTACAACCTCTCCCATCTTCAAGGTAATAAATCTTCAATAACTTGGTGTGAAATTCCATCATTCTTACACTAGTATTGAAGAATTCTACTCATAAAACACATAGATCTTCAAAATATTCCTTCAAGAACTCAAAGGAGGGTTTTACAAGATTTCGTCCAAAAAAGTAATCCGACACCCTTAGACTTACATGTATGGATTTATTAAGGGAATATGAGTATGAATAAGTATTGGAACTCTTGGTATGGTGATTGGAAATCATAAGTTCCCAAATTAATTATACAACTATGATAGAGATTGAAAGATGTTTATTTAATGGAACTTTATTGGTTAAGGGTGTTGTTTACCTTATGGGTGATAAAGAATAATATTGATTATAACCATTTGAGACTTTAGAATTTATCCAAAAGCAAGAGAATCAGTTATTGGGTGTAGAAACACCATTGATAGGGATTATGAAGCTTTATACTCACCAAGTATTTGATAAAATGCCTAAGTGACCAAAATATGGATATTGTCGCTAATTTGGAATCCATTTGAATTGTATTGATATAGATTAAAGTTGAATGGGTTGCCGAATGTTGTATTATACTCAAGAGAAGAAAATTAAGGCATGTGAGGCTAACTCTCTATGTTTGGGAATGGTAATGATTCTCCCTATATTACGTTTCTTTTATGACGTATCAATTGCCTCAGAAACGTAGTTAAGTCTAGTTCCTTGAATAGTTGTAGAAATTCTATTCTGTAGCTTCATAACTCATTCATGACTTTCATTCTGAATGTTGTGAGCTCAGATCGTATTCAATATAGACTTGGGCTTGATGTATCTAAGTCTCAGTATAGCTTACTCAGCATGTCATAATGATTTGAAGATTTAGTGTTCATAACCAATTCAAGAATACATGTCTCATTCTAGTCCTATTCAGTATTCCAGTATTATCTAACTCAGTATGATTCAGCATTCCAGTATAATGTAACTCAGTGTGATCTAATATTCCAGTATCATATAACTCAGCGTGATTCAGTATTTCACTATTATGTATTGCAGTATAATTTCAGTTCCTAATTTAAATCTCTGAATGTTGAACACCTATATTTAGGCCTGAGGCCACAACTAATGCCTTATGCATCTTCGGGCATGAGGCTGCAGTTTATGCTTTATGAAATTTAGACATGAGGTTGCAGTTATGTATACGTATACTTGGGCTCGAGGATGCAGTTTGTGCATATATATATAGGGCCTGAGGCCACATTTTAATATTAAAATAAATAGGTTGTTCATCATTCAAAAGCGGGAGTATTCATATCTTTACTTCCTTTCAGTTCAATTATTAGTTACCATTCAGTTATCAGTTATCATATCAGTTACCAGTATCAGTTAATTCCAAGTTATCAGTTCATTTACCAGTTATTAGCTAATTCCCAGTTATTAGTTCAGTTACCAGTTATCAGTTCAGATATCAGTTATCATTTCAGCTTCAGTTTCAATAGTTATTATTTCAGTTATCAATTACAAACTCTCAGCTATCAGCTTAGTTTCAGAGCATTTATAATTCTTTCTTTCAGTTGCTTTACATGCTGGTACAATTCAAATGTATTGGCGTCCCTTTTTACCTGGGGCCTGCATCTCACAATGCAGGTAATGATTTTTAGGTCAACGATGCAGAGCGCTATAATTCTCGTACCAACTATTTGGTGATCCCCAGTTCTTTCGGGGTATTATCATTACTTTATAGCCTTTCAAAATTTACAGATAATTAGTGTTTTCAGTACTTCAATAGAGGCTTCATAGACTAGAGTAACGGTTAGATAGAGTCGCAGGTTTTTCATATTAAACTATGTTTCTACAAATAGTTTTCAAAATAGTATTAGTATTTATGCACTTTAATTTTTATCATTCAAACTTTTAGTATATCAGCATGTGTTAGTTTATCTTTCGCATTCAGTATGTTATAATACCGCATGTTGATTCAGCCAGCCAGTTGGTTCGCTCAGTCACATGTAGCCAGGCATAGAGTATCGTGTTATGTCCAGGCTCAGGTTCGGGGCGTGACAACTATGCGAACACAGGACTATGTATGCGATCGCATAGCTTGGAGAAATCATTCTCTGTGATCGCGGTTGCACTGTTGTGAGCGCATAGAGTATTTTCTGGGTAGTTCTAGGTAAAAATGAAATTTCACATTTGTAATCCCCAAACCATTTTTATACTCGTCCAAGCAGATACTTTTGGCATATCTTTGGCTTATTTTCAGTAGCACACACTAGAGAAGAACACATTTTGAAGCTAGGGCTTGCACACACACTTGGGTCTTGAAGATTTGAAGCTTATGGTTAATCATTTATTATCCATTTATATTTATTTCTTCATTTCCTTGCATTGTATTGAATATTTAAGTGTGTATTATTTATTTCCAATACTTGAATCTTGTTTATAGAAATACTCATATTTAAAATGTGGATTAAATACTCTGTTGTGCTTATGTATTGAATGATTTTTTTATTCTTTTATGAAGTGAGTTATTGTTATTTTAATTATTCTTGTTCTTTAATGTTTCCAAAGGGAGTAGCTAACCTTAAGACTCACCCATTAACTACGAATTAATTTTAGAAAAGATAATTTGGGGTTGGGAAAGATTAATTAACAAGAACTTGAGGTGTTAACCCTCATTTAATAGATTCTACCTAGGGATAGGATTGAACTACTTGTATCCATATTCAGGAGTGCTTAATCTCTTAATTGTTTTAGGGATAATTCAATTAGGAAGTCTTGTTAGTCTTCGGAAGAAGCTAATTAAGAATTATTATCCGTGGCTAATTAACATAAACTCACTCATATTTGTAAAATCATAAAATACATTGGATCGTTACTTGGCAATAATTTTCGATGCAATCATACTTGTAGCCATTGATCATTTTACTTGCTTTCTAGGTTAGTTTACATTTTCGCATTTAGGTATAAACATTTTCAAAATAAATCCTTGGTGTTTGGTATTACGCGATAAATAATAATTTTCTTACATTCCTAATTGCCGACATATTGTTCTCTCTAGGATTAGACCCCTACTCATAGTTGGGTAAATTATATTGCATGTGAACGTGTCCATTTACTTTTTAGTAGTGAATTTGGACGTCATCAGTGAACGTTTGTTCTTAACCATTTTGAGTAATTTTATAGTGGTTTATCATTGAATTTTCAATTATTAGCTCGTAACTAAATCTTATGGGTTTTGCTTAATCTATTTCTTTGTTTTCTTCTATTATTATTATTATTATTAATCAAGCCCAACTCAAGTATTAAAAAGGATAAGTGATCGCTGCAAATATAATCTGGTCTAAAAGTTCGGAGTCGAATCCCATAGAGAACTATGACTTAGCTGTATCTATGGAATATCATTAAGAAGACAAGATTGAACAATTTTCTAAATTATAAAGATTGAGATTTATATTCCTAACTAATTTACCAGCAAATACTACAAAGCGGTAATTATCAACTAATGAGACAAAGGTTGGAGAGTAAATTAAGGAGGTGTAAAGTTATGATTTCCCCAATTATTGGAATCCTTCCTACTATGTTTTCTATAAGGTCGCCTAAGTATTCTCTACCAATCATGAGCACTCTGGTTATCGTAACTCTCTCCCAGGTAATTACCACAATTTACTAGACGCACTATTCCGAATTACGCTAACTGGCTTTGTCATAGCTCACTTAAATCGCACCCAAGGTTTCGTTAACCCTAATCTCACCTTTAAACCCTTGGTTATTGATTCCTCATATACGTCGGGATGATGTTGTTCAATAACTATCTAAATATGCACTCTCTCCCGAGTAATACATACTAAATATACACACCTAATTGGGGGCCCTTCTATCAACCACAAGAATAATATAGTTGAACAAATAGAGAAAATACTACGGCTCAATTATTCAAAAACATAACAAGAATTATCCTACAAAATGTTCCATCAAAACCCTAGAAAAGAATTAGCTATTCATAATAGGATGCAAAAACACAATACTAGAGTTCATAACCAATAATGGAAATAGCAAGAAGGAAGTGAAAAACTTGTAGAAGAATCCTCTGCCTTGCTCCCAGTGTGTTCTTGACTCCTTAAGTCGAATCCCAGGTCTCCTTAGCCTCCATTGGTCTAAATTATGTTAAAAGTGTGTCCAACCTCTTAAAAATACCATTTTTCCATGTATATATATCAAGTAGGGTTCGACCCAAATAATTATACCTTCTCCTTCACAAAAAGAACAATATTTCACGTCTGGACTGCCGCGGCCGCGGTCAAACCGCGGTATGAACGCAGTATATGGCAGGTATACTGCCTCAGTCCGTGTCAGGTCTGTGATCGCGGTTTCGACTGCATTTTCACCATGTTCCATTTGGAATTTATAAAAAGATAAAATATAAATGTTGTATTCCTTTGAGTTAGCTTTCAAACCATATATTGTGGAGCCCAAATGAAGCTCTGAGCAAAACGTCATATGCATTTTACTCGACAATGCACAATATACCTACTCGATTCTTCATTTTGTTGCTCTATCATCCGTTGATCCCCGAACACGATCATGGCTTAATTCGTTAGGCTTTTACTTAGACTTAAAAGATCTAAATTACATAATTCATTCTATAACATCTATATAGCTCGGAATTACTCCTACAAGGCATAAAACACACAGTTAGTGCAAAACACTAGCGATTAAAGCACAAACTCAACTAAAGTGAAATAATTAGTGTAATAATCGACTAAAATATGTAATTATAGCCTATCATCAATACCCCACACTTAACCCATTGCTCTTCCTCGAGCAATCAAACTGTACTTTTTTTCTAGACATGGTTGTGAACACGTGATTTTTTCTATATATGAATTACTCCCACAAATTCAAAATAAAATAATTATCTTTTTCATTGTTTGCAACTTTGTGGATTTTTGTGGCATTTTCTGTTATTATTTGAGTATGTTCTATGCATGTTAATTTTGTTTAAGTAATGAAAATCAAAGAAAAAAAAGTATATGTTGCATTGGTATTTAGGGTTTAATTTTGTATTTTTTAAAGAATTAAATAGTAATTAAGTTGTTTTGTAAACAAATCACAAAAAATAGTTTAATATACACTTTTTAATTTTAATTTTTGATTTTGAGTAGATTTTCTATTAATTAGGTTTTTACTGTTATTAACTGTGATAATTATTATTTTGGTTTAATTAGTGTTTTGATAAGTTAATTAGGTTTTAGGATTTAATTTATATTTTAATTTAAGAAGAAAAGAATTTTGGAGAAAATAAATGAAAAGAAAAGAGTGGAAGAAATTTGATTTTTTTGGGCCAAATCTTCTAATTTTTTCCTCAGCCCAAATCATTTTATCCAATACCCATTTAGGCATCCCATTACTCAAACCAAACCCGATCAAATCCCCTTGCCAAGCTAAATCACGCCGTTTCCCAGGCTTTTGATATGAACCGTTGATCCTGTGAGATCGGGCGGCCAGGAATTGGAAGTTCCACGTGTATATAGCTGTCCGAAAAAGCCATGCCCTATCAGAACACCCCCTCTCTATTTTCACCGCCTCTAACCTAGGAACCCTAGAGACCGCCGCCCCTGAAACCTCCATTATCTCCGCCGGTATTGACCACTCCAATCACCGCCATATTAACACCCCGGAGCCCTCTCACCTTCCTCTTCCCAAATCTCTAACCAGCTACCCTCGAATCCCTGTGTTTTGGCTCGAATTCTAGATCGAAAAACCAGATAAAAAACTTAACTTCTCTAAATCGCTCAAAAATCAACTCATGTCATCCTTAATCCTCCCTCACCATGATTTCATTGTCGATTTCCCCAAAAAAAGACCTGCCATTAACTCCAAGTCCTGAATCTACAACAAGTCAGGAGTCTTTGATTTATTTGTAAGCTTCGAACTTGCCAAGAATATAGGTTGGTTAGTTTTTCTTGGCAAGAACAACTACTTAGTCTCAGTTTCCGGTCATTTTGAGACAATTTTGGTCGTGGCATCAATCAAATGGGATTTCCGCCCCTTGATTCTGTTTTCAGGTAAAGCTTTACCCCTTTATATTTTCTGAGAGTTTCATTCTTCTTCCACTTTCTTTAGGTTTTTTATTTTCCCACACACTTAGGTTACTCTCATTTTCTTCTGAAAGTTTAATGCATATAGTTCTAGGTTATTTTTGTATTTCTACTCTTCCCCTTAGTTATGTTGTTTTGACTGTTAGGTTTTTTTATTGTTAGTATTAAGTGCTGTTTTCAGTATTGATAGTGTTAAAATTGTTATTGTTAATCATTGGTTCAATAAGATTTCAGTCAGTCGTCTCGATTAATTTTGGGTGTTTGGGATAGTTAAATCGTGATTGGTTTAAGTTGAAGATTGACTTGCAACTGATTCCATTGTTAATTTGCTTAGACGTAGGCTTAATGAATTGCATTCATGCTAGAGGTGTTGTTCATGCGGACCAAATGCATTTCTTGTTTAATCTACTCAAATGGCTTTCTTTTTTATTCTTATGTCTATTGTGATTCTAGCCTTAGGATGATAGTCTAGATTTGTCCATAACTAAGAACCCTAGGGACCTAAGTGCACAGAGAAAATTTAGGCAAGGGATGTAAGAAACAGGCTTTGGAAGGGTAATTTGGGGATTGGCTGTGCTTGGAAATCTTTGGTAACCATTTAGGAAGCTTCCTAAATGGACAGCTGCCCAGATTTGTTAAGGAAACTGGCTAGAAAATTGAAAATATTTGAAGGAAAAAGACAACTATCGAAAGTCAGTTTTAAAAGATGCTCTGTGAGGGCATTTTAGGAAAAGTTGACTGCCTTGCCTTGGAAGGCACATAACAGACCCCCACCCCTATAAATGAAGCCTTCCTTTCACTCAATGCACAGTTTTTTGCACCCTAGAGAGAATGAAAAGATAAGAAGAAATACTGAATTTCAGGATCAATTAACTTCCTTCTTAAAACTCCGAGAAAACGTTGAAAATTGTTTGAACTGGTTTTCATTTCTTGGTTTTGGGTATTTGAATCTTCTGTTAGTCTAGAATTTCTTAAAAACTTCCAAGATTGTGCATCTGGTTTGAGAAATGGCTTGAGTTTTGGTTTGGAGTTGGTTTTGGATTCCCTCTAATGTTCCATTGATTTTTCTTGAGCTGATTTCACTAGTTTATTGGCTGAATCTGGGCTGATTTCTGATACTGTTTGCTGCTGATCGTTCACTTCTTTGGTTTTTTCCGTGTTTATTACCAGGTATTTTCCTTCAAACCATGGATGGAAATGAAGTTTGTTATGGCTGCTACATTGAAGTTGTGTAATTCAAGTCGGAGGAATTGATTGTTGTCCATTCTCTGTTGTGTTACCAGTTTTAAAAGTCTATTGTATTTCATTTTCATGTTTCTTCTAGACTCATATGAGTTATTTGGCTTCTTGTCATTATCTATTGGGTCCCGCCCTAGTGTTGTATAAATTTTCCTTTTCACTTGCTTAGTTTAAATGCTAGAAGGTTTATGATCACCTGTATATGTGGTAGAGAACTAATGCAAGGAAATTTCAGTAGCGTCAAGTATGTTTCAGGTTTGTCCTGGCCTGTTGAAGCCAGTGTTGTTTTGCAAATGTGCTTGAGCTTGTTTTGAGGTTGATGTCCCTAAAGTTTGAAATCAGGAACTTCTATGTCGAGGTTTGCATTAGTTGATGAATTTTATATGGTCTGCCTTATCTTTGATGAAATCAATTATTTAACATGGAGTGAAACTTGATAACAGGGGCATGAATGTAAGATGCTTTTTTTAAAGACAACATTTAATGTTTCCTGCATGTCAAGCTGTTCGACATTGATGAGTAGGTTCATTTGGCATATATTTGGCTTGTATGTCAGTTTGTTTTCATTTAGGGTCGATTCTGAGTCTTCTGCCTTCAGCTTTCATCTTTATAAAGGTTAGGCCTCTTCTGGGCCTGAACATTGAAATTATTGTGAGACGAAAGGGAGTTTCCTACCTTGGGGCAGTCCCATTATCCTCTGCCCCAAGGTGGAGATCTTCAGTAAATTATTGGGCTTTCCGCCAGGCCCAGGTCCTTTTTGAATAAATAAGGGATTGGGTCTTTCCCTTTACTAGGCCTTTGAATAACAATCTGAGTTCAAACTTTAGTTTATAAGTAGCTACAATTTCATTAATCCTTTCCTTAGTTAATCAGTTGGGCTCTTAAAATAGATTTGAGGTGAGCCATATTGAATAATGAAAATAGTTATGTTCCTCAAGAGCTTAGTTTAAATTCCCGTAAAAATTAGAATTGCAAACCGTACCAAATAAAATCTTGAAATGCGTGGCCCTCGCTTAGATTAATATTTTAAATCCTTAGAAATCGAGACGTGCCATTTAATAGGATTGCATAGCCCTCACAAATTTAATAATGCATAGTTGCTTTAGGCGCGTAATTTAAATTACCTTTCTATACTCGGGTGTGCATTTTTGTGACCTAAATCCAAATCTCAACAATGTTAGATAAAATATGTCGTGGACCGCGGGTGCATTTATGTGACGTGGTTCAAGACGTATTTTAGATGTCGTTGCAATCTTCCTTAAAAATAATTAAAAGCGGTAAAGTTAAAATGCATATAGGTTTAAAACATGTTTTAAATCAGATAATAGGGCAATTGTAATAGTTGGGCGACCGTGCTAGAACCACGGAAACCCGAAATGGCTAACACCTTCTCCCGGTTTAACAAAATTCCTTACCTGGATTTCTGTGTTCGCGGACTATAATACAGAGTCAATATTTTCCTCGATTTTGGATTTAAACCGGTGACTTGGAACACCATAAAATTATCCCAAGTGGCGACTCTGATTTCTTTTTAAAAAATAATCCCATTTCTTGTATCACTTTAATTGGAAAAAAGTCCCTTTACACCCTTTCCGGGGTGTAGTAAAAAGGAGGTGTGACAACTCTGGTGACTCTGCTGGGGGCCAAACCCAGAATCTCTGGTTTAGGGTTCGAGAATTCGAGCTTAGGATAAATTTTATATCTGGCTTTGTTTATTATCTGGTTTTATTACATGTTTGGGCCTAATGTGCTAAGTGTTTCTTTTTACCGCTTTGATATTATCTGAATTGTATATAAACTGCTACGAAGCCCCTCTCTTCTCTCTCATGAGGAGTGCACGTTGGCCATGACTCTCTTTCTGTTAGTGTTATATCCCAAATTGAATGAGGTTCGAACAAGTTGCAAAGCCGGATGATCTTTTTGTTACCGGTATGCAATTCCTCCTCGGCTCGAGTTGCCCACTCGGGTAAACCAGGTCTAGAACCAATAAACCCAGATTTTAAACCTAGTACAACAAGATCTCACGTCGAATCCTTAGTAGGAACGTTTATTTGCATTATGTGTATTTTAACTTTGGAGACTCAACACAGTCGTGGGTCTGTCTAGGACAGGTGTACCAAAAACGAAAAAAGACAATCCTAATGCATCTTACATGCTACTTGTGCATTTATTTGCTTCGAATTTTCATGCTGACCAGCTTTTAAATAAAAGGAGAGAGTTTGGAAAAGAAAATAGTAGTATGAGAGTTAAGGGAGGTAATTGCCTATTTTGAAAAACAATGCCCCCAAAATATACTGAAACTCTGCCGAAATTTTGAAAAAACAAAAAGAAGGATTTTTATTGTTTTCAAGGAAAATAAAAGGTTGGTTTTTGTTTTGTCAAAATTGCCCGAACTACGCCAGTATGATTCTCACCGGATGTGGGATGCGTGGGCAACCCCATGGGGTCTAACTTCCTTTGTGCAAAAATAGCCCAAAAAGAATAAAAAATTTATTTTTATTTGAAAATAATTGAGGTGATACCATTCATGTCAAAAATAGCCGAATGTCCCAAAAAGGGCATCGGAAGGCTGCTTTTGCAAGAACAGTCGCCTTTGGTCATTTTTTAAGGTTTTGGCCGGTTAGCCAACACAACTTTAAAAACTTTGTCCTCGAGGTGCTGAAAGGCCTTGCAAAACCGGGTTTTTATTTTCTGATTTGTAAAAAATAGTGTGTTAACTTTGTTTTTAAGTCAAATGAGTCTTGATTTGCTTAATCACCCTAATAAATATGCAGAATGAGCACGGGGCAAAGTTTGCCAATAACCGTCATGAACAAGATCCCTTTAGAGTTGCATATGTAGTGGGAGGATCTGGGTAAATCAGAGCAAGATAAGGTCAATATACATTTGGGAGGTCTTACCAGGTTGTCGAAGATAAGGCCTAGAGGAGACATCATAAAGGCGTTGGTTATGTTTTTGGACCCAGCTCACAACGTCCTGCATTTCTCAGATTTCGAACTTACACCCCCCTTTGAAGAGATAGCAGGTTATATAGGAAGTACTGAAGGTCTGAGGAATAAGTATCTAATCGCTCCAAGAGCCGTTAACCCTCACAAATTCATGGATTTGCTAAAGATAAGCAAGGGAGTCTCATACTCCGAGTTGGATGACGGTTTTTCCACTCTATGTTTTATATACCAGAGGTACAAGCATGCAGGAGGATTCAACGACCCGAAAAACGGGGTTTATAGAAAACGGAACTGAGCAGAATGAGATGAGAATAGGCGTTTCGCTTTCATGGTAGCTTTCTTAGGCCTCGTGGTGTTTCCCCGGAAAGATGGTATCATCGATCTACGGGTAGATTGAGTTGTCAAAGTCTTAATTACCAACGCTAAGAGCACCCTTGCCCCTATGATAGTATCTGAGATATACCAAGCTCTCACAGCTTGTAAGGCTGGGGCAGATTTCTTCGAGGGATGCAATTTGCTAGTACAAATATGGATGATCGAACACCTATGTCACCGCCTGCAATATATGAGTTATGGGTCTGCAGAGAAAAATTGCATTGAAGAGTTTGACACAAGGGTTTCAAGGTTCAAGTTACCATAGGGGTTTGGAGATTGGGTATCCCGCCTTCGCTCCATCACTGAGGGATAAATAAAATGGACACTGGGTTGGCTCCCTGTTGAAGAAATTGTGTATATGCCCGCCACTAGTCCTTACTTCCTCCTATTGGGACTTCGGGGCATTCAGACTTACGCTTCATATCGGGTCATGAGACAGTTGGAAAGGTGTCAGGTGATGCACCCAGATGAAGATCTTAGTGTTTATGCGGTCGAGGTTAGCTCCGACGGCCAATTTCATGAAGAAATAGTTCGCTCTATTTGGAACGAGTGCTAGTATTTGACAACAAACACTCGAGTGAGTGACCTATCTAGAGGCGAGGTCTTACCCACCTATCTTGCCTTGTATAGAAAGAATAACACTGCAAGAGCCGAACCAGAAAGACCAGCCAAAAAGCCTCACATTCAGGAATTCGTTGAGGTGTCGCAAGAACAGTGGGCTTGGAATGGCCAAGGAGAATGAGTACAGAGCCATAATACGAAAGCTGGAAAAGCAGGTCAAAGTCCTTCAATTCAAGAATGATTTGCAAGCTGCGGCAGATGAAGGTGAAAAGAAAAAGCTAGCCAAAGAAAATAAGGCCCTTCGAGCCCAGATTCAGAAGATGAAAATAGCGGCAGAAAATCCCGCCAGAAGCGCAAAAGATGAAAAACTTATAGATAACCTTAGGCATAAAGTGGGTGAATATAGTTTTGATTTGAACAAAGCAGATGGTGAACTAGCCAGGGCTCGAAAGAAATTAGCTAAGCATGCTGAGGAACAAGCAAGCCTGATTAAACAGTTAAAAGAAAAGTACGACAATGAGGTTGCAGGATTGAAGAAAAGGGCCATCATCATTAAGAACAAAATGGCCAAGCAGGTAAAAGACTTTAAGGCTAAAAGAGAACACTGTTATACAGCAATGGCACAGTTTGAAAAAAATTTCCAACAACTTCAAGAGCAAAACCAAGTAGTCGAACAAACTTTGGAAGTCAGGGCCCAGCAGATTGGGCATTTGTTGCAAGAAAAGGGTGTTATAAGAGAGAGAGTCAGAAGGATCGTCGATTACATAGCGATGAAGTGCAAAAGTTGTGAAGATATGACTAGATCCATGCTCTTTTCCACTGCGATGACCTTTGTCCGCCAGGTAATGGAAGGTCTCCACCACCTCCAAGGGGATTTAGCACGTAGGCTCGTGGCGAAATTGAATACTATCCCCCGGGCCCCAGGAGCAGTAGAGGCATGGATGTATTCATAATTTTGATTGGATTCTGTTAGTCTATCCTCAAGTCTGTATTTTTATCTTCTGTTGGAGTCTGTCAGTTTGCTCTTAAGTCTGTATTCTCATCTCTTCATCAGAGTCTGTTAGTTTCTTTTGAGCCTGTTAGTTTTTGAGTCATTGTAATCAAATCATTTCTTTTTGTGAAAATTTGAAAATCCTTGAATATTTTACTACTTATTTTTATACTTATCCCCAGAACTACGCTCGGTCTGATTCATGCGGGGTCATGATACGTAGGCAATCTCAATACGATTCGACCATGACCAAAAGAGGGAAAAATAGAAGAAAAAAGAAAATAGAAAAAGAGAGTAAAAACAAATAAAAAAAAGAGAAAAGAAAAGCGAGGGAAAATAAGAAACTGTGAGAAGGAAATAATGGCAAAATAAGAGAGAGAATAAAAAACAAAGAGAAATCAAGCAGAGAAAGGCATGAATGAAAAAGAAAAAAAAAGAGAGAAAAAGAGAAGTTGTAAATGGAAATAAGGAAAAGTTGGGATGACGCAAGCAGACGATCAAATACATAATAGAAACCGTTAACTGCTAGGTGCATTAATTCCCCAAATGTACGGTTGCCTATCTGTTAAACCCTGGTCAGTAAAAAGTTTGTTGTTGTCACCTAGTAACAGGCAGGTGGTTAGTTTTGTGGCATTCTGGCAACCCACCCATACAACACCCGGTCCAAAAACAAGTTGACCATGGCTAACCAGGAGCCTGATGCGAGTATCATCGATCCCTCGAGAGAGATGGAAGAGTTGGATGTTAATGTGATGAAAGAAGAGATGTATAAACAGAAACAAAAAATGGCTGAAATGTACCAAGCATGGGCAAAAGGTCAACCACCACTAGCTTACCCCACCAACCCTGCCTTCATCCCTCCATTGGCTCAGTCACATGATCATTCTGCTACCGATTCGGACCCTAGCATTCCCATTTACTAACACTACCAGAGCATCACCTCCCAAACACCACCAGCTCTACACCGCAAACCAGTTCCATACCCTTCTCTACCAGCCACTCCTATCTTCGTGGCACCGCCACCCGCCACACTCCACAAATCTTCCAGCGAACCTTTGTTCCAAGCCCATGATAACTAATATTACCCCCGGGGCCCAGTTTAAAAGCCCCAGAACCCTATTCATACACTCCCCATTTTGATCTCCCTGTGGAAGCCGAGAAACAATCAAAAAATCCCGAAGAGGAAGAGATGTTCAGGAAAGTTAAAAGCTTAGAACAGTCGTTCAGAGACATGCAGGGGTTAGGAGGTCAAGTAAGTGTGTCTTACAAAGACCTATGCTTATTTCCAGATGTGCAGTTGCCGGCAGGGTTCAAAATGCCCAAGTTCGATATATATTATGGATGCAATGGTCCAGTGGCACATTTGAGAGGGTTTTGCAGGAAAATGAGAGGGTCTGGCGGGAAAGACGAGCTGCTAATGGCATACTTCAGCCTGAGTTTGAGTGGGTCATCACTGGAGTGGTAAGCCCGACATGATCACGGAAGGTGGTATACGTAGGATGATCTAGCCCAGGCATTTGCTTTCCACTTCCAGTTTAATCTTGAGATTATTCTGGATCGTTTGTCTTTGACGAAACTTAAGAAAAGACACAATGATAGTTTTAGGGAATATGGCTTTCGTTGGAGAGATCAAGCAGCGAGGGTCGACTCTCCGATGAAAGAAAGTGAAATGGTAGATTTTTTCCTGCATGCCTTAGAGCCTACTTATTTCGGTCATTTTGAATCGACTGTATGCAAGTGATTCAATGAAGTGGTGAAAATGGGGAGCATGGTATAAGAAGGGCTCAAGTCTAACAAAATCATGAGCTATTCGGCGATCAAGGCAACCACCCAGGCTAATCAAAGTGGAACTGGGGAGTATTTGGAAAGAAAAAGAAAGGGGATGTCGCAACAGTTGAGTCAGAAGCTTGGTTCGGGCCTAGGGGTCCACCTCACCATTATCAACAGCCTCGCCCCCACCACCAAACCTACCCCCATACCCCGTATAACCCACCATTATACTACTACCCACCACCAGACCCTTATTTTTCTGTCCATCATGCCCAAACATACAGCCAACCTCCGACCCACGCATAATGGCATGCGCGAGTCCCACAAGATACGTACCCAGCTCCATAAAATGCCTATCCACCCCCAAGAGCCTACTGGAACCCTCATGGATCAGGTTTCCGGCCCAAGCAAGCATTTAAGAATGAGAGGTTGTAGAAGGAGAAAACCTTCACGCAATTAGGAGAATCCTACACTAGTTTGTTCCACAAGTTGAGACAATTAGGTATGCTTAGGCTGATCAAGCCAAAACTGCCAAATCCTCTCCCAAGAAATCTTGACCATTCTGTAAGTTGCAAATATTTTTCTAGTGCTCCGGGGCATGACATGGAGAAATGCTAGCAATTGAAAAAAGCTATTCGAGAACTTGTTGATACCAATCGGCTTGAATTCCAAGCTCTGGAGGCGCCTAATATCAACCAAAACCCATTGCTAGCTCATCATGAGCCAAATATGATTGAGATAGTGAATAGAAGAGGAGAGCCTAAGAAGCCTTCGCAGACCATCATGATGATTCGGTCCAGTGAAGCCAGGCTGATTGAAAAGTCAACAAAAGAGAAGTCAGTGATCAAGTTGAACGGAGCAGATAGTGAACCATTTGTAGTAATCAAGAAGAGGTCCTCAAGTGATGGTGCGGTGAAACAAGAAAAAGAAAAAGTGGTGGTACCAGCGGTGGCAAACAAGCCTGTGGTAATTGTGAAAGGTGCTGCATAGATCCTGTCATTATCAAACTTGTAACCCAGCTACCAATCGCCAACAGCAAGGCCATCCCTTGGAATTATGAGTGTGTGTTAGTGACATACAGGGGCAAAGAAGTCAAAGAAGAAGTTTGCGAGACCCATGGATTGACCTAGTCGAGGAGATGTTTTTTCCTCTGAAGAGTTAAGAAAATCTAAAACCTGCAAAGACAACCAAGTGTTGGTGAAGAAAGTTGTGACTGAAGAAGAAAAAGAAGAGTTTTTGAGAAAGATGAAGGTGCAAGACTATTCTATTGTGGAGCAGTTGAGGAAGATGCCTGCTCAAATTTCACTGTTATCATTGTTAGTTCATTAGGACCACGTTCCAATCAGAATCTCAGTAAACCACTTGGAAAAAATAGCCAACAAGATTTTTGAGGTAAAAATAATCACTTTTTGTGATGATGAATTGCCCGTAGAGGGTACTGAGCACAATAGATCCCTTTATCTTATAGTGAAGTACGAAGATTCTGTGGTTAATCGGGTACTGGTCGACAATGGTTCTAGTGCAAATATTTGCCCTCTCTCCACTCTGAACAAGATGAAAGTGGATGATGACGAATTCACAAGAACAATATTTGCGTGCGAGGGTTTGACGGTGGATGGAAAGATTCGGTCGATGACATAGTGCTCGAGTTGATAATTGGACGATGATGACGAATTCACAAGAACAATATTTGCGTGCGAGGGTTTGACGGTGGATGGAAAGATTCGGTCGATGACATAGTGCTCGAGTTGATAATTGGACCAGTTGATTTTACCATGGAATTCCAGGTGTTAGATGTGGCTGTTTCTTACAATCTGCTGTTGGGTCGACCCTGGATTCATGCCGCTAAAGCGGTCCCTTCTACTTTGCATCAGATGGTAAAGTTTGAATGGGATAGACAAGATATAGTTATGCACGGCGAGGATAATTTGTATGCCCATAGCGATGCCATTGTACTATTCATTGAGGCTGAGGATGACAAAGGGCCTTAGGTCTACCAGGTTTTTGACACGGTATCGATAGAGAAAATTTTAGAAAGGGAATGCATTCCGGTTCTGAAGGTAGCTGCCACATCAGTTATGGTAGCCGTTGAAATGTTATGAAATGGTTTTATCCAGGGAAGGGTTTGGGTGCATCCCTGCAAGGTATCGTACAGCCGGTGTCTCTTCCCAAAAATATAGATACATTTGGTTTGGGATTCAAGACCACCATTGCAGATGTGAAAAGAGCCAGGAGGTTAAAACAGAGGGTGTGGGTCCTCCCAAAGCCTGTTCCATATCTCTTCAGATTATTTGTCAGGCCCAACACCAAGAAACACCTAGCAACAACAAGTCACAGTTCTGTGGTTGGTCCTGATAAGGAATTGCTTGAAAAGTTTGAGAAGTTATTTGATGATGTGAATATTGTCGAAGCTGGAGAAGGTTCCAGCAAGGCGGATGTGCAATTTGTCAGGCCTAGTGCAAAGATTAACCATTGGGAAGCTACTCCTCTCCCCACCAGGAAGGAGTTTAGGTAGTTTGCTTTGATTTCCTTTCAAATTCAGATTTTTTTGATCTATCCGTTTGTATGTATAAACCTTATTATCTTTTAATATCAATAAAATGCATTTTCCCCTTTTCATTATTTCTGATAGTTTTTATTTTGTTTTTCTTTTCTTTCTTGTACAGTTCTTTTTATGCTGGTTTCAATGACATGACATTCATGAGGAATCTTCGGCCCAGTATTAAAAGCCAATCTAATTCTGAAATAATAATTTAAAAAATAAAATGTGATGATGAATTAGACTATGATGAGGATGAGGCCTTTGAAGAGATTAGCAAAGAATTATGCTACTTTGAAGAAAAACCCAAACCAAACCTGAATGATACAGAAGCAATCAATTTAGGGGACCCAGATAATATCAGAGAATCTAAGATAAGTGTCCATCTTGAACCGCAGCTCAGGTAAGAGATAATCAAAGCATTGTTTGAGTACAAATATATTTTTGCATGGTCATATGATGACATGCCGGGTCTAAGCATTGACTTAGTGGTTCACAAATTTCCAACTGACCCGGCATGTCGTCCAATCAAATAGAAGTTAAGGAAGTTTAAAACTGACATGAGCGTGAAAATTAAAGAGGAAGTCACAAAGCAGTTCGAGGCAAAGATCATTCAAGTCACGCGGTATCCCACTTGGTTAGCCAATGTTGTGCTTGTACCAAAAAAGTCTGGTAAGACCAGGGTGTTTGTTGATTATCGTGATCTCAACAAGGCAAGCCCAAAGGATAACTTCCCACTGCCAAAAATCTACATTTTGATTTATTACTGCACCAAACATGAGATTGAGTCTTTTGTGGATTGCTATGCGGGCTATTATCAGATTCTAATGGATGAGGAGGATGCAGAAAAGATGGCATTCATCACACCGTGAAGAACATACTGCTACATGGTCATGTTTTTGGGGTTAAAAAAGTCTGGGGCAACTTACATGAGGGCAATGACGATCATATTCCATGACGCGATATACAATGATATCGAGGTTTATGTGGATGATGTGACCTAAAGTCTAGAAAGCAGTCTGACCATGTCAAAGATTTGAAAATATTCTTCCAATGGCTTTGCAGGTACAATCTTAAAGCTCAATCCTGGAAAATGCGCATTCGGTGTGCCGTCTAGAAAATTATTGAGATTCATAGTCAGTCGTCGAGGTATTGAAATAGACTCGTCAAACATTAAAGCTATCCAAGAATTGCCACCTCCAAGGAACAAGACTAAGGTAATGAATTTTTTTTTTAGCTCAACTGTCAATTGTATTGATATAAGAAGATATGTACAATGTGTCCCTATGGTAGTAGTATGGACTCCTACTACTGATTTACATTCCATTCTAACCATATAACTCATATAAACGACTCTATCTAGAAAACAATGAACACAAAACTAAGGATAGCAATTGAGTATTTGTAGCCCATCTTGCCACCTTTTACACTTCCTATTTCTTGCATGTATTAGTAATGCTACTTCCTTGCAACACTGTCCCTCATCAAATTTTTTGTTGTCAAATCTGAGCAGATTCCTATTTCTCCATATCAATGCAACAATAGTTATGAAGGCTGTTGCAGTGATTGTCTTTTTCCAGTTCTTACTCTTCACCTTACTACAAATCCATTTCAATTCATTCTCCCAGCATTCAATGTTTCTTGTATATCCCAACCAACCACAGATTCTCCTCCATACTCTGCTTGTAATATCACATTCAAAGTACAGATGTTTGAATTCTTCATCATGCATATTACAGAATACACACAAAGGTGGTATCTGTATTCCTATATTCTACAGTCTTTCTATAGTGGGAAGTCTGTTGTGAGCAGCTAACCAAACAGTGAACATATGTCTTGGAAGAGCATTTGAATTAAGCATTATGTTCCTCCATGTAGTCTTTGGAAATTCTGGCAGCAAAGCAACAAACATCTTGTGAATCTGGTATCTCCCATTCTTGCATACACTTTGCAATCTACTCATCAAACTTCCTTGCAACTGACTGTTCCCCATCACCAAATTCCTACACACCAGTATCTTCTGTACCACCCAAGATGAGTTGGATGGCACACCAACTGATTCTACGCTTCTACTCTTTATGTAATAAGAATGCACCCACCTTACCCATATACAGTCTTTTTTATTAGCCAAATACCATAGTAACTTTGTTATAGCTGCTTTATTCCATATATCTAACTTCATGATGTTGAGACCCCCAGCTGAAACAGGCTGACATACCTTATCCCAAGCCACAAGAGCTCTCCTGGATAAAGTAGCTTTGCCTGTCCAGAGAAATGATCTACAGATTGCCTCTATTGCCTTCAATACCTTTTTAGGAATAATGAACACCTGTGCCCAATAAGTTTGCATTCCAAAGATCACTGCCTTGATAAGTTGAACTCTGCCAGCATAGGACAACAGCTTTGCTGACCAGCATGTAACTCTTGCTGTGATCTTCTCAATGAGTGGCAAGTAATGCTGAATGGCTAGTTTTTTAGAATCCAGTGGAAAACCAAGATATCTGAAAGGAAGGTGACCTTCAGTGAATCCCAAAGCAGCAATAATCTCTTCTTTTGTATCCTGTGGAACCCCAGCCAAGTATATTGCACTCTTACTTACATTTGCTTGAAGACCAGAAGCAGCTGAAAATATAAGAAAGGTGCTATGCAGTATCTGAATAGATACTATATCAGCCCTACAAAACATTAGCAAATCATTTGCAAAACATACATGAGATATGTTAAGCTTCCTGCACCTAGGATGGAAATTGAAGTTTCCATTCTTATGCAATTGCTGAAGTAGTCTGTTTAAGTATTCCATGGCCAAAACAAATAGATAAGGTGACATAGGGTCCCCTTGCCTTATACCTCTCTTAGCACTGAATGGTTTAGTAAGGCCACCATTCATTACCAGAGAGTATGAAGCATTTGAGACACAGGCCATTATCTAGTCAGTGAATTTTGCAGGAAACCCCAGAGTAATAAGTACTTGCTTCAAAAAACTCCACTCAATGGTATCATTGGCCTTCCTTAGATCCACTTTAAGGACACATCTAGGTGAAACCCCTTTCCTAGAGTATCCTTTGAAGATTTCATGGCTGAGAAGAATGTTATCCATAATACTCCTTCCTTCAATGAAAGCAGACTGGGCTGGACCAATCAAATCACCAATTACACCCTTCATCCTCCTAGTAATTACTTTGGAAATGATTTTGTACAGAGTAGTACAACATGCAATAGGTCTGTAATCCTTTACAGTGATAGGAGCTTTAACCTTTGGCACAAGAGCTACTGCAGTAGTATTAATCATATATGGCATTTGGCAAGTTTCAAAGAAATCCTTAGTAGCAAAGAATATATCATCTTGTACTATCTTCCAGCTTTTTTTAAAGAACTCAATGGGAAAGCCATCAACTCCAGGAGCCTTATCTCTAGGCATATCATTGATAGCTGCACTTATTTCCTCCATGGTAACTGGTCTAATAAGCTCTTTTTGCTGATCTGTTGTGAGACATCTACCACTGCTCATTATACTAATATCCACACATGGAAGCTCAGTAGCAGTCTCCCCCATTAGTGATTTAAACA
Organism: Nicotiana benthamiana; assembly: GCA_034376525.1. Classification (NCBI taxonomy): domain Eukaryota; kingdom Viridiplantae; phylum Streptophyta; class Magnoliopsida; order Solanales; family Solanaceae; genus Nicotiana; species Nicotiana benthamiana. Next base: position 87,825,139 of record CM067330.1, read on the forward strand.
CCTTTAGGAATTCCTGTTCAACTGCAAGAGGTTCAGTTAACTTAATACCTGTATCAGTATAGATAGATGAGATGGTGTTCTGGCCTGTTCTAATTCTCCACTGTGCATGAAAATATCTGGTATTAGCATCTCCACATTCAATCCATGTAGCCTTGGATTTTTGCCTCACTACTTGCTCCTCCACAGTGTTCCATTTGTCCAGTTCTTCTAATAAGTATCTTTCCTCATATATCAGCTCCTGAGAAAGAATATTATTTTGCATTTTTAACTGTAGAATGTCAAGTTTCTCCCTTGTTTGAATAATCTGCTGTTTGTATTTGGCTAAATGGTCATTTAACCCCTTCAATTTCTGCTTCACCATCTTCAGCTTACTCCAGATCTGTTGCATATGTGATCCTTGATACTCCTTCTCCCAGACTTGTTTAACAATATCATGAAATTGATCATGTTCCATAACATTGTTATATAGTCTGAATGGTTTAGGGTGCAGAGGTTTGTAAACACCAAATTTAACTAAAATAGGAGAGTGATCTGACACCAATGGATTCATATAGTCTGCTTCCAAATGCCCAAACTGTTGTAACCATTGATAGTTGCCCAGTGCCCAGTCTATCTTGCTATTTACTCTAGCATCAGCATTTTGTTTATTTGTCCAAGTATAGTGCCAGCCAGTTGCTCTTAAGACAGTCAGTTGTAGCTCATCCACAGTACCTTTGAAATCCTTTACTTCAGCTTCAGTTACTGGAGACCCAATCCTGTCCTCAGAGATTAGAACACAGTTAAAATCTCCACTTATAAGCCATGCATCTTGTTGTGGTATAGGAATTGATTTGAGGTCCCTCCACAGTTGTGCCCCAAGCACTGCAGTGTTTTGTGCATATATAATACTGAATTGAAATCTTACTAGACTTCTTGTATCCTCCACTAGACAATGAAGATACTGATCAGATAAAGTTCCTATTTGAATATGAACATGAGTCTTCCATAGTAGCCATATTCTCCCATTTATAGCCTTTGCATAGTTACACTTCCACAGCCAACCCTTAGCAATTTTCCCAATTATATTCTTAGCTTTGTGTTCTTTAACTCTGCTTTCAAGTATGCCTATTACATCCACTTTATTATCAGCAAGGAATTGTTTCAATTCCTTTTGCTTAGGAGACTGATTAAGTCCCCTAATGTTCCATGTGACTACAATCATGGATCAGTATTTGGTAGACTATAAGAGGGACCAGGATCAAATTGTTGCCCCCTCTTCTCCAGCTCATGCATGACTACTTTGCCTCTATTACCTGTATTGTCCACCTGCTCATCATCTGTGATACCAACCATGTGAACTTCACTAATATGGTTTTCTAACTCCTTTTGCTCATTATTCCCTGCATTTTGCATACTAACATCCTGAGCTACCTGCACGTCATGCCCTGCTGATTCTTCAGAACCATCTTGTTTATTCTGCACATCATCATTGGACACAGTCTTCTTAACAATCCACTCCTTCTTATTTTGCTTCCCCTGATAAGTGTTTCTGCTCTTCAGATTCTTTCTTTCACCTTGCTCCTGCTTTTGTTTGTCTGAGTTATCAGTATAATGCCAACACTCAATTGTCTCATGCCCAAACTTGAGACAATTGTTACAAAAAGTTGGTTTCCAATTATATTCAACAGATTGAATCTTAGGTCCATAAGGAGTATCAATTTCTAACTCATCTGGGAGATCATAAGCAGCATTAACTTCCACAAATACTCTAGCAAATGAAATCTTGTCATAATGGGCAGTAAACTTATCAGTATACAGAGGCTTCCCAATAGCACTTGCCAACTTACTCAAAACCTCAGCAGACCAATAACCTACAGGGAGACCTGGGAATCGAATCCAAATAGGAATAGTGGTAAGAACACTAGTCTGAAAACTGAAATCAATTTCCCAAGGCCTTAGCACCATAGGTCTACTCCTAAAAGTATACGGGCCTGATTGCATGACTGCATCTCTATCTTCAGCACTACTAAATCGAAAAACACAATACCCTTCAGCATGAACCAAAATTTGAGGTTTGGCAACAAAATTCCATACATGCATGACAAAATTCTCCATATTCTGTTCACTAGGTCTATCTCCAATAACAAATCCAATCAATGCATTTTGCCAATAATCCAATTGAGGTTTCAGATCTTCTTCACAGATCGTAACAATTTTTTTACCATCTCGCATGGTAGGAGGAACAAAGGATAGAGACTTACCCATTTGCACATCCCTATTTCCTCTAACTATCTCTGCAGCTGTTGGTTTAAGTTTTGCATGTTCAACAACTTCAACAGCAACTATCGCTGGTTTCTCTTGTGCCATTACTTCTGAAAATTGCAATCTCCTTGCTGTATTGTCAATCATCAGCCCATCTCCTTGCGAACGAGTCATAACTGGCTCTGCATGTGAAGGTTCCTTCGATTGGTACTTCTGTGGAAGAAAATTACCAAATGTGAGGGGTTCTAGAGTAGTTGTGATGCCATGTTCAGGTGTAACAAGCTTTGGGGGAACAACATTAACAGTCGGAGCAGTATTCCTTCGCTTTCTGGCCATTTCCGGCGACGATTCCGCCGTGCTATTGTGCGCCGGAGAAGACACTGTTTTATTGCTTTGCTATCTTACGCCGAGAGCGTTCCCCATTTCTGTTTTTCCTGACTTATACAATAGGTAATGAATTTATTAGGGAGGTTGAACTACATCAGTAGATTACTTGGTCAGCTTACAACAACTTTTGAGCCTATCTTCAAACTATTAAAGAAGGATGTTGCAGTCAAGTGGACAGATGAGTGTCAAGAAACATTTGATAAGATAAAAGGGTACTTGTCAAACCCGCATGTGTTGGTGCCACCAGAACCAGGGAGACCTTTGATTCTGTATTTGACGGTTTTGGATTAATTTGTTTGGCTATATGCTGGGTCAGCATGACATCACCGGTAGGAAGAAGTAGGCCATCTATTATCTCAGTAAGAAGTTCACATCTTACGAAGTTAAGTTGGAAAGGTGTCAAGTGATGTACCCAGATGAAGATCTTAGTGTTTATGCGGTCGAGGTTAGCTCCGATGGCTAATTTCATGAAGAAATAGTTTGCTCTGTTTGGAACGAGTGCTAGTATTTGACGACAAACACTCGAGTGCGTGACCTATCTAGAGACGACGTCCTACCCACCTATCTTGCCTGGTATAGAAAGAATAACACTGCAAGGGCCGAACCAGAAAGACCAGCCAAAAAGCCTCACATTCAGGAATTTGTTGAGGTGTCGCACGAACAGTGGGCTTGGAATGGCCAAGGAGAATGAGTACAGACCCATAATACGAAAGCTGGAAAAGCAGGTCAAAGTCCTTTAATTCTAGAATGATTTGCAAGCCGCGGCAGATGAGGGTGAAAAGAAAGAGCTAGCGAAAGAAAATAAGGCCCTTCGAGCCCAGATTCAGAAGATGAAAATAGCGGCAGAAAATCCCGTCAGAAGCGCAAAAGATGAAAAACTCATAGATAACCTTAGGCGGAAAGTGGGTGAATCTAGTTTTGATTTGAACAAAGCAGATGGTGAACTAGCCAGGGCTCGAAAGAAATTGGCTAAACATGCTGAGGAACAAGCAAGCCTGATTAAGCAGTTACTAGAAAAGTACGACAATGAGGTTGCAGGATTAAAGAAAAGGGACATCATCATTGAGAACAACATGGCCAAGCAGGTAAAAGACTTTAAGGCTAAAATAGAACACTGTTATACAGCAATGGCACAGTTTGAAAAAAATTTCCAACAACTTCAAGAGCAGAACCAAGTAGTCGAACAAACTTTGGAAGTCAGGGCCCAGCAGATTGGGCATTTGTTGCAAGAAAAGGGTGTTATAAGAGAGAGAGTCAGAAGGATCGTCGATTACATAGCGATGAAGTGCAGTAGTTGTAAAGATATGACTAGATCCATGTTCTTTTCCACAGCGATGACCTTTGTCTGCCAGGTAATGGAAGGTCTCCACCACCTCCAAGGGGATTTAGCACGTAGGCTCGTGGCGAAATTGAATAATATCCCACGGGCACCATGAGCAGTAGAGGCATGGATGTATTCGTAATTTCATTGGAGTCTGTTAGTCTGTCCTCAAGTCTGTATTTTTAAAACTGACATGAGCGTGAAAATTAAAGAGGAAGTCACAAAGCAGTTCGAGGCAAAGATCATTCAAGTCACGCAGTATTCCACTTGGTTAGCCAATGTTGTGCTTGTACCAAAGAATGATGGTAAGACCAGGGTGTGTGTTGATTATCGCGCTCTCAACAAGGCAAGCCCAAAGGATAACTTCCCACTGCCAAAATCTACATTTTGATTGATTACTGCACCAAACATGAGATTGAGTCTTTTGTGGATTGCTATGCGGGCTATTATCAGATTCTAATGGATGAGAAGGATGCAGAAAAAATGGCATTCATCACACCGTGAGGAACATACTGCTACAGGATCATGTTTTTTGGGTTAAAAAAGTCTGGGGCAACTTACATGAGGGCAATGACGATCATATTCCATGACGCGATATACAAGGAGATCGAGGTTTATATGGATGATGTAACCTAAAGTCTAGAAAGCAGTCTGACCATGTCAAAGATTTGAATAAATTCTTCCAAAGGCTTCGCAGGTAATCTTAAGCTCAATCCTGCAAAATGCGCATTCGGTGTGCCGTCTGGAAAATTATTGGGATTCATAGTCAGTCATCGAGGTATTGAAATGGACTCGTCAAACATTAAAGCTATCCAAGAATTGCCACCTCCAAGGAACAAGACTGAGGTAATGAATTTATTAGGGAGGTTGAACTACATTAGTAGATTAATTGGTCAGCTTACAACAACTTGTGAGCCTATCTTCAAACTATTAAAGAAGGATGTTGCGGTCAAGTGGACAGATGCGTGTCAAGAAACATTTGATAAGATAAAAGGGTACTTGTCAAACCCGCATGTATTTGGCCACCAAAACCAGGGAGACCTTTGATTCTGTATTTGACGGTTTTGGATATTTCGTTTGGTTATGTGCTGGGTCAACATGACATCACCGGTAGGAAGGAGTAGGTCGTCTATTATCTCAGTAAGAAGTTCACATCTTACGAAGTTAAGTACACGCACCTGGAAAGGACATGTTGCGCCCTAACTTGGGTGGCACGGAAGCTGAAGCATTATTTGTCATCTTACACTAACTACCTCATCTCTGGTTTGGATCCATTAAATTATATATTTTAGAAACCTATGCCTACAAGGAGGCTTGGAAAGTGGTAGATTTTGCTCACAGAATTTGACATCGTCTATATGACCCGGACTGTGATGAAAGCACAGGCATTAGCTGACCATTTGGCTGAGAACCCAGCGAATGAAGAATATGAGCCTTTGAAGACTTACTTCCCTGATGAAGAGGTAATGCACATTGATGAGTTGGAACAACTTGGAGAGCGAAGTTGGAAAATTTTCTTTGATGGAGCTACTAACATGAAAGACATTGGGATAGGAGCTGTACTGATTTCCGAAACAGGACATCAGTACCCTATTACGGCTCAGCTTCATTTCTACTATTCTAACAACATGACTGAGTACAAGGCATGCATTTTAGATTCGAGATTATATGCAGACATGGGCGTTCAAGAAGGCTTGGTCTTGGGGGGCTCAGACCTTCTGGTGCACCAGATTCAAGGGGAATGGGAAACACGAGACAAGAAACTCATACCGCACCAGCAAAATGTTTACATGATCTTTGTCAACGATTTCGATCAGTAGAGTTTGGGCATATTCCAAGGATCCATAATGAGGTTGTTGATGCTTTGGCTACCTTGGCATCAATCTTACATCATCCGAATAAGGCTTATGTTGACCCGTTGCATATTCAGGTGCATGATCAGCATGCTTACTGTAATATGGAAGAAGAAGAGCTTGATGTTGAGCCTTGATTTCACGATATCAAGGAATATATCAGGATGGGGGTGTATCCAGTATAAGCCACATGCGATCAAAAGAGAACAATTCGGTGGTTGGCAAGTAGATTTTTCTTCAGTGGAGGGGTGTTGTACAAAACAACTCCTGATCTTGGATTGTTAAGATGCATAGATTCTAGACAGGCCACGACCATTATGACCGAAGTAAATTCCGGAGTTTGTGGACCGCATATGAGTGAGTATGTTCTGGCAAACAAGATTCTCCGAGCAGGTTATTATTTGTTCACAATGGAGCGAGATTGTATTTGTGTGCAAGTGTCATTAATGTCAGGTGCACGGAGATTTGATTCATTCTCCACCATTTGAATTGCATACAATGTCTGCACCATGGCTCTTTGTTTCTTAGGGCATAGATGTCATTGGGCAATCGAGCCAACATCGTCCAATGGGCACAGGTTTATTCTGGTGGCCGTTGATTATTTCACCAAGTGGATTAAAGCTAAAACTTTGAAGTCTGTGAGCAAGAAAGCAGTAGTCAATTTTATGCATTCAAATATCATTTGCTGGTTCAGGGTCCCGAAGGTAATCATCACAAATAATGGTGCAGATCTCAATAGTCATATGATGAAAGAGGTATGTCAGCATTTTAAGATTACACATTGCAATTCCACCTCATATCGCCCCAAGGCGAATGGAGCAGTTGAGGTGGAAAACAAGAACATAAAGAAGATACTTCGAAAAATAGTAGAGGGTTCCACCTTTGCATTGCTGATTTAACACACTACTATTTGTACTTCAGTAGTGGCAACTCCTTATTTGCTGGTGTATGGAACCGAAGCATTAATAACCTTGAGGTCGAAATACCGTCCCTTCGGATTGTCGAAAAATCTGAAATTGATGATGATGAGTGGGTCAAAGCCCTCCTTGAGCAATTGAGTTTGATCAATGAGAAAAGGTTGGCAGCTATGTGTCATGGCTAGTTGTATCAACAGAGAATGGCGAGAGCATATAATAAGAAGGTACGTCCGTAGAAGTTTGAAGTGGGTCAGCAAGTGTTGAGACGTATCCTTCCACATTAGGCTAAGACCAAAGGCAAGTTCGCCCCAAATTGGCAGGGGACGTTCATCGTAACTAGAGTATTGTCAAATGGTTCTTTGTATTTAACAAATACAGAAGGCAAGTGTATAGAAATGTCCATCAATTCCGATGCGGTCAAGAGATATTATGTATGATTTTCTTTGGTTAAATTGTATTTTTTGTACTTGGCATGTTTTAGAGATTGGAATGACGAAGGCATTTTGTTTTTCTATATAAACACTTTATCCTTTGTTACCCTCTTTGAGCCCTATTTATTTCCTTTCATACCCCTCTTTCGGAATCAGCAACAAAGATAAGAAATACAAGCGTGAAAGATAAGTAAAGGGAAAAGAGAATAAAAGAAAAAAAAGAAAAGAAAAAGAAAAAATAAAAAGAAAAGAAAATAACAACAAAAAAAACAATAGAAATAAAAGAAAGAAGAAAGAAAAGAAAAGAAGAGGAAGAGGAAGAAAAGAAAAGAAAAATCACAACAACGAAGCAATTTCTATGACACAATAATGAAGCAATTTCTATGACATGAACTATGTTTGACCTGATTCCTTTTAAGGATACATAGCAGCCTCTCCCATCAAAGTAAAAATCCAAAGTCCCCAAGTAAAGAAACTGGGGCAGAAGTTGTGACTGTTGTAAGAAATCTGATTCCGAAAATAGTAATTTTGAACTCATTTGAATTGTTTTGAGCCTTTGATACCCTTTCTTTCTAACCCTATCCAAAAGCCCACATTACGGTCCAAAGAAAGACCTTCCGATAAGTCTTTGAGAGATTCCAAGTCAAGCAAGTAAAGGTGATCCATATCAGGGGCAACACTCCAGTCCGAACAAGGAAAATGAAAAATGAGAGTCTTTTTGGTAAAACCCCTCACGAGCACCGTAAGGTGATGGAAAGCTAAAGGAAATCAAAATGAGAGAGTCTTATGGGTAAAAAGCTTCACGGGCACCTTAAGGCGACAGTGAGTTGAGGGATAAAAAAATAGAGGCTTGTTGGTGAAAACCCTTCGGAGCGCCGCAGGCCGAACAAGGTAAAGGTTTTGGTAAAGAAATTGGGTTTTGAAGATCTCGGGGAACAAAAGTACGGCAAGTGAAAGCTGATTGGTTGGAAAGATTGGGCCGATTTATCTAAAATACATGTCATGATCCTTGGAGCTAGTTGCTCTACTCAGATAAATCTTTTTTCTTTTTCCCTTTCAAACAGTCTTCCAGTTTTGAATTTTTCTTATCCTTAACTATCAAAGTCATTGTATTTCATTTGTTTTGGGTTTATTTCTCTAAGATGTTTCCAGTGTCTATTTTGTTTAAGCAAATAAGAAGGGATTTCAAAGCTTACTACGAACTTCTAAAGTTGCACAGGGCACATGGCGTCCAAGACATTGCTAGAGATAGTATGATGTGAAAAAGGATATAAAAGATCATGGGAGTTCCATGAGTGAAATGATTTAGTAATTTCTTGGGAAATGCAGAGGTTCAAACAGATGGGTCAAGATGTAACGCAATGGTTTGGGTATAGAGCAATCGGGTCATCCAAGGTCATGGGGGTCGAAAGTCAATCGGAAAGTCAAAGGGGTTCTTGGCCAGTTTGAGAAAGTCAGTCAAAACAAAGCACGACAACAGGGAGGCCACTTTCAGCAAGAATGCCACAAACTAACCACCACATTTTAAAACTGACAAGATTTTTCTTTGATTGAAACAGGGGTAGAAAGTTTCAGTTGTTTCAGAAAAGCCCTTCATAGGGGAAAATCAAGCACCAGACAGGTATGACCGTAAATTTTCAGGACCCTCCTGGAAAAGGGACCTAGTTTAAAATTCAAAGCAATCATGAGTAGCATAATGTATCATAAATGTACCCCAAAGGAATTCAAGTTTGCTTCAAAGTTTGCATGTTTAAGATAGGTCAATTAGAAGTTTTTCGGATCCTCATGGAAAATGGGACCTAGTTTGAAATTCAAAACAATAATGAGTAGTAAAATCTAGCATAAATGTACCCCAAAAGTATATAAGTTGGTTTCTAATTTTGGTCATGGAGAAAGAATTCAGTTAGGAGTTGTCAGGACCCTCCTGAATAATGGGACCTAGTTTTAAGATTTCCATTAGATAACAAGATGTAGCGTAAGTTCTGTTGTAGGATAGTATAATTCAGCCATAAAATTGTCACTCTTAAGATAAAACTTGATTTTTGATTTTCTGGACCCTCTTGGAAAATGGGACCTAGTTTAAAAATCAAAACAATCGTAAGTAGAAAAACCTAGCATAAATATACCCCAAGGAATGTAAGTTAGCTCCAAAGTTTGCATGTGTAAGATATGATTCAATTAGGAGTTTTCATGACCCTCCAGATTTAGTGGAAGTCATACCTTTAGAAAACATAATTTAGCTTTTAAAACCGTCATTTAACTAAGAGCTGCCAGGACCCTCCTGGATAATGGGATCTAGCTTTGATCTAGCTTTCAAATTCTTAGAATATTTGGTAACATGATTCAGCTTAACACTCACATATTTCCCAGCTACCAAATTGGGGCAGAAAATTTTCTTTGTTTTGTCTATTTTTGTAGAAATTAGTTACCCGCTTGGAGAACAAGGAAAAGCAGTTTAACTTCAGTAGTCAGTCGTCCACCTGGAAAGCACGAGAATATAATTCAAGTTCAGCAATCAGGCGCCCGCCTGGAAAGCACGAGAATACATTTCAAGTTCAGCAGTCAGGTGCCCACCTGGAGAGCGCGAGAATACGTTTCAAGTTCAGTAGCCATGCACCCACCTGGAGAGCACGGGAATACAATTCAAGTTCAGCAATCAGGCGCCCACCTGGTGAGCACGGGAATACAATTCAAGTTCAGCAGTCAGGCACCCACCTGGAGAGCACGGGAATACAGTTCAAGTTCAGCAGTCAGCCGCCCACCTGGAGAGCACGGGAATACAATTCAAGTTTAGCAATCAGGTGCCCACCTAGAGAGCACGGGAATACAATTCAAGTTTAGTAATCAGGCGCCCACCTGGAGAGCACGGGAATAAAACTCAAGTTTAGGAGTCAAGCACCCACCCAGAGAGCACGGGAATACAGTTCAAGTTTAGCAGTCAGGGGTTCACCTAGAGATCACCGGAATACAATTCAAGTTCAGTAGTCAGGCTGACTTTGGAGGCTCATGGGATCAGTTTTTGCCTTTAGTAGAATTTACCTACAACAAAAGCTACCAGTTGAGTATCTAGATGGCTCCTTATGAGGCTTTATATGGTAGGTAGTGTCGATCTTTGGCTGGATGGTTTCAGCCGGGAGAGACTCGGTTGTTAGGTACGAATTTGGTTCAGGATGCCTTGGACAATGCAGAGCACGGGAATACATTTCAAGTCAGCAGTCAGACGCCCACCTGGAGAGCATGAGAATACAGTTCAAGTTGAGCAGTCAGGCGTCCACCTGGAGAAAGGGAAAGCATCTCAAAATATAGTTCAAGTTCAACAGTCAGGCGTCCACCTGGAGAAAAGGAAAACATCTCAAAGTGCAATTCACGTTCAGCAATCAGGCGTCCACCCGGAGAAAGAAAAAATATTTTAGATTACAATATAAGTCGGCGACAAAGGGATTTCACCGGGAGAATACAAATCAACAAGGCAACAAGAACCATAAGAGCAAGTTTGAAGATATAGATAGGATTTTTGTAATGCATAGATCATAGTGTAGTTTAGCTTCTTTTTATGTTGACATAGTGTAATAAGGGGTTCAGTAAGCAGTAGCAGTAGTAACAACAACAGTGAAATCACAGCTTCATGGTAGTCCAAGACTCCCAGCTACCACAACTTCCCGGACTACACTGACCTGATTCCTTTATAGCCAAGAATATGTAGGCAACCTCGGAAGCGGGGTACTATCAAATATTTCAAAAAATGCTTCCCATGGAGTATTCAAACGGGAAAAAATCGCTCGTATTCGCTCACTTTATCTTTGCACGAAAACTCTTCGTGTTTCGAGCAAAGAGTGGCATTTGTGAGCACGTGATTTTTGCCCTATATAAATTACTCCTTGAAATTTAAAATAAATGCAAAGAAAAGAGTGGAAGAAATTAGATTTTTTGGGCTAAATCTTTTAATTCCCCCCCCCCCCAGCCCAAATCATTTTATCCAATACCCGTTTAGGCAGCCCATAACCCATCTCAAACCCGGTCCAATCCCCATGCCAAGCTAAACGACCCCATTTCCCAAGCTTTTGATATTAGTGGTTGATCCTGTGTGATCGGACGACCAAGAACTGAAAGTTCCACATGTATATAGCTGTCTGAAACAACCCTACCCCCTCAGAACTCCCCCTTCCTCTCTATTTTCATCGTCTCTAACCTAGGAACCCTAGAGACTGCAGTCCCTGAGACCTCCATTATATCCGCCGGTGGCGAACACTCAAATCACCGCCATATTAACACCCCGTAACCCTCTCACCTTCCGCTTCCCAAATCTCTAACAAGTTACCCTCGTATCCCTATTTTTTGGCTCGAATTCTAGATCAAAAAATCATATCAAAAACGTAATTTCTCTAAATTGCTCAAAAATAAAATCATGTCGTCCTTAACTCTCCCTCATCATGATTTCATTGCCGATTTCCCCCAAAAACTTGCCATTAACCCCAAAACCTGAATCTATAACAAGTGATGTGTCTTCTATTTGTTTGTAAGCTTCAAACTTGCCAAGAAGGCTGGTTAGTTGTTCTTGGCAAGAACAACTACTTAGTCTCAATTTATGGTCATTTCGAGACAGTTCTGGTCGTGGAATCAATCCAATGGGATTTGTCCCCCTTGATTCTGTTTTCAGGTAAAGCTTTACCCCCTTATATTTCAGAGAGTTTCCTTCTTCTTCTACTTTCTTTAGATTTATTGTTTTCTCACATGCTTAGGTTACTCTCATTTTCTTCTGAAACTTTAATGCATATAGTTCTAGGTTATTACTGTATTTCTACTCTACCCCTTAGTTAAGTTGTTTTGACTGTTAGGTTTCATTATTGTTACTATTAAGTGCTGGTTTTTGTCTTGATAGTGTTAACATTGTTATTGTTAATCATTGGTTCAATGGGATTTCAGTCAGTCGTCTCGATTAATTTTCGGTGTTTGGAATAGTTAAATCGTGATTGGTTTAAGTTGAAGATTGACTTGCAGCTGATTCCATTTTTAATTTGCTTAGGTGTAGGCTTAATGAATTGCATTCATGCTAGAGGTGTTATTCCGGCGAATCAAATGCATTTCTTGTTTAATATACTCAAATGGCTTTCTTTTTTATTCTTATGTCTATTGTGATTCTAGCCTTAGGATGATAGTCTAAATTTGTCCATAACTAAGAACCCTAGGGACCTAAGTGCACAGAGAACATTTAGGCAAGGGACGTATTAAACAGGCTTTGGAAGGGTAATTTAGGGATTGACTCAACTTGGGAATCTTTGGTAACCGATTAGGAAACTTCCTAAATGGACAGCTGCCCAGATTTGTTAAGGAAACTGGCTTGAAAATTGAAAATATTTGAAGGAAAAGGACAATTGTCCAAAAGCCGATTTTAAAAGATGCTCTGTGAGGGTATTTTAGGAAAAGCTAACTGCCTTTCCTTGGAAGGCACACAACAGACCCCCACCCCAATAAATGAAGCCTTCCTCTCACTCAATGCACAGTTTTTTGCACCCTAGAGAGAGTAAAAAGATAAAAAGAAATACTGATTTCAAAATCAGTTAATTTCCTTCTGAAAGTTCCGAGAAAATGCTAAAAATTGTTTGAACTAGACAGTTGATTTCTTGGTTTTGGGTCTTTGAATCTTCTGTTCGTCTAGAATTTCTGAAAAACCTCCAAGATTGTGCATATGGTTAGTGAAATGGCTTGAGCTTTGGTTTGGAATTGGTTTTGGATTCCCTCTATTGTTCCATTGATTTTTCTTGAGCTGATTTCACTATTTTATTGGTTGAATCTAGGCTGATTTGTGATATTGTTTGTTGTTGATCCTTCAGTTCTTTGGGTTTTCCCTAGTTCATTACCAGGTATTTTACTTCAAACCATAGATGGAAATGAAATTTGTTATGGATGCTATGGTGAAGTTGTGTAATTCAAGTCGAAGGAATTGATTTTTTCCCATTCTCTGTTGTGTTACCAGTTTAAAAAATCTATTGTATTTCGTTTTCATGTTTCTCATAGACTCATATGAGTTATTTGGCTTCTTATCATTATCTATTAGGTCCCGCTCTAGTGTTGTATAAATTTTCCTTTTCACTTGCTTAGTTTAAATGCTAGAAGGTTTATGATCACCTGTATACGTGGTGGAGAACTAACGCAAGGAAATTTCAGTAGCATCAAGAAAGTTTCAGGTTTGTCCTGGCCTGTTGAAGCCAGTGTGCAAATGTGCTTGAGCTTGTTTTGAGGTTGATGTCTGTAAAGTTTGAAATCAGAAACTTCTATGTCGAGGTTTGCATTAGGTGATGAATTTTATATGGTCGGCCTTATCTTTTGATGAAATCAAATGTTTAACGTGGATTGAAACTTGATAACAGGGGCATGAATGTAAGATGGTTTTAAAAAAAAGCATTTAATATTTCCTACATGTCAAGCTGCTCGACATTGATGATTAGGTTCATTTGCCATATCTTTGGCTTGTACGTCAATTTGTTTTCATATAGCCTCGATTCTGAGCCTTCTGCTTTGAGATTGCATCTTTATTAAGGTTGGGACTCTTCTGGGACTGAATGTTGAAACTATTGTGAGACGAAAGGGGGGTTTCCTGCCTTGGGGCAGTCCCGTGATCCTCTGCCTCAAGGTGGAGATCTTCAGTAAATTATTGGGCCTGCTGCTAGGCCTAGATCATTTTTGAATAAATAACGGATCGACTCTCTCCATATATTGGTCCTTTGAATAACAATCTGAGTTCAAACTTTAGTTAATAAGTAGCTACAATTTCATTAATCCTTTTCTTATTTAATCAGTTGGGCTCTTAAAAATAGATTTTAGGTGAGCCTTATTGAATAACGGAAATAGTTATGGCCCTCAAGAGCTTAGTTTAAATTCCCGTTAAAATTGGAATTGAGGTGCGCCGTGCCAAATAAAATCTTGAAACGTGTGGCCCTCGTTTAGATTAATATTTTAAATCCTTAGAAATAGATAAGTGTCATTTAGTTGAATTTCCATGGCCCTCGTAAATTTAATAATGCGTAGTTGCTTTTGGCGCGTAATTTAGATTACCTTGCTAAACTCGGGTGTGCATTTATGTGACCCAAATCCAAATATCAACAACATTAGATAAAATATGTCGTGGACCGCGAGTGCATTTATGTGATGGTTCGAGACGTGTTTTGGATGACGTTGCAATCTTCCTTAAAAATGATTAAAAGCGGTAAAGTTAAAATGCACATAAGTTTAAAACATGTAATAAAATCAGATAATGGGTCAATTGTAACAGTTGAGCGACCGTGCTAGAACCACGGAACCCGTGAATGCCTAACACCTTCTCCCGGGTAAGCAGAATTCCTTACCCGAATTTTTGTGTTCGCGGATTGTAATACAGAGTCAATCTTTTCCTTGATTCGGGATTTAAATCGGTAACTTGGAATACCATAAAATTATCCCAAGTGGCGACCTAATTTATTTATAAAAACTAATCCCATTTTGATTGTCACTTTAATTGGAAAAAACTCCCTTTACACTCTTTTTTGGGGTGTAGTAAAAAAGGAGGTGTGACAACGGCCTTTTTAAAAACTTCTCCTAACTCATCACACCAAGAGTATTTAAAATAAACTAAGCACAAAAGCGCAACATCTTCACCTCAAGATTTGACTCACAAGTACCACACATTATTCACAACTCACTCACTTACTCTAACATAGAGGTCACTGACATTACCTTTTCTTCATGAATCAAGTGCGCACACACAACAAAAGAGAGTAGTTCCACACAATAAAATTTAAGAACACTTAGGAACTCAAGATAGAAAGAATTCACTCACTCTCAGAAATAACATTCATATACCACAAAAGATGCACAATAAGCTTGCTCGTAGTGTACTACTCCACTAATCGAGCTCATTCAAATCTAGGATCAATTAGGACTTTATTTCGTTGTAATGTAGGCTACGGGACGGGTAGGATATATTTAGATATAAGAGTGACTACACCTCCCTAAGCACTTTAATACATATACTTTAACATTCAAACCCAATACTTATGTCAAACCATAGCTCAGATTCACATCAATGTATATAACCCGATTCTTCTTTAAGCATACTTACATCAAGAAACACCTATATCACTTCTAAGACTGAACAAAACCACTATTTCACTTTGCAAACACATAGGGAAAGTTTTAAGCATCAAATGAAATGCACATGATATAACGAATCCTTACACACACATGGCACATAATTCACTCAGGATTGGTTTCATCAAGACACTCTAGTCAAAGCAGTTAAGCAAAGTTAAGATCATACAATTTAAGGTATTTATACAAGAGTCAAAAACTAAGCCTAAGAGTCACAACCAAAGTACTCGCTATTCTCAAAGAATAACAAAGTCAAGAGATATTGCTTAAATTTAAAATACAATACAATGGCTCCTATTCCTAAAAGAAAAACTAACTACACCCGGTTCAAATGAAACCCTTGGAAAAGGACCGTGATTTAAAGAAAAACCAAGGGGTAGTTGCTACACTACCTAGCAAAATAAATTATTTTTTGTTTTTTTTTCTTTAGACTTAAATCCCTCCAGAAAATTATCTAATAGATCCATCATCCTGAAAAGTCCAATCTTTTCTTCTTTTTTTTTACAAAAGAAAATTATTCAAATAAACTAATACAACTAAAATAGCATAGAAAGTCATCAAAAATTTCCTCACCCCACACTTAAAATTGTTCATTATCCCAATGCACACCATAACTAATAAAAGGGTAAAAGAGACTCCCCGGTAGGCCAAAGCCAAAGCACTAATAACTCATGAGGTACTCAGACTTCTCCCAAGCTTGGTTCTTTGTGCGGGTACCTCAAACTTAGTTCCAACCATTTGGTTTATTGTTACATCCTTACGATACTTTTTCTTTCCATGCTTCTAGAAAATAAAAACTAACACTATAAAATAATACAATTAAAAAAAATAAATTAAAAAAGCAACAAAGCTGGGTTGCCTCCCAACAAGCGATTGATTTAATGTTGCTGCACAACGCGAATCACTTTTTGCCTCCACCTCGAGCTTATGAATTGAACCCCAAGTTTTGATTCAAGCTTGTGATTATGGTCATAGGGAGGTGGAACGAATCTAACTGGCCAAGGAAATAATGTAATATTCTGCATTCTTTGGCCTTTGTATGAGGTATGTAATCCTGACTTTCTGGATAGAAGAATTCCAGATTATATGCACATTGTTCCTCATTCCTTGACACTTCAATTGGTTCGGATGATTCTATTTCCATATCATCATCCAAACATAATGTGGAAAAATGCTTGGAGTGTGGACCAATGCACTCAAACACATGAACTTCAGGACTTTCAACATCCTCAACATCAATAGTACTAGAGTCAAAAAAATTTGTGTCCTCAATGTCCTTGGCTGACTCTAGTCTCACTTCTTTAACATTAACATCCTCAAATTGTAGTTTGATAGGTTGTTGATGTTCTACCCTGACCTCCATAATTAATACCTCAAATTCATGATCTTCCTTGGCTATTATCATTAATATTGACTTGTTAAGCATTAAAAGCTCAAACGACTTGACTCAGTTGAGCCTCCAATTTGTGAATAATTGCCTCTTGCCTTTCTATCTGCAATTGATTTTCATTATTTTGTTTCAGAATGCACTTAAACATATCCTTGATCTCTTTCGGGTCTGCATTCCCAGGTTCTATATTCCTATTAATTTCACAAGAAAAGGTATAACCATCATAGTAAGGTGTTGGGAGAAGATATAAAGTATAAGCACAACCATTAAAGTGAACATGTTTACCACCACACACATTCCACAAATAAAATTGAGTTGGTGCACTTAACTCGCTCTCAGGAATATTTTGGTAATTTTTATACGGGTGGTTTCCTTCATAATATGTATGAGGATCAATGGTAGAACTATCTAAACCGAAATTTTCATAATTCTAAGATTCTCATATTTCTCAAATCAACAGTTATAAAAAAATACAAAAAAACAAAACTAAATAAAAGCTCAAACTTGAACCCTAGCAATATATACAGCTAACCCTACACCGTTAGTTCCCCCCCAACGACGCCAACATTTTCAAGCCCAACTCAAGTCCTAAGCAAATATAATCCGGTCTAAAAGTCCAGAGTCGAATCCCATAGATAACAAAGGCTTAGCTGTATCTATTTAATATCACTAAAAATAAAAGTCTGAACAATTTTCTAAATTATAAAGATTGAGATTTATATTTCTAACTAACTAATGAACAAATACTACAAAGTGGTAAAATTATCAACTAATGAGATAAAGGGTTGGAGACTAAATTAAGGAGGTCTAGAGTTATGATTTTTCAATTGTCGGAATCCTTCCCGCTATATTTTCTATAAAGTCGCCTAAGTATTCTCTACCAATCATGAGCGCTCTGGTTATCGTACCTCTCTCCCGGGTAATTACTACAATTTACTAGACGCACTCTCCCGAGTTACACTAACTGAATTTTGTTACAGCTCACTTAAATCGCACCCAAGGTTTCGTTAACCCTAATCTCACATTTAAACCTTTGGTTATTGATTACTCATATACGTCGGGATGATATTGTTCAACAACTATCTAAATATGCACTCTCTCCCGAGTAATACATACTAAATATGCACAGCTAATTGAGGGCCCTTCTATCAACCACAAGAATAATATAGTTGAACAAATAGAGAAAATACTACGGCTCAATTATTCAAAAAACTAACAAGAATTTATCCTACAAAATGTTCCATCAAAACCCTAGAAAAGAATTAGCTATTCATAATAGTATGCAAAAACACAATACTAGAGTTCATAACCAATAATGAAAATAGGAAGGAGGAAGTGAAAAACTTGTAGAAGAATCATCCGCCTTGCTCCCAGTGTGTTCTTGACTCCTTGGGTCGATTCCCCGGTCTCCTTACCCTCCATAGGTCAAAAGTATGTTAAAAGTGTGTCCAACCGCTTAAAAATATCATTTTTCCATGTATATATATCAAGTAGGGTGGGCCCCAGACAATTATACCTTCTCCTACATAAAAAGGACAATATTTCACGTCTGGACTGTCGCGGCCGCGGTCAAACCGCGGTATGAACGTGGTATATGGCAGGTATACTGCCTCAGTCCGCGATCGCGATTTCGACTGCGTTTTTCACCATTTTCCGTTTGGAATTTAGAAAAACATAAAATTTAAATATTGTAACCCTTTGAGTTAGCTTTCCAACCATATATTAAGGAGCCGAAATGAAGTTTTGAGCGAAAAGTTATGTACATTTTACTCAACAATATATATATCTCTCTCTCTCTCTCACTATATATATATATATATATATATATATATATATATATATATATATATATATATATATATATATATATATATATCGCAATATGCCTACTTAATTCTTCATTTTGTTGCTCTATCATCTGTTGATTCCCGAACATGGTCTCGGCTTAATTCCTTGGGCTTTTACTCAGACTTCAAAGCTCTAAATTACTTGAATTCATTCCATAATATCTATACAGCTCGAAATCACTCGTACAAGGCATAATATACACCGTTAGTGTAAAACACTAGCTACTAAAGCGCAAACTCAACTAAAGTACAGTAAATTAGAGTGTAATAATCGACTAAAATATATAATTGTAGCCTATCATCAGCTATGATTAGCTAGATCCACTAGCTAGAGTTGTGGCTCAACCCTAGTGTGGGTATTTGATAAGACTTGAGTTTTAAGGCTTGAATGTCTATGAGTGTTTGATATTTGGAATAATTTATTTTTTTCCATGTTGAATTAGTGGTTGCAAACACTAATTTATGCCTTTTTGACTTAGGCTCTTCTTGAGTAAGAGATCTTGAGTTTAGAAAAATTAGTCCAACAAGGAATTGTGGCGTATTCAAGAGATTGATAGCCCCAATTAAATGGTTATGCCTAGAGATAGTAATACCCGAGTTGAACCTAAATTGCTTGCACAAATAATCATACCAAGTTTGTCTTGAGAAAGTCAACTAAGGAAAAATCACTCAAATTACCGAAAGGTGTAGAGTGAGAAGTTCCGTGCATTGGTTATATCGTAATCCCAAACAAGACAACCTTGCCTTAGATTCGAGAACCCGTCAAGTATTCACCTAGTAGAAAGTCACTTCCCTAGTGCCTCTTTAACTAATTAGAAAATCCTACAAGCAATCATTCTTAGTTTAATTTAGCATACTATTAGCATTAATATTAGAAGTAAAAACCAACCAAAAGATGATTGGAAGAGTAATTAAGAGAAACACGCATCTCTAGTTTAGATAGGAATCCAATTCCCACTTCTAGCTCCATGTGGATTCGATCCCGACCATCTCGGGTAAAAGTTGCTTCGACCGTTCTCTCTACATTGTAGTGGTGTAGGATTGGCTCTGATCAGAGGGGTCTATGCATGTTTGTATTTGAGTGAGAAAGAGAAAGAGAAAGAGAAAGAGAAAGGGTTTAAGAGAGATTATGTGCCTGTTTTTTTTGTTGTTTCTAGTCCCGATCTCGCAAAGCCATAGGCACTTCGCTGACACTCTATTTCTTCTCTCTTTTGGTTCCGGTCTTGTGAATCTATGGGCACTTCGATGCCCATTCTATTTTCTTTTCTCTCTTTCGATCCTGGTCTTGCGAAGTAAGACACACTTTACTGCTTTCACAATTTTGCTCCTCAATTTTCTTGGTCTCCGTGTTGCCAAGCAAGCTTGGCTTTGCTACTGCCTCTACACATTGTTTTTTAATAACTTACAACTAGAAGAAAATAAGAAAATTGGTTTCCTCATAACAAGCGCTTGATTTAACATTGCAACACTATGAATTACAATAAAATCATGGGTTGCCTCCAAGGAAGTGCCATATTTAATGTCGTGGCACGATGCAAACTTTCTTTATTATACTTCGCTCACATATTGGGGTTCATCCAATTATATCACGTCTTCTCTACTTTTTTCACACTCATTTCAAGGTAGTGTTTTAGTCTTTCTCATTCACTACAAACTTGTTCATCCTATCCTCTGACTCAATTTCTACATCTCCAATTGAGAGCACCTGTACAACTCTGAATGGTCCCGACCATCTAGATTTCAGCTTATCCAGAAATCTTTTCAATTTGAGTATAACAATACCACGTCTCCATGTTTAAAATTTAGTTCAAGAATATTTTTGTCATTCATCATCTTCATTGTCTCCTTATATATCATTGTGCTCTCAAAAGCATAGTAACGAAACTCATCAAGCTCGTGTAACTATATGATTCTACCTGTACCCGTTATTTCCATCGAGATTCAACGCCTCAATGCCCAAAAAGCTCCATGCTCCAACTCCCCAGATAAGTGACACGCTTTTCCAAACACTAATTTATATGGATACATGCCAATTAGAGTTTTAAAAGCGGTACGATAGGCCTAGAGTGCATCATTTAACTTTTTCAACCAACCCGTTCTTGTAGCATTCATGGTCTTTATTAACACATTTATTATTTCTCTGTTCGACGCCTTCACTTGTCTGCTTGTTTGTGAATGATATGGTGTGGCAACCTTGTGGCTAACACCATATTTTTATAACAACTTTGTGAATGCTCGGTTTTAGAAATGAGAGCCTCCAACAATGATTATTGCCCTTCAGGTGCCAAATCGGGTAAATATGTTATTTTCTCAAAAAACCAATGACTCCCTTTGCATAATTTGAAGGGAGTGCCATAGCTTCTGCCTATTCTGACACATATTCCACAGATACAAGTATGTACTTGTTGCCATATGAGCTGACAAAAGGCCCCATGAAATCGATTCCACATACATCAAATTCTTCTACCTCCTGAAACTGGGTTCATGGGCATCTTATGTCGGCGGGAAATATTCCCGGTCCGTTGGCATTCATCATAACCCTTCAATAGAGGTGTTCATCTTTGAACAATGTCGGCCAGTAGAAGCCCGACTCCAACACTTTTGCAGCTGTCCTTTCTCTCCCGAAATGGCCACCATGTGGGGATACGTGACAAGTCGGTAAAATAGAAGATTGGTCTATCTCGAGGATACATCTCCAAATCATGTTATCAACACAACTTGAACAGATAAGGCTCACCCCAATAATATGTGTGAAAGTCACGGAAGAACTTTTACTTCTGAACAAAGGAAATATCATAAGGGACAATACCGCTTGCTAGGTAGTTTGCAATATCTGCAAACCATGGCGCTACCTCAAGGCTAGAGGATAATAATTGTTCATCCGGGAAAGTGTTCGCGATATCTTCCACCTCAACCTTCTTCTTTGCTCCTTCCATTCTAGAAATGTGATCATCTACTTGGTTCATCATTCCCTTTTGGTCACGAATTTCAAAGATAAATTCTTGGAGTAGTAACATCCATCAAATCAGGAGCGACTTTGACTCCTTTTTCTCAATTAGGTACCTGAGAGCAGCATGGTCAGTATAAACAATTACCTTTGAGCCAATCAAGTATGACCTGAATTTGTCAAATATGAACACCACTGCTAGATTCTCCTTCTCGATCACTGTGTAATTTAGTTAGGCACAACTGAAGGTTCTACTTGCATAGTAGATTGGATACATGACTTTATCTTTTTGTTTTCCAAGAACTACTTCCACATTATAGTCACTTACATCACACATCAGCTCAAAAGGTTGCTCCTACTCAGGTGCCACTATGATTGGTGCAGTCACCAGCCTTTTCTTTAACTCCTCAAAAGCTACCTTGCAGTCATCAGAAAGCACAAAAAGGTGATCTCTTTCAAGCAATTTACACAGAGGGTTAGCAATTTTAAAATATCTTTTTTAAACTGCCTATAGAAGCCGGCATGACTAAGGAAACTTCTTATGGCCCTGACGATAGTGGGTGGAGGAAACTTCACAATTACATCAATCTTAGCTCGGTCCACCTCAATGCCCTTACTTGACACTAGGTGTCCCTAGACTATACTTTCATGTACCATAAAATGATACTTTTCCTAGTTTAGCACTAGATTAGTCTCCATACATCTCTGCAACACTTTTTTCAGATTCCTAAGGCATTCCTCAAACGAGTTTCCCACCAATGAGAAATCATCCATGAAAACCTCCATTATGTCTACAACATCTGTGAAGATAGCCATCATGAACCTTTGGAATATGGTAGGTACATTGCATTTCATAGGTCAAACGACATTCTCCCAATAGCATATATGCCATATAGATAGGTGAATGGCATTTTCTCTCTATCCTCTAGGGAAATATAGATTTGATTACACCCCGAGTACCCATTCAGGAAGTAAAAGGGGGACCTCCTTACCAATTTATCTAACATTTGATCAATGAATTGCAGGGGTAAATGGTCTTTTCAGGTGGCCTTGTTCAACCATTTGTAATCCATACAGATTCGTCATTGAGATCGGCTCATTTGTCTCATTTTGCACTACAGTCATTCCACTCTTATTTGACACACATTGAACTGGGCTGACCCAGTTTCTGTCAGAGATGGGGAAGAAGATTCTCGCATCTAACTACTTAATCACTTCTTTCTTCTCTACTTCTTTCATGTTGGAGTTTAGCCTTCTTTGATATTCTCTGGAAGGCTTGTTCCCATCTTCTAGTAAAATCTTATGCATACAAAACATTGGGCTGGTAGCCTTTATGTCTGCAATAGTCCACCCATTTGCAGTCTTGCGATCCTTCAAAACCTGTAAATGTTGTTCTGCATGCACATCTAACAAACTAGATGAGATAATAATAGGTAATGATGTCCAAGGTAGCAAGAAAGCATACCTAAAGTGAGACGGTAACAGTTTTAGCTCCAACTGTGGTGGCTCTTCAATTGATGGTTTAGCGGGAGGGGTCTTTCTTTCTTTTAAGTGTAAAATCTTGAATTCAAGCCTCTCTTTTCCAGTACCCTTGGCCTTCAAGGTCCAAAACCCATTCGTCTTTTGCATTAGTGCCTCATCTTCCTCCTATAGAATCACATCAACATCTTCAATTAGAGAGCAATTAGCAAGCTCACTGGGTCGCCGCATAGACTTCTGTATGTTGAACGTTATTTCTTTATTGCTTACTCTCATCTTTAGCTCCCCAGTTTCACCATCAATCAGACCTCTCCTTGTGGCAAAAAATGGCCTTCCCAAAATTAGGGGAATCTCCTCGTCAATCTAGCAGTCCAGAATGACAAAATCTGCTAGATACACAAGCGTTCCTATACCTGATGGCTTCTTCACTATTCGGTCGGCTAGCTGTAGTAACATGAATGCGGGCCTTGCTATTCTTATGCCTATCCTTTTATAGATAGACAAGGGCATCAAATTTATGCTCGTCCCAAAATCACACAATGCCTTAGCAAACACATAGCTACCTATGATGCACGAAATTATGAAACTCCCTAGGTCAGATAGCTTCTTGGCTATGAGTCTTGTCATAAAAACACTACAGGTCTGAGTCAGTGTAACAGTTTCCAAGTCTTCAAAGTCAAACTTGCGAGACATCAAATCATTCGTCGTTTTTGCGTAATCGGGCATCTCCCTCAAGGCATCAATCAATGAGATGTTCACCTAAATATGCTTCAACATCTCCATAAATTTCTTGTATTGCTCATCATTCTGATATTTTGCTGACCTCTGCGGGAAAGGTTCTAGAGGACGCTTCTTTCCCATGGCTTGAGTTAGATCCTGCTGAGGCACCTTTTCTAATGCCTTATCTTTCACTTTATCAATCTCCTTCGCAACCTCTTTTTCTTTGTTTAATTCCTCCTAGGCTGGTTGCACTGTTACTTCTACTAGCTCAGTTGACACATCTACCTCAATTGGTACTGTCACAAGTATCTAAGTTAGGCGACTCTCGCAAGAAATTTCTTGCTCTAAATCATTATCTCTACCATTTCTCAAACTCACTGCCATCAGCTACTTCTGGCCCTGCTCTTTTGTTTTAACATATATGTCTACAGGTAATGTCCCTTGAGGATAATTTTTAAGGGGCATGGATATTTGCCCTAGTTGAATCTCAATGCCCTTGATAGTTGAGTCGTATGATACTACCTTTTTGTGCATCTGGTGTGTCTTTTCTTGCATCTGGTAGACCCTTTCTTCCATTTGTTGATAAGCTAGCTATTGATTTTGCTAATTGTACCCATGTTGCCTTTGATAAGTCACACCCTGACCCTGTGGTCGTATATCTCCAGGATTATTATCATTATTGTACTACTGTTGTGCTAGACTATATAGTTGATTCCACTATCCCCAAGTCTGACCACCTTGCCTTTGCCCCCCATAGTTTCCGACATTGTTCTTATTGTCTTGATAGTTCTCATTGTCACTTTTACCAATCTACGAGCACACATATGACTGATTAATGCATGGTGTGTATAATCTTCCATTTGTCATGTCAACTATGTGCACCTGTTTTTTCTTTTGGCAATCCACTAGGCAAATGCCTAGGGTTAGTTTTCATTAATAAAAAGAAAATGAAAATTACAACAAATAGGAAAATAAGATAAGGAGGGAGACACCAGTATTGTTACCTATATAACAATATCCGGCGGAAACCTTACCTTATTAATCCTATCGAGGCCCGAAAAAGCCTCAAGATCAAAAAATCAAGAAAAACAAAAAATAAAGAAAATCAAATACAAACATGATCATCACAGAGTTTATAACGAACTCTGTGATGATAATACACCGATAACTACTAATGTGGTGGTAAAGAAAGAGGATAAGTTGCTTTCTTTTCTCCATATTTATGATCAATTTTCACCATATGGCTTTAAAATTCACGCTTGTTTCTCGAACGATTAGGCTTTGTAACAGATGGTTGCATGACTTGTTTTTGCTTTGTGATTCTCATCGGGGGTCTCCGTATGTTAGCGTCTTCACACATCCTGCCATCACCACTTCTATCTCTTTCACGAGATTTCTTACTTGTTTTACTATGCATTGGTGATAAATCTCCATTTCTTGACGCTTCCGCTCGACAATGCGATAAGATATCTTCTTCCTCCCCTTCTTCATATATATGTCTTCCTATCTCCTGTTTTAGAAAATTTCTATTTTGGTGATTGACTTCTGAAGCAGTTAACACAATCTTTTGTTGTCCCTTCCCCAAAAATGTGATTAAATTAATTGGTACAATCTGATTCTGGGCAGCTATAGGCAGTGATGTTGCGATTCGATTAGCAGCTGAAGTTTCTCCCGGTTTTGTATTATTTCTTGGAAAAAATACTGGAGCATTATGGTTCAAATTGGTGCTTCTGTTTGCTACTGTTTGCATATTAGCAGTACACTTAACTGTCGCTAACTTCCTTTGAGTTATGAACTGATCCTCACTGTCCTCTCCAGCTGTGTCGTCCTCAAAATCTTGGTCATCGTCTGAAGACGAAAAAGCAGCAAATCCTTCTCCCCAGCCCTCCTCGTCGTCATAATCTCATTGGTATTTCCACAATTTTGATTTAATGACCATGTCCCTCATGTTAAAAAATAGTTGCTTGTTATTTCCAGTGGAAGTTGATGGTATTCCATAATCTTTGAAAGTTGTCTCGACATGTGTAGTGGAAGAAGGTGTGTTTGGCGAAAACTGAACATTGGCCATCTGCCTAATCTGTCCAGTGAAGATTGCTTCCTTATTGTCGACTTTTAAAAGTGCAGTAACTGAGTTTGGAGATGTATGTAAAGCTGGACTCTTATCTACACAGTGTTAGGATTTTGGAATCTGAAACCTCCCCCTAAGTAGCATTTGCTTGATTAACCTGCATTGTGTTCTTGTTGCTTGTATTCTACAAAGTATGTTGCTGTTCAGTTAGCATATCTTCTTAAATTTTTGTGTTGTCAGCTTCTGTCCTCAGATGGATCAGTAGGATATAAATTGGATATCTTTTTTTCAGACACAACAGCAGCAGCTAAAATCATTAGAACTGAACATGCCGTTATGCAATGTTGGGCAGAAGCATCTTTTGGCCTTTGGAGAGCTTCTGCAGAAGTACCATTTGAAGCAGATAAGGATTGAGTTACATCAATGAGTAATTCCCTGGCCTCTCCTCCTAGCTGCTGTACATTGCAGCATTGATTTTAATCTTTGGATTCAACTGTTTTGGTATGCTCAGAAGTAACTAAAACTGTTTTTGGATTCAGCTGTAATGTCACACCCTCCAGATCATTCACCTGACCAGTCTGAATACAATAAGAAGCATTATCTGCAGTAGACTGCAATGCCCCAGCATTAGAAACAGGTACATCTGTGGAAGGCTTAGAAGGCCCTTTTTCCATCTTCAATATCTCCTCCATCGACTCAACTGAAATTGCTGCCTAAGTTGTATCCTCTCTCCTAGTTGTAGCTCCATCGGCATGACTATGTATTGGAAGTATAGAATCCAACTTTGGCTCTAAAGAAACTGCAGTGACTGCTTCATTAAGCAATGATCTATTGAGCATTTTGATCCTTGTCCTGTGTTAAATTCTCCTGTGGTTCAACAGATACAACAATTGGTTTATTCTGCATCAAGTGCTGCTGCTCGATGGCTTTACTCTGCACTGAGGAGTTTATCCAGAAGTGGTCTGTCCTTTTTGCATTTTCATCTGCTGGTATACTAGATACATCAGAAGGTTTCAGATTTGATGCCACCATAGCTGACTGTTTTTCAGACAAAACATTTTTAGGAGACTGCAGTTGAAAATTAGATGAAGCTTTACTAAGAGGTGCACCATGAAAATTTGCAATTGAAAGTTTTGTAGCATCATTTTGCACAGAGGAGTCTGTCAACACCAGGATTGGCCTTTTTGCATTTTCACCTGTAGATATACCTGACGCATCAATAGGAGACTGCACTGAAGCATTGGACCATATCCTAGACACTGCAGTAACTGCCTCAGTAGTTGACATACTGTGTTCTGTTTGGACCACATCAGGATTTGGAATTCTTTGAATCAATTCAATCACAGCATCCTGGTGATCACATCCATCTCGATCTTCAGGACAACTTGGAACTGCAGAAACTGTCTGTGTTGGCTTTTCCTGTGGTTCAACTGATACAGCAATTGGATTGTTCTGGATCAAGTGCTGTTGCTGTATGGCCTTATCTAGTACAGAAGAGTCTGTCAAGACCAGGTCTGACCCTTTTGCATTTTCATCTGCTGATGTTTGTCCATCAATCGCATTAGGTAGAACCCCTTCAATTCAACGTCCTGCAATATTAGCATTCAAGTACTCCCTAGCATCACCTCTTAATTTAGCCAAGTTGTCCCGTCCTTCAGGTTCACCAACGTGACCTACTTGTTCATGTAAGTCGTCTGAACTCCAACGACAAGATTTAACATCATGTTCTTGATGATTGCAACACGTGCAGTATTTTGGTAAATTATCGAATACAATCTGCTGGTCGTATTCAACAATTATTCCAGATTTCTTATCTACTATCTTGATCTTAGTTTTCTTTGGATGCTTGTCGAGTAAATTAATCAAGACTTTAACTCGAGCCCTACTAGGTCGAGTGAAGACCTTTATAGCCATAATTCTTCCCCCGGTTCTACCTTTCTTGAGTAGCCTTATCTACTGCAATAGGTTTTCTCACAACAAATGCGATGGACAGTAATGACTTTTCTGCGAAGAAATTTGCTCGCAGTTCTGGAAAAGAAATCCAAGTAACGGCTTTTGAAGTTTCTTCACGGCGGGGTTAAATCCCATTGTCCATGGGAATGTCCGGAAGAAGAACTCATCACCTTTTGACTTAACATAACCAGATTTTTTTACAATGCATTAGCAAAATCTTCAAATAGATTGAATCTTACCAAAATATGTCGCAATTCTAGCTGTCCAATGTTGCAATTGCCTTTGACGTCGAAATGTTTTGGTAAAATCCGACGCAGCTCCTGAAGTTCTGGCTTTCCATATGAGAATTTAACAATAACTGCTTGATGAAGACCTTCCTCCCTGGTGAATGAATTTACTTCTTCTACTGTGAATTCAACAGTAGGATTTCCTTGCTCAATCGTAACAGGACAAAGTTCCAGATTTGGAATTTTTGCGACAGATTTTTGTCCAGCAAGCAGCGATGCATATGACTGTTCTGTCCATGAATAGATTGATTTTCTGAATTGATATGACCAACCTCTCCCACAGCCAGATGCTGGGGAGAGGTCGTAACATCCATAGTTGCGATTTACTTCAGAATAGTTCCACCATATCCATTCAACGATGCTGCTACAAGAAACTGAAAAGAAATGTCGAAGCTACAGAAGCTTTAACAATTTCTTATGATCTGTTCTTGTATATAGTAGGAAGCTCTATCCAAACAAATAAAATCAAAAATCCGTAAGCTTCACATCACAAGGAAGAAAGTTTTTAAATTGTGAATTCGAATGAACAGTATGAAGAATTACTAAATTCAAGATCTGTTGCGTTTGGATTAAGATTTTGGAATAAAATCAAAGGAAGGTGTTCGCCACAAGAAGGAGTTTGTAGTGACACCAAAATTGTGGCAGTCCACCACCGGATTCTGGCGATATGCCCGATGAATAGTAACGGCAATACTATTCACAGAGAATCCTGAGTTCGAACTGTTCCAACTTCATGTGCACCTGCTTTTGGCCTGACTCATCAATCTTTTTTGGTGAGGATACAATTGATATCATAGTAGCCATATTCTCAACCATGGAGTTATTTGGTTCTAGAGCTACTAAGTAAACTACATGAGTGATTGTGGAGTCCCTTGTCATCCATAATGAGTTTTGAGATATTTTATCAAGTAAGACCGTACATTCTCTAAAGTATTTGCTAAAAAATGCTCCACCTACTGAAGCATCAATATTGGCCTTCAAGTTGCCTGCAGATCCTATGTAGAACCTTTGCCCCAACATCTCATCAGGAATGTCATAGTTTGGACATTTGACCAACATCCCCTTGAACCTCTTCCACATTTCTTGCAGTTTTTCAGTTGGTTTCTATATGAAGCTTAATATCCCATCCACTTGCTTGGTAGTCTTATTAGGTGCGAATAATGTGTTCAAAAACTGCTTGACTAATTCCTTCTAAGTAGTGATGGAGTTTATGGGGAGAGAACAGAGCCAAGTCTGAGCCTCCCCCGTCACTAAGAATGGAAACAACAACAACCTTATTGCTTTCGGTGTCACGTTCGGTTGCCTTTCCGTTACACCAATCGATAGGAAATTATTCAGATGCTGTTATAGATTTTAAATGTAAGACCCCGAGAACAATCCCCTGTTCTGCAACAAATGTAGCATGTTGTTAGTGATTTGAAATGATTCCACTTGTATATGAGAGACTGCAATTGCAGTTGCTAGATTTTCAAAGGTGAACTGTGCCCAATCACATAGGGCTGCTTTTGGCATAAGAGATGCCACACCCTGATTGTTTAGGTCATCCCCATTATTTTGGTTATTTTGATTGTCCAGAATGTCACCCATGTCTACTTCAATTTGTTCTCTTGGGTGCAGATGTTGTTTGTTTTTCCTATTCTCATAATTTACTGCCTTGAAAGCTTTTTCAGGGTATGGTAATGCTTCAAATAATTCATCAGTTCTTGGGTAGTTTCTAGGCATGCACCTGTAATGCACTAGACAACAAAGATTAGAGTTTCAATGTAATGAAACTAAAGTCGGGAAAGTTGACTAAACAAAGAATCCAAACTATTCTTCTTGATGTAATTAATAACACCGTTAATTTTTAGGTAATGACACCAAATTTAATCATGCCCAATTATGCCTCCTAAGAGGTCTAGCAGTCATTACATTTATAATCTGGTTTACAAGCCCAGAGTCGAACCCCACGAGTAATTAACCTACTATTCACAACCACTAGTTTTGCAATAATTCAAGTAATCAACCTTTATAAATATTGAACAATGAGTTAAATGTTTACTAACTAAGAGAAAAGTATTTAAAATGCAGTAATTTACAACTAACAGTGCAAATATTGTAGACAAGATTGAAATAGTCTAGGGTTTTGATTTCCCCTAGTGTTGGAATCTCCCCCGCTATATTTCTTATAAATTCACCCAAATATTCTATAACGATCGTGAGTACTTTAGGTGTCCTACCTCTCTCTCGAGCGACTACCATAATTTACTCGATCCTAGCTATTCTTCTTGCTGTAATTAATAACACCATTAATTCTTCGGCAAATATGTCAAATTTGATCACGCCCAACTATGCTTCCTAAGAGGTATAGCGGTCATTGCAAATATAATCTGGTTTACAAGTCCAGAGTCGAAGGCCACGAGGAATTAACCTAATAATCACAGTCACTAGTTTCACAATAATCCAAGTAATAACTAACCTTCATAAATATTGAACAATGACTTGAGTGTTTACTATCAAAGAGAAAAGTGTTTAAAATGCAGTAATTTATAACTAACAGCACAAATATTGTAGACAAGATTGAAAAAGTCTAGGGTTTTGATTTCCCTTATCGTCGAAATCTCCCCCGCTATGTTTCTTATAAATTCACCCAAATATTCTCTATCTATCGTGAGTAATTTAGGTGTTGTAGCTCTCTCTCAAGCAACTACCATAATTTACTCGACGTATTCTGTCGAACTACGCTAGGTTGCACTAATTTCACCGCTCACTACGATCACACCAAGATTCCGTTATCTCTAATTACGACATTAAACCCTCAATATTGATCTCTCAAATACAGAAGTGGTGTTGTTCAATAACTACTTAAATACACACTCTCTATTGAGTGTGCATACTAAATAAGCATAGTGAATTTAGGGCCCTTCATTGTCACGACCCAAACCCAGACTCAATCGTGATGGTGCCTCTCATGGGGATAAGTACATCCAACTAAATTCAATTCATCCTTTTAAAACAGTTGAACAGTTCA
The DNA here is from genome assembly GCA_034376525.1 of Nicotiana benthamiana. NCBI lineage: Eukaryota > Viridiplantae > Streptophyta > Magnoliopsida > Solanales > Solanaceae > Nicotiana > Nicotiana benthamiana. The sequence goes on from CM067330.1 coordinate 87,856,114, forward strand.
TACGAAGTTTAAATATGATTTAATGACAATAATTAGGGGAAGTACAACCCGACATAACACAAATCGGGGTGTCATAAGTCACGAGCATCTATTAAGATATGAATACAACTATGAAGTCTGAAATGTACAAAATAGGAATGATAAACAAAGGAAAATAAGTGGTTTTAGCCCTTATAAAAAGAAAACTGATTCTTGAACCCGCCCTCGCTCATGTCACTTCGAGGTACTGCAGAAAAAAAAACAGCAAAATCAGATCCAATTTATCGTAATCGATTAGTTAACATGTTGGTTAACCGTATTCTGAAACACGGAAATACTGCAAACGCTGGTAGTCACCTCGCTAGACTCCGATAACTTAGCCTCTGATCAGCTTAAAACCCGCTACCGGGGGAAACAAGTACTTGCATCTGCACGCGAGGTGCAGGGAGCAAAGTGAGTACTCCAACTCAGTGAGTAATAAAGGTAAATAATAACTTAATAGTAAGAAATCACGTCAGGCAAATCATCATGACGTATAGAAGCAGTATAAAACTCCTTGAGAAAAGCAATAAAGCTGTGAAACCTTTAGAAGACATCTTAACTCAGTTTAAACATCATTTGAAAATGACATTTTAAACAGTTATGCAAAAAAATTAGTGCAGATAAGCACAAAAATCCGCCCCTCGGGCACAACACTCACTCAACAGATAATGCTAGGCAATTAGTATATACCCTGTGTAGTAACACAGAGAACAGATAATGGCAGAAAAATGCAATAAGGTAAACACATAGATCAATATCATATAGTAACTGTTGCGCTGTGCAACCCGATCCATATATCGCTGCGGCGTGCATCCTAATCCATACATCATGACGATGCTCACTGGGGGTGTGCAGGCTCTAGGAGGGGCCCCTTACAGCCCAAACACAATTATCAAGCCATCTCATAGAATTAAATCCATACCCTCGACCTCATATCGGTACCAGTATAACATTGTTGCAGCTCGCAGCTCGATCCCATAGTATCCTCACAACACAGGCCCTCGGCCTCACTCAGTCAGATAAAAATCACCACAAGCCCCCCAGGAATTTGTAAAATGGTAGTTCTCAGCCCAAAAACATCATTAGAAATACCGTTAAAGTCTCAACTGAGTAAAATGGCTGAATTATAAAACAGTGAGATCAGCATGACTGAGTTCAAGCAATAAGTCAAAACAGTGAGGAAACACTAATAATAATCCCCGGAGCGTTCAAATAGTTGGCACGAAGCCCAAATAAGGCAATCAACCCAGATCGTGATGATAACAAGTAAGCTTCAGTCAAATATATGGTAAAATCATCAAGCGAGACGGACCAAGTCACAATCCCCAATGGTGCTCTACCATACGCTCGCTATCCGGCGTGCAAGTCACCTCAATATAGCATTACGATGTGCAATCCGTGATTTTAAACCCTTAGGATATCATTTACAATTATTACTCACCTTGAACCGGCGAAATCTCTAGCCTGTGATGCCTTTGCCCCTCGAATTGGACTCCACACACATTGAATCTATCAAAAATCAAAGCGAATACATCACAATATGCTAAGGGAACAAAGCCCAAGTGAAAACAACTAATAACGGGCACAAATCCCAAAATTACCAAAACCCGAGCCTCAGACTCACTTCTTTAAACTCAGAAATTTTCACATTATTAGATTCATGATCTCCTCACAAGTTCATACATACCAAAAGTTCTCAAATCCGACCTCAAATGGTCCTTCAAATCCCAATTCAAAAGTCCAATTTCTCAAGCCCTAGTTCTTCAAATTTTAGGCTTAGTTTCCATTAATTTCTAGGTGGATTTCACAATAAAAACGAGTTTTAAGTTCAAAAATCTTACCTCCGGGTGTTATCTATGAATCCCTCTTCAATTCCCCTCAAGAAGCTCCGAAATCGCCCAGAAATGGTGAAAGTTTGCTCCAAAATCGCAGACAAGAGCTACTAAAACATTCTGCCCAGGCTTTAAAAGCCTTCTTCGCGAATGCGGTCCATCTCTCGCGAATGCATAGCACAAAATTATGCTGACCGTCTTTTACCTTACGCGAACGCAACATGCCTGTCGCTAATGCACTGCTTCCACAGTTTTGAACTTCGCGAATGCATTATCTTCCATGCGAACGCATTCGCTTCCATGCGAATGCGATGAATATCTCACCATCAGCCCCAAAACCTCTTTCTCGATCGCGTATCCACACTTGCGAACGCGATGCAGCCTCTCTCAAACCTTCGCGAATGCAACATGGACCCTCGCAAATGCGATGCTGACAATTCTCGGCCCTTCGCAAATGCGAGATCCTCTTCGCAAATGCAAAGGCCAAAAATGCCTGCAACTGACCTACCATTTTTCTGAAGTTCTCAAAACATGCAATTGATCCGCTAAGCCTCCCGAAACACACCCGAGGACCTCAGGACCTCAACCAAACCTACCAACATTACCCATAACGTCATTCAAACTTGTTCCAATCATCAAAACACCTCAAACAACATTAAATGACTCAAAACTCATCGAATTCAAGCCTAAGTTTCCAAAAACTTCTGAAATACACTTTCGATAAAAAACCTGACTAAACGACGTCCGATTGACCTGAGGCTACTGCAGCTCTGAAAATTACATTCCGACTCCCGGATCAAAATCTCGCCTTCCAACCGAAAATCACCAAAATCTCAACTACGTCAATTCAAGCCAAATTCTACTCCGAACCTCCAAAACCAATTCCGATCATGCTCATAAGTCATAAAACATCCAACGAATCTAAACAAATCATAAAAATTCCGATACGAGCTCATACACACATAAGTCAACTCTTGGTCAAACCTTTCAAATTCAAAGCCTTCAACTAAGACTCTTCTTTCAAATTCATTCCGATTTTTCTTGAAAACCAAAACCAACGATCTACATCATCTATAATACATTACGCGAGGCAAGTCATGCCTAGGAACTAGCGATCAAAGTGCAAAATCTCAAAACGATTTGTCGGGTCGTTACATCCTCCCCCACTTAAACACGAGTTCGTCCTCGAACGTTCCCAGAGTTGTTCTAGAAGCCAACCAATAGCTGAATAACCTTACCCAGCATATACCCGGGGGTAATCCCACGTCACCCTATCTCATATACGTCCGATAATTCATAGAAACTGAAATTACACAACTCAATCTAGCCCATGAATCATAGAACCACATTTTCACTTCTGAAACCATCGCCACGATCAAAACCTCACACCGATACTCTTAATAGGCCTGAACCAGTTGTAATAGCCCATGCCTGCAACCTCGGGTACAATTATATGATATACCACATAACTCAAACACATGTAGTGAAGCTTCCATTCATAGCAGCTGCTCACCATATCCAAATACCGATAGAAACCTCTTATCAGCTAAGGTCTCATTCCAATAATTTCATATACTTCCTACGATAAATGAAACACGCAATAAACCATAACCTCTCCTCAGATCAAATCACGAAGCCATTTCTCCTCTCGCAATTACCATAGCAGAATTTTTTTCCCAAGCCGAACCTCAATATTATCCTTCCAACTAGCTGAAATCAAATTCGTTCTTATTCATTAATGATCCCACCGATATCCTCTAATCCAACACACCACCCTAGTGACATAACACATCAATACAGGCATAAGCCACAACTTGTGTAACTACGCGCACCAATAAGCAACAGTCTGAACATACTCAAATCATGAACATGATTCAATTGAAAGAGATGTAGCTCAAGCTTGCCGGTGCCACCACAACACAAAGCTGAGTACATGTCTCATAACATAGATTAAAACATGCGAATCTAACTCACAAGGTCATATCTCCACACAGCTTCACTGCAATGTGCAATCCTATCTAAACATCGCTCCACATGAGACACCTCAAGTCACCATGCTCAAAATTGACAACCACGCACATTTTGATGTCGGGAACCGAAACAAATCATTACGACCACGGTGAAGCAAGTAACATATACCATGCAAACTCGATAGAACATAACCAATACGCCATTCACCGAGCAACACCCAATTACTCTTCCCGCTCGACTTCTACTATGAATCCCAACAGAACCGCACCATATGTGCCCATATACAACAAATCATAACGTCTCGCCACACAGAAAGGCAACTTATGGATCTCTCAGATAACTAATAAGCTGAATAATGGTTGAATCAACCTATCCCTCAACAATACAATTTGGGCCAACCAAGCCGACTTAAGCTAGAACACGCTCCACATTGGCCTGCCAACAAACTCATTACTAAGGACACCTGAAGATGTTCCATAAACTACCATAACTCCTGTCGGTGCCATACGATAGGGTGCCCGACACCAAATCAATACCGAAATCGACAAATCTGCCCGATGACATGCCTGGCCACAAGAAACACATTCGAAAAAGTCCTTCACCACCGGAACTGAATCAATATGAGGAGCCTTAGCACTGACACCCATCACAAGAACCCAAATAAGTAGGACAATCCTTCCAAGCCGTCCGCTGGGTCTTCGAAGTGTAAAACCACTCTACTAGAACATAATCCGACGCACCTTGCCACTCAACCCGTGGCATTTCCGGCATAGCCCACAGCACAATAGTCCAGAATAACCCAACGCGGAGACAACCAGTCTAGACCTAATATCACATCCAAAATCTAACATACCAAACAAAGAAAGATCCAATCAGGTTTCCAAATCTTGGTAGTCACTAAAACGGTACTAATACACCCGATCTACAATAACAACATAGCCTGAATCTCCAAATCCACACGGCACATGAATCACCATATCCTATCCCAATTTCGGTCCGAATATATGCCACACCTCTAATACCCAATCATTCCATGATAGATACTCTAACATTTCCCTGTGCCACCCAGCAAACCCGAATATCACTAGTTGATCTAACAAGAAGGTGCTGCAATACCAACTTGATCACATTGCCCTTTTACTGAAACATAGACTCTCGTCAAATCATTTCCAAGTAGCAGTACCATTTCCTTAATCATCTGAGGCTACCTGCTGCCTAAGAGTTTTTTTGAAGTCCCCTTGAAAACTGAATTGTAACCCATCCAGCCAAGAACTTCCATTGATCCTATCTAGAAGAAAATCACTATGCATCGCATGCTTCTCACACTCGTAGAAAATACACGTCTCCAACCACAGTAGAAATCAACAAGAACTCTCTCAATTCCATTTGCACAAACTAAACCGCCACGACCGAATCCTTCTAACTATACAAAGCTAAGAAAGCCATTAAAACCCAAGGGCATTGCTGCGAAATACATGTACGAACATTAAATTGTCATATTCGAAAGAACCTCACTCTAAAGAAAAGTAAAAATCAATAAGTTCACAATCAGGCCCCTCAGGCAAACATCACTCATGTGCATGCATACATCTATCTACCCTCGGGCTAGCCTCTCAGTCACTCGTGACTCAACTACTACCATTCAACGCTCAAACTCAGCACTCACGCTCAATAGGTACCATATAGTAACCGTTGCGGCGCGCAGCTCGATCTATATATTGTTGCAGTGTGCATGCTGATTCATATATATAGTCGACTGCACTCACTGGGGTGTGCAGACTCCGGAGGGGCTCCTACAGCCCAAACACTATATCGTTGCGACATGCAGACCGATCCATATAAGTATCGTTGCAGCGACCCGATCCGTATACATATATATATATATATATATATATATATATATATACATATATATATACATATATATATATATATATATACATACATATATATATACATACATATATATATATATATATATATACATATATATATATATATATATATATATATATATATTGCTATGGATTCCAGCCCAATCCAAAGATATATAATCCTCACAACTAGGCCCTCAGCCTTTCTTAGTCATTAACCTCACCATCAGACTCTCAGTCTATCTTAGTAATCAATCTCACCATCAGACCCTCGGTCTATCTTAGTAAAACTGGGAACTCACCCCAAAAAAAGTTTTCACACTTTTAAGAATATAGTGACAAAGCCAGATTTGAGTAATAAACAGGTAAAACATGAGTGAGAATATGATTTCAAACAAGTAGAGTGAGGAAAGATAGTAAAAATTCTCCTAAGGTCACAACAAGTTAGCACAAAGCCCCAAATATGACATACAACCCAACATATAATAAAACATCAAATAATTAACTATCAAACACGCATTAAAATAATCGTTCGGGATGGACTAGGTCACAATCCCCAGCTGTGCTCTAGCCCACGCTCGTCATCTAGCATTTAAGTCACCTCAAAGTAACGCAACAGCGTGTAATCTGAGGTTTCAAACACTCAGGACAGTATTTACAGTCATTACTTACCTCGATTTGGCTAGATCTCTAGCTCGCAACGCCTTTGCCCCTCAAATCGACCTCCACGTGCGTTGAATCTAGTCATAGTTAATTCAATTTGGTCAATACAATTATAGGAATTAATTCCATATGAAAATACTAATTTTCCAATAAAATCCAAAACATAACTCAAAATTTCTCATGGGGCCCACATCTCGAAATCCGACGAAACTCATAAAATCCGACAAACCTATTCAATCACAAGTCTAACCATACCAAAATTACTAATTTTCGATAATATTTCGACCTTCAAATCCTCAAATATATCCAAGAGGGTTTTCAAACATTTCCAACTTAAAATCACCAATTACATGTTAAATATAACAATGGATTCGGGTAATCTAACCAAAATTGAGTTAAGAACACTTACCCTGATGTTTTTTATGAAAATCTCTCGAAAAATTGCCTCACCCGAGCTCCCTTGGTCCAAAAATGGAAGAGTGAGAAGTGTTTGGGCTTTATTCTGCTGCCCAGGGATTTGTTTTTCACGTTCGCGGTCCCCCTCTCGCGTTCGCGAAGAACAAAATTTTCAAAACTCATTTTCCAAACTCTTCTCGAATATCCTTTAGTATAATAGCCATAACTTTTTCTTCAAATCTCCAAATAACTATTATAATATGTTTCTTGAAACTAGATTTAAATAGCTACAACTTTTATTTTTGAATCATCTCAAAATTCATTGTAAATTGAGAGATACGAGCCTCTGAAGTAAGACCTGCGCAACAGAATTTCTTTTTCTTTGCAACGCGAGGCTCTCTTCGCGAACGCGAATAACAAAATCCCATAAACCAATCCTTCTTGGCGAACGTGAGGGGATCCTCGTGGATGCGAAGAACAATATTAGATACTAGCTACAACTATTTCAAAACAGTTCGAAATGATCCGAAACACACTCGAGGCCCTCAGGACCCCAACCAAACACGCCAACATATCCCATATCATTATTCAAACTTGTTCCAATCTTCATAACACTCAAAATAATATTAAAACACTAAAGTTGTATCGGATTCAAGCCTAAGAATTTTAAGAACTTCCAAATTCTATTTTTGATTAAAAACCCCAACCAAACCATGTCCGAATGAACTGAAATTTTACACACACATCCCAATTGACATAACGAGGCTACTGCAACTCTCTGAATTCCATTGCGACTCTTGGATCAAAATTCATCCTACCAAGCAAAAATTGCCAAATCTCAACTTCGCCAATTTAAGCTTAATTCTACTCTGGACCTCCAAAACCAATTCCGATCACGCTCCTAATCAGAAATCACCTAACGAAGCTAACCAAATCATAAAAATTTCGATCCCAGCTCATATACAAATAAGTCAAATCTTGGTCAAACCTTTTAAATGCAAAGCTTTCAACTGAGACTATTCTTTCAAATTCATACCGATTTTCATGAAAACCAAAACCAACGATTTACATCAGTTATAATACATCATATGGGGCAAGTCATGCCCCAAAACTGGCGATCAAAGCGCAAAAGCTCAAAATGACCGGTCTGGTCATTACTAGGGGTGTGCATTCGATTTATCGATTCGATTTTGACTCTTATCGATAATTACTTATCGATTATCGATTTGTACATATGCTTATCGTTTATCGTTTCAATAAGGTTTTGATTTTTTCGATTTCGATTTATCGATTTTGGGGGCTTATCGATTACATCAATTAAAAATTTGCGGGATTCCACGGAAAGTATATCGCTATAAACACGCCTAACTAATATGGACAAAAAGAAGCTAAAATAAGATGAACACCATTTATAATATAAAAATTATGTCAACAAGAGCATGCAACAAAACTAAAGTAAGGGATCAAATGTATGCCACCAACACTCCAATGGTATAAAAAAAATAAAACAAAACAAAACACATCATCATGGCTAATTCTATTTTTCATTAATTTGAACTTAGTCCCTTAATCTTTAAATATGATCATTCTTTAAATGTGATAGAGGAAATAATAGGGTAAGGTACTTAGGGTAAAAGAAAGGGCATAGATTAGGGAAAATAGTATTGTATAGCCGCTTTCAAAATAGTAGCGGAATATATATACATTTTATATGTTATATTAATCTACATAAATAGGTAATTACTCATTTAACAAGTGTCTACAGTCTAGGGGTGTACATTCGATTTATCTATTCGATTTTGACCCTTATCGATAATTACTTATCGATTATAGATTTGTTCATATGCTTATCGTTATCTTTTCAACAAGATTTAAATTTTTTGATTTCGATAATAAATAATCGATTCGATTTATCGATAAACCGATTCGAATGCACACCCCTAGTCGTTACATGCTGCCTCTATCAAACCTTCGCGAACACAGCATCCGCGAATGTGATGCTCACGAACCCTGGTCCTTCGCGAATACAGCATCCGCGAATGTGATGCTCACGAACCCTGGTCCTTTGCGAACGCGAGATCCTCTTCGCGAACGCGAAGGCCAAAAATGCCTGCAACTGACCTGCAACTTTTTCTGAAGTTCTCAAAACATGCAATTGATCCGCTTAGCCTCCCAAAACACACCCAAGGCCCTCGAGACCTCAATCAAACCTACCAACATAACCTATAACATCATTAAAAGTTGTTTCAATCATCAAAACACCTCAAACAACAGCAAATTACTCAAAACTCATTGAATTCAAACATAAGTTTCCAAAAACTTTTGAAATACACTTTCGATCAAAAACCCGACCAAACGATGTCCAATTAACCTGAAATTTTGCACACACATCCCAAATGATATAACGAGGCTACTGAAACTACTGTAATTTCATTCCGACTCCCAGATCAAAATCTCGCCTACCAACCGGAAATCGCCAAAATTTCAACTTCGCCAATTCAAGCCAAATTCTACTCCGGACCTCCAAAATCAATTCCTATTACGCTCCTAAGTCATAAATCACCCAAAGAAGCTAACCAAATCACAAAAATTTTGATCCGAGCTCATATACACATAAGTCAACTCTTGGTCAAACATTTCAAATTCAAAGCCTTCAACTGAGACTCTTCTTTCAAATTCATTCCGATGTTTCCTGAAAACCAAAACCAACTATCTACATAGCCATAATACATTATGCGGGGCAATTCATGCCCGGAAACTGGCGATCAAAGTGCAAAAGTTCAAAATGACTAGTCGGATCGTTACATCCATCCAACAACAACAATAATAATATAATTAAATAAGTAGAGAAAAGTAAATGGCAAATTTATGTATTAAACATAGTGAAAAATGAATTTCATCAAACCCCAAGTGAGAATTTAAGTACTCATAATTGTTTGCACAAATACAAAACTAGAATTCATAATAATGGAAAAAAGGAAGAAAGAGGAATAAATATGAAGTTGAATCCTTCTCCGTTCTCCAAGCGTGTTCTTGCCTCTATTTTCTCCTTTCAAAAAGTGGCTAACTCTCATATTTATATGGTTTGGGATTGAGTTAGGGCAAATTTGGCTTCTCTTAATTTGGTTTGGAAAATTTGATTTTTTCTGCTAGTCCCGTTCTGACGCTTCGCTGTCCGGGACTTTCTCTTCAACTCTTTTTGCACTAATTTTTCTCTCATTTGATCATTTTCCGCGCAAGTTTGTTCCTACACATAAGAAACATATAATAAGCATATTTTCACTGCAAAAACGATATGAACTCCCTAACTCACACAAAAAATAACACACAAACAAATTGAAAACATGCATTTTTCGCCCTTTATCATATATCTAGTAACTAGTAATTCTAATCTCCTAAATTCAATTTCTTCACCTACTCAAAACATCCAACACTGGAAAATAATCGACTCCTAGAAGTTCTAATTCTACAAATAGCTTTGAAGTTGGTATTTAACTTAGTGAAGATGAAAATTACTCATTTCTAATAAATTTAGAGGACTAAAAGTGCTTAAGATATAATTAAAGGATGTTTTTAAACCTACTCAAAACATAAATACTATTGTTGTCATAAAAATCCAATGCCAAACGCTGCCTAACGCTGCCTTAAAAGTTCCTCGCATGATTTTGAGTTTATCCGTTATGCGACCGGCAACTGCTGTCGATTCGCTGCAAATGAATCTCCACTCATATTCTTCGCTTTTAGGTCGGAGAATGGTGAAATGCGTATGGAACCTAAAACACTATATTTGTCCCTCATTATCTACATTGAAGACAAATTCGAGAAATATAACAATATCAGCGATGTCGTCGGAGCCCAATGGAGCTTCCATTTCAGTAGCTGGAGCTGACGGTTCTTGGTCGAGCTCTGTTTCCCGCGACTCCTCCATTTCAGGTTTTCTTTGTTCTTTTCTTTTCACAGTTGCAGAAATCATGTAATTTATTTGTGACTTGTGGTTTGATTTCCCAGGGTCTATGGAGCAAGTAATGGTGGAGTATGTATTTGGGAGAAAAAAAGCTACTGAAGTTGCTCACTAGTAGGTACTGCAATCCGTTTTTGATTCCGCTATTATAGAGCCTACGTTTGTGGTTAAACATTAATTGGGTACATTTTCCTCCTTTCAATGTGCAAAAGAGTTCCTTCTTCTAAGTGGAAGCAGCTGTTTTTACAGCTTGTTTGGATGGTTGTTATCTGTTGTTTTGTATCGTATTATAACTTTAAATACAATGTTTGTTTTGATTGTTACTTAAACCGTATTATAACGTTTCGTTGAATCCGTCGTTTTACTTTATGGGACGACCAATTTGGTGTGGTTGCGTCCTTATCTTTGTTTTTTTAATCTTGCCGTTCCTTATTATTAAATAATCATATTTTATCCTTTGCACTATTTTTTTATATAATAATTCTACCTCATACCTTACTTTTTTTTAAATAATAATATTGCAAGTTTATTCTTTATATTGTTGGTGCAAAAACGACCGCAAACAATACAATCTAGCCAAACATTCTATACATCAAAACGATACATAACAACCATCCAAACTAGCTGTTAATTTCTTCATGTTGTTGTGATATTCCGCAGAAAGTTTTCTACTTGCAAATTTGGTTGGTCGCAGGTATAATGGAATAATTTGTTTTATGCTGTGAGAAACTGCTCAGCGGAATTAACTCTTTTATCATTTGTATAGATTCGAATGAAGTTCCATCAATAATAAAGTTGATAAATTGCTTGTAATTGGTTTTTTGATGAGTTTTTCTCTTATATTTTTCAGCTATAAACTTGAAGTCTGAACTCTTAAGTTCTGTTTCAGAAGTTCCTTATTCTGTATATTAAACTTTTGACTACTTTAATGTCTCGGTAAGATACATACGGCCGATCTCAACTTTTTGGAGATTGATGCTTAGTTGTTGTTGTTGTAATGTCTCAGCATTTGCTTTGTCTTTGCACTTTTAGAAGTTAAAGAAGTTAAAGTCTGCATTGTCTTGTTTTGAGTTGAATAGCTGCATGACTAATGGTAGACCACAAATGGTGGTTACCTCTTTCTATAATTCGTAATGTCAAGGGTATTATATTATTTATCAGCATATAACCCCTGGCAGTGTTTGGAAGCAAGTTGTGCAAAAAGGGGATGCAGTTGTTGATGCCACCTGTGGAAATGGTTATGATACTTTGGCACTATTGAGAATGGTTGCTGATACCACAGGGAGAGGTCGAGTTTATGCATGGATGTCCAGAAAATTGCTTTAGAAAGCGCTTCATCCCTACTGGACCAGTTTGCTAGTCCAGATGAGGTTGAGTTATTGGTTCTGCTTATTTTGTATCTCTGGCCCTAATTAATGTTGACATTTTACCGAAAGATCCAATAAGTAGATCGTCCTGACTATGTAGAAGGAAGCTAGAGAGAATGGTGGTTTGGATACATATTCCCATAAAGTTGAAACTCCACTTGGTTTGAAGCTATCTATACCTTATGATTTAAGCACATAGTTAGCCAAACAGTTGCTTGCTTTATATCGTATAATCTTACAGTTGCTTGCTATATATTGTATAATCTTACTTTAAGATATAATGACAGCCTAAAAGAGTGAAGTAGTCCGTCTCAGGCTCTCAGCCCTCACTTCCACTTTTCCCACCTTCAAAAGGCCAGTTGTGGCGTCTTGCCTGGTAACTTACATCCGTCTCCAGAATTACTAGAACCAGCCAAAATCACTAGTGAAGTAATGTTAGTCTTTTATACTATGCTTAACCTAGGCAGGGAGCACTCCCTCTGCCACCCAAACTCAAGGCTTCCCGTAGCCTTTTTTCAGTCCAAATACAACTGATATAAGTTGTAGTATAATGTTTCTCATAGGTGTGCTTATGAAAGCTCATTTAAGACTTCAATTGGAGAAGTTTGCAAGCTCAATCTCGTTAGTGCTTACACATGGGTGAATGGATTTAACCCTATTAACCAATGTCTTGTGGGTCTAGTTCATGAAAATGTGATGAAATGGATTTAACATCCAGGAGGAGTCAAATGGCAGCTCCTGTTTTTTTTCTCTTGACATTTAACTGTTTCTAACTACAAATTGTTTTCACATGATCATGCCTCTGACTTTTCTGTAATCATGCTCCTCTCCTCCGAAAATGATAGTTTTTCTTCCACGTCATGAGATATACATACATTTGAAGCACATCTGTTGTCCTTGTCATGCAGAAAGAACTTGTTGAGCTATTTGTTATGTGTCATAGTCAAATGGAGGACATCGTGCCGAATGATGTGGCTGTAAGGTATTCTTGCTTGTCAAAAGGATTTTTACGGCTTACACACTGAATGTATACATCATCTAGTTTCTGTGAAGCGAGCTTAGTGACAGAGCTGCACCCATTCTGTCATGATCTAAGCATCCCAATGATCACCTCCAGTTCTTTTTTGGCCCAATGCTTGTGTCAGGTTAGTTGCTTTCAACTTGGGTTACCTCCCTGGCGGTGACAAAAAGCTCATTACCAGGTCTGAAACAATTGTGCTTGCATTAGAGGCTGCTAAGAGAATCTTAGCACCTGGCGGACTCATCAGCATTGTAACTTATGTGGGCCATCCCGGTGGAAGGTGAATTCTTGAACCTTACGTTTGTTTTTCAGCGGAAAGTATTTCCGTTTCCATTGTTTGAGAGTCTTCGTGTAGCCACTTGCTGACTATATGTTCAAGCATTTTTACTACATCAGTTCGATAGCTTTGAGTCGATGGCCTTTCTCGTCATCCAAATGATGACCTCTGTATAAGCAACGTAGCTGTATGATTATCATTTGTTTATCATCGAGCGTGTAATGATCTTCTATTTCTAATGGTTCTATACTATGTTACAAACATACTTACATTTGTTTATCATGTAGGGAGGAGTTTGAGAAGATTGAAGGTTTTACTTCCGGATTACCGATTGAGCGTTGGAACTGCTGCAAACTACAACTGTTGAATCGCCCACTAGCTCCCATACTGATATTTTTGTTCAAAAGATAGGACAGGTATTATGTGTTACCGTAATGAGACTTGGTATCATGTTTCTGAAGTTACATGCCTAGTAAGTTGTAAAGGTATATCAGAATGCTCTTTTCATGCATTATCATAGTAGATAGTGCTGCCTTTGTCATAGTCTCGTAGGAGTACCACTTATACATCAAACAGCAGCTGTATAAATACTTGTCCTCATTTTGGCTGTAATGTCGATCTCAATTCTCATTTTAGGGAATGCAGTGAAGTCCCAAAGACCCAACCGTAGAGTTGGTGATATATTATTTTTAATTTTTTTTGGAAATAGATTTTTTATTTCCAATTCCTATTGTTGTATAAACTTTAGGGAATGCGCACAGAACTATTTTGGGAAATTAAGTGAACATACACACTAATCAATACATTACTGCTAGATTTTGCGTATATATGTCTCATAGATTATCACAAATTAAATGTAGTACAACAGGAAGAGAAATCAACTCTCAAGTCTAAGTGCTTGGTGTGATGAGTCTAATTGAACTACTCTATCGTCTGACTCATGCACCATATGTACCACTATATGTTAAAATCCTCCCTGAACTATATTCGATGTTGCTGCGACATCAAAGGTAAGGTGTGCCGTAGCAACTTCGGGTATAGTTCAGGAGGATTTTATGCATTATCCCCTTTAAATAACAACAAGATGACTGAACTGAGCTGCCAGTAACTAGTGTGGATTAACAAGCATCCCTTTATTTCTAGGTAAGAAGACAAGCGAGTCTTAGTTGTAGATGCAAAATATTACTACTGCTATCCAGTCTTTGTTTTACCTGGGCTAGCTAATTAGTATAGTGGGAGTGATAGATACTATTGATGTATAAATGGAGGTGAAAAAGGCCTTGCTGAAAAGACTAAACTTGCATGGTGTTATTTTGGTCTTGTGAGGTAAAACCGTCGCAACATTCATAATAATTAGCTCCAGTATATGTAGTAGTACTAGTTTGAGTTGGTCCAAGTTCAATTTCCAAGTATCTCAACCACTTTTGGCATTCATCATATTGATGTGACGAGCTTTCACTTGTATAATGAGGCGCCTGCTGCTGAGACTGATCAGAGTGATTGGTGTAAATGTCCAGTACTTCGGAGTAGTCTAAATCAGGACTCAAATCAGTATCCAACATGTCCCAAAAATCAATATTTGTCCCTGCTGCGCGAACATGATCAGTACTCAAGTTGCAAAGCTTTAATGATCCATAGGATGAAGTTGGAGAGCAAGAACCTGCTGCAGATGCTGTGGTTTCCTCAATTAAACTAGTAGCGACATCTTTGTATTGGTCCTTATTGTTGGTTTCAAATTCTTCTTGTGTAGTAGTATTGATCTTGATATCTTTCTTCAATATCCCTACTCTTTTCTTTAAATGAGTATTCCATACATTTTTAATCTCATTATCAGTTCTCCCAGGCAAATACGACCTGCAGTTATTAATGCATGTGATTAGTGGTGGCAAAATGGATTAAAAAATCAGTTATGCATCCCTATTATCCACTAAAAAATGGTTGGATAATGAACTTTTTAAATGAGTTAAATATGGATAAGAACCATATTATCCGCTTAAAAAAAAGAGTATCAATGGATAACTAATGAGTTTAAATATTATATTTGTAAAAACTCAAATTGGGGAATACTCAAGCTTAGGAGACTAGGAATTATCTCAAACGTGCTCATATTCAAAAAACTATGAATAATGTGATTACATATATTATTGGCCGATTAACCCATTTTTATATTTGTATTAAATGGATAGGGTTGAATAATTTATTTATTTTTGCGTTATTCGTTTCGACCCGACCCGTCCGTTTGCCACCCTACATAGTGGTGAATAATTTCATATATATATATATATATATATATATATATATTCGTTTTCGATCCGACCCGTCCGTTTGCCACCCTACATGTGGTGAATAATTTCAGATATATATATATATATATATATTTGACAAGCTTGTAGAGGACTATAATATACCTGTTCCCCAAAGAGTCATGTAGGTTTATTATGGTGTCTTATTCTCCTGGAGTGAAATTCCCTCGCTTTAAGTCAGGTCTCAAGTAGTTAATCCACCTCAAATGGCAACCCTTTCCACACCTCAGTAACCCTATATTATAAATCAATAATATTGACATAATTAATAAAATGAGTTTAACTTCATAAAAAATTACGCTATCCTATCATCAAAAATACTACATGCACCCGTCCATTATTAAAAAATAGAATAGTGATATAGTGTTACATGCTACAACAGGATATGTTTACATTCTCAGTATATATAAGTAAATCTTTTTGATTCTATTAGAGGATATGCTATGTAGGAGTGACAACATAGAGATACTCGGGAAGAATAAGATAAGTATCTAATTAATTCTTAAACATATTTAGAATATATGGAACTAAGGTAAAGTTATTTTTATGTGATTTATAGGTAACATGTTCGAGCCATGGAATCTGTTAATAATGCTTGTATTATGATAGACTGCCTATGTTATGCCTTTGGGGTGCGATCCTTCCCCTTTGCACAGGGGTGCAGTGATCCACTACGCTACCACTATGTGTGGGTTTCGTGGAATGACCGGAGCACATACACGAGTCTATTGTATGCAGCCTTACCCTGCATTTCTGCAAGAGGATAGTATTTTCCATGGATTCAGCCCATGACCTCCTGGTCACATGTCAACAACTTTACCAATCACACACCAATGCTACGTGTCATGGACGGCACTATTTTCGCCCCAAAACAAGCTCAAAACAGCTCCAAAATGCTTCCGGAACAGTCCGGAATACCCCGGAAGGTCCTGGAAGACTCTAGAATGCTCTAGAAGACTCTAGAAGACTCTAGAAAACTCTAGAACACTTTAGAACACTCTAGAACACTCTAGAAGACTCTAGAAAAATCTAGAAGACTCTAGAAGACTCTAGAAAACTCTAGAACACTCTAGAACACTCTAGAAGACTCTAGAAAAATCTAGAAGACTCTAGAACACTCTAGAACACTCTAGAACACTCTAGAACACTCTAGAAGACTCTAGAAGACTCTAGAATTGTGCAGATTGTTGAAGACAAGCCTAGAATCATGTGGAGGCTTCTAGAGGGCAGCAACCTTGTGTAAATATCTTAGATATTCATTTAGGAAGATTCTAGATACTTAGGAAAAGTCTAGACATTTAGGTAGCCAACTATAAATAGGCACCTAAGGTATTCATTTGGAATCAAGCAAGAAAGCAAGCAATCAAGCAAAGTTGTAAAGCATCCAAAGCATTGTAAAGCTCTCAAGTTCTCTTAATAAAAGAGTTCTTTCTTCCAACTACTAGTTTCCTTCGCCAAGTTTTTACAAGCTTAGTCTTTCTTAAGTTCTACTAAGCATCCGGGTAGGCTGACTAGCTAACTTTGGCATTGAAAGTTCGCTAGGCCGGACAGATCGTCGTGTTTGAGTTACGGTCTCGTCACAATTGGTATCAGAGCATCAGGTTCGTTGGAACATCTAAGGGAGTATGGAAGGCAGCAGTGAAATCACCCGAACCGAAAGGGACAAATCTAAGGGCCAAAGGTCTCGCTCCAGGGACGCCATGGGGGAGTTGGAGACAAGGCTGGCCAAAGTGGAGTTGGCCATTGCCGATGGGCAGGACAAGTTCATGGAGGTCGACCAAAGGTTCGAGGGGGTCGAACAAAGGGTCGAGGAGGGCCTAGACGGATTGCGGGAGGAGATGCAGTCCGCCGTGAATCAAGTCCTGGCACAATGTCTTCAGGCGGTGGAGGAGAAACACCAGGCCGAGATTTCGCTCATGAGGGAAGAGTTAGGGAGGCTTTCACATGAGCTGGAGAACACCAAGGAGGAGCTCAGCTTGTGCAAAAGGGCTCTTGCACAAGGCACTGCCACAACGTCCGAGGTAAGGACTACCCCTTCCACTAGAGATGTTCCCCGACCCAAATACTTCAAAGGGTCTAGAAGCGCGAGGGAACTAGACAGCTTTGTTTGGAGCATGGAGCAATACTTTAGGGCTCTCGACATGCAAGACGAGGCTCTAAAGGTAAACATGGGTAGTCTTTTCCTCGAGGACACCGCAATGGTTTGGTGGAGGAGAAGACAAAGCGACATAGAGAAAGGCACCTGCTCTATCGACACTTGGGCAGATTTTAAGGCAGAACTCAAGAAGCAATTCTACCCAAGCAACGTCGAGGAGGAAGCTCGTGGCAAGCTAAGACGTTTGCAGCACAAAGGAACCATCCGGGAGTACGTCAAAGAGTTCACAGAGGTACTTCTCGAAATCCCTGACTACCCTGATAAAGAAGCTTTCTTTGCCTTCATGGACGGGTTACAGCAGTGGGCAAGGCTTGAAATCCAACGCCGTGGTGCCCAAGACTTGACCACTGCCATATCCATTGCCGAGTCCCTTATTGAGTTTAGGAAAGTGGAAAAACCTAAACCCAAGGACAAGGGCGGCAAGGGAAAGAGTGGGGGAGACCCGCCTAAGGGCAAGGAGGCGTCAGAAAGGGCCAAGGGACGTAGAGATTTCCCTCCTAAACCTATCCGATGTTTCTTTTGTGATGGACCGCACTATGCAAGGGAGTGCCCCAAAAAGAGTAAGCTTTCTGCTTTAATCGAGGATCGCGAACAGGAGGAAGCAAAGATTGGGGCCATGCGGCTTCTAAGCTCAATTCAGGCAAAAGTTGAGGTGCCCAAGAATGAGAAAAAAGGGAGGTTGTTTGCAGAGGCCAAGATTGGGGAGCATACCGTGAAGGCATTAGTTGACACGGGAGCCGACAGCAACTTCCTCACTTTCCAGCAGGCTAAGAAGATGGGCATCCGGTACGAGACAAGCCGAGGTTGGCTCAAGGGCGTTAATGCTGCACCAACAGAAACCTTTGGAGTTGCCCGCAATGTGCCGGTTCACTTAGGCAATTGGCACGGCCACATAAACTTCTCGATCGTGACCATGGACGATTATCCACTCGTCTTGGGTATTGAGTTCATGGACAGGGTCAAGGCCGTCCCAATTCCCTTTGCGAACTCCTTATGCATCTTGGAGGAGGGCAACACCCATCTAGTTCCACTAGAGCGGGAAACCCGACTCCAAGGAAGACAAATTTCAGCCATGCAACTCTCAAAGGGCATCAAGAAGGAAGAGCCAACCTACCTTGTTGCCTTAAAGGAAGAAGCTGTCATTCCTACAACCGAGTCTATGCCACCCAAGGTCCAGCACGTTTTGGAGGAGTTCCAAGACGTCATGCCACCAGAGCTACCAAAGAGGTTACCACCTAAAAGGGAGGTGGATCATAAGATAGAGCTGGAACCAGGTGCCACCCAGCCAGCTGCCGTGCCTTATAGGATGGCGCCTCCGGAGCTTGAGGAATTACGGAGGCAACTGAAGGAGTTGATGGACATGGGCTATATTCGTCCATCAAAAGCACCTTATGGAGCGCCGGTATTGTTCCAGAAGAAGCACGACGGGTCACTTCGACTTTGCATTGACTACCGGGCGCTTAACAAGATCACGGTCAAGAATAAGTACCCGATACCACTCATTGCCGACTTGTTCGATCAGCTTGGGCAAGCTCTTTGGTTCACCAAGCTGGATTTGCGATCGGGGTACTACCAGGTCCGCATTGCGGAGGGAGATGAGCCTAAGACAGCATGCGTCACAAGGTACGGCTCATATGAATTCCTTGTGATGCCTTTCGGACTCACCAATGCGCCTGCAACGTTTTGCACCCTCATGAACCGAGTCCTACAACCTTTCTTAGACAAGTTCGTCGTGGTGTACTTGGACGACATTGTCATCTATAGCAACACACTGGAGGATCATGTAAATCATCTAAGACAAGTCTTCAAAGTACTCCGCACGAACGAGCTTTATGTCAAGAAGGAGAAATGCGCATTTGCTCGACGAGAAGTCTCCTTCTTAGGACACATTGTTGGTGAGGGAAAGCTACGGATGGATGAGTCCAAGATTCGGGCTATACAGGATTGGGAGCCGCCGAAGAAAGTTCCAGAACTTCGGTCTTTCCTTGGTTTGGCTAACTACTATCGGAAGTTCATCAAAGGCTACTCTTCCATCGCCGCGCCACTCACAGATCTACTGAAGAAAAACCGGACCTGGGAGTGGACTGATAAGGCCCAACAAGCATTTGAGGAGTTAAAGGCCGCCGTGATCAAGGAGCCGGTATTGGTTTTGCCCGACCATACCAAGGCTTTCGAGGTGCAGACGGACGCCTCTGACTTTGCCCTGGGAGGCATCCTAATGCAAGAAGGGCACCCTGTGGCTTACGAAAGTCGTAAGCTGAATGATGCAGAGAAACGCTACACAGTCCAAGAGAAAGAGATGACTGCTGTAGTGCATTGTTTACGGACGTGGAGACATTATCTCCTGGGCAGCAAGTTCATCGTGAGGACGGATAATGTTGCCACCAGTTACTTCCTTAAGCAGAAGAAGCTTACACCAAAACAAATTCGGTGGCAAGCTTTCTTAGCAGAATTTGATTTCGTGATGGAGTACAAGCCGGGCAAGGGAAATGTTGTGGCCGACGCACTAAGCAGAAAGGCCGAACTTGCCTCCATCACAAGCCCAAATTTCCCTATAGTGGATCGCATCAAGGAGGGGCTGGAACATGACCCACAAGCCAAAAATTTGTTGGGATTGGCACGTCAAGGGAAGACACGCCAGTTTTGGCTAGAGGACGGGCTGCTCCTCACCAAGGGAAATAGGGTTTACGTACCGAAATGGGGAAGCTTAAGGAAGGAAATCCTCCGAGAAAGTCATGACTCTAGATGGGCGGGCCATCCCGGAGTCCGAAGGACGATGGCGCTGATCGAGCGAGCATACTTTTGGCCCCAAATGCGGGATGACATAGAGCTATACGTAAAAACTTGTCTTGTGTGCCAGCAAGACAAGGTTGATCAACGCTCACCCGCGGGTCTTTTGGAGCCTTTGCCTATTGCGGAGAGGCCATGGGAAAGCATTTCCATGGACTTCATCACATCTTTACCCAAGTCCGAAGGCTGCAGCAACATAATGGTTGTAGTGGACCGCTTCAGCAAATATGGCGTATTCATTCCCGGTCCAACAAAGCTTACTGCCGAGGACGCTGCTCGATTATTTTTCAAGTATGTGGTGAAGTATTGGGGCATTCCAAAGACCATTATCAGCGACCGGGACCCCCGCTTCACGGGAAGGTTCTGGATGGAGCTCTTTAAAATAATGGGGTCCGAGCTCAACTTCTCTACAGCCTTTCACCCTCAAACTGATGGGCAAACGGAACGGGTGAATGCTTTGCTGGAGCTATATCTTCGCCACTTTGTCAGCGCCAACCAGAAAGATTGGGCCAAGTTATTGGACATTGCCCAATTTTCTTATAATCTGCAGAAGAGCGAGTCAACAGGGGCAAGTCCGTTCGAGATAGCAACAGGACAACAACCGATGACGCCACAAACTTTGGCCATTGGTTACAAAGGGCCCAATCCATCAGCATACAAGTTTGCCAAAGGCTGGCACGAAAAGGCAGACTTGGCAAAAGCCTACTTAGCAAAGGCGGCACAGAAAATGAAGAAATGGGCAGATGTTAAGAGGCGTCACTTGGAGTTTGAGGAAGGAGACTTGGTCATGGTAAAACTCCTTCCTCACCAGCGTCGAAGATCCGGCCAGGTGCATAAAGGGCTAGTAAGGCGCTACGAGGGACCGTTTCCAGTAGAGAAACGCATTGGCAAACTAGCCTATCGCTTGACTCTTCCATCACATTTAGAAATGCATCCGGTCTTCCATGTGAGTCTTTTGAAACCATATCATCAAGACAAGGAAGATCTAAGCCGAGGAGAGTCTAAACGAGCACCAACAGCCATCACAACGGTGCCAGAGAAAGAAGCAGAAGAGATCCTTGCGCACCGTATCATTCCAAGACGGGGGACTCACCCAAGCTACATTGAATACTTTGTCAAGTGGAAAGGGTCTCCTGACAGCGAGGCGAGCTGGGAGCATGAGCTAACTTTGTGGAATCTCCAAGACCTCATCCAGGCTTACAAGGAGCACGCGCCGAGGTCGTCGCGAGATTGAGCGGGGGAGAATGTCATGGACGGCACTATTTTCGCCCCAAAACAAGCTCAAAACAGCTCCAAAATGCTTCCGGAACAGTCCGGAATACCCCGGAAGGTCCTGGAAGACTCTAGAATGCTCTAGAAGACTCTAGAAGACTCTAGAAAACTCTAGAACACTCTAGAACACTCTAGAACACTCTAGAAGACTCTAGAAAAATCTAGAAGACTCTAGAAGACTCTAGAAAACTCTAGAACACTCTAGAACACTCTAGAACACTCTAGAAGACTCTAGAAAAATCTAGAAGACTCTAGAAGACTCTAGAAGACTCTAGAACACTCTAGAACACTCTAGAAGACTCTAGAAGACTCTAGAATTGTGCAGATTGTTGAAGACAAGCCTAGAATCATGTGGAGGCTTCTAGAGGGCAGCAACCTTGTGTAAATATCTTAGATATTCATTTAGGAAGATTCTAGATACTTAGGAAAAGTCTAGACATTTAGGTAGCCAACTATAAATAGGCACCTAAGGTATTCATTTGGAATCAAGCAAGAAAGCAAGCAATCAAGCAAAGTTGTAAAGCATCCAAAGCATTGTAAAGCTCTCAAGTTCTCTTAATAAAAGAGTTCTTTCTTCCAACTACTAGTTTCCTTCGCCAAGTTTTTACAAGCTTAGTCTTTCTTAAGTTCTACTAAGCATCCGGGTAGGCTGACTAGCTAACTTTGGCATTGAAAGTTCGCTAGGCCGGACAGATCGTCGTGTTTGAGTTACGGTCTCGTCACATACGTAGGGGAACCATTCTCTATCCCGGTGCACTAAGCTCTCGCTATGTGTGGGGTCCGGGAAAGGGCCAGACCGTAAGGGTTTATTGTAACCAGCCTTACCTTGCGCTGCAAGACGCTGTTTTTACAGCCGAACTCGTAACCTCCTGATCAAATGGCAACAACTTTATTAATTACGCCAAGACTAAGCAGGGAAACTACAAATTACCTTACCAGCTTGTTTTGGGAGGTATCGCCAATTGCCATGGCCATGTTTTCGGATGAAAGAAATAAGCTTCAAATCTGCAGCAGGAGTCCATGGCCCTTTCTTCACTTTACTTTTATCACATCAAGGTGCTCTTCCTTTACCCATATTTAGTCTATATAGTATAACTTGATATTCACGTATATATATGTTGGCTTTGTTCTTACCTCTCCTTTCCTTTATATATATATTTTACATATGTCTATATCTCCACATAGGGGGATAAAGGGCTATATATATATATATATATATATATATATATATATATATATATATATATAGTCATAAAGATGTCTTAATCTATGATAAAATAATGGAAAAAGAAGTGGAATCCTCTTAAGAATTTCAAGTGTGATAAGTGGACCAGAATATTCACTACTTTTAATTTACTAGTTTTTGCAAATTCAAAAATATCCATCCTTCTACGTCAAATTAGTAACAAATTGAATCAAGTTAGTAAAGAATTTCTTACATCGCTCCAATATGATAGGTAAGTTTGGTGTGACGAGCTTGAGGGAGAAAGCATGCAAGAAATTTTGAACGTACAAACTCCCATTTGGGAGATCTCATGCTCAACTAGAATTAATATTTTTCTAAATAATGGGTGCACCTAATTTCCAAAAACAAAGTTAAAATCTAAAAAGTCGACGAATATATAATATTTACTCCATTCATATATAATATATATTTAACCAAGAATAATCAGTATAATATATGTATATCAACTAGGAAAAATATCAATTTTTGTGTAAAAATTCCAAAGAAAAATTAAATGAGATATTGCAATCCACAAACTCGTAAGGTAAATTATTTCCTCCTTAATTATAAGTAACAAAAAAACAACACGTCTTATTCTGTCGAGTCGTATTTTTCAAAGATTAGTCTTCATTATCTTACCTACATTAGACCAAGAGTGGACATCAAATTCTTAAGAAATTATTTGTGTTTCACACAATGATTGTCACAGTTAGGTTGGTAGGATTTTCTAAAGTTTTGGACGTTTGTACATCAACATATTCCTACTTTTTGTCCTACTTTTGGGCCCCATTTTCATTAGGAATAATTAATTTCATAATTAAATTTAAAATAAGTTAATTTTGTATTTGATTGAAATAAAATTATAGAATTCAGGGATTAATTATCCTGAAATTCTAATGTCATTTTTAGCCTTATAAGAGGATGGGTAACACTCGGAATAATTAGAATATATTTGGAAAGCTACCTAGGAATTTGATTTGAGTGTAATTATACAGTTTGACATGTTTGTTTGGCTAAATAATTACTTGGTTAGTATGGTTTTGGGTGTAATTGAAGGGGTGTAAATTACACCCCCCATTTCTCAAGTGAGAGGTGAGAATTGGCAGTAATTACTTTGGGAAATTTACACCAGTACCCTATATTTATGCCAACTTTAACCTAAACCCTATTTTTAAAAACTATTATTTTCGTAACCAACTAACAAAAAATCTGTAATAATATAATCATTATACCCCTTCCAAAACATATAAAAGATGCATTAAGCATACCCAGATTTGAATTCCAGAGCCGTATCTCTTCCATCACTTCGTCTCTCCTAAAATCGCGTATCACAAGCTAGATTTGAACTAGATTCAAATTCCAAATTCAAAATTACAAAATTCATTGTAAGTATTCAAATTCATCTAGTTTTGATTGATTGAAGTTGTTTGATGAAGCATTTGCATTCTAAATATGACGTTCAATTCTAACATTCTAAACCGACAAATATGCTAAATTTTTTTGTTTATTTGCTAAACAAGCTGAAGTTATTTAGTTCATACCTAAAAAATTCAGCAAAATGAGTTATATGAGTGTTATCATTGTTTATTTCCTAAACAAGTTGAAGTTATTTAGATCATATTTAATAAATTCAGCAAAACGAGCTGTAGTTTTCCTCCTACACTGATTAAATATTAAACATAAATTAAAATTTTATATATTAAAAAACTTAAGCATTAGTTGATGAAGATTTTTATGTAATCTTTAAAAACTTCAGCAATATGAGCTGAAGTTTTCCTCCTACACTAGGTAAAAAAAATATAAATTAAAATTGCATATTGCAAAAAAAACTTCAGCATAGGTGCTGAAGGTTTTTACTTAATATTTAAAAACTTCAGCAGGAAGATCTGAAGTTTTCCTATTACACTATGTAAAAAAATAAAACATAAATTAAAATTATATATTGCACAAAAAACTTACGCATATGTGTTTTTCAAAGGTCTCTATAATGTCTTGCTTGATTTCTTTCACTGTTTGCCTGATGACAACATCCATTTTTCTCCTTTTTGTATTTTATGTCAGCTAAAATATATGCGTTTGAGTGAATAAACTCACAAAGTATAGCGTGCTTTTATAGGGGAAAAAAACTTCTGCATGGTATATGAAAAGGAAAAGATGAATTTAAATGTTTTCTAAAGAAAAGCGTGCATGAATGTGATAGGAACGTAATTATTACACTAACGCATATCCCCAACACAATATAATTACTACTGTAATTACAATTAATGCTGAAACATGCTCAAGTTTGTTGAATTCATTTCATTTTCTATAACTTCAGCCCAATCTGTTATAACTATGTAGTTCATTTCTAAATACTTCAGCACTTGATAAGCTGAAGTTTTTCTCCTGGACTTGATACTTTTTGTCATAAAGCTTTTTCAAATAACTTCAGCTTAATATGCTGAAGTTATTTAGTTTATTTTTGAAAACTTCAGCAGTTGATAAGTTGAAGTTTTTGTCTTGGACTCGATAGTATTCGTCGTAAAGTTTTTTCAAATAACTTACGCAGACGCTGCTGAAGTTATTTAGTGTATTTAGTGATGAGCTGAAATTTTTGTCCTACATTTGGCACTTTTGTTTTGACTTTTAACTAAAACTACAGTCTGCAGGATGAGTTCGATTTGGTTGTTACAAATTTTAATGGGAGGTGGACTCCTTATTTCAAATACTTGGATCATGATACAAAACTTGTTCTACTTAATAAGCACATATCATTCAATATTTTCCTGAAGAAAATTAGTGAAGTAGCAAATATTGATTCAACCAGATATGTACTAAAAGTATAGTTTGATATCAAAATAAATACAAGCAAAGGAACGCTTGTAATTTCATATGAAGAACTCTGTACCTATATACATTTGCTTACAACTGATTCAGCCTACAAGAATTACCATTTTGTCATCGAAAAAAATACAACCTTTAGAATCTATAACATTCAAACAATCTTTTGCATATGCGATAGATTCAAAACATTTTGTTGATTATCAACATGAAGTAGGACAACCAATAATGGAAGTAGACAACGAGTAACAACCTTCTAACATTACAGCTGCTTCAGAATATATAACGCTGCGACAATTACCCTCTTCTCCAATAAATTCATACCACTTTTTCGATGACCGAGAAGAAGAAGGACATCTATAACGTAAATTGACAACAAACACACAATCCAAGAAGTTTTTTTGTTACTTTCTGCAATGATAAGCAACAACGAAGATAAAGTAAAACATGGAACTTATACCGATAACATTAGATAGAATTGAAGAAATTGCTGAAACTTCTTGTGCTTCTCAGAAATCAAGAAAAAGAGTGAGGAGAAAGCTGAAAGAATCTCCACCATGTAAAATACTTAGGCACGATGCGTTTCCTGAGTAAGTAAGTGTTGGGTCACTTTTTAAGAACAAACAAAACATGACTAAATTTTTTTGTAGCTTGGAGATAAACCATAAAGTTGAATTCACTGATGTTAGATCATGTCCAAAGAGATACGAGTTGAAATGCATCGTGGACAAATGTGGTTGGAATGTACGTGCTACAAGAATAAAAAATTCCACACTATTTCAGGGTGATAAAATATCATAACATCCATGAATGCTTGCTTGATGCAAGAAAATCATATCAGAAGCATTCTACATCAAATTTTATAAATGAACAAATTATAGAACATGTTCAAGACAAAAAAGATAGAGATTACACTAGCCTTTGTAGAAAATAAAATGAAAAAGAAATTTGAAATTGACATTTGTTATCACAAGGCATGGCATGCTATTCAAAAAGTTGTTGCTTGCATAAGGGGAACACTTGAAAAGAACTACCAGATTCTTCATTCATACCTACACATGATGGCGTGCAAAATCTAGGAACGTACACAAGCATAAAAAGAGATGGGCAGAATAGGTAAGCCAAACAATGCTAACCATCAGCCTCAAGTTTCAAAGGTTCCTATTTGAAATTTTTCACACCTTATGATTTGTTTCTTTTTTGTGTTTCACTGTACAGATTTGCTTACATGTTCTTGGCTCCTGCGGCATCAGTAGTTGGTTGGTCCTACTGTAGACCCTTTATCTTAGTAGATGCAATGTTTTTAACGTCCAAATGTCGTGGTGTTATATTTGTTGTTATATCAAGGATGCAAACAATAAAATCTTTCCTCTATGTTTTAGTGTAGCAGAATCAGAAAATAATGAGGTATACATTTGGTTACGTGACGACCCGGCCAACCGTCTCATGAGTTACCGCTCCGTTTCTCCCATTACTATTTCTTTACACTTCATTATATGTATTTATGGTATTTGTTTGGTCGGATCGAGTCTGAAATGATATTTGATAAGGTTTGAGACACTTAGCCTCTTTTAAGAAGGCTTAAGTTGGAAAAGTCAACCGGATGTTGACTTATGTGTTTGGGGGATTGAATGTGAGTTTCGATAGTTTGGTTAGATTTGAGAGGTGATTTGTGACTTAGGAGTGTGGTTGGAATGAGTTTTGGAGGTCCGGAGTAGAATTAGGATTGAATTGGCGAAGTTGATATTTGGTGATTATTGGTTGGTAGGTGAGATTTTGATCACGGGTCGGAATGGAATTTCGAGAGTTTCACTAGCTTCATTGTGTCATTTGGAATGTGTGTGCAAAATTTCAATTCATTCGGACGTGGTTTGGTTGGGTTTTTGATCGAAAGCATATTTCAGAAGATTTTTAGAAACTTAGGCTTGAATCTGATGTGTTTTGGGGTAATTTGATGTTATTTGAGGTGTTTGATGATTGAAAAAAGTTTGAATAAGGTTTTAGGATGTGTTGGTGATTTTGGTTTAGGTCCCGGGGGCCTCGGGTGAGTTTCGTATGGTCAATCGGACCATTTTGAAGTTTGGAAAATTGTAGAAAATGCAGGTTCATTGTTGTAGAGATTTATCTCTCCGTGTTCGCGAGAGAAGCCTCGCGTTCATGAAGAAGGAATTGAGGAAGGCCAGAATTAAGCCTTCGCATTCGCGGAGGGTTGGAAAGTTGTGCATCACGTTGGCCAGAGGGAACTCGCGATCGCGTAGAGTAATTTGGGATCGAGGGCATTTTGTTCTTCGCATTCGCGTATAGGGTGTTGCGTTCGCGAAGGTGTAGGAGAAGAAAGCATCACATTCGCGATTGGTGTGTCGCGTTCGTGTAGAGTAAAAGTTGGTCAATGCGAGTTTGTGCTTCGCGAACGTGAGGGTTTGACCGCGTTCGTGAAGAAGGAAAATTTGGACCTGGCCAGATTTAAAATCATTTCATCCGTGATTTTAGGGCTTATTTACTCCATAATATGTCTTTCTGAGAGCTTGTTGAAGGAGATTGAAGAGGGATTCAAGGAGGAACGTTTGGAGGTAAGAATTTCGGACCTAAAGCTCGATTTTATTGTGAAATCCACCTAGAAAATCATGGAAACTTAAGCTAAAATGGAAAAACTAGGGCTTGTAATTTTAGACTTTTGATTTGGGGATTTTAAGGACCAATTGAGGTCGAATTTGAGAACTTTTGGTATGTATGAACTCATGGAGAGATAAGGAACCCGTTGATGTAAAAATTTCTGGGTTTTGAGAAGTGTGCCCAGGGCTCGGGTTTTGCTAATTTTAGGATTTTTGGTATTTTTGGATTTTTTTCGTTTGGGATTTGTTCCCATCGCATATTGTGACGTATTTGTTCTAATTTTGACTAGATTCAACGTTAGTGGAGGCCGATTTGAGAGGCAAAGGCGTCATAGAGTAGTATTTTCACTAGTTTGAGGTAAGTAACCAATGTAAATTTGGAATTGAGGGTACAAACCCTGGTATTTGACTTGATTTGATAAATACGGTGATGCACATGCTAGCTGACGAGCGTGCGGGCGTGCACCGATAGGGGATTGTGACTTGATCCGTATCATAGCGACTATTAAGCTACGTATTTTATTTGGAAATGTTATATTATTCAAGATTTTGGATTCTTATACTATATTATGGGCTTTATGCAATGTTTGGGGCCTTGTGCCGATCTGTAAAAATCCTTAGGGGCATTTTAACTGTTTTCCTTACTTTACTTGTTCAAAAGCATTTCCTCAGTCATGTTTTACCTATAAAATGTTTAAAACTGGTCTTATCATTCTACTCCTATTGTGAGGACTATTTGGCTGAATTCCCTAATTTCTGTTGAGATGCCCGACAGGTTGTGAGGCTAACGACTGAGAGAGATTGAGAACCTTATGGTGACGATATTATATGTATATATATTATGGATGGGGTTGCATGCCGTAGCGATACTTATATGGGTCGGGTTGCACGATGCAGTGATATATATATATATATATATATATATATATATATATATATATATATGATCGGGCTACACACCGCAACGATATGACGCTTGGGCTGTAGGAGCCTCTTCGGAGTCTGCACACCCCCAGTGAGTATAGTCGACTATAAATATATGGATCGGGTTGCACGCTGCATAGGTTACTATAATTTCTATTGCTATGACATTAAATCAGCCGACTGCTGAGAGTTAAGTCACGAGTGACTGACAGGCTGTCGAGGGGGCATATTCTAAGTTATCCTTTGCCCGAGAGGCCCTGTTATGATGTTTCGTTTATTTGCACTCTTGTTATAAATAAGCCTCTATTAGATATATTCCCAAGTAACTGATTTCAAAGTTTTATGTTTTGGACTACTCGTCACTACTTTCAGTCTATTATTTACCCTAGATACTAACAAAGTTAGCGTACTCACGTTACTCCCTGCACCTTGTGTGCTAATCCAGGTGCTCGAGCGGCTGAGTGAGAGCTTTCAGCTACTTTCCAGCATTTGCCGGGGATTTCGAGGAAGCTGTATGGCATCCACAACCCCGATTTCTCCCTTCTATCTTATTATTTTCCGTATTTCTAAACTATCTATGTAGTGGGTTGTTCATACTTGTATTAGAGGCTCTAGACTCGTGACACTAGATCAGTATGGGTTGCGTAGTCTTTCATGTTTTGTTGACTTCTGCATATCTACCTTGTTGTTTTACACACTTATTATGATAATTGGTAATTAAACCATGTCAGTAAATGTATTATAAAAATGAAAATGGGTTGTGGTTTGAAATTTGGTCTGGCTTGCCTAGTAATGTATAGGTGTCATCACGATCGGTATTTGGGGTCATGACAAGTTGGTATTAGAGCCTAGGTTACATAGGTCTCGCGAGTCATGAGGCAGTTTAGTAGAGTCTCATGAATCGGTACAGAAACTTCTGTATTTATCCTCGAGAAGCTGCAGAACCTGTAGGAAACTTTACATTGTTGAAATTCTCATCATGCGAGTTTATTAATCTGAGTACTAAACTTTTATTATTCTATTCTCTCATAGATGGTGAGGACACGAGCTACCAGACAAGGTAGATGACCACCAGGCCACCAGAGGTTGAGGACGCGATTGTGGTCGAGGCAGGGGCAGAGCAGCGAGGGCAGCACATGTTGATTCCAGGCCTTCAGGAGGCTTTAGCTCAGATCTTATCAGTGTGTACCATTTTGGATCAGGTGGTTTCAGCTACTACGGCTGCAACTACTTCACAGACCAGGGGAGGGATTCAGACCCCCGTTACTCGCACACCTGATCAGGTTATGTAGGGACTTCAGACAGCTGGGGCACCTCTATCTCATCCAGTTGTACCAGTTCAGGAGTTTGTAGGACTAGTTATGCTGGATGATGAGAAACATCGACCTAAAGGGTTTGGTGGACTCCAGCCTCCGACATTCAACGGTGCAGAGGGAGAGAATGCCCAGGGTTTCTTGGATAAATTCCAGCGGATGCTTCGTACAACAGGGATTCTTGAGAAGAGTGGTGTGTCATTTACCACCTTTCAGTTTTCTGGGGCTGCCTTCACTTGGTGGGAGACGTATGAGAGGCGTAGGCCTGCTGGTGTAGCGCCCTTTGCGTGGCAGTAATTCTCTTTTCTATTTGTGGAGAAGTATGCACCACAGTCGCACCGAGAGGAGTTTTGTAGGCCGTTTGAGCGGCTGCATCAGGGAGAGATGACAGTGACGCAGTATGATATGCAATTTTCTGAGTTAGCCCGACATACAGTTTGGTTAGTTCCAACCGATTGAGAGAGGATCAGGAGGTTTGTTGATGGTCTCTCATACCAGTTCTGTATTCACATGCTTAGGGAGAGTGAATGGTGCTACCTTCGAGAAGGTTATGGATATTGCTAGGGAGATTGAGTCTGTCCGTCGCTATAAGCGAGAGGAGAGGGAGGCATAGAGGCCTCGAGGATCTAGTCGCTATAGTGGTGATCCTTCGAGGGGCCAGTTTCAACACGGCAGAGGCCGATAGTTCCGACATGGTCAGTTTGATCGCTCAGGTTATAGAGGGGCATCATCCGGTCAGGGTTCCCCGCAGTTCGCACCAAGGCTATTCATCACTTAATACCCTTCTAGCTCAAAGCTCATCTCGTGCTCCATCTATTCAGGGCTCTTCTATGCCGAGTTCATTTTCTGGTCACTCAGGTGCGAGGGATTCCCTTCAGTTCCCATCTCCAGCATCGAGGAGTTGCTATGAGTGTGGGGAGTTTGGATATATAAGGAGGTAATTCCCCATGTGTTGCTAGTTCATCCTAGCAGAGGGGCCAGTCATCAGCTTTGGCTCCAATTGCTCCACCATCTGCCCAACCAGATAGGGGTGGGGATCAGTAAGCCAGGGTTCTCCCAAGAGGGGGAGGTCGATCAGGGGGCAGTTAGGCCCGTTTCTATGCTATCCTAGGAAGATCCAATGCTATTACCTTTGATGTTGTCATTTCTATTTCAGTCTGCCACAGAGATGCATGTGTATTATTTGATCTTGGATCCACCTTTTCTTATGTGTCATCATACTTTGCTCCTTATTTGGGTACGCCCATGAGATTCTTGCTTTACATGTTCATGTATCTACCCCGGTGGGCGATATTGTTGTTGTGGACCGTATGTATTGGTCATGTGTGGTGACTATTGGGGGTCCGTAGACCCTAGTTGATCTTTTCTTACTGAGTATGGTGGATTTCGATGTCATTTTAGGCATGGATTGGTTATCTCTATGTCGTTCTATTCTGGACTATCATGCTAAGATAGTCACTTTGGCTATGCCGGGTGTGCGACAGATCAAGTGGCGAGGTGTGACTGATTATGTTTCTAGTACAGTGATCTCTTTCTTGAAAGCCCAGCGTATGGTTGGGAAGGGTTTTGTCTCGTATCTTGCCTTTGTGAGGGATATCGGAGCTGAGGCTCCCAATATTTACTCTGTTCCAATTGTGAGGGACTCCCCTGATGTATTTCGTGCAGGCCTGCCGGGCATGCGCCAGATAGGGATATTGATTTTTGTATTGACCTGGTGTCGGGTACTCAGCCCATTTCTATTCCACCTTATCGTATGGCACCAGCGGAGTTGAAGGAGCAGCTTCAGGAACTCCTAGATAGGGGGTTCATCCGGCCTAGTGTGTCACCGTGGGGTGCACCAGTTCTGTTTGTGAAGAAGAAGGATGGAACTATGAGAATGTGCATTGATTAGGCGATTGGACAAAGTAACAGTTAGGAACAAGTATCATTTGCATCGCAATGATGATTTCTTCCACCATCTTCAGAGAGCAAGGGTATTCTCCAATATTGATATTCGTTCGGGTTATTACCAATTGAAGATTAGGGATTCAGATATTCTTAAGACAACCTTTAGAACCAGATATGGTGATTATGAGTTCTCGATTATGCCTTTTGGACTGACCAATGCCCCAGCAGCGTTCAATCATTTGATGAACAACATGTTCCAACACTATCTTGATTTGTTTGTTATAGTCTTCATTGATGATATTCTGGCATATTTGCGTAATCAGGAGGAGCACGCGGAGCATTTGAACGTTGTGTTGCAGAGATTGAGGGAGGAGAAGTTTTATGCAAAGTTCTCCAAGTGTGAGTTTTGGCTGAGTTCAGTCGCATTCTTGGGACACGTGGTGTCTTGTAAGGGTATTCAGGTTGATCCAAAGAAGATAGAGGCGGTTCAGAGTTGGCCCAGACCGTCCTCAGCTACTGAGATTCGTAGTTTTCTTGGTTTGCCAGGTTATTATCGCCGGTTTGTTATGCGATTCTCATCTATCGCATCGCCCTTTACCAAGTTGACTCAGAAGGGTGCTTCATTTGTATAGTTGGATGAGTGTTAGGAGAACTTTTAGAAGCACAAGACAACTTTGAGATCTTTCAGAAGCTCAAGACAGCTTTGACCATAGCTCTAGTGTTGGTTTTGGCACCAGCTTCAGGTTTATATACAGTGTATTGTGATGCTTCGAAAGTAGGGATTGGTTGTGTATTAATGCAGGAAGGTAGCGTTATTGCATATGTTTCTTGTCAATTGAAGCCCCATGAGAAGAACTACCCCGTTCATGATTTAGAGTTGGCTGCCATTGTTCACGCATTGAAGATTTGGAGGCATTACATGTATGGCGTGTCTTGTGAGGTATTCACTGATCATCGCAATCTTCAGCATTTGTTCAAGCAGAAGGATCTTAATTTGAGACAGTGGAGATGGTTGGAGTTGCTTAAGGATTATGATATCACTATATTATACAATCTCGAAAAGGCCAGTTTGGTGGCCGATGCTTTGAGCTAAAAGGTAGTGAGTATGGGGAGTTTGGCATATATTCCAGCTGGGGAGAGACCTCTTGCAGTTGATGTTCAGGATTTGGCCAATCGATTTGTGAGGTTGAATATATTTTAGACTTATCGGGTATTGGCTTGTGTGGTATCTCGGTCTTCTTTAGATAGCACCGGTATGATGATCCGCATTTGCTTGTCCTTAGGGATAGAGTTCCACACGATGATGCTAGAGATGTGACCACTGGTGATGCGGAGTGTTTAGGATGCAGATCCGAATTTATATGTCCAATGTGGATGGGCTTCGGGAGTCGATTCTGGAGGAGGCCCGTAGCTCGTGATATTCTATTCATCTAGGATGCGCAAAGATGTATCAGGATCTTAGACAACATTACTGGTGGCGGAGAATGAAGAAAGATATTGTGAGATTTGTAGCTTGGTGTCTCAATTGTCAGCAGGTAAAATATGAGCATCAGAGACCGGGTGGCTTGCTTGAGCAGATGGTTATTCCTAAGTGGAAGTGGAAGAGGATCAACATGGATTTTGTTGTTGGACTTTCTCGGACTTTGAAGAAGTTCGATGCTATTTGGGTAATTGTGGATAGGTTGACCAAGTCCGCGCACTTCATTTCTATCATTACTACTTATTCTTCAGAGCGGTTGGTAGAGATCTATATCTGGGAGATTGTTCACTTGCATGGTGTCCCCGTTTCCATCATTTCAGATAGGCGCACTCAGTTTACTTCCTATTTTTGGAATTCTATTCAGCGAGAGTTGGGTACCCAGGTTGAGTTGAACACAACTTTTCATCCTCAGACAGACGGGAAGTCTGAGCGTACTATTTGGATATTGGAGGATATGTTGTGTGCGTGCGTTATTGACTTTGGAGGGTCATGGGATCAATTTATACCACTCGCAGAGTTTGCGTATAAAAAGAATTATCGCTTGAGTATTCAGATGGCTACATATGGGGCTTTGTGTGGGAGACGGTGTAGTTCTCCAATTGGTTGGCTCGAGCCAAGTGAGGCTAGGCTATTGGGGACTGATTTGGCAGAGAATGCTTTGGAGAAAGTGAAGGTGATTCAGGAGACGCTTCGGACAGCGCGGTCGAGGCAAAAGAGTTATGCTGATAGGAAGGTTAGAGATGTGTTTTACATGGTTGGCGAGAAGTTTCTATTGAAGGTTTCACCCATGAAGGGTGTTATGAGATTTGGAAAGAAATGGAAGTTGAGTCTGCAGTTTATTGGACCATTTGAGGTAATTCGTAGGATGGAAGATGGCTTATGATCTTGCCCTGCCACCCAGTTTTTCGAGTGTGCATATGGTATTTAATGTTTCTATGCTCCAAAAGTACATTGGGGATCCGTCTCATGTCCAAGATTTCAGCACGATTCAACTGGAGGACGATTTGACTTATGGTGTGGAGCCAGAGCTATTTTGGGTCGTCAGGTTCGAAAGTTGAGGCAAAGGATATATCTTCAGTGAAAATACAGTAGAGAGGTCAACCTGTGGAGGAGGCTACCTGGAAGACCGAGTGAGAGATTCGAAGCAGATATCCTTACCTGTTTGAGGCTTCAAATATATTTTTAGACTCATTCGAGGATGAACATTTATTTAAGTTGGGAGGATATGATGACCCAGCCAGTCATCTCATGATTTAACACTCCATTTCCCCTATTTCTATTTCTTTATGCTTTGTTATCAATGTTTTGGGGTATCGGGTTGGTCGGATCGAGTCCGAAATAATTTTTGATAAGGTTTGAGACACTTAGCCTCTTTTAAGAAGGCTTGAGTTGGAAAAGTCAATCACATGTTGACTTATGTGTTCAAGGGCTCGGATGTGAGCTTCGACGGTTCGGTAAGCTTCGGGAGGTGATTTTTGACTTAGGAGTGTGATCGGAATGGGTTTTTGAGGTCCGGAATACAATTAGTATTGAATTGGCGAAGTTGATATTTTGGCGATTTCCATTTGGTAGGTGGATTTTGATCTGGGAATCATAATGGAATTCTGAGAGTTGCAATAGTTTCGTTGTGTCATTTGGGATGTGTGTGCAAAATTTAAAGTCATTTAGACGTGGTTTGGTTGGGTTTTTTATCGAAAGCGTATTTCGGAAGATTTTTAGAAACTTAGGCTTGAATCTGATGTGTTTAGGGTAATTTCATGTTGTTTGAGGTGTTTTGATTATTGGAACAAGTTTTAATAAGATTTTACGATGTGTTGGTGCCATTAGTTGAGGTCCCGAAGGCCTTGGCTGAGTCTCAGATGGCCAATCGGGTCATTTTGAAGTTTGGAAAATTGCAAAAAATGCAGGTTCAGTGTTGTAAAGATTTATCTCTTCGTGTTCGCGATAGGAGCCTTGCATTCACGAAGAAGGTATTGAGGAAGGCCAGAATTAAGCCTTCATGTTTGCGAGAGGGACTTTGCGTTCGCAGAAGGTTTGAAAGATGTCCATCTCGTTCGCAAGAGGGAACTCGCGATCGTGTAGAGTAATTTGGGATCGAGGGGATTTTGTTCTTCGCATTCGCGTACACGGTGTCTTGTTCGCGAAGTTGTACAAGAAGAAAGCATCGTGTTCGCGAATGGTTTGTCGCGTTCGTGTAGAGTAAAAGTTGGTCAATGCGAGTTTGTGCTTCGCGAACGCGAGGGTTTGATCGTGTTCGCGAAGAAGTAAAATTTGGACCTGGGCTGAATGTTTAAAATCATTTCATCCACAATTTTGGGGCTCATTTACTCCATAGTTAGTCTTTTTGAGAGCTTGTTGAAGGAGATTGAAGAGTGATTCAAGGAGAAACATTTGGAGGTAAGAATCTTGGACTTAAAACTCGATTTTATTGTGAAATCCACCTAGAAAATCATGGAAACTTAAGCTAAAATGGAAGAACTAGGGCTTGGAATTTTGGAATTCTGATTTGGGGCTTAAAAAGACCAATTGGGGTCGGATTTGAGAACTTTTGGCATTCATGAACTCGTGGGGTTATAAGTAACTCGTTGATGTAAAAGATTTTGAGTTTCGAAAATGGGCCCAGGGCTCGAGTTTTGCTAATTTTGGGATTTTTGGGATTTTTTGATTGTTTTTGCTTGGGCTTTGTTCCCTTAACATATTGTAACGTATTCGTTCTGATTCTGACTAGATTCGACGCGAGTGGAGGCTGATTTGAGAGGAAAAGGCATCATAGAGTAGTATATTCACCAGTTTGAGGTAAGTAACCATTGTAAATTTGGAAGTGAGGGCACAAACCCTTGGTATTTGACTTGATTTGATAAATGCGGTGACGTACGCTAGGTGACGAGCGTGTAGGCGTGCATCGGTAGGGGATTGTAACTTGGTCCGTCCTGTAGCAACTATTAAGCCGCATATTTTATTTTGAAATGTTATATTATTTCGGATTTTGGATCCTTATACTGTATTATGGGCTTTATGCCATGTTTGAGGCATTGTGCCGATCTGTAGAAACCCTTAGGGGCATTTTAACTGTTTTCCTCACTTTACTTGTTAAAAAGCATATTCTCAGTCATGTTTTACCTATTAAATGTTTAAAATTGGTTTTATCATTTTACTCCTATTGTGAGGACTATTTGGGTTGAGTTCCCTAATCTCTGTTGAGATGCCCGAGAGGCTATGAGGCTAATGACTGACAGAGGTTGGGAACCTTATGGTCAGGATATTATATGTATATATATTATGGATCGGGCTGCACGCCGCAGAGATACTTATATGGATCGGGTTGCACGCCGCAACGATATATATATTGGATCGGGTTGCACGCTGCAGTGATATGACTCTTGGGTTGTAGCAGCCCCTTCAGAGTCTGCACACCCCTAGTGAGCATAGTCGATTATAAATATATGGATCGGGCTGTACGCCATAGCAGTTTTTACATTTTCTACTGCTATGAGATTAACTGAGCCGAGTGCTGAGAGTTAAGTCATGAGTGACTGATAGGCTACCGAGGGGCCATATTCTGAGTGATCCTTTGCACGAGGGGCCCTATTATGATGTTTCCACTATTTTCACTCTTCTTATAAATAAGCCTCTGTTGGATATATTGTCAAGTAACTGATTTCAAGGTTTTAAACTGGAAATGATGAAAATTATGACAGAACCGATTTCAAAGTAATATATTTTGAACTGCCCGTCACTGCTTTCAGTCCATTATTTACTTACTGAGTTGGTGTACTCATGTTACTCCCTGCAACTTGTGTGTAGATCCAGGTGCCTGAGTGATCGAGTGAGAACTTTTAGCTATTTTCAAGCATTTGTCGGGGATTTCGAGGTGGCTGCATGGCATCCGCAGCCATGATTAATGCAGCCCTGATTTCTCCCTTCTATCTTATTATTTTCTAAATTTCTAAACTATCTATGTAGTAGGTTGTTCAGACTTGTATTAGAGGCTCTAGACTCGTGACACCAGATCAGTATGAGCTATTTAGTCTTTCATGTTTTGTTGACTTCCGCATATCTACCTTGTTGTTTCACACATTTATTATGATAATTGGTAATTAAACTGTGTCAGTAAATGTATTATAAAAATGAAAATGGGTTATGGTTTGAAAGTTGGTCTGGCTTGCCCAGTAATGTGATAGGCACCATCACGACCGATATTTGGGGTCGTGACAGGTTCTTTGGGGAAATGAGAAAAGCAATTCAAGTCCGTCATGAAATTGTTTTCTTGTCAGATAGAAACCAATGGATTGCAGATGGGATTAGAAAAGTTTTTCCTGAAGCTCACCATAGTATCTGCCTCTATCATTTTGAGAAAAATTTAAAGCAAAGACATGCAAAAGCCACGGTAATAAATCTTTTTCAAAGTGCTGCAAAGTCATACAAACGTGAAGATTTTAATTAGTTAATGTCCTAACTCAAAAGTATTGCAAGAAAACATACAATTACATAATGGAAGAGCCTCCGGGGATATGGGTTTGATCGTGGTTCCCACGGTGACGTTATGATATGCTAAAAACAAACATGGTTAGACTCAATGAATTTCGTATTATTAAAATGGGGAGAAATGTCTATTTTAAGAATGTTAGATTTCATCCAAG
Source organism: Nicotiana benthamiana (assembly GCA_034376525.1). NCBI lineage: Eukaryota > Viridiplantae > Streptophyta > Magnoliopsida > Solanales > Solanaceae > Nicotiana > Nicotiana benthamiana. The sequence continues at coordinate 87,894,918 of CM067330.1, forward strand.
AAAAGTTGGGTGAGTGGTTTGCGAATAGAGAAAAAAGGCAAATAAAACTTTTCACAGAGTATCAATATGGGCAGAAAAAGAGATGACTTAGAAGATGGACTTGGGTTGTAAAGTTTTTGTGAGTATCTTTATTAACTTCGACTTTTTATATTTGTTGCGTTAATTTACTGCTTACATTTTAAAAAAATTATACTTTTTCTTTTTATAGCAACAATACACTAATATAGTTTGTCTTAATTTTTTATTCCTTGTTAGGTGTTCAACCTTGATTCAGTTTTGTTCAGAATAAATAGTGAAGGAATCGAATTCATTATGGACTTAAAGAAGAGAACTTGTGACTGCCTGGAACTCCAACTCGATGAATTGCCCTGTCCACATGCAATTGTTGTTATCAATAAGAGATATTTACATAAATCTGATTACTGCTCAAGTTGGTATTCAAAGGAAACATGGTTGAAAAAATATAAAGGACATGTGAATAACGTGGGAGATCAAAAATCAAGGGATATACCACTAAATATACAATCTGAGATCACAAAACCTCCCGATGTAGAGATTTTACAAGGAAGAAGACAAAAGAAGAGGCATATACATGTGACTAAATCAGTACCATTCAACGCTACCGAATGCAGTCGATGTAAACAAGTTGGGCATAACAGAACAACTTGTTTGTCTTCTCCAGCACCTCATTCATATTCAAAGAAACATACTGAAAAATACTCCAACCTTCAATAATTCTTGGTCCAAATTTAGACTTTCATTATTGTATGACATATTTGAAATGTGATTTTTTTAATAAGAATAAAAAAAGCTCATGGACTATTTATATACTGCTGAAGTACAAATCACTCATTTTTGTTGTGCAGGCTTACAAGTTTGGTTGCATTTTAAAAAAGTATGCAATGACAGAAAAAATTTTAGTTTACAGTATGTGAAATACATATCCTTAACACAAACACACATACACACATATACACACACTCACACATATACACATACGTGTACAACACACAAAATAAAGGCATGTGTAAACAAAATCTTCAGCATCTCTAAGCTGAAGTTATAGAAAATGAACTTAATAAAATGAATATTCTGAAGTAAATAAAAAAGCACAGCATAAAAACATAAAAATAAATTACAAAAACTAAACATAAAAACCAACTAAGAAGTATAAAGCAAATACCAACAAATAATAAGGATAATGCAATAGAAAGCTATGAATAAAAAGGATGAGAATTACATTGATACAAAAAGAGATGACAACAACACACAAAGTACAAACAAAAACATCAGCTCTCTGAATGAAGTTATACAAAATGAACCTAAAAACTTCAGTTCTCTGGGCTGATGTAAACAAAAACGCACAACGTTAAAACATAAAAAAAGGATTACAAACACTAGCAATCATCACCACTACCACCACCACCATCATCATCACATTACTCCTCAATTTTTCTAAATATATCATCATCATCAATATCGAAGATAACTATAGGGTAGTCGGGCAAAAGACCACTAGATCCAAGAAGATTAATCTTCAACTTGTTGAATTCATCACGCAGATGACTTTTTTCGACGATTACACTGTCCAGAAGAGGAAGAAGAGTCTTCAGGTTATTTTGTAGCTTGAAATAGTCGTTCCAGCTGGGAAACAAAAAACTATCAAATTGCTACACACCCTTGTCTAATGAGGTTGAATAACCTCCAATACTACATTCCAGGTTAAGCATGTTCTAGAATGATTCATTGGCAAAGAGTTGTGGTCTGATTCTCTCCCAATCAGCCTTTATTTATTCCCACAAAAGCATAAGATTACCATCAATTTGTTATTGTACCACTCACAATTCAAACTCTTCCACTTCTGCATAATTTCATCCATATTAGGCTTCTTACTTCCGCTTCCACCAGACATTCTTTCTTAACTAAAGCACAAAGACTAAGGCTGAATATAAATTAAAGAAATATGATAGAAGTCTATGAATGACTATGAAATTTTAAAATGAAGAGATTGTTAATAAAAACAAAGAGTTCACCTAATCAATTTAATATCTATAAATGTAAGAGTAACTTTTCATGTGTTTTTACTGTGAATGAAACAAGATAAGTATGTGGTAAAACAAGCAGGTGGTAAATGCAAAAAGAAATGTAACTTCAACCCTAATAAGCCCACAGTTTTTCTATAGTAAAAAAATAACTTCAACCTTAAAAATAACTTTTCGGATCATTTACTATATGGTCAAACAAATTTAAATGAAAGATGAAGTAAGTGACAAAAGACAAAAAGTAGATAGAAAATGCAAAAGAGATAAGTACCAAATTAAAAAAATACCAAAATAAGATAAAGTTTTTTTCATAAGCTTTTTCAAAAACTTCAGCCAAATATGCTGAAGTTATTTAGTTTATTTATAAAACTTCAGCACATAACAAGCTGAAGTTGTTCATCGTGCATTCAATAGTTTTGTTGTAAATGCTTTTTCAAAACTTCATCTCAATATGTTGAAGTTAATTAGTTTATTTCTAAAAACTTCAGCACTTGATGAGCTGAAGTTTTTCTCCTGTACTCGATAGTTTTTGTTGTAAAGTTTTTTCAAATAACTTCAGCTCCATATATTCAAGTTATTTAGTTCATTTCTAAAACCTTCAGCACTTAATAAGCTGAAGTTTTTATCCTGGACTCGATATTTTTTTGTCGTAAAGCTTTTTCAAATAACTTATGCAGAAAAACTTTAATTTGTATCCTACATTTCACACTTTTGTTATGACTTTTAACCAAAACTTCATCTTAAAAAGCAGAAGTTATTTACTTTGTACTGAAGTTTAGCATATTTGAATCAATTCAAGTATACTAAAAAATTAATTAATACGAATAGAAAAATTTTTAAAGACATCACATGAATCACACAAAACAATGTATATTTACACAATCCAATTTTGTTTTCGCTTACATCCTTGAAAAAAAAGAAAAAAATAGTTTTTTGTTAATAAGTTATTCTCTATTCAAAAAATTGACAGAGTGTCTTCATATTCTCCATAGTCATGTCCTAGTTGCTCTTCTTGGGTTTCTTAACAACATTCCATGAACTTTCGCTATGTCTTCAACTGATTCACAAAAGCGACAATACGAGCACTTTTCTTTACCACCTTGTACGGACCTCTGAATTACTTTTGCCATATTATTGTATTTTCCACATATGTGCATCTGGGAGGACTCACTAAGATTAAAAAGGCGTTCACGAAAATTCGCTGCAGCACCATGAGTTATAAGACAGTCACCCGCCATTTCACTAAATTTAATTCCACCAAAGTATTTTCTGTCAGACACATGTTGATAAAGTTTATTACTATGATTTTTTAGCAACTCCCGTCTTCTTTCATAAGAAAAAAAACAAGAAAATATTGTCAATGCATGCTTACTGGTGTGCAAGTGGGAATTTGTGGGAAGCAAAGATAATGAAGGAGAAGTTCATAAAGCTTCATATGTGACGGAGAGTGGACACATCAAATATTCGAGCCTAGAACAATTTTACTAAAAGATAGATTTATCAAACTAGTGAAAAAAGCAAATTATCCCGGAGCTCGATTGTTTGATCTGGCCACTCTCCTTCACATATGAAGTATTTAGACTTTTCCTTCATTATCTTTGCTTCCCATGAACTCCCTGCTACATCCAATAAGCATGTATCTGCCAACATTTTCTTATTTTTCTTTTAATATAAATTTAAAGAAATATTATAGAAGTCTGTGAATGACTATGAAATTTTCAAGTGAAGAGATCATTAATATAGCCAAAGAGTGCACCGAATCAATTTAATATCTGTAAATGCTGAAGAGATTGTTAACTACTTTTTGTTCAGAGAAATTATATGTAACAAGATAAGTAGTTGGCAAAACAAGTAAGAGGTAAATGCTAGTAATTGGTAAATGCAATAAAAAAATAATAATAAATAAGGCACAAAAAGTAGGTGATATAGGTGATAAATGAAAAAAAAGCTATAAAATGCAAAATAGATAAGTATCAAGTTAAAAAAATACCAAAACATGCTAAAATTTTTGTAGTAAAGTTTGTCTGCTCTTGATAAGTTGAAGTGTTTGTGTTAGATTCAATAGTTTTTTTCGTACAGCTTTTTCAAACAAAACTTCAGCCCAATGTACTAAAGTTATTTTAGTGTATTTCTAAAAACTTCAGCCCTTGATAAGCTAAAGTTTGTGTTGGATTCAATAGTTTTTCATACAGCTTTTCAAAAAACTTCAGCACATTGGACTGAAATTTTTTAGTATATTTCTAATAACTTCAGCTCTTAGTAAGCTGTAGTTTTTGTGTTGGATTCAATAAAAAAAATTGTACAGCTTTTTCAAACAAAACTTCAGTCCAATGTGCTGAAATCTTTTAGTGTATTTCTAAAAACTTCAGCTCTTGATAAGCTGAAGTTTTTGTTTTGGATTCAATAATTCTTTCGTACACCTTTTTCGAAAAAAATTAGCATATTGGGCTGGAGTTTTTTAGTGTATTTCTAAAAACTTCAGATCTTGATAAGCTGAAGTTTTTGTGTTCGATCAATAGTTTTTTCGTACAGCTTTTTAAAAAAACTTCAGCCCAATGTGCTGAAGTTTTTTAATATATTTCTAAAAACTTCAGCCCTTGATAAGCTAAAGTTTTTGTCCTACAATCGACACTTTTGTTATGACTTTTAACCAAAACATCAGCTTAAAAAGCAGAAGTCATTTACTTCATGCTTAAGTTTTTTCAACAAAAATGTACTTAAAATTCATGATAAAAGACACAAATATATTTGTATGAACAAAAGTTAAATAAAAAAAATACTTAATTTATATTCACAAAATACAAATTATGTGCAACCAATCCTCTAATAAAAAAATTCCCACACAGTCTTTTCAAAATCTCTATAATCATGTCCTTGTTGTTCTTCGGAAGTTTTATAGCTGCTATCTTTTTCCCACATTCCATGAGCCCAAAGATTGGCAGCCAATTCTCTCCTGAATGTTAATGACTAACTTTGATTAAAGACATCTTATTTATTCAACCGCACATCAATTAACTTAAGAGCAAATACACCACAATCAACACTACAAAAAGAACATGAAAAATATTTAACACAATGGAAAAATATAATAAACATAAGATGCATGGTAAAACATATGCGAAACACGTACTTATTAGTCTGTTGCGGCGAGGTCATCCACTTAATTTGAAATTTTCCATAGGACTAGCCCATAAAATTTAATGTGTGCCCCAAATTTCAAGCATTTGAGATAGTGTGGGATCAATCGGGCATAATTTCTGACATGTTCAACCGCACGCTCATATGTTGCACCGCTATGGAATCATACACATATATAATTGTGTTTTTGAAGTCCATAATTCCAAAAAATTAGTGCGTAGATATTTGGCCCGTCATTGACTTAAGTCGAAATGGAAAGAATACTTTTCTGGCAGATGCCCATGAGATACCACACGAAAGGTCGAAGAATTTTACGTAGTTGGACACCTTTTCATTCGTTGATTCTTCCTTAAACCAACTAAAGTCTGCAAGTGGCTAAATAACCGCTTCTTCTTCTTCTTCTTCTTCTTCTTGAGACTGTTATTTGGATATCCTCTTTCTCTTTGATTTGCTCTTTTTTTTATCCTCCATTCTCTTTTGCTTCCTTTTTCTAATTTTATCCAACTGTTCTTCTGTAGAATGAATACTATCCAGCTTAGTCATATACTGATAAAAAATTAAATATGTTAATGCACATTCTGATTTTGGATAAGCTGCAAGGTGATAACAATATTTTTTTGCGCAAGTAATATATGTCCACATCCATATGCTGCAAATGTACAAAAATAAATGATAATATGTGAAAAAACTACAAACAACATGACAAGAATTTAAGCATATTCAGTTTGAAGTATTAGAAAATAATCTAAAAAACTTCAGCATGTTTGATTTATATAATGGAAGGGACACCTTCGTGTATTCTTTCCTACTTTCTAATCTTTCCCCTTTTTCTTTTGTTTATTATACGTAAGGAGATCCCAACCAAATACTCTCCACACGAATCCTTTTTCCTTTTTTATCTGCTTTTCCTTTTTCTTGCTCTTCCTGCTGTTCCGTCACAACTAACTGCTGCTGTTCAGCAGTAGGGGGAGAAACAACAGCCATCGTGGCAGATGCTTGACCAACTCCCTGTTGTTCAAGGAGTTCTTGTATTTCTTCACGAACAACAACAGCAGCAGAATTACCTTTTGAATCAGTCCCTTGTGTACTACCAAGTGAAAATGAACATAGACTGAAGTTGGGGATATCACTGGTGTCACACATAGGAGAACTGGAAATCTTCCTTCTCTTAGGATTTGGAAGAAGTTGCGATGCGTTAGATGAGATCTTCAAAAATAAAGAAAATATAAACATAGATAAAATTGATAAAAACACACATTAGTCAAAAAAAAACCTTATAATTGAATTACAGAAGATAACTACCTGGTCTAAGTGTTGAAATACAGATGGTGTTTGCATTCCAATAGATTCATTTCCTTTACCTTTAGATATGCATGTATCTTCATGCGAAAATAAATAAATAAATAATATTGACTAAATTTTATAAAATAATACCAACATACTGCACACTTATCTATGAGCCAACAGGTGTGAATAAATGTATTTCTCCTTTTTAATATAACTGCATAAACTCACCAAATTCTTTTTAAGTTGCCTCGAGTCTTTCTGAAAAATCATTCAAATATATATCAAAAAAATAAAATATGTAAAATTTCAAACTATAAAAAATATTCGATCAAATAAAATAAATTCATGATCTATAGAATAGATTGACGTTTGTCTTCCATTATGGTTTCCCCAGGCTGCATGCCTTTTTCGATATCGGCATTTCCAGCTTCATTCAATTGTACACCAATGTCGAGAAGCATTGGAGTATTCTGTGGAAGTTTTTTCTCAACTCTACCTTCATTTAATTCAGCATCACCAGAGACTTTTTGAGTTGTGTCAATTGAAGCCAACTAGTTTCAACTTCCATTGCATATTCATAACTAGGTGGAATAGATTAACTAGTTTTTCTGTATATATATATATGTGTGTGTATATATATATATATATATATATATATATATATATATTATATATATATATAGTAAAAGTTTATACTTGTAGTGAAAATTCCACTACATGACATTATCATCAGTTAAAACTTCAATCTCTAAGAAGGCTGAAGTTCGACAGTTACAGAAATAAAAACTTCAGCTTTAGAGCTGAAGCTCGACAGTTACAAAACAAAAACTTCAGTTCTAGAGCTGAAGTTAGACAGTTACAAAACAAAATCTTCAGCTGAAGTTTTGTTTTCATGTTTTGCATTTTTTGTTATATATTTTTATGAGCTATTAAAAACTTCATACTTTATACCTGTAGTAGCTATTTCATGTGTATCACCACCTAAAATTTCCTTGCAAATAGCTAGTGCTCCATCAAACAAATTTCCATGTCCAATATCACTTTCCAAAGAACAACTCGGTGCATGTTTTTCAGTACCAACAACTTGATCATCTACACCTTTTTGTTGAACATGGTCATCACATTCACCAGCCGCTTCCTTACGTGTAGTATTGTCGTCTGCGACTTTATGCGATGGATCATGAACAGCATGTTCTTCAACTTGATTATCTACACATTGCTTGCTTCCAACATTCTCAGTTGCTACCTGTTATTCATCATTTCCATCTCTGCTTAATCTATCAGCAGTAGAACGTTCCTTTTTCAACTTGTTCATGAACATGTGATCGCCTTCAAAAACTGCTTCCTCGCGTGTAGCATTTACATCTGCGACTTTATCTGATGCATCATCAACAACATTAATATCCGATAGATGTTTATAACAGTCGTTCACCTTATCATATTCTTGATGGTTACTCAAATCAAAATTGTCATCATCCATTTCATTTGATTTGTTGACAATTTTAAACAACTGTTCAAACTTCTCATCGAAATATTCCTAGAAAAAAAATATACTAACAATGATTAATCTGAATAAAATTAGCAGAAATAAAAAGACTTCTCTATAAATTAGCTTACCTTCTTTTTTACAAAAACCATCAACAATAGCAGATCGCTCATCCTTTTTAAACTTATCGAAAATTCGTTCACGATCGTGCTTCTTTCTTTTTCTATATGCCTTTGAACCTCCATCGTCAACCTCTAGAATAGATACACAACACAAATTCATATATAGAAGAAAACTTCAGCTCAAAACATGTTGTACTTTCACAAAACAAAACCCAAAAACTTCAGATCAAAACTTACAGAACATATTGTGTTAAGTAATTCATTGTCATTAAAGTCAGATGTAGAATGGGTAGACTTTGGGTACGAGATGATTCGCCAATAAAAGGAGTTCGATTCGCTTCTTTTGATCGACTCTATCTACGTGGTGATTCACTAATAACATGAGTTCGATTGGCTTCTTTTGATCGACTCATAGTACGTGGTGATTCACCAGTTGAAGAAACTGCATTAACTACCTTTGAACGAATCTGGCTGCATGGTAATTGTCCAATTAAAGGCATTAAATTTAATTCCTCTTCTTTAGGAATTATATCCAATACCCTAAAGTTGTGATATCTCTATTTAATACAAAAAAGTATATTATGAGGAGAAAAAAACTAATACATCAACATATTAACACAAAGACAAAAAAAAGTAACTTACTTCATGAGTACTGAACATATCAAAAAGTTCGAGAAATTTAGGCTCTCCTAAACATACATAATGTAACATCCTGGGAACCTGAGGGATATCAAGGTACTCATCCTCTCTTATATACTTCTCCTGAACATCTGGAAGCGTTCATTAAATCAGACACATAATGGATATGGAAATCCACCAGGTTTATACTCAGTTGAATGTAATTTAATTTTGCTTGTCCAATGTATATTTCAGTGAATAAATGAGCTTCTCATAAGCCACATTACCCCAAGGATATTCAGCACAAACCTTATCATCTTCAACAATAGATGCATACTCCTCCATCATGGATGACTCGTTATTTTTTCCCAATCAAAATAGACTCTACAACAAGAATTTTCATAAGCTTAATAGCATCATCATCACTCTTACATACGTGTACGTGACTCATAACATTCGTTAGAATTTCATTGCAAGTCGTAAAACTTCGAATATCCTTCAAAGTCACACCTTTGGACTTGCCAAAATAGCGCTTCAAAATATTGCTCTCTCGATTAATTGATTTTTCAACATTATGTATTGTGATCCGCAAACCACACATAATGTGAAAGTCTTCAAGGATGAAGGAAACATCATGACCAAAATCTTGAAACTACTGGAGTCTCGATCATTGGTGAATATTCAAGAAAGTCACAAATAATGAACCAACTCCATGCTGCATAGCAAATTCTCCATAGCTATAATGTATCGAAATGTATCATTTTTAAGCTTATCCTATTGTGTAGGAGTCAAAAAAGTTACAATTAATTCTTCAAATCTTGGTTCCCCTTCCAGTAACCCTTAGAGTTAAACTAATCTCCAAATTAAAATATCTTTGCCCTAGTCTTGTAGGTGGAGGAGTAGGGACATAAGGACCTGGGGGTATTATAGGTTGTCTAGGTGTTTTAGGTGCTTTGCATACTTTAGCTGCATTAGGTTCTATATGTGCTTTAGGAGCCATCTGTTCAAAAAAAGTAAAAGATACAAAAAATAACATCAAGCATATCAAAACGATGAGTTAAAACTTCAATACCTGAGAAGGCTGAAGTTCGACAATTACAAAGACAAAAACTTCAACCCTAGAGCTGAAGTTCGACAGTTATAAGACAAAAACTTCAGCTCTAGAGCTGAAGTTCGACAGTAACAAAACAAAAACTTCAGCTCTAGAGCTAAAGCTCACTAGTAACAAACACAAAAACTTTAGCTCCTAAGCTGGACTTCACCAGTTACAAATACAAAAACTTCAGCTCCTAAAGCTGAATTTCACCAGCTACGTATGCAAAACAATTAGCAAAAAAATATGTTGTATTTTTTGCAAAAAAAAAACAAAACGCAAATTCAAATCCAAAAATAATGCCAAAACATGAAAAAGCCTTCAGCTCCTATCTAAGGTATCATTGAACTATATAAATCACACTTTACTAGTATCATCTATTTAACTCTCAAAATTTTTAAAAACTTGGACGTACAATCAAAGAAGAATTTATAGAATTTTCATCAACAACATAAACACTCGTTCAAAAAACCTAAAAACACAATCGTAAAAGTAAAACTAATGCACTTATCAAACTAAACCCTAAAAAAATATTTTATCATAAATACATTACTATCAAAACTACAACCAGAAATTAAATCGTAAAATAAAACCCAGAAAGTTAATGAAATATACATGTGATTAAATTGTAATGTGGGAACAACGACGACTAGCAGTTGAAAAATCAAAACAACGACGAAAACTGTTTGATTTCCAAGAAGAACAAATCAGAAAATGTGAATAAGGGGAGGGAGAGACAGAAACAGTAGATGACTAGTGTATACTTAGAGAGAATGTAGTCTTTTAATAAAGAATGAAAAAATAGTCTTTTTAATTGGCTTTTAACAAAGAAAGGTATAGGTACAAACAGAAAGATAAAGCGGCTACAGGTTAAAAAGGCATCCAAATTGGCGTCCATGCATTTTTTACAATTACATTGTGTAATTAATATGTTGTTTTTTAGTGTCATTTCTTTTTGTTTTTATTTTCTTTATAACTTATTATTTATATTATTTTATTTTTACTTTTTAATTTCTTTTGAATTTTAAATTGTATCTTTCTTTGTACGTTATTTATCTTTTATTTCTCCACCTTTACTTCTTGTGATTCCATGTAATACTAATATTTTATTATTTGTTTATTTTATTATTCTATTTTTTAAAACTACACCTGCTAATTTTTGTTCCTTTTTACTTAGATTTGATAGATTGGTTTTGTTAACCATTTGAATAATTTAATCACATTATATTTATAATTATTAATTTATTTTATCAAATATGAATTTTATGATGTTCTTACAAAACATATCTTTTTAATTTTTGTAAGTATCTCAATTAAATATTATTTAGTTGGCATATATATAAAAAAATTGCAATATTAGTTATAAATATATGATTACTAATTAATGTATATTCACGAAAAAATATGTATCTTTAATACCAAATATAATATTACTTATACTTATAAAAAATTATAGGCATTATTTTATTATATTATCTTTAAGTTTCGATAATTACTTATTAAAATTTAATGTAACTGTATAATTACACTTGTGCAATCACACAATAAACTTGTAATTACAATTGTAATTATGCTATAACAAACAAACAGGTCGTTGTAAATACATAACTGTGTAATTATTTGGGTTGTATAATTACTAACCTAGCAATTACACTAATTCTAATTACCCGATAACCGTCCAAACAAGCTTTTAATATTAGGATAACTTGTTTTCCAAACCAGCGACCCTTACTGCGTTGCTTAACTTAAGAGATCATGGATTTGGCTTTCATAAACATACTGTTTTCGTCTTTCCAATATTTGAAGCGTATAATTGTTATTAATAGGCAGAGGGGCCTTAGGCTGAAAGTTTCTCGTTAATTGGGATTTCATTTTTTATTGCAATATTTCCAAGTGTTGTGTAGAAATATTAGTATATGCCACATAATGGTCAAGCTATATCATTCTTCTTTTCTTTTTTCCTATTTTTATTTATTTTTAAATTTTTGTATTTATAAAAATAATTACAGTCTTGTTGGAAGCATATGTAACAAATTGAAGCATATATATATTTACAAAACATGTAGGGCATTTACCTGTTTAACAGAAAACACAAAGATAGGTTAACAAACATTTGAAAACTTTAGGTGATCCACTATTGGTCATTGTATTATACACACTAATAATAAATTTTTTTTTTTAAAAAGAGATGCATGGGCCACGCAGTTACAAAATTTTTTAATGATAGAATTAATAAAACTGATAAGGAAGAAGCAGCATTAATTCATTTAGATTTGCCTACTAGAAGCTGAACTATGGCATGCCATTATTTTCAGGTGGTATTTGTACGTCATAACCATGGTAATTACTAATTGATTACTCAAAAATGTGGTTTTGAGAATGTAGTTTAGGTTTAGACTATATATTGGGAGAGAAAAGACAAGCGGCAGGACACGGTCATAACTTAACTAACACATATACGTTCCTCATTTCGCATATACATATTTCTTAAATCAAGCAACAATTAGTAATTATAGATCATCTATGGGGATAATTCTTTCTTAGAAGGATAGACAAAAAGACTTAACTCTTTCTCGGAAGCACATTCAACCTTCTAAAATCGCTTTTTCTTTCGAATCCACCACCAAACGATTCGAGTCTAATCAAATAATAAAATTTTAATCTTTAATCAAATTTCTAAAAGTCAACAAAAATAAACCCAAACCTACATAATCAAAACCCGAGTTTTGGGATAGATCTCATTGACCGATGACCCAAGAGTCTAGCACAAACTGCTCCCAAATATGGGTCAGGACGAACAAAGAGCCGAGAGAGAAAGAGAGAAAACAGCCCTTGGTTTTAGAGTCCTTGTTTTTCATAGCCAAGCCAGTTGTTAATTTTTAGGTTTTTTTTTTAATTTTTAGTCTGCGCTATATTTATATTCGATAGCTGAAAAGTATACATGAAGTCCGTCCCTTAGCCTAGTCTATATCCACAGCTGACGCAACTCCGTACCGACGCCTCACTACTACTTTCATTTTTCTTTTATTTTTAAATTAATTAACGGCTATGCGATTTCATAACCTGAGCTTTCCTTAACCAGCTGACCTTACTTCGTAACCTTAGCCTCCCTTTCTTTATAGTTTTCTAGTTCGACTAAGTGACTTCGTAACCTCAACGTACTTTTTTTCTTACTGTAGCATAGGCCTTCACCACTTCAAACTGGCGCTTCGCCCCTCTTTTTTTTGAATTAGAAAGAGCGGGGTCTTACTTATTAATTTATATATTCTTTGTATATAACATACATAATACATATTTACCCAAAAAATATACAATTTCTCCGATTATTATTTTAAGAACAATTATATAATGTCATTTTTCCTTAATTTTCTATTTTAATGACGGCATTGTTTGCCTAATTGAATTTTGAACACTTGAGGATGTAGTTGAAGGTCTATTTACTTTCCCTAATCTCTTCTTTTTCCGTCTGTAATTTTATATGAACCTTGGGATTTTAATTCCTATAGAGCTGGATTTACAATATACTAATTAGTGCTAGACAAAAAGAAAAGAACAAATAAGGACCATGTTATAGGAAGTAGCCACTTGTACCAACAATAAAAATGCCACTTTTTAGTATCCCATCATTAATAGATTTTCACTAGGTAAAATATCTTAAACCATCTCTAAAGTTGGTTTAGATTATAATAAAGTTTTAATTAACATTTTTTTGAATTTGACATGAAAATAAAGATTTATACAATTGAAATAAATAATCAACGCATCTAAAAGGTTATAAAAAAACATAGTTTGCAATTATCTAGTTTGGCTATAACTTTTTATATAGCTCTAAATTATGGTGCTCTAATTTTATTTTATTTTACAGATTTTACCTAAAAAAAATAAAAATACACAGTTGATATAAATAGTCATTGCATAAAAAAAAGAAATAAAAAAGTGTACAATTGCAAGAAATTATAAGTGCAATTGTACACTCTTTTTATTCTTCTTTTGATGCAACGACCATTTATTTCAACTATATATTTTTTAATAATTTTTTAGATGTCTTGACTATTTATTTCAATTATATAAATTTTTATTTTTATGTCAAATTAAAAAATTATTAACTAAGACTTTTTAAATTTTTGCCAAATAAAAATACTTAGCCTAAATAATATTGTTATATCCAAGTTTTATTATAAATTTTATTTAAAAAAATTATCTAAAAAATTAATATTCTTAAAAAGATAAAAAAAATATTTTATTTTCAAAAAAAGAAACATAGACAGAAAAATCCACGTGGTAGGCGAGTGCACCCAAACTTTTTATCACACCAGCAGTTAGGGGGTAATGACCCTCAAATGGCCAAGTTGAGGAGAGTAATTAAGATCGGGTATAGTTCGAGGAGGCTATTAATAATATGAGCCAAGTTTAATGGGTGGTTTAAGGTATTTACCCTTCACACTGAGTAGGCTTTGGACATAAGAATTGTAAAATTTCAAAAAATGGTGAAAAAAAGTTTCAAGTAAAAATGGTATTTGAAATTTATAGAGTTGTGTTTGGACATAAATTTCAGTTTAGATTGTTTTTAATTGAATGAATGGTTTGAGTGAAAATTTAGAAAATAATTTTTTGTAGTTTTTCAAGTTTTCGAAAATTTTCAAAATGCTTCTTCAAGTGAAAATTGAAACTTTTATGAACAAATATTGATTTCGAAATTTTTTTAGAAAAAGGAAAATTTATTTTTAATGTCCAAATGGGCTCTAAATATCTTGTTTAGCTGAGATGACACGTCTCACAATGGTTTTCTGTTACCGCAAAACCAACGACATGATTAGCTAAATTACGGGTGGTAAACGGACGGATCTAATTGGATATGGACGAATCAAAATATAATGCAAAATGGATAAGGTATTCGATTCGTTCATATTTAATACAAATAGAAAATAGGTTAATATGTGAATAATATATATATTTATATCATCTATGGCTTCTTGAACGTCATCACCTTTAATTTCAAAGAACTTCTAATCTCTTAAATTTGAGGAACCCCTATTCAAGCCTTTGTAATTGTAAAAGTTAAACTTATTAGTTATCCATTAAGTATCCAATTTTAAGTGGATAATATGCATCTTATTCATATTTTACGTATTTTTCAAAAATTTATTATCCAACCTATTTTCTAATAAATATATGAAACTATAATTATTAATTTTTTAAAATCTATTTTGCCACTATCGAAACATACTCGAATCGAGAAATTAAGAATGAACGAATGTTATAACCAACGAGAAGCACCAAGGCAAGAGATGGCATATACATGTCGCAATTTTAGGATACCGACAAAGGAAGTAGGTGAATACTATTTTGATTCCGATTTAAGCGGAGGAAGAGTGATTTGGAGGGATAGGCATTCCGATCCGCCCTTCCAAGAAAAAAGAAATACGGTATCAGTTGTAATCACATGCTAGATGCAAATATGTCATTCTTATGCTTCAACTTAAACGGGACAAAAGTATGCTATTTGAAAAGGGAAACTTACACAAATATTTCAAATAAATCTTAACTTACCAACGTCTAGCCATTAGTCATAGACTTACCAAAATTAGCCAATAAAAATTAAAAAATTAAATAATAGGGTCTTTCTATCAAAGAATCACATGCAAAAATTACCTTCCATATTTTTAAGCGTGATTAGTAACATTAGATACATAAAGGAAATTCATAGACGGGATAGCAAATAAGGTGATAAAATATAAAAAACTATACAATATTCCAAAAATCTAAACAAAAAGGAAATCTTTTCAATGGGTATAGATGAAATTCATTGAAAATATATAGAAAAGTCAATATGCAAAATTTGAGGAAGATTGGAGGTGATTTGGACTGGTTTTGTATCAAAGTAACTAAATCGAGTTCGAAAAAGTCCTCTGCGACACATGTATCAAACATGTATCGGGCATGTATCTCACATACAAGTATATATGGATATACATGTGATACACAATTGATACATGTGTGATACACAAATGATGCACAGTGTGATACACATATCTTTTTTTTTCATGTTCAGCTTTTACTTCGAATTTTCAATTCAAACCACCTCAAAACTTTACCAAGTCATCTCAAAACTGATATTCAAGCTCCTTAAGTTGTGCCCAATCTATTATAATAGCACCCACTCTAAACAAAACAAAAATTTGATATATTTTTACTACAAATAGCTAATTGACTAAGTTAACTAATATTAATAATATTTTACTAATTAGCTAATTTTTATAATGAATTACTTATAAATAAACATAGCTGGTAATTTCCTATCAGAAAAGCCCTCACCTGGAAACCATCACATTAAATGCCATTTCCAACTTGTTGGAAAAAACAAACACTTGGCAGGTACTAATAATTTTGAATAAAATACTTTTCATCACTGATTTGCTGTGGTATTAGTAAATATACCATTTGACTTATTTCCCTTATTTTTTCCAAAAAAAAGAGAGAGAGAAAGATTTATGCATTACCGGAGCATTATATATCTGGGAGTTAGGTTAATGCGTGGATTTGGTTAGGTGGGTGAGCAGTTCAATGTGTGAAAAAAGGTACGTAAACTTTGACACGCATCAAACTTGTGTCAGTTACATGGATATTAAAAATATTATACGTAATTTTATTAAAAATATATGCACTTAAAAACAATACAAAACCTTATGTCACTAATCTCTGATTATATTCCCACACTGTGACACTCATCAGCTAAACATATATTTAGTCAATGTCATTTATTCCCACACATTGTATTATTCATCCTTATAAATGAGAAACTTCGCTTCGACTCGTATACTTTCCGAAAGTAAAGTTTGAAAACAGTTATATCCAGTAATAAAATACGTCAAACGTGTTACCTACATTTGTGGGTAGGGATGCCAAACGGGCTGATCGCATCGGATATATATAGACGAGTCAAAAATAAGTATATGCAATAACTAATAAATTATTTGATACGAACCATATCTAATATAAATAAAAAATGAGTTAATCGACGAACTATATGGATATTCATATTATCCATAATTGCTTGAATATAATCACTTTTGAGAGAATTCTTAGTCTCCTAAACTTGAAAAACCTCCAATTTGAGGCTTTACAAATATTAAAATTAAAACCTTTAACTATCTATTTTCTAATTGAATAATATGATTCTTATCTATGTTTGGATTGGAGAATATGGGTGAATAACTATCTTTCGAGTGTGCAAACTTAACTCATAACGCTTTAACATGAAGTGAATTTAGTCGTTTGAACTTTTTAAGCACATGAATATTTCAAAGTATTCACATATTGGGAGGTAAAAGGATCCGTGCAGTATCAAGATTGCTGTACTTCGGAATTGGGTAGTTGGGGTGGGGAAGGGGTTTTGTACATATATTACCAGTATCTACCATTTCTTGGAGAGAGTCAATTTGTTATCTTTTATAATAGTAGGTAGAATCCAAATAGGTGAAAGGGCAGCAGAAAAAAAATAAGACCATGTTTGACAATTCTTGTCCCAGGGTACTGCCACCAACACTTTATGGTTGCAGTATTTTTTGACAAGCTAAAGAGTAGTCCATGACTCCATTCCAGTATCTTTATACCAACTATGACAATGATTGGGCAACGGTAAGAAGATGAGGGCCAGCTCACTTGGCGAGCTCCCTGCCTTCCACAGGTGAGGTGACGAGTCTAAACCCCTCCCCCGATCCACACACAAAACAATATATAACAACAACAATCAAGTAAAACACCACAATATGGTCAGAGAGAAGTGTGTACGTAGATTTTACCTCTATTCCGGATGAGTAGAGAGGTTGTTTCCGAAAGACCCTCGGTTCAAGAAGATGAAAAGAGGCAATAGATACGCAACAACAAAAACCCGAAAAATAATATCGGCATCGTAAAAGATAGAAAATAGATGGAAAAGCAATAACAATGGCCAGTAATAATAGCACAATATTATGAAAAAAGGAAAAACAGTGTGAACACAACATAAACTACATGCAATCTAAAACAAACACTATCATACTAGCCTCAACCCCTGTACAAAGTAGAAAAATGGTCAACTACCTCCTTACCTTTCAACCCTAATGCCCGATCTCCACGACTTCTTATGAACATCAAGGATCCCCCACGCCCCGATTTTTTTTTTTTTTAAAGAATGGGTCGAGCATTGGGTAAAGCTTAGTAATCTTGTAGGAGCTTTTCCAAGCGCAAGGGATGAAGGAGATCAATCTGTAGTATACATTGGTTCTCTTGGGTGACATGGTTTGAAGCAGAGCAATTATGTGCATATTTGAAAGGGAATAAACCTCTATCGGTTACAGCAAGAAATGAAAAAGAACTATAAATAGCAAATTAAGAACGAGCCCAACACAAATACGGGCAAGTCAATCACAATATATTCAACCACAAGTTTTCCAGTTTATTCCCATAGTAAATCAGCGGAAAAGAAAAGGAGGGGGGTGGGAGTGGGGAAGAGAACAAATGTTCATCCAAATTCATGGAAAAAAGAAAGGACATATATGTTTCCACCAAGTTAATTGCCACCCCTTAGTGCAAGAACAAGGTGAAGAACAGAACCACCTTCGATGTTGTAATCTTTAGCAGTCTTGTCATCTGCCAACTGTTTTCCAGCATAAATAAGCCTGCAATAAACCATAGGCACAAAAAGTAAAACCACTGCCGTATCATAAACTGCCGAACAGAAATATAACAACAAATATGGAGAAGGTACTTCTATAACGCGCTGAACGTATAGGTAAAATGACTTGTTCACAAAAATATTGACTTTAGGAACAAGTTAGATATCAGCCACTATTTACTTTCTGCCTATAAGACCAACCGAAATGAAAGTGAAATCAAATCGGTACAATGGAATTTTGCGAACTGAGAAAGTGTATTTCAGTAAAGGCCTACATAATGTACTAGATAATGACCATGATACACAACGGAAGTCTGCCAAAACTGTTGAAGAATAGAATTATGATTTTTTCATCTTTTCCGCTATCTCAAACACATAAGATACGAACACACTGACTGAGGGCTCACACATAAGTTGTCTTTTGACGTTCATCGTCCCTTCTAAGAAGGGAAGAAGCTAAGCAGTCCAAATTACTATAACGAAGTGCATTTTAGTTATATCGGTCAACTTGCAAGAAAACCATTTTAAGAAACCAAGACTGTAAGCAATCTTGTTTTTTGATCCATTAATAAAAATTAATAGAAATGTAATTCTCATGGCCAATCCCAAGTAGCAGTGGCAGAGATTCTGCTCTACAAGGAGATAGGATATGAAATTACCCTTTTCGGATAAGAAATCAACAAAAAGAGCTTGATTTCTGATGATTTTTACACAACTGTTAGCAATCTTTTTCTCCAAAGAAGAGAGAGAAGATTGAAACTAAAACAGAAAAGGAAAGAGAAAAACATTTGGATCCCCACCATTATTCTGAGGCATGCCAGCAAGCAACTATGAAATTTGGCTGATGAGAGCAAATGCAGACAAAAGGTCTATAAGCTTCGTAAGACCTGCTGAATTTTCTAGACGATGTCTTAACCAGTGCAGAATGGCAGATGCAAGAGCTGTTAGGCCGTTGAATGTTCACAATGCTCTTAAAATATGCCAGCATTGCCAGTTTATAGAACTTGCGTTTTTACATATTTTTCAAGTCAGTATGTCTTTAATTGTATGCTTGTCAACTGAACCACACAAAAGTTTAATTGTATTCTCCAAAGAGTATGTGGTATGCCTCAAAAACATTTATTACAACATGGACCCAAGGGCTTCACATTCCCTTGATCCTTGAATACACTGGATCTAAGCAACTCATATGTGACATTCAATTGACACAACTATGAATTGTTATACTCACGAAAATTGGCAAAGTAGAAAAATTGCAATAAATCAAGTCTAGGAGGAGCATTTAATAATAGTAGTTATTACAGGGAATGACAAAAATAACAGGCAACAGAAACATGACAACTTGCAGAGATTTAAAAGATAAGTCCAAAAAAGATTCATAGGCCAGGCACACAGCATCACTCATACAACATTGCCACTCTTTTGATCACATGGTGAGGGTGAGAGGAGGCAGTATGGTGGGGGGGAAGAGGAGCAAAAAAAAACACGGGAGACCATAAACCTGTGGCATTCAAATTGATCGAAATGAAAGAAATACAAACCTTTGCTGCACAGGAGGTATTCCTTCTTTCTCCTCAACACGTTCCTTAATCCGATCAATGGTATCGTTGGGTTCAATATCGATCTCAATTTCCTTTCCAGTGAGAGTCTTCACCTTGATCATAGTTCCTCCCCTGAGCCTCAAAACGAGGTGAAGAGTTGATTCTTTCTGAATATTGTAATCAGCCAGGGTCCGACCATCTTCCAACTGTTTCCCAGCAAAAATCAGTCTCTGCTGATCAGGAGGTATGCCTTCTTTATCCTGGTAACCAACACATACAGTATCTTGTTAGCTGTAAGTAAAAAGAAAAGAGCACATGATTAATGCACGTTAGCAACTTAGCATGAACGCCAGCATTTAACAAGTACTCCAAAAGATAAGTGGACAAAACCAAGGCAGGGCAAGGCAGGGCATGGCAAGGCAGGGATATCAGGCCAAGGAAAATCTGAAACAACACCTCACTATCCAACATGCAGCAGATCACATATTACGGCAATTAAAAGTTGATATATGCCGAAATAGTAATTCAAGGACCTTCATTTAGCTTTGATAGAGAGCCAAGGGTTATGAGCTTTTCCTTATGGGTTATGGTGGGGTCATACAATTTGTGGGTCTTCTTAGAGGTCATATTTTGGGACTGCAAGTAACAACAACAACAACAACAACAACTACCCAGTATATTCCCACCAGGTGGGGTCTGGGGAGGGTAATACGTAGACGAGCCTTACCCCTGCCCGAAAGGGCAGAGAGGCTGTTTCCAATCGACCCTCGGCGTATAGGATAGAAAAGGGAAAGCTGCATTAAGAAAACAAAGGTAAAATTAGAGACACAAGCAAGACAAAACAAAATAATAAAGCATCAGTACTCCCGCAAAAATAACGTAAATAATTATGAAAGCATAAGCAACATAAATACAGTCGCATGCACTAATAACAAGCAGTAACTACCATACTAAAACACTAATCACCTATGAGCCCCTAGCCTACAATCTTAATTCTAGACCTCCAGACTCCCCTCTCAAGGGTCATGTCCTCGGTAACCTGCATTCTTGGGACTGCAAGTATTTGACAGTATTAAGGTTGATTGCAAATAAACTAGTTAGCAAATCAAAGACTGAGCAATCTTTACCCATAGTTGATGTTTCTCGCAGCCCTAAAATAGAAAAATGCCTATGGTTGAGTGAGCATAGAGTTCTAGCACCAGGGAAACAACATATCCCTACACAAAGAATGGCTACAGCTAAGCCAAAAGAACAGAAAGAGCAACTTCAGGAACTACTTGACAAGGGATACATTAAACCGAGCTAAACAAGATAAAGGGCTTCAAAACAAGCTCCAAAATGGTGAATATCTGGTAACATCATCCTAAGGTAGTAAGGGATATCATCATGATCATGGTAGCACCAATTCCCACGAGGGAACAAGCAGATAAATGAAATAAAAATATCCCATCAAGGCCACATAAACATACAAGCACATAATGGAAATTGCAGGTGATCCCAATACTATCAAACAACGGTGCCCAGAGACATCATCTCAGATTTTTATGTTTACGCATCCAAACACAAAGGTGATATTTATATGCACAATGCATAAGCACTAGAAAACACACATGACAAGTCAGTCATCTTCATGTTGGGCTAAGATGGTCCATGCCAGCTACTACTGTTGAGTTATTAAAATCTTGGAACAACAATGGAGGCTCAGTAAGGCAGAAGACATGGGGGAAATTGATACCTGCTTGCATGTGGTGGAAAATATGGAAGGATAAAAACTCAAGAGTTTTTTGAAGACAGATACAATTCCATTCAGGATGTCAAGATGAACTGTATTCTTCAATTTCATTTTTGGTGTAAAGAAAGTCTTGTAGAGGATACAAAATCTTTGATAGACATGTTACGCTCTTTGTAATTAATATAGATGACGATTAATCCCCCAGTATATATTGCGTCACACTGCCTTAGTGTTTTCTTCCATTAATACTTTTTTTACCATTCTCAAGAAAGTCAGTCGTCTTCACGTAATGCACATTCACTCCAACAACATCTTGAGGAGTATTTCAAAAGAGAAACAAGGAGGAAAGAAAACCTCGGAAAGTGTAACAGGGACTTTATTTGGACAGGCAAGGTGATAATTACTCCAGAATGAATAACAACAATTACCCAGTATAGTCCCACTCCCACAAAGTGGGGTCTGGGGAGGGTAATATGTAGACGGGCCTTACCCCTACCCGAAAGGGCAGAGAGGCTGTTTCCAATCGACCCTCGGCTCAATGATACTCCAGAATGAATATTTATCAAAACAAAAAATGATCCGGGTAAATAGCAACACATGATTAGTGGACATGAATATTCAGCCTTACTACCAAAAAGAAAAGAACAAATAATAAGATATCTTAACTCCAGCAACCATCAATAACCCAAATGACAATTACAACATCCACAATCTACATTCTGGTATCTTTGTGTCATTGCAGGTTTATCTGTCTGTTTTATATCCAATTTGGTGAACGTATGCATTTACAATCTTGCACGATTACATCCAGAACATACTTAATTCAATATATTTAACCACTGTTTTACCACCACTGTTGTACCACCACTGTTTTACCACCACTGTTTTACCTCCACTGTTTTACCAAAAAATTTTCCGCCACTGTTTTACCACCACTGTTTTACCCCGAAAATACTCCCTCACAGCAGAGTAGCTGCACTGTTTCATCACTACTGTTTGCTCACCCAAGTCTGATCCTATTCTGGTTCAGAGGTTTTGAACTAACGCTTTCCGTCGGAAATTTTTCCGGCAACTCCCGCGCTTTTCGTTACATTATTTCCGCTGCCTTTGTGAGTGTGTGTGGGTGTGTTTTGTTTTCTTGGACAGGTGCCTATTTCACCGACGAGGATCCCCGGCAACTCTCGTTCAGACTCGCGGCAGGACGCAATAGAGCCGCACATTCTGCTAAGATTCAGGAAAACTTGGGCGCAGCAAAGCACACTTTCAGGTTTTTCCACCGGGAGTTGGTACCTCCCGCTCTCTTGTTTACTTTGTGCACCTTTTTACGTATTTTAGCTAGCATTTAGAGTGTGGTCTATTTTGTTGTTATCTCGTTTGCTATATTTGCGTTTTTTGCTATAGTGCGGGTGTGTGTCACTGTACCCCATATCGGTTGGTGGGATAGTGGCCGCGGCGGGGGATGATAGCGTAAGGTCATGTCCTCAGGGGGTGGGGGTGGTCGCGGGGGTAAGTAGAGGAGCAGGGGGTGGTCCTTCGGGCAGGGCGGGAGGTAAGGGTGGGAAGAGGGCAGCGGACGCCCAACGATTAAGGATTGGGTCATGGAACATAGGCACTCTGACGGGTAAGTCCATTGAGTTGGCGAAGGTTCTTCAGCAGAAGAGGGTTAACATAGCGTGCGTTCAGGAGACTAGGTGGAAAGGGACAAAGGCGCGGAATGCTGATGGGTTTAAGCTGTGGTACTCTGGGCTCGTGAGGGGTAAGAATGGAGTGGACATCTTGGTTGATAGGGACCTAAGGGAGTCCGTGGTCGAGGTTAGGCGAGTGAATGATAGGTTAATGTCTATTAAGCTGGTTATTGGGGGTGGCGTCCTCAACGTCATCAGCGCTTACGCGCCGCAAGCAGGCTTAGACGAGGAGGCTAAAAGGCGCTTTTGGGAGGACTTGGATGATCTGGTGGGGAGTATTCCCCAATCTGAGAAGTTAGTTATTGGAGGGGACTTTAATGGTCATATTGGGGCTGAGGCTGGTGGCTATGATGAGGTGCACGGTGGCGTTGGCTTTGGGGCCAGGAACGGAGGAGGCACTTCGCTGCTTGATTTCGCCAGGGCCTCCGAGCTCCTGATTGCGAACTCGACATTCCGGAAGAGGGAAGAGCATTTGATCACCTTCAAGAGTTCGGCGGCGAGGACTCAAATTGATTACATCCTCATCAGAAGGAGCGATAGGGGTTTGTACAAGGACTGCAAGGTTATTCCGGGAGAGTCTCTTTCAACTCTTCATAGACTACTAGTGATGTATGTCGATCTCTGGGTGAAGAAGAAGAGGAGGGGCGCCCGGGGTCAACCGCGGATTAGATGGGGAACTTTGTCTAAGGAGAAAGCACAGGAGTTGGAAAGGAGGTTAGTGGAGGGCGGAGCTTGGAGAAGTTATGGGAAAGCGGACGCTATGTGGTCAGTGACAGCGAACTTGGTTAGGGGGGTAGCACGGGACGTGCTCAGGGTAGCTAAGGGATATTCAGGCAGACATCAGGGTGATTGGTGGTGGAACGAGGTAGTCCAAGGAAAAGTGGAGGTGAAGAAGGCGGCGTTCGCTAGGTTGGCAGGGAGCACAAGCGAGGAGGAGCGGAGAGCGAACAGGTTGATCTACAGGGAGGCGAGAAGAGAAGCTAAGATGGCAATCACGGAAGCTAAAAACGCGGTGTTCGGTCGCATGTATGAGGAACTAGGGGAGAGAGGTGGGGATAAGAAGTTATTCCGGTTGGCTAAAGCAAGGGAAAGGAAGGCACGTGACCTAGACCAAGTCAGGTGTATCAAGGACGAGGATGGTAGAGTTTTGATGGGGGAATCGCAAATCAAACAGAGGTGGCAGGCGTACTTTCGGGACCTTCTTAAAGAGGAAGGGGATCGGAGCATAGAGCTAGGGGAGTTGAGGCATTCAGAGCGACATAGAGACCTTGGGTACTGCAGGCGCATTAGGGTGGAGGAGGTCTTAGGGGCGCTGCGTAGGATGAGTAGGGGTCGAGCAACCGGGCCTGACGAGATCCCGGTGGAGTTCTGGAAGTGCATGGGTAAATCTGGAGGGGAGTGGCTCTCTAGGCTGTTTAATGCGATCTTTAAGACTAAAAGGATGCCGGATGAGTGGCGGTGGAGTACAGTGGTGCCCTTGTACAAGAACAAAGGGGACATCCAGTGCTGCAACAACTATAGGGGTATTAAATTAATAAGCCACACGATGAAGGTTTGGGAGAGGGTGATTGAGGCGCGGGTGAGAGAGGCGACAACTATATCTGGGAACCAGTTCGGTTTCATGCCGGGCCGCTCCACCACAGAGGCTATTCACCTAGTCAGGCGGCTGGCGGAACAATTTAGGGATAAGAAGAAGGACCTTCATATGGTGCTTATCGACTTGGAGAAGGCGTATGACAAGGTCCCGAGGGAGGTGCTATGGAGGTGCTTGGAGGCGAAGAGTGTGCCAGAAGCCTATATCAGAGTAATTAAGGACATGTACAATGGAGCTAAGACTAGGGTTAGGACGGTGGGTGGCGAATCAGACCATTTTCCTGTGGTAATGGGGCTCCATCAAGGATCGGCGCTGAGCCCCCTGTTGTTCGCCTTAGTGATAGATGCTCTAACCCGACATATCCAAGGGGATGTGCCTTGATGTATGCTCTTTGCTGATGATATAATATTGATAGACGAGACGAGGGCCGGTGTTAGTGAAAGGTTAGAGGTATGGAGACAGACCCTCGAGTCTAAGGGTTTCAAAATAAGCAGATCTAAGACAGAATATCTGGAGTGCAAGTTTGGCGACGAGCCGAGTGGGGTAGGCAGGGAAGTGATGCTTGGTTCTCAGGCCATCGCCAAGAGGGACAGTGTCCGATATCTTGGGTCTGTGATTCAGGGGGACGGAGAGATTGACGGGGACGTCACCCATCGGATAGGAGCGGGGTGGTCGAAGTGGAGGCTTGCTTCAGGGGTCCTGTGTGACAAGAAAATTCCACACAAACTTAAGGGGAAATTCTACAGAGCCGTGGTTAGGCCTGCGATGTTGTATGGGGCGGAGTGCTGGCCCGTGAAGAACTCTCCTGTTCAGAGAATGAAGGTTGCGGAGATGAGGATGCTTAGGTGGATGTGTGGGCACACCAGGCTAGATAAGATTAAGAATGAAGTTATTCGACAGAAGGTAGGGGTGGCCCCGGTGGACGAGAAGATGCGGGAAGCGACGCTGAGGTGGTTCGGGCATGTACGGAGGAGGGGTCCCGATGCCCCGGTGAGGAGCTGCGAGCGGCTGGAGATTGTTGGAGGTCGGCGAGGTAGAGGGAGGCCTAAGAAGCATTGGGGAGAGGTGATTAGGCAGGACATGACTAGAATGTAGGTTACCGAGGACATGATGTTAGGGGAGTCTGGAGGTCTAGAATCAGGGTTGTAGGCTAGGGGCTCATAGAGTCCTTCGTACGCCTCACCCGGGGTTGGGTGTGGAATAGTAGGGTTACCCATAGTTGACTAGTGTTTTAGCTTATGTCCCCTTATGGTGTTAGTATGGTAGTTACTGCTTGTTACTATTGCATGCGACTGTATTTATGTTTCTTATGTTTACATAATTATTTACGTTATTTCTGCGGGATTACTTATGCTTTATTATTTCATTTTGTCTTGCTTTGGTTTCTAATTTTGTCTTTGTTTTAATGCAGCTTTTCATTTTATCCTATGCGCCGAGGGTCGATTGGAAACAGCCTCTCTGCCCCTTCGGGTAGGGGTAAGGCTCGTCTACATATTACCCTCCCCAGACCCCACCTGGTGGGAATATACTGGGTAGTTGTTGTTGTTGTTGTTGTTGTAGGGATGCAATAGTCAAGTTTCTTTTTTGGATTAAACAAATGAGTTGAAAGTGATGTAGGTAACCTAAAAGAGTTTATCACTCATAACTTGGACATCAACTTGAAGTACATATCCCCTTTTTGAGCAGTTATGACAATCCACAAGAAGCCATAGGCACATTATGTGAGCCCATAAGCCTGTATCAATTGAGGTTCCAAAACCAGTGCTTTTTGACAGCATATAAGGAATTGACAAAATATCGCATACAACAACAACAACTACCCAGTATACTCCCACCAGGTGGGGTCTGGGGAGGGTAATATGTAGACGAGCCTTACCCCTGCCCGAAAGGGCAGAGAGGCTGCTTCCAATCGACCCTCGGCGAGTAGAGTAAAAATGGGAAAGCTGCATTAAGAAACAGAGATAAAATTAGAAACACAAGCAAGACAGAATCAAATAATAAAGCATAGGTACTCCCACAAAAGTAACGCAAATAGTTATGAAAACATAAGCAACATAAATACAGTCGCATGCAGTAATATCAAGCAGGAACTACCATACTAAAACACTAATCACCTACGAACCCCTAACCTACAATCTTGATTCTAGACCTCCAGACTCCCCTATCAAGAGTCATGTCCTCGGTAACCTGCATTCTGGCCATGTCCTGCCTAATCACCTCTCCCCAATGCTTCTTAGGCCTCCCTCTCCCTCGCCGACCCCCAACAATCTCCAACCGCTCGCAGCTCCTCACCGGGGCATCGGGGCCCTTCCTCCGAACATGCCCAAACCACCTCAGCCTCGCTTCCCGCATCTTTTCGTCCACCGGGGCCACCCCTACCTTCTGTCGAATAACTTCATTCTTGATCTTATCCAGCCTGGTGTGCCCACACATCCACCTAAGCATCCTCATCTCCGCAACCTTCATTCTCTGAACATGCGAGTTCTTCACGGGCCAGCACTCCGCCCCATACAACATTGCAGGTCTAACCACGGCTCTGTAGAATTTCCCCTTTAGTTTGTGCGGGATTTTCTTGTCACACAGGACCCCTGAAGCAAGCCTCCACTTTGACCACCCCGCTCCTATCCGATGGGTGACGTCCCCGTCAATCTCTCCGTCCCCCTGGATCACAGACCCAAGATATCTCACACTGTCCCTCTTGGCGATGGCCTGAGAACCAAGCATCACTTCCCCGCTTACCCCACTCGGCTCGTCGCCAAACTTGCACTCCAGATATTCTGTCTTAGATCTGCTAATCTTGAAACCCTTAGACTCAAGGGTCTGTCTCCATATCTCTAACCTTTCACTAACACCGGCCCTCGTCTCGTCTATCAATATTATATCATCAGCAAAGAGCATACACCAAGGCACATCCCCTTGGATATGTCGGGTCAGAGCATCCATCGCTAAGGCGAACAACAGGGGGCTCAGCGCCGATCCTTGATGGAGCCCCATTACCACAGGAAAATGGTCTGATACGCCCCCCACCGTCCTAACCCTAGACTTAGCTCCATTGTACATGTCCTTGATTACTCTGATATAGGCTTCTGGCACACTCTTCGCCTCCAAGCACCTCCATAGCACCTCCCTCGGGACCTTGTCATACGCCTTCTCCAAGTCGATAAGCACCATATGAAGGTCCTTCTTCTTATCCCTGAATTGTTCCGCCATCCGCCTGACTAAGTGAATCGCCTCTGTGGTGGAGCGTCCCGGCATGAAACCGAACTGGTTCCCAGATATAGTTGTCGCCTCCCTCACACGCGCCTCAATCACCCTCTCCCAAACCTTCATCGTGTGGCTTATTAATTTGATGCCCCTGTAATTGTTGCAACACTGGATGTCCCCTTTGTTCTTGTACAGGGGCACCACTGTACTCCACCTCCACTCATCCGGCATCTTTTTAGTCCTGAAAATCGCATTGAACAGCCTAGTGAGCCACTCCCCTCCCGCTTTACCCATGCACTTCCAGAATTCCACCGGGATCTCGTCAGGCCCGGTCGCTCGACCCCTACTCATCCTACGCAACGCCCCTAAGACCTCCTCTACCCTAATGCGCCTGCAGTACCCAAGGTCTCTATGGCGCTCTGACTGCCCCAACTCCCTTAGCTTTATGCTCCGATCCCCCTCCTCGTTAAGAAGGTCCAGAAAGTACGCCTGCCACCTCTGCTTGATTTGCGAGTCCCCCATCAGAACTCTACCATCCTCGTCCTTGATACACCTGACTTGGTCAAGATCGCGTGCCTTCCTCTCCCTTACTTTAGCCAACCGGAATAACTTCTTATCCCCACCTCTCTCCCCTAGTTCCTCATACATGCGTCCGAACGCCTCGTTTTTAGCTTCCGTGACAGCCATCTTAGCTTCTCTTCTCGCCTCCCTGTATACCAACCTGTTCGCTCTCTGCTCCTCCTCGCTTGAGCTCCCTGCCAACCTAGCGAACGCCGCCTTCTTCACCTCCACTTTTCCCTTGACTACTTTGTTCCACCACCAGTCACCCTGATGTCTGCCTGAATATCCCTTAGCTACCCCGAGCACGTCCCGTGCAGCCCCCTAACCAAGTTCGCCGTCACTGTCCACATAGCGTCCGCTTCCCCGTAACTTCTCCAAGCTCCGCCCTCCACTAACCTCCTTTCCAACTCCTGTGCTTTCTCCTGAGACAAAGCGCCCCATCTAATCCTCGGTTGCCCCTGGGCGCCCCTCCGCTTCTTCTTAACCCAAAGATCGACATCCAACACTAGAAGTCTTTGAAGAGTCGAATAGGAGGAGCAAATTCCAATTCTCATTCTTGGCAATTAAAAGATCAATTGATTTAGACTAAAGACGACATGATTTTAAGAAATAGTAGTGCAGAAAAGAGCTCCCTTTCAACTTCGAATTATCATGTATTCATGACCACCAATTAGATTGTAAGCAGTGCATCCATTAGCAGAATATATTGTCCAAAAGAAACTTAAATCGCAATACAAATTGCCAAAAATATTGAGCTATTATCAAAGGTGTATCCAAGATTTAAATCCTACGGGTTCAACTTTCAAGGTTTTTAGCATTGAACCCATTATATATTTGAAGTTAAACTATTTTAATGAATTTTCATATAGCTTCTAAAGTTATGGTTCAGTTAAACCTGTCGGTTCAACACAACATTCGCCCCGGGCTAATATAGCGCCCAAGGGTGTGGCCTTGTCCAAGTTGGTTGAGAGTGTTACCTGATAACTACGTTGGTAGGAGGTAACACGTAACCCTGAAATTAATCGAGGTGAGCATGAGCTGGCTAAGATACATTATTATTGTTATTTAAAACGTTGAGCTATTAAATGCATCAATCTCCACACACATTATATACACATACAAAAAAGATTGCGCCTCTAATCAAACAAGAGAAAAACTAAAAACCAGCAATCTTAATATCCAAAAAGTCAAAACCCTAATTCATGAAAACAAAACGAAATCCTGAACAATAAAAAGGGGCATAAATTGGAGGGCGCGAATACCTGAATTTTAGCCTTGACATTGTCAATTGTATCGCTGCTCTCAACTTCGAGAGTGATGGTTTTTCCGGTTAGAGTTTTCACGAAGATCTGCATGATTGATTGACTGATCCTTTTGCTTGCTTAGCTACAGAAACAGAAGAAGTCGAGACTCGTTCCTTTTACGCTAACTTCGAATAGGAATAGCTCTATTTATTTGGTTCCGTTTTGTGGTGTAGTGTACGCCGTCTTTACTCCGAATCTGGCTTTAATTTTTTCTATTGGCCCCAAACCTAAAAGATTTCTGAATAATGGACCCCCCAATTGTATTCCTTTTCTTTTCTGTAGTTTTGTTTTCTCCTTATGCTATTAGGACACGGTTTGTTTATCCAATTGCTTTTGGATTAGAATTCGGTTGTGATTTTGTTATTGACTTTATTTTTGACAGAATAATATGAATGACACCTATATTTCACTTTATCATGTCGATTCTTAAACTTAATAATTTGTCAATCAAATCCTTATACTCTTTTAAATCGTGTATAATAAACGCTAATGATATGAGGCTGTCAGTGCGTGTAGCACAATCTCTTTCACGCTGGCTGCCACGTCAAAAAGTAACAATGTATAGAGGTCATATCATATGGTAGATTAAAAATAATTAAAATAAAAGAAAAAAGAAAAAAATGTTCGAGAGAGAGAGAAGCAACCATGGTGAAAAGATAAGCTTCAGATGAGATCAGAAAAGCTCCAATAAGCCAGTCACTGGCCGAAAGTGAAAAGTAGATGATATTACACTGCTAATTAGTAGGACAATTTACCGATAAATAGTTCGCAATCTCATCATATCACTTCTAAAGGAGATTTGGCAAACATCCAGTTGAACGCGTCAACTACCATCTCTATTTCATGATCCAACTTCACATCCACAAAACATTCCAAATTAAATTACTGTAGAGACAAGCAAGCACCACCATGACCAATTTCCACACATCTATTAAAGAAATCATATTACTACTCCAATGCAATAGAAGTTGGTCACAACACTTGGAAATAATTCAAATGTTAGTCATTTCAAGTGTTGTACATCCAGAGATTCCACAAAGCTAAACACAACAGACAGTTACATTCACATAACCTAATACAATAATCAAACTCTCTTATTTGTCCAACTGACACCTGTTGTACAAAATAAGTACATCTCTTCACGATTGTCTACTTGCCACAAAAAGGTTGATTCACAAGTTTTATTCTTGTCTTTTGCTTCGTTGACAGGATGAACGTGAAAGACAGTTGCAATCAATGGGCATCCAGTCAATTGTGGAAAACATATTGGAGAGAGAGAGAAAAGCAAAGAAGAAAAGCTCACTTTTATTCAACAATAGAGGATGAACAATCGGGAAGAAGATGACAGCCAAAAAATAGCTCTTGGTACCTTTTTAATATGCCTTACGCTCCTTAAACGAGTGCAGCACACGCACATTAGTAAAAATTGCCACATAGGATGAGTGGGGTTTAAAATGCTCAGTTTTTAAGGGTAGAGGAGTTTGGTTGGCAAATTGTTAAGTTTAGGGACTGGCATGACAAAGTGGCACAAGTATAGGTGTCATTTAGGCCATCAGCCCTTTATTTTTGGGCAAAATACAAAACTTTTTTTTTTGTAATAGAAGGCTTTTATTCGTAATTGCAAACTCGATAGGTTGGTTATATGCATCCTTGTTACGTTTTGATGATCTAACAAACTTAATGATAAAAACCAGATAAGAAAAATGTTACATATACTCAAGAATTCAAGAACAACAAGACTCAAGCTGGAGTCGAGGTTCAACTCTTGAGAGTCAAAGAAACAACACAGGCAACAGATGGATACCAGTTCCCTTGCTGATTGTACCAGTCAACCCCCACGGTTGTAAAGTTGCTGCATGCACATGCAACAGTGCAAACTGCAACAGTCAACTTTATAGGGAATGCCTTTGTACGAAATATGCTTGCATCATTCAAGTGATGTCACCAATATAATATTAACATTGAAGTAAAGGCAAAACATGAGGCTTGCACGTTCAAAAATTGATCAAGCTTTCTCTCAAGTGCTTCAATCTTACAAGTGACTTAAGGTTTCAAGAACAAAGAATTACATAACAAAGGACCAGTTTTTTGCATTGTGTCATTACATGTCCTTAGTTGTGTTGAACCTTTGTTAAAGTGATTTGCTTGTAATTCCTACTTAGCTTAGTTAAGAAGCATCGTGTGAGGAACCATTGTAAAGTCATAAACCTTGTGTTTGTGTCTTCTCTAGAGTTAGTCGAGATGTCAGCTTTGTAATAGAGTTATTGCAAAGGGGATCTTAATAGGGTTTATTACAAGTTAGTGAGGGATTAAGAGTTTAATTCCTAGGTTATAATAGTTTATAATATAAAGTTTGTTGAATAGTGAAGTTGAAATCTTACGAGTGTAGATCATGGTTTTTAATCTCGTGTGCTGGGAGTTTTCATAATAAAAATCTGTTGTGTCATTTACTTACTGTTGTGTGCGTGTGTTCTGTGGGAACTAATAGAGAGCTTGGTTTTCTATATAGTTTAGTGGACCTTTAGTTTCTATCAATTGATACTAGAGCAAGTTCTTTCTATCACGCTAACACCTAAAAAGGATCCTCATGACTGCTCCTTCAAACTTTGAAAAAGGTCAATCTACCTACAGACCACCAAGATTCAACAACCAATACTATGGATGGTGAAAGATAAGGATACATGATTTTATCATGGCTAAAGATTCAGAACTCTGGGATGTTATCTGCGATGGACCCTTTGTTCCTATGAAAACCATTAGTGATCCAACAGTGATAGTTCCTAAAATAAGAAAGGAGTTCAACGATACTGACCTGTATAAAAGAATATTCGAGCAAAAAAAATTCTCGTCTATGGTATTAGACTAGATGTATACAACAGGATCTCAGCTTGTCAATCTGCTAAGGAGATATGGGAAGCTCTCCAAACAACACATGAAGGGACAACTCAAGTCAAGCAGTCGAAGATTGACATGTTAACCATTGAGTTTGAGCTCTTCAGGATGAAGGATGATGAGTCAACTAAGGAAATGCACACTCGCTTCACCTCCATCATCAATGAACATCACTCTTGGGAGAAATTATTCCCGGGAACAAACTTGTCAGGAAAATACTTAGTGTATTACGCGGTTCTTGGGAAAGCAAGGTAAATGCCATCACAAAGGCAAAGGACTTGCAGAAGCCGACTATTAGGAACTTATTGGTAATCTGAAAACTTATGAAATGAAGAAGAAGAAGGATAATGAGAGAAGAGATCACAAAAGAGAGAAGAACATAGTCCTCAAGACAGACAACAATGACTCAAGTAGTGAGGATGTTGATATGGCCTACCTGACAAAGAAATTTCAAAAAATGGCTTGCAGAAATGGAGGTATTCCCAAGAGGGTAAGTTCTAGTAGGCCAAGAGAGTATGACCTATGTTATAAATACAGGAAGCTAAGACACTTCCTCAAGGACTACCCTCTCCATAAGCAAGACCACTACAAGCACAACACATACAAAGGAGGCAAAAGGAACTAGGTTCCTGAAAAAATATTCAAGAGAAAAGATGTCGTTGACAATGTTGTGAAACAAGCTCTCGCCGTATGAGGAGACTCCTCCAGTGAATCTAGAGAAGATGATGATCAAGGTGACAGCCATATGATAGCAGTAGAAAGTGAAACAGCTGAATATGACTATATCTTTGCCCTGATGGCAAAATTAGACGAGGATGAGGAAGATGACGATGATGATGAGGTAAACTTTCTGGATGTTCAAGAAATAATAAGTCATATTCTCAAAAGAAGCTCATATCCTTAGCTATTTTTCTAATTAATGCATATCACAATCTCATTAGTAATAAGAATGTGCTAACTGTGGAACTAGGAGAAATAGAACATGAGAGAGATGATCTAGTGGTTGATCTAGAAGAGATCATTGAGAGTTTAAAAAAGGAAAATACACCTTAACTAAGAGGATTTCTAACATAGAGCATGAGAGAGATGACTTATTAGTAGTTGTTGTAGACCTAAAGGAAAAAATTGAGGAACTAAGAAGGAAAAGTAGGCATGTAAACACTCAAAAGGAAAAGGAAGTTGCAAGTTAGGCACACCTTAGGCTTGAAAATGAGCTAAAATCGATGAAATCTAGTATGTGTGCTGAACTTGAGAAAAATAGACAACTTCAGAAAGATCTAGGAAGAGTGAAGAATGACCTAGAAAAATCTCTTAAGTGGACCTGGTCCTCTAATTCAATCAGCGCTATGTATTAAGAACAATAGGGGGAACAGGAGGGGAATCCAAAAGGAAAAAACTCCCTACAACCCACACAACAAGTACGTTACTGTCCTTGATAACTGGCTCTGCACTCACTGTGGTAGCATAAACATTTCAAATAAATATGTAAATCTCGACAACAAAACAAAGTTTTTGCTGAAAAAGTAACTATTGTTAAAGAACAGGGTCCATCATATAAAAAATATGATGCCTGCTTGGACAAAAAGAATTTTGATTCACCCTTTTCTTTATAATAAGGGACCCAAACTTATTTGGGTTCCTAAGTCTAATCCTTGATTCTCTTATGCATGGAGCAGTGCAAGGAATCAGCCAAAAATAGTATATGAATAGTAGTTGCTCGAAGTATATGACTGGAAGCACTAATGATTTCTGTTCACTCAAAGTCCTTGTAAGACCCCATGAAAATTTCTACTCAAAACCCAAGAGCTCGTAGTTCCAAGTTAGGAATACGTGTTAGAAATTTGGACTTATCTATACATTAAAAAGTCAAGGAATAGTATTTCCCAAAAAAGTGCATTTCTGCAGTCCACTATGCAATAGCATAATAGCTATGCGGACCGCATAGTTGCCGCAGAGTCAGTCAATGTGATGGATAATTTAAGGTCAACTATGCGACCAATTATGTGATCGCATAACCACTATGCGGACCGCATAGTCATTGCATAATCTCTTTTGGATTTTGTAAGTGACAGTTCTACGGTGCATAATGCGACCCGGAACAGGTATGCGAACCATATTTCTACCGCATACCCAGGCAGTTTGTTTAGGTTTTGGGACCATTTTTGCGGCCCATTTTGCGGGCCGCGTGTCAGGTATGTGATAGCAGATTTCGTTGGGGCTCCTATTTTCTAACTTTTAAAACCCGACCCAATCTATTAAAAACACCCCATTAGACCGTTTTACTATTATTTCACTATGTATAGAGTGGGAGGGGAGGTTCCAGAGAGAGAGAGATGGAGTGATCTTCATTAAGTCCCCGCTCAACCCTTACCCCAAATCCTTGAAGATTGTCGAGTGACATTGCTAGGTCATCACCCTAAGAGGTAAGAACTTGTACCCTCACCTATAATTTCGAAATTTATATTAAAATAAGTGATTAGCAAGTGGGTTCATGGGTATAAGGGCTGATAATCTTGCATGCATAAGAGATAATGGGGTGTGGGGAGGTTGTGAGTCAAAAGGATAGCAGTTGTGGCACAGGATCCCTCACAAAAAGGTCCTAGAATCACTATGCACACTTAGCGCTTGGTAATATGCTCAAATGAGCTAGAATCCTAATCATGTCTCTAATACTTGGTTCAATTCTTAATTCTCATAAAACAAATTGAAGTGCTAAGAGTCTCGAAATTTAATTTAAAGATTTAAGGAAAACTCAATTGAGGTATGTATGGCTAAAACCTCCTCCTCTTAGAAATTGAGCTTCCATGGTACTCGTGTAAATGGTGTAAGTTCGAAAAGTGATTGATGCAGTACATGTTATGTTAAGTGACTCAATATTGTGAAAATGTAAGTGGTAGCTACTTATTCATCTGTTTAATGTGTTATTCTTTATAAATGGAAGATGCGTCGAGAACATGATCAATGTGTTAAATGCCTATATGTCATGCCAAGGTTACTTTGGGACTAATATGCCAAACTTGACGAATTCCTGTCTATGCTTATGACTTAAATTGCTTTTGTATGTGCCTTTGATCTTAAGTGGCAAAGTAAATTTGAAAATAGGAACAATGTGAAACGTGAGTTTTATGGAATGTGGAAATTGTGGCCCCAAGTGCCGGTGAACTAATACATGTGTAACCAAAGATTGGAGTGAGATGAATCATGGGAAATTGTAACATCTCAGGGAGACGGCTTAACCAATCGAGCCGTGATCGGACGTCATAGTATATAAGGGAAAGTGTTAATGAAATAATGGTGACATCTCGGGGGGACGGCTTTGCCAATTGGGCCGTGATCGGACTTCGCTTAAGGAAGCGGTGGCAATGTGGATAATGATGCAACAGTATGGGATTCTCTAATCTAAAATTTCAAAAATTATGCGAAAATCATGTGAACCTCCTTATATTGTTGACATGGTGCTTATTTGAAACTTTGTTTTCTTTACAATTTCCTCTTTACTCTTGTATGGTTGTTCTTTCTGACAGGATGATGTTTAGTTATACATACTAGTACTATTCCATTGTACTAATGTCCCTTTTGCTAGGGGTGCTACATTTTTAAATGAATGTACGTGGCTCCATAGTGAATAGTGCTAATCACGCATAGCGAAGAATCTTCCTCTCAAAGTCTTGGTGAGCCCCTTTCTCCTTCAAGGGGTTATGTTGTACATATTTTGTTATAGATATTTACTTTTGAGGTATAGTTGGGGCCTTGTTTCCGGCATGGTCATTATTGTCTTTTCTATCCTTAGAGGCTACGTAGACGTTGGTATAGGTTATGTATGGGCATTGGATAAGTCAATAAATTATGTTGTAACTTTATAATCTAGCTCTTCTAAACTATAACTGTATGAATTATTGAAAGCTTAACCATGCTTTAAGGGTTATGGCATGAAAATGGTTTAATAATGCGACTTTTCAAATTTTACTATTGCCTCATAAATGAGAGTGTGGTCCCCTTAATCATATTGATTTGGGGTCGAAAGGTGTTAATAAGGCTTGCTCAGTTAGGGTTCACTCGATTGTGCATTGGTCGCGCCTCCCAAGGTTGGGGCGTGACAAACTTGGTATCAGAGCCTAAGATTTTAAAGTGTCCTAGGACGTCTCGTAGTTGTGTCTAGTAGAGTCCTTCTTATCGGTGTGAAATCGACCCCATCTATAAGTTAGGGGCTACTTAGGCATTAGGAATAACACCCTTTTTTGATATTCTAGATCGTGCGGTAATTGTGAAACTATCCCTCCTAACTAGTACATTGATCTATATTTCTGTAAATGGAACCTAAGAAGAAAGCGAGAATTGTCCAAAGAGCCAATGCCACCTCAGGAGTGGCTGATGAATTATTTCTTGATATTGTGGATGAGGGTAGTCGCCCTGCTATCACCCTACATGGTTCTTCTATTACAGAGCAGACTACCCTAGTTCCTACACCTTCGGAGGGTACCACTATCCCTCCCATTGATACTCATGTTCCACCTCCAGCCCTAGCTCCTCGTTCTGGTATTTCTGATGGGGATCTTAGGGGAGCTATTCAGATGTTGACTCAGCTAGTGGCCTCTCAGGCCCAAAGGTCAAATGTTGCACCCAGTTCGTCTAGCCCGCAAGGGGATTCCACTAGTTCCAGGGTGAAAAAATTTCTTCCGTTAGACCCTCCAGTGTTTACGGGTGCCAATCCAGAAGAATACCCTCAGGATTTTATTGATGAGATGAAAAAGACCCTCAGGGTTATGCATGCAACTAAGACAGAGGGAGTAGAGTTGGCTGCCTACCATCTAAAAGGGGTGGCCTATGCGTGGTTTGAGTTATGGGAAGATTCCCACGAGGAGGGGAGCCCTCCGGCGAGGTGGAACGAGTTCGCTGATGCCTTTATAGATCATTTCCTGCCTGCTGATACAAAGGCAGACCATGCAGCGGAGTTTAAAAATCTGAAGCAGGGTAGCAGAAGTGTATGGAAGTACCAATATGGAGTATGTCCGCTTGTCCAAGTATGCTATTGATATGTTGCCCAAAATAGAGGCTAGGGTGCGTCGGTTTGTTCAGGGTCTTAATATTTTAACCGTTAATGAGGCTTCTACAGCTGCATTGAATTCTGACATGAATTATGAAAAGATGGTGGTGTTTGCTCAAGCCACAAAGAACTGTAAATTGAAGAACAAAATAGAGAGAGAGGGTAACAAAAAGACCCGGTCTACGAGCAACATGGATGAGTCACTAGGTGGGGGAAGATCAACTTTTGGGGGAGGGAAATTAGGGTCGTCCTAGTCTGTTGCACAATCATGAGCTAGTGCATCGCCATCAGGGCCCAGCCAGCAGCAGTAATGGAGTCATTTTAGGCCAAGTCAGGGCAACAAAGGATCCCATCAGCGTGGTCGGTCAGGAGAGAGATCCCGACAGCAGTAGAGGTCCCCGTTCCCCAAGTGCAGGAAGATGCACTCAGGGGGTTTCTACTTGGAGTTACCCGTACGCTATGGATACGGGATGAGGGGCCACATAAGAGGCATTGTCATATATCTCACCAAGGAGTGGGTAGGGGCACAACACAGCTAGCCAGCTCAGCAGCTGCTACATCTTCATCCCCCTCTCCAAATCAAGGTACCCAGCACCTACGAGGCGTGATGCAACTAGGGGTGGTACGTAGAGTTCAGGAGGACCCAACCTGTTCTATTCTATGAGTGGTCGCCAGACTGCAGAGGCTTCTACAGATGTTGTTATAGGTATTCTGACTGTCCAATCTCATGATGTGTATGCACTTATTGACCCCAATTCACCATGTCCTATGTTACCCCTTTTGTTGCTATGGGATTCGGGATAGAACCAGAACAACTTCATGAATCATTCTCAGTATCTACTATGGTTGGTGAGTAAATTATGGCTACTCGAGTTTATAGAAGTTGTATTGTCATAGTGCGCTGTAGGAATACCATAGCCGATCTTATTGAATTGGGGATGGTTGATTTTGATGTAATAATGGGAATGTATTGGCTTTATTCCTATTTTTCCAAGCTTGCTTGTCAAACTAGAATTATGAGGCTTGAGTTTCCTAGTGATCCCGTGGTTGAATGGAAGGGAGATAATGTAGTGCCCAAAGGTTGGTTTATTTCCTACCTTAAGGCCACAGAGATGATCAAGAAGGGGTGTATTTATCATTTAGTACATGTTTCGGACATCGATTCAAAGGCACCTAGCCCTTGAGTCTGTACTTTTTGTGACTGAATTTCCGAATGTCTTTCAAGATGAGCTCCCTGGGATTCCATCAGACAAGGATATTGACTTTGGGATCGATGTGATGCCAGGCACACATCCTATATAATTCCACCTTACAGAATGGCACCGGTAGAATTGAGAGAGCTAAAGGAACAATTGAAGGATTTTCTAAAAAGGGTTTCATCCGGCCGAGTGTGTCACCATGGGGCGCACCGGTCCTGTTTGTAAGGAAGAAACATGGGTCGCTACGAATGTGTATTGACTACCGGCAACTCAACAAAGTCACAATTAAAAATAAATACACTTCTACCTGTAATAGATGACTTGTTTGATCAATTGCAAGGTTCTATGTGTTTTTCCAAGATTGACGTGCGGTCCAGGTATCATCAATTGATAAGGGAGAAGGATATTCCAAAAACATCTTTTAGGACACGGTATGGGTACTTTGAATTTCTGGTGATGTCATTTGAGCTAATAAATGCCCTGGCAACTATCATGGATCTTATGAATCGTATCTTTAAGCCTTTTCTAGACTCCTTTGTGATAGTATTCATTGCTAATATTCTAGTATATTCCCGAAGTCAAGGAGATCATGATAACTAACTCAGGGCAGTTCTGCTGACTCTTCAGCAACATCAACTATATGCAAAATTTTGAAATATGAATTTTGGCTTGAATCCATCACGTTCTTGGGTCATGTCGTCTCCAGGGAAGGAATTATGGTTGATCCTCAAAAGATTACATCAGTGAAGAATGGGACTAGACCTACCACTCCAATAGAGATTCACAGTTTCTTGGTTTGGTTGGGTACTACAGAAGGTTTGTGGAGGGGTCCTCTACTTTTTCCTCTCTCAGAAAGGAGTTAAGTTCCAGTGGTCTGTTTTTTGTGAAAGGAGCTTCCAGGAATTGAAGTCAAGACTAACTACAACACCGCTATTAACCCTGATAGAGGGTATAGAGGGATTTGTAGTGTATTGCGATGCTTTATGGATCGGGCTTGGGTGTGTGTTAATGCAACACGGTAAGGTTACAGCTTACGCTTCCAGGCAACTCAATAATCATGAAAAGAACTATCCAACTAATGACTTAGAGCTCGCGACAGTGGTGTTTGAGCTAAAGATTTGGTGACATTATCTATATGGGGTCTATGTAGATGTATT
Source organism: Nicotiana benthamiana (assembly GCA_034376525.1). Classification (NCBI taxonomy): domain Eukaryota; kingdom Viridiplantae; phylum Streptophyta; class Magnoliopsida; order Solanales; family Solanaceae; genus Nicotiana; species Nicotiana benthamiana. The sequence continues at coordinate 87,935,273 of CM067330.1, forward strand.
CACATATCACAAGAGCCTTCAATATATTGTCAAGCAGAATGAGTTGTATCTGAGGCAGAGAAGATGGCTAGAGTTACTCAAGGATTATGACATTGATATTCTCTATCATCGAGGAAAGGCTAATGTTATGGCAGCTGCTCTTAGTTAAAAATCTATGGAAGTTTGGCTCATTTGAGGGTAGATCAGAGGCCATTGGCCCGGGAGGTTCATCAATTGGCCAGTTTTGGAGTTCGCCTTGCAGACTCTTATGATGGAGGGGAATTGTGCAGAATAGGGCTGAATCATCGCTTATGGCGGAGGTGAAAAGGAAGCAATTCAATGACTCATAGTTAGCAAAACTGAAAGAGGGGATCCATAAACATGAGACCACAGCTTTTTCCCTTGTCATGAATGATGGTACCCAACGGTACCAAGGTCATCTATGTGTTCCAGATATCGACGATCTTCGAGAAAGGATCATGGCAGAAGCTCACACTTCTAGGTATTCTATACACCCAGGCTCTATGAAAATGTATCATGATCTCAAGGAAGTTTATTGGTAGCATAACATGAAAAGGGATGTGGCAGACTTTGTGACTAGATGTCCAAACTGTTAGCAAATGAAGGCCGAACATCAAAGACTCGGGGGACTAGCTCAAAGCATAGAAATTCCAATGTGGAAATGGGAGATGATCAACATGGATTTTGTGGTAGGGTTGCTGCACAGTCTACGCAAATTTGACTCAAATTGGTTGATTGTTGATCGACTCAAAAAATCAAAGCACTTCTTGCCAGTCAAATTTACCGACATATCGGAATAGTGTGCTCAGTTCTATATCAAGGAAATAGTCAGATTGTATGGTACTCCAGTTTGAATCATTTCAGATCGAGGGGCTCAATTCACGGCGAACTTCTAGAAGAAATTTTAGCAAGGTTTGGGCATGCAGGTAAATCTTAGTACAACGTTTCACCCCCAGACTGACGGGCAAGTGGAGCGGACTATTCATATGCTTGAGGACATGTTGCGTGCTTGTGCTCTTGATTTCAAAGGTAGCTAGGATGATCATTTGCCACTCATAGAGTTTGCTTATAACAACAGCTTCCATGCTAGTATCCAGATGGCACCATTTGAGGCATTGTATGGTAAGAGATGTAGGTCTCCCATTGGGTGGTTCGAGGTTGGAGAAGTTGAATTGATAGGGCCAGACCTTGTGCACCAGGCTATGGAAAAGGTCAAGACTATGAAGGAAAGGTTGAAAAGTGCTCAAAGTCACCAAAAGTCTTATTCGTATATCCGTCGCAGGGATTTGGAGTTCAAAGAAGATGATTGGGTATTCTTAAAGGTTTCGCACATGAAGGGTATCATGTGGTTTAGGAAGAAAGGAAAACTGAGCCCAAGGTATGTCTGACCATACAGAATCATCCAGCGGATTGTTCAGGTGACATACAAGCTTGAGTTGCCATCCGAGATGTCATTGGTACACAGAGTCTTTCATGTGTCTATGTTGAAGAAAGTAGTGGGAGATCCGCCCACTATTGTGCCAATTGAAACAATTGATGTTAGTGAAGAACCGTCCTATGTAGAAGTTCTAGTTGCCATTCTTGACAAGCAGGTCCGGAAGTTGAGGAATAAGGAAATTGCCTCCGCAAAGGTGTTATGGCGAAACTAGCAGGTTGAGGAAGCCACTTGGGAAGCCGAGGAAGAAATAAGAAGGGAGTACCCAAATTTGTTTGTATAGCCAAGTAATAGCTTTCATCCATTTGGTCCGTATGAACTCTATATTCTTGATTTGATCTATGTAAAACCGTTTTGTTTCGTTTTGGTTATATGATTGCCTATGCAGCAGTGGTTAGTATGTACAGGTTATGTTATGTCTATGGAATATGCATATGCTGTTAAGATATGTTCTGGGGATGTGTCTATGGAATATATATATGCTGTTAGGATATGTTTGGGGGCTCTCTGACAGGTGAATATGCCTAGATACAAATGAAACTCTAGCGAAATTTTTAACAACTTAGGGAGTTATCTAAATTCGGAGCTGTTGAGGTGCTCCATGATTGTGAGAAACTAAGATTGCATAAAAATTCTAATGAGTGGACCTTGACCCTCATTCGAGGATGAATGATCCTAAGTGCAGGAGGATGTAAGACCCCATGTAAATTTCTACTGAAAACTCGAGAGCTCATAGTGCCAAAATAGTATTTTCTAGAAAAGTGCATTTTTGCGGTCCACTATGCGATTGCAGAATAGCTATGCGAACTGTATAGCTGCCGTAGAGTCAGTCAATGTGATGGATAATTTTAGGTCAACCATGCGGCCAATTATGCGGTCGCATAGTCATCGCATGATCCCCTTGGGATTTGTAAGGGGCGGTTGTATGGTGCAGTGTGCGACCAAAGAACATGTATGTGGACCATATTTTTGTTGCATACCCAGGCAGTGTGTTCAGGTTTTGGAACCATTTTAGCGGTCCATTTTGTGGGCCGCATGTCAGGTATTCAATCTCATATGCGATCGTAGATTTCGTTGGGGCTCCTATTTTCTAACTTTTAAAACCCGTCCCTGTTCCATCAAAAACACCCCACTAGACCATTTTTCTATTATTTCACTACGTATAGAGTGAGACGGGAGGTTCTAGAGAGAGAGGGAGTGATCTTCATCAAGTCCCCACTCAACCCTTGCCCCAAATCCTTGAAGATTGTCAAGTGAAATTGCTAGCTCTTCACCCTAAGAGGTAAGAATTTGTATCCTCGCCTATAATTTCGAAATTTTTATTAAAATAAATGATTATCAAGGGGGTTCATAGGTACAAGGGCTGATAATCTTGCATGCATAAGAGATAATGGGATATGGAGAGGTTGTGAACCAAAAGGATAGCAATTGTGGTATAGGATCGCTCAGGAAAGGGTCCTAGAATCACTATGCACACTTAGTGCTTGGTAATATGCTCAAATGAACTAGAATCCTAATCATGTCTCGAATTCTTGGTCCAATTTGCAATTCTTACAAAATAAATTAAAGTGCTAAGAGTCCCGGAATTTATTATAAAGATTTAAGGAAAACTCCATTGAGGTATGTATGGCTAAACCCCCTTCTCTTAGAAATTAAGCTTCCATAGTGCCCATGTAAATGGTATAAGTTCGAAACGTGATTGATGCAATACCTGTTAGGTTAAGTGAATTAATATTGTGAAAATGTATGTGGTAGCTAATTATTCATCTGTTTAATGTGTTATTCTTTGTAAATGGAAGATGTGTGGAGAACATGATCAATGTGTTAAATGCCTATATGTCATGCCAAGGTTACTTTGGTACTAATATGCCAAACTTGACAAATTCCTCGCTATGCTTATGACTTATTTTTTTTATGTGCTTATGATCTTAAGTGGCAAAGTAAATGTTGAAAATGGAACAATGTGAAACGTAAATTATGGATTATGAAAATTATGGCCCCAAGTGTCGGTGAACTAATACATGTGTTACCAAAGATTGGATTGAGATGCATCATGGGAAATGGTAACGTCTCGTGGAGATGGCTTAGCCTATAGGTCCGTGATCATACGCCATGATATATACACATGGTGATAGTGTATTGATGATTGAAACTGGAAAGTGTGAATGAAATAATGGTAACGTCTCGAGGAGACGGCTTAGCCGATCGGGCCGTGATTTGAAGCCGCTCAAGGAAGCGGTAGCAATGTGGATAATGATGCAACATTGTGGGATGCTCCAATCTAAAATTTCAAAAACTATGTGAAAATCATGTGAACCTCCTTATATTGTTGACATGGTGCTTATTTGAAACTTTGTTGTCTTTACAATTTCGTCTTTACTCTTGTATGGTTGTTCTTTCTAACAGGATGGTGTTTACTTATACAAACTAGCACTATCCTATGGTACTAACGTCCCATTTGCCGAGGGCGCTACATTTTTAAATGAATGTAAGTGGCTCCATAATGGATAGTGCCGATCACGCTTAGAGGAGCATCCTCCTATCGAAGTATTGTTGAGCCCCTTTCTCCTTCAAGGGATTATGTTGTACATCTTTTGTTATGGATATTCACTTTGAGGTATAGCTGGGGTTTTGTTGTCGGCATGGTCATTATTGTCTTTTGTATCCTTAGAGGCTTCGTAGACATTGGTGTGGGTTATTACGAGCATTGGATATGTCAATGAACCATGTTGTTACTTTGTACTCTAGATCTTCTAATCTATAACAGTATGAACTATTGAAAGTTTAACCATGGTTTAAGGATTGTGGCATGAAAATGGTTTAACAATGCGAATGTTCAAATTTTACTATTGCCTAAATAAATCATTGCGTGGTTCCCTTAGCCGCATTGATTTGCGGTAGTATTAATAAGGCTTGATCAGTTGGGGTTCACTTAATTGAGCAATCAGTCGCACCTTCCGAGGTTGGGGTGTGACAGCCCTACAGGAGGGAGGGTGTCCTTTGGCAATATCAAAAGGGATACCTTCTGGGAGTGTGAAGAATCAGGAAGTGTCTCACTCACTCAATCAAGAATGTGTATTACATGAATGTCTTGAAGTACGTCTTACTGAGTGCTTCTCAAATCTACGACAAAGTCAATAAGGTGGAATTTGCGTCAAAAATTTGCACAGTCACAAGCCTTATGACTAGTGAAGTGATTCTGATGGCAAAAAGATACAAAAATATCTATGTTGCTAATTTTGAGTCCCTACATAATGGGGATCTCACATGTTTGAGTGATGTGGATGATGATGTTCAACTGTGGCAAAGAAGGTTTAACCATACAAGTTTTACATTACTGCTGAACAAGTTGGTCAAGAAGGACCTGGTTCATGGACTGCATATGTATGCATGTGTAAAAGGAAAGTAGATCATATCTTCCTTCAGACCCAAGAAGAAAGTAAGCACCTCAAGGCCACTTGATCTCCTCCATAATGATCTATGTGGACCTATGAGAGTGCCATGTAGAGGAGGAAAGAAGTACATTTTTGTCATAGTGGATGACTACTCTAAATTTATATGGACCTTGTTCCTTAGAACCAAAGATGAGACTTTTCCGGTATTTGCTGCTTTTGTAGAGAAGATCCAAGTAAAGATGAGCCATAATGTTATGAGTATAAGATCTAATCATGGCACATAATTCGACAATGCAAAGCTCAATGAGTTCTGTGCTAAAAATGGTATAAGTCATAATTTTTTAGCTTCAAGAACACCTCAACAAACTGGTGTTGTGGAGAGGAAAAATAGGACTCTTGAAGACATGGCTATGACAATGCTGATTGATAGTGGTGTATGCAAAAGGTTTCTGGGCAGAGACAGTCAACACCGCATGCTACTTGGTGAACAGGTGCATGATCAGGTCCCTCCCAAACAAAACCCCGTGTGAACTATTGAATGGGAGAAAACCTAAGCTAACACACTTGAGGACATTTGGTTGCAAATGTTTTGTCTTAACAATTGTAAGGATGCTCTGGGAAAATTTGATGCCAAAAATGATGAAGGAATATTTCTTGCATATTCATCACAAAGCAAAGCTTACAAGGTGTACAACAAAAAAACTCAATGTGTTGAGGAAAACATATATATGATATTTGACGAATCACACCACCCTCTTGGAATAGTTACATACCACCCTCTAGTAGTTCAAGGCTACAATTAAGGAGAAGGAATTGACTATGATGAAACTTTTTCTTCAGTTGTCCGAATAGAGGCCATAAGAATCCTCATTGCCTTTGCATCTCATATTGAATTCAAATTGTTTCATATAGATGTCAAAAGTTCATTTTTGAATTGTTTTCTAAAAGAAAATGTTTTCGTCAAGCAACCGCCTGGTTTCGAGTGCCATGAGCATCCTATATATGTGTTTAAACTAGACAAGGTGTTATATGGACTGAAGTAGGTTCCTCGTGCATGGTATGAAAAGTTGTCCAAATTTCTCTTCGAAAATGGCTTTACAAGAGGAAAAATGACAACACCTTATTTATGAAAAAACAGGGGAGCAACTGATAACTAGGGATTTTGACGCATTTTAAACTCCTTGCTTATGCTTTGATCAAATATTCATACAAAATAATCCCAAAAATCTCACAAGTTGTGCTTGATTGTAGGTTTGATCAACAAAGTGACAAAATATCAAAGATCGGCTCAAATGAGTGAAACATGCACAAGTGCCAAAGACAAGTCAAGCTCAGGCAGAACATGCCCAGTGCGGCCTCACACCACCTTTTTCGGTCCGCACTAGGAGATTCAGATAGTTCAAATTCAAGGAAAAGAAGCAGCGCAAGTGAACTAGGTTTTGTGCGGACCGTACTGAAGGTAATGCAGCCACACTACCATTCTGTGCGGTCCGCAGAGCCAAGATTTAGAGGAGCTGCAAAATGAAGTTTTCAAGCCAATGCAGTCTGCAATCGAGTTTGTGCGGACCGCATTAGAAGCCTCTGCGGCCGTAGTCCATTCTGTATGGTCTGTGGAGCCCTAGTTTAGAGAGTGAGATTTTGAAGTCAAGAGCCTAGTGAGGCCGCACACCATTTTGTGTGGTCTGCACTAACCCTGCAAGGGCATTTTTTTCCAGAGTTTTTAGCTTAGTATAAATAGATTCTTTTCCACTTTTAGGTCATCAGATATTTTAGAACAGTAGCTGCACTTGTTGGTACGACTCTTTTAGCCATTTTGGCAATTTCACTTACTTTTCTTCATTGAATCTTTATTTTTATCTTAGTACTTAATATGATTTTATCTTCATCTATTTCTTATTTTTCTTCTTTGAATATGAGTAGCTAGACCCATTAGCTAGGGTTGTGTCTCATGAATTACTCATTTTGAGATCAAGACATAGAATGGAAATTAGCTCCCTATCTTGAACTCTACTGCACGATCTAGAGTATCAAAGAAAGGTGAAATTCCTAAATGTCCGAATAGCCTCCAACTTATAGATGTGGTCGACTACACACCGATAAGGACTCTACTAGATACGTCTCCGATACATCCTAGGACACTTTAAAACCTTAGGCTATGATACCAGTTTTGTGAGCACGTGATTTTTGCCTCATTAAAATTACTCCTACAGAACTCTCAAATTTAGGATTTTTCTTTTTATTATTTATCTTTAGGATTTAATTGTGCATATTATTGTGTATTTTTATTGGTGCATGCATGACATATTATAAAAAATACAAAAAAATTACATAAGCATTTAGGATTTGATTTCAAGTATTTTTGTAAGAATTAACTGGTAATTAAGGTTTCGTTTTGCGAAATATAAAAATCACAAAAATAAGTAGTTTATTTTGGCGTTATTTAATTTGTAGCTTCAATATTGTTAATTTTCATATTTGTTTAGTTTAGGTGGTTATTAGTCTAATCTAGTTGAATTTAGTCTAATAAGAATTTTTAATATAAAGGTAGTTTAAGAATGAAAATGATTAAAAAAAGAAGAATTAGGAATTAAAGTGAATTAAAATAGGCTGGCCACAATTGGGCCAAGCCTGGGTGGCCCAAATCCCCCTTTACCATCCAAAAATACCCAGAACCGGCCCCAAACCCGTCTTTGACGCAAGATGATGTGAGAGACACCCCAAAACAACATCATTTTGAGACCATTAATCTCAGCCATTCATCAATAATGATCCAACGGTCCTAAAACTCCCCCCAAACAAAATATAAATGTCCATACGCGTGTAATATACTCAGAGACAAACTCCTTCATCCTCGTACAAACCCTCACCGGTGTAACACCGCCCATGAGCCACCACAAACCCACCATTTGCCGCAAGACGGAAATCGTCTCTGCCGGCGGCAAAGCTCTGATACCCCCCAAAAATACACCACCGACTCACCGTGCCCTCCTCTTTCCGATGCCCTAAGAACCAAGCCTCAAATATGAGCCAATCGTCTCGAATATTAGAATCTTTGGGCACCGCCTCCGCCGACCACGGAGGCGCCGTCGCCGGAACCCATCCAAAATAACACCATATGTTCATCACCCCATCCCCATAATGAATCCATAGTCATATTCCTCCAAACCCCTACCCATCACTTTGAATATTAAATCAAAACACAGACCAAACCTCCAACCCCACCGGAATCCTTTGAAAATAGTGCCAGGTGACCTCCTCACCTTCCCCTCCACAAATCCACAACGAACAACCTTCGAATATAACCAGAACCTGGCTAAAGATCAGAATGAAAAATGATCTGAAACACAGACCCACCCCAAACTGACCAACCCTACACCTGATACTCTCCCACCCTCTCAAATGATGGCACAAGGGTCCCAAAAGGCCAAAGACCCTCCCAGAAATGATTGAAAACCATGAGACATGAAAGGTTAAAATTTTTAGGGTTGCAGTGTTAAGCTAAGTACCTTGTCTTCTTTTGATTGCTTTTAACTTTTCTTTGTTTTCGTTTGTGTAAATACATGAATGTCTATTTGCTCATCTGTAAAAATTCTTATTAGTTGCTTTGTTTCCATGCTTCTGAATGGTCCTCTTACCAATTGAAGTCATAGATGTTTCTTTCGACTAATTTGAATTATTCTGTTAAGCTTAAATTGTTCATCCTCCCTGGTTTAACTTTCCATTTTTTGTCTCAAATTGATAAATGTCCATTTGTGATAAACTTTGTTTCTAATGTTTGTGATGTTTAACTTCATCTTTGCTTCTGAGTAATTTAGTCCCATATTTTGATATTAAATCTGCATGTATATATGTGTTTCATTGACTTGTTACTTATCAATTTTGACCATATTTTGTTTGCTTTTAATAGTACAGTGTAGTCTTTAATTTGATATTTAGTTATGCCAGTTTTCTTTAAAACTCGACCTCAACTGATAATGAAACCCTGGTTTATGGCTTTGAATAGTTAAGTAGGGTCAATTTCTGACCAAATGGATAGGCACTAGGGTGGAAAACACTTAGGCCATAATTAAGAAGGAAAGACAGGGGTAACAGGGGTATTTGGGCATAAGATTCTTGTAAGAGACCCCTGGAACCTTCTAGTGGAGGTTCGAAATGCATTTCCTGTTAGTTTTTCCTCAAAACTTGAGGCACAAGAAAAAAAACAAGGGATCAATTAAGCAAATCTGGAAAATGGGGAAGGGACTAATAAGAAAATAGGAAGAAATTGTTGCCCTAAGGCCTTAGCTATAAAAGGGTATCTTATTGTTTAGAAAAGAGGATATATATATATATATATATATATATATATATATATATATATATATATATATATATATATATATATATATATATATATTATTTTTTTTTAAGAGAAGATGTCGAGAATATCCATCTGAAAACAAATTCCCTGAAAATCCTAAGCTTTTCTTGCAAAATCTTCTAAAATAATCAAAATTCAGTTCATTAGAATTGAAGATGACTTGAGGCATATTCATTTAAGGTGTTAGAGTTTTTCAGAAGCTACTTTAGGCATTGATCTTAGGCTGGTTTGCTTTGTTCAAGCTTAAGATCGAAACTTGTTTTGTTGTTGGCTTTCAAAACTTTCCTGAGTTCCTGATACCATTCCTGGGTTTGACTTGTTAATCTGTTGTTGTTGTTACTTCTCGTTTACCTCACACATAGGTTTTCCTCTTTGCTGTAATTCCAGGTACTATTCTCACTCAGGAAAATTTAGAAATGCACAACTGTGTGTATGCGTGGTCATGTCTGATAATGAAGATATTTATATTTTATATGTTAATTTCATAATATAAATGTTACTAGTCTAGTAGTATTTAAGATATCCATCTCATTTTAATGCTGTAATATGTATGAACATTTAAACTATGTTCGACTTAATGTGGACTGTTAACTTTAATTTGTTCAAATTTCAGTAGGTTGAAAATATGGTAGTCAATAACCTGTCTGATTTTCATGTTTGACTCGGTAATAGAGAGTCATTATATGTATATGTACTCTAATTGACGCGTACATTAGTTTTAGATGCTAAATTCGAAACCTGAAGTTGTAGCTTATTGATTTACTAGCATGAAAAATCATAATGGGATTTCTTTCTGTCAAATGTCTTTATATGATAAATAATCACTTCTAAGTAATCTCAACAGCTGTAGTGTAGCGATTTGGGAAATGTCATCCTTGCCTTATGAATAATTCGTAATACCAAATTTCTGGGCTCAATGGAAGGGCCAGATTATTATGAAGTATGAGGAATGTACTTCTAGGCTGTCCATTTTCGTTGATGAAGCCCAATTGCAGAAATCTGTTATACAAATGCTGAAAATATGCATATTGATAGTTTCATTTGAATAAACTATTAACATATGAATTAATTAGGACTTATTTTTATTAGAGACACATATAATAGAAAATTATAGTTTCTTTTTCCTTTTCTCAAAGAAAATAAAATGAGTGTGCCACGCTAAACAGAATCATACGCAGCGTGGCCCTTTAATTGTAATAAAATGCTTAGAATTTTGGGAGATACCATTTAGCGAATTTCACGGTTTTTTCCCGAAGTTAAAACGCGTAGTTTCTTTAGCGCGTTGTATTAATAATGTATCTTCCTAAATTCGGGTGCACATTTATGTGACCCAAATCCAAATCTCAACGACGTTAAAATGTGTCGAGAACTCAGGTGCATTTATGTGACGTGGTTCGAGATGTGTTTTAGTAACGTTGCAAATATTCCTAAAAATGAATAAAGCGGTTGATAATCTTAAAATTGCACTGTAGGATAAGCATGTATAAAAAATCAGGAAATTGGCCATTTATAATAGTTTAAGCGATCGTGCTAGAATCACGAAATCCGAGGGTGCCTAGCACCTTCCCTCGGATTTAAAGAATTCCTTACTCAAGAATTTCTAGTTCGCAGACTCCAATTGGGCAGTCGAAAAAATTTCCTCGATTTGGGATCTTAAATAAATCGGTGACTTGGGACACCAAAAGCCAAACCTATCCCAAGTGGAGACTCTAAATAAATAAATGATCCCATTTTGAATAATGTCACTTTGATTGGAAAAACTCCCTTATACGTTTATCCTTCGGGGTAGCCATGTAAAGAAGAAGGTATGACAGCTCTGGCGACTTTGCTGGGGATAGAGAACCCAGAATCCCTAGTTCAGGGTTCAAGAATTCGAGCTTAGAATAACTGTTATATTTGGCTTGTTTTGATTTCATTACATGTTCCATACTAAGTGCTAAAAGCTTTATCGCTTTGATATTATCTGAACTGCACATATAAACTGCTATGAAACCCTTCTCTTCTCACCTCCGGGAATGTGCTTACTGGTTGAGACTCCCAATTCTGTTAGTGTCATACCTGATAATAAGAAATAGGCCGGACAAGTTACTAAGCCGGATGGCCTTTTGGTTCCCGGTACGTAGCCCCTCCTCGACTCGAGTCGTCCGCTCGGGTGCACAGTCTAGACCCTGTACCAAGGTTTTTAACTTAGAATAACTTGACCTCATGCCGGATCCCTAGTAGGAACGCTTGTTTGCATCATGCATTTGACTTAGGGGAATCAACACAGGGGTTGGATCCATCTAGGACAGGTGATCCAAAATGAAAAGACCATCCTGATGCATATTACATGCTACTTGTGCATTTATTTGCTTGGGATTCGCATGTTGTCCGGCTCTTGAATGAAGAGGAAATTTGAGAGCTAATAAATCATTTGTAAAACCCTTGCACATATGGCGTCGAAATGCTGCCGGATTTTTTTAAAAAAACAACAAAACAAAAATACAAAAACAAAAAGGGAAAAGAAATTGGGAAGTTCTTCAACAATATTTTTGGTTTTGATAAACTGTTTTTACCGGGTCCAACCTCTCTTTTACAAAAAAAGCTAAAACAAGAAAAAAAACAGATGTCCGATTTTATCCACTTTGTTTCGAAATAAATCAGGTGATGCCATTGCTACCGGAAATAGCCAAATGTTACCGCAAGGGACGCCCGAAGGCTGATCCAGCACAAATGGCCACCTCTGAGTCTTATTTTGACCGGAAATCGAGCACAGACTGAAAAACCTACCTTCGAAAGTGTTGCAAGTCCGTATTCGCAAAGCCAGCCCTGATTTTAAGAAATGAATTTCACAAAATACTGGTTTTATTATTTTGTGGATACTAATTCACCTTAATAAATGTGCAGAATGAGCACGATAATGTTCATGAATAAAATTCCCTTGGAGTTGTGACTGTGGTGGAATGATCTGGGGGAAGCAGGGCAAAGAAGGTTCAATACGCATCTAGGAGGCCTCACTGGTTTGTTGAAAGTCAATCCACGAGGAAACATCATAAAAGCATTAATCACATTTTGGGACCCGGCTCACAATATCTTCCATTTCTCAAATTTTTAACTGACCCCGACATTGGAGGAAATAACTTGATATATTGGGACCCCTACAATTCCTTTGAGACACCAATACCTGATTTCCCTAAGAGCCCCTGTCGTGCACAAATTCCTGGACTCATTAAAAATCAGTAGGAAGGTTCAAAATTCGGACTTATCAGCTGGCTTCTGCACCCTGCAGTTTATATATCATAGGTATATCCGGGGATTCAATAACCCCGAAAATCATATTTATAGCAAAGGAAATCAGCTCAAATGGGAGGAGCATAGATGTTTTGTGTTCATGGTTTTTTCTTGGGTCTTTTGGTGTTTCCGCGAAAGGTTGTGAATATTTACAAATGGATAGCAGGGGGTCGTTAGAACTTTCATGACCCAGGCTAAAAGTACCTCGCTCCAATGATCTCATCCGAAATCTTTCGTGCTCACACCGCCTGTAAAGCAGGAGGAGACTTCTTCAAAGGATGTAACTTGCTATTGGAAATATGGATGATCAAGCATATATGCCACCGGCCTCGGTTTCTAGGTAGAACAATTATGTAACAGTGTTGATGGGTTTAGAGTACCTAAGGGTGTCACAGAATGGGTGTCACATCTCCGGATCATCACTGCAAATCAGATAGAGTGGACATTCGGGTGGCTCCTTGTGGATGAAGTTGTGTATATGCGAGCCACCGGGCCTCATTTCCTTCTGATTGGTCTCCGGAGTATCCAGCCATATGCGCCATGCAGAGTACTAAGACAATTAGGTAGATGCCAAGTGATCCCTAGGGACGAGGATATTAGTCGTCATGCAGTGGAGATAAGCCCAAATGGTCAATTCCCTGAAGCCGTCGTACGTCAAATTTGGAGTGAATGTTAATATTTGACAGCAGGTACTCGGGTGCGTGACATATCTAAATGTGAGGTTTCACTTACGTTGCTTGGTACAAAAGAGAAATAGAGCCTAGAAGGCCAGCTAAGAGACCACATCTCCGAGAATTTGCTGAGACATCACAAGAGCAATGGGATTGGCTAGCCAAAGAAAAGGAATATAGGGCTACTATAAGAAGATTTGAAAAGCAAATCAAAGAGCTGCAATTTGAAAATAGTTTGCAAGCTGCAACCAGTGAGGGAGAAAAGAAGATGTTAACCAAAGAAAACCAAGCCTTACAAGCCCAAATCAAGAAAATTAAAGAAGCCACAGAAAATCCCCCTAGAAGCACAAAAGATGAGAAACTCATAGAAACTTTGCGGCGGAAAGTAACCGAGTATGGGTTTGACTTGAATAAGGCGGAAGGTGAGCTATCCGGGGTTCGGAAGCAATTGGTTAAAAGTGCGGAGGAACGAGCCCGCATCCTTGAGCAATTAAAAGAAGGGCATAACGATGAGATTGTTGGTTTAAAGCGGAGGGTCATCATGACTGAAAAACAAATGACCAAGCAAGCCGGGGACTTCAAAGCCGAAAGAGAACATTGTTATGCAGTAATAGCAGGATTAGAAAGGGATTTGCGGCAATTCCAAAAGCTGAATCAGGTAGCAGAACGAACTCTAGAGGCAAGGGCCGAGTAAATTGGGTGTTTGCTGCAAGAAAAATGTGTTATTAGGGAAAGGATACGGGCAATCGCAGATTAAATTACCACAAAGTGCAACCATTGTAAGGATATGACGAAATCCATATTCTTTGCCACTGCCATGAATTTTGTTCGTCAAGTGATGGAAGACCTCCACCATCTCCAAGGGAGTTTAGCACGCAATCCTGCGGTAAGGACGAACGATTCCACACAAGCTCCAAAAGCAGTTGAAGTCTTAATGTATTCATAATTTCTGAAATTTTCCTAAAAGAGTCTGTCAGTCTTTATTCGAGTCTGTAAGTTCTATTGTGTCCAAGTCTGTTAGTTGCCTTTAACTTTGTTAGCTTTTGTAACCAAAGTTTTGTCTTTATAAAAATTGAAAATACCAAAATATCCTGTTATTTCCATCACATTTTTCTCATGAACTACGCTCTGATTCATGCGGCGTCATGATATGTAGGCAATCTTCATAGGATTCGACCATATTCTTTAAAAAAGGAAAGTTAAAAGGAAATAAGAAGTAGAAACCAAAAGGAAGTTCGGAATAAATGCCGGGATGACACATGCGACCATTGCAAACATATAGAAACCCGTTAATTGTGTAGGTGCATCATGCCCAACATGCGATTTCCTGTTTGCTATCTATTCCAACCTAACCATTTGTAATTCCTGTTTCCAGTCACACATTCTTAGAACAGTGTTTTGTGGTAAAGTGACATCGCATCGATACTTCACCAGATCAAAAGGAAGCGCAGAAATGTCATTTGAAATGACTTTGCCAGCAGTGCCCTTCTCAGAGGATAGTCTAGTTGCAGGATCCCGGCCCCAAAATCTGCGGTAGCTGAAGAAAATAGGATCCTTCGACTCAGATTTATGGAGATGTGGGATGCTTGGACAAATGGAAGAGAGCCACCGAGTGCTATCCTTGGATTTACTAAGCTCTTCCCAAGGTCGGGGGGTAAATCCACTATTCCCATTAGCCACCCAAACATCCTTTTAGGACAGCCTACCATACCAGCCAACTTTGTTGGAGCAACTTCTGAAGTTCGCCCTCAGGTGCTCATATTTGGCCCAGTTCCTAATATTTTCACCGCTCCCCCATGTGCATCCACCATACAGCCCGCGGTGCCAAGACCCATGTTTGATCCTATAACTTTCACATTTCAAACTCCCAGCTACCAAACCGAGCCTCCCCCATACCCCACATACACTTATCCTCAACCAACATATGAACTCGCACTGGTGCAGGATAACACTTCTAAAACACCTGAACAAGATGAGATAGCCAGAAGGATGAAATGCCTTGAGTAGAGTTTGAAAAACATGCAAGGCTTGAGTGGTCAGAAAAGTGTGTCTTACTCAGATCTGTGCATGTTCCGGCATGTACATCTTCCCCTGGGATTTAAAATGCCGAAGTTTGAAAAGTACGACGGTCATGGCGACCCCATTGCTCATTTGAAAAAATACTACAACTAATTGCGTGGGGCGGGTGGAAAAGAAGAACTATTGATGGCATACTTCGGGGAAAGCTTGGTAGGCATCGCTTCTGAATGGTACATGGACCAGGATATCACTCGATGGCATATTTGGGATGATCTTGCCCGAGATTTTGTAAGGTAGCTCCAGTATAACATTGACATTGCCCAGGACAGGAAGTCTTTGGCCAACCTGAAAAAGAAACCTTCAGAAAGTTTTAGAGAATATGCTGTCAAGTGGAGCGAACAAGCGTCTAGACTAAAACCGCCCATGGATGAGACAATTTTTCACTGTTTTTCTCCAGGCACAAGAGGTGGATTATTTCCAAAATATGATGTCAAGAATGGGCAAACCTTTCGTGGAAGCAATCAAGATCAGTGAGATGGTAGAAAATAGCTTGAAAACAGGAAGGATTCTAAGCCAGTCAGCCATAAGGGCAACATCCCAGGCCATACAAAGCGAGGCAGGAGGAGTCACAAGAAACAAGAAAAAGGAAGAAGCTTCAATGGCAGCCTCCGGCATGAGAAGGCACCATTCCCCCAGGCCCGTGTTCTCAGAAAGTACCTCTCAACACTACTATCCCTATCATGACATGCATTATGTTTACCTTATGTAGTTATGAATTCCCAACCATTTACTCAACCACAACAACAAGGCAACAGAAACCAGGGACCGAGAAATCAGCCTCCCCAAAACCACTATAATCCCCGCCCTCCACAAAATAATTTCCGTCCCAGGGAGCCGCCCAGAAGACAAAACTTTACACCGATAGGGGAGTCTTATTCCAGCTTATTCCCAAAACTGGTCCAGATGGGTCTCTTGCAGCCCGTTCCCCCGAACAGGCAGAACCCTGAGTCGCCTTCCTATCAACGGGGTGTATGATGTGCTTATCATTCAGGGGCCGAAGGACACCACGCTGAAAACTATTGGACTCTGAAGCGAGCAGTGGAGGACCTAATAGAACAAAATAAAATAGTACTAGAGATGAAGAGGTCCCAACGTAAGCAATAACTCGTTACCGGCTCACAACAATGGGCCAGTCATCGGAATGATTTGTGAGGACAGAGAGTTTGACCATGCTTTGAAAGCCATATAAGCCATTGCTGATGCAGACAAAAAACCAAAGGTTACCCCCAAGAAGGTCAAAGAAAAGGAAATGAATGAAGTCAAGCACCTGAAAACAGAGAAGAAGGTTGAAATTAAAACTGAGACGGCACTAGCCAAGGAATCCATACTTTACATCCCACGGGGGCATCAAGAAAAATAGCCCACTCTGAGTCCCTCAAGAAGATTTGAATTGAACAAGACGATGTATGTACCCAAGGGAGCTTATGTGGTACGAGGACCGATTAAATCACCAAGGCTGAATGAGCCCGTGGTAATCGATCGCGCGCCTCAAAAGCCAATGACATACCTTTCTGCTGTCTCATTGAACTACAAAAAAATATAGTAACACACAAAGGCAAAGAGATCACTGGGGAAACTCAAAAAGGACATCCCGTAAAGAAATATTCAGATATGGAAGAAGTGAACACTGCTAGCAAAAGGCGATTTCCACCCAAAAAACCCGTAAATGCTAAAGAGGCAGAGGCCTTCTTTCAAAAAATTAAAGTGCCAGAATATGAGATGGTGGACCATCTCCAGAAGTCCCCCAAGCAAGTCTCATTATTATCATTGCTCATGAACCCTCCAGAGCACCCAAAAGTGTTTTCCAAAACCTTGAATGAAGCTTATGTGCCAGTTCAAACCTCCGTGGAACAACTAGAGAAAATGGCGGAAAGATTCTTTGCTATTAATCAGGTTACGTTCAGCAAAAATGATTTTCCTCCAGAGGGAGCTGTCCACAATAAAGCCTTGCATCTCACCGTCAAATGCGAAGGCTAAGAGTAATTATAGATGGAGGTTCCGGGGTGGATATATTCCCACCGTCGACATTGCAAAGAATGGAAATGGGAACAGAGAGGATCCATCCGAACAATGTGTGTGTCTGAGCTTTTGACGGAATTAGGAGGGACACCATAGGGGAAATTGACTTAGTATTGACCATCGGTCCGGTCGATTTTGAAGTGACATTTCAAGTATTAGACATGGACACGTCCTACAACTATCTCCTAGGATGACCATGGATTCACGCGGCAAAGCGGTTCCTTCTACTCTGCACCAAATGCTGAAGGAGATTGTGGTCCACGGAAAAGATGAACAGTCAATTTACCATGATCCTTCTGTTCCTTGCCTCGAAGGTAAAGAGGGAAGTGAGCATATAGTTTACTAGGCTTTTGAAATTGTGATAGCGGATCAACACAATGAAGGCAAACCATTTTTCCAGCCTTTCCTCTCAAATGCCTCAATCATGGTGGCGAGAGAGAAGATACGCCAAAGGTTTAAACCAAGAAAAGGGCTTGGAAGCTCTCTACAAAGCATAATTGAGTCGGTCATTTTTCCTACCGCAGAGAAGTTTTTTGGGCTAGGTTTCCATCCCACGCTGGAGGATATCACCTGGGCCAACCGTAAGAAACGTCATGGATGGGATTTTCCACAACCCCTACCCCACTTTTACAAAACATTTGTGAAACCAAAACACAGTGAGGAAGAAGAAGATGAGACTTTCACAGCAGGGGAAATTGAAGAGATATGTGGGGCCATGAGGAAATTATAGTATGAAGCCAATATGGTCCAGATGGGAGAAGGCTCAAGCACTGCTGAGGTGTTTTACATGGGACCTGATGCCAAGTTACTAAACTTGAAGGCCACGCCTTTCCCAGTCAGGCAGGAGGCCGGTAGTCCTGCCTTGCCACCTTTTCTTGCATCACGAGCTATTTCAGGGTGTAGCTCGGGTGTTTGTCTTTAGTATTTTGTCCTTTAAATTCCAGAGGTAAACCCTGTTATCTTATAATTTCAAAGAAATGAAATCAATATTTCATCGTTTGCACTTCTCCATTTTTTCTTATTTTGTTCTATTTCATATTTCTTTCAGTCCCAATAATACGGCTTTAAATAATATGACATGCTCGTAGACTTCATGCCCCGACCCAAACATGCTGCATATTTGTGAAATAATTAACCAAGAACCAGAGTATGATGAAGAAGAGGCTTTTAGGGAAATCAACCGAGAGTTGGAACATTTTGAAAATAAACCTAAGATGAACTTAAATGATACTGAATCAGTTAACTTAGGTGGTCCCGGCAAAACTAATTAAACTAAAATAAGCATCCATGTGGATAAGGAAATCCGGGATTCACTGGTTCAACTTCTTTTGGAATTCAAAGATGTATTTGCTTGGTCTTACGATGATATGCCTGGGGTGAGTGTTCATCTGGTGGTTCATAGGTTGCCCACATACCCCGAATGCCCTCCAGTTCAACAAAAACTAAGAAAGTTCAAAACTGATATCCGCGATAAGATCAAAGAAGAGATCACAAAAAGTTAGAGGCGGGGGTAATCCAAGTGGTTCGATACACCACATGGTTGGCCAATGTGGTTCCGGTCTCAAAGAAAGTTGGAGAAACTCGAGTATGTGTAGACTACAGAGGTTTAAACAAGGCGAGTCCAAAAGACAACTTCCCTTTACCTAACATCCATATCCTTGTTGACAACTGTGCCAAACACGAGATACAGTCCTTTGTAGATTGCTACGCAGGATACCACCAAGTGTTGATGGATGAGGAAGATGCTGAGAAAACTGCCTTCACTATACCTTGGGGGACTTACTGCTACAGAGTTATGCCTTTCGGTTTAAGGAACACCGGGGCAACGTATATGAGGGCCATGACCACCATTTTCCATGCCATGATGCATCAGGAGATAGAAGTATATGTGGATGATGTGATTGTCAAGTCCAAGACTCAGGGTGATCATGTAAGGGATTTAATAAAGTTCTTCGAAAGACTTCGCAAGTATGATTTGAAACTGAATCCAGCCAAGTGTGCATTCGGTGTCCCGTCAGGCCAACTTTTGGGATTCATTGTCAGCCGAAGAGGAGGCATAGAGTTGGATCCGACCAAGATAAAATCCATTTGAGAGCTACCTCCTCCAAAGACCAAGAAGGATGTAATGAGCCTACTGGGAAGATTGAATTACATCAGCTGATTCGTCGCCCAGTTGACTTCCACATGTGAGGCCATATTCAAGCTATTGAAAAAGGATGCAGCAATTAAATGGACTGATGAGTGTCAAGAGGCTTTTGACAGAATCAAACAATACTTGTCCAACCCACCAGTATCGGTCCCGCCGGAACTGGGAAGGCCATTGTTTCTCTATCTAACAGTCCTAGAGAGCTCTTTATGTTGTATTCTCCGGCACCATGGCGACATGAGAAAGAAGGAGAAAGCCATCTATTATTTGAGCAAGAAGTTTACCAGTTACGAGGCCAAATACACGCTGCTAGAAAGAACCTGTTGTGCCTTGACGTGGGTGGACCAGAAGTTGAGGCATTACCTGCAAGCTCATACCACCTACCTCATAACCAGGCTGGACCTATTGAGGTATATATTCCAAAAACTGATGCCCACAGGGCGATTGAAAAAATGGCAAGTCTTGCTCCCCGAGTCGACATAGTTTATGTCACTCGTACCGAAATGAAGGCTCAATCATTAGCGGATCATCTGGCCGAGAGTCCAGTTGAAGATGAATATCAGCCTTTGAAAACCTATTTCCTTGATAAAGAAGTGAATTCGGTGGAAGTAACATCTGAAGACATCCCCGCTTGGAAAATGTTCTTCGATAGAGCAGTAAATGTGAAAGGCGTAGGGATTGGGGCAATGTTAATCTCACCCACGGGTCAGCATTACCCGGCAACAGCAAGGCTCCAGCTTTTCTGTACCAATAATACAGCTGAATACGAGGCCTGCATCATGGGCATGAACATGGCCATTGACCAAGATGTTGAGGAGTTGTTAATAATGGGGGATTCATATTTGATCATCCGACGGGCTCAAGGAGAGTGGGAAACATGAGACGCTAAACTCATCCCCTATAGACAGCATCTGGAGGATCTCACGAAACGGTTCAGGTCGGTACAATTCAGGTTCATTCCTCGTTGCCAAAATGAGCTAGCACACACACTCGCAACTCTGGCTTCCATGTTGCCTTACCCCGAAAATGCTTACGTTGATCCTTTGGAAATCCAAATCAAAGAAAGGCATGGGTATTGTAATGTGACCGAGGCAGAGTCCAGCACACAGCCTTGGTATTAAGAATTCAACAGATTCTTGAAAACACAAGAGTATCCCGAGCAAGCCACCGGGGAGAAAAAGAAAACCATCCGACGGCACGCAAGTAGTTTCTTCTTGAGTGGTGATACCTTGTACAAAAAGACCCAAGATCTCAACTTGCTGAGATGTGTTGACACCAAGGAAGCCGGAAGAATTATGCATGAAGTACACGGAGGAGTGTGTGGAACTCATATGAACGGGTACGTACTGCCAAAGAAAATACTCCGAGTCGGGTACTATTGGATGACCATGGAGAAAGATTGCTTCAGCTTCATTCGGAAATGTCATCAATGTCAGGTGCACGATGATTTGATTCATGCACCGCCAATGAATTGCATCCTTTGTCAGCACCCTAGCCATTCGCTGCCTGGGGCATGGATGTCATTGGGCCAATTGAGCCAAAAGCCTCAAATGGATACTTCACAAAATAGGTTGACGCCATCACTCTTAAGTCCGTCACCAAGAAAACTGTGGTAGATTTTGTGCATTACAACATCATCTGTCGTTTCGGTATCCCTACAACCATCATTACAGACAACGCAGCCAATCTGAATAGTCGTCTGATGGGAGAAATATGTGAACAATTTAAGATAACACATAGAAACTCCACCCTTACCGGCCCAAAGCTAATGGTTTCGTCGAAGCAGCTAACAAGAACATCAAGAAGATTTTGAGAAAAATGATTCAAAGATCAGGACAATGGCATGAAAAGTTACTTTTTTCATTGTTGGGGTATCGCACCACAACGCGCACATCGATAGGGGCAACCCCGTATCTATGGGACCGAAGCTGTCATACCCGCAGAGGTAGAAATCCCTTCGCTCCGAGTAATTGTCGAAGCAGAAATTGATGATAGCGAGTGGGTTAAAACTCGTTCGGAGCAGCTATTATTAATTGATGAAAAATGAATGGTTGTGGTTTTTCACGGGCAGTTATACCAAAAAAGAATGGCCCGCGCTTATAACAAGAAAGTGCGCCCTAGGAATTTCGAAGTCGGACAGCTAGTATTGAGGTGTATACTTCCTCACCATCAGGAAGCCACAAGAAAGTTCGCTCTGAACTGAAAAGGCCTGTACATTATCAGAAAGATATTTCCCAAAGGAGCATTGTACCTGGGTGACGTTGAAGGAGACAAGCCCGAGACGGCAGTGAATGCAGATGCAGTAAAAAGGTGTTACGTTAAGCCCTCTGCTGCAATGATTCCGGTCGGTTGAAATGACGAACGCTTTCTTTCCCACTACCTTAAAAACATTACCAATCCTTCGCAAACCCCTCGAGCCGATTTGCATTTCTTTGCTTAGCCTCTTTGGAACCAAGAATTGCTAAGTTCATACAAAAATATTAAAAAAAGAGAAGAAAAAGAAAACATGAATGATAAAAAAAAGAAGAAAATGAATGATTGAAAACAAAAGAAACAACAAACAAATTAGTTTAGGAAGCATCTCTTGAACTACGTCTGACTTGATTCCAAAAGGATACGTAGGCACCCTCTCCCTGAGGTTCAGTCATATCAAAATAAAACCCCAATTCCCCAAGAAATGAAAATGGGTTACAAATGTAATAGTTCGTCCATAAACCCTCCAGAATGGTTCCAAAGTTGTAAATTTTCATCCGGCTTCCTTTGCTCAAGAACCTTATCCAAGTCCTTCCGATCAATTGACCAAAACAGGGACGTGGCAAACACCATTGTTGGGATTCAACAAAATTCAAATTGAGAGAAATAAAATGAGAGAGTCTTAGCGGTGAAAACCTTCGGGCACCATAAGGCGACAGTGAGTAGAGAAAATAAAATGAGAGAGTTCGCTTAGTGAAAACTCGCAAAGAGCAGTATCGGGCGACGAGAGAAGAGAAATGAGAGAGGCCGATTAGCGAAAACCTGCAAAAGGACTTCATCGGCCAAAAATAGGAAATATTGCCACTCAAGCGTGAACAAGTTTCCATGGTTTGAACGATTGAAATCAAAAAGCAAAAATGGATCTGGGCTGGGTATCTAGTCCAAGAAGCATGTCCTTTCCATTTAAAGTCGGCATGCACTCCCAGATAAATCCTTCCCTTTTCTCCAAAATTAAAAAAAGAGAGACATACCTCTCTAAATCAATGTGTTTGCTTTTGTTGTTCCTTCCACTCCTTTTCTTTTTAACTTTGATGTACTGACCGTTCCGCAAGAGAAGGTAGCAAGACCGGTCTCACGGTTTTCTTCTGGAAAGAACTAAAATGAATATCTGGTATCATCAAAGTGCATTTAGCCAATCCCGGCTGATCATAACGGCTGACGCTTCAAAAGCAGAAAAGTAGAAAGAATCGAAATTCAAAGTCGAGGGCCCACGAAGGTGAATCAAGATCGGAAAGGTTAAGCACAAGCGGGTTGATGGTTCCTACAAAAGTTCCCAAAAGGCAAGCCTCGAAGCAGAAATCGGGACAAAAATCATAACCAATGGTCTGAAAAACAAAAAATAACCAATCTGAAAGATGAGGACCCCCCGACCAACCTACGAGGCAAAGATCGGAAGTCAAGGGTTTCCTCCAACATAAATGAGGCTGAAATCAAGCAAAACAAGGCCACAAACCAATCATTGTTCAAACTAACAAATTGATCTGTTTTTGAATTAAAATTTGACACAGGTGAAATCTAAAAACAATGGTAACACGTGACAAATGCAACCAACGGAAGGGCACAAGCGCTAAGAATGGTGTTGCATCAATAACTAAAAGGGGAAGTTTTCTTTACATTCTTTTCCTGCAGTTTCATAAATAAACGTGATAGCATGGGACTCCAATCGCTGACTCCTTACCCAGATTCAGGGCCATATCCCTAGCCTTCCCCTATGCAACTTGTGGACTTCCTCTGCATAACCCAAGGATCCCACTCCACTTTCTCTAGCACAGACCAAGAAATTTCTTTCTTTCGCTTCCCGGCATAACTCGGGGGGGGGGGGGGCGGCGGCTTCTCTTTATATCCCCAGCATAACCTAGGGAACCATTTCCTCTCCCCGCCCCAGCATAACCTGAGGACCCCCTTTTTAAACCTTTATTCCCCAGCATAGTCTGAGAGTTAAAGCTCTTCTGCCTTTAGCATAACCTAAGGGTCTTTCCTTTCCTTCTCTATCTCCAGCATAGTAAAAAGGATCTTTGTGGCCTTTCACTTCCTTCAATCCCCTAGCATATCCCAGGAATTTTCCATTCAATCCCGACATAACCCGAGGATCTCCTTATCATAACTTAGGAGCTTTTCTTTCAATCCCGGCATAACCCGTGGATTCCCCTAGCATAACCCAGGAATTTTCCATTCAGTCCTGGCATAACCCGCAGATCTCCCTAGCATAACCTAGTATTTTTTCTTTCAATCCCGGCATAACCTGTGGATTCCCTTGGCATAACCCAGGAATTTTCCATTCAATCACGGCATAACCCATGGATCTCCCTAGCATAACCTAGGAGCTTTTCTTTCAATCCCGGCATAACCTGTGGATTCCCCTGGCATAACCCAAAAATTTTCCATTCAATCCTGGTATAACCCGCGGATCTCCCTAGCATAACCTAGGAGTTTGTCTTTTAATCCTGGCATAACCCCCGGACTCCCCTAGCATCACCTGGGAATTTTCCATTTAATTTAGGCATAACCCGCGGAGTCCCCTGGCATAACCCAGGAATTTTTCCTTCATCCCGGCATGACCCGCGGATCTCCCAGGCATAACCCAAGAATTTTTTTTCATTTCATCTCGGCATAACCCATGGTTTTTCCTTTCATCCCCAGAAGGGACCCTTCATTCCTATCCCGGCATAACCCGTGGATCCTCCTCTTATCCCTCGCAAGGACCCTTTCTCCTTCACATCATAACCTGGCAATCATTCCAAAAGATACGCAATCCTGACTTTTATTGTTTTCAATAAAGAAATGCCTAGATTTTTGTTGCAAATAACACACAAAATTTTTCCGGTGAAAACTGGGGCAGAAAATTTCGTTCGTTTGTTTGTTTTGGTGTACGAGCAGGTTTTACTTTAAGGCACGGGATTCGAGATGACCGAAAGTGGGGGTCTCAATCCAGAATAAGGAAAAGAAGGAAAGAACAAAAAGAAGTGAATTTAAAATAATGAAGCGGACAGAGATGCGGACTGCTCAAAATTTGATTGAAATCACAAGCTCTGTCTGTTCCGCTTTGTTTCAAAATTGAAAAATAAACTAGCGGTTGCAGCTAACGAGCATCAGGATTTAGATTGGAGTCTTCTACAAGAGCATGCCAAGACTCAAGATCAAGTTTCAAGAGACTCATGGATAGGAATCTTCTAACTCGTAGTTGATAAGCCTAGCTAGCTTAGCTGTTTATTTTCTTTTTGTGTAATAAGGAGTCAGTAAGCAGTAGCAGCAGCAATAGCAGTGAAATCACAGCCCATGGTAGTCCCAGCTACTAAACACTCCAGAACTACACTGACCTGATTCCTTTATCGCCAAGGATATGTAGGCAACCTTTGAAGCAAGGTTGGGTCAGACATCTTTTCAAAATGCTTCTCCTGGAGTTTTGAGCAGGCAAAAATCCCACAGAGCGCTCATTTATCTTTGACCGAAAAGCCTTCGTGTTTCCGGGCAAAGAGGGGAAGCTGTGAGCACGTGATTTTTACCTCATTAAAATTACTCCTACAAAACTCTCAGATTTAGGATTTTCCTTTTTATTATTTATCTTTGGGATTTAATTGCACATACTAATGTGAATTTTCATTGGTGCATGCATGACAAGTCAAAAAAATACAACAAAATTACATAGGCATTTATGATTTGATATCACATATTTTTCGTTAGAATTAATTGGTAATTAAGGTTTCGTTTAGCGAAATATAAAAATCACAAAAATAAGTAGTTTATTTTGGCGTTATTTAATTTGTAGCTTCAAAATTATTAATTTTCATATTTGTTTAGTTTAGGCTGTTATTAGTCTAATCTAGTTGAATTTAGTCTAATAAGAATTTTTAATATAAAGGAAGTTTTAAAAATGGAATGAAAAAAAAAAGAATTAGGAATTAAAGTCAATTAAAATAGGCTGCCACAATTGGGCCAAGCCTGGGTGGCCCAAATCCCCCTTACCCATCAAAACATACCCAAAACTGGCCCCAAACCCGTTTCTGACCCAAGCTGATGTGAGAGTGCCCCAAAACGACATCGTTTGGGGGCCATTAAACTCAGCCATTCATCAACAATCATCCAATGGACCTAAAACTCCCCTCAAAACCAAATATAAATGTCCAAATGCGTGTAATATACTCATAGACAAGCTCCTGCATCCTCCTACAAACCCTCACCGGTGTAACACCGCGCATGAGCCACCACAAACCCACCGTCCGCCGCCGTTCTGAAATCGTCTCTGCCGGCGGCAGAGCTCTGATACCCCCCAAAAATACACCACCGACTCACCGTGCCCTCCTCTTTCCGATGCCCTAAGAACCAAGCCTCAAATGTGAGCCAATCGTCTCGAATATTAGAATCTTTGGGCATCGCCTCCGCCATCCACGGCGGTGCCATTGCCGGAACCCTTCCAAAATAACACCGTATGTTCCTCACCCCATCCCCATAACGAATCCATGGTCATATTCCTCCAATCCCCTACCCATAGCTTCGAATATTAAATCAAAGCACTGACCAAACCTCCAACCCCACCGGAATCCTTTGAGAATGATGCTAGGTGACCTCCTCACCTTTCCCTCCGCAAATCCACAACCAATAGCCTTCGAATACATCCAGAACCTGGCCAAAAATCAGATCGAAAAATGATCTAAAACACAGACCCACCCCAAACTGACCAACCCTAGACCTGATACTCTCCTACCCTCTCAAATGATGGCTCAAGGGTCCCAAAAGGCCAAAAACCCTCCCAAAAATGGTCGAAAACTGTGAGATGTGAAATGTCCAATTTTTTTGGGTTGCAGTGTTAAGCTAAGTACCATGTCTTCTTTTGATTGCTTTTAACTTTTCTTTGTTTTTGTTTGTGTAAATATATGAATGTCTATTTGCTCATCTGTAAAAATTCTGATTAATTTCTTTGTTTCTATCGCATCATATGCTTTTTGTTTTAAGTTTAATAACATGCTTCTGAATGGTCCTCTTACCAATTGAAGTCATAGTGGTTTCTTTCGACTAATTTGAATTATTTTGTTAAGCTTAAATTGTTCATCTTCCCTGGTTTAACTTTCCATTTTTGTCTCAAATTGATCAATGTCCATTTGTGAAAAACTTTGTTTCTGAAGTTTGAGTTGTTTAACTTCATCTTTGCTTCTGAGTAATTTAGTCCCATATTTTGATATTTGTCTAAGTCTGCTTGTATATATGTGTTTCATTGACTTGTTACTTATCAATTTTGACCATCTTTTGTTTGCTTTTAATAGTATAGTGTAGTCTTTAATTTGATATTTAGTTATGCCCAGCTTTCTTTAAAATTCGACCTACACTGATAATGAAACCAAGGTTTATGGCTTTGAATAGTTAACTAGGGTCTGTTTCTGACCAAATGGATAGGCACTATGGTAGAAAACATTTAGGCCACTAATTAAGAAGGAAAGACAGGGGTAACAGGGGTGTTTGGGCATAAGATTCTTGTAACAGACCCCTGGAACCTTCTAGTGGAGGGTCGAAATGCAATTCCAATTAGTTTTTCCTAAAAACTTGAGGCACAAGTTAAAAACAGGGGATCAATTAAGCAAATCGGGAAAATGGGGAAGGGACTAATAAGAAAATAAGAAGAAATTGTTGCCCTAAGGCCTTAGCTATAAAAAGGTATCTTATTGTTTTAGAAAAGAGGATATATATATATATATATATATATATATATATATATATATATATATATATATATATATATATATATATATATTTAAGAGAAGAGTTTGAGAACATCCATCTGAAAATAAATTCCTTGAAAATCCTAATCTTTTCTAGCAAACATCTTCTAAAATAATCAAAATTCAGTTCATTAGAAGTTGAAGATGACTTAAGGCATATGCATTTAAGGTGGTAGAGTTTTCAGAAGCTACTAAAGGCATTGATCTTAGGCCGGTTTGCTTTGTTCAAACTTTGGATCGAAACTTGTTTTGTTGTTGGTTTTTCAAAACTTTCCCGAGTTCCTAATACCATTCCAGCGTTTGACTGGTTAATCTGCTGTTGTTGTTGCTTCTCGTTTACATCACTCATAGGTTTTCCTCTTTGCTGTAATTCCAGGTACTATTCTCACTCAGGAAAATTTGGAAATGCACAGCTGTGTGTATGCGTGATCATGTCTGGTAATGATGATGTTTATATTTCTTATGTTAATGTCATTATACAAATGTTACTAGTCTAGTAGTATTTAAGATATCCATCTCATTTTAGTTTTGTAATATGTATGAACATTTAAACTATGCTGGACTGTATATGGACTGTTAACTTTAATTTGTTCAAATTTCAGTAGGTTGAAAATATGGTAGTTAATGACCTGCCTGATTTCATGTTTGACTCGGTAATAGGGAGTCATTATGTGAATATGTAATCTGATTGACGAGTACAAATTTTTTAGATGCTAAATTCGAAACCTGATGTTGTAGCTTATTGACTTACTAGCATGAAAAATCACAACTGGGATTTCTTTCTATCAAATGTCTTAATATGTTAAATAATCACTTCTAAGTAATCTCAACAGCTTTAGTGTAGCGATTTGGGAAATGTCATCCTTGCCTTATGAATAATTCGTAATACCAAATTTCTAGGCTCATTGGAAGGGCCAGATTAGTATGAAGTATGAGGAATGTACTTCTGGGCTGTCCATTTTCGTTGATGAAGCCCAATTGCAGAAATCTGTTATACAAATGCTGAAAATATGCATATTGATTGTTTCATTTGAATAAACCATTAACCCATGAATTAATTAGGACTTCTTTTTTTTAGAGACACGTATAATAGAAAATTATAGTTTCTTTTGCCTTTTCTCAAAGAAAATAAAATGAGTGTGCCACGCTAAACAGAATCATACGCTGCATGGCCTTTAATTATAATAAAATGCTTAGAAGTTTGGGAAATACCGTTTAGTGAATTTTACGGTTTTTCCACGAAGTTAAAACCGTGTATTTGCTTTAGGCACGTTATTTTAATAATGTATCTTCCTAAATTCGGGTGCGCATTTATGTGACCCAAATCCAAATCTCAACGACGTTAAAATGTGTCGAGAACCCGGGTGCATTTATGTGACGTGGTTCGAGACGTATTTTAATAATGTTGCAAATATTCCTAAAAATGAATAAAGCGGTTAATAATCTTAAAATTGCACTGTAGGATATGCATGTATAAAAAATAGGAAATTGGCCTTTTATAATAGTTTAAGCGACCGTGCTAGAACCACGGAATTCGAGGGTGCCTAACACCTTCCCTCGGATTAACAAAATTTCTTACTCAAGAATTTTTGGTTCGCATACTCCAATTGGGCAGTCGGAAAAATTTCCTCGATTTGGGAACTTAAATAAATCGATGACTTGGGACACCAAAAGCCAATCCTATCCTAAGTGGCGACTCTAAATAAATAAATGATCACATTGCGAATAATGTCACTTTGATTGAAAAACTCCCTTATACATTTATCCTTCGGGGTAGCCGTGTAAAAAAGGAGGTGTGACAAGTTTTTCACGCCCCAATATCCGAGGAGCACGACCGGCGCTCAACCGAGTAAACCCGACTGAGCAAGCCTGTTAGGTTTCATTCTACCAAAACTATCTAATGAACAAATAAGAGATGGACTCCATTAATCATACTTAGCAAGTATTTCATTAACAACTTCCATTTTATTTCCATTGGCATCTTAAAACATAATTATCAAATTATTACAAGTTTTATAAATCTATACCAAGCATCAAGATTTCTAACTCAATTCCCCATTATCAAAAACCACCCACAACCTATCTACGGAGCCTCTAAATATAACTGAAGAGTAATGTAATATGGAGATGCCGGTAACAGGGCTTCGGCGATACCTCAAAATATAAAGTGCATGATAAACAGATAATGCAGGACCTCGAAATGAAGTGGGGCTCACGAAGTCAGCTGCGACCAACACTATCTGTTATAGAAACACATACATCCATTTAAAGACGTAGCGCCCCCAGCAAAAGGGACGTTAGTGCCATCGAATAACACTAGTATGTATAACTAAACACCATCTAATTAGAAAGAACTTTCATACAATGATAAGGAAACAACAAGTATAACTCAAAAGCTTTAAATGATCACAACACCATCAATGCAAAAGAATTATACAATTTTCACCTCATGTTTCCATAGCGTTTAGTATGGGACATTTCATAATATCCATCATTTGTTCAAATACCACCGCTATCTTGAGTGGAGTCCGATCTCGACCCGATCAGCTAGGTTTCCTAATTTGAGACATATACTTCAATCACAATCTCATTTTCCCATTTTTGGAATTTTTTCACAATACCCCCACTTTCTTGAGCGGAGTCTGATCTCGACCCATTGGCTAGGCCTCCTTACCAAGGCGTTATTCCCTTCTCATTAATCATTTTGTTTCACATATATCATTTCATAGGCACTCGGGACCACAACTAATAACATTATTCTTGGCACTAGGCCACATCTCACATCATTTCCAACTTCAATATTATCTTTGTTATTAAGGATAGTAGGTGCACACAAGGTCTATTTTAATCATAAGCATAAATAAGTCTTCAAGTAAATGGCACAACAACGCAACTTCAATCTTAGTTTAAAGTCTAAGCATTTCAATACATAAGTCATACCTCTTGCCATTTTCAAGTTATCAAGATAGCACATTGATCAAGTTGCGACACATCTTTCACGCATATAAATTATAACATCAATTCATGTAAAATAACGATCAAAGCAGGAATCCAAACTTTGGCCTTACGCATTTACACAAGCACTAATGAAGCTCAATTTATAAAAGACGTGGTTATAGCCATACATACCTCTATGGAGCTTTCATTAAATCTCTACAATACACAAACACCTCTAGCAATAACAATCTATAAGGAGATCGCGGAAATAAATTAATAATTAGGAAGATTATCCATGGTGTAACTCTCATAGGAATTTCATCAAATACCTAACATGTGAAGTAGACTACAAAGTTTCAAAATTGCAATTCCATCCTCCCTCAACCAATTTTAACAAAAACTACCCATATTAGTTCTTTAACAAAACATACTACAACTTAGTCCCACATGCATGTCCTATTTCTAACCCCCCACAGCATATTTGAACCTTTAACCTCTTGCATGACATTTTGAAAGTAGGACTTACCCGGATGCAGGACAATCTATGGTTATCTTCCTTGATATTTGAAGACTTAAGAAAGATTTGGATGATTATGAAGTTAGACCCTTCCTTTCTCTCTCTATGTGCTCTCTTCTCTCTCTAAAATCAGTAGGAAATAACCTAAATGAAGCCGAAAAACTATATTAAAATGGGGTCAGGTTATAAACATAGGAAAAATAAGCCTCCAAAATTGGGTCTACGGTCGCAGAATGGACCGCAAACCAAGAATGTGGGTCGCATAATGCATCACAAAATAGGTTCCTGAAAGTAGGCAACATTGGCCAATTTGCGACAAATCTGCGATCGCAGAGTCAAAAATGCGACAAAAATGCGATCGTTCCTGAAAGTAGGCAACATTGGCCAATTTGCGACAAATCTGCGATCAAAAATGCGACAAAAATGCGACAAAAATGCGATCGCAGATACGACACCGGATCGCATTTTCCATCCTTTGATAATTTAATCATAACTTTGTGTAGGAATGTTCAAATGACAAATAGTTTGAATTTTAGAAACTAAACTCAAAGACCTTTCGTTTGATAGGTAATTCATTACATAAAACCTTATACATATTTAGATATGCTCGTTGAAAGTATGGACCAGTGTAAGTACCTTTGGAATCTTAGCCTATTATGAAATATTTTCCATTTGGCTTACACTTAGGCCTCTCCTTGGTCCCCACCTTACTTAATATATGACTCATACACTTGTTTACCAAACCCAATTGATGTCCACCATGTTAATATCACACAAAAAATTATAATTAGCCTACATGGCATCACCAAAATCCTAGATTACTTAGAAAACTTTTACTGGGCCTTATAGAACCCGTCTAGAGAACACATAATTGACATGTCAAAGTCGTTCGTGCTAAAAGTAAAGGAAACCTTGCCTAGACCACCTCCACCTTATCCTCAAAGGCTTGTAAAATAGAGAAATGATAATCAGTTCAAAAAGTTCATTGATATGCTGAAGAGCTTATCCATTAATGTGCCTTTAGTGGAGGCTCTTGAACAAATGTCGGGCTATGCAAAGTTCATGAAAGACTTGGTCAAAAAGAAGCGTTCTATGGATTTTGAAACTATAAGGATGACTCACCAAGTTAGTGCTATAGTGCATTCAATGGCCCCGAAGATAGAGGATCCCGGTGCTTTCACCATTCCTTGCACCATTGGGAGTGCGGATTTTTCCAAAGCTTTTTGTGATTTAGGAGCTAGTATAAACTTGATGCCTTAATTAGTTTTCAAAACTTTGGGTATTGGGAAACCTAGACTAACTTCCATGAGGTTACAAATGGTAGATAGATCGATGAAGAGACCTTTGGGTATTATTGATGATGTGCTTGTCCGTATGGACAAATTTATCTTGCAGATGACTTTGTGATCTTGGATTTTGAGGTGGACTACGAAGTTCCTATTATCTTGGGAAGACCTTTCCTAGCTACGAGGAAGTCATTGGTAGATATCGAAGCAGGGGAATTCACCTTCCGGGTGGGTGATGAAAAGGTTGTCTTTTATGTGTGCAAGTCTATGAAGCAGCTCAACAGTACCGAGGTGTGCTCATTTGTTGGCCTCATCACAACTGTGATAATTGATGACACTAGTGCCATGATCAATGTGGAGGACCCGTTGGAGGCCATATTGTTGAATCTTGATGTCAATGAAGATGCAAGCCGAGTGGAGTGTGTGAATGCTTTACATGGATGGGCTCTTATTCTTATGAGCCTAGAAAATTGTATTTAGATCTCGAGAATAGAAAGACTCCACCAACCAAGCCTTAAATTGAGGAGCCTCTAGTGTTGGAGTTGAAACTAGTTCCTCCACACCTCAGGTATGAATTCTTAGGCTCAAATTCTACTTTACGAGTTATTCTTTCTTCTTGCCTTACTAATATGTAGATTGATGCCACATTGGCGGTGCTTGAAAAACGGAAAAGGGTAATTGGATGGACTTTGGCTGACATTCGGGGAATAAGCCCCGCATTCTGTATGCACAAGATTATTTTGGAGGAGGATACAAAACCTTTCTTGGAAAATCAAAGAAGGTTGAACGAAGAAATGGAAGAAGTGGTGAAGAAAGAATTGATAAAGTGGTTAGATTTTGGGGTTGTGTACCCTATTTTCAATAGCTCATGGACTTCTCCGGTGCAATATGTGCCGAAGAAGGGTGGTATGACTCTGGTGATAAATGACAACAATGAACTTATTCCCACTCGGACAGTTACTAGATAGAGGGTATGTATGGACTACCGGAAGTTGAACAAGGTAACCCACAAGGATCATTTCCCATTGTCATTCCTTGACCAAATGCTTGATCGCCTTGCGGGGCATGCCTTTTATTACTTTTTGGATGGATATTCAGGATATAATCAAATCTTAATCTCTTCGGAGGACCAAGAGAAGACCACATTTACTTGTCCATATGGCAACTTTGCTTTCTCTCGGATGTCGTTTGGGTTGTGTAATGCCCCGACGACATTCCAACGATGCATGATGGTTATTTTCATCGATATGGTGGAAGATGTTTTGGAGGTATTTATGGATGATTTTAGTGTGGTTGGTGATTCATTTTAAGAGTGCTTAGGAAATCTAGATAGAGTTTTGGCCCGTTGTGAAGATACAAATCTTGTACTCAATTGGGAAAAATGCCACTTCATAGTTGAGGAAGGCATAGTGTTGTGCCACAAAATTTCAAAGCTTGGGATTGAATTTGACAAAGCCAAGATAGAGGTAATTTCAAGGCTTCCTCGCTCCAATTCTGTCAAGGTGGTGAGGAGTTTTCTTGGGCACCCGAGGTTTTACCGGAGGTTTATAAAAGATTTTTCGAAGTTGGTGAACCCCTTGTGCAAGCTACTAGAAAAGGATGCCAAGTTTGTGTTCGATGAGGGATGTATGTAAGCATTTGAGCTTCTCAAGCTTAAGTTGGCCACTACCCCTATCATTACCGCACCAAATTGGAGCTTACCGTTCAAGCTTATG
Organism: Nicotiana benthamiana; assembly: GCA_034376525.1. NCBI lineage: Eukaryota > Viridiplantae > Streptophyta > Magnoliopsida > Solanales > Solanaceae > Nicotiana > Nicotiana benthamiana. Next base: position 87,969,067 of record CM067330.1, read on the forward strand.
TGCGATGCAAGTGATGTTGTGGTTGGGGCTGTTTTGGATCAAAAGGTTAATAAAATATTTCACCCGGTGTACTACGCAAGCAAGACCATGAATGAGGCTCAAAGGAACTACACGGTCACCGAGAAAGAGTTGTTGGCCATAGTGTTTGTGAGCGTATGATTTTTACCCCATTGAGATGACTCCTACAGGATTCTCAAGTTTAGGAGTCTTTCTCTTAATTATATATTTTTAAGATTTGATTTTTAGGATTTAATTACGCATATCAATGTGTTTTCATTAATGCATGCATAAAATCATAAAAAAGAATAATAATAATAAGTATAGAATTGCACAAACATTTAGGACTTAATTTCATAATTTTGCTAGATTAATTGGTTAATTAGGGTTATTTTTGCAAATACAAAATTCACAAAATTAAGTAGTATTTCCAGCATTTTATGTGTTTTGCATTTTTTGTGTTTTAATTTGTTGCATTTTTATTTATTTATTGCACAATAGGTAATTATTAAGTTGTTTTAAATTTAATTAGGATTTTTTAAAAATATAATTAAGAATTAAAATAAATAAGAAAATTAAAAAAAAAATCTCATAAACCACCCAGGCTGGCCACAATTGGGCCAAACCTGGGTGGCCCAAACCCATTAAACCCTATAAAAATGACCTATACCCAGCCCAACCGGCGTCTCCGACCCAGTCCACAAAGAGCCCCTAAAAAACACCGTTTTGGGGGCGATTTATTATAGCCGTTGATCACAGGCCATCCAATGGCCCTGAAGCCATGCCCAAACTCAGATATATATATGTCCAAACGTCTCTGTATACTCAAAGACGAACACACTTTCTTCCTCGTACATGTATCTCTGGTGTATCACCACCTAGTTACCGCCATAAAATCACTGTTGACCACTATCAACCACCCTAACGTCGCCGCTGGTAATCGCCTCACGGTGGCGGCCGGTCACCAAACGGCCTCAGATTTACACCACCAGACCACCTCGACCCCCTCTTTCCCTTCCCGTGGTTAGTTTTCCTCGAACAAGCGCCTAATTCCTCGAATATTCGAAAGAAGGTTCGCCGGCACCACCATCTCCGACGACCCAACCCCAAACCAACCCAAAAAAACACCCATGAACCACCTCCCATCCCTCTTACCAACCATCAAAACCACACCCTTCAAATTTTAACAGGCCGGCTCGAATACCAAATCGAAATTAATCCTAAACCCTAAAACTCACCAGAACCCGGTCAAATTGGTACCAGATGACCCTCCCTTATCCCTATCACAACCCTACCACCCACAACACTCAAACACAACTAGGCACAATGAAAAAAACCAAATCTGAGACCTCACCTTGTCTCAAAATCAACGAACCCCCCCCCCCCCCTTAAACCCTTTTTCCCTCTCCATTGTGAAAGGCAAAGACCTTGGAAGGTCCAAGGACCTCAAAAGAGGTCAAGAATCCGAAGATTTGGAAAAACATTATGTTTAGGGTTACGATGCTAAAAGCTAAGTCTCCGTGTGCTTTACTCTTTGTGTGCGATTTCCTATTCCAGTTGATTTTAGTCGATATTTTATTCGCTTGAGTTCATCTGTTCATTTTTGAAATTATATGCCTTCTCCTGCTTGATTGATTGTTATTTGTTCTCTATCTTTCCTCATCTTCAAAATATGCTGGATAGTCATTTCCGTCTAGAGGCACATGTTCCTGAGTTTCATTAGTTGCGTTTGTGATTCTGAACAATTACTATGTGTTCATCCTGGATTCCTTTACTTCCATTTTTTTATATATAGCTATTTTTTCATCTTCGGAAACTCTGAGTAGTTGTTCCCAGTTAGAGTCACATACTTGTTCTGAGTAATCATCCTTGCCCCTTTTCCTTTTGTTGTTGTATGTTCAAGTTCATCCGTTCATTTTGTCATCTCTGAGGTACTGTAAATAGTGGTGTCCATCCAGAGTTACATGTTCATCCTTCTTTTCTTGATATTCCTGATCTTCTAATAGTTTTTATACATTTGTTCTTGTCCTCCTTTGTTTTAAGCTTCTATATTTTTGTGTGAAAATCCTGGTTAGGTATTGTCATTTAGAGTCATTATTCTCGCCCTGTTTCTCTTTTCTGTTTGATTTTTGAATTTTTCTTATCTTCATTTGTTTCATTTTTTCATCTTTGCAATGTCTAGAATATTCACCTCCTTGCTTGTGTTTAAGGCTGGATTATTTGTCTTGAATGGCCTGGTTAACACTTGAACTCGTAGCCCATCCTTATTGACATTGTTTTATTGAGCTCAAAATTAGTCATATTTTGTCAAGTGCCTTACATTTATGATATTACTGTGGATCCAGTTTTGTATTTTTCCCTGAGTATGAAGGTTGCATGTTTTGCCTAAGTTTGCAATTAAATTGGCCACGATTACCTTTTCTGAAATTGATCATAGTTGATAATCTTATTGTATGAGTTGAAATAACTAACTAGGGTCAGATTTGACCAAACAAATGAGAACCAAGGTTAAAAACCCTTAGGTTAGTAATTAGGAAAAGGGACATGGGTATTAAGGGTATTTGAATATAGGGAATCTTGTAACAAACTTAGAACATTCTAGTGAGGGGTTTAAGTATAATTTCTGCCTCAAACTTGAGGCACAATTCAGAAAACCAAGGACTATTTAGGCAAAACTAAAAATTGGATAAGGGACTAAAAGGAAAACAAAGAAGTTGATGTTGACCTAAGGCTAAAGAGAACAATCTGATCATTTCAATGGACTTTTAGATTTTTTTTCGAGCAGATTTTTCTTCAAGCTCTTAGAGAATTAGAATAAAAATACATATTATTCTTCAAAAATCCTCTTTGAGTTATTTTCTTCTAATTGAATTTTCCTTGATAACAGGTTGACAATGGTCTGACTAAATATGCATGTTGAGCTGCTGTAGAGATCAATTCGTACTATTTGCCTTTTCTCAAAGTTTCCGGAATTTCTGGTTCTTACTGGTTGATTGGCTATTGTTTGCTTGCTACTTGCTTCATTTTGCTCATAGGCTTTCTTTAATGCTAACATTCTAGGTATCAATCCTTACCCCAAAATCTGAGAAGTAATAGCCCTGTACATTCGAGATTACAAGTTGATAATGAAGACAATAATTTTTTTATTTTTATATTATGAGTGTAATTTATCTTTCAGTAGCCTTTCTAATATTGTAATGTCTGTAAATTTTTAAAAAACTTGACTGTATGTGAATTTCGCCTTTATTGGTTTAGATTAACATAGTCTAGTTCATGGTTTTATTTAGCATCCATGAATAAGGATGTGATAACGAATCAACAACTGTATATAAATATACTCTGAACGATGAGTGTTTCGGAGTTCCTTATTAGAATTGAAATCTGAGTTAGGACCTATTAAATGTGAAATTATGCTCGTCATTTGCTTTTAAAAGATCTTCAGTATACTTCAGAATAATTGGTTGTATAATTTTGCAACTGTAATAGAATCAATGAAAAGGCTGCTGTTATTTTCCAACAACGGACTCATTAGTCCAACGTTTCTGGGCCCAATTGAAAGACCCAATGGCTGTCAATTGTGGCATAAAGAATACATATCCCTTGGGATTGCTATAAAAATGAAGCCCAATGCGTATAATCAGCCACAGATGAGGCTGGAAATGCAAGTATTGAATTCCTCTAAATGTATTACTCATGTATAAATTATTAGGACTTTTTTAGATACAAGCATGATAGAAAACTTAGTGTGCTTTAGGTTGCCCTTATAAAATAAAGGTGAGCCACGTTAACTTAATCATACACTACGCGAGGCTCCCTAACTTAATAAAATTTATTGAAAATTGGAAGTGTTGTTTAGCAAATTTCTAAAGGCGTAGTTGCTATAGGTGAGAATGTATTAATAAAATATATTTCTAAACTCGGGTGCGCATTTATGTGACCCAAATCCAAGTCTCTACGATATTAAAATGTATCAAGAACCCGGGTCCATTTATATGGTGTGGTTCGAGGCATGTTTTAATGACGTTGTAGATATTCCTAAAATGACATCAAGCGGTTAATAATTTTAAAATTGCACTATAGGTTGGAACATGTATAAAAATCAGATCCTTAGCCATCTATAATAGTTTAAGTGACCATGCTAGAACCACGGGATTCGAGGGTTCCTAACACCTTCCCTCGGGTCAACAAAATTCCTTACTCAAGAATTTTTGGTTCGTAGACTCCATTTGGGCAGTTGAAAAGTTTTCCTCGATTTGGGATTCTAAATAAATCGGTGACTTGGGACACCAAAAGTCAATCCTATCCCAAGTGGCGACTCTTAAATAAATAATTAATCCCATTTCGAATAATGTCACTTCAATTGGAAAAACTCCCTTATACGTGTCATCCTTCGGGGTAGCCGTGTAAAAAAGGAGGTGTGACAGTGTTTGGAATGGAGAAGTTTCGGCCATATGATATGGGGGCCTAGGTCGTAGCGCACACCGATCATGACGCTCTTAGGTACTTGATGACAAAGAAAGACTCCAAGGCAAGATTAATACGATGATAATTACCACTCCAAGAATTTGATCTAGAAATTGTAGACCGAAATGGTAGTGAGAACCAAGTGGCAGACCACTTGTCCTGTTTGGAGGAGGATGGGAGGCCTTGTGATGGCCTAGGGGTCAATGATTTATTTCTCGATGAACAAATCCTTTCGGTGTCAATGAATGATATGCCATGGTTTGAAAATATTGCTAATTACCTTGTGACCGAAACAATCCCGTATGAGCTCTGTTCTAACCAGAAGAAGCTCAAGCGGGATATTTTAGACTTCTATTAGGATGAGCCATACTTGTTCAAGATTTTCGCTGATGGTATGATCCGAAGGTGTGTTCCGGAGGAAGATTAACTGAGTATTTTGGAGGCTTATCATTCCTCTCCCTACGGTGGACATTATGGCGGGACAACTTCTAATGTTCTTAGTTATGGGTTATATTGGCCAACTTTGTTCAAAGATGTAGGTGATTTTGTGAAGACATGCAACGAGTGCCAAAGAGCGGGTGGAATTTCGAAGAAAGATTAGATGCCTCTCAATACCATCCTTGAGGTTGTTGTGTGGGGCATTGATTTCATGGGCTCATTTGTTATCTCTTGTGGGAGCACTTACATTCTTGTGGTTGTGGATTATGTTTCAAAGTGGGTTGAAGCCGTGGCTTTTCCCAACAATGAGGCCCAGAGTGTTGTTGCATTTCTCAAGAAGAGCATTTTTACAAGGTTTGGTACTCCTAGAGCAATCATAAGTAATGGGGGATCTCATTTTTGCAATAGAGCTTTTGACACTTTGCTTTCAAAGTATAGTGTCAATCACAAAGTTTCTACCTCCTATCATCCTCAAGCAAGTGGACAAGTTGAAGTTTCCAACTGCGAAATCAAAAGCATATTGTCAAAGACGGTCAATGCAAATAGGACCGATTGGTCAAAGAAGTTGGATGACGCTCTATAGGCTTATATGACTTCTTACAAGACTCCAATTGGTATGTCTCTATATCGATTGGTGTTTAGGAAAGCTTGCCATATACTAGTTGAGTTAGAGCACAAGGCTATGTGGGCCTTGAGGAAGTTGAACCTTGAGTTGGATGTAGCTGCTAATCTTCGGGTGGAGCAACTCAATGAGCTTGATGAATTTAGATTCCACGCCTACTCTAGTTCGTCCCTATATAAGGATAAAATGAAATACTTTCACGACAAGTATAATTGGGACAAAGAATTCAAGGTGGGGGATTTGGTGCTCTTATTCAACTATCGGCTAAGATTGTTCCTGGGAAAGCTCAAGTCAAAATGGAGCGGGCCGTTTGAAGTAGTGCGTGTTATCCGTTTGGGGCCATTGATTTAAAGAACAAAAACGGTGAAGTTTTTAGAGTTAATGGGCACGGGGTCAACTATTTTGTTGGTAAATTGATGACAGCCACATGGTGGCACTCCTTCATTTCAAATGATGTTATGGTAACCTGCATCGTCCCATGACATTAAATCATGCGCTTCTTGGGAGGCAACCCATGTGTTTTTATTTTTTTTCTTCTTTGATTTTTCTTTGTAGTATAGGATTGATTTTCGAGCTAACTAGTTGTGAGATGTTAAGGGTTGTGTTGATGCATTGCAAGACATAGTGGAAAAAAATGCACAAGTCTCTGAAGTTTCCATTGCGGCCACACTACACTCTGTGCGGAATACACTGATGCAGGTTGAAATGATAATCTCTTTGAAGTTGCCACTGTGGCTGCACTATATTTTGTGCAATCCGCATGTTGGAAACTGCAACCACAGTCCATTTTATGCAGACTGCAGTGGGTGGCCTGAGTGAACTTGAACAAAGCTGTGCAGTGTGGACCGCGGTCCGCACTGGTTGGAGACTGGGCCCCAACTCCTTTTCTATAAATAGGGCTTGAGGTCCTCCTTTTACCCTTTTTAGACCCTTGCCTCTTATACTAAGAAAAACATTGTTCATAATTTCCTTTGCTTGTAACTAATTGATTCGAACTGTTTGGCTTTATTTCGTCTCACATCCGGTACCGTTTCACTCCTTTTAATTGTTCAATTTTGTTAATTTCTTTTTAATTTTTGTTTCTTCTTTTTTCTTTTGATTGTTGTTGTTCTCCCATATTTCCATAGAATTGGTAGAATTAGGTTTGTTATTTTGTTGTTTAAAATAGGCTTAATTAGTTAAAATCAATGGAACTACTTATGTGTTAACATAGGACTTAATATCCAACCTCATGAACCCGATGTTAGTGTTGCCTCTGGGCAGGTAGTACGGACCGCAGTCGATTCTGTGCGGTCCACAGTGCCATTTATGTACGAACCATACTGATGAATTCTGGGAAGCTAAACTTTGGGTAGTGCGGCCGCACTGCATTTTGTGCCGACCGCACTGGCTCCAATACGACCATGGTTGATTTTTTGCGGTCTGCACTGCCAAGATAAAGAGGGTGGGTATTCTGAACCCCACCCCTGTGCTGATCGCATGGCCATTTTGTGCGATCTGCACTGACCCCTGTGCGGCCGCACTATATTTTGTGTGGTTCGCATTGGGATATTTTCTGCAACATGTCTGTAACAATTTCATGTTAACACTATTTTATATGAGACTATTGATACTACATGTTATCTGAACTGTAATTGCAGATAATGGTAAAACAATGAGGCAAAGGATTTGAATAAGTAGGCAGAGGTGAATCCCCCCATGGTGGGAAGCAGAACATGGTTCAACTCATTCCCCAAAACATCAAAAATAAGGAAATAAAAGTAGCAGATAGGGCATGTGACATGCCAAGGAGTGAGTACGAGCCCTCAAGGGAAATCTCTTTAGACTCTATACTTGAATACATCCCTAACTGGCCAGAGCGGTATAGATTGAGAGACACTCATCCAACATCACCCATTGCCCAAGCTCCAGCTCATGTGAATTCTGAGTCGTCTGAGGGCTCAGCACCAGGTAGTGGGGAATACTCCACCTCCCCTACAGCTTCTTCATCCGGAAAAGGTGCAGAAGGAGGTGATGAGGAAGTAAAGGAAGATGAGGAGGTACCTGACAAAGGTTAGCCTCAGGTGGGAGGCATTTCCAGAACTAGAAAGCTAGAAGTTTGGCAAGATAGATTCGTGAGTCAGGTGGCATACCACAAATTTCGGGAATGGTGGCCGGTGAGAAAGTTGATTCCGTGGAGGATCTTCATTGTTAGAGACCTACTACCCCACAACGCCAACGTGTAGAGACAGTTTAGGACTAGAGTGGGCTGGGAGAACTTCCTAGATAAGTGTGGGGACATCAACGAACACTTGGTCAAGGAATTTTATTGCAATGTAGCCCACATCAAAAAGGGCTCCAAAGTGATCAAGGTTCGAAACTTAAAAGTGTTGTTTGATGGGTAGTTGATAAATGAGTACCTTGGCTTTAATGAGAAGGATGAGACCTTGTACATGGTGAAGATGGAAATGGGCGAAGAGGTCCGTCCATGGCTAGCACAATACTTGGAAATCCCAGGTACTGTCTCCGACTGGTTGACTGCTGGAGTCAAGATATTGAGAAAGAGCTTGAACTTTGAAGTGAGGGGATGGGAGACTTTTGTTTGCAGCCGGTTGGAACCCACCACTCATGATAACACCCTACCTCTCCACCGGGCTATGTTAGTGGCTTCTATCATGGTAAGGTACCCCATCAACATGCGGAATATGATGTCCAAAATCATTACCACTATGGGTGTGGAGCATGACCAGAACTATCCTTTTCCTAGTACCCTCACTATGTATTTTTGGGATTTGAAGGTGAAAAAGAGGCCCTTCGACATTAGAGTCAAGGCGAAGGCCCCTTTCTCCTGGTACAACATGCAGGGGGATGACAATCCCAAGAGTAAAAACTTTAAAGGTACAGCTACTGCTCCAACTGGCCAGTCTGAAGAGCTAGTTGTGGTAGTGGCTCATACTGAGCCTACCTCTACTTCCACAGATATCCCTTCCAGTACTTCCACATCCACAGCCACTCCTGCCGATACATCCACCTCAGTAGGCTCGGAGATCCCATCTTCCTGGGTCCATCCTATTATTTCTCACCGACTGAGCTAGGAACTTCTTAGTATAAACAACTGGATGTAGACTGCCTCATCCAAGTTGTCCACCTTGACCACCACTATAGAGGCTCAGTCGGCACCTCCAGCTCCATAGGTTCCAAAGTCGATAGAGGATGCACTCAAGGAGATGTTGACAACTAGAATAAGATCCTCAACACTCAGGAAGCGCTCTCCAAGGCAGTTGATTCACATAGCAAGGCTATTAAGGAGCTTTCTTGGGAGCACAAGAAGCTGAGGAATACACGGGCCTCCAAAGAGTCCGTAAAGGAATTGAGAGCAGATGTAGACAGATTGAAGACAGATCACATGCCTTTAATTTTATTGATCCAAAACCTAGCCTCAGAGGTTCATCCAGAGCCGGAGCAGTCACAGAGACCTCCTAAGAGCAAGATGATGATCCCTCGAGCTGATGATGCAGCCATCTAGCTAGCTGACCCACAAGAGACCTCTTCCAGTTATCCATAGGATGCACTACCTACAGAGCCTGTCCAGGCCCATGTCCCAGTAGAAGAGAAGCAAACCACAGGGGACCAGTCTGAGGCCCCGGAGCACAGAGAGGACCCAAGGACCACACATGACCCTTTGCAGACAGACGGGCCTTAGGGAGTTTCCTATATCCTTTTCTCTTATCTTTTTGGTGCTTTATTTAGACTAGTTTGCATTGAGGACAATGCCCGTTTTCATTTGAGGGGGTAGACCCTACTTTTCATTCGGATGATTGTATATATATTTGATACATTTTTATGCTTTCTTGATTTTTCATCTTTGGTCTGTATATAATTCTGATATTTCATTACATTTATTGCATTTTTATTTCACTTTGGGTCTGTATATAAAGTTTTATCACATTGTATATATTCATCCCATCCATTATATATTCAATTCCCCTCTTGTATATACTCATTCTATTTTCACAAATTTTTTGTTTCCAGCTTCTTATTTGTGATTCGTAGCTTTTTGTTTTCGAAGATTGTAATAAACCTTTGGTTTTCTTAATGCTATGATTATTTCCAGTGGTAGAGTGTTGTGTGAATCGGGTAGCTCTTCCCAATGATGGATGGAGTGACAACCCTCTTAAGGGTTTGAGTCCGTTTTTCTTTTTATTTTTAATAGTTAGTAGTTAAGGGTGCCTCAAGCAAAGCTTCAATTGGGCCTAGCACATTTGCCTTTGATATTATGGTAAAAAACGATTTGTTGTGTTTAGGATGGTGAAAGTCATGACCTTGAGACTCTTGTGTTGATTGATAATCATCAAGTGAGTTTTCGGGACCATTGTGTGCTCAAATCATATCTAAGGTCGTTGTGGGCTCCCGACTCTATGTCTTTTGAAATTCCTTAACTTGTGTGGTGAGTAATTGCAATTGCAAGTCCAATTCCCAAGCCATTGGTCTAGGACTTGCCCTGAATGTTTGTTGAGGCGAAATACTATGTGAATTTTGACTTGAGACATGATAATAGGCTCTGATTGATCCAAATGATAGTTTGAACAATTCCATAGACTACCAATGATAAGATCCCTAGTCAACCCTTTTGAGTCTTAGACCTTTTTTTCAAGAACCATGATTAAAGCCTATACCCGTTCCAAAAGATACCCTCTCTTGGAACCCGATCTTTCCTTTAGCACATGGCAAAAGTATAAGTTTGGGGGGGGGGGGGGGAGAGACGAGGATTGAAACAAAGTTAAAAAGGCACAAAAATGAAGAAAAGGAAAGGCGATGAAAAGAAAGAAAATCAAAAAGACAAAAAAAATCAAAATGAAAAAGAATAAAAAGGGATTCAAGAAAAGCAAAGAATGAAAGGTGTGAAAAGTTGAAAAAAGGAGAAAAGGTTTGAAATGCATAAGAAAGAGTGACAATGTGTCTCTCTATCCCCTTATGAATCAAAACAAGTGCTTACGGGAAGACGGAACCCATTTAGACCAAACATTCCCTACCCTGAACCAAAAGCCCTCACAATGTCTCCACAAAAGCCCTATAGGATCTTGAGTTGAATGAAGCTTACATTAGTGGATACCATAAGGGGCAAGCATATGGTACTTAGAGCCGGGCTTGTGAATTTTTTTTGAGAGAGATAAGTGAATTTCCATTAACCTCATTTTACGCGCCACTATTCTAAAGGTGAGGTTCTCTTAGGGATATTTAAGGATGTGTGAGTTTGGGTTCCACAATTACCAAAGTGATTGAAAGAGTTCTTTGATATGTCGAGTCAACTCTTGATGCTCTTGTGTCACACTTTATCCATGGGTTTTCAAAGGGTAAATGTTGTTAATGATTCATTTGTATTGAGGGAAGTTGTTAGTTCCAATTGATGCTAGTTGAGGTTGCTTTAGGACAACTAAAATTTTTTTGGATTTTCCCTTGATTGTGAGTCTTACTTATTTGCTTGAGGACAGGCAAAAGCTTAAGTTTGGGGGAGTTGATAACTAGGGATTTTGACACATTTTATACTCTTTCTTATTTATGCTTTCATCAAATATTCATACAAAATAGTCCCAAAAGTCTCACAAGTTGTGCATGATTGTAGGTTTGAAAAAAAAAGTGATCAAATGTCAAAGATCAGCTCAAAAAGAGTGAAACTAGCACAAGTGCCAAAGACAAGTCAAGCTCAGGCAGAACAGGCCCAGTGCGGCCGCACACTACTTTGTGTGGTCCGTACTAGGAGATTCATAGAGGTCAAATTCAAGGCAAAGAAGCAGTGCGGCCGCACTAGGTTTTGTGCAGACCGCACTGAAGGAAATGCGGCCGCACTACCATTTTGTGCAGTCCGTAGAGCGAAGTTTCAAAGGAGCTAAAAAATAAAGTTTTCAAGCCAATGTGGTGCGCAATCGAGTTTGTGCGGACCACACTAGAAGCCTTTGCGTCCGCAATCTATTTTGTGCGGTCCATGGAGCCCAAGTTCAAAGAGTGAGATTATAAAGTCAAGAGCCTAGTGCGACCGCACACCATTTGTGCGGTCCGCACTAACCCCGCAGGGGCATTTTTGTCCAGAGTTTTTAGCTTAGTATAAATAGATCCTTTTTTCCACTTTTAGGTCATCAGATATTTTTGAACAGTAGTTGTGCTCGTGAGAACGAATCTTGTAGTCATTTTGTGAAATTTTACTTACTTTTCATCATTGAATATTTATTTTTATCTTAGTAATTACTTATTATGAGTTTATCTTCATCTATTTCTTGTTTTTATTTTTTGAATATGAGTAGCTAGACCTATTAGCTAGGGTTGTGACTTAACCCAAGTGTGGGTAATTGATGGGTCTTATATTTTAGGGCTAAATTTATTATGGGTGTTTGATATTTGGGTCAATTTCATGGTTAATTGTTGAATTAGTGGTTGCAAACACTAGTTTGTATTTAGTTTACTAGAGTTCTTCTAGAGAAAGAGCGCCTAAGTCTAAGAATTTGATCCAACAAGTAATTAGGGTGTATTCAAGAGATTGGTAGCCCCAATTAAAGGGTTAAAACTTGAGAAAGTAATACCCGACTTAGTTGCTTGTACAAATTTGCATACCCGATTAGTCTTAAAAAAATCAATTGGACAAAATCACTTGAACCACCGAGAGGTGTAGAGTGGTTAAATTAGTACAACAATTATATCATACTCCCCAAATATGTCAAATATGCCATAGACTCAAGTACCCGTCAATTGACCACATAGGCGGAAGTCACTAACCTAGTGCCTTTTAAACCTATGTGAACAACTCGTACATCATAACTCTTAGCATAATTTAGTTACAATTGCCATTTGTAATTTGATAATAGTAGAGCTAATAAAAACCCCAAAAATGATTATAAGTGTAATTAAGAACACATATGCAACCCTAAACTAGATAGATACTCAATTCCATCTAGCTCTCTATGGATTCGATCCCGACTTAAAATCAAGTAAAAGCTATTGCGATCCTCTCTTGCTACTTATTTGTAGTGTGGAGTTGGCAGCGATCAGCAAGCTTCTCATTGTGCAAGTACATGTTAATGACATCATCTTCAGAACAACAAATGATTCTTTGTGCGAGGAGTTCGCAAAACTCAAGGGAAGTGAGTTTGAAATGAGCATGATGAGAGATATGAATTTATTCTTGGGTCTACATTTCAGGCAAACTCCTAAAGTCACAATGATAAGTTAGCAGAAGTATATCAAAGAGATTCTGAAGAGATTTGAGATGGAAAGCTCAAAAATTATTAATACTCCCATTGCCTCTGTCAGTCCCCTAGATATGGATAAACATGGTTCTCCTATAAATGAGACCATATATAAAGGTATTATTGGGTCACTTCTGTATCTCACAACAAGCAGACCAGATATCGTTTTTTGTGTGGGACTTTGTGCTAGGTTTCGATCTAATCCAAAGTAGTCTCATCTAGAGGTTGCCAAGAGAATCCTGAGGTATGGAATGCAGATCTGGTTCTTTACTATCTCTCATGAGATAATTTTTATTTAATAGGGTATGTTGATGCTGAGCCATGTTGGTTATCTGGTGGATAGGAAAAGCACTTCTGGCATGGCACATTTTCTAGGTTCGTGTCTAATTTCATGGCGCACAATAAAACAAAATTCAATGGCTCTTGAATTGCAGAAGCTAAGTATATGGTAGTTGTCTCTTGTTGTGCTCAACTGCTGTGGATCAAGAAGCAGCTAGAAGATTTTTGTGTGTTTTCTAATTATGTGCCTTTACTATGTGATAATACTCATTCTTGGCAAAGAATCCAGTTCAATATAAGAGAACAAAGCATATTGATGTACGACATCACTTCCTCAAAGACAATGTTGAAAAAATGGCTCATCCACATGAAGTTTTATAGCACAGTAGATCAAATTGCAGATATTTTTACCAAAGCACTAAGTAGAGAGCACTTTGAAAAGAATCGCTTGGCACTAGGGTTGATGAAATCAGGCTAAGGACATGGTACCTTGATGATTGGCTATGAAAGATTTTAATAGGTAAAATAGCTAAAAAGTGTTTTCTGGCAAGGTCTAACTTATCTCTATACCATTGCAGGTAGAGACACATGATGATTACAGAGAAAACAAGTAGCTAATGGTATCGCACTTTAGTCAAAGGATGAGCCTCACATTTACAAAATGTGTCAGGGAACCTGGTTCCCTTAACACAAGTTAGTAGTTCCTCTATATTCTCATGCACAACTTTTTAACGGCTAAAATGTCAGTTTTTGTCTTTCCCGCTATATTGAACCCAAGCAACCTACCCGTTATGAAATGACCCGTCTACCCAAAAATTGATACCTGTCCCTAACCCTTTTTAAATAAATCCAAAAACAATCACCCTCAAATTGTTCACATCACAAGCCAAAATTCCATTTTTCTTAAACAACCAAACAATCTCTTCTTCCATAAACTCTCACCACACTCCACTATGTCTGAAAATATCAAAGCCAAAATTGTTCCAAACATCATCCCTACTGCGTCTTCACCTGTCGAAACACCAGTGACAAAGTCTTTTATCCCTACGACATCGAGTACAAACCCTAAGATAGAGTCACAACCACCTACTATCTCAACTCCAAACCAATCAAATACTTGTGGGTACAACCTCTCCTTTAGCCTCACTGGAAAAAATGGTCAAAGAAAATACAGTGGAGGGAGAAGAAAATCAAGAAATCTATAGTCTGCCAGTGGAAGGATGTTCTGAGATACAACAAGGCGTGGGGAAAAATAGTGATAAACCAACAATGACTACCCCATGCCTTGATTTAAATGATGTTGATTCAACTGGAAATGCTCTTCCTATGTATTCTGAGTTTACTTTGGGGTTGCAATTGTTGGAAACACGTTCTCAAGGCTTTATACTAAAACGTGTGTTCTTATGTGTAGGTTTTGATGAATGACAAACGAAGCGCAAATTGATATATGACGAAGTTCAAGTACAAGCGCACAATTGGTGGATAACGAGATTCAAGCACAAGACAAAGTTTTATAGTTTAAATGAGTTGTTCTTAATTGTGTTCTTGATCCGACAACTTGACTCATGACATGGCTTCTCTCGTAAAATTATTTTTACAAAATCATGCATATTTAATTTAATGCTAAATGATTTTAAATCATGCATATTTTCATTAGTCAAAATGATTTTTAAACATGCCTCTAAAAACTGGACTAAGATAATCAATTATGTACTTAGGATAATCGATTATGTTAAGCCAAGACTGCATGACAATCGATTGTGAACAAATGACAATCGATTGTGTTAAGGCAGTGAGCATCAGGTTTTTCAAACCTGCATGACAATCGATTGTGAACCTTATGACAATCGATTGTGATGAGGCAGTGTCCATCAAAGTTTTACAAAACTCAGAATAATCGATTATGAAGCTAATGACAATCGATTGTGAATAGACAGTGTCCTTTAGATTTTTCAAAGTCACAAAATAATCGATTGTGAACTTATGACAATCGATTGTGTTGAGGCAGTAACTTCCAGACTTTTTCAAAGTTACTAAATAATCGATTGTGAGTATATAACAATCGATTGTCACGAGGCAGTGTCTAAAATGATTTTCAAAATCTGATAAATAATCGATTGTTAACTTTGCACAATCGATTGTGAAGCTGACCGTTGTCGTAAAATTTTCAAATACCGTCAGGTAATCGATTGTTGATTTTGTACAATCGATTGTTGATATTTAAATCTGAAAAAGATTTTTTGAACGTTGGTGAATAATCGATTGTTGATTTTATACAATCGATTGTTGAAATTAAAATCTGGAAAGGATTTTTTGAACGTTGCTGAATAATCGATTATTGATTTGGTATAATCGATTGTTTTACGTAAAATCTGGAAATGATTTTTTGAACGTTGCCAATAATCGATTGTTGATCTTGGACAATCGATTGTTAAGCTAAAATATGGGATTGATTTTTGGAACGATTGGCAAACAATCAATTGTGGCTTCCTGACAATCGATTGTCACAGAGTAAAATCAGCAACTCTTAATTGGCAATTAGGCAACGGTAATGCCAAGATTTTCAACTATAAATACAGCTTCATTTCAGTGTTTTAAACAACAACAACACACAACAACTGATCATTCTATTGCTATAAGCTTGCATACTATTGTTTATCATTTTATATTCATTTCATAAAGCTTTTGAGAGCCAAAGTCTTGTCCATAGTTGTTGTGATATTGAGCTTACTTCTTTTACTCATATCTACTCATTAAGGAGTGTTTCGTTTGAGTGTTTAGTGTTTTGTACACTTTTAAGAGAATTGTGATTCTCTTGTTGTAAGGAACTTGTGTTTCCTTGGTTGAAGTCTTGGAGTGTTGTATCTTCGAGCAAAGGTGTTAAGGCTTGTGTCCTTAAGTTGTAAAGGTTTGTTGAGCACCCATAAGCTTGACAAGATAGTGGAAAATCTCGAGAGAGTCTCTCGGGGACTGGACTAGCCACGTGTTGTGGTGAACCAGAATACATCGGTGCGTTCTTTCCTTTTGTTTATTTAATGCACTTAATTATTTCCTGCAAATTTTAATTTCCGCAAGTTTACGCTAAATTTTATTATAATGCTATTCACCCCCCCCCCCCTCTAGCGTTAAGCATATTATCTAACAGCAAGAACAATAGGCTATAGAGAATTTGTTTTCAATAGCTGCTCAGGGAAGTCTAGTTGGTGGTTATTCTTTGAATCCAATCGATCTCAGGGGGAAGGTAATAGCATAAAGGTAGAGGGTATGGAACTGGTGCTTGTCGAAACTTTGGCAGCTGACAGTACTATTGGGAACCAACTGAGGGACCTGATCCCACCAACCAAGAGGAGCCCTCTGCTTCTACTTGGGATAAAATCCTTGGTTATCCATAAGAACCCCAGGTCAGTACTGATACCACTCCCTCACCTTATTTTTATGATAAGCTATTGTCAATTATTATTCCTGAAATGAGATCTCTATTTGAGGAGGAGAATGAGGATAGAAAATAAGACTATGATAATATGGCTATTGCTAGCTTCATAATTGCTAGGAGTACAAAAGGTAACTCCCAAGGAGTCAACTCCTAAGAAACCTACCACTTGGTTGCAAAAGAAGGAAGCTCTTGAGTCAGTTCTAAGGCAAAGCAAAGAAGAAAAGAAGAAGAGGAGATTGGTCAAGGATGGAAATGTTGTGAATGAGAAGGTAGTGCCTCTAGCACTAGTTGTTGATATTGATGAGGAGTTGAATGAGGAACGTGGTTGCTTTGTTCGTAAGTCCTCAAAGAAACTTACAGTTCCAAAGTCCTGGAAGGATTCATCTGAGAGTGAGATGGGTTTGAGCAATGTTGAGGTTGAAAAATCTGGTGAGAAAGTAGTTGAGGAGTCTAATGAAAGGGTGGTTGAGGAATATGATGAGAAAGTGTCCGAGAAATCTGCAAACAAATGGAAATGTGTGAGAAAATTAGTGAAGCAAAAGAATAGAGAACCTAGTTCTCTATATAGTTTGGTGGACCCTTAGTTTCTGTCAAAACTGTATAGGGTAATATATATTTATATTAAGTGATCGCATGAGAAAGTGACACATGGAACCAAGGATAGAATATAGTTGAATCTGAAGGTAATGATCCCGCTTGATATCGGAGAAAATGATATTATTAAAGATGAAGTAAATTTCTGCCACCCAGTAGTGTTTAATGAAAAATATTCTACAATGTTAAGAACACGCCCTGTTACAAGGAATATGGCATTCATATCTACTGCTACGCATTCTTCAATGTCCTTCATAATTGACAGTAAAGAGGGGATTGATCCTATCTAGGACCTTGTTCCCTAGATGTGGTTATAAATAGTGAGCTCTATTATCATTGTAAAGGACATTAACTTTTTGGAAAACATATGCTACACTCAATTCAAAGCTAAATATAATTTTATCCTTTTGTTTACCGATATCATCACTGTTGCGCCCAGAAGCCCTGCTCCTGGAATTAGTATTTCTACTATTTTATCTCCATCTTAATGTTAAGTATTATATTTTTATCTAATTCATCTATTATTTTAGGATCAAATTGATTCACTTGTTTATAAACCACGTATAAATTCAATTATATCATTTTACGGGTTAAAAGTTTGGCGTCCATCCTGGGGCTTAGACAATTGTGTAATTAAGTTGGTCTTTGCCTCTTTTACTAACGCGTTTGATGATTTGTTCTTTGCAGAAAATCATAGAAAATGGTAGATAGTGATGTTAACAAAACACACAACCTTGACGCCCAAGAAAATCAGCCTCAATACGAGGATTCAATCAGCGATACCTATACTGATAGGAATAAGGCTACACCAGTCCATGGAAGGTGGTACCCGTGATATGTTTAAGAGGCGACTACTGATGATGCTGAAGAAAAACAAGTTGTCGAAGCGGTAAGGTGTTGCAGGAGCACCAGGGGGCCATTTTAGGCTATCTCACGCGGAAGGATAAGGTTATGAAGAGTTGAAGTAGGCATTGTCAGTTTCTTCCAATAACGCGAATGGATGAGGTCTTGTTCCTCCCGGTGCTCCCGCAAATCAAATAGCGCATAGGGTCAATAACATTACCCCGAGGGGAGAGTTTGACATCAATGGGATCGGGAGAGTGGACCTGATCTCATTAATGAGAGCAATCCCTTCAAAACAAACTCATACGGTTTATGAGGGAAGTAAACATCAGTGGACCAAATTTTGGGTGCACCACCAGTGTTGAAAGGGCTGAAATCAAGGAAGTACACTCAATTACCGTACAAACCAAGCACGGCACCATAGTTGGTCCCAAGTGGTTTTAAATTCTTGATGTTCCAAAATATAATGGGACTTCAGATCCTCGAGAGCATATGATCACCTATACAACGACGGTGAAGGGGAATGATTTAGCTCCCCACAAGATCGATTTAGTTTTGCTGGATAAACTTGGAGAGACTCTCACAAAGGGAGACTTGACTTGGTATTCGCTTTTGCTTGAGAATTCTATAGATTCATTCAAAATGCTCGCGGATTCTTCCATTAAGGCCCATGCCAGGGCCAAAAAGGTAAAAACCCAAAAGGCCAATATATTCAGGATTACACAAGGAAAGTCCGAGTTGTTGCATGAATTTATAACCCGGATCTAGAAGGAAAGGATGTTTTCCTATCTATTCTAGATGAATGGGTAGCTGAAGCATTCATTTGCTCCCAAACGCACACGCAAGTATACGTGATCAACAAGTAATATAGGATTGTAAGTCCAGATATCGTACCCACAAGGACTTGAGATTAACTATAAACTAAATTAAACCAAAAAAAATCTATTCAAGTGAACCCTAATGTATGAATATTTAACTAAAATTAGTATAGAGTAACAAATTAAGGATTAAAGAAACAAGTTGGCGAATTATATAGACGAATTCAATGTGAGTGAATATTCTAGAGTTATGGGTTAGCAAAGAATCCCGTTGATTCGCCACTTAAATCGTCTAATTAATTTATCTGTTTAATGGCTGACAGGGTTTATATTGCTCTTAGCTTTCTCCCGAAGTATAACTCGCCTATTCAAGCTAACATAACGTCTATATTCCTATGGAATTAGAATTAACAAGAATGCATTAATAATTCCTGTATAGTAACCAAGCAAGGCGATTAGGTGTATTTCTATCCTAACCGCAATCCCCCCCCCCCAACAGTTAAGATCTTTCTCTACTAAATCTTATATGCAATCAAGAATTCCCTCTCCCGAGTTTAATCGTAGATTCATATATAGTATTCAATTGGTGACCAAGTAATCAAATAATTAAGTGCAAGATTGAATAAATAAACCAATATGATAACATAATGAGAACAATTCAAGCTTCAAACTACAACATTCATGTAGCACCCAAAACTCTAGAACTAATAAACTATGAGATTAAGAGAATAGAAGAGAAGAGAAGAAAAACTAGTTCTAAGCCTCCTCCAAGCAGGATGTGTATTCCCCCACATGAATTTTCGTTTAATATATCTTAGATATCTTCCAAATTAGGTTTAGAACTCCTTTTATAGGAGTTGGAGAGGTCTTGGGCTGAAATAACCTTGTCCTATACGAAGAAGGAAAAATCCTGCAACACAGCGCCCAGACCAACGCCAAGCGCCGGTCTTGGCGTTGAAAGCAGTGAATTTTCACGTTCCTTTGTTGTTCTCCCCTCATCAACTGCATTCTAAATTCAATTATATCAAATATCCTTTTTCTTATCTTCAAATTGGGGGGGGGGGGGACAAAACTCAAAGGGTTTTCCCTTTTTTTATTCATTTAATTCTCTTTCTTTTTCTTCCATGTTTTATTCAATTTTGCTCCAAATCTCTTTATCTTCACATCGCTTTATTCTTGCATAGTTAAAATATAATATTAATCACAAAAAAATATAACTAATACTCAAATGACGATTAAAAGTACTAGAATATGAGATACCAATGGGTAATTTTTGCTGAACATCAACACCCTACACTTAGACTCTTGCTTGTCCTTGAGTAAGCATTAAAACTACTCTCAATAAATCAAGCCTAGAAACACCACCACTTTGGTAGGTACTAATAATTAGCCCATATAGGAACTCAAACCATCAGTTATACAGTTTCTTATCATCGTGAAAGATATACAAGTCACAAACAAACAACAAACTTCTAATCTCCTAACCTCATAGACGGACTCTAACTTACCACATTTATGCTCGCTCACCAACTCTATCAAAGAAGCTAATAACATCACGTATCTATCATGAAACAAGTTCCCTCACAAGAATAAATAGTCCATACACTCAAATCAAAGAATGAATATAATATAAGGACATCGTATCAAAGAACAACTCTCGCACTCACAACAAATTCACATGTATGCACAAAAAACCATAGGCTTTCCCATTATGTACATCTCTACTAATTAAGTGTGCTCGAATAGAATAAAATAAGACTTTAACGAGTTATAATGCCGGCTAAGGGAAGTGTAGGAGAATTATATAATGGTGTCTTACACTTCCCTAAGCACTTTGCATTTTTAAACTTCATCACCCATTATTTCATCTCTTAATTTTATTTTTCAATTCACTCTTCATTATATCAAGAACATTTTTTTTTATCAAAGTAATTTTTTTCATTCTCTCTTTTTTAATGTCACATTCTTTTCAAGAGGGCCTTTTCATTACCTTTCAGCTATCATTGGTCACTCTTTTTCACTTAACCATCACATTCTTCAAATTTATCAATTAATATCACAGTCTAAGCAACAATGCTCAAGGAAGCAGGTAGTAAAAACTAGGGATTCAATAAAAGGATCAAGGCAAAAATATCGCTTCCAAACAAAAGGCTAAAGGTTCAAAGAGCTAACTAGTGGTACAATATCTAAAAAGACTAAAATTCACAAGACATATCAAAGAAAGCCTATTATCCTCGTCTAAACAAAGCAACACTTTTATTTCACTTCGAAAATATGGAGGGCAAGTTCTACACTAAAATGCAAAATATGGAATATATGTACGAAATACTCACCACACATGGCACAAGTATCAATCAAGTTGGATCAATTTCTCTCTAAGACAGACAAGGTCATAACGAACGACAAAATAAGAATAAAATATATACAGATTCACAACCATGAGCTTAGGTGTCAGAAAGCCTACTATTTTATTCATTATTCGAGCACTCGGAGAAAAGTACTACTTAAGCACAGGCCTAAATATGCTAGTATCAAATAAGTTACATATAGTTTTTCTTCTCTCTCTTTCATTACTCATAAAAAAAATCTAATCCGAAAAAAAAAATTAATCAATTCAAGTTACATCCCCTGACAAAGAACCGATGCACAAAAAAAATTAAGGGAAATTATTATCTAACTAAAATCACTAGAACAAAAAGAAAATATTTTGATTTTTTAATTGGACCTTAATCCCACAAGAAAGCTATCCACAATATCCATCGTCGGGAAAAGTACTAATTCTGATTTTTTTCTTCTTTTTTTTTGTTTTTTTAAACAAAAACTATTTCACTAAGAACGAGTATTGCAACTAAGCTAAGATAGCATAGAAAATCACCCAAACAATCTCTTCACCCCACACTAAAAATTTTGCAGTGCCCTCAATGCACACTAAAAATAACAAGAGGGTAAAAGCCACTCCCTGGTAGACCAAAGGCCGAAGTATTAGCAGCTCACGAGATACTCAGACTTCTCCTAATGATCCCTTGTGCGGGTACCTCACACTTGGTTTCAACTACCTGCTTATTTTTTCACATGCCTATTCGCTTTGATTTCATGCTCCTATTCTTACAAAAAAACAAAATAATACTACCAAAAAAAAAGAACTGGATTGCCTCCCAATAAGCGCTTGATTTAACGTCGTGGCACGATGAAATCACTTTCACCACTTTTCCTTCCACTTTGAAGATGTGAATTGCACCCCTAATTGTGCATCAACTTTTGTGTCACGTTCCTGGGGCGATGGTATAAAAATAAAGGAACCAAGTAAATAATATTACATCATGCACTTTTGGCCCTTCAGTGAGGGATGTCGTTTTGTTTCCTTAGAATCACAAATTTCAGAATATAAGCACTTTGTCTTGACCCTAAACCCCGATCCGGTCGTGATGACACCTCTCATGAAGATAATGCCAACCGACACACTACCAATTCATTTTAAGCAATTAAATCAATACAAATTAAGCCATTAACATAATAATAACCCCCAAATAAGGTGAAACAGTATAATTGCGGAATAGACACAGCCCGACATCAGGGTGTCACCAGTCATGAGGATCTATCTCAAAAAAGGCAAGTTTGAAAGAGTCGACACAACTATTACAAAACTAAAACAGGAGAAAATAAGATAGAGGGAGAAGTATTGGGCTGCGAAGGCGGAGCAACTACCTACTGAATCTCCAAAATCTGCTGGAAGCTCTCAACCCTCGCAAGCAGGACCTAAAACGCCTGAATCTGCACACGGGGTGCAGAGTAAAGTGAGTACTCCAACTCAGTGAGTAATAACAATAGATGCAGATTGAGCAATAAGGAATCACGTAAAGGCACATCGACAGGCTATAAAAAATAGTAAAAGCCAGTGAAAATAATGAAATAGTGAAAATATGTAAAGTAACTTCATTTCAGTTTAAGCTTCTTTAAAGATGCCTTTTTAACAGTTAGGCAAGTAAGTGACAGGCAACTAGTAAAGATAAACACATAAAGAACTGCCCCTCGGGCACAATACCAACAGAACCAGCCCCTCGGGCAATACAAAGAACAATACTAGCCCATCGGGCTATATCTCATATCACAATAGGTACCCGCACTAACGGGGGGTGTACAGACTCTTGGAGGGGCCCCTTACGGATGTCGTACCCCCTTTTTTCCTTCGCAAAATCGGGTTTATGACATCGGTTGGGACAACTCTTTCCTTTTGGGAAAGGGGTTTTACAATTTTGAAGAGTCGCCACCTAACGATTTAAGGTACGTTAGGAGACCTATGGGATTCAACTACAACTATATTTGATAACCAGAGATAGGGAAGGACTTGAAATTATCTCAAGGGGAAGGTGCTAGGCATCCCTCAGGATCCACTAGTGTGGTTCCCTGCTAGATAGTTCTTTGTGAATTTGTGCAATCAATAAGTAAAAAACAAGGCTCAAATAAGAGGGGATTTTAAATACACAAGTGTTTCGGAATGATAAAATAAAGCAAGGTTTTGAAAGAGTTGTAACTAAGCATGTTGATGAATATAAAGGGGTACTAGGTTTATTTGTAATATGGATCACATCACTACAATACATGGTAATCACTCCTCAAAAGAGGAGCTACACGTGGTATTAGCGCACCGGTCATCATATCCATATCTACCCTTCCATCCCATAAAGGTATTTAATGCATAGATTGGTCTCGAACTCTATTGCGTGTAATTACTCGTCCCACTCCTATCAACCTCGGAGGAATTTACGACCATTATTCCTATAATATGGGAGGATTTAGGCTGACCCTTAGGTTTAAAGGCAAAAAGCTAAGGCGACATACAAAACACGTAGGATTTCATTTAAAAAGGAAAACATGTAGGCAGTTAAAGGCTCATATATTCCTCCACAAATAGTACATATAAATAGCACGTCTCAAGCATAGTTAAAGTCTTAATTTTAAAAATTCTAATATAGGGAATTTGAGTTAGAACCAGATTCATTATATAGCTCAAATAAGAAGTCCGAATCAGGTCTGCGTGCTGGTTGTAGTAGTTGCTAGTTAAACAAAGGCAGTTCTAGTTTTATTCAAGTATTTACCTAAGGCTTGCTAGGTGTAATATTGTTATCCTATGAGCATGATATCTAGAGAGATGTTGTAAGCAGTGATTAATTTTAAACATGCGATTTGGATCCTATAAACATACTTTCTAAACCGTATTGATAAAAAGAAGTAGGTTGTTCAAACTAAGTCAGAACAATACGTCACACTGATTTTTTAGCTAAACTGGTTTTAGATCCTATAGGCATGATTTCTATTATAACTGATTTTTATTCCTACAAACATGGTATCTAAGTATTCAAGGCTAATTTTGGTCCTATAGGCATGGTATCTAATTGAACATGAAGTTGAGTAAGCATAACTTATTTGATCACAGGGAAATTCCTATAGGCATGATCTCTATAAAAGATTGATATTAATCTTATAGGCATGACATTTAATTTAAAAGTTGATTTTAACGTTGGGCATTGTAAGCACGTGATTTTTGTCCTACATGAAAACAACTCCTAAAATAGACCCAAAATTTTCTTTATTAATTTCAGGAATTTTTTTCATTTTAGTTGCATTTCATGCATTTTTAATATTTTCAAATCATAGAAAAACCATAAAAAAAATGTCACATTTTAATTTTATGCTACATTAGGTTCAATTTGCATTTAGGAATTAATTACATTGAGTTGATTGTGTATAAAAAAAGAAGAAGAAAAGAATCATAAAAATGGTTAATCTTTCACTTTTAATTTTAGTCTTTGAATTTTGTTAGTTTTCCGTTTAATTTGGTTTTAATTAGTTACAATAAGTATTAATTGTAGTAATTAGTTTAATTTAAAATAATTTGACTAGGAATTAATTTAGGTGTTATTTTCAATTTTAATTTAAAAGAAATTAGAAAATATGAAAACAAAATAGAGGAATTATACTTTTGGGTTGATCTTTACTTTCATTTTTTAAGCCCAATGCAATTCTTCATTTAAACCCAACCCGAATTAGCCCCTACCCAACCCAAACCAGGTCAACCCAACCCAACCCAAGATCCAAATCAATTTCCTAACCTAAAAACTTATACATACAACACTATACATACAGATACACGCCAGAAGCGCAGCCGGGGCTTCTTTTTTAGACACATATACGCCTATACACAGAAGATACAGGCCTGGAAGAGAAAAGATACGCAACTTTGTTTCTCTTTGACAAAGTTCTAAGAAATACACAACTATACACACAATACACGCCTGGAAAAAAACATTTGGAGCGAGGAGGCTGGAAATTGAAGAAGTTGCGCATCTTTGCTTTCTTCTTCACAAAAACACACAGACCATCTCCAGCGGTCTCTGCAACTTCAACCCAAACGACCCTCGCCGGAAACCAGTCGCCCAGCTTCGTCAACTCTTCTCCCACCCATCATACCTCATCTTCAACCTTGCAACACCCTAGGTGAACCCTAGAGGACTCCACGCAACCAACAGCCGCCACCCCAACCTCACAAAATCAGCCAGTCGCCCATCTCCACAACAAAAAAACGATCCCATCCCCACCTCCATTTGTCACCACCACAGCTCCAACGACCACACGCACACAGCAGTCATCACCGGAGCAGTTGTTGATATCCCTCATTGTTGTTGTTTCTTCCCCTTCCTCCACTCTCTACTATATTTGTATCGTCGGAGTCGCATAATCGACGATGAATGAGTAGAAAATAGTCCACTATCTCATCACCATTGTTCTCACATGCTCTACTTCGATGTCGGATGGTTGTACTTCTAACAGGTTATGGATTTTGTTACATTTTTGTACTGAGTTTGGCCAGAATCAGTTCGCCGGCGTCCCTTCACGTGTGTCGTGTGGTTGTAGTTCTAGTATCTCCATCATTTTAGTAGTAACGTCATTGGTTCCGACGAGTGTCGAGGTTTTGATCGTAGTTCCGTCGAGGTTTTCGTTCTTGGTACGGTGATTAATTTCGCTTTTCTCCGCGTGAAGATACAGTGTAAGGTTTATTTACATTGTTTTCATTCTGGTTTTGATCTGATCATATACTGTTGACTATGCATTTTGTTTCTCCATTTAATATATATATGAAATATGTTTGTTTTTTTCTTCATTTGTCTCTTCTGATTGCATTATCATGTTTGTATTGTTTCCATTAAAGTCACCTATTGCACAGTATTGATTTCTAATCCGGCTTGGTGATAACTGAGTGAAGGAACATTATTTATACTTGTTCATATGTTTATTTGGATTGGATATAGCTGGACATGATGGTGTCACAATATAGATATCGGGTTGTTATTCATCAACTGAACTACGTGATTAGATTAAAGGAGTCAGTGGATGCATTTCATGTGGCCCGACTCCAATTCTAAACAAGGTTAAATAATGCAGGTTGTGAACCACGGGCGCATTCCATGTGTTGTGGGTTGCGATATGTTTTAAATAAACTTGATTTTCCTTAAATATAATAAAAACAATTTTGAAAGTATATGATCCTCCAAATGTAGTTCTCTTTTAAATTATAATTGGGGCGCTCCATGCCAAACAAAAATGATAAGTGCATGGCCCTTGCTCATTTAATATTGAATTGATCCTTACATTCTGAGGCGTGCCATTTAGCGAATTCCATGGCCCTCGCAAAGTGCGAACGCATAGTTTCTTTAGGCGCGTGTTTAATAACATTACTTTCCTAAATTTGGGTGCACATTTATGTGACCCAAATCCGAATCCCAACGATGTTGAAATATGTCAAAAACTACGGGTGCATTTGTGTGACGTATTTCAAGGCATGTTTTAACGACGTTGCAATTCTCTTTAAAATAATAGTAAAGTGATTAAAAGATTCAAAAATGCAGATAGGTTCATAATTGTATAAAATCAGATAATTTAAGCGAAATATAACAGTTGAGCGACCGTGCTAGAACTACGGAACCCGGGAATGCCTAACACCTTCTCCCCGGTTAACACAATTCCTTACTCGGATTTCTGGTTCGCGGACTGTTAAACAGAGTCATTCTTTCCTCAATTCGGGATTCTAAACGGTGACTTTGGACACCATAAATATCCCAAGTGGTGACTCTGAAATTCTCTTTAATAATTGAATCTCGCTTCGATTGTCCTTTAATTGGAAAAACTCCCTTATCTATGCCCTTCGCCGGGTTGTAGTAGCAAAAATGAGGTGTGACAGCTCTAGCGACTATGCTGGGGAATAAACCCAGAATCTCTGGTTCAGGGTTTAAGAATTTGAGCTTAGAACAATTGTTGTATTTGGCTTTGTTTATTATCTGATTTTACATGTTGGCTTAATGTGCAAAATGATGTTTTTACCGTTTTGATATTATCTTAATTGTACATATGAATTTCTAGGAAACCCTCTTCTCACCTCCGGGGAAGTTCTTACTGGTTGAGACTCCCTATTATGTTAGTTTCATACCCTGAAATAAGAAAGATGGCGGACAAGTTACAAAGCCGGATGGCCTTTTGGTTCCCGATACGTAGCCCCCTCCCCGACTCGAGTTGTCCGCTCTGGTACATAGTCTAAAACATATACCAAGGTTTTTAACCTAGAATAACTCAGCCTCATGCCAGATCCCTAGTAGGAACGCTTATTTGCATCATGCATTTGACTTAGGGGACTCAACACAAGGGCTGGGTCCGTGTAGGACAGGTGTATCCAATTTAAAAGACCATCCTGATGCATTTTATATGCCACATGTTGCATTTTTTTTCAAGGGTGAAAGGGTCATTTGGCGGACCAATGATAGCTGAGGGTAAATGAAAAAATAAAAAAAACAATGAAAAAAAAAAGAGATGGTGAAGTGTGGAAATAGAGCAAGTAGGATTTAATTAAGTTTTTCTTATATTTTTATTTTAAAAAAGAGACAAAGGATATGTGGAAAATTTAAAAAAATATTTCCTGAAAATAAAAAAAATGGAAAATCCAAAAATAGTTTACATATTTCATCAGTTTTCAAAAAAGAGAAAAGAAAATGTTTTCTTTAAAAATTAGTTGTTTTTTTAATTTCTTGCATGTATCCAATTTGCCCGAACTACGCAAACATGATTCTCGTCTTTCGGAGCGTGATACGTAGGCAACCCACATAGGGTCCGGTCTTTCCTTGTCAATCTTAGATTCTTGGCGTTGCGGGGTCATAGCCATATTTTGCACTTATAGCTACTTTTAGCCACATAGGTTAGTTTTAGAATTCAGAAGTTGCTTGTTGGAAATTATGTGAATTGAGGTGTGCCAATGGACTCCACTATTGAAATTCTTAGAGTTCAAGTGGGAATTCTCTTGTCAAACTTCTTTTATGCTGGTGACAGTTCTGCTGAGATCAGTCTTTGTTTGTTGGAGTATTGTTTTGTGATTTTAATTCAATATATAAATTGTTGGTGGGGCCATGTTTGAAAGTAAATCATGTATTGTACACCAGTTATCTTTGTGCTATGACTGCGAAGTTCTGAAGCTTGTTTGTTGAAATTTTGCCACTATTCATGGAAAAGTTTCTGGGATAAATTGATAGTTGAATATATCTTAGCTTGAACCTTGTTACCATTGGCTTCTAATAGTTGTTGTTGTCATTGAGTTTAATAGACGGGATTCAGTTGGACTAGAGATTGAGTAGCTTGAATTGTGATTTGGTTGAGCATACAGTAAGCTTAATTTGCCAAAAATTGGTGTCTGTTGAGATTGTGCTCGAGTTTAGCAGTGATAGCTTGAAATCTGGTTTTTACTCCTAAAATGTTCTCCTTGTTGAATTGAGTGCTCTTGTTACATAATCTATTTTCCAGTTGGTTAGAATCTGCTGACAGAAGTTGCATGTTTGCTGAAAAATAATGTGCTGCTTGTTTTCTGTTGGTGAAAAGGATTTCATACTTGCTGTCCACAGCCGTGCATTGTTCATTTTTTGCTCAACAATGGAGATTTCCACATTTATTTAATTGATTGTTGTTACTATAGTTTCTCTTAACAGTTGAGGAAATTTCGCAAAAGTTTTAGCTTCAGTAAACTCAACTGCGTTGCTTCAGTTTATATGCCAACAATACACTAGTGAAATTCAAGTTTTGAACTGTTTTTTTTAAAGCAGATCCCGTACTATTCATTGGTACTTTGTGGTTATTTTGACTCAATATTGTTGTGATTCTAATGCTTTGTTTCTACAGTTGAGGTCGTCAGTCTGGTCTGAAAATTTCTATGCCTACTGCTGCTGAATTTAGTGCTCAAGGTGTTGTTGAAGTTTTGAGTTTTGAGAAGCAATTGAATAGCGAACCTGCCAGCTTGTTTGAATCTTAGAATCTTGCATTTTGTTGATGTATGCAAGTTTCCTAAGAATTATTTGCATTTTTCTACGACATTTAACCTGCAACTAGGTATGGACATTAGAACTTGTTTGAAGAATTTTGAACTCAAATGAGAGTATTTTGGACTGTTATTGAAGGTTTTTGAAACAACCTTGAAAATTTGCACTTTTGCACCAGTTGTCTAGTGGGTGCAAGCTGATTTTTCGGCACAGTTGAGTTCAGTTGATTACAAATGTTTTGGTGATTCAGTTAACACGGATTACAAGCTGAAAAATATTGCTTAAAGTTACTTTGTTTGTTGGTGCTAGTTTAGTTTGGTGTTAGTTGGTCCAGCAGACTATAAATGTGAATTTGTAGAGTTGTCTTTAGCACAATTTTTGCTTGGTTCTAAGTTTTATATTTTGAGTTGGATCATGCACAGTTGTTGAGTTTCAATTAGCAGTCAAGTTACAACCGTGCTATTTAGATTTTCACTCACTTTTTAGCATGTAAATATATTTATTAAGTTTAATCTCGATATTTTGGTTTTTATTTTACTTTGTAGTTGGTTTATATAATAAAATCTTTAAAAAATAGTAAAAAAAACTACGAAAAGAATTACTTTTTGAGAGTATTAACTTTATTTTCACGTATAAAGAAAGTAAAGTTTCCAAAATATAGTCTTATCTAGTATAGTAATTTTTTTTAGTTGTAGGCTTTAAGGAATTCTTAGTAATGGTAGTAGTTAATTTTCCTTTTTAAATATAGTTACTATATTTTTCTGGCTAATTTTTGCTATTTTCATGTAGTAGTATTTAGTTTTTAGTTTTTATTACTTTGGATCATC
The DNA here is from genome assembly GCA_034376525.1 of Nicotiana benthamiana. Classification (NCBI taxonomy): domain Eukaryota; kingdom Viridiplantae; phylum Streptophyta; class Magnoliopsida; order Solanales; family Solanaceae; genus Nicotiana; species Nicotiana benthamiana. The sequence continues at coordinate 87,998,948 of CM067330.1, forward strand.
CTTAAAGCAAATTAAGAAAAATGATGAAAAGAAGAAAATAAAGTAGAAAGTAGAGAATGAAAAGAATTTTTTTTTTTGAGATTACTACTTTTGGATGATTTGTTGAGATTTGCGAATGTTTATGGAAATTACTTGAAGTGTGTTGAGGCTGCAACTTTGTCGGTTATTGTGAGGTTGTCTAGAATTGCAGAATTGACTAGTGTTTGCATATGTGACCATCTTTTGTATATGATTTGGCTATCAGGTAGTAGCTTATCTTTTAAAAAAAGGTCAAGAGTTTGATAGTGTTGGATTTGTGTCTTAGTTGCTTGATATCGGATAGTTTTGGTGGTATTGAAATGGTTTTAAGTTTATTTTATCTATTTAAAAAAAAAGAGAATGAAAAATTGTTTTTTGTTTCTTAGGATGTCATGGTTTGAGTTGTGTAAAAAATAAACAAAAAATGAGTTAGTTTATTCGCTCCATTTTCGATTTTCCAGAACTACGCAAAGGTCTGATTCATGCGGGGTCATGATACGTAGGCAACCTACATAGGGATCGATCGAATCATGTTGTTTTATTAGAAAAAAAGATAAAGATAAAAAATCAAAAAGAGAGAAAGGAAAAAAAGAAAAAATGGTGTAATTATTGGACATGAAAATTAAAGGAAAGAAAAGAGTGATAAATAGAAATAGAGGAAGGAAAATGATCAAGCAAGTGCCAGAAAAGCAAAGAAAAAGAGAGGTTGGAATGAACAAATTGGGATGATACCATATGACCTTCATACCCTCGAAGTCATGCTAGAACCGGTAACTGTGACTAGGTGCACTGCATGCAATGTGATATTTTAGCTATTTAGTGCCCTAACGCTAACATGATGGCTTCATTTTGTTATACTCATAGCAGAAGGGTGGTTGGTTTTTGGTTTTTAAAGTAGTAACTCTCCTCTAAAACAGAAAGTCAAAGGCAATGAAAGACAACAACAAAACTGGGTTGGTCGATACGGGGGCCCGAAAGCAGTTGGTTGACCAGGAAAATGGGTTGATTGAAGAGGTAAAAATGCTGAGACAACACATGGCAGAAATGTATCAGGCTTGGATGACTGGGCCAGCACCCAACTGCTTAGATGCTACCCTTCTCCAAACTCCGATCATGGTTTTGAACAATCCTCCATACTCTCTAGATGCCCCCGCTTACTATAGTTTTCTTAACCACCCGAGTAGCTCCGTCACTTGCCCTCCAACTATCCCGAACAATGAATATTTAATCAAAGCTCAAGATATCCAATACTATCCCGCAGAGGTGGCCCACAAGGTTTCTGACTCGTACAAGCAGAGCCTGCAGGATGAGCCTCGTGTTGAGAATGAAAAGTTCACAAGGGAAGAAGGGTGGAATGGAATACCCTAGCTAGAAGGTATAAGACAGTCCTTGAAGAACAAGCAAGGAATGCGAGACCAGGGTAATATGGCTTGCGAAGAACTACTCGCATTCCCTGACGTTTGCCTACCCGCAGGGTTCAAAGTGCCAAAATGTAACTTGTACAATGGGTGTGGAGATCTGGTAGCCCACCTGAGGGTTTACTGCACTGAAATAAGAGGTGTTGGAGAGAAAGATGACATGTTGATAGCATATTTCAGCAAAATCCTGACTGGGGCAGCTTTGGACTGGTATACTCGTCAAGATATCGATAAATGGCCTACATTGGGTGACATGGCTCAAGATTTTGTTCAATAATTTCAATGCAAATCTAGTGTTACCCCAGACTACGCTTCCCTATCTAAAATGAAAAAGAAGCCGAAGGAGAGCTTTAGGGAGTTTGGGCTCAGATGGAGGGAGCAAGCTGCTCGAGTCAGTACCTCAATTGGTGAAAAAGAAATGGTTGAGATTTTCCTACAAACCCAGGAGCCCACCTACTTCAGTTATTTGATCCCGTCTTTGGGAAAACCTTTAAATGATGTGATAAAAATGGGGGAGCTAGTAGAAGAGGGGATCGAGTCAGGCAAAATCATGAGTTGTTCGAAAGATATTTAGAACATCCAAGTAAGCTTCGGCAGAAGAAAGAGAAATAGAAAAGATGATCAGTATTTACAGCCTCGACATCATCCTCGGGGACATCCTTGTGTACCAGATAATCCCCCTCAACGCTGCTTCTCCCCATATAACTCAAACAAGCGTACATCACTTTCCCCGTACCCAACTCCATAAAATGCGTATCCACCCCCACGAGCATACCGAAAACCTCCTAGATTAGGTTTCCAGCCCAGCCAAGCATGTACGAATGAGAGGCTACTGAAAAAAAGAAAAGGCTTTCACCCCTATCGGAGTATCATATGCCAGTTTGTTCCAAAGGTTAAAGCAGTTGGACATGTTGAAGCCGATTCAGATAAAAACGCCAAACCCTCTGTCAAAGAAGTTTGATGTTTCTCAAAGGTGCGCGTATTACTCAGATGCCCAAGGGAATGACACAGAGAAATGTTGGAGTCTAAAGAAAGTAATTCAGAATCTTATTGATGCAGGTGACATTGTCATCCAAAATCCCGATGCAACAGACACTAGCCAAAGTCCATTGCCTGTGCATAATGAGATGCACATGTTGGAATATGAGAATTCAAAGAGGAGCCTCGGAGGCACGAGTGCTGCTAAGCTTTCAGTGGTATCAGAGGTTGATCTTCAGAACGAGCCGGTGAAAGGAACCTAAAAGCAATCTGTTAAGAACAATATGACGAAGGTTTGTGAAGTGCCTAGTGTTATTGATGTGGAACCCAATGGCTAATATGTTGTGATGGGTAATTAAGAAGACGCTCCATTTCTTGGTCAGCCTTAAATGAGTTTTGGTGGTTTATTTTGTTATCATTTCTTTTGTCCGGGTTATTTTCAGGGTTGTAATCCAGATATTGTCTTGTGACTAAACTTCTATACTTTTATTTTTCCTAGTTTTATTTAGTTTCTTCTAGGTTCGTTCCAGAGTTTTAACCCCAATCTTTTATTTGTTTTGTTGTCCGAACTCTTTCACCATCTGTCTAATGCAATTTTCTACTTTTCGTTCTTTCTAGTCATTTGGTTTAGTTTTCTTTTCTTTTTACAATTATTTCTCTATTGGCATTAATGACATGACATGCATGCATAACCCCAGGCCTGGTCTTAAAAGATTACTCATAAGGCAATAGAGACAATTGAAGGAGACAAGAATAGATTTAGACCCTTTGAGATCTTTCAAAGCCTAAACCACGTGAAACACGGGCTGACAGAACATGAAGAAATCTTGAAAGCAAGTTTACCAAACTGGCATGGACCATTTGTTGTAGCTGGATGTTGTCCAATAGTGCATTATATTTGATGGATGAGGAAGGGAAATGTGTTGAAATGGCTATCAATTCTAACACAGTCATGAGATACTATGTATGATTCCTTCGACTGATTGTACTTGCTTGTCTTGGCATATTTCAAAAATTGGAATGGCGAAGGCATTTTATTCTGCTATCTAAACACTTTATCCTTTGCTAATCCTTTTTTAGCTTTAATTATTTTCTTTCACACCCCTCTTTTGGAATCGATAACAAAAGTCAGAAACGCAAGTGTGAGAAGGCAGTGAAAGTAAGAGAATGGAAAGAATGAAAAAAATTGATGAAAACAAAAGAAAAGAAAAACAAAGAAAAACAAGAAAAGAAAAGATAAAGGACAAAAGAGAAGAGGAAAAAGAAAAGAGAAAGAAAACAAAAACAAAGAAAAGAAAAGGAAGAAAAGAAAAATAATAACAAAAACAAGGAATCAGCATGAACTACGTTTGACCTAATTCCTTTTTAAAAGGATACGCAGGCAGCCTCACGGTTCGGTCTCATCAAAATAAAAATCCAAAAGCCCCCGAGCAAGAAACCGGGTTAGAAGTTGTGGTTGGTAAGAATTTGATCCCCAAAGTTGTAATTTTGAACCCATTTAAATTGTTTAAAGCCTTTGATACCCTTTCTTTCTAACCCTATCCAAAATCCCACATTATGGTCCAAAGGACGACCTTCTGATCAGTCTTCAAGAGATTCCAAGTTGAGTAAGTAGAGGTGATTTATGTCAGGGTCAACACTCCGGTCTAAGAAGAAAAGATAATAAAAATGAGAGAGTCTTATTGGTGAAAACCCTCACGGGCACTGTAAGGCGATGGGAGCTGAAAAAATTGAAAACCTTCTATATTTTTATTGTCCTGGTTATTTTCAGGGTTGTAATCCAGATATTGTCTTGTGACTCAAAACCTTCTATACTTTTATTTTTCCTAGTTTTGTTTAGTTTCTTCTAGGTTCGTTCCAGAGTTTTAACCATAGTCTTTTATTTGTTTTGTTGTCCGAACTCTTTCACCATCTGTCTAATGCAATTTTCTACTTTCGTTCTTTCTAGTCATTTGGTTTAGTTTTCTTTTCTTTTTACAATTATTTCTCTATTGGCATTAATGACATGACATGCATGCATAACCCCAGGCCTGGTCTTAAAAGATTACTCATAAGGCAATAGAGACAATTGAAGGAGACAAGAATAGATTTAGACCCTTTGAGATCTTTCAAAGCCTAAACCACGTGAAACACGGGCTGACAGAACATGAAGAAATCCTGAAAGCAAGTTTACCAAACTGGCATGGACCATTTGTTGTAGCTGGAGTGTTGTCCAACAGTGCATTATATTTGATGGATGAGGAAGGGAAATGTGTTGAAATGGCTATCAATTCTAACACAGTCATGAGATACTATGTATGATTCCTTCGACTAATTGTACTTGTTTGTCTTGGCATATTTCAAAAATTGGAATGGCGAAGGCATTTTATTCTGCTATCTAAACACTTTATCCTTTGCTAATCCTTTTTTAGCTTTAATTATTTTCTTTCACACCCCTCTTTTGGAATCGATAACAAAAGTCAGAAACGCAAGTGTGAGAAGGCAGTGAAAGTAAGAGAATGGAAAGAATGAAAAAAATTGATGAAAACAAAAGAAAAGAAAAACAAAGAAAAACAAGAAAAGAAAAGATAAAGGACAAAAGAGAAGAGGAAAAAGAAAAGAGAAAGAAAACAAAAACAAAGAAAAGAAAAGGAAGAAAAGAAAAATAATAACAAAAACAAGGAATCAGCATGAACTACGTTTGACCTAATTCCTTTTTAAAAGGATATGCAGGCAGCCTCACGGTTCGGTCTCATCAAAATAAAAATCCAAAAGCCCCCGAGCAAGAAACCGGGTTAGAAGTTGTGGTTGGTAAGAATTTGATCCCCAAAGTTGTAATTTTGAACCCATTTAAATTGTTTAAAGCCTTTGATACCCTTTCTTTCTAACCCTATCCAAAATCCCACATTATGGTCCAAAGGACGACCTTCTGATCAGTCTTCAAGAGATTCCAAGTTGAGTAAGTAGAGGTGATTTATGTCAGGGTCAACACTCCGGTCTAAGAAGAAAAGATAATAAAAATGAGAGAGTCTTATTGGTGAAAACCCTCACGGGCACTGTAAGGCGATGGGAGCTGAAAAAATTGAAAACCTTCTATATTTTTATTGTCCTGGTTATTTTCAGGGTTGTAATCCAAATATTGTCTTGTGACTCAAAACCTTCTATACTTTTATTTTTCCTAGTTTTGTTTAGTTTCTTCTAGGTTCGTTCCAGAGTTTTAACCATAGTCTTTTATTTGTTTTGTTGTCATAACTCTTTCACCATCTGTCTAATGCAATTTTCTACTTTCGTTCTTTCTAGTCATTTGGTTTAGTTTTCTTTTCTTTTTACAATTATTTCTCTATTGGCATTAATGACATGACATGCATGCATAACCCCAGGCCTGGTCTTAAAAGATTACTCATAAGGCAATAGAGACAATTGAAGGAGACAAGAATAGATTTAGACCCTTTGAGATCTTTCAAAGCCTAAACCACGTGAAACACGGGCTGACAGAACATGAAGAAATCTTGAAAGCAAGTTTACCAAACTGGCATGGACCATTTGTTGTAGCTGGATGTTGTCCAATAGTGCATTATATTTGATGGATGAGGAAGGGAAATGTGTTGAAATGGCTATCAATTCTAACACAGTCATGAGATACTATGTATGATTCCTTCGACTGATTGTACTTGCTTGTCTTGGCATATTTTGAAAATTGGAATGGCGAAGGCATTTTATTCTGCTATCTAAACACTTTATCCTTTGCTAATCCTTTTTGAGCTTTAATATTTTCTTTCATACCCCTCTTTCGGAATCGATAACAAAAGTCAGAAACGCAAGTGTGAGAAGGCAGTGAAAGTAAGAGAATGGAAAGAATGAAAAAAATTGATGAAAACAAAAGAATAGAAAAGCAAGAAAAGAAAAGATAAAGGACAAAAGAGAAGAGGAAAAAGAAAAGAGAAAGAAAACAAAAACAAAGAAAAGAAAAGGAAGAAAAGAAAAATAATAACAAAAACAAGGAATCAGCATGAACTACGTTTGACCTAATTCCTTTTTAAAAGGATACGCAGGCAGCCTCACGGTTCGGTCTCATCAAAATAAAAATCCAAAAGCCCCCGAGCAAGAAACCAGGTTAGAAGTTGTGGTTGGTAAGAATTGGATTCCCAAAGTTGTAATTTTGTACCCATTTAAATTGTTTAAAGCCTTTGATACCCTTTCTTTCTAACCCTATCCAAAATCCCACATTATGGTCCAAAGGACGACCTTCTGATCAGTCTTCAAGAGATTCCAAGTTGAGTAAGTAGAGGTGATTTATGTCAGGGTCAACACTCCGGTCTAAGAAGAAAAGATAATAAAAATGAGAGAGTCTTATTGGTGAAAACCCTCACGGGCACTGTAAGGCGATGGGAGCTGAAAAAATTGAAAACCTTCTATATTTTTATTGTCCTGGTTATTTTCAGGGTTATAATCCAAATATTGTCTTGTGACTCAAAACCTTCTATACTTTTATTTTTCCTAGTTTTTTTTAGTTTCTTCTAGGTTCGTTCCAGAGTTTTAACCATAGTCTTTTATTTGTTTTGTTGTCCGAACTCTTTCACCATCTGTCTAATGCAATTTTCTACTTTCGTTCTTTCTAGTCATTTGGTTTAGTTTTCTTTTCTTTTTACAATTATTTCTCTATTGGCATTAATGACATGACATGCATGCATAACCCCAGGACTGGTCTTAAAAGATAACTCATATGGCAATAGAGACAATTGAAGGAGACAAGAATAGATTTAGACCCTTGGAGATCTTTCAAAGCCTAAACCACGTGAAACACGGGCTGACAGAACATGAAGAAATCCTGAAAGAAAGTTTACCAAACTGGCATGGACCATTTGTTGTAGCTGGATGTTGTCCAACAGTGCATTATATTTGATGGATGAGGAAGGGAAATGTGTTGAAATGGCTATCAATTCCAACACAATCATGAGATACTATGTATGATTCCTTCGACTGATTGTACTTGCTTGTCTTGGCATATTTTGAATTTTCTTTCATACCCCTCTTTCGGAATCGATAACAAAAGTCAGAAATGCAAGTGTGAGAAGGCAGTGAAAGTAAGAGAATGGAAAGAATGAAAAAAATTGATGAAAACAAAAGAAAAGAAAAACAAAGAAAAACAAGAAAAGAAAAGATAAAGGACAAAAGAGAAGAGGAAAAAGAAAAGAGAAAGAAAACAAAAACAAAGAAAAGAAAAGGAAGAAAAGAAAAATAATAACAAAAACAAGGAATCAGCATGAACTACGTTTGACCTAATTCCTTTTTAAAAGGATACGCAGGCAGCCTCACGGTTCGGTCTCATCAAAATAAAAATCCAAAAGCCCCCGAGCAAGAAACCGGGTTAGAAGTTGTGGTTGGTAAGAATTTGATCCCCAAAGTTGTAATTTTGAACCCATTTAAATTGTTTAAAGCCTTTGATACCCTTTCTTTCTAACCCTATCCAAAATCCCACATTATGGTCCAAAGGAAGACCTTCTGATCAGTCTTCAAGAGATGCCAAGTTGAGTAAGTAGAGGTGATTTATGTCAGGGTCAACACTCAGGTCTAAGAAGAAAAGATAATAAAAATGAGAGAGTCTTATTGGTGAAAACCCTCACGGGCACTGTAAGGCGATGGGAGCTGAAAAAATTGAAAACCTTCTATATTTTTATTGTCCTGGTTATTTTCAGGGTTATAATCCAAATATTGTCTTGTGACTCAAAACCTTCTATACTTTTATTTTTCCTTGTTTTGTTTAGTTTCTTCTAGGTTCGTTCCAGAGTTTTAACCATAGTCTTTTATTTGTTTTGTTGTCCGAACTCTTTCACCATCTGTCTAATGCAATTTTCTACTTTCGTTCTTTCTAGTCATTTGGTTTAGTTTTCTTTTCTTTTTACAATTATTTCTCTATTGGCATTAATGACATGACATGCATGCATAACCCCAGGCCTGGTCTTAAAAGATTACTCATAAGGCAATAGAGACAATTGAAGGAGACAAGAATAGATTTAGACCCTTTGAGATCTTTCAAAGCCTAAACCACGTGAAACACGGGCTGACAGAACATGAAGAAATGAAAGCAAGTTTACCAAACTGGCATGGACCATTTGTTGTAGCTGGATGTTGTCCAATAGTGCATTATATTTGATGGATGAGGAAGGGAAATGTGTTGAAATGGCTATCAATTCTAACACAGTCATGAGATACTATGTATGATTCCTTCGACTGATTGTACTTGCTTGTCTTGGCATATTTTGAAAATTGGAATGGCGAAGGCATTTTATTCTGCTATCTAAACACTTTATCCTTTGCTAATCCTTTTTGAGCTTTAATATTTTCTTTCGTACCCCTCTTTCGGAATCGATAACAAAAGTCAGAAACGCAAGTGTGAGAAGGCAGTGAAAGTAAGAGAATGGAAAGAATGAAAAAAATTGATGAAAACAAAAGAAAAGAAAAAGAAAGAAAAACAAGAAAAGAAAAGATAAAGGACAAAAGAGAAGAGGAAAAAGAAAAGAGAAAGAAAACAAAAACAAAGAAAAGAAAAGGAAGAAAAGAAAAATAATATCAAAAACAAGGAATCAGCATGAACTACGTTTGACCTAATTCCTTTTTAAAAGGATACCCAGGCAGCCTCATGGTTCGGTCTCATCAAAATAAAAATCCAATAGCCCCCGAGCAAGAAACCGGTTAGAAGTTGTGGTTGGTAAGAATTTGATTCCCAAAGTTGTAATTTTGAACCCATTTAAATTGTTTAAAGCCTTTGATACCCTTTCTTCTAACCCTATCCAAAATCCCACGTTATGGTCCAAAGGAAGACCTTTTGATCAGTCATCAAGTGATGCCAAGTTGAGTAAGTAGAGGTGATTTATGTCAGGGTCAACACTCCGGTCTAAGCAGAAAAGATAATAAAAATGAGAGAGTCTTATTGGTGAAAACCCTCACGGGCACTGTAAGGCGATGGGAGCTGAAAAAATTTAAAAATGAGAGAGTATAATTGGTGAAAACCCTCACAGGCACCTTGAGGTGATTGTAAGTTGAGAGAAAAGAACAAAACGAGAGAGGCTTGATGGTGAAAATCCTTTGGGCGCTACAAGTCGAATAAGGATTGAGAATTAGATTGGGTAATCGGAGCATCAAAGCCCAGCTTCACGGTCCAGGGGGTATAACAAGAGTTGAACATCAGATTTGCTTAAAAGAATAGGCCGCATGTGCATGCCATGGTCATTAGAGTTGGTACCCGCATTTTATAGGTTTCTACTTTTTAGGTTTTTTGTTAGGAATCATCTCCTTCCTTGTCCTCTACTCTATTCCTTTTGCCTTGTTTATTCCCTCCTCTTGAGTCTGTCCGGTCAAAACAAGTGAGAAATGACTTCAAAATCTGTCACCAACTTTCCAATTGCACAAAAGGGGACCTGTTTGTCACATCAAAGCAGCATAAGTTAGGAAAGAACAACAGACATACTGAGCTAGTAACAATCAATATGCTTTGGGATTTGTTTGAAATACAAAGGCTCGGTATATATCAAATCATGGAAAATGCAGTAGAATGAGGTCTAGGGTGAATGGAACAAAGGTGTTTTCTATAAGAAGAAGGGTGGTAAACCAGTGACAAGCAAGATCTTCCAAGAAGAAATCGAAGTTATCATGGCTAGCGATGGAGCAGTAAACCTCAAGGTTAGAGCCAGTGATTTGGGAAAGGAAAGAACATCATATACAATGTGGTTGGTAAATATGCTTTGGGGATCACGGGAAACACAAGGGTTTGGCAGGTGTCGGTTCAGGAACAATGCAACAAATGGTTCGAAGGAGAAGAGGTATATTTTGGGTTTACAAAGGAAATGCTTAGTCAAGGGGAAAACAGGGTCTTCAAATGAAAATCAATCATCATGACAAGTGAAGGAGCAACAGGCCTCAAGGTCAAGGCCAGTGGTTTAAGTAAATAAAAACAACATACACACGAAGTGGGCGGCGATGGACGACATTTGGGGGGTCAACTAAAACACAAAGGATAGGAAGATGTCAGTTCATAAGCAATGCAACGAATAGAGAATATGGGGTACGAATAGAGAAGGGGTATTTTCTGCAATAAGGGTGATAGAGAAATTGGTCGGCCAATAAGCAAGCAATGTCTTTCAAGGTGAAATCAAAGTTACCATGGCAAGTGAAGAAGCGCAACACAAAGATGGGAAGGCCACAAAGGTTAGCCAAGCATAGTAAAATGACTCAGCAATCTTAGTAAAGATGTAAGAGTTCTGAAAAAGGGTCGGAAATACGACACAAAGATGGGGAAGCAAAACTATGAGGGTCAAGGGTCAGCCAAGCATCGTAAACTGACTGGGCAATATCAGAAAGGATACAAGGGTTCGGCGAAAGTCAGAAACGCAACACGAGAATGGGGAAGGTACAAGGGTCAGTCAAGCATAATACATCCGACTTAGCAATCTCGATAAATGTGCAAGGATTCTGGCAAAACGGCTAGAAATGTAACACGGTAATGGGCGAGCAAATTATAGCTATAAAGGTTCGGGGGTCAGCCAACCAACTCAGGCAACTCATCATAAACATGAAAATTTGAACACAACGGAACATGACAATGAGGAGGTCGTTTCCAACAAGAATGCCGCAAGCCAACCACCACTTTTCAAACTGACAAGTTTTCTTTGATTGACACAGGGGTATAAAATTTCGGAAGAGCCTGGGGGAGGCCGTTCGCAGGAGAAGGCAGGCACACGGCAGGTATGATCGAAATCTCAGGGCCCACATGGAAGCGGAACTCAGTTAAAATTCAAAAGGGATATAGTCCGCCATAAACACCCTCCCCAACAAAAAGCACAAGGGGACAAACTTTGACTAGCAAAACCCAATAGAAACAACCGACGATTAAAAGAGGCCTAGAAGTTGAGATGGAATGCAGTCTAAAACTCAAACACGTACGGGTAACATGGGAAAATACCAACACCTCCCCAGTAAGAGTCTCAAAAACAACCAGAAATGAGAATTGGCATTTAAAGTTGGAACCTTCAGGACCCTCCTGGAGAATGGGAGTCATTTTAAGGATAGGAGTAATCATAGATAACAAAGGGCATAAATTGACTTGCATGTTGAAGTAGGATTCAGTTAAGAGTTGTCAGGACCCTCCTGGAAAATGGGACTTAGCTTAGAACACAAACAATCAGGTGGCATGGTCAAACCCAAATACTTCCCCAACCAGAGTCAAGAAAAGTCATCAGGACCCTCCTGAAAAATGGGATTTACAAGGAAAATTTCAGATTTCCCCAGTTGAGTCAGCAAGAGTCATCAAGACCCTTCTGGAAAATGGGACTCATTTTAAGGATAGGAGTAATCATAGATAACAAAGGGCATAAAATGACTTGCATGTTGAAGTAGGATTCAGTTAAGAGTTGTCAGGACCCTCCTGAAAAATGGGACTTAGCTTAGAACACAAACAGTCGGGTGGCATGGTCAAACCCAAATACTTCCCCAACTAGAGTCAATATGAGTCATCAGGACCCTTCTGAAAATAGGACTTAGAGCCAAAATCTCCCCAGCCAGAGTCAACAAGAGTTAATAGGAGTCATCAGGACCCTTCTGAAAAATGGGAATTAGAGCAAATATTCCCCATCTAGAATCAATAAGAGCCAAGAAAAGTCATCAGGGCCCTCCTGAAAAATGGGATTTAGAAAGAAAATTTCAAATTTCCCCAGCTGAGTCAGCAAGAGTCATCAGGACCCTCCTGAAAATGGGACTTAGATTAGATACTTCCCCAGGAAGAGTCAACAAGAGTCGTCAGGACCCCCCTAGATAGTGGGATGTAGCCCTAAATACTAACCCTAGCTGTCACCATTTTGTCATCAAATTAGGAGTTGTCAGGACTCGTCTGGGTAACGGGAGGTAGTTTTAATTATTAGTCACCAGTAGATATAGCTCATAGCAATACATAGTGGAAAATAATACTTTTTCAAAAACACAACATTGTCTTGAAATTGTCAGCAATTGAGGATTGTCAGGACCAGCTTAGTAATCAGGCGTCCACCTGTAGAACAAGGGAATATTTTTCAAAATTTTAAGTTTTAGTAATCAGGCGCCCACCTGTAGAACAAGGGAATATTTTTAAAATTTCAAGTTTTAGAAATCAGGCGCCCACCTGTAGAACAAGGGAATATTTTTCAAAATTTTAAGCTTTAGTAATCAGGCGCCCACCTGTAGAACAAGGGAATAGTTTTCAAAATTTTAAGTTTTAGTAATCAGGCACCCACCTGTACAATAAGGGATATTATTCAAAATTTCAAGTTTTAGAAATCAGGCGCCCACCTGTAGAATAAGGGAATATTTTTCAAATTTCAAAGTTTTTGTAATTAGGCGCCCACCTGGAGAACAAGAGAATATTTTTCAAAATTTCATGTTTTGGGTGGTCAGGCGCCCACCTGTAGAATAAGGGAATATTTTTCAAAATTTCAAGTTTTTGTAATCAGGCGCCCACCTGTAGAACAAGGGAATATTTCTCAAAATTTCAAGTTTTGGCAATAAGGGGCCCACCTGTAGAACAAGGAAATATTTTTCAAAATTTCAACTTTTGACAATCAGGCGCTCACCTGTAGAACAAGGGAATATTTTTCAAAAATTCAAGTCTTGGTAATCAGGCGCCCACTTGTAGAATAAGGGAATATTTGTCAAAATTCAAGTCTTGGTAATCAGGCACCGACCTGGAGAACAGGGGAATATTTTTCAAAAGTCATGTTTTGATAATCAGGTACCCACCTGTAGAACAAGGGAATATTTTTCAAATTCAAGTTTTCGTAATCAGGCGCCCACTTGTAGAACAAAGGAATATTTTTCAAAATTTAAGTTTTGGCAATCAGGTGCCCACCAGTAAAACAAGGGAATATTTTACAAAAATTCAAGTTTTGATAATCAGGCGCCCACCTTTAGAACAAGGGAATATTTTTAAAAAATTCAAGTTTTTGTAATTAGGCGCCCACCTGGAGAACAAGGAAATATTTTTCAAAATTTCATGTTTTGGTTGTCAGGCGCCCACCTGTAGAATAAGGGAATATTTTTCAAAATTTCAAGTTTTTGTAATCAGGCGCCCACCTGTAGAACAAGGAAATATTTTTCAAAATTTAAAGTTTTGGCAATCGGGGGCCCACCTGTAGAACAAGGGAATATTTTTCAAAATTTCAAGTTTTGACAATCAGGCGCCCACCTGTAGAACAAGGGAATATTTTTCTAAAATTCAAGTCTTGGTAATCAGGCGCCCATCTGTAGAATAAGGGAATATTTTTCAAAATTCAATTCTTGGTAATCAGGCACCCACCTAGAGAAAGGGAATATTATTCAAAAGTCATGTTTTGATAATCAGGCACCCACCTGGGGAACAAGGGAATGTTTTTCAAAATTTCAAGTTTTGGCAATCAGGCGCCCACCTGTAGAACAAGGGAATATCTTTCAAATGTCAAGTTTTAATAATGAGGCACCCACCCGGAGAACAAGGGAACACAATTCGAGTTCAGCAATTAGGCATCCACCTGGAAATAGGGAAAACATCTCAGATTACAATTCAAGTCAGCAACAAGAAAAGCTCGTGGCAATAATGCGAGTCAATAGTCCGAGGTAATCAACAAAATTTAGTCACAATATAGAAAAAAGAAGAAAAAAGGAAGGCAAGTAGGAAGTTAATCCAAATAAAAGCATATGGTTAAGGTTGCAAGCGATACATGTCCGGTCCTAATTAAGAAAAGCTGAAGAAGAACGAGCTAGTACCTGCACATAACAAGCGTCAAGATTGAAATCTAAAGTCTGAATAAAAAACCACTCAAGACTCAAGATCAAGCTTCAGAAGACTTGTCGATAGGAACCTTGTAACTTGTAGTTGACAGGTTTAGCTAGTCTTTTTCATTCTTTTGATTTTGATATAATAACAGGACCGCGGACCGGAAGCTCAGCGGAACGGCACCTCGGACGGATCTTCATCTCGGCATACTCCTTCATCTCGCTCATTCCTGAACTACACTGACTGATTCCTCTTTAGTCGAGGATATGTAGGCAACCTTTGAAGCAGGGTACGATCAAATCTTTTCAAATTGCTTCCCTAGGAGTATTCAAACGGGCAAAAGTTGCTCGTATTTGCTTGTTTATCTTTGTACGAAAACTCTTCGTGTTTTCGCGCAAAGAGGGGCAACAGTGAGCATGTGGTTTTTTGCCCTACATGAAAACAACTCCTAAAAATAGACCAAAACAATTTTATTTGTTAATTTCAGGAATTGTTTTTCATTTTAGTTGCATTTCATGCATTTTTAATATTTTCAAATCATAGAAAAACCATAAAAAATGTCACATTTTAATATTATGCCACCTTAGATTCAATTTGCATTTAGGAATTAATTATATTGAGTTAATTGTGTTTAAAAAGAAGAAGAAGAAAAGAATCATAAAAGTGGTTAATCTTTCACTTTTACTTTTAGTCTTTGAATTTCGATAGTTTTTCGTTTTATTTGGTTTTAATTAGTTACAATATGTATTAGTTGTAGTAATTAGTTTAATTTGAAATAATTTGACTAGAAATTAATTTAGATGTTATTTTCAGTTTTAATTTAAAAGAAATTAGAAAATATGAAAACAAAAGAGAGGAATTATATTTTTGGGCTGATCTGTACTTCCATTTTTTAAGCCCAATACAATTCTTCATTTAAACCCAACCCAAATTAGCCCCTACCCAACCCCAAACCGGGTCGACCCAACCCAACCCAAGACCCAAATCAATTTCCTAACCTAAAACCTATACACACAACACTATACATACAGATACACGCCTGAAGCGCAACCGGGGCTTCTTTTTTACACACATATATGCCAATACACAGAAGATACAGGCCTGGAAGAAAAAAGCTACGCAGCTTTGCTTCTCATTGACAAAGTTCGAAGAAATACACAACTATACACACAATACACGCCTGGAAAAAAATATTTGGACCGAGGAGGTTGGAAATTGAAGAAGTTGCGCATCTTTGCTTTCTTCTTCACAAAAACACACAGACCATCTCCAGCGGTCTCTGCAACTTCAACCCAAACGACCCTCGCCGGAAACCAGTCGCCCAGCTTCGTCAACTCTTCTCCCACCCATCATACCTCATCTTCAACCTTGCAACACCCTAAGTGAACCCTAGAGGACTCCACGCAACCAACAGCCGCCACCCCAACCTCACAAAATCAGCCAGTCGCCCATCTCCACAACGAAAAAACGATCCCATCCCCACCTCCATTTGTCACCACCACAGCTCCAACGACCACACGCACACAGCAGTCATCACCGGAGCAGTTGTTGATATCCCTCATCACTGCTGTTTCTTCCCCTTCCTCCAGCCTCTACTATATTTGTGTCATCGGAGTCGCATCATCAACGATGAATGAGTAGAAAACATTCCATTCTCTTATCACCATTGTTCTCACATTCTCTACTTCTATGTCGGATGGTTGTACGTCTAACAGGTTATGGATTTGTAACTTTTTTGTACTGAGTTTGGCCAGAATCAGTTCGTCGGCGTCCCTTCGCGTGTGTCGTATGGGTGTAGTTCTAGTATCTTCATCGTTATAGTAGTAACGTCATTGGTTCCGATGAGTGTCGAGGTTTGGATTGTAGTTCCGTAGAGGTTTTAGTTCTTGGTCCGGTGATTAATTTCGCTTTTCTCCGCGTGAAGATTCAGTTTAAGGTTCATTTACATCATTCTCATTCTGGTTTTGATCTGATCATATACTATTGACTATGCATTTTGATTCTCCATTTAATATATATATATATATATATATATATATATATATATATATATATATATATGAAATATGTTTGTTTGTTTCTTCATTTGTCTCTTCTGATTGCATCACCATGTTTGTGTTGTTTCTATCAAAGTCACCTATTGTACAGTATTGATTTCTAATCCTGCTTGGTGATAATTGAGTGAAAGAACATTATTTATACATGTTCATATGTTTATTCGGATTGGATATATCTTGACATGATGGTGTCACAATATAGATATCGGGTTGTCATTCATCAACTGAACTACGTAATTAGATTAAAAGAGTCAGTGGATGCATTTCATGTGGCCCGGCTCCAATTCCAAACAAGGTTAAATAATGCAGGTTGTAAACCACAAGCACATTTCATGTGTTGTGGCTGCGATATGTTTTAAATAACCTTGATTTTCCTTAAATAAATAAAAACAGTTTGAAAGTTCACGCTCCTCCAAATGTAGTTCTCTTTTAAATTATATTTGGGACGCTCCATGCCAAACAAAAATGATAATTGCATGGCCCTCGCTCATTTAATCTTGAATTTATCCTTAGATTCTGAGGCGTGCCATTTAGTGAATTCCATGGCTCTCGCAAAGCGCGAACGCATAGTTTCTTTAGGCACGTATTTTATAATATTACTTTCCTAAATTCGGGTGCACATTTATGTGACCCAAATACGAATCCCAACGATGTTGAAATATTTCAAAAACTACGGGTGCATTTGTGTGACGTGGTTCGAGGCATATTTTAACGACGTTGCAATTATCTTTAAAAAAATAATAATAAAATGATTAAAAGATTCAAAAGTGCATATAGGTTCATAATTGTATAAATTTAGATAATTTAAGCCAAATATAACTGTTGAGCGACCGTGCTAGAACCACGGAACCCGGGAATGCCTAACACCTTCTTCCGGGTTAACAGAATTCCTTACTCGGATTTCTGGTTCGCGGACTGTTAAACAGAGTCATTATTTACTCGGTTCGGGATTCTAAACGGTGACTTTGGACACCATAAATCTCCCAAGTAGCGACTCTGAAATTCTCTTTAATAATTGAATCCCGCTTCGGTATTCCTTTAGTTGGAAAAACTCCCTTATCTACGCCCTTCGCCGGGTTGTAGTATCAAAAGGAGGTGTGACAGGCATGGTGTCTAAGAATAGGCAATAAATCGTACATGCATGATGTCTAAGCGTGGAAGTAAAGCATGTAGAACTCATTAAACATATCCTATAAGCAGGATACCTAAGTGTGGAAGTAAAACATGAAAAACTTTTATTAAAAAGATCCTATAAGCAGGATATCTAAGTGTGGAAGTAAAACATGCAAAATAGATCCAATGGGCAGGATATCTACCCTCAAAACATGCATAATTTTCCCATCCCTTTGTACTAGCCAAACCTTAATATTTGTTACAGATTATTACAGAACAGATACTTAAATTATAGAAGAAGTGCAGAAATAAGAAATTACAACCAAAAGAAGGCTGATCTTGACTTCTTATCTGAGTTATATAATTAATCACTTCATATTCCAATGGTGTTCAAAGCCTTTCTCATACTTGGGTGTGTCAAAGTTGCCTAAGGGTCTCAATGGACCCAGGCAGTGCTTACACCCAGGTTTGCATAACCAGACAAGAATGAGTGCAGTGTGGAAGGGCCAACCCTTATGTGTCCAAGTTTGGAGGGAGCTCAAGGGTCCCAAGGTAAAGCTCACAGAAGAGGGGCAGAACCTAAACTCTAAGAATGTATTGGAAGTGCAGGAAAGCGATTGACTAAAACTTGATTGGAAATAATAAGTGGTAAAAGTGATTTTAAAAATATTAGTAGTAAAGCTCAAAATACATAGAAATAGTAGTTACTCAAAGGGGCCGAGGGGTTTTGGGAATAGATTGTATGAAGCATATGACCCTAGAAAGGGTCTGGTTCAGTCATGCATAGCAATAGCTGATGCTGGCTTGAACACAAATCATCCAAAGGAACATAAACACATAGAGAGGATAATAGGGTTAAGTCAGCAAATCACATAACAGAGTACATACATAGGGAAACATTAATCTAAAAGGGGAAGGGAATGTGGGATATATTTTTTAACCCTAGCAGGGTTCTGGTTTGGTCATGCACAACAATAATTGATGCTGGCATGGACACAAACCATCCAAAGGAACACATATAGTGAAGTATTAATTTAAAAGGGGGGGGGGGGAAATAGATTTTAGGTTGCTAGTAACATAAATAGACTGCAGGAACATAGGCAGAAGTAAACAAGAATGACAAAACTGAAGCAACTAAAGGAAGCATGTTGTTGTTAAGGCTAGAAAAATTAACTAGGACATACCAGTAGAGAAGCAAAATGCAGTAAAGAAAAGTAAGCAAGATTCCACAGTCTAGCCTTGGATTTTAGCGGGCTAGACAAAGCAATAACACAAATAGCAGTAAAGAAAGAGAGAGTTTAAGTGTGAGTATGTGTTTTTGAACTCAAGTTGTTCCCCCTTTTGAAAGAAGAGGAGGTTGTAGTGATAGCTTTTGAAAACGAGTAACAAGTGAGGTAATAAGTAAAGTCTTAACACAAATATGGCAACAATCACAATTCAAAATCAATTACACAAGTGATTTCCTTTAATTAAGGAATCATGGCTTAACGGGTACAAACAGATTTCAATTAAGGAAAGAAAATTAGTTTGGACAAATTGATTATCGCCATATAAGGGGCAGTAAAAGCATGCAGTAAACAATTATGTCTACACACAAAATAGGCTTATTTTGAAAAGGATTCAACAAGGTAAAATATCGCAGCAAAGGGAAAGGAATCAATTAATTTAAACAAGAGAGTGAAATTAGGGTTAATAAAAGAAAAGCTTTTGCAATCAGTCATCAAATCAAGACCAATCAAGAAAGAAATATGATTCTGCACTTCAGTCTTTAAATAGCAAGGAATGACCAAGCATGCAGAGTTAAATGAGTTGACAAAAAATGCAACACAAACATACAGTAGCAACGTGAATAGACTAAGGGCTTAGTGGTAAGATAAACCACTCGAAATATGGTAATCAATAAGTCATGTAGTCATAACTAACACATAAAACCATAGCAGAAACCAAACTAACAGGTAAAGAACGTAAAAAAAAATAGGTTAAAAAAGCCCTTAAACTCACAATAACAAGTGAAGAAAAACTTTTAAGAAAGTAGGGTTTTAACAAAGTTAAGTTAAAAAGTGGTAAGAACACAGAATCAGTCAAGACAAACAAGGAAAAGGATTCAACCATAAAGAACTTAATCGAAATAGGCATGCATATAAAATAACAAATACTGTTTTAGAACCCCGAATAGAACCAAAACACTTAGGGTTTTCAACACGATGAACCGGCTAGAAAAAATAGCATAAACAAATCGTTTAAACATGGTAAAATCATAAAACAATGCTGAAAATCGAAGAAGGGATCTTTTAAGAGAGGTTAAGAAAACCTTAATTGTTGAAGACGAAGAGTCGCTTCGAAAAAATCGAAAAACCCTTAAGGAAAACACCAAGAGGTTCATAACATACACAGATCTAAGATAGATCTAAAAGAAAATTGAAAGCCTTCAAAGCTAGAGTTCGGAGAACCCAGAAAAAGTAAGAAAATTAGAAAGGTTACCGATCTAGCCGGAAAAGCCATGGGTTTGACTCGAACAGCCATGGATGGCCGAAAAAGACCATGGATAGAAGTTTGAACAAGGACTGGACTAGATCCCTTCAAGACCTTTCCACGAAAACATAGAAACGGGCCACCAGGAGACGTGGGAGACGAATACACGTCTCAAACCGCCATGGGAGTCCATGGATTGAGTGGGGATTGGAGAGGATTAGCGTGGAGAAGACTAAGGTTTTACTGAGCTACAGAGAGAGTTGGAGAGAAAGGGGATTCAAGGGTGCCAGAGTGTACCAAATGAGAGTGTTTGAGGGGTCGCTCATGTTTATTATGGTAAGGGGCAACGGTGGTCGTTAATCTCTGTGATCAACGGGCAGGATTGAAGGGTATGGGGCTGGGTTATAACTGGGTTTGGGTCTATATCCTAAATTGCACTGAGGTTAGGCTACAATTGAAATGTAATTGAGCTATTATTTAAATACCCAATTTTCCCTTTTTAATTATAAAAATTAGTAAATTAATTTCTGGAAAAAATTGAAGGTGCTAAAATGATTTATGCTATATAGTTGACACTTTAAAAATATAAGACTTGATTTTATGAATATAAACGCAATTAAATATTCAAAAGAGGCTAATATTACAATTAGGCACTCTAGCTTTGAAAAATACTAATTAAATTTATAAAAATATGCAAAAAAATTATATTAGCTGTATTTTAGCATAAAGATGAAAATTCAATAGATGATTTACCAAAAAAAATAATTTTGAAAATGATTATTGGTTTTTCATGGGTAAAAAGGAAAAATAAATTGATTTAAAAACCTTTAAAAATTATGAAAAAATAATAAAATACTTGAATATGCTTATATATATATATATATATATATATATATATATATATATATATATATATATATATATATATATATATTTATAAGTTATTTTACATGTTGACAATATATAGGGAAAAACTGGGTGTCAACAGCTTCCCCTCTTTACCCGGGAAGGATGAAAGAGTTTTCGTGTAAAGATATGATGGCCAATTTTGACCGAACGAAACGGTTTGAAGAGGCTTAGGCCGCGCCCTGGCTTCTGAGCTACCTACATATCCCTGGTATTACATGAATCAGGCCATATGTAGTTCAGGATCCGTAGGCGGGGTATGCCAACGGGTACTTTCCAAGAACGAATTCAATATCTAGGGCTGGATGAGTGGACGCCTTACGAGAATGGTTAGGTTTGATGTGGTTGAGGGCACTAGAGCAGAAATGCTCCTATCGGGACGGCTATCGCTTGCCGGTTTACCTGTAAATAAGCAATACAAACATATATTATGCGTAAATCTAAACATTATGCAAATTCCTATTGGACCATGAATGTTTATCCTTGAACGGTTAAGATGACATCTTTAGACCATAATGTCCTGGGCCATGAAGCCTATAATAAAGGATTTGCAGGCCATGAAATGATGTTGTCGGGCCATAAGGATGGTGCCTCCAAACCATGACGCCTTTGAATAATGATATGCAAGAGATTGGAAGAAATCCTTGGGCCATGATATGGGAGTATATTGGATTTCTTGGTTGCCTATTCTTCTTGTACCTGATGTATAAGTAAATCTGAATCTCCAATCACTAACAACTCTTGCACGTTCATGTCAATGGCCATTTTGAGCCCAAAGATGCAGGCTTTATACTCGACCATATTGTTGGTGCAGGCAAACCTAAGCTTGGCGGACACCGGATAATGCTAATCGGTTTCTAATATTAGGACTGCTCCTATGACAACTCTTTTTGATGTTTTCTGCTCTATCAAAGAATATTCTCTAGCCATCATAGGATTCTGCAATGTCTTCTCCTGTGAATGACACCTCTTCATCAGGAAAATACGTTTTCAAAGGGTTTATATTCTCCATCCATGGGGTTTTCGGCAAGGTGGTCTGCCAGTGCCTGTCTTTTGACCACTTTATGAGTCACGTAGATAATGTCGAGCTCACTTAACAAGATTTACCACTTGGCTAGCTTGCCAATGGGCATGGGTTTTTGAAAGATGTACTTCAAAGGATCCATCCTCGATATGAGATATGTAGTATAGGCACAGAAGTAATGTCTCGGTTTCTGAGCTACCCAAGTCAAAGCACAGTAGGTGCATTCCAAAAGAGAATACTGGGCTTTGTATGGGGTAAACTTCTTGGTAAGATAATAAATTGTTTGTTTCTTTCTCCTTGTTTCATCATGATGCCCCCAAAACACAGCCGAAAGCTCCATCTAACAATGTAAGGTAGAGCAGTAAGGGTCTACTTGGCTCGGGAGGAACTAGGACTGGTGGTGTTGACAGGTACTCATTGATTCTATCGATGCCTTTTGGCAGTCATCGGTCCACTTGGTAGCGGCGTCCTTTTTTAACATTTTAAAGATTGGCTCACAGATAACTGTAGAGTGCGTTATGAATCCGATGATGTAGTTCAGCCTTCCCAGGAAAATCATCACATCTTTCTTATTCTTTAGAGGTGGTAATTCTTGAATGGATTTGGCTTTTTATGGGTCCATTTCTTTTCCTTGACGACTCATAAAAACCGAAGCAACTTCCCAGCAGGAACCCTAAATGCACACTTTGCGGAGTTTAGTTTCAGGTTGTACCTCTGCATTCTATTGAAAAACATCCTCAGATCTTCTATGTGGTCAGTGGCCTTCTTGTATTTGATGATAACATCATACACATATACCTCTATCTTCTTGTGTATCATATCATGGAAATTGGTTGTCAAGGCCCTCATGTATGTGGCCCGTGCATCTTTCAGGCCGAATGGCATCATCTTGTAACAATACACTCCCCACGGCATAATGAAATTTGTTTTCTCAATGTCTTTCTCATCCATCCAGATCTGATGATAACCAGTGAAGCAATCCACAAATGACTGTAGCTCATGCTTGGCGCAATTGTCAATCAGGATGTGTATATTCGACAAAGGGAAGTTGTCTTTCGGAATGGCCCGACTGAGATCGCGCTAGTCGACACAGACTCTGACCTTCCCGTCCTTTTTTAGTACTCGCATGGTGTTGGCTAACCATGTCGGGTACTCAACCATCCTGAGAACCTTGTCTTTGATCTGCTTGGTGACTTCTTCCTTAATTTTAAGACTCATATCAAGTTTGAGCTTTCAGAGCTTTTGCTTTACTGGCGGACACATTGGATCCGTTGGCAGTTTGTGAGCCACAATAGACGTACTCGAACCGGTCATGTCTTCATACGACCAGACGAATATGTCCTTATTCTCCTTTAGAAAATCTGTGTATTCTTTCTTCTCTTATGGCGATGAGTGAATGTTGATTCGTGTTTTCTTGATATTTTCTGCATCTCCCAAGTTAACAATTTCGGTTTCATCCAGGTTGGACTTAGGTTTGTTCTCAGATTTCTCAACTTCTTTGACAACCTCCTCAGGTATGACATCTTCTTCTGAATCAATGTCTGTTTGTTGCGTTATCTCATTGCATGTCACAATCATTGGTTCATCAAGATAAGCAATAGTAATGTTGTATATGTAAATTAAGGAGGAAAACAAAAGAAATAAATATTAATTCATTGAGAAAAATCAAACATGCTTTGATAAATTTAATAATTGTTTTGAACATTGAAGATCTTATTGCGAAAATTGAAAAATATGGAAAGAAAATCGTTCATTAAATAAAACAGTGAATAGTGCTTGTTTTAGCATTGCTACCCCGAGGCTCGTCGGGCTCTGGTGGTCATGATGGTCCAATTATTGAGGTATGCCCCTTTGGTCACAACTTGTATGGAAGGACCTTCCTCCCCCTCCTCGTCAAGAATAACACATCAATCCATATCATTGTCCTCTAGAAACAAGTTTGTCACTGCCGTGAGTGCTTTTTCTTCATCTGTCTCATAGATGACATCAGCTTGTTTGAATGTCCGCTTCAGGTACGGTATCGATTTCTCTAACGGGTAGTAAGGACCACGCCATGGTAGCGACCAACTATTGAACTCCTCCCAGGTGTATTCATATCCTACACCGAAGGTAGTGCTATGTTTCTTGAGTTTACAGGATTAGAGATCCATTGGAGGTTCTAGACAAGTCCTTTTCCAGGTTCGTACCCACTCCAATTCAATATGTTCTATATCTTGTTATCCCACCATTTGTCCTTATCGACAACATTAACTCGCCCGATGTAGTGGTGGTTCTCTCTGCCTTGCTTTCTTCTTCCTCCGATTGCTGGAATGGTCTGGCAACTGTATATAGGAATGTTGCTGTCACCGTGAATGATCACTTCTTGGTGATTCCATTCAAATTTTTCCGCCTAATGCAGCGTTGAAGTTACAGCCCCAATAGCATGAATCTAGGGTCATCCTAGCAGCAAGTTGTAAGATGTTGGCACATCTATCACTTGAAAGTCGACCTCGAACTAGGTTGGTCCTATTTGTTGACACGGGCTAATCTCACCGATGGTGGACCTCTGAGACCCATCAAAAGCTTTCAAAAATATTGCTCCTTCTTTTATTTCATGCAACCCTTTACCCAACTTCTCGAGCTTTATCAACGGAAATATGTTAAGGCTGGAACCCCATCGATCAAGATTCTAGTGATGAAATAGTCTTCACATTGCATGGTGATGTGTAGTGCTTTGTTGTGACTCAACCCTTAAGGTGGCATCTCGTCCTTATAGAAGGTGATTTTATGGCTTTTTAATACTTGTCTCGCTATATTAGCCATTTCCCTGCTAGTGATGTTACTTGGCATGTACGCTTCACTCAGCACCCTCAACAGAACGTTTTTGTGTGTCTTGGAATTCTACAGTAATGAGAGGATAGATATCTGTGCTGCTTTTTTGTTTAGCTGGTCAATGCCCGAATACTCCTTGGCCTGTATTTTCCTCCAAAGGTCGTCTGGACCTGTGTCAATGATGGGTAGTTGGTTAGAGGCCTGCTTGCTTGACTCAGCTAGGTATTCGAGGGTATAGACTCTCATAGTTCTTGTCATACCTTGTGCGGCAACAGTCTCTTCGAACCTGACTTTGCCTTTCCTCCTAGCCTCGGCTGTATAATCCAGGGTATGACTTTTGTATGGAATGGCAGCATGGTGGATATCACCACTGGGATTGGTACGGCCACCTTTACTTTGAATGGGACATGTTCTTTGGGTGGCAAAACTGCAACCTCAAATGGTGTTGATGCCCTTGTCGATCGCGCTGCTTCAAACTCAAGAGGGATAGACACATCTACCTCAGTGACTTCAGTTGGTTGTATCTGGACTATGATGGGGTTGAGAGTGATTGTTGGTTTCTTTGGATCATCGCCTTCTTCGATCAACCCGATGGATCCCTTGGGATCCTAATCATCATATACTTCAATCATGTGAATACCCCGCCCTTACGGTCTGGTAGAGGATTATTGCGGATGTCTGGAGCGACTTCCTTTGCTACAATGACTTTATTGTCAATCAGAGAATGTATCTTGTCTTTTAAAGAGCGGCATTCATCGATGGTGTGTCCCTTCATGCCGGAGTTGAACAACACTTGTTTGGGTTAACCCACTGAGAAGGATTCTCAGGGGTTGTATCACGGACGGAGGCGATATAACCGGTGGCATTAAGTCTCTCATATAGCTGATAAATGGGTTTGGCAATGTTGTGTATTAATTTGGAGGCCTTCAATCAAAATTAGGCCAGGGCCTAGGGAATTTTTAGCATGTGGGGGTGATTGGTAATGAGATGGTTGGGCACTGGAAGTTTGGTAGACATGAGCGGGTTGGGAGTGTCTGCGTGAGGTAGGCTGATATGTAGGAGGTGGAGGTGACTGATAAGTTGGTGGTGAAGCTTGGTAGGAGGGTGCTTGGTAATTTGCGACTGGCTGATATGTAAGTATCGGGTAGGTTTGGTATTTGAGAGGAAACTTGGTCCTTTGTGCAACCATCACCGCCCCTACGTCCCTCTTCTTAGACACACCACCAGACTGCAAGGACTTATTTGTAGCTTGTAAGGCCTCGAAGTTTGTAACCATACCGCTTTTAATACCTTCTTCAATTTGTTCCCCCAACTTGATAATGTCAGAAAACATATGATTCTCAATCACCATCAACCGTTCATAGTATTGCGGGTCTTGAGCCCAGACAAAGAACTTGTTCATTTGTTCTTATTATAAGGTGGGTCTGACCTTAGAAGCTTCGGACCTTCAGCGAGTAGCATACTTGCAAAATGTTTCTGTGGGTTTCTTCTTTAGATTCTGGATATAGAACATGTCTGGTGTGTTCTCTGTATTAAACCTGAACCTGTCCATAAAATTAGATGCCATACCTACCCAACTCGACCACTTCTTAGGATCTTGACTGATGCACCAAGATAGTGCATATCCTTTCAAACTCCTCATGAACAGCTTCATGTGGATCCTTTTGTCTTTTTCGACCCCGACCAGCTTGTCATAGTATGTCCTCAGATGGACCCTTTGACACCTGTACCGTCAAATATCTCGAACTTGGGAGGTTTTTACCCCTCCAATAGTTCGACATCTAGTTGTATGCAGAGATATTCATAGTTCAACCCTTCGATCCCTTTACTTCCTTTGACACCCTGAATTCAGTTGGTTATTTTCTTAAGTTCCTCGACCAAGTTTATGACGAGCATATCCTTTTCATCAAACTCAAGTGTGCAGGATACAGGTTGGGTGGAGTGTGGCATAAGCTCCACGTAGATGGGATTATTGTGGTGCCCTGGTGTATAGGTGTGGAAATGGTCATTTGTGGAGTTTTGCGGTTCGGGGATGAGTAGTGGAATGTTTTTTGGAGAGTGGCTAGTATTTCATTGGTTCCTGGTTGGAGCAGTGGGATGATTTAGTTGCTTTTGTGGAGGTGTGGGATTTTGAACATTGAGGAAGGTTGTGCCTGGGGTGCTGAGGGAGAAGGATAGGTTGGCCAGATACTGATCCCGATCGAGCTCTTTGTGAAACTTCAACAATTTCTGATCAAGCTGTGACACATTTTCATTGGGAACCCGAATACCATGGCCATCTGTGGCCTCTGTTGTTGTGTTCTCTTTCCTGATGTTCAAATCTTCCATTTTGCCTTTGTTTTTGTTCTTAACAATACTAAGAGGAAGAGTGGGTGGAGAGCCCCTAGATCTCGTGGAATAAGATGATATTGCCAGAGTGCAGGAACTATCCTTTGGGAGGGGAATAAAAAACAAAAATAAAACAAAAAGGTAACCAAGTTAGTGAGGATCATAAAAAGTTTGCAATATATAAACACGTAGTGCAGGAATGTAAAGTGTGTCCTAATTTGGGAACCTCATTGTGCCCGAGGTAGGCCTACAGACAAATTGATTTGGAGAACTTGGAATGTTAAATGTCTCATTTCATTGATAAAGATAAGACGAATCCCAAATCGATATTGAATAAACAGGAAATAAAAGTTACTAATGGCCACTGGCCTTGTTACATTTTAAAGCAAAAAATATAAATTCCTATCTACTTGGTCCTAGAAGGACCTTCCCCAGACTCGGCATCCTTGGATTCGTCGAACAGCCTCCCCAACTCGCGAAGTCCCAGCAACAGGTATGCTCTGGCTAGATGTCCACCTTCGATCCCTTCGGCCTTTTGACAATAAAGTGGAAGCTTCTATTATCATTTTGTTAGGATGGATCTCCAGGAGGGATGGTAGATTGACCAGATATTTTCTGACGAGATTTTGGTCACTATAATGTAAGTCTCTCCACCATCTTAGCAATCTTGGGTGGATGTTGGTGACTATGCCGAATTTGGGGACTTCGTGCCACATATTTCTGCAAGGCAAATAACGTTAGACCCTTCCCTACCGGACTCGACTATTTAATATCAATGATTAGCAGGAAGTATCTAGTTCTCCAAATAAACACACAGAACGTGAAGACGTCCATTTTGAGTTAAGGAAAATCAAGCGGACATTGGACAAGGCTATCTTAAAGGATCATTATGTGGACAACATATCTGACCCTGCTAGGTTTGACCATGATGCATACACAATTTAACAGAGTAAAGTTTCTATGGGGTTTAGACCGGTACCCTTGAGCGGACAACTCAAGGGGGAAGGCTCGAAAATATCGACTGCACCGCTGATCGACTAGTTTTACCGCAAATATGCCTTTTAAAATTTAGGGGGTAATGATATAGGAAGAGCACAACCACTCATTATAAGCATTGCTATAGTATTTTTTTGGCACGAGTGGAGTATAATGTTGAGCATGATTATGCAATAATTAAAGCATGTTGACATGTATTTGCATATTAAGAAAGCGATAAATACAAGATTTTCATAAATGTAAAGCAATAAAGAAAAGAAAACAAAGAAGATATTTCAGATTAGCTTCTAAAGAAGAAATTAAATTCTTAAAGGAATTAAATAGATAATTTCACATAGGAAGAGTTACAAATTCACAAGAATAATCTGAAATGGTAAAAGCCAAAAGAAATCCCCAGCAAAGTCGCCATGCTGTCGTGCCCCCTTTTGTCCTTCGCAGAATCGGGTTCATGACATTAGGTTGAGACAACTCTTTCCTTTTGGGAAGGGGTTTTGCAATTTTGAAGAGTCGCCACCTAATGATTTAAGGTGCGTCAGGACACCTATGGGATTCAACTACAACTACATTTGATAACCAGAGATAGGGTAAGGGCTTGAAATTATCCCAAGGGGAAGGTGTTAGGCACCCTCAGGATCCACTATGTGGTTCCTGGACGGGTAGTTCTTTGTGAATTTGTCCAATTGACAAGTAAACAAAGAAGGCTCAAATAAGAGGGGATTTTAAATGTACAAGTGTTTGGAATAATAAAATAAAGCAAGGTTTTGAAAGAGTTGTAACTAAGCATGTTGATGAATATAAAGGGGTCCTAGGTCTATTTTGTAATATGGATCACATCAATGAAATACCCGGTAATCACTCCTCAAAATAGGAGCTACACGTGCTATAAGCGCACCGGTCATCATATATATATCTACCCCTCCCACCTCGTAAAGGTATTTAAAACGCAAATTGGTCTCGAACTCTATTGCGTGCTATTACCCGTCATATTCCTATTAGTCTTGTAGGAATTTAGGACTACTGTTCCTATAATAAGGAGGATTTAGGCTGACCTTAGGTTTAAAGGCAAAATGCTAAGGTGACATACAGAACACGTAGGACTTAATTTAAAAATGGAAACAAGTAGGCAATTAAAGGCTCATATATTCCTCCGCAAATAGTATATATAAATCGCACGACTCAAGCATAGTTAATGTCTGAATTTTAAAAATCCTAATATATGGGATTTGAGTTAGAACCAGATTCATTATATAGCTTAGATATGAAATCTGAATCAGATCTGCCTGTCGGTTGTAGTAGTTGCTAGTTATACAAAGGTAGTTTTAGTTTTATTCAAGTATTTACCATAGGATTGAATCATATGATTATGATATCTAGATTGATGTAGTAAACAGTGATTAATTTTAAACAGGCGATTTAGATCCTATAAACAAGCTTTCTAAACTGTATTGATAAAAAGAAGTAGGTTGTTCAAACTGATTCAGAACAATACGAGTCAAATTGATTTTTTTTAGCCAAACTGGTTTTAGATCCTATAGGCATGATTTCTCTTATAACTGATTTTTATTCCTACAAATAATGTATCTAAGTATTCAAGGCTAATTTGGTTCCTATATGTATGGTATCTAATTGAACATGAAGTTGAGTAGGCAAGATTTATTTGATCACAGCAAAATTCCTATAGGCATGATCGCTATAAAAGATTGATATTAATCTTATATGCATGACATCTATTTTAAAAGTTAATTTTAACATTTTGGGCGTGGTGTCTGAGTATAGCCATTAAATCCTACAGGCATGATGTCTAAGCGTGGAAGTAAAGCATGCAGAACTCATCAAACAGATCCTATAAGCAGGATATCTAAGTGTGAAAGTAAAACATACAAAACTTTTATTAAGCAGATCTTATAAGCACGATATCTAAGTGTGGAAGTAAAACATGCACAACAGATCCAATATGCAGGATATCTACCCTCAAAACATGCATAATTTCCCCATCCCTTTGTACTAGACAAACCCCGATGTTTATTACAAATTATTACAGACAAAATATTTAAATTATAGAAGAAGTGCAGAAATAAGAAATTACAACCAAAAAATCCTGATATTGCCTTCCTATCTGAGTTATATAATTAATCACTTTAGATTCCAACGGTGTTCAAAGCCTTTCTCATACTTGGGTGTGTCAATGTTCCCTAAGGGTCTCAAGGGACCCCGGGTAGTGCTTACACCTAGGTTTGTATAACCAGACAAGAATAAGTGCAGCGTGGAAGGGCCAATCCTTATATGTCCAAGTTCAGAGGGAGCTCAAGGGTCCCAAGGCAAGGCTCATACAAGAGGGGCAGAACCTAGACTCTAAGAATATATTGAATGTGCAGGATAGAGATTGGCTAAAACTAAATTGGAATTATTATGTGGTAAAAGTGATTTTAAAAACATTAGTAGTAAAGCTCAAAATACACAAATTAGTAGTTACACAAAGGGGTCGAGAGGTTTTAGGAATACCTTGAATGAAGCACATGACCTAGAAAGGTCTAGTTCAGTCATGCACAATAATAGCTTATGCTAGGATGGACACAAACCATCCAAAGGAACACAAACACATAGAGGAGATAATGGGGTTTGGGATTCATAAATCAACAAATAACATTATAAAGTACATACATAGGGAAACATTAATCAAAAAGGGGAAGGAATTATGGAAATATATTGTTTAACCCCAGCAGGGGGCTGGTTTGGTCATGTACAACAATAGCTGATGCTAGCATGGACACAAACCATCCAAAGGAACACATATAGGGAAATATTAATTTAAAAGGGGTGGGGAATATATTTTAGCATGCTAGTAACATAAATAGATTGCAACAACATAAGCAGAAGTAAACAAGGATGAGAAAACTGAAAAAACTAAAGGAAGCATGTTGTTTTTTTAGGCTTGAAAAATTAACTAGAACATACCACTAGAGAAGAAAAGTGCAGTAAAGAAAAGTAATAAAGATTCTACAGTCTAGCATTGGCTTTCAGCCAGCTAGACAAAGCAGTAGCACAATAGTAGTAAAGAAAGTGAGAGTTTAATTGTGAGTGTGTGTTTTGGAACTCAAGTTTTCCCCCTTTTGAAAGAAGAGGGGGTCTGTATTTATAGCTTTTGAAAACGAGTAATAAATAAGGTAATAAGTAAAGTCTTAATGCAAACATGGCAACAATCACAAGTCAGAATCAATTACATAAGTGATTCCCTTTATTTAAGGAATCATTGGGGATAGGAGGGGATTAAGGTGGCAGCGGCTAGGGTTTGAGTGAGGCTGCAGAGAGAGTTAGAGAGAAAGGGGATTCAAAGGCGGCAGAGTGTACCAAATGAGAGGGTTTGGGGGTCGTTCAGGTTTATGATGGTAAGAGGGAACGGTGGTTGCTGATCTCTGTGATCAACGGCCAGGATTAAAGGGTTTGTGGCTGGCTTATGAAACTGGGCTAGGGCCTAGTGTTGGAAACACGTTCTCAAGGAATTATACTAAACGTGTGTTCATATTTGTAGGTTTTGATGAATGACAAACTATGCGCAAATTGACATACGACAAGGTCAAAGCACAAGCGCAAAATTGATATATAACGAGATTCAAGCACAAGACAAATATCGAGATTAAGTTTTATATGAGTCGGTATTTAATTGTGATCTTGACCCGACAACTTAAACTCAAGACTTGGCTTCTCTCGTAAAAATATTTTTAAAATCATGCATATTTAATTTAAAGCAAAATGATTTTAAATAATGCATATTTACTTTAGTCAAAATGATTTTTAAACATGCCTCTAAAATCTGGACTAAGATAATCGATTATGTACTTATGATAATCGATTATGTTTAAGTCAGCTGCTTGACAATCGATTGTGAACTTATGACAATCGATTGTGTTAAGGCAGTGAGCATCAGATTTTTCAAATCTGCATGACAATCGATTGTGAACCTTATGACAATCGATTGTGATGAGGCAGTGTCCATCAAAGTTTTTCAAAGCTCAAAATAATCGATTGTGAAGCTAATGACAATCGATTGTGATGAGGCAGTGTCCATCAGATTTTTCAAAGTCTCAAAATAATCGATTGTGAACTTATGACAATCGATTGTGTTGAGGCAGTATCTTCCAGACATTTTCAAAGTTATTAAATAATCGATTGTGAACTTATAACAATCGATTGTCAAGAGGCAGTGTCTAAATTGATTTTTCAAGACTGATATATAATCGATTGTTAACTTAATATAATCGATTGCATAACTGACCGTTGCCAAAATGTTTTCAAATACCGTCAGGTAATCGATTATTGATTTCCTATAATCGATTGTTTTAATTAAAATCTGGAAAGGATTTTTTGAACGTTGCTGAGTAATCGATTATTGATTTCCTATAATCGATTGTTTTAAGTAAAATCTGGAAATGATTTTTTGAACGTTGCCAGTAATCGATTATTGATCTTAGATAATCGATTGTTATGCGTAAAATCTGGGATTGATTTTTGGAAGAACTGGCAAATAATCGATTGTGGTAATTTGACAATCGATTGTCACAGAGTAAAATCAACAACTCTTTATTGGCAATTAGGCAACGGTAATACAAAGTTTTTCAACTATAAATACAGCTTCAATTCAGTCTTTTAACAACAACAACACACAACAACTGATCATACAATTGCTAAAGCTTGCATACTTTATTGCTTATCATTTTATATTCATTACATAAGCTTTTGAGAGCCATATTCTTGTCGAAAGTTGTTGCGATCTTGAGCGTATTCTTTTTACTCATATCTACTCTTAAAGGAGTGTCTTGTTTGAGTGTTAAGTGTTTTTGTATACTTGAAGGGAAGTGTTAGTCCCTTGTGTTGTAAGAAGGAACTTGTGTTTCCTTGGTTGAAGTCTTGGAGTGTTGTATCTCCGAGCAAAGGTTGTTGAGGCTTGTGTCCTCAAGTTGTAACGGTTTGTTGAGCACCCGTAAGCTTAACAAGTTAGTGAAAATCTCGAGAGAGTCTCTCGGGGACTGGACTAGCCACGGGTTGCGGTGAACCAGGATACATCGGTGTGTTTGTTCTAATTTATTTACTTATCGCACTTATTTATTTCCTGCAATTTTTAAATTCCGCAAGTTTACGCTAATTTTTATTATAACGCTATTCGCCTCCCCCCCCCCCCTCTAGCGTTAAGCGTATTATCTAACAATTGGTATCAGAGCCCAACTCTCTGAAGACTTAACCGTTTGAGAGAAACATCCATGGCTTCTACTCGTGATTCTTTTGCAGGAATAGGTGAAGGACAATGCTCCACCCGACCACCGCTATTCGATGGTACAAATTATACATACTGGAAGGAGAGGATGAGAATATTTGTACAATCAAATAGTTTTCATCTTTGGAAGGTCATAATGAATGGAGAACAAATTCCAACCAAGAAGGTTGAAAATGAATGGGTCCCAAAGTCCGAAGATGAATACGATGCGGATGATATCCGAAAGGTGCAAAATAATGCTAAAGCTATTAATTTATTATATTGTGCTGTAAATGCTGATGATTACAGGAAGATATCTTGTTGCACAACGTCGAAGCAAATGTGGGACAAGCTGGAAATTACGTACGAAGGTACGGACCAGGTAAGGGAAGCCAAAATTGATTTCCTAACCCATGCATATAAATTGTTTCACATGAAGGAAGGCGAAAAGGTCGATGAGATGTTTGAACGATTTTCAAAAATCGTAAATGATTTACATGCTCTTAAGAAGACCTTCACGGATAAGGAACTTGTCCGAAAAATTCTCCGAAGACTCCGGAATGGCGATCCAAGGCCGACGCGATTCAAGAATCCATTGGCATATCAAATGTCACCATCGACGCATTAAGAGGTAATCTTAAAACTTATGAATCTACTATACTTAACCCTCTTGTTGATGATCAAAGGAAGCAAAGAATCGCTCTCAAGGCAAGCACAAGCCAACCTCAAAATGATGAGGACGGAGACAACGAGTTCAGACTCGTTATCAAGAGATTTCAAAAGTTCATGCGAAAAGAGTATGAACGAAAGGGCAAAAAGCAAGGAGATCAAATAAAGTGCTATGAGTGCGGAGAAACCGGGCACATTAAATCAAATTGCCCAAATGCTAAAAAGGAGAAGAAACCCTTCAAGAAGCAACGAGCATACATATCTTGGGGAGGCGACTCCGGTGACGAGTCAAGTGAGGAAGAAGAAGACGAAGCCGCAAATCTTTGTCTTATGGCACAAGAAGACAACAAAGAAGAGGTATGTCAAATTTCTTCCAAAAATTTCTTTTCCCTTGAAGAAATGCAAAATGCTTTTAATGAGTTGTATAGCGAATTTATTAAAGCTTCAAAAACTGTTAAGAGTATAAAAGAAAATGCTTCTTTAAAAGAAAAAGATTTTCAAAAACAACTCTCTTTTAAAGAAAAGGAATTGGAAAAACTGATTTTAGAATATGAGAAGTTGAAAGAGGAAAACAAATTTTTTGGCAAGAGAAGCGCCGACAAGCCCGAGAGTTCTAGAAATTGTACTTCTTGCATGCATCTCAAAAATGAAGTAGAATGGCTTAAGGGCACCTTAGATAAGTTTAACTCTTCTCATAAAAATTTGAATGAAGTGCTTGTTAATTTGAAGTCGACCAAGCATGGCATAGGTTTTAGAAACGAGCCTAAAGAGAAAGTTGAAGCCAACCCCCAACCACCTAAGGCTCAACCTAGGATAAATAAAACAAATGTTCATCCTAGATACAACAAACCTAGAAATGGTCTTCATCAATCACAACCTAGAAATAATCATGCTAGAAATAATGCACATTCTAGGCCAAACACTAGAAGGAATTTTGAACCTTTTAGAACACCTGGAAATGACTTCCATCCTAGAAACAACTATTCTAGAAATGATGCATATCCTAAAACAAATGGTAGGAGAAATGACTTTCATGATTTGCGCAATAGTTATATTGTCAAGAATAGAGTAAATGAATTTCGTCCGTCCAATTACTATCAACCTAGAAGGATGCATAATCCTAACGTGACTTGTCATTATTGTAGACGAATTGGACATATTGCTCCTGCTTGTTTTACACGACATAGACATAACACTCAATCACATCACTATGATTTGCCTAACCCCCAAGGACCCAAAATGGCATGGGTACCTAAAACTCATTAATCTGTTTTGTAGGTATGTTTGAAGGGATCAAGTGTACTATGGTACCTTGATAGTGGATGCCCCAAGCACATGACGGGAGACGAATCCAAATTCCTTCAACTAGAACACAAGGAAGGGGGAAGTGTTATTTTTGGTGATAACAACAAAGGAAAGATTATCGACATCGGATCGGTCGGTAAGGATGAAATTTCTTCCATTAAGCATATATTACTTGTGAATGGTTTAAAACATATTCTCTTGAGCATAAGTCAATTATGTGACAAGGGAAATCTTATTTTATTTGATTCGGATGAATGCTTAGTTTTTAGACGTAGTGATTTTAAAATTATCCTTCGTGGTTATAGAATGGATAACATTTATATGGTTGATCTTGCAAATTCCTCACCCGAATATGTGAATTGTTTAATGAGCAAAGAGGAT
Source organism: Nicotiana benthamiana (assembly GCA_034376525.1). Classification (NCBI taxonomy): domain Eukaryota; kingdom Viridiplantae; phylum Streptophyta; class Magnoliopsida; order Solanales; family Solanaceae; genus Nicotiana; species Nicotiana benthamiana. The sequence continues at coordinate 88,034,427 of CM067330.1, forward strand.
GATTCTTGGTTATGGCATCGTAGAGTAGCTCACATCAACATGCATCTTTTGAACAAATTGGTTTCACAAAATTTAGTTGTTGGTCTTCCAAATTTGAAATTTGAAAATGACTCTATTTGTGATTCTTGTCAAAAAGGGGAAGCAAACAAAAGCATCTTTTAAATCGAAAAATATTGTTTCAACTACTAGACCATTGCAATTGCTTCACATGGATTTGTTTGGACCATCTCGCATTGAAAGTCTTGGTAGAAATCGTTATGCTTTTGTTATTGTTGATGATTATTCCAGATTTACTTGGACTTTATTTCTTGCCCATAAAAGTGATGCTTTTCAAAATTTTAAATATTTTCTTAAACGTGTTCAAAACGAAAAGGAAACAACCGTCACTTCAATTAGAAGTGATCATGGGGGATAGTTTGATCACAATCTCTTTGCGGACTTTTGTGACGAACTCGGTATCAAGCATACCTTTTCCGCTCCACGAACACCACAACAAAATGGGGTGGTGGAAAGGAAAAATAGGTGTCTCGAAGAGATGGCTAGAACCATGCTCGAAGAGGCTAAGATTCCCAAACATTTTTGGGCGGATGCCGTGAGTACCGCATGCTACGTTTTAAATAGAGTAGTCATAAGGCCAATACTCATGAAAACCCCTTATGAACTCTACAAGGGAAGGAAACCAAATATCTCCCATTTTAGAGTATTCGGTTGTAAATGTTTTATTCATAACAATGGAAAAGATCAATTGGGAAAATTTGATGCCAAATCCGATGAGGGAATTTTTATTGGGTATTCTTCACGTAGCAAAGCATATAGGGTATTAAATAATAGAACCCAAACTGTGGAGGAATCCCCTCATATTGTGTTTTCCGAAAATAATGCTCGCTTGGCGAGAAAGGATTCTTGTTCTGATCTTGCAGGTATTCTAAATAGTTTAAAAGACAAAGTACAAGAGGAAACTCCTAAGGAAATTCAAGATGAAATCTTGGAACAATCAACGGAGGAAACGCCACAATTGGAGAAAGAAACGAAAATGCCTAACGAGTGGAGGACAATCAAAGATCACCCTCTCGAACAGGTAATTGGCGACGTCGGAGAAAAGGTAAGTACCCGAAACTCTCTTAAGGACACCTTAGGACACACTTCTTAAGAGATCACGTTCTCATTGCATTATTTCGTTACAAATTACTAACTTAAGCGTCGGAGACGTCTAATTATCTTTTGCAGGTATCGCCCTAAAGGCAGGGGGAATTATAAAGAAATGGCATAGAACAATCGATTGTTACAGCAAATAGTCGATTATTTTACTGTGCGGACAATCGATTAGCAAGTATCACTAATCGATTATTTATGTTTGATGCTTATTATGCATTTGTGTTTAATAATCGATTTTTTTAACTGTATAATCGATTACCGTCTCAGCCATTCAGTACTGCTTTCCTAAAACAATCGATTATCTCATAAATATAATCGATTATTTTCCGAGTCAGAAAATCATCGTGCTCACTGTATCACACCAATCGATTATCATAATTCAGCAATCGATTATTTTTTGTCAGTAATTCAAATATTTGTTACCGTTTGGGTCCTGCAATCGATTTTGTGTCAGTTCCGAGTTCAAATCAAAATCTGCTCAACAATCGATTATTTCGTTTCAACAATCGATTGTCTAACGGTCAGTGCAATTTATTTTTACCGTTTCTGACTGTTTTGGCTCATAAATTTCTGCAAATTTCCATCATAAATGAAATGCCATTCTTCCCATTATAAATAGGCATCACAAGTCTTCAATTTTATTCACTCAAGCATCAATCTTTGCTCCCAAACCTTCAAAAATCTTCCAAGTTTCTTACAAAGTTCATTACTAGTTTTTGAAAATGTCGGGCAGACACTCTAAACATTCCCGTTCAGGTAGACAAGGTGCATCTTCTTCTGCTCCTCCACCTCCAAATTTCCCTTATCAAGATGGGTCTATTTTACAATTCAATACTGAAATCGAGCTTACTAGATTTTTGACAAAATTCGAAAAGCGTGACATTCTTCCTCCTCACTTTTCAACAAGCAAGTATCTTGAATCATATGCCCCCGCTGCAAACATGCTTAAGGAATGTCAACTTCTTGACTTCTTATATCTTACCTATCCTTATATTAATCCTCCATTGATTCAAGCGTTTTACTCAAACCTTCATGAGGATAACGATGGTGAGCTTGTGTCAAATATTAATGGTGTTCAAATTCTTTTGTCCAATGAAAACTTGCATTCCATTGTCCATCTTCCTCGAAATGGCGAAAACATTACTCGCTACATTAGAGAGGCCGGCGCCTTATTTGATGAGAAAACGCTCCTAAACCAAATAGGACTTGGAGCTTATGATCCTAATCTATCTACTCGACATCCTACCATTACGGGAATGCTCCCCGATATCGTTTGATTTTCTATTTCATCACCCGAGTCCTCAAGCCTCGGAAGCATAATCATACCACTCTTTCCCAAGAGGACGCTAAGCTCATGCATGCCATTATAACCGGAGCTCACATCAATTGGTGTAAGTTCGTCAAATTCACATGCGTGATGCCATCGGAGATGATAGACCTCTTCCCTATGCCCTCCTCATTATGAATTTTCTTGAAGCTTCCGGGTTCAACACTTCCATCGGTCCTCTCAAAAAGAGCATCAAGAAGTGGGAAATTTCAGAATCCTCCTTTCCCCATGACGGTGATCATGCAGCTCCTGCTCCTCCTCCAACCCGTCAATCGCGTCAGCCTCAAGAATCTACTCTTCAATCCATTTCCGACCAAATTGCTTCATTGACCACCTCTGTCGGCCAATTGACACATGAGATCCATGGATATTTTGACCATGTTCATTATCCATATGCCGATCTTGTTCCCTATGAAGCAGTGCCGGATGATGAGGCGGGAAATGATGATGAATAATTTCTTTATCTGTTTTTCTATTTTATTGTTCTATGTTTTTATTGTTCCCGTTATGTAACCGTTTTTTTTAATAAATAAACAAGTTTTTTAATTATTCTATATTTTTTTGCTAATGGCAAAAGGGGGAAGATAACGGGTATGCACTCTCAAAACTTATCGGCATAAATTGAGGGGGAATTCATATATTGAGAGGGAACAAATTGCATATCTATATATTTGTTGCATATCTTTACTTGTCTTGAATCGTCATTATGAATTGCCTAATATGCATATCCCGCTTAAAGTTTGCCATTATCAAAAAGGGGGAAATTGATGGAAACACGTTCTCAAGGCATTATACTAAACGTGTGTTCATATTTGTAGGTTTTGATGAATGACAAACTATGAGCAAATTGACATATGACGAGGTCCAAGCACAAGCGCAAAATTGATATATAACGAGATTCAAGCACAAGAAAAAGATCGAGATTAAGTTTTATATGAGTCGGTATTTAATTGTGATCTTGATCCGACAACTTAAACTCAAGACTTGGCTTCTCTCGTAAAAATATTTTTAAAATCATGCATATTTAATTTAGAGCAAAATGATTTTAAATAATGCATATTTACTTTAGTCAAAATGATTTTTAAACATGCCTCTAAAATCTGGACTAAGATAATCGATTATGTACTTATGATAATCGATTATGTTTAAGTCAGCTGCTTGACAATCGATTGTGAACTTATGACAATCGATTGTGTTAAGGCAGTGAGCATCAGATTTTTCAAATATGCATGACAATCGATTGTGAACCTTATGACAATCGATTGTGATGAGGCAATGTCCATCAAAGTTTTTCAAAGCTCAAAATAATCGATTGTGAAGCTAATGACAATCGATTGTGATGAGGCAGTGTCCATCAGATTTTTCAAAGTCTCAAAATAATCGATTATGAACTTATGACAATCGATTGTGTTGAGGCAGTGTCTTCCAGACTTTTTCAAAGTTATTAAATAATCGATTGTGAACTTATAACAATCGATTGTCAAGAGGCAGTGTCTAAATTGATTTTTCAAGACTGATATATAATCGATTGTTAACTTAATATAAGCGATTGTATAACTGACCGTTGCCAAAATGTTTTCAAATACCGTCAGGTAATCGATTATTGATTTCCTATAATCGATTATTTTAATTAAAATCTGGAAAGGATTTTTTGAACGTTGCTGAGTAATCGATTATTGATTTCCTATAATTGATTGTTTTAAGTAAAATCTGGAAATGATTTTTTGAACGTTGCCAGTAATCGATTATTGATCTTAGATAATCGATTGTTATGCGTAAAGTCTGGAATTGATTTTTGGAAGAACTGGCAAACAATCAATTGTGGTAATTTGACAATCGATTGTCACAGAGTAAAATCAGCAACTCTTAATTGGCAATTAGGTAACGGTAATACAAAGTTTTTCAACTATAAATAGAGCTTCAATTCAGTCTTTTAACAACAACAACACACAACAACTGATCATACAATTGCTAAAACTTGCATACTTTATTGCTTATCATTTTATATTCATTACATAAGCTTTTGATAGCCAAATTCTTGTCGAAAGTTGTTGCGATCTTGAGCGTATTCTTTTTACTCATATCTACTCTTAAAGGAGTGTCTTGTTTGAGTGCTAAGTGTTTTTGTACACTTGAAGGGAAGTGTTAGTCCCTTGTGTTGTAAGAAGGAACTTGTGTTTCCTTGGTTGAAGTCTTGGAGTGTTGTATCTCCGAGCAAAGGTTGTTGAGGCTTGTGTCCTCAAGTTGTAACGGTTTGTTGAGCACCCGTAAGCTTAACAAGTTAGTGGAAATCTTGAGAAAGTCTCTCGGGGACTGGACTAGCCACGGGTTGTGGTGAACCAGGATACATCGGTGCGTTTGTTCTAATTTATTTACTTATCGCACTTATTTATTTCCTGCAATTTTAAAATTCCGCAAGTTTACGCTAATTTTTATTATAACGCTATTCACCCCCCCTCTAGCGTTAAGCGTATTATCTAACACCTAGGTCCGAAATTGGCTGAGGTTAGGGTTGATTTAGGCTACAATATTAATATAATTGGTCTATTATTTAAGTAGCTAGTTTTCTATTTTTACAATTATAAAAAATAGTAAATTAATTTATGAAAAATAACTAAAGGAACTAAAATTATTTATGATATATAATTGACACGTTAAAAATATAGGACTTGATTTTATGAATATAAATGCAATTAAATCTTTATAAGCGGCTAATATTGCAATTATGCACTTTAGCATTAAAAAATACTAAATAAATTTGTAAAATATGCAAAAAAAATTACATTAGCTATGTTTTAGCATAAATAAGAAAATCCAATAGATGATTTACCAAAAATAATAATTTTGAAAATGATTATTGGGTTTTCGTTGGTAAAAAGGAAAAACAAATTGATTTAAAATCCTTTAAAAATTATGGAAAAATAATAAAATACTTGAATATGCTTACATATGCATATATATGCCATTTGAAAGTTATTTGGCATGTCGAAAATAAATAAGGAAAAATTAGGTGTCAACAGCTTCCCCTCTTTACCCGGGAATGATGAAAGAGTTTTCGGATAAAGATATGATGGTCAATTTTGACCGAGCGAAACGGTTTGAAGAGGTTTAGGCCGCGCCCTGGCTTCCGAGATGCCTACATATCCCAGATACTACATGAATCAGGCCATATGTAGTTCAGGATCCGTAGGCGGAGTATGCCAACGGGTACTTTCCAAGAACGAATGCAATACCTAGGGCTGGATGAGTGGACGCCTTACGAGAATGTTTAGGTTTGATGTGGTTGCGGGCACTAGAGCGGAAATGCTCCTGCCGGGATGGCTGTCGCTTGCCGGTTTACCTGCAAATAAGCAATACAAGCATATATTATGCGTAATTCTAAACATGATACAAATTCCCGTTGGACTATAAATGTTGTCTTTGAACGGTTAAGATGACATCTTTAGACCATGATGTCCTGGGCCATGAAGTGTATAATAAAGGATTTGCAGGTCATGAAATGATGTTCTCGGACCATGAGTATGGTGCCTCTAAACCATGACGCCTTTGAATAATGATATGCAAGAGATTGGAAGAAATCCTCGGGCCATAATATGGTGTTCTCGGCACATGAAGATGGCGCCTCCGCACAATGATGCCTTTGGATAGGTTGGCAATAATTCAGCCCATGAAGGATTAAATAACATGTGGAAAACTTTCAGTCGTGCAATGTGGCAATCTTTCAGCCATGCGATGTGGCAATATTTCAGCCATGCGATGTGGCAATCTTTCAGCCGTGCGATGTGGCGATATTTTAGCCATGCAATATGGCGATCTTTAAGCCGTCCAATGTGGTGATCTTTCAGCCATGCAATATGGAGATCTTTCAGACGTGCAATATAGCGATCTTTCAGCAGTGCACTGTGGAAATCTTTCAGCCGTGCAATATGACGATCTTTCAGCCATGCAATGTGGCGATCTTTCAGCTGTGAAATGTGGCGATCTTTCAGCCATGCAATGTTGATGGAGATAGTGTTTAGTTTCGGAAGGCAGAATAGTAGCCTTATGCAAGTTGGAAGGCAGAACAGTAGCTTATGCAGATGCAGATTGAGGTAGAGCTTAACCTCGGAAGGTAGAGCAGTAGCCTGATGCAAGTTGGAAGGCACAACGGTAGCCTTATGCGGATGCAGATGGAGGTAGAGCTTAACCTTTGAAGGCAGAATGGTAGCCTTATGTAGATGCAGATAGAGGTAGGGCTTAACCTCAAAAGGCAGAATATTAGCATTATGCAAGTTGGAAGGCAGAATGGTAGCTTTATGCAGATGGAGGTAGAGCTTAACCTCGAAAAGCAGAATAGTAGCCATATGCAAGTTGGAAGGCAAAATGATAATCTTATGCAGATGTAGATGGAGGTAGAGCTTAACCTCGGAAGGAAGAATGGTAGCCTTATGTATATGAATATGGAGGTAGAGCTTAACCTCAAAAGGCAGAATAGTAGCCTTATGAAAGAGATAAAATAGCAAATGGCAGTAGAGTTTTCTTAGCTGATAGCAGATTGTGGCGTGGTGATTACTAGTAGCATTTTGACATATGGAACATTAAGGGTGCGTGCAGATAGCAAATGTTGGCAAGTGCAATGGTTCGTAGAGTCATATTCTTGAACAATGTTTGTTCTATAGGTGTACAGTATATTCAATGATTTCGTAATCCTAGCACCTGTATCCAAAGAAAAACCGTGAGTTTTGTAAAGGGGAAGATTAGTTTGTATCCTCGCTGGCTTTGCTATCGCGTTCAACTCCCAAAGCTATCTGAACCATCGGAACTCACACCTGAGTTCTCTAACACATAAGTCAACATCCGGCTGACTTTTTCAACTTAAGCTTCCTTAAAAGACACTAAGTGTCTCAAACCTTACTAAAACCTCTCCTAACCCGAGCCAACCAACCCGATCATACATAATACAGATAAACAAAGCAATAAGCAGCACAACTAGGGAAAATAAAGTGGTAACTAATGAGACGACTAGCCTAGTTGTCACAACTTTGTTCCTCTTCCATTGACTCATTCATATGCTCGATTGGACCAGTTCCTATGTCACCAACCAAACACAATATTGAAAAGTGTTTAGAATGAGGTCCAATACGCTCCAACTCCAAAATTGCATTTTTTTTGACATCCTCAATTTTGCACTTTTCGTCAACCTTGGCATTATTAACAATGTTTTGGTAGAATAATTTGGAATTCCTCTTTCTTCTCATAAGTTGGCCAGTGTCTACGACAATTGGTTGTAGGGCATCAGACGTCTCAACCTTTTTATTCAATTGAGCATGCAAGTCATGGATATCTAAGCCAAATTGGTCTATCTCTTGCCTGAGCTCGGTTCTTTTGTCTATCAGCTGTTCTATCATATTTGAAAGACCATCACGAAGATACTCATGAGATTTTATATGTTGGTCTTGAAAATCTATTAAGCTTGTTCCTCTAGCCAAGATTGGCTCACTATATTTGTTTCGTCAAAATTATCTTCTTGTGGGAACTCGCTTTCTTTAGCCACTTCTTCCGCTTCGGCCTTCATTCTCATTATTGAAGCACTGATTCTTTGTATAGCCTTTTGATTTTCATCTTGTTGCTCGGTTACTTGCTTCATCATGTCCATAAGAAGAGCAATGCCTTCCGTATCCTCCACTTCATTGTTCCTATCAAACTCATAAACATTATTAGAAATATTATAATAAGAGCTCTATGAAGGATAATAAGAATTAGCACACCTATCCCAATGGCCACTTTTACCACCACACACATTACAAATATTCCACTCATAAGATTGAGATTCACAATTTTGCCACAAGTGTGGTCCTCCATAATATGGACATGGATCACCAAAATAAGAATAACCAATATTCGACCAATTATCATTCCAAGATGCCATATCAATAAAGATAGTAGATATTAATCGAAGATAAAATTAAAAAAATTGAATAGACAAAAAGTAAAAATCTAATCAAGTAGACAAGTTAATTTCTAAGTCCCCGGCAACGGCGCCAAAAAATTGTTGCTCCCGAACGCACACGCAAGTGTGCGTGATCGACAAGTAATATAGGATTGTAAGTCCAGATATCGTACCCACGGGGACTTGAGATTAACTATCAACTAAATTAGACCAAACAATTAATCTATTCAAGAAAACCCTAACGTAATAATATTTAACTAAAATTAATCTAGAGTAACAAATTAAGAGATTAAAGAAACAAGTTGGCTAATTATAGAGACGAATTCAATGTGAGTGAATATTCTAGAGCTATTGGTTAGCTAACAATCCCGTTGATTCTCCACTTAGATCGTCTAATTAATTTATCTGGTTTATTGGTTGAGAGGGTTAATATTGCTCGTAGCCTTCTCTCGAAGTACAACTCGCCTATTCAAGCTAACTTAACACATATATTCCTATGGAATTAGAATTAACAATGCATTAATAGTTCCCGTATAGTAACCAAGCAAGGAGATTAGGTATATTTCTATCTTAACCGCAAATTTGCCCCCCCCCCCCCAAGAGTTAAGATATTGCTCTACTCAATTTTATATGCAATCTAGAATTCCCTCTCCTGAGTTCAATCCTAGATTCGAGATTCATAGATAGAATACAATTGGTGATAAAGCAATAAAATAATTAAGCACAAGATTGAATAAATAAACCAATATGATAAAATAATGAAAACAATTCAAGCTTCAAAGTACAACATTCGTGTAGCACCCAAAACTCTAGAAATAATAAACTATGAGATTAAAAGAAGAGAAGAGAAGAAAAAATAGTTAGAAGTCTCCTCCAAGCGTGGGGTGTATTCCCCCACGTGACTTCTCCTTCAATATATCTTAAATATCTTCCAAAATATGATTAGAACTCCTCTTATACGAGTTGGAGAGGTCTTGGCCGAAACAACCTTGTCCTGAACGAAGAAGGAAAAATCCTGCAACACAATGTCCAGGCTAGCGTCAAGCGTCGGTCCTGGTGCTGAAAGTAGTGAATTTTCACGTTCCTTTGTTGCGTTCTCCTCATCAAGTGCATTCTAAATGTAATTGTATCAAATATCCTTTTTCTTGTCTTCAAACTGGGGGGACAAAACTCAAAGGGTGTCCCTCCCCCCTTTTTATTCAATTAATTCTCTCTCTTTTTCTTCCGTGTTTTATTCAATTTTGCTCCAAATCTCTTCACCTTCACACCGCTTTATTCCTACACAGATAAAACATAATATTAAGCACAAAACAATATAAATAATACTCAAATTATGATTAAAAGTACAACAATATGAGATAACAATGGGTAAATATATGCATTATTGGCCGAACATCACATTCACCAAGCGACAACTTGGGCGGATGATCACAATCAGTACAAATCATATATAAGGATTGAGGATGATAAGCTCTGTTTCCCAGCATTGGTTAAAGGTCGGGAGAAGAATAAGGAGAAATCAAAAGATGATTTCGACACAGATCGATGGTTTTCGAGGAGCCGATTTTTGCAATATGAAAGGGCCAAGGGACGAACCAGAGGTTTCCGATCGGCGGATAGGTTTGTTACCAATAGAAGAATTGATCGACGTTGGAACAACAAGTTGTTATAGCACAAGGAAACGTTGATTCTCAAGATTCATCCTACTCCAAAGTTTCAGAATATAACTTCAACGTTAGTGCACTAGGGTTGGTGTCGGCTTTTAGGAACATTAAAGAAGATCGGTTCCCAAAGCCGATGAGATATGATCCTAGCAAGATGTATCCAAACTTGTAATGATGAATACCACAAGAAGAAAAATCGGTGGACTGATGATCAACATGATTTTAGGGGAGAAGGAGATTAGTGGGTTAATTTCTCGGTGACAAAAAATTGAATGTATCAGAACCTACAACAAGAAACTCTGGGAAATCGCAGAAGACAACCTATGCATTCGCGGCACAAACCTCGCGAAAGCGATACATACCAAAGACAGAAATACTCAAATGCGACAGGCCGCGAACGCGATGAAGAAAGGTCCTCCAGCCCAGCTCCTAGCTCAACTCTACGCGGACGCAATCACCTATATGCTAACGTGAAGCAGTCTTGCCCCAGCACTACGCGAATGCGGGATATGCATCGCGACTGCGAAGAACAAATTTTTTGCTGCCTTCAAAATATATTACACATTTGTGATGTTGGCCCCGTGAACGCAATGAAGGCCTGTGACATGAGAAACCAACATAATACAATAGTGAAAAATGAAGGAAAAATGATTCGAAATTAATCCGAGACGCGCTCGAGCCCTCGGGACCTTGTCTAAACATATCAACAAGTCCCATAACATAACACAGACCAATACGAGGCCTCAAAACACACATAAAAATATCAAAACGGCGAATCACACCTCGATTCAAAATCAACGGACATAAAAATTCAACCTCCACAACCAATGCCTAGACCTATCAAATCATGTTCGATTGACCTCAAATTTTGCACACAAGTCACATTTGACATTACGGACCTATTCCAATTTTTGGAATTAAAATCCGACCCCGATATCAAAAATTTTACTCCCAATCAAACTCTCCAAAATTCCAACTTTTTGCCATTTCAAGCAAAATTCTACTACAGACCTCCATATCACCATCCGGGCACGCTCCTAAGTCTAAAATCACCCAACAAAACTAACAGAACCATCAGAAATCCAATTTGAGGTCAAATACTAAAAAGTCAAACTTGGTCAAACCTTTGAAATTTAAAGCTTCTAGCTGAGAATCATTCTTTTAAATCAATTTCGAATAACCTGAAAACCAAAACTGACGATTCACATAAGTCATAATACATCATACGGAGCTACTCTTGCTCTCAAACAATCGAGCGAAGTGCAAAGCCCAAAACAATCGGTCAGATCGTTACATCAACTAGGCATGTTGCATAGAGTTCAAATAAGCAGTTAAAGGACGTAGACATGCAATATTAGACTAAAGAAGATAACTACACATGCTAGTATAACTCAATTAAGATGAAAACATGTTACTACTCAGAAAAACTAGATTTTACATCAATTAGTCTGTGTACGCACTCGTCACCTCGCGTACACGATGCTCACATAACATAATAGTACCAAATCCTAAGGGGATTCCCCCTCCCCCACAAGGTTAGGCAAGCCACTTAACTCGAACCAAGCTTAATCAATCGGTAACAATGCCTTTTCCAAGATCTTTCGACTTCGAATGGCCCAAATCTAGCCAAAAGCAACTACATACCATAAATATAACTATAAAAACTAATATAATTAATAAAATAAGGTTTAAGCAAGATATTAGAAAATCATTCCAAAAAGTCAACCCGGATGCATGTCTCGGAATCGGGAAAAAGTTATAAAATATGAATACTAATCCACTCACGAGTACACTCGTACCAAAATTATCCAAGTCCAGTATCAAAATCCGAATCAAAACTCAAAAACTTAGTTGAAGAACTTCTCCCATTTCCCCCCAAATTTCTCAACCAAATTCCTTAATCAAATGATGAAATCAACTATAGATTAGTGGAATATAACCATAAAGGAGGTAAGAATCGCTACCCAAAAGCTTTCTCTGAAAATCCTTCAAATAAATTCCCAAATCCAGCTCACAAAGCCCCAAAATGAAAATGAGATCAAACCCTTGAAATCCCTCTTTTCAGCCCAGCGATCCTCGCACCTGCGGGCCTTTAGTCACACTTGTGATGCCACACTTACGGAAATTCCATCACAGGTGCAGAAATGACTTAAGAGGGTTGGGTCTACTTCTGCGATAAAGGGCCGCACCTGCGAGTGCGTGCCTCCAGACTTCTGTCTGCTTCTGCGGTCTTCTCCGAGCCTGCAGGTCGTTAAGCGCGTTTGCAAGCATCGCAGATGTGGCATTTCCCTTACATCTGTGACTCCTAACCACTCATTCAAAATTTTCTTCAGCGCTTGACCGTATGCACGTGCATGCCCACACATGTGGTTATGCCGCCGCAGGTGCGAAAACATCAAAAATTGAAAAACTTCAGTAGTCCGCCCAAGTCCAAAATGAATTCGAAAATGATCTGAAATATACCCGAGGATCTTGCGACCACAATGAAACATACCAAAAAGTTCTAAAATATCATGTGAACTTAGTTGAGCCTCCAAATCACATCAAACAATGTTAAAAACCCAAATCATCCTCTAATCCAAACTTATTGAACTTTGACACTTCAAACTTCTACAACCGATGCTGAAACCTATCAAATCACGTCTGATTGACCCCAAATTTTGCAAACGAGTCATATTCAACATTACGGACCTACTCCAACTTCTAGAATCAGAATCGAACCCTGATATAAAAATGGTCCACTTCGGTTAAATTTTCCAAAAATTTTACTTTCGCCATTTTATGCCTAAATCAACTATAGACCTCCAATTTACATTCTGAACACGCCCCTAAGTCCAAAATCACCCAACACAGCTATCAGAACCGACTAAACTCCATTCTAGAGTCGTCTTCACACAGTTCTAACTACGGTCAAAATCTTATGACTTAAGCTTCCATAAGTGTCCCAAATCACTTGGGAACAACAAACAAAACCTCCTGCTGAGTCACATTAGCATAAAAAGATACCGAAAAATTAATAAATAGGGGATCGGGGCTAATACTCTCAAAACGACAAGCCAGGTTGTTACATCTGGACAATCTTATCGAACGAGGTTGAATAACCTTCACAACTGTGTTCGAAGTTTAGCTTGTTCTGGAATGATTCATCGGCAAAAAAACTATGTGTATGAGATTATCCATTGGTATGTTACTATTCCAAGAAGACTTTAAACTCTCGCTTCTGCATAAGTTCATTCATTGTAAGCTTCCTACTTCCGCTAGCACCAGACATTATTTTTTTAAAAAAGATAAAAGGCTATTGATGAATATAAATTTAAAGAAAATATGATAGAAGTATATGGATGATTACGAAATATTCAAGTAAAGAGATTGTTAATATAGCCAAAGTGTGCACCTAATTAATTTAATATATATTAATGAAAAGGTAACTTTTCAGGTCTGTTTACTATTTTACATTCAGAGAAATTGAATGTAACAAGATAAGTAGGTGTAAAAGATAACAAGCAGGTGGTAAATGCAAAAAGAAATGTAACTTCAGCTTAATAAGTCCACAATTTTTCTGTAGTAAAAACTAACTTCAACCTGAAACGTTTTCACATAATCGAATCGAAAATAATTCATTTACTATTTGTAAATGCAAAAGTAACTATTTAAGTCATTTACTATATGGCCAGACAAATTTAAATGAAGATGAAGTAGGTGGTAAAAGATAAAAAGCACCTAACAAATACAAAAAAGATAAGTTTTAAATTGAAAAATACCAAAACATGCTGAAGTTTTATACTGTAATCTATAGTTTAGCAATGAGTTTTCCCTAAAAACTTTAGAAAAAAATGTTGAAGTTATTTAGTTCATTTTCTAAACTTCAGACTGAACATGCTGAAGTTGTATCCTATAGTACGTAATTTTCTATTGAGTTTTTGGCTAACTTCAAACTCATCCATGCTAAAGTTTATTTGTTCATTTCCTAACACTTCATAGTGAACATGCTGAAGGTAAAACTTCATGCTAATATAGCATTGTTAGTCCAAGTAAATGTTAGTTCTGAAGATTGACAAAGGAACTCGGGATGAACCAGGTCCATCACTTAGGTGTACAAAAACAGGCAGATTCGAGCATGTGGGTTGCACGTGAAGGAGATAAGCTTAACTTGGTGTATTTAATATCTCCTTATCGAAAAGGTTGCATAATTGATAAGGAGAAGGAGTCCTTAATCAAAGAGAACACTATCCAATAAAGGGAATGTGTTAGAAGTTAAAATCAACTAGAACTCTTCCACCAAGGAAGAGTTGCGTCAGAACTCTAATTATTTCCTCATCTACTAACTCTATAAATTGCAGGATGTTCTCACATTAAAGGTGTTGCAAAAAAATGCAGAAGCTAAACATGAATCGAGAGCAAAATAGTAAGGCTTTTTGCAAGTAGTTTGCATGTGATTCAAGTGTGCAAACCTGAAGCTCATGAACCAGATTGAAGAACCAGCTCTATAAAGAATTTTATGTGTCTTTCTTTATTTCTACTTCAGTTATAGTAGGTGTTTTCATATTATTCCTTTTAGCTTTCATAAAAGCAATTATATTAGGTACTTAGAGTGTACACGTTAGAGTTAACTTGAAGTTGTTGCAACAGTTAGAGGCAAGTTGCCACAACGGGATTAGAGGTAATCCTTAGATTTACAAAGAGTTTTGTAAATGCTATTTTGGCTCAGTAATTTAGTGAAGTATTAGGGAAAATCCTACTGAGTAGTAGGTCGTGGTTTTTCACCTTTTGAGCTGGGTATTTTCCACGTAAAAATCTCTGTGTTCTTTATTTTATGTACTTTTAATTCCGCATACAATAGTAGTTAGAAAACCTAGAAGAATCTAGTTCTTCTAGATCGAATATTATGTACCACACAAATCCCCCCTCCCTTGTGTGGTGTTGACAATTAAAACATCAATTGGTATCAGAACGGGTTATCCTTGAAGAGGCTAACACCTTACGAAAAGATCAACATGAATGCACCACCTGGGAACTGGGAAGGGCAATCCACTGCTAGGCCTTCACTCTTTAATGGATAGTACTATTATTGGTGGAAAAATGGGATGAGAGATCATATCATTGGAGAGGACTATGAACTTTGGGACATAGTCATTGATGGTCCCTTGGCAACTACAAAGAAGAATGAGGAAGGAGCGGATGTACCAAAGACAAGAGCTAAATGCACTGCTGAAGACCTGAAGAAGTATGAGAAAAATGCTAAGGCCAAGAAATGGCTTGTATGTGGACTAGGCCCAGATGAGTACAGTAGGATCCAATGTTGTACCACTGCTAAGGAAATCTGGGACACTTTCCAAGTGGCTCATGAAGGAACACCTGAAGTGAAGAGGTCCAGAGGAACACTACGGTATTCTCAATATGAGAATTTTACTATGAAGGAAAGAGAATTATCCAGGAGATGTATACTACGTTCACTATATTGACAAATGAACTTAAGCCTCTTGGAAGGATTATTCTTGAAAAAGACAAGGTTGAGAAAATCTTGACAAGGGTTCTACTAGTCTCATAGGAAAGCAAAATCACTGTTATTTAGGAATATAAGAATATTTCTATCCTCAAGCTAGATGAACTAATTGGAAATCTTATTGCCTATGAACTGAGAAGGCAAACCATAAATATGGACACACCAAAGAAGGAAATAAGCCTGGATCTTAGAATTGTTGAAGGTTCAGATCTGACAGATGATGAAATGGCTATGATAACAAGGGATTTCAGAAAGTACCTGATGAGAGGAAAGGGTTCTTTAAGAGGTACAACCTTCAACAAAACAAAGGCTCTTAAGAAACATGCCAATGAGGGTTGCTACAAGTGTGGTAAGATTGATCACATGGTCAAGAACTGCCCTCAATGGGAAATTGAGTGGAAGAAAGAAAGGCTGAACGCAGAAATAGGAAGAAGGAAACAGGTTCAACCAAAAAGGAATAAAGGATCAACAAAAGCTATGGTTGTTTCCTGGGGAGAAACATCAGATGAGGACTCAGAGAATGAAGCTGAAGATGAGCAAGCCCTTATGGCCATCAGAGAATCAGATGATGAACAAGCGGTAAGTATTCTTCATCTCAAAGACAAGATTTAATTTCTGTCTAAGGAAAGGCTGGCTGAGCTATTATTATACTTCATTGATAAGTCTGAGATAATTAACAATAAGAAGGAAGATTTGTATAGGAAAAGTGTGATACTAAAAGCAAAATGCAAAAGTCAAGAGTCTAGGGCTAAGGAGAGTGATAGCAAAAATATTGAGTTGAAGAACCAGGTTCTTGAACTTAACACCAGTGTCCTAGAACTTGGATCTGAAACATAAAACTGAAACTAGGAACAGGAAAGAAGAAAGTTGATCACACATATCTCACTTTAGAAGAAAACTTAGAAAAAATGAAGGATGAGTTGTATAAGAAGGATGAATTGATTAAAGTCCTAAAAGAAGATCTAGAAAAGGTGAAACATGAACTTGACATAACTTGCAATGGAATAAGGCTTCTGATGCACTTTCTTGGTTTCAAGAGCATCACAATAGCAACAAAAGAGGACTTGGCCATGGGACTCAAGCCTCAAAGTGGGACCCTAAAAGTAAGTACCTCACACTTCCTGAAAATAAAATCTGCACACATTGTGGCAAGACTGGCCATTACGAAGTGAATGTAATGCTAAAGAAAAGGCCAGTCGAAAGAACAAAGCCTTTATTCAAGAGAAAAGTAAGTTGCTTGGGTGGGCAAGAAGGAATCTGATTCATCTTTTTGCCTATAGTAAAGGACCCAAGCTAGTTTTTGTTCCTAAGACTAACCCTTGATTTCTTTTTGCAGGTCCAAGTGAAAGGAAGTAGCCAAATATGGCATATGAATAGTGGCTACTCAAGACATATGACTAGGAGCAAGGACCAGTTCCTTTCACGTGAGAACTTAAAGGGAGGCAATGTCTCCTTTGGGAATGGGAAGAAAGATGAGGTTATTGTGGTTGGAAAGGTGGGTAAGACAGATGCTTAATAGATGGCTTGAAATATAGCCAGATCAGTGTGTCACAACTGTGTGGCAGAGCTAACTTTGTAGCATTCACCTCTACTAAATGCTTTGTGATTAATCTTACCACTAACAAGATTGTTTTGCAAGAAAAGAGAGTTAACAATATTTACATTGTAGATTTGTCCATCTCTCAGAAAATGAACTAACTTGTCTAAGTGTACTGTATAATGATCCCCTCCTGTGGCACAAAAGACTTGGTTATGCAAGTCTAAATCAGCTAAACAAATTAGTCCCTAAGGACTTGTGATTGGGTTACCAAATATCAAATTCAAGGAAGATACAGTTTGTGAGGCATGTGCAAGGGGGAAGCAACTAAGATCATACTTCAAAAGCAAGAAAATGGTAAGTACAACCAAGTCATTGGAACTGGTCCATATTGATCTATATGGTCCAATGAGAACCATGAGCAGATGTGGAAAGAAATATGTAATGGTACTTGTTGATGATTATTCGAGATTTACCTAGGTTCTATTTCTAACTTCCAAAGACGAAACATATGACATGTTTACTGCATTTGTTAGAAAAACTTAGAAACAATTAGGAAATCAGCTTGCATCCATTAGGTCTGACCATGGAACTGAAATGAAAATCCCAAGTTTGCTGAATTCTGTGATGAAAATGGCATAGATCATAATTTCTTTCCCCTTAGGACTCCTAAAAAGAATAGAGTAGTTGAAAGGAAGAATAGGACTCTTGAGGACATGGCTAGAACCATGCAGCTTTTTAGTAAATTGCCCTACAACTTATGGGCAGAGGTTGTAAACACTGCATGTTACATAATCAGTAGATGCATGACTAGACCTCTAGTAGAGAAGACTCCCTATGAGTTACTTAAAGGGAGAAAACCAAACATGTCCCATCTTAGGGCATTTGGTTGCAAGTGCTATGTGCACAATAATGGTAAGGACTCCCTAGGTAAGTTTGATCCCAGAAGTGATGAGGGAGTATTCTTGGGATATTCTTTACATAGAAAAGCATATAAAGGTTTAATAAAAGAACTATATGTCTAGAAGAAAGTGTACATGTAGTATTTGATGAAACTAACATTCTTTTTTAGAGACAGGAACATGAAGATGAAGACATTGGATTGGTAAAGGATTTGACTAAAGCCTCAGCTCATGTCAAAGTGGAACCAATAGAAGGAACAAGTGTCGGAATAGGTGATAGAACAGGTTCTTCATCCTGGGAAACCTGACAGGGGGAATTAATCAAAGCGGAATTGAAATAAATCCCTTGAAGGAACCTATTCATGACCCTGTTCCTCTGCAATAGAACATGGGAGAAACATCTAGCAGAAATCAGTTGGTCGTGAAACCTCACAAGTATCAAAGTTCTCATACCATTGAGAACACTATCACAAATCCAATATTTGGAGTTAAAACTAGATCACAATTAAAGAATCTGTGTGCTTTTGATGCCTTTGTGTCTATTATTGAACCTAAAACTGTTGTTGAAGGCTTTGCATGATGCAGATTGGGTGATTGTTATGCAAGATGAACTCAATCAGTTTGAAAGAAGTTAAGTTTGGCATCTAGTTCCAAGACCCACGGACAGATACTTCATTGGTACAAAATGGGTCTTCAAAAACAAATTTGATGAAGATGGAACAGTTACAAAAAAGCATCAAATAGATGTCAAAAGTGCGTTCCTAAATGGCTACCTGAAAGAGGAAGTGTTTGTGAAACAACCACCGGCATTTGAGAGCAAGGAATGTCCTGAGCATGTGTACAAGTTAGACAAGGCCCTCTATGGACTCAAGCATGGTCCAAGAGCATGGTATGAATGATTGTCAAATTTTCTGCTGGAGCATGGTTACAAGAGAGGTAAAATTGATAGTACCTTATTCTCAAAGGAAAAAGGTAAGGATCTCCTTGTTATACAAATATATGTTGATGACATAATCTTTGGGGCCACCACTGATAAGTTAAGTAAGGACTTTCCAAAATTAATGGGGACTGAGTTTGAAAAGAGCATGATGGGTGAGCTTAACTTATTCTTAGGTTTACAAATCAAACAAATTCCAAATGGAACCATGATCCACCAGTAGAAGTATGCAAATGAACTAATCAAAAAGTTTAAAATGGAAGAATCAAAGGAAATAGACACACCCATTGCAATTGCTACTAAATTAGGTGTTGATGAACCTGGTTCATTTGTTGATCAGAAGTTGTACACGGAAATGATTGGTTCTCTAATATATCTCACTACTAGCAGACCTGACATTGTGTGCAGTGTAGGTCTTTGTGCTCGATTTCAGGCAAATCCAAAGGAGTCCCACTTAACTAATGTATAGAGAATAATTGAGATACTTGAAAGTCCAATAACATTTGAATTTGGTATCTAAAAGGTAGTATTTTTAACCTAGTGGGATATGATGATGTTGATTATGCAGGTTTTCTAGTGGATAGGAAGAGCACCTCAAATATGGCACACTTTCTTGGTTTATGTCTTGTGTCATCGGCTACTAAAAAGCAAAATTTAGTAGCCTTATCTACTGCTGAAACTGAGTATGTTGTTGCTGCTTCATGATTGTGCTCAATTGTTGTGGATCAAGCGACAGTTGATTGATTTTAGTATTGAAGTTGGTTGCATCCCTATTTTCTATGATAACACCAGTGTTATTAGTATGACTAAGAATCCAATTCATCATAAGAGAACTAAGTACATAGATGTTAGGCACTATTTTTTTGGGACAACTATGAGAAAGATTTGATCACTGTGGAGTTTTGTGCTACTGACAGAAAAATTGCTAACATATTCACAAAATCCTTAAGTAGAGATCACTTTGAGAGAACATGTTGGAATTAGGGATGATTAAGACCACCTAAAAGGACCAGTTCAAGGTAAAACGAAAAAAATATGAAAGAAAAAATTTGGTTAGTAAGTCTGTAAATTGTGTATAATTAGATTAAATCTTGCTCAATATCATACTTTTCATAAGATACTCTTGTGCCATGTGTTAAAATGACTCATTAATTTCTAATGATATTTTCTCTATTTTGAAAAATTTAGACTCAAACAAAAGAATCATCATTGAAGAACCCGGTCATCAAGGTAACACGGTATGTTTTCTACACTGCATAATTTGAAATAACTATATTTGGATCATAAGCAGAGACCTACCAAATACACTTCCTTTTGGACTTATCTGTTACAAGTGAACCAGTCTCGTTCAAAAGAGTCCCAACCGAATGGAAGTACTTAGATTCTGGAGGGATACACTCCAACGTCTCTTCAAAACTGAATTTCAATTTGATTAAACTTCTAAGAGTCTGAAAAGCTGTAGTTACCCCATCAATTATTCCCATGTAGATTGATCAACTTTAGTGTATTCCTTGCCTCATCTCTCTCAAGCTGTCAAAAAACTCTCATTCTTCTTTTATCTTCCAGACACAAAAACTCCAAGTCAAAAACCAAGCACCTAGTTCTTCTCAGCCTTAAGCCTCCTAGCCTAGTGTAGATCATCCAGTGACCCAGTTCAGGACGTTTTGTTTCTTTTGCTCATGTTTTCAGTTTTATTTCTTCCTATGCTTTGTGGTAGAATCTTATCAATCATCAAGGAAATCACTATTTTTGCTCTAACTGTTTGTTCATATTTCTTTGATGGTTAAAATTCTTAGCTTGATCTATGATGATTAATCCATGATTGCATTTGAAGTAGCCCCAGTGTCCATGAGCAAGTTTTAAAATCAGATGATCTCATATTATTTAGGCAGCTTTTTGATGATGCCAAAAGAGAAAAAAAGGTTGTGCATTAAACAAGTGATGTTTATAACCTAACATACCTGGTTCTTGATGATTAGTGATAAAAAGGAAAAATATTTCTAAAATTGTGTTGATGTTGAGCTGAGTTGAAATAGAGCTTAAGCTTATGAAAAGCACCAAGTTTGTCATCATCAAAAATGGGAAATTTATTGGCCCAAGTAAAGGTTAGTTTTGAAGACTGACAAAGAAACTCAAGATGAACCAGGTCCATCACTTATGTGTAAAAAAATGGGCAGATTCGAGCATGTGGGTTGCATGTGAAGGAGATAAATTTAACTTGGTGTATTTAATATATCCTGATCGAAACGGTTGCATCATCGATAGGGAGAAGGAGTCCTTAATCAAAGAGAACACTATCCAATATAGGGAAGGAGTTAGAAGTTGAAATCAACTAGAACACTTCCACCAAGGAATAATTGTTGAAACACGTTCTCAAGTCGCTAAACTAAACGTGTGTTCATATTTGTAGGTTTTGATAAATGACAAACCGACGTGAACGGAACATTGACATATGCCGAAGTCCAAGCACAAGAGAAACAAAGATCAAGATTTAGTAAAGAAACAAAGTTATACAAGATTCGTTCTATAATTGTGATCTTGATCCGACAATTGATTCAAGACTTGGCTTCTCTCGTAAAATCATTTTTATCAAACCATGCATCTTTAATTTAATGCAAAATGATTTTCAAATGTTTCATTTTAACCAAAATGAATTCTAAACATGTCTTTCAAATCTGGACAAACAAAATCGATTATGTACTTTATGATAATCGATTATGTTAAAGCAATGTACACTAGATTTTACAAAGCTGTAAGATAATCGATTATGTACCTTATGATAATCGATTATGTTAAGGCATTGTACACCAGATTTTACAAAGCTGTAAGATAATCGATTATGTACCTTATGATAATCGATTATGTTAAGGCAGTGTACACCAGATTTTACAAAACTGCAAGATAATCGATTATGTATCTTATGATAATCGATTATGTTAAGGCAGTGATCACCAGATTTTTCAAAGCTACAAGATAATCGATTATGTGCCTTAGACTAATTGATTATGTTGAGAAAGTGAGCATCAGATTTTACAAAGTAGCAAAATAATCGATTATGGCTTTTCTGGTAATCGATTATATTAAAGACCGTTCCCAAAGTATTTTCAAACACTAAAAGATAATCGATTATGTACAATCAGACAATCGATTATGTTAAGCATAAAATCGGGGATTGATTTTTGAACGTTGTCAGGTAATCGATTATACGATTTAGATAATCGATTATTCTGCTTAAATTCTGGGATTGATTTTTGAACGTTGGCAGATAATCGATTATGTAGAATCAGATAATCGATTATCCTAGCACAAAATCAGCAATTTGTGATTGGCAATTAAGCAACGGTCTTGGGTGTTTTGAGCACTATAAATACAACTCAAATTCACTCTTCTAAGTACAACAATTGATTACATTCTTGCTAAAGCTTACATACTCTCTTTGCAATAATTTTATATTCATTTCATAAGTTTTTGAGAGCCAAACTCTTGACGAAGTTGTTGTGTTCTTGAACGTATTGTTTTTACTCATATCTACTATATAAAGAGAGTCTTGTCTTGAGTGCTAAGTGTTTGTATACACTTGAAGGGATAGTCTAATCCCTTGTTGTAAGAAGGAAAAGTTGTTCCTTGGATTGAAGTCTTGAGGTGCGGTATCCTCGAGCAGGTTGAAGTCTTGTAGAGTGTATATCTACGAGCAAGTGTAACGGTTTGTTAGGCACCCGTAAGCTTAACGAAGTTAGTGTAAAACTCGAGAGAGTCTCTCGGGGACTGGACTAACCACACGTTGTGGTGAACCAGGATAAAATCCAGTGTGTTCTCTCCTTATCATTTTAATTACTGCACTTACGTTATTCCTGCAATTTTAATTCCGCAAATTTACATTGTTTTTTATTATAACGCTATTCAACCCCCCCCCCCTCTAGCGTTAAGCGTATATTCTAACAATTGATATCAGAGCCTAACTCTCTGAAAGACTTAACAGTTTGAGAGAAACAATCCATGGCTTCTACTTGTAACATTAATGCAGGACTAGGTGAAGGACAATGCTTCACAAGGCCACCACTCTTTGATGGCACAAATTATACTTACTGGAAGGAGAGGATGAGGATTTTTATTCAATCAAACAACTTCCAATTGTGGAAAATCATAAAGAATGGAGAACAACTTCCAACTAAAAAGGTTGGAGATGAACTCGTCCCGAAGTCGGAAGACGAATACGATATGGACGATATCAGAAAGGTGGAATATAATGCAAAGGCCATCAACATGCTATTTTGTGCTGTAAATCCCGATGACTATCGGAAAATCTCATGTTGCACCACGGCTAAGCAAATGTGGGATAAATTGGAGATCACCTACGAAGGTACGGACCAGGTAAGAGAAGCTAAAATAGATTTTCTAACCCACGAATATGAACTTTTTCATATGAAGGAAAGCGAGAAGATAGACGATATGTTCGAACGATTTTCAAAAATCGTTAATGATCTTCATGCTCTCAAGAAGACTTTCACAGATAGGGAGCTTGTCCGTAAAATTCTTCGAAGTCTCACTCCGGAATGGTGCTCCAAAGCCGACGCTATTCAAGAGTCAATCGGCATCACAAATGTCACAATCGACGGGCTTAGAGGTAATCTCAAAACCTATGAATCTACTATTATTAACCCTCCTTTGGATGATCAAAGGAAGCAAAGAATCACCCTCAAGGCAAGCACGGCTCAACCTCAAAATGATGAGGATTCAAGCGACGAAGATAACGAGTTCGGACTCGTCATTAGGAAATTTCACAAGTTCATGCGAAAGGAGTTTGAACGAAAAGGTAAGCGACAAGGAGACCAATTAAAGTGCTATGGATGCGGAGAAATCGGGCACATAAATTCAAATTGTCCAAATACCAAAAAGGAGAAGAAACCCGTCAAGAAACAAAGAGCATACATCTCTTGGGGAGGCGACTCCGGAGACGAATCAAGTGATGGAGAAGGAAACGAGACCGCAAACTTGTGTCTTATGGCACACGAAGAAACTCAAAATGAGGTATGTACTTCTTCTAAGAACTATTTCACTTTAGAAGAAATGCAAGATGCATTTGATGAGTTGTATGAAGAGTTTATTAGCGCTTCTAAATCTATAAAAGATTTAAGAAAACAATTTTCTTCAAAAGAAAAGGATTTTGAAAAACTTACTCTTGAAAATGAGAAATTAAAAGAGGAAAACAAGTTTTATGGCAAAAGAAGCGCCGATAAACCCGAAAGCTCAAATAAGGATCGTACTTCTTGCAAATCTCTAAAGGTAGAAGTAGAAAGTCTTAGAAGCACTGTGCACAAATTCAATTCTTCACACAAAAATCTCAATGAAGTGCTTGTAAATTTGAAATCCACTAAGCACGGTATAGGCTTTAAACACGAGCCAAAAGAAAAAGTTGAGTCCATTCCTAAACCACCTAAGACTAAACTTAGGCAAAACAAAATAAATGTCAACACTCAACCTAGAAATTTTAATCCTAGAATTGCAACTCATCCTAGAACAAATGCTAGGAGAAATATTGGAATGTATAGACCACCTAGACAAGATTTTCGAAAACCACATCAAAACTATATTTCTAAAAATGTAGTGAACACTAGAAGAAACGTTGGCATGCATAGACCACCAAGACAAGATTTTCGAAAACTACATCAAAACTATGTTCCTAAAAATAGAGTGAATAAATTTAGACCCCCAAATTATTATCATCCTAGAAGAATGCACAATCCGAATGTCATTTGTCATTATTGCAATAAAATTGGACATATTGCTCCCGCATGCTTCACTAGACATAGACATTTCACTGCAGGGTAATCACACCAATATGTTGCACCTAACGCACAAGGACCCAAAATGGCTTGGGTACCAAAATCTCATTAATTTGTTTTGTAGGTGTGTTTGAAGGGATCAAGTGTACTTTGGTACCTTGATAGTGGATGCTCCAAACATATGACCGGGGATGAATACTAAAACCCACGGAAGGAGGAAATGTTATTTTTGGAGACAATAACAAAGTAAAGATTATCGGCATTGGATCGGTCGGATTCTTGTGTTGATCTTGCAGATGCTTTAAAGAAAATCAATCTTCAAGACGAGGTACAAAAGGAGGATCCAAAGGAAGTTCAAGATGAAGTCATGGAACAGCCTTCGGAAGAAGTACCACCACAAGAAGAAGAATCGATGATGCCTAAGGCTTGGAGGACGTCTAAAGACCATCCTCTTGACAAGGTAATTGGCAACATCGAGAAAGGGGTAAGTACACGAAACCTTCTTAAAGATATTGTAGGACATATGGCATTTGTTTCACAAATAGAACCTAAAACCATTTCTGAAGCAATTGGGGATGAGCATTGGACCTTGGCAATGCAAGAGGAGCTTAACCAATTCAAACGTAATGATGTTTGGGAATTGGTGCCAAGACCCGATAATCACACCATAATTGGTACGAAATGGGTTTTTCGGAATAAATTATATGAAAATGGTATAATCACTAGAAACAAAGCTAGGCTAGTTGCTAAGGGATATAATCAAGAAGAAGGCATTGATTATGAAGAAACCTATGCACCCGTTGCACGCCTAGAAGCCATTCGTTTATTACTTGCTTTTTCATCATCTATAAATTTCAAATTATTTCAAATGGATGTCAAAAGTGCCTTCCTCAATGGGTTTATTCAAGAGGAAGTGTATGTTGAACAACCCCCGGGCTTTGAAGATTTTACATCTCCCGACCATGTCTTCAAGCTTAAGAAAGCTTTATATGGTCTTAAACAAGCTCCTCAAGCTTGGTATGAACGTCTAAGTAAATTTCTCTTAGACAATGAGTTTGAAAGAGGGAAAGTTGACACCACACTTTTTATCAAAAATAAAAACAATGGCATTCTATTAGTTCAAATCTATGTCGATGATATTATTTTTGGTGCTACTAATGATTTTCTATGCGAGGAATTCTCTAAGTTAATGACTAGAGAATTCGAAATGTCAATGATGGGTGAGCTAAACTTCTTCTTGGGGCTGCAAATAAAACAAATGAAAGAGGGAACTTTCATTTGCCAATCCAAATATTGCAAGGAGTAGTTAAATCGCTTTGAAATGAGCAACGCCAAAGCAATGGCCACCCCAATGAGTACATCCGACCATCTTGACAAAGATGAGAAAGGTAAGGAAGTAGACACCAAGAAGTATCGAGGTATGATCGGATCTCTTCTTTATCTTACTGCTAGTAGACCGGACATCATGTTTAGCGTATGTTTATGCGCTCGATATCAATCATGTCCGAAGGAGTCGCACCTAACTGCGGTAAAACGGATTATGAAGTATCTTATTGGAACTATAAATGTGGGACTATGGTATCCCAAAGGTTCTTCTTGCCAACTTGTTGGCTATTCCGATTCCGATTTTGCGGGTTGCAAATTGGACCGCAAGAGCACTAGTGGCACTTGCCATTTGCTCGGTAGCTCCTTAGTTTCTTGGTTTAGCAAAAAGCAAGTTAGTGTTGCGTTGTCCACAACCGAGGCTGAATATGTAGCCGCGGGGAGTTGTTGCGCTCAAATCCTTTGGATGAAACAACAACTCTCGGACTATGGCTTTTCTCTTAGTATCGATCATATCCCTCTTCGATATGATAAAACTAGCGCCATTAGCTTGACGAAGAATCCTATTCTTCACTCAAGAACGAAACACATAGAAATTAGACATCACTTTATAAGAGATCACGTTCTCAAGGGCGATGTCGAAATTGAATTTGTTGAAACCAAAAATCAATTGGCCGACATCTTTACAAAGCCTTTAGAGAAAGAGTCCTTCTTCCGAATTCGTAGTGAACTCGGGATTCTTGCCTCCACGTTGATCTAATTCATGCATTGCATTTTTATGTTTTAACGGTTACTAACTTGAGCGTCGGAGGCGCCTAATTCTTTTTTGCAGGTATCGCCCCAAAGACAGGGGGAATTATCAGACACCGGTGTAGAATAATCGATTTCTCTAAAGTCAATAATCGATTATTCCCCATTTACGTTTTATGTTTATTATGCTGGAAAATTGACATATTCGATTATACAACACTACAATCGATTATCTAACAGTTTTGGCTTTGCTGGATTTTAGCTGTTAAATATAAAAATCGATTATCACATATCCCTAACCGAATATGTTGACATTTATTTTCAGGTGTTAAGGTGTGACAATAATCGATTATTTAAAACAGTGTAATCGATTTTCCTATTACCGTCTCGGATGTCCGTTACTACATTTCCTGAAATAATCGATTATCTCAAAAGCACAATCGATTATTTCCCGAGTCAGAAAATTACTGGGCACACTGTGTCAAAATAATCGATTACCATATTTCCATAATCGATTATTCTCAGTCAGTATTTCAAAATAGTTACCGTTTCTGACCGTTTGCTCCTTAAATTTTTGCAGATTTCTTCACTTAATGCAATTTCATTCTTCACATTATAAATAGGTGCATTATATCTTCAATGACTTCACTCAAACATCAATCTTAGCTCCCAAATTCTCAAAAATCTCTCAAAACTCTTCAAAGGCTATTACTATTTATTCAAAATGACGGGCAAAACTTCCAAACGAGCTCGTTCCGGCAAAAATGTTGCCTCCTCTTCCGTCACTCGTCCACTAGTTCATTGTTATAAAGATGGTTCTTATTTACGCTTCAATAGTGAAGCCGAACTTATGCGCTTCATTGAAAAATTTGAAAATCGAGAAATCCTTCCTCCTCGATTTTCCACGGATCGTTTCCTTAATCACAGTGCCCCTCCATCCACAGCAAATATGCTTATGCAAAGCCAACTCCTTGAATTCCTATATCTTCACACTCCTTACATTCACCCTCCTCTAATTCGGGCCTTCTATTCAAATCTCGAGAAGGACGAAGATGGTGAAATTGTCTCGAACGTCAGTGGAATTTCAATTTCTCTATCTGAGGCAAATATTCAAGCCCTCACTAAACTCCCGCGCAATGGGGAAGACATTTCTCTCTATACTAGGGAAGAAGGCGCGTTATTTGATGAACAACTTCTCTTCACCCAAATTGGCATCGGTGAATTCATTGCAACTCCGGACCATCGTCGTCCAACCATCACAAACATGCTCCCGGAATATCGTCTAATTTTTTATTTCATCACCCGCGTTCTAAAACCGCGAAAATTCAATCACACAACTATCTCTCATGAGGATTCAAAACTCATGCATGCCATTATCACCGGGGCTCGCATCAATTGGTGCAAGTTCATCATGACTCACTTATATGATGCAATTGGGGAAGATAAGCCACTCCCCTATGCTTTTGTCGTTATGACCATTCTTGTTGCTTCCGGTATCGACACCTCCGTCGGTCCTCACAAAAAGGTGACAAAACATTGGGAAATTCAAGAATCTTCATTTCCCAAAGTCGGTGAGCATCCGCCTCCCCCTCCACCTCAAAGACGTCGTCATCCGGCCCCGTCCCATGCATCCCTCCAATCTATTTCCGAGCAACTTGCCTCCATGTCCACATCCATAAATCGCATTGAAATGAATGTCAATCGATTGACTCACGAGCTCCATGGCTATTTTGATCACGTCAATTATCCATATGCCCAAATTGTCCTTCGGGAAGATGTACCGGATGTCGAGACGGAAGTCAATGATGATAATGAATAATGTCTTGTCTCTTTGTTTTTCTAGTTTGCATAATATTCTGTCTTTTCTTTTTATGTATTTGCAATATTTTTTAATCAATAAAGAGTTAGTTATTTTTTTGCTAATGTCAAAAGGGGGAAGATATGGGCTATGCACACTCTATGCACACTAATACATATTGGCATAAATTGAGGGGGAATTCATAACTTGAGGGGGAACTTATTCATAACTTGAGGGGGAACTTGTTGCATATCGATATACTTGTCTTGGATCGTCATTATGAATTAATTAATATGCATATCCCGATATTGGTTTGCCATTATAAAAAAGGGGGAAATTGTTGAAACACGTTCTCAAGTCGCTAAACTAAACGTGTGTTCATATTTGTAGGTTTTGATAAATGACAAACCGACGTGAACGGAACATTGACATATGCCGAAGTCCAAGCACAAGAGAAACAAAGATCAAGATTTAGTAAAGCAACAAAGTTATACATGAGTCGTTCTATAATTGTGATCTTGATCCGACAATTGATTCAAGACTTGGCTTCTCTCGTAAAATCATTTTTATCAAACCATGCATCTTTAATTTAATGCAAAATGATTTTCAAACGTTTCATTTTAACCAAAATGAATTCTAAACATGTCTTTCAAATCTGGACAAACAAAATCGATTATGTACTTTATGATAATTGATTATGTTAAAGCAATGTACACCAGATTTTACAAAGCTGTAAGATAATCGATTATGTACCTTATGATAATCGATTATGTTAAGGCATTGTACACCAGATTTTACAAAGCTGCAAGATAATCGATTATGTACCTTATGATAATCGATTATGTTAAGGCAGTGTACACCAGATTTTACAAAACTGCAAGATAATCGAGTATGTACCTTATGATAATCGATTATATTAAGGCAGTGTTCACCAGATTTTTCAAAGCTACAAGATAATCAATTATGTGCCTTAGACTAATCGATTATGTTGAGACAGTGAGCATCAGATTTTACAAAGTAGCAAAATAATCGATTATGGCTTTTCTGGTAATCGATTATATTAAAGACCGTTGCCAAAGTATTTTCAAACACTGAAAGATAATCGATTATGTACAATCAGACAATCGATTATGTTAAGCATAAAATCGGGGATTGATTTTTGAACGTTATCAGGTAATCGATTATACGATTTAGATAATCGATTATTCTGCTTAAATTCTGGGATTGATTTTTGAACGTTGGCAGATAATCGATTATGCAGAATCAGATAATCGATTATCCTAGCACAAAATCAGCAATTTGTGATTGACAATTAAGCAACGGTCTTGGGTGTTTTGAGCACTATAAATACAACTCAAATTCACTCTTCTAAGTACAACAACTGATTACATTCTTGCTAAAGCATACATACTCTCTTTGTAATCATTTTATATTCATTTCATAAGTTTTTGAGAGCCAAACTCTTGACGAAGTTGTTGTGTTCTTGAGCGTATTGTTTTTACTCATATCTACTCTATAAAGAGAGTCTTGTCTTGAGTGCTAAGTGTTTGTATACACTTGAAGGAATAGTCTAATCCCTTGTTGTAAGAAGGAAAAGTTGTTCCTTGGATTGAAGTCTTGAGGTGCGGTATTCTCGAGCAGGTTGAAGTCTTGTAGAGTGTATATCTACGAGCAAGTGTAACGGTTTGTTAGGCACCCGTAAGCTTAACGAAGTTAGTGTAAAACTCGAGAGAGTCTCTCGGGGACTGGACTAACCACACGTTGTGGTGAACCAAGATAAAATCCGGTGTGTTCTCTCCTTATCATTTTAATTACTGCACTTACGTTATTCCTGCAATTTTAATTCCGCAAATTTACATTGTTTTTTATTATAACGCTATTCACCCGCCCTCTAGCGTTAAGCGTATATTCTAACAATAATTGCATTAGACTCTAATTATTTCTTCATCTACTAACTTTATAAACTACAATATGTTCCCACATTAAAGGTGTTGCACAAAAACGCAGAAGTTAAACGTGAATTGAGAGCAAAATAGCAAGGCTTTTTGCAAGCAGTTCGCATGTGATTCAAGTGTGCAAACCTGAAGCTACATAAACCAAATTGAAAAAACAGCTCCATAAAGAGTTTTATGTGTCTTTCTTTATTTCTGGTTCAATTGTAGTAGGTGTTTTCATATTGTACCTTTCAGCTTTCATATAAGCAATTGTATTAGGTACATAGAGTATTCAAGTTAGAGTTAACTTGAAGTTGTCGCAACAGTTAGAGGTTGGTTGCCACAACGGGATTAGAGGCAATCCTTAGGTTTACAAAGAGTTTTGTAAATGCTATTTTGGCTCAGTGATTTAGTGAGGGGAAAATCCTATTGAGTAGTAGGTCGTGATTTTTTCATCTTTTGAGTCGGGTATTTCCCACGTAAAGATCTATGTGTTCTTTATTTTATGTACTTTTAATTCCGCAAACAGTAGTAGTTAGAACACATAGAAGAACTTGGTTCTTCTAGATCAAAAATTGGGTGTCACGCAAATCACCCTTCCCCCCTGTGTGGTATTGGCGATTGAAACATCAAGCATGACATTGTTTCACATTGAAACTAAAACTTCATGCTAGTGAATGCTGAAGTTATTTAGTTCATTTGCTAAAACTTTATATCAAAACATGCCGAAGTTTTATCCTACAGTCAACAGTTTTGTTATGAGTTTTATCTGAAACTTCAGCCTAAACAAGCAGAAGTTGTTTTAGTTTATTTGTTAAAATTTCAGACTAAACATGCTGAAGTTTCACAAAAACATACTTAAGTTCATGATAACAGAGACAAAAGTATTTGATACAATCCAAGACAACTTCAGACTAATTAACGCGAATAGAACAAAAATTTAAAAGGTAAACATCACATAATTCACAAAAATTAATGTATATTCACTAGAAAAAAATTATTTTTCATTTATAAGTTGTTCTTTATCGAAAAAATTCACATAAAGTATCTTCATATTCTCCATATCCAAGTCCTAGTTGCTCTTCTGGAGCTTCGTAACCGCTATACTATTTTCACTTTCCATGAGCCTAAAGATTCGCAAACTATTCTCTCATAAATGTCAACGCATCACTCTATTTGAATTTGAAGACATCATCATGCTTCAACCGCAACTAAAGGAACTTAAGAGCAAATGTACCAGAATAAACATTACAAAAAGAACATGAAAAAAATTGAGGAATAGTTAACGCAATCACACAAAAGAAAAAACGATAAAGATAGGATGCATGGAAGACATATGCTGAACACATACTTGTTCTCCTATAGGGGTGTGTTCATCCACTTAATCGCAAAGCCTTCCACAAGATTTTCTCGATAACTTTTATTGTGTGTGGCAAAGTCCAAACATTTGAGACAGTGTGGGAACAACCGGGCATAATTTTTAACATGTTCAACCACACATTCATATGGTGTGTTACTTCATGGATTCAGACACATATATAGTTTTTCTTTCAAAATGTAAAATTTCAAGAAAGTAGTGCGTTGATGACTGATGACCGCTTGGTTTAAGTCGAAATGAAAAGAATACTTTTTTGGCAAATGTCCATGTGATACCACATGAAAGGTCAATGCATTTTACATAGTTGGCCACCTTTTCAGCAGTTGATTCTTCAATAAACCAAGTAAGCTTAGTAAGTCCCTCAATCTCCACTTCTTATTTTCCATAATCCTCAGCTTCTTGTTTTTTGACAACCCGCTTTCTATTTGATTTTCTCTATTTACTTTTATTTTTTTCTCCTCCATTATCTTTTTCTTCCTTATTCTAATTTTCTCCTTCTGTTCATCTGAAGGTTGAACACTAGCTAACTTAGTCATATACTGATCAAAAAGTAAATTTGTTACTATACATTTTAATTTTGGATAACTTGGAAGGTAATAGCAATATTTTTTGTGCAAGAAATATACACCCACTTTAATATGCTGCAAATGAACAACAACAAAAGAATATATGTGAACTTAACCACAATATAATTCATAATAAAAAATAAGTTTAGCTCATGAAATAAAAAAACTCCAGCATGCTTAAGTATGACGTTCAGAAAAAATGCATTATAAAACTACAAACTGCATGACAAAAACTTAAGCATGTTCCGTACAAAGTGTTAGGAAATAAACTAATCGGCGTGTTTAATTTAAATTTTAGAAAAAAATCATTACAAAATCAAAGACTACATGGCAAAAAATTTAACATGTTTAGTCTGAAGTTTTAGCAAATAAGCTAAACAACTTAAGTATTTTTAGGCTGAAGTTTTTAGGAAAAAACTCATTGCTAAACTACAAACAACAGAACAAAACTTCAGTATCTTTTAGTATAAAGTTTTAAGAAAATGAACTAAAAAACTTGAGTATGCATAAGTCTGAAGTTGACCAAATTACATTACAAAAACTTTAAAATAAACATAAAGCTGAAGTTTTAGGAAATACAGTCCAAAACCAATTCAAAAAACAAACTTAATGGCTTACTCCATCCGCAAGATTAGAGGGAACGTCTACAAGCTCGGTAAGAATAACTTTGGAATATCGATTCTAGCTAATCTGAATGGCTTGGAATTATATTCTCTGGCATCCGTCTTCAACCAGTCTGTAAATCTCTGCATCAATTCACTTTCTTGATTGACATAATGGAAAGGGCACCTTCATATAATCTTTCCTGCTTTTCAATCTTGCCCCATTAGCTTTTGTTTAGAAATGACGTAAGGATATTTCAACCAAATACTCTCCATACGAATCATTTTCTCTATTTTAGTTTGTTTCCTTTTTGCTTGTTTTCCTGCTGTTCAGTCGCAACTAACTACTGTGGTTCAGCAACAAGGAAAAAATCCATTGCCATAGGAGCAAATACTTGACCAACTCCCTGCTATTCACGATGTTCTTATCTCTCTTCTCCAACAACAACAACATCAAAATTACCTTCTGAACCAGTCCCTTGTACTATCCTAAAAATAAATTAAAGTTGGGAATATCACCGGTGTCACGCAAAACATTAGGAGAACTGAACACATTCCTTCTCTTAGGATTTGGAAGAAGTTGTGATGCATCAGATGAGATCTGCCAAAAACAAGGAAAATATATGCATAAATACAACTGATACAAACAAACATTAGGAAAAAATTACCTTGTAATCGAATTGCAATAAATAACTATCCGATCTAAGCGTTGCGGCCGAAATGGTATTTGCATACTAACGGATCCACTTGCATTATCCTTAGCTATGCCTATATCTTCATGTAAAATAATATATTAAATAATATTGACTAAAATTTGAAAATACTACAAAGACATTTTACACTTGTTAAATCACAAACCTAATATTAAAATAAAACCCCATATAAAGTTAATCCAATGTACAAAAGCAACCATTAAAATTGTATATGTGATTATACTTAATATTATTGGGGAAGAAATAGTTGCAAAATCAAGAAGAATGCAATGACGAAAATCATTTAATTTCAGAGAAAAACAAATCAAAAACGTAAAAAAAAAGAGAGACATAAATAAGAGACAATATGTCATATACTTGGAGAGAAAATAATCTTTTACTAAAAAATAGCAAAATTATCTTTTTAAAATGCTTTTAACAAAAAAATTAAGTACGAATATAAATAGAAAAATAAAACGTTAAAAAGGGACGATGAAATAGAAGGCCATGTAATTTTTAGATAGCCTACCCGGTCGGCCCATTTTAATTAATGGCCCGTTTTGTATAGTCTCCATAACCGGATACTTTTTTGCCCAAATGTACATCTGACGTCTTTTTCTGTCGTTAGGGTTTATCCCAAGGATTTGAAGTTGTATCAGTAAACTGTAGCTGTTTCCAATGGCGAAACCAGGCCGAGGCCGTGCGGCTTCACCGTCAGGCTCGTCTTCTCGTTCTCCGTCGCGGTCTCGTTCTCGCTCTCGCTCTTACTCTTCTCGCTCCTCCAGTTCGCGCTCTCCTTCTCGATCTAGATCCCGCTCCAGATCGTTTTCTTCCTCTTCCTCCAGTGGCAGTTCTCGCAGCCCTAGCCCCCGCCCTCATCCTTCTCAGCGAAAAAGGTTCTATACTTTATTTAAATACGTAGTTAGTTACACAATCCGCTTTTATTGTATTTTCCACTTAATTTTGCTTTAAGGTCGAAAATCCCTTGTTTTACCTGTTTTTATGTGAAGTTGGCTGTTTAGAGATTTAAATTCTAGTAAAACATGTAAAAAAACTCTAGTGTTAGATAATTAAAAGAGAAACTGTAGAGTACTGGTTGAAACAGGGCTAAATGGACAGTAAGGATTCATGTAACCCCTCTCAACTTTTTTGAGTTGAGGTGTAATAGTTAGCTGTTGTTTGTTAATGTCCGCATGGTTACTGGAAATATACTATTAGATACTCGAGGGTTTATGACTTTGAAATGTTTTGAGTTCGTCATGCTCTGTTATATGTTATGCTGCCAGTTCACTACCCTTTTAAGTGTCCTTGTTATTTTTATTTTATAATTTCGGTAGCATGTTAAAAGTGTTCAGTCATGCTGTTGATGCATTAAGAGATCGTAGCTATTACATTTTTAGATATCTTTAAGTTGGTTAAAATCTCCACATATTTGAACTCAGTAATTAGAAGAACATTATTAGCCATTATTTATTCAAAATTGGATATATTGGGCCTATAGTACTTCGGACTCACCTTAAAAGTGCTAGTTGCTTTTGTTGGTGCTGAATTTGATTTCGTGGGATGTTTGACACATTTCTTTGGTATTATTCAGTTCTACAAGTGCAGATAGCTTGCATAGTCTTGTAAATATGGATTTTCCTGCTGCTTTCCTTCAATTGTCCCAACATGCAAATAGCAAAACTAGAACATTGCTTGCATCCCTCTTTCTTTCTTGCTCTTCCGTTTGGACAGCTAAAAACTTATTTTCAACACAATGGGACTTTGCATAAGATGAGCTATTAACTAGCTATAGTAATGGTTAATCTTGAAAACTGGACTTGTTGTCATCTTCATATATTTTTGTTAATTTGAGCTTGGAGAAGTGGAAGTAGAATGAAGATTTATTCTAATGTTCCTCTGCTATTAGTTATCCTTTCAGGGAAAACTATTAAATTACTGCTAGATTTTCTCACTGCTGAATGATCCTAACCTACCTTTTGGTGTCATAATGGTTTTGCTAGCCCTGCTGGAGTATCTAAGCGAGGCCGTTCACCGCCGCCACTATCTAAAAAAGCTTCTCCACCTCCAAGGTAACGGTGTTCGTTTACTCTGCGACCGAGCTTCGGTTCGTTCATGCAATAGCTATATGCAAACCTCTTCCTATATTTAATGTTACATTCAGTTTCTTATTTTTTTTTTTGGGATCCCTTTTTTCTCCTTGGTTTTCTGTCTCTCCCTCTTCTGAGTGAAAATCTGAAGGTGGTTGGCTAATGGTGCGACATTATTTATGAATAATTGGGGTAAAGAACACCGTATACATATAGTATACCAAAAGAGAACCTAAAAAAGTTCTACTTTTATACAAACGAAGATCTCATGGGTGCACCAAAAACTACAAAAAGTTAGAAGAGATATCCTAATCTTGCAGGATCATATTCAGTAGCGTACACAATTTTTGCAAGTGATATCACAAACCAATGGAGAAGGATTAATACACCTGTTATTCCTAATATTGACAATAACAAGAACTAAGTAATCAGAGATTATAATTAAAATTATCAACCTAATTAACAATAACCAATGTACTGAAACCTGCATTTCGTTACAATGATGGTATATTGAAAAATGAATTAGAGAACAGTCACTTCCAAGTTCAAGCTATGATAATTGAAAACCCGACAAACCCGTTAACCTCCAAAATAAATTACACACACCCAGAAAAAATACATTATAAATTAAACTATCATAATTATGTGGATTCGTCATAAATTGGCTAGTTTACACTGGCTGTTAGACTACCGCAACCATCCTCTTTATTCAGGCTTGGGGCTGGCAGTGTGAGCAAGCTCACTGTTATGTTCATGAATAAATAAAACAATAAAAACTTAAAACACTTGAAGAAAAAGATTATCTTCAAGTGGATGTTAAAGAAACAGATTAGTGGCGAAGTGAATTAGTTCTAACCTGGTGGAAACAATAATAGGATCCCTCACGAGTTCTTTGGATATTGGAAGCCATATTCGTTGAAGTATTTTATTAGTCCTATTCTTATTTATAAAAAAAAAAATGAAACTGCATGTATCACTTCAGGAAGATGCCTTTATGTGCTTTTATGATGTGTAACACTTGAGATATGATTCCAGGAAAGTCTCTCCAACTCCTGAGTCGCGTGTGCTTCATGTGGATCAGCTCAGCAGGAATGTCAATGAAAACCATCTGAAAGAAATATTTGGTATGTTCAGCACTTCGTTCTGATAACAGAAGTGTTTGTTTGCCAGAATTGTTGAAAATTCTAGTCTAAACTAGGTGCAATTACAACCCTTAGCATTGCAATCTGGCCAGAGTTCACTGAGCTAGGTTTACTGGTAAATAGACAGGTCAAGATGGGCTTGGCCTTAAATTTCTCTACATAAGTTTGGTCCTAAGTTTTTATCCTTTAAGTATCTGCGAAAAAGCTAATGTCAATATGTTAGTCCTGGAAGAATTGGGGTAAAATATAGTTTATTCCTCCTTTTGGGGTAGTTTTTCTATGGAGAAATAAAAAACCTGAGAAATGTTGAGGATGCATAATCCTTTCATCACAATGAAATGACAAGGCCAAGTTGATAAGTTTCATTTTTTACTGAGACATGTTTATTCCTTACAGGACAACAAAATTGAATCCATAAAGCTCTAAAACTGGTTAAGAAGTTCTGTTCAAAGAAATGCATATCTGCTTTGGCGAATAAAGATGTCTAATATACATCTCTTGGACTCTTAAAATAAAAGGGATATGAGTTTTCCTACCTCAAATCGTTGTTTATATTGGTGTGTTTTTTAGTTTTTCCTGGAGAACTTTTTGGTGACAAGACTCCCAAGGAAACTAGTAGTTCTCACTTCTCAGTTCTTGGTTTTTTAAGTATCAGAATCGTGGTCAAGGATATGAATCTGTTTCGTGCAATAAAAAATGGTCCATCGTGCATATCGGAGATTCTTAAAAGCTAAGGAATATGATTTGTTCATTGATTATGTTGGGTCAGTACAGTTGCTTTCAAGGAAATTAATAGTTTTCAGTTCTTTGATTCTTAAGCATGGTGTAGTGTGTAAATTTCCTGCTTCTTCAGCTTGATTGCACTCATTTAGGTTTTAACTTAAATTTGGATTGATAGCTTGTATTTATATAAGAAAATATAGAAGTCAAGCAGCTAGTTTGCGCTTGGTTTGACACAAGTGTTTGTATTGGGCATATGACCCATGTCTAACCCAGCACAAAGATTTTCCGTCAGTGAGCTAGGGAGTTTGGCCCTCTATTGTATACCTGTTATTACCCACTAAGTTTATCCAACTCGCTCAATTGGCACCCATAGCCAACCCTTTACTTATAGATGTTACTTGTTCTGCTCCTTAAGCAATTATATGTCATACATTCTAGTCTGACCCTGTTATTGCAAATTATAAGTAACCGTTTAAGGGAAGAGAGAAATTCATATAAGTTTTACTTTGGAAGCCGTGGTGTGCTTGTGTACCTTCATAATGACTCTTAATTTTCTCATTAATTTAGTTTTCCAGCAGTAGCTTTTGTTAGTAAGACATTGACATGCTTGTATGGTGTGCTAGTTCCGGTGTATGCATCATACGGTGAGTTCAAGTAAAATAAATAAATGGGCATATAAAAGAATGAAAAAGACTTGCTCTGAAAATAGTATCTCCTGGTTTACAGGAAATGTTGACTGGATTCCATCCATTAGTTGATTTAAATACAATGATAAGTTGCTGTTGCTCTGTTCAGCTCTTGATCTTCATGATGGTTAATGTCTATAACTTTTCTTTTCTGCAGGTAATTTTGGTGAAATTCTGCACGTGCAGTTGGTCATTGATCATGTTGTAAGTTAACAAGTCCCATATTCTTTAGGCGGTGTGAGCTCTAGGAAATCTTTTTCTTTCTTCCCTCTTAATATTATAAGAATAAACTTTTTGTGCAGGTTAACCTTCCAAAAGGGTTTGCTTATGTTGAGTTCAAGACTAGAATTGATGCTGAGAAAGCCCAACTACACATGGATGGTGTATGGTTTTAATATTTGCAAGTTCACTAAGTAACTGCACCCCACCATTTTCATTTTTGAGATGCGGAATTAACTAATATGCTTTGTTGGTGGTAATGCAGGCACAGATTGATGGGAAAATAGTCCATGCTAAGTTCACCCTGCCAGAGCGGAAAAAGGCTCCCTCACCTCCAAGGGCTGCTGCAACTTCCTCAAGGAGAGATGCTCCAAGAACTGATAATGCCCCTGTTGATTTGGAGAAAGATGGACCAAAACGGCAACAAGAGTGTATGATATCCTTGCTATATTAGGGATTGTTTATTGGCTCTATGATGCATTGTTTAATCTGGCTTACTTTGATATAATCAGTATCTCCTCGTCGAAAACCTGTCTCTCCACCTCGAAGGTCTCCGATAGGACGAAGAGGATCTCCTAGACGTGAGCCAAATTCTCCTGCCCGTCGACGTGCTGAGTCTCCTATTCGTCGTCGCGCAGGTTCTCCTTATAGGCGCGGCAGTCCACCGGCCCCAAGGAGGAGGCCTGCATCTCCCATTAGACGACGTTCACCATCCTCTCCACCAAGACGTTATCGAACACCTCCTAGGTTGGGTATTTCACATTTGCTTTTGAATTTTTGGAATTTTGATCTGGACCTTTACTAATTAAAATATTAAGCAGGGGCTCTCCCAGAAGAATTCGTGGCAGTCCTGTTCGAAGACGTTCTCCCCTTCCGCCGAGGCGACGGTGAGTTGATGTTTTAATTGCATAAACTTGAATAGTTGAAGTAAGTGATGAAAAAATCTTCTCCCTCACTCCATATCTAGAAAGTTTCTTTAAAGCTTTGCATAAATGATGATAAACATGATGCTACATGCTTCAAAGCAGTTTAAATTGTTAAACCTTAGTTACTTGATAAAAATTGGTAAATCTTTGTGACAGTGTAGATATGTGTGACATATTTAAAATGATGTCGAATAGTTGATTCTGCCATCAGTAACTGTCAAACTAGTGTTTTCCCATTATGAGTGGCAGTTGCCTTTCTTGTTTGTAGTAGTAGTAGTACTTGTTGTATTAAAAATCTAGTGAATTGTTGCCTGAACTATGTAAATACAGATTTGTGCTGTGTTAACTAATGTTGATAACTGAAAGTGGTAGCTCATGGTACCTTTGTGTTTGTTTGTAGTTCTCCACCGCGACGTGCTAGAAGTCCACCCAGAAGATCTCCGGTTGGTCGCCGGTCTAGCCGCTCACCTATTAGGAGACCTATCCGTTCACGATCAAGATCCATCTCTCCTAGGCGGTAATGCATAAATTTGTCATCTTTATCACTAAAATTTCTTGTATCGACTATCGAGTTATAGCAATTCTTTTCTAGTGTCTTTGGATGGGTGGTCTGCTGCTATACCTGTGGTCTGTAGTTTCTCTCTTTATGACCACCTTCCTCGTGTTAAAATTAATATCCTTTGGCACTTCCTATGTGGCTTGTTCTGACGCGTGCTTTTTTTTTTTTGGTTGCTCTTGGGTGTATCTTAACTCCATCACGATATTGTCAAAGTACATAATGTTTATTAAATATCTGAAAGAATTCATTTCCTGTTTATACGGAGGATAATACTTATTTGTGATTGCTTCATGTAATAGGGGAAGGGTCCCAGCCACAAGACGTGGGAGGGCATCATCCTACTCTTCTTCTCCCAGTCCTCGAAAGGTCTTGTGTTTGAGACTCTATTTAACAATCTTATCCATTAGATCATCTGATTTTTTTGTTGGATCAACCTATTGATTATTTGATGTGGATATCATCTGTTGATTATTTCAGGCACCCCGCAAGATTTCAAGGAGTCGTAGTCCTAGAAAGTGAGTTCCTTGTAATTTGTTGCTAGTTTGTACAATTGGATTGTCTTATGTGCTTGTCATAGTTTTGGATATTTTATTCTTGTTTTAATGATATATAGAGTAGTTTTTTCCTTGCAATTGGGAAAGCTAAACTCCAGAACTAAGACAATTAATAAGGCAGTTCTGCAATTTGAATGCAGAAATGCCTGAAATACCTAAAAAAACCACCGAAAATTATGTAATTGTTATTATTTTATTGGTCGTGCTTCATCAAATGCAGGCCCTTAAGAGGGAGGAGCCCCAGCAACAGTGACAGCAGCAGTTCGCCTCGTAAGCCCTAGGTTGTTGATCTTGCAAGGAACTGATCTTATTCGGCTGGAGAAGTCAATTAGGACACCCTTCATTTCACTTGATAACTTGATGTGAATGTTATGAATGTGAATTCTTTTAATGGTTGTACACTATTGTCCAAATACACATTTACTTCATCAGAGGAAAAAGCTATTGTCGAAATGCACTTTTTGGTTAGTTGCACCACCCGGAAAGGGGGAAGAAAGGAATATCAGAAGGCTAGTCTTACTCGTTTACTGAATGTGATCTGTTGTCTTAAAATTCATAATTAGTTGCATCCGATTTAAGCGATAATTGGTTCATCATCGTGGAACCAAATGATCCCATATAACAGTATCTCTTCTCTTAGATTCCTATTCTTTACCTGTATTTTCGTTCATCTTCAATAAAGCTACTCTGATTTCTTTCAAGAGGTTTTGGATAATTGGAGAGTATTTACGAGCTTGACAATATCTTATAGGGCGCTTCTATTCTATATCAAGACACACCAATTACGTCTCAGCCTCAATCCAAACTAGTTGGACACGAAATTGGCTATGAATCATATGTATTCATTCAACTCCATTTGGATTCATTTCATCTCAATTGTCGATAATCTTAGATTCTCTTGTACAACATTGCCTTGCCTTTCCTACATCTGAAAATTATTTCCTTGCAAGCATAGACCGACGTTACACAATTGGAAGTGTAAATTAGTCAACCATGGAGTTACCTGTAGTATTAAGTTCCTTAACAACTGGCTTGCATCAAGTTCTTTCTCAACTCCTTAATTAACCTGATGAGGAAAACAAGTTAAAACTCACAACTATACTCTTTATGCATGAAAATAGGAATTAGTGAAGCTAATACTACTAAATAAGCAACTTCAGTTTAGTATAAAGATCAGTATGATCAGTGAAGTACCGTAACGCACAAATTCCAGTAATGTCCATGAGTTGCGTTTTAAATCCCCAGATGCAATTCTTCCAAAATGCACCTCAGTCATATCTCTTATATTTGTCCTTTATGACAAAAACCAAATAAAACTGGGATTGTCACATAAATAGTCGGCCAAATTTAATATATTCTTTTTTTACCCAATATATATAGATTATACATTGAGTACACAAAATTATACTATGTAAAATATCTATCAGCTATTTTTAGTTTAAGAGATTAGGTAGGTCACTATTGGGTTAAATCTTCGATAAAAAAACTCAAACTGCAAAGGATAATAGTCTGTTCTGCTAAATTGGTTATTTAATATGTTGCTGGTTTGTTGATATCGAAGAAGCAATACTCAAGAATATCATATCATACCCGATGGCATCAATTTGTGGGCGAGAAAATGTAGTGGCCATGATATAAGAGAAAATTACCTTCCATAGCCCTTCAAAATTTTAACAGAATTTTTCATAAAGCACCATTTTTTAGTTCTAATTAGCCATTTATAGATACCCTTTGCTATATTACGTATTATAGATACCTTTTATGTTTTTATACAATGTATTTCATGTATTTAAGCTGTTGTATTCATTAATACAAGAAAAAAAAGAGGCGTAAAAACGGAAAATCCAGCTAAGTGTTATATGTATTTAACTGTATTCAAGCGCAACTTCAGTTGAATACAGTAACATTTTTAAGCAATTTATGGGAAGGTAAACTTGTTTAAAACATAAGGAAATCAAATCACCGCTAGTCTCTTAATTTAACTCAAAGAATTAAAACGATTAAACACTAATCTGTATTCTGGTAAAAGAAAGCAACAAAAAACGTGAAAAGAAGAAAA
Organism: Nicotiana benthamiana; assembly: GCA_034376525.1. Taxonomy (NCBI): domain Eukaryota; kingdom Viridiplantae; phylum Streptophyta; class Magnoliopsida; order Solanales; family Solanaceae; genus Nicotiana; species Nicotiana benthamiana. The sequence goes on from CM067330.1 coordinate 88,077,165, forward strand.
AACAAGAGCAACATCTGATCAAAATTCTTCAATTCTCTTCTCCTTTTTTTCTATTGATACAATTATATACAAAATAAGGTGTAGTTGCTGTACACATATGGCAAGTTTAACAGTTTTGTTGCGTCATTCTGGCAAGTAGAACGATGAGGGCAATTATATCCACTTTTCAATTGAGGGAATACTGATTAAGGAGTATGCCTTCTTTAATGATTTAGTTGCTTCAATTTCTAATCAACTGGGTATTTGAGCTCAAAGACTATTAAAATACAATACAATGTAGAAGAAAATCGCACGCCAATGGAAATACACAATGATATAGGTTACAGAGTGTAAGTAGAATTTTGAAAAAAGAGAACAGAGAATTTGGGTCGTATCCTTTGTGCATAACAACTATCGAAAAAGAGCTTATATCTGGAGGTAGTTTAAATCAAGCGGACATTGTGCAAATACACGAAGCAGTTCATAGGTACGATTCCGATATAGATGATATACTAGCTATAGAATTTGTCAATTCAGGAGAAGCGATTGGAGAGTTCGAACTCCACAAGGATTTGATAATTTCAAAAACTAATCAAAAAGAGGTTATGGCTGGACAAGTTTATAAGGATAAGTCTACATTGAAAGAGGTGATGGAGAATTATGCTATAGCTAAAAAGTTTCAATTCCGGGTTGATCGGTCTAATGCTGTCAGGTTTGCTGCTTGTTCTTTGTTGTATTTATGCATATTTGTGTGTTTCCTCCTGATGAACACATATGAAAATATATGTTTGTTTAGGGTGCTTAAATACATGTATTCAAATTTGTTTTATTGTTGTAAAAACACAACAGTAGCTCTCATTATTTTCTTACTTTGTATATTGTGGTATTAAGTGTTTGCATATTCATATAAGTGTATTCAATTGTATTCATTGTGTTTAAACGCATGTAACTCTATTGGAATTCAGTAGTATACAAAACTCAAGATGTATATATGTCAAATTCTATTAGTCTTATGTATGAGTTGTATTTTTTGTAAACAAGTATGCTAATCAAATGTAAAATGATTAATTCTTTGCAGCTATGCATTATTATGTATTTCAGAAGATTGTGAATGGATGTTTAGGGCTTCAAGTATTAACAAAACAGAAATATTCAAGGTGAGATGATTCAATGATAATCATACATGTCCGCTAACGGATAAGGTGTATGAGCAGCGACAGGCTAGTAACAGCCTTATAGGTGGTATTATAAGACCAAAACTTACAAACCATAAGAGGAAATACACTCCGAGGGATATTATTGATTATGTGAAATCAAATTTAGGTGTGATGTTAGCTACATGTTGGTGTGGAGGGCTAAAGAAAAGGCAATGAATTTTCTTAGAGGTGAACCGGCTGATTCATACAAAAAATTACCTGGATACTTATATAGAATGGATACGACATATCCAGGTTCCCATATCAGAATGGTAAAATCTCCAAAGAATGAATTCATGTACGCGTATATATCATTGTATGCCTTTATAAGGGGTTTTGATCATTGTAGACCAATTGTTGTCGTGGATGGAAGTCAACTAAAATCTTACTACACGGGGACATTCGTTTCAGCAAGCACGTTGGATGGTGTAGGTGAGTATATGAATAATAATACAATCTGCTAAAATTTTAAATATTTTTTTTTGAGTATAACTGTTATATTTCATTAATATCAAAGGAATGTACAATGTAAAGTTCTATAGTAGTAGCATGGACTAGCTACTACTCATTTACATACAATCATCTATACTAAGACAACTACCAATAAGCACAAATGACAACTCAGTATAGGGATATCTATTAGACTATAACTAAGGAAAACAATTAAGTTGCCGCAAGCCATTTTGCCAACGTCTACAATTCCTGCCACGAATATGAATAAGAAGTGCAACTTCTCTGCAAATCTGCTCTTCCACATATACTTTTCCATTAAATCGAATTCTATTCCTCTCCCTCCAGATAAGAGCAATGGTATTGACAAAAACAGAGGCAGTTATAGCATTTTGCCACATTCTGCTCCTTGCTTTGCTGCAAATCCATTGCAGCTCAGTTTCCCAATTACCAACAGTTCTTTGGTGTCCCAGCCAGCAGCAGAGTCTGGACCACAGTCTTCTAGTGATGGTGCACTCAAAGAAAAAATGATTAAACACTTCAACATTCTGATTGCAGAAACACACAAGTTGCAGGAACTTGTATGCCAAATTTCAGCAATCTGTCAAATGTAGGAAGTCTTTGCTGAGCAGCTAGCCATACAGTGAATTTGTGACGAGGTTGAACATTTGCAGTCATCATCAGATTCTTCCAATCAACCTTGTTGAAGCTGGGAATCATTGTAAGGTAAAGTTGCTGAATCTGGAATTTATCCAGTTTGCATACTCCTTTCAGTCTGCTGAAAAGATCTCCCTGTAGCTTCTGATTCTCCATTAAAGCAGTTCTGCTATCCAGTATCTTCCTAACAACCCAAGAAGCTGACTTAGGAATGGACATTGTGACAATATCTCCCTGCTTGATGTAGTAACAGTGCACCCATTTGACCCAAAGACAGTCTTTTTTCCTGGCCAAGTCCCATAAAAGCTTAGTAATAGCTGCTTTATTCCACACTGTCATATCTAATATGTTCAGTCCTCCAGCTGTAAGTGGTCTGCATACCCTTTCTATAGAAACTAGAGCTCTTTTAGAGATATTAGCAGTTCCAGTCCACAAAAAGGTTCTGCAGATTGCTTCAATGGCTTTCAACACTTCTTTTGGCAGTATGAAAACTTGAGCCCAGTATGTCTGAATACCAAAAATGACAGCTTTGATCAGGTGACATCTCCCTGCATAAGAAAGTAACTTAGCTGACCAGCATGTAATTTTAGCTGTGATCTTCTCTATCAAAGGCAAGAAATGATGAATGACAAGTTTTTTAGAATCAAGGGGAATCCCCAAATATTTAAATGGAAGCTGGCCCTCAGTGAACCCCAATGCCTCTATGATTTCTTCTCTGGTATTCTGCTGCACTCCAGCCAAGTATATTGCACTTTTGCTAATATTAGCTTGCAGTCCAGAAGCTTCAAAAAACTTAAGGAAAGCCTCCTGTAAAATCTGGATGGAAACAAGATCAGCTCGACAGAACATAAAGAGATCATCAGCAAAACAGACATGAGTACAGTTAAGTTTTCTGCATTTGGGGTGGAAATTGAAGTCCCCATTCTTGTGCAACTGTCCCAATATCCTATTAAGGTACTCCATAGCCAGGACAAATAGATATGGTGACATAGGGTCACCCTGTATAATACCTTTCTTGGCAGTGAATGGCTTAGTTAAACCACCATTCAGTACTAGGGAGTAAGAAACAGAAGTAACACAAGCCATTATCCAGTGAATGAAATTAGCAGGGAACCCAAGGTCAATAAGGATCTGTTTAAGGAAATTCCATTCCAGGGTATCATAAGTCTTCCTCAAATCCACCTTCAAGACACATCTGGGGGAAACTCTTTTCCTTGAATAACCTTTGAAAATCTCATGGCTAAGCAGGATATTATCAACAATGCTTCTCCCTTCAATAAAAGTTGAGTGAGCTTGCCCAACTAATTCCCCAATAACAGCTTTCATTCTCCCAGTAATGACTTTGGAGATGATTTTATACACAGTAGTACAACAAGCTATAGGTCTATAGTCTTTAACATTTGTAGGGGCTCTGACTTTAGGAACAAGTGCAATAGCAGTGGTATTGATCATGTGAGGCATTTTGCATGTGGAGAAGAAGTACTTTGTAGCAGCTAGTATATCATCCTTTACTATCTCCCAGTTTCTAGTATAGAATTCCACAGGGAAACCATCCACACCTGGTGCTTTGTCCTTTGGCATCTCTTTTAGTGCTTCTGTAATTTCTTCCAAAGTAACCTCCTGAATTAGCATTCTTTGCTGTGATAAAGTTAGACATTGTCCTTCTTTAATAACAGCAGTGTTGACACAAGGCAGCTCATCAGCACACTCTCCCATCAATGAATGGAAGACCTTTATAAACTCCTGCTCTACAGATAAGGAATCTGCGAGTTTCAGTCCTGTATCAGTGTAAATGGAAGTAATGCTAATCTGGCAAGTTCTGATCTTCCACTGGGCATGGAAATATTTTCTATTAGCATCACCACAATCAATCCAGCAAGCCTTAGATTTCTGTCTCATAATTTGTTCCTCCACACAACTCCATTTCTCAATTTCTTCTAATGCTGCTTTTTCCTCAGTAAACAGAGATTGTGATAATGGACTGTGCTGCAACTGAGTCTGAATAATAACCAGTGACTCCCTAGCCTAGTCAAGTTTCTGCTTGTATGATGCCATATGAACATTTGTCTCCTTTAAGTGATGTTTCATGGTCTTCAATTTATTCCATATCTGCTGCATAGGTGTTCCTTCACATTCCTGTCCCCAGACCTGTCGTAGTATGGTTTGAAACTGAGGGATCTCCATAATAGCAAGATAAAGTCTGAAAGGTTTAGGGTGCAGAAGTTTCTGATTTCCAAATTTAATAAGAACAGGAGAGTGATCAGAAACTGAGGGATTTATGAAGTCAGCTTCTAGGTGTCCATACTATAGACCCTAGTGGCAGTACTTTGCTTGTTTGTCCAAGTGTAATGCCACCCCTTAACTCTAATAGGAGTGAGTTGAAGGTCAGCAATGACATCTTTAAAACCTCTAACTTCAGCATCAGTAACAGGAGATCCAATTCTATCTTCAGAACATAAGACAGAATTAAAATCTCCACTCAACAACCAAGAATCTTGACTAGGTATATATACTTTCCTTAGATCACTCCACAGCTGATCTCTAAGGCTTGCAGTATTATGAGCATAGATGATACTTAAATGAGTTCTGATTTGACTTTTAGGGTCTTCTAAGAAACACTGAATAAGCTGGCCAGTCACACAGGAAATTTGAACCTGGATGTGAGGTTTCCAGAGTAGCCATATCCTCCCATTTATTGCCTTTGAATAGTTGCATTGGACATTCCATCCCTTTGCAATCTTATCTTGAATCTTCTTTTCTTTGTGTTCCTTCACTCTAGTCTCAAGACATCCCATAACATCTACTTTATTTACAGTAAGAAAGGTTTTCAACTCTTTCTGCTTATGGGCTTGGTTTAGCCCCCTAATGTTCCAAGTGACAATAATCGTAGAATTGTAGGAAATAAGATCTGAGAAGGCCCCGGATCAATCTGTTGGCCCCTTCTGCCAGCATCTAATACATCTATTATAGCCTTACCCTTATTGCATTTGTCTACTATGACTTCACTGTTTGGGTTCATTGATTACTATCTCATTCCTTTCCTTAATGTCAAGTCCTTGCTGTGCATTCTGTTGAACAATAGCCATACAAGTGGTGTTATTACCCAACCTCTCATTCTCCTTGTTATGCTCTGGTTGCACTGGCAAGCTTTCCTGTGAATCTGTACTAGCTAGAGGATGTTCAACAAGCCACTCTTTCTTAGTAACTTTTGCCTGATTTTTCAATCTGGTCCTTTGTTTCCTTGTCTTACCATGTTCCCCCATATCCTGCTCTACATCATTGTTAGCATTATATCAACAATCAATAGAATCATGTCCAAATTTCAGACAGTGCAGAAACTAGGCTTCCAATCATATTCAATCAGCTGAATCTTAGGGCTAAATGGAGTTTCAATCTCTATCTGATCAGGGAGAGGATTGGCAGCATCAACCTCCACTAGAACTCGAGCAAAAGAAATTTTCTCAAAGTGAGCTGTGAACTTGTCTATGTACAATGGTTTACCCACTGCACTAGCCATTTTACTCAATGCTTCTATAGACCAATAGCCCAAATCGAATCCACACAGGGATAGCACTCAGTATATCATTCTAAAAGGAGAAGTCAATTTTTTGGCGCATGATACTCAATTCTCTCTGCGCATGATAGCAAGACCACCATCGTGCCCGGCAAATGGCTCGTCGCCGGCGAAATGTGGTTGTTGCTACTGCTCAAATTTTAAACATTGAAATACATATATATAAAAATAACAATTGTATTTATAGGTCATATATTGTCACTAGCGTATGGTGTTATTGATTCAGAGAACGATGCTGCTTGGACGTGGTTCTTTGAGCAATTCAAGATATCATACGGTGTAAGGGAAAACATGTGCATCGTTTCAGATAGAAATGAGAGCATCGTTAAATCTATACTGAGAGTGTATCCGGATGTACCGTATTTGGCTTGTATATGGCATCTATGGAACAACTATATAAGAAATTCAAAAAGAGCCATGCCAAGTTGAGTGAGAAATACTTCTCGATGGCAAAAGCATAGACACAAGCTGAATTTGATAGTCTGATGGAGAAGGTGGAGAAGGTAGATATTAGGGTGAAAGAATACTTAGAGTTAGCTGGTTACGAAAAGTGGGCTAGGTTATATGCACCTGTTAACAGGGGATGGACAATGACATCAAATATTGTTGAGTCAATCAATGTTGCACTAGTTTCAGCAAGGGAATTTCCAATATATGACTTCCTCGAAGAAGTTAGGAAGATGTTTGGACGTTGGAATTGTAGTAACCGCAGCAAAGCTACACAGACATACAAGACGCTTGGCAAAAAATACCAAGAGATGCTAGAGTCCAACGAGACAATGTATACACGTATGATTGTAAGTTAAATGTTACTGTCATTCCTGTATATATTTTTAGTTAATTTCAGAACTAGTGGCATGAATACAACTGAATACAATCATTGTTAAGTAGAACTACCATTAATATATATGAATACAACTACATTCAAGCACATATAAGGCATACTTTTCCATAGATCTGATATGAATACAATTGAATATAACTAAGTTACATGCTGAAAAAACTATTGGAATACATCAGAATATAACTAGCTATATGATATTTAATTTTAATATGTGTTGTGAATACGTATGATTCTAATGCTTTTGGTAGCATACTGTTGTCTAAAGTACAACAGACATTTGATAAGTTCTGCACTTCTTCCAGTTGATATTTTGCTGGTATAATATATGTTGTATTGATATATATGCAATAGGGGTCTGTTGTATGTATGTTATTAATTCTGCATTATGCATTTGGTAATTCAGCTAAATGTGCTCAAAACTTATATTTCTACTTTTAAATGTAGGTGGTACCATCAACTGAATACCTACATACGGTTAACGATGGTGGGAGGAATTACACTGTCTTCCTGTTAGACAGAAAATGTGTTTGTATGAGGTTCTAAATTGATGAATTGCCATACCCACATGTTTGGGCTGTATTGAAGAGCAAGTTTCTAATGCTGGAAGAATGTTGCTCTAACTATTACAAACCAAGTACAATTGTAATGACATACGACGTGCCAGTGTACCCGCTACGTGCCAGTGTACCCGCTACCAGACAAAAATGACTGGAATATATCAGAACATGTTGCAGAGGAGGTTGTACTACCACCTAAATGGAAAAGACCTCCTGGAAGGCCAAAGAAGAAGCACGATAAAATTTTAGGTGAATTGGTGCAGCCGAAAAATCAACATTTATGTAGCATATGTGGGCAGGGAGGACATAACAAGCAAACGTGTTGAAATGCTACGTAATAAATAGATGTATTCTGACATGTATTTGTGGTTCAACGATTTTTCAATACTTATGATGACATTATCAGCTACAATAAATTCTCTTTGTCAAGTAATATATTTTGTAATGACTTTCGTTAATATTTTCTGAATACTTGTAGTTGAAGTATTTTTATACATATAAATATATATGAAATATATAGTTGAGTGTAGTTGATTATATTTGAATATTAAAAAATAAAACTGTATTTTTAAAAATAATACAGGCCAGCAGCACTTTTTGTAAATTTAATACACAAAAATACAATTGAATACATATGAATAATACATTTAAATACAACTAGCTAATACTGAATAATATACTTAAATACAACTGAGTACATCTGAATATATATGACTAAGTGCAACCTGCTTAATACATCTGAAGTTGTGTTCTTAAATATGTATTATCTGAACTTGAAAGATATATCTGAATCGATGCAGCTAAATACAATTGAATACAACTGAAAGGAAAAAAATACAGCTGTATTATTTTAGATAACCTACCATCATCTGAATACAACTGAATACTAAAAAATACAACTGTATTTTTAAAAATAATACAGTTCAGTAGCACTTTTTGTAAATTTAATACACTAAAATACAACTGAATACATTTGAATAATACATTTAAATACAATTAGCTAATACTCAATAATAAACTTAAATACAACTCAGCACATTTGAATATATCTGACTAAGTACAACCTGATTAATACATCTGAAGGTGTGTTGTTTAATATGTATTATCTGAACTTGAAAGATATATCTGAATGGATGCAGCCGAATACAATTGAATACAACTGAAAGGAAAAAAAGTACAGCTGAATAAGCAGGAATACTTATGAACAAACCAATGAAACTGTCATTGAAAAGTTGCAATTGTCATACACGAACACCGTTGCTATAAGTGATATTTTTTTCAAAATAAGTAGCATCTAAACCCAAAACTACTCAAAACACTATCCTTCTTGAAACTACACTCCAAAACTAAAATAACATAAAGCTATTCTAAAACTATCTGCATTTTGCCTCCGACTCAGTGATTTGCCTAGCAATCTTTGAAGGTGCTTCATTCTCGCTTATGTCATCAACGTCTATCTTGCGCATAGCATAGTCCCATAGGAGAGCACCATATCATTAACGGAGTAGAGTAGAATCAAATATTATTTTTGGAATCTCTCTAATAGTGCTCAGAAATTCTGCGTATGCTGCAACATGCACTCCACAATCCCTAATAAATAATTGACTAAAACAATTAAAAATAATTCATTCAATTAGATTTGTAAACATACAAGAATGATGATTGCGTACTTACATGCTACCCCCTTTCTTTTGAGGCAGATCTGAAATAAAACAAACTTCAAAGGGATCGTTATGTGACTTGTCAGTGTATGATGGATAAGCAGACCAATCTATGTCTTGACTATCTCTGTAAAAGCCACTGATCGATAGACAAAGAGGTAGAAGCTTAGCTAGCTTATCAATCTCAGAAACTACATAGGCATCATGACCTGCAGATCTGTACGAGTCATACGCTTTGATACATCTCTCCTTGAATGTGACAATAGCCAATACCTAGTGTAGTTTGTCCTTCAAGTTAAATGGTATCAAGATATTATCCACAGTATGCCAAGGTACATTAGCATGAAATATGTAGCCCCTCATATACTCACATACCATGTCCTCTTGTTTGGCTACATTAGCATCACTATCTGTATCTTCATACATGTCGTATATTTCAACGATTCTTGTCTTGAATATACAATCAACAATTGTATACTTGAAGTCCCTATGCTGATTGTACTTTCCCTTCTTTCTCAAATAGTAGAATATGACGGCAATATAGCTGAATACAGAGAAATACATGTCTACTATAGATGAATACAGATGTTTAGAAATACTTCTAAATTTAGAAGTTGAATAAAGATGAAGATAAATGCAATAGAAATCAGATGACTGAAGCAGTTGAATTCAACTGAAATGTAAGTTGAATTCAACTGAAATGTACATACTATAGATAAATACAGATGTTTAAAGCTGAATACAAATGCATACAGAAATTAGCTGAATACACATGAATACAGGTGTTTAACAAGTCTGTATGCAATATATATGTTGAATAATACTGAATATAGCAATTGAATACAACTGACGCTAGGTGGTTAATATAGTTCAATGCAACTGACCATAGATGAATACAATTGAATACACCACAATATAACTGAATCACCTGAGTAAAACAACAGAATACATTTGAATGAAACAACATGTTGTTATTCAAGGAAAATTAGTCAGTTTGGGGAAAACTTACATTGTCATCCCATAGCTTCCCGTCAATTGATAGATTGTAAAACCAATTTTTGGAATTAACTTGATCAACTCCAAAATCCAATGGTATGTGAAGTATTGACTTTTCTTCTTGTAATGGTCTTCCAAATTACTTCTGCAAGTATGGTATAAAAATCATTATATACATTTTTAAAAATACGAAAACGTAATAAAATGACCGGGGGAAAACTCACTTCTGATCATGTCTAGATAGAAGACCATCATGAACCATTTGTCATATTCTTGAATGATTAACATAGGATGTAGCCCCGTTATTGAATCATCCTCAAAGGGGTGTCTTTTCTCAAAAATGGGGATCAACTTTATGGAGGTACCTGTTGTACATTGAATTCGTGTTTAAGGACTTTTAAATGACAAAACCACAATGAACGCTGAATCATAAGTTTGTAACATCACTTACATCCTGAGTCGAAGTTAGACTCATAAGGCGAAGAGTTCCATCTACTTGGTCGCCGATTCCTATGAGATTGCATTGGTGTGGCTTAAGCTTTTTTAGCACTGGAGTGAATCACAATTCAAGTTTCTGGAATTTGACCGGAAAGGAACTTGTCGTCCAGTTCAAATCGAGATACATAGAATTCTGTAGATACACCCTCTTGAATTGTAGATGGTATGTTGGATGGCACCTCCGATGTAGTTTTCTGGTAGTTGTATGTATCATTGTTAGTGTAGTAACTTAACTAGAATTTATATACAAAAATTCAAGATTTAACAAATCAGAATACATTTAAATACACCTGAAATACATTTAAATACAGAAGTTAATTGCATATACATATTAAGATTAACACAAATATGAATACAGGTAAATACATATGCTCAATATGTTAAGATTTATAAATCAGAATACATCTACATACAACTGAAAAACAGTTAATTACAACAGTTAATTGCATTTACATATTAAGGTTAACGCAGATATGAATAGAGGTAAATAAAGATGCTCAATATGAACAATGTTAAACCTCAACATTATCTCCGACATCTGTGTCAATTCCATCATCACGTCTCCCTATGGGTTCAGTTTGCTTATTTTGTTGAAGATGGTTTGAAAGCTTCTTGAAGTTATCATTGATCAATGTTCTTAGAGACTTGAACTCTCCCACAACCTTAACAATACAAAAACAGCTAGAAGATTGCGCCAAAAATATATGAATGTTAAGCATTAAACTGTAATGTTTAATCTGTGGTTAAATACTCACGTATTCTTTGAATGAATTTAGGTCTTTCCTCAAAGAAGATACTTCGTCATTTTGGCCTTCTGGCATCTGATTGTCATGCAAAACTTTATGTCCAATTTCGAAAACAAACAGGAAGAACGTTGGGCTGATATTCTGTTTCATTATGGTGCTTTTCGTGTTCCTTGCGTTTTTTTAGGGCGGTGATGAAGATGGACTAACAATTGCAACATGTTGCTTCTTACGAGGAAGATCGGGTGTCGAAGAAAAGTCATCCGAATCCTCTCCCAATTTTCCTGAATGAGCTGGAGTAGGTCTGTTCTCAACATCGGCGGCTACAGGAGGAATCTGAATAACGGCAAGCTCTATATCGCTTGGACTGATGTCCTTGAAAACAATCTGAAAAAAGAAATATAATAAAAGTCTAACTAAGAACTTCCAGATGCAGATCTCGAATACAAAATGATATTTATATTGAATATAAGGCAGAGTTGATGATTTGGAATTAATATGCATATGTATGAAGAATTAATAATGAAGGCTACAACAACTGTATATTGTTGTATGCATATGAATAGTATTGTATGCGGTAGATGTATTCAACTGTATGCAGAATCTGTATGGATTTGTATACAAGTTTATGCAGCTGATTATTAGTCCATATGCATTTGTATACATATATAATGAATCTATATGCAAGTATACATCTGTATGCATCAATATCTGTATGCGGCTAATTGTACAAGTATTTCCATCTGTATGTACATGTATAGAAATATATTTTGCAACTGAATGCAAAAACTTCAACAGGTATTGAAGTATCAACAATGTATACGAATGCAACTGCATACTTCTATATGCAAACATATGCCTATTAATTATTAATAAAGTCTAAACTAGGAGTGATACAATTTGTATATTACCATGTTTTCGGTGTCATTGAACATGCCATTCATCAGATAAGAAAAAGTTGGCTGATTTTCGGTAGTTCTCCAATTGAGTATTTTGGGGAGCACGTCATCAACTCAGAGTGCAATTTTAGAATCAAAAGAAGAACATCACTTATAAAACTACACTTGCATAGCTAGGGGCATCCCAACTATCATGTAATACTTCTTCACAGTATCCATCTTCTTGCTAATCAATTTTGTCAACATCTCAAATTCTTTTAAACCCCAATGATATTCAGAATAGCGCCCACTCTCTACCAAGTCAACATGTAGCCTTGGTATAGTTGTATTGTTCTTGTCGGATGAAAAAATAAAGGTGTGTATGAAATACAACAAAGATATCTTCAAGGCATCACCATCATTGTCGGGACCCCATGTCTTGTCATTGAATCATTTCATCAAATCTTTCTTCTTGACAAGATTAGCACCCCCAAAGTAAGCCTTAAGCCGGTTAGGAAGCGTTTCACTAAAATCAAAATCTTCATCATTACCAACACATGTTAATAGATACATGTTTGACAAACAAATTAATTCCCTGCAATTAACAATAATAAATACATGTCAATAGAGTTGAATACATTGCATATTTCATATTAAATCAGTTATTGAATACATATCAATACAATTGTAAACACTTACAGAAGACTAAATACATTGACAAGGCTAAATACATATTTAAAAACTAGATACCACACACATGACATAAAAAATAAGATGAATACATATAAATGTATATGAATACATTTGAAAACTTACTGAAAAATTGAACAGTTGCAAAAAAAAATTAACTAAAGTTGAATACACATGAATACATATGAATACAAGTAAAACCGATATTAAAATTGAATAGTTGAGAACTACCAAAATACATAAGAATACATATGCATACTTAAACAAAAACAAAATACAGTATACCAAATAGTACAAAAATACAACCAGATACATATGAATACAAAATTATACATGCAAAATGATTGAATAATTATGAACACATATAAGTTTCTTTGAATGCATATTGATACAAACAACAATTACATTTTGGTGTCGTGTATCATTGATAGGTTTTTTCCTCTTTGAAGCAATTGGATTTTTTGTTTCTTTTGAAGATTTCTCAACTTGGACTTCTTTCAACTTGTCATTACGTAATTTAGTTCTTCTCCCAGCAACTGTAGATGCTGATAAACCTGCAAAATCTGACTCCGCTTGAGTTATTTGCAACGACAAAGAGGGCCCATCAAAATTGAGAATTTTGGTGGGTATACCTCTAGTTACTCTGTTGTGTGGCGTTAAATCCGCCATTGGAGAGAAAAATCAAAGCTTCCTGGTGAGTAAGAATACCAATGGTTATTGTTTCAAAAATTTATGAAATAATCGGTATAAAAATTATAGAAACAAAAATGGTATCAAAATCGAAGAAGAAAACTTACCAGGCGTATAATTTTTGGGCGCAATTCCAAGTGATTCCGCATAGGTTCTGAAGTAATTTTTGGGCACAATTCTAGTGATTCCGTATAGATTCTGAAGTAGGAGTGATAATGGAGGAGAAATAGTGAATTTGGGTGGGAAAATAGTTAAGAACGTGGGTATGTGGGAGAAGAGAGTAAACTGTATGCAAAAGAGAGAGAGAGAGAGAGAGAGAGAGAGCGAGAGAGAAGAGAGAGAGAGAGAGAGAGAGAGAGAGAGAGAGAGAGAGAGAGAGAGAGAGAGAGAGAGAGAGAGATAGAGAACGTGCTTATAGGAGTTATACGTAATTATGTGAGAGAAAATACTAAAAAGGAGAGAGAGAAATATTATTTAGCATATATGGTGCCTTAAATGTAGGATGTAACTATAATTAGAATTTTTTGCTATAATGGATAAAAGGTATTTATGTGATGCAATATTTTAAAATGGTATTTATTTAATATAAATAGGTTACTAAGGTTTTCTATAGGGTGTAAAATTTCCAAATTTTAATAGCTCATATTTTTTTTACTGACACAAAATAGCCCCTCGGCCCAAATTTATTGTATTTAGTAGCCCGGAATATTTATTTGTATAGTGACCGTCTTTTTAGTATATATTTTATACAGTGACAGTCTATTGTATATATTTTGTATAGTGACAGATTATTTAGTATTTTTTGTATAGTGACAGTCTATTTTGTATAGTGATAATTTATTTGACATTCTATTTTGTATCGCAACAGTCTATTTTGTATATTTTTTGTATAGTGACAGTTTGTTTTATATATATTTTATATAGTGACGGTATATTGAATATAAATTGTACAATAAGGGGCCGTTTGGTAGGAATTGGGCTTATGCCGTTATAAGTTATGTCGGTATAAGTTATGTCAGGATAAGTTATGCTGGAATTAGTTATGTTGGTATTGTTGTTTATTTACTATTTGGTATGTGGTGTTAATAATGATAATTGTATAATTTTCAAGAAGAAGGTATAAGTTATACCGGTGCTAATTACCCTATCCTCTATAAGGTATAAGTTATTCCGGTGTTAAAATTAATACCAGAATAACTTATACCTGATTTGCTAACCAAATAGAGTATTAAGGTGGTATTAAACTTTTATACCACTCATATACCTTCTTATACCTCATACCAAACGATTCCTAAGAGTCTATTTTGTACATTTTTTTGAAATTTGAATAGTGACAACCTATTTTCTATGTACCTTCCACCACCTTCATGCCTTGTACGGTTGTATCCTACAACTTACTAAGACATAACTGAAAAATCAAATAACTAATTGCATATGTAATTTTAAAAGTTATAACCAAAAGGCAGAATACATATATGACACCTAAACTTGTACCCCAAATCTCTGTTACACATCTGTTGACCACGGAAATATTTTTAAATACTCAACCTTTTCTATTGCACACCACATTTATATTTGACCACTTCTTTTAATTAGGTGTATGTCACATGCCAATACTGTCGTGACATATGTCATTAAGTTAAAAAATAAAAAAAGGCCTCCAGCAAAGTTTTAAAAAATTAAAAGAAAAGGAACCCAAGCAAAAGAAAAAGAAAAAGAAAAAGAAAAGGAACTCATCTTCTTCCCAAGACCAACCACCATAGTTATGTCCACCTTCATCTTAATCTCAGCTAAAAATGATCCAACACTTATATTTAAAATATTTTTCTTTGGCATTCTTCAATAAGTTTCGGTCTAACTCTCAATTCATCTCCAAGTGAGTTTCAACTTGAAATGAAGCTTCCAACCAACAACTAATTCAATATCCAAATATCAATTTTCGTAAAAAAAAATAATTTCACATAGACAATTTTAGTATCGTTCTCTTAATTTTTATGGGCCAATAATTGAACATTTTGAATAGAAAATTTTTGGGTCTAATTGAAATCGCACTTTTCAAGCCAACAATTTCATATAAATCTTTTGATAATCCGAAAATATTTTACTTACTAGTTGAAAACCGAAATAAAAGTTTGGAAAGTAAACAAAAAAATAGAAAGAGTTTTTGTGAGCATTAATGGAGAAAGAAAAATGAAGGAGATGAAAAATAAAAAAAGGAAAAAAGTTGGATATGTGACGTTTTTATGAGGCTTCAGATGCAAAAAATTTCAGTTCACTCGCTTTGTTTATGTGTAAAGGACGCGCATGCCATGTAGATAAAGATGTATGTACTAGATACGCTTTTAAAAAGTTGAGTATTTGAAAATATTCTCGTGGTCAACAGATGTATAACGGAGATTTGAGTACAAGTTCAGGTGTTACTTTATGTATTCTTCCTAACCAGAATTGTATTTCTTCTTTGCATAAGTTTCCTTTTCTTTCTAATTTTATGATACCATGAAAGCCAAAAAAAATTATAGCTTGTCAAGAAAATAATTTAAACATTTGTATGTCGCTTTCAGAATTTGCCAATTGGAAACATTGATGATTGATGTAATTCTTCTTAATTCATACTTACAATGTTTACACTGGGAGTATTATAAAAGCCAAAATTCTTGCAAATGAAAAAAATATAATTCATTGAGCTATTAATTTTTGTTGACAAAGAGCATTTTTAGAAATTCGCCGAAAAGAGGTCATGCGAGGAAGAAAAAATTACTGAAGTAATACTACAAGATTGGGGACCATAATACATATAGAAAGAATCCAAGCAAAACTGTCACGACCCCAGTTCACCCTCCATGAACATGTCGTGATGGCACCTAGTTCCTACAACTAGGTAAGCCTAAACGATGCGAAAATTAATATAACTGGAGGAATCGTTTAATTAAACTAAACAAAACTAGAAGAAATATTGTATATAAGTATCACTTGGCATATATAACTTAAAAATAAATGCGGAAGTCTACAACTCGATCCCAAAACCCGAAAACTCACGGGAAACACATGCTAAAGGAAAATACTGCACATGCTTTAATCTCCAGAATGTTCACATCAAAAGTATGATAGAATCTAAACACTACATGTAAAATAAGGAAGGAAACTCTTCGGTCTGCGTACGCTGTAGATATACCTCAAGTCTCCGCTAAATCTCTCTGCCTCTATGTTAGCGCGTTTGAGATGAAGTACCTGGATCTGCACATGAAAAACATGCGCAGAAGAGGCATGAGTATACCACAATGGTACTTAGTAAGTGCCAATCCTAACCTCGGTTGGGTAGTGACGAGGAAGGTCAAGGCCCTACCGAGATAAATATAACATGATAAGATAAAGGAAAACAACATAGATAAATTCTGCAGCGAGAATCTAAATAGGATAAATAAGGAAAACAACAATAGGAAACGGAACAAAACAATATAAGGAACACTACTCACAACAGGAAATAATAGCCGGGGATCTCTTGGTATCCTCATTATATTCGCTAAGGATCTCTTGGTATCCCGAGGATCTCTTGGTATCCTCATTATATTCTCTGGGGATATCTTGGTATCCCGAGGATCTCTTGGTATCCCGAGGATCTCTTGGTATCCTCAAATCTTACAAACTCATGTGTTAGGGATCTCTTGGTATCCCGCACCCTCAGTCCAGAACATATCAAGTGCAGAGGGGATCTCCTGGGAGGCCAACTCGTAGTCTTAATTTAAAAACACACAATAGCAACCCAAACATTTGGAAGATACTAACTCAGGGCAAGAAATAGGAAATACTATCCAAACATACTACACGGAGTAAAAATAAGACAGTTTAAACACCTAGGCAAGCAAGTCAAATGAACATGCTTCTCCAAACTAGCATAGAATATATTCACAATTTTGAATGAACAGGTAAGCAAGAAAATTCAATTTAAATACTTCAAGTAAGAACGGGATTTCCATCAATTTTCTCAAATACGCGCTCGTCACCTCACCTACAGGTATTCAATTAACAAATATCATATCCTAGGGGAAGGTCCCTCTCACAAGGCTAGACAAGTCACTTACCTCAATCGGCTCCAAAATCAACTTGAAATTACTCTTTTTCCACGAGTATCTGACTCCAAATGGCGCAAATCTATTTATTTCAATTACATCACGTAAATAACATCTCAAGCAACGAATTCTACTATTTAATTTACAGCTAAGACACAATTTTTAGATAAAAGATCGAAATGCCACTCGGGCCAACGTGGTCAAAACCTGAGGTTCGAACTAAAATCTAGTTACTCATTCCCCCACGAATCCAATTATGTGATTAGTTTTGAAATCGGACCCCGAATTGAGGTCCAACCACCAATTTTAGCAAAACCCTAGGTCTCACCCAATATTCCCAATTTTACCATTAAACTTTGATTTGATGCTGAAATTATTTTAAAAAGGTGTTGAGGAGTGAAGAAAATGAGTTAGAAACCACTTACCAATCGTTTTGAAGAAGAGGTAAGATTTTTGAAAAGTGAGAAATAACAGAAAAATCCCGTGTATTTATACTCCCTGAGCCTCCAGCGCGGACCGTGCGAGGGTGGCCGCGACTGCGCAGCTCCCACCGCAGATCGTGCTAAGGTAGCCACGGCCGCGTTGATGGAGCTGAAAGTTGCTGGTCCTCTGAAGTTGGCAGCGCGGACCTCACGAGGGTGACCGCGGCCGCGCGGCTCACGCTGCGAACTACGCAAAAGCGGATGCGGCCGTGCTAGAGGAACTGAAGGCTGCGGGTTCTCTAAAGCTAGCAGCGCGAACTGCAAGAGGACGACCGCGGATGCGCGGCTCACATCGTGGACCGCGCGATCACGATTGTGGCCGCGCGCTGGAACCTACAGCTTGCACCTGACCTGCAATATCTGGTGTTTTAAGTCTAAGACCTCCCGGAACCTACTCGAAACTCACCCTAGCCTTCGGGGCTCCAAAACAAACGTACACATCTAATCAAATTTCGTTTTCATTTTCTTTAATTATTTCCAAAAAACAATTTCACATAAAAATCCATTTCTCAGACTTGGGACCTCGGAATCCGATTCCAGGCATACGCTCAAGTCCCATATTTTCCTACGGACCCCTCCGAAACCATCAAATCACAGGTCCGGACCTGTTTATCCAGAACGTTGAACGAAGTCAAATTTGTTCAATTTAATATAAAAAATTAGTATTTTTCTCACAAAATCCATATCTAAGCTTTCCGGCTACATGCCGGGACTGCACACGCAAATTAAGGCAACTCGAGATGAGGTTTTAAGGCCTTAGAAGTACAGAACGGAAAATAAATAAGTGATGACCCTATTGGGTCGTCACATCCTCCACTACTAAAACAATCGTTCGTCCTCGAGCGGACAAAAGAAAGAAGTACCTGAGTCCGGAAAAAGGTGAGGATAACGGCTCCACATATCAGACTCGGACTCCCAGGTCGATGCCTCAGGAGGCTGACCTCTCCATTAGACACGAACAGAAGGAAATCTCTTGGACCTCAACTGACGAACCTACCGATCTAGGATGGCTACCGGCTCCTCGTCATAGGACAAGTCCTTATCCAACTGGACAGTGCTGAAATCTAACACGTGGGTTGGATCTCCGTGATACCTCCGGAGCATGGATACATGGAAAACTAGATGCACGGATGATAAGCTAGGCGGTAATGCGAGTCTATAAGACACCTCTCCCATTCTATCAAGAATCTCAAACAGACCAATGTACCTAGGGCTAAGCTTGCCCTTCTTCCCAAATCTCATCACGCCTTTCATCGGGGATACTCGGAGCAACACCCGCTCCCCAACCATAAATGCTACATCTCGAACCTTCCGATCTGCATAACACTTCTGCCTAGAGTTGGCTGAACGAAGCCTGCCCTGAATGATCTTGACCTTGTCCATGGCCTCTTGAACCAAATCTGTACCTAGCAACCGAGCCTTCCCCAGCTCAAACCATCCAACCGATGATCAACACCGTTTACCATATAAAGCCTCGTAAGGATCCATCCGGATGCTCGACTGGTAGCATTTGTTGTAAGAAAACTCCGCTAATGACAGGAGCTGAACCCAAGACTCTCCAAAATCAATCACACACGCACAGAGCATGTCCTCAAGGATCTGGATAGTGCGATCGGACTGTCTGTCCATCTAGGGGTGAAATGCTATACTCAACTCTATCCGAGTACCCAACTCTTGCTGCACGACTTTCCAAAACCGCGATGTGAATTGAGTACCTTTGTCTGAAATAATAGAAACTGGAATGCCATGAAGACGGACGATCTCCCATATATAAATCTCTGCAGCCGCTCCAATGAATAAGTGGTACACACAGGGATAAAATGAGCGGACTTGGTCAGCCGATCCAGAATGACCCAAATGGCGTCAAACTTCTTCAATGTCTGTGGGAGTCACGATAAAAAATCTATGGTGATGCGCTCCCACTTCCACTCCGGATTCTCTATCTACTGAAGCAACCCACTGGTCTCTGGTGCTCATACTTCACCTGTTGAATTGAGCCATATAGATACATATCCAACTATATCCTTCTTTATCCGCCTCCACCAATACTGCTGCCTCTGGTCCTGATACATCTTCGCGGCACCCGGATGGATGGCATATTGTAAACTATGGGCCTCTGCTAGAATCAACTCCCGTAGCCCGTCAACCTTGGGCACACAAACTCAGCCCTGCATCCTCAACACCTGTCATCTCCAATGGCCACATCTCTGGCATCACCATGCTGAACCCTTTCCTTAAGGGCAAACAAATAGGGATCACCATACTGCCGCTCCCTAATACGATCAAATAAGGAAGACCGGGAAACCACACAAGCCAGAACCCGACTGGGCTCCGAAAGATCCAATCTCACAAAATGACTGGCTAAGGCCTGAATATTCATCGCCATAGGCCTCTCTGAAGCTGGTAAATATGCCAAACTCTCCAAACTCTCCGCCTAGCGACTCAAGGCATTCGCTACCACATTGGCCTTACCCGGGTGATAAAGAATAGTGATATCATAATCTTTCAGCAACTCTAACCACCTCCTCTAGCGGCAAATTTGAATCCTTCTTCTTGAACAAATGCTGCAAACTCCTATGATCAGTATACATCTCGCAAGTCACACTGTACAAATAATGACGCCAGATCTTCAAGGCATGAACAATAGCAGCTAACTCAAGGTCGTGGACAGGGTAGTTCTTCTAATGTATTTTCAACTGTCTGGATGTGTAGGCAATCACCCTGCTGTCCTCCATCAACACTGCTCCAAGGCCAACTCTCGAGGCATCACAAAAGACAGTATAAGACCCCAAACCGGTAGGCAATATTTTGAACTTCTGAAAGCTTGCCTCACAGTCCTCTGTCCATTGAAATGGGGAACCCTTCTGGGTCAACCTGGTCATAGGGGCTGCAATCGATGAAAACCCCTCCATAAAGAGACGGTAATAACCCGCCAAACCAAGGAAACTGTGGATCTCTGAAGCTGAGGAGGGCCTGGGCCAACTCTACACGGCCTCTATCTTCCTTGGATCTACCCGAATGCCCTCGCTCGAAATCACGAAGCCTAAGAATGCCACTGAATCCAACTAAAACTCATATTTTGAGAACTTTACATATAACTTCTTCTCCCTCAGGTTCTGAAGCACAGTCCTTAGGTGTTGTTAATGATCTTCCCGACTCCGCGAATACACCAGAATATCATGAATAAAAACAAAAACGAATGAGTCGAGATATGGCATGAATACACTATGCATTAAATGCATAAAAGCGGTTGGAGCATTGGTCAACCCAAATAACATAACTAGGAACTCGTAATGACCATACCGTGTCATGAAGGCAGTCTTCGGGATATCTGGATCCTGAATCTTTAAGTGATGGTACCCTGAGCGCAAATAAATCTTAGAAAATACCCCTGCGCCCTGAAGTTGGTCAAACAGGTCATCGATACGAGGCAAAGGATAACGGTTCTTCACCGTAACCTTGTTCAACTGGAAATAATCAATTCACATACGCATAGAACCATCTTTCTTCTTCACAAACAAGACAGGGGCACCCCACGGTGAAACACTGGGTCGAATAAAACCCTTATCCAGCAATTCCTGTAACTGGTCCTTCAACTCTTTTAACTTAAGAGGAGCCATATGATACGGAGGAATGGAAGTGGGTTGAGCGCTTGACAACAAATCAATGCCAAAATCAATGTCCCTATCAGGCGACATGTCTGGAAGATCGGCTGGAAACACATCGGGAAACTCCTGTACCACTGGAACAGAATCAACAGAATGGGTATCCGCACTGACATCATTCACATAGGCTAAATACGTTGTACACCCTTTCTCAACCATACAGTGAGCTTTAAGAAAAGACATAACTCTACTAGGAGTGTGATCTAAGGTACCACTCCACATAACACATGGAATACCTGGCATAGCCAGCGTCACAGTCTTGGCGTGACAATCAAGAATAGAAAAACGAGGCGACAACCATTCCATGCCTAAAATAATGTCAAAATCAATCATACCGAGTAATAATAAATCTGCTCTGGTCTCAAAACCACGAATAGTAACCAAACATGACTGATAGACGCGGTCCACAACAAGAGAATCTCCCACAAGAGTAGAAACATAGACGAGGGCACTCAAAGAATCCCGAGGCACACCCAAATACGGAGCAAAGTAAGAAGACCCACAAGAATAAGTAGAGCCAGATCGAATAGAACCGATGCGTCTCTGTGACAAACCAGTATAATACCTGTGATAACAGGATTGGAGGAAACAGCCTCAGCACAAGTAGGAAGGGCATAATATTTTTCCTGAACTCCCCCTCGAGGGCGACCTCTACCTCCTCTGACTCCATCTCTAGCTGGCTAAGCGGGGGGTGGCAACTGGAGTTGCGGTAATGGCCTCAGAGCTCTGCTGAGCACGCTGCGACTAAGAAGGCTGTGGGGGTGCGCTCCTCCCAAGTCTAGGGCAATCCCTCACCATATGGCGGGTGTCGCCACACTCAAAACAAGCTCTGGGAGGGCGCGATGGTTGTGACTGACTAGGGCTAGGTCTGCTGGACTGACCTCTGGGACACCCCACGCAGGAGGCGCGTTAGAAACTAGAGGTGCATAGTGAGGCTCCTAAGGTATGGGTGGAGCTGGGGCACTGCTGGCTGCTGGAAGAGCTGAATGAACGGGGCGACCCACAAAACCCCTAGGATGTCGACCTGTACGGGCACCAGAGTAGTGGTCTGACTCTCAAGACCTCTTGGCCTCCCTCTCCCCTCGCTCCATAGCGAGCATACTCTCGATCCTCCTAGCAATGCTCACTACCTGCTGATAAGGAATGTCCATCTCCAACTCTCGAACCATGCTAGATCTAATGGGTGGGATAAGACTGAACCTTCGAACTCTCTCGTAGACTATATAAACAAAATCCAGTGCATGCCTGGCCAATCTGGTATAACGGATAACATACTCTGAAATGGTCATAGCATTATGGCGCAAATGCTCAAACTCTATGCACCATGCATCTCTGAGGCTCTGGGGAACAAACTCTCTCATAAACATATCCAAGAACTGGGTCCAAGTCAGTGAAGCAGCCTCGACCAGACTGTCTATCGCATAAGTGCGCTACCAATCATAGGTAGCTCCCCGAAGCTGGAAGGCGGTAAAGGAAACCCTGCTGGACTCTACTATGCCTATAGTGCAAAAAGTACGGTGGCACTCCTCTAGAAATCCCAAGGAATCATTTGTCACTAATCCACTAAAAACCGGAGGGTCATACTTCTTGAACCACTCCAACCTCCGATGCTCATCCTCAGAAGCAGCTACCCTATCCACGGGCTTAACTGGCACTGTAGGCGGAATGGGAATGATCTCTGGGGCCTGCTCAACCTGCACTCGCTGCTCAGGAGTGCGGACGGTGGGAGTCTGTGCTCCTCCCCCGGCCTGGAATGTGGCTGCAGCAAGGGGAAGCAACCCTGCCTGAGCCAAGGTGGTGTACATGGACATGAACTGAGCTAATGTCTCCTGAAGGGCTGGCGTAGTAGTGGCAGTAGTAGACGTGCCAGGTGCCTGGGCTCCGGCTGGATCTGCTGGTGTGCCTCGGCGGTAGCTCGCGTATGTGCACTGGCTGCACCACATATGCGTCCTCGACCTCCACCCCGGCCCCGGCGCCTGATCGTTGTGAGTAGCATGTGTCCTTACTATCTATGAGAGAATAGAAGACAAAAGCTTAGATTTGACGTCAAAATATTGCACGACAAGAAAATCAATGAAGTGAAGATTTTTCCGAAACGGTTACATAGCCTCTCGTAGATAAGTACAGACGTCTCCGTGCCGATCAGCGAGACTCTAATAAACTGGCCTGTGTTCCGTGACTCCTATGAACCTAGAGCTCTGATACCAACTTGTCACGACCCCAGTTCACCCTCCATGTACATGTCATGATAAAAACTAGTTCCTACACTAGGTAAGCCTAACGATGCGGAAATTAATATAACTGGAGGAATCATTTAATTCAACTAAGCAAAACTAGAAGAAAAGCTGCATATAAGTGCCACTTGGCATATACAACTAAAAAATAAATGCGGAAGTCTACAACTCAATCCCAAAACCCGAAAAATCATGGGAAACAAAGGCTAAAGGGAAATACTGTAAATGTTCTAATCTCCAAAATCTCTACATCAAAAGTATGCTAGAATCTAAACACTACAGGTAAAATAAGGAACGAAACTCTTCGGTCTGCGGACGCTGCAGATATACCTTAAGTCTCCGCTAGATATCTCTCCTCAATGATAGTGCGTCTGAGATGAATTACCTAGATCTACACATGAAAAACATGCGCAGAAGGGGCATGAGTACACCACAACTGTACTTAGTAAGTGCCAAGCTTAACCTCGGTTGGGTAGTGACGAGGAAGGTCAAGGCCCTACTGAGATAAATATAACATGTTAAGATAAAGAAAAACAACATAGATAAAGTCTGCAGCGAGAATCTAAACAGGATAAATATGGAAAACAGCAATAGGAAACGAAACAAAACAATACAAGGAACACTACTCACAACATGAAATAATAGCTGGGGATCTCTTGGTGTCCTCTTTATATTCACTAGGGTTCTCTTGGCATCCCGAGGATCTCTTGGCATCCTCATTATATTCACTAGGGATCTCTTGGTATCCCGAGCATCTCTTGGTATCCCGAGGATCTCTTGGTATCCTCATTATATTCACTAGGGATCTCTTGCTATTCACTAGGGATCTCTTGGTAACCTCATTATATTTACTAGGTATCTCTTGGTATCCTTATTATATTCACCAGGGATCTCTTGGTATCCCGAGGATCTCTTGGTATCCTCATTATATTTACTAGGGATCTCTTGGTATCCCAAGGATCTCTTGGTATCCGCAAATTTACAAACTCATGTTCTAGGGACCCCTTGGTATTCCGTACCCTCAGTCCAGAATATAACAAGTGCAGGGAGATCTCACGGGAGGCCAACCCATATCCCAATTTGAAAACACACAATAGCAACCCAAATATTTGGAAGATACTAACTCAGGGCAAGAAATAGGAAATACTAGCCAAACATACTACGTGAAGTACAAATAATACAGTTTAAACACCTAGGCAAGCAAGTCAAATAACATGCTTCTCCAAACTAGAATAGAATAAATTCACAATTTAGAATGAACAGGTAAGTAAGAAAACTCAATTTAAATACTTCAAGTAAGAACATATTTTCCATCAATTTGCTCAAGTATGCACTCGTCACCTCATGTACGAGGCATTCAATTAACAAACATTATATCCTAAGGGGAAGGTCCCTCACACAAGGATAGACAAGTCACTTACCTCAATCGACTCCAAAATCAACTTGAAATCACTCTTTTGCCACGAGTATCCGACTCCAAATGGCCCAAATCTATTCATTTCAATTCCATCACGTAAATAACATCTCAAGAAACTAATTCTACTATTTAATTTACAGCTAAGACGCAATTTTTAGGTAGAAGACCGAAACGCCCCTCGGGCCAACATGGTCAAAACCCGAGGTTCATACTAAAATCCGATTACACATTCCCCCATGAATCCAATTATGTGATTAGTTTTGAAATTGGACCCCGAATTGAGGTCCAACCCCCAATTTCAGCAAAACCCTAGGTCTCACCCAATATGCCCAATTTTACCCATTTAATCTTCGAGTTGATGTTAAAATTATGTTAAAAAGGTGTTGAGGAGTGAAGAAAATGAGTTAGAAACCACTTACCAATTGTTTTGAAGAAGAAGTATTGCTAAGAAAATCACCTCTTAGGTTTTGGGTTTTTGAAAAGTGAGAAATAACTGAAATATCACGTGTATTTATACTCCCTAAGCCTCCATTGCGGACCGCACGAGGGTGACCGCAGCCGCATGACTCCCAACGTGGACCATGCTAAGGCAGCCGCGGCCGCGCTGATGGAGCTGAAAGTTGCTGGTCCTCTGAAGTTGGCAGCGCGAACCTTACAAGGGTGACTGCGGCCGCGCGACTCACACTGCGGACCACGCAAAAGCGGCCGCGGCCGCGCTAGAGGAACTGAACGCTACAGGCTCTCTGAAGCTGGCAGAGCAGACCGCGCGAGGACGACCGCGGATGCACGGCTCACATCGCGGACCATGTGATCATGACCGCGGCTGCACGCTGGAACCTGCAGCTTGCGCCTGACCTGCAACATCTGGTGTTTTAAGTCTAAGACCTCCCGGAACCTACACGAAACTCACCCGAGCCCTCGGGGCTCCAAACCAAATATACACACCACTTCAAAAACATACTACGGACTTGTTTGTAAATCGCCAAAAGAACATCATATACATCGGATTGAGCCTCAAACTCATGACTTCTTCCAAATTTTTCATAAGACATAAAATTTCCATTTCGGGTCTGAAACACGTCAAACGACGTCTGTTTTCAACCAAACTTTATATAAATAGCTCCATTCATATATAAGACTTGTACCGGACAGCGGAACCAAAATACGGGCCCGATACCCAGTCTTCTAATCAAATGTCGTTTCCATTTCTTTAATTATTTCCAGAAAATAATTTCGCATAAAAATCCATTCCTCGGACTTGGGACCTCGGAATCCGATTCCAGGCATACTCTCAAGTCCCATATTTTTCCACGTACCGTTCTGGGACCATGAAATCATGAGTCCGGGTCTGTTTACCTAGTACGTTGACCGAAGTACATAACAGAAAATAAATAAGTGATGACCCCATTGGGTCGTCACAAAAACTAAACGAGAAAAGTGTAAAAGAACTGTTAGTGTTGTCTTAGGCCAATCAGGTGCTTGTGAGTTCGATGACTAGCCACTAGAATAATTTTTAGACTATAAAATGTATAACGTAACTTTGGGCTAGCGAGTATTATAAATTTAGCCCGAATGGCTATAAATGAATTTTGCTCGATAAAGATCGAGTCCTATATATTATAGGCTTCACAAAGAGAACCTTTATGTGGTAAAAATTGCACGGGGCGCCCTATTTGGTTGCCCTCATTTAATCTATACTTATTATTATAAAAACCTTTAACTTGTACCCACTTTTTAAATAACTTTCACCCCCTTTCTCCTCCTATTTCTTCTTCTTTTTTCTTCTGCTGCTATTGGTACTAATATGGAACTTCATTTCATGGAATAATTACCTTAAATATATTTATTAGATTATTAAAAATAAATTATAAATAATTAATTAACTTAGTAGATAATAATTTATGAATATTTCCACGTACGTAAGTTAGTAGACAATGATTATTCTAATCTTTTCACGTTTATTGTTTTCAAAATTTATGATTTAGATACTGTTGGAAATCTGATTATTTATCTAGTATGTTAGAAATCTTTTTCAAAAACTTCAGCTTATATAGTGCTGAAATTTTTACAAATAAACTAAATAACTTCGACGCTACAAAACAAAAACTTCATCTCTAGAGCTGAAGTTCGACAGTCAAAACAAAAATTTCAGCTCTAGTGCTGAAGTTTGCAGTTACAAAACAAAAACTTCAGCTCTAGAGATAAAGTTCGCCATCAACAATTATAAACAAAAACTTTAGCAAATAGAGAATAAAACTCCAACTATTATGCTTAAGTTTAGCAATTACAAACAAAAACTTCAGCATACTTGGTTCAGCACACTTGCTACTTCAGGCCCGTCTACTAGAATGCTGAAGTTTTGCGTGATTGCCTTTGCTACTTCAGCCCCGTTTGCTGAAGTTATGCGAAAAAGTGGATACACTTGTAATTTTTTTTGCAAAGCAGGCACAAGTTAAAATGTGACACAAAAAGAGGGTATAGATGCAAATGCCCCCTTTATGTGTGTAGCCGTCACGCCATTTGCAATTTTAGTCACGACACATGTTGCAAGAACTCTCTAAAATGCTATCGTACCCCTGCCGATATCTCTAAAAATGCATTAATTTTGGAGGATCCGATACACACTCGACGATATTTTCAGAGAGTCCAAAGACCATAAACTGTATTATTCGTTAAGCTACAAATTACTCTTTTCTCTTTCTTCTGAGGATAGGAGAGACCACACTAAAGAACCTTTGTAGTAGCTGTCACACCTCCTTTTTTACACTACAACCCCGCGAAAGGCATAGTTAAGGGAGTTTTTCTAATTAAAGGATAATGAAAATGAGATTTTATTTTTAAAAAATTCAAAGTCGCCACTTGGGATAATTAATGGTGTCCCAAGTTACCGGTTTGAAAATTCCGAATCGAGGAAGGGTAGACTCTGTTATACATTCTGCGAGCCAGAAATCTAGGTAAGGAATTCTGTTCACCCGGGAGAAGGTGTTAGGCATTCCCGAGTTCCGTGGTTCTAGCATGGTCGCTCAAATGTTATATTTGGCTCAATTATCTAATTTTAATGCATTTTTGTACCTATGTGCAAATTTCATTTTTAACTGCGTTTATTAAATTTTAAGAAGATTGCAACATCGTTAAAACATATTTTGAACCACGTCACATAAATGCACCCGTAGATTCCAACATATTTTATCTAACGTTGAGATTCGGATTTGGGTCACATAAATGCACACCCGTATTTAGGAAGGTAAATTATTTAACTAGCTCACCTAAGGCAATTGTGCATTTTTGATTTGCGAGGGCCATGAAAATTCGCTAATGGCACCTCGAATTCTTAAAAAACAATTAAAGGAGATTCATGCAATTATCAATTTATTTAGCATTGACACACCTAGATTATAGTTGTAAAAGGGGATTAAACTAAACATCATAAGGCCACAAGTATTTGTTTTGATGCGGTTTATTTTAATATATGGTGAGAGATCCAAATATAATTATCACTAGCTAGAATACTAGTCTTGTTTTAAATTTCCCTCAGGGATTCGAATTCCCTTCAGGGTCTTGGGCTTAAGCTAGCTTTTGGTCCAACTACTAAGGAAAGACTACTATGCTAAAAGAAAAGGTAATAGGGCTCAAACATAAGCCCAAAAGAGGCTGAAGATTACACGGCCTCATATCTCAATGAACCAAGTCAAAAAGGCGACATGAGAAAACCCCTAATACAAAAATCTGATACATTGCTAAGTACCTACTGATGTAACATTTCAAAACTCACACATTTGCTGATGCAATAATCCAGGCCTAGTACTTGACTTAGCTACTACTGATTTGGCACATAAATGACCAAATCCATAAGCATAACCCTACACTCATAAGTGAAAACCTTTCAACAAGCTTCGAGTGAGTATAAAATTGAACATAACAACATGGTGCTGATGAAACACAATAGTAATGAAACCATTCAAAACATGCATAAATCAAAGAGATAAGCTGAAAGTCCTACATATGAATTTTGTATATCTTCTACTATTAATTACAAATCTTTCACTTTTAAAAGAACTAACTTAAGGAAGATTATAATAAATAGAGCCTGAAGCAAAATGGAACAATTCTTCATATTTCAACTCTTCCAATCAATTCATTCCTCAAACTCTTACTTCAAAATTGATAAGGTTACATATTTGTGTACCTGGAAATTGAGAAGCAAAGAGGATTTAAGCAGAAGCAGGCTTAGCAAGAGCAGTAACAACACCAGCAAAACCAAAATGAGAACCCAAATGAAATTTGAAACAATTCAAAGCCAGCCAGTCTGATATCAACCCAGTTGACTTTAATACCAGACCTCAAACAACCAACAGTCATCTCATTTTAACATAGTAGAATAAGGTAATTATCTCAGAAGCTCAAATTTTCAAAAAAAAAGACTCAACAGGTGTTCAAAGGGACAGTAGAAATCTTTCAGCAAACTAAAAACCAATTGTCAAACTTTAGAAATTAAACCTATGGTTGAACCAACATCTCAAAATGAACTAGAAGGCATTTAAGACTTGGAAATTTCAAAACTCAATAAAGAGATGAACGAAACAGTAGTCACTTGTGGGGTTTTTTCAACTCTTCTTTTCCATTCTTTTTTTGATTTCTGAATCCTCTCTCTCCAGAGTACTAATATTTTTTAAACTTTCCTTCAAAGGCAAGAATGAAAACCTTTATAGGCAAGCAACTAGGGCACCCTTCAGGTTTTTGATTTCATTTAAGTCCCTTAGTTTTTAGCTTTTTTTGCTTAAAAATCCTTAGTATCCTGACATGTTACCCAAGTTATACTATCTAAATTATAAAATTCAAATTAGGATCCTAACCTAGAAGCTTCTAGGGGCTTCTATTTTCTGTTACTGCCAGATTCTCTATGTGATATACCCAAATTACCCTCAATTATCCTTGTATTTACTTTGGTCAATTAACCCAACCTTCAGCTCATGGGTCAAGTTGACCCAATGCTTAAACCCAACTGGATTGACCTCTTTTCCTTGGGCTTTCAGACCCATCCTAAAATTAACCCATACCAAATTTCAAACTAAGCAATTTTGAATTGGGTCCAGAATTAGAAGAAGAAGAAGACCAATTAATACTACAAAGTTCAATAACTAAGACTAAGCTATACATGAATGAGATGCTTACAGTAGGACTAAAAACTAAATTAAGCAATGAGCAACAACGACTTGAAATAAAAAAATAAACTAATAAATGAAGGTCAAAACAGAACAAAACTTAAAAGGTCTTAAATTGTGGTTATCCTGGCATGCAGAAGTAAAATACGAACAAGAAAAAGCTAAAAAGAAATAGCAGTGAAGGCCATACTTGTCTGAGATGAACAAGTAAAATCCAAAATCGAACCTTTGAATTAGCCTTGTTATGGGTCGAATTAGACCTTAATCATGTGTTTATAATGAAAACATGTGACTAAAGTCCAAATCGAACCCAAACTTTATCCAGTTGATCATAAAGAAAAATCTAGGGGTTCGAGTTTCAATTTGAAATTTGAGGAGTTTGGGTAGGATTCGAGGAAAGTTATACAGGTTTTAACGATGAGGAGGTGATAGGGAACATGTGGTGTTAATTTGGGTGGTGGCGCCGCCGCTCATGATGGAGGGTCAAAACTTCCGGGAAAGATTAGAAGAGTTTGGGTAAGATTCGAGGGAACGCGATGGTGGATTTGGAAAGAGGAGAGGGAGGAGAAGCAGTGGTGTTAATTTAGGACCGATTGGAGCTCCGCCGCCGCCGTGGGCGATCTCTGGCTGGCGGCGAACGACGGTCGGCAGCGGATACAGTGGGGTTCTCTGGGGTTATGGGGTGGGAGAGGAGAGACGGGTTTGGGGTGCGGGAATTTGGACACTTATATATTAAAAGCTCCTCGGTTCTCAGCCGTTGGATCTTGAATCCTAGACGGTTGAGATTAACTTATGCCAGACGACGTCATTTGGTTATTAGGGGTTGGACCGTGTCTGAGAAGGGTATTGGACCGGCTTATGGCCATTTTGGGCTGGTGCATTGATTTAAAACTGGCCCAATCCTATTCTTAATAATTGTCTTTTCTGAATTCCAGATTTCCCTTTTTTTTAAATAAAACTCCCATATCTTTTTTTTTCATTTTCAAAATTAACTTAATATAAATTAAAATATAAATCCCATTTAACCTATACAAAATACTAATTAATCCTACATAATCATTATCACAAATAATTAAAAAAATTAAAAGAAAATCACCTAAAAATCAAAACTAAAATTAAGAGTTCAAATTAAAGTATTTTTTGATTTTCTTTTTATAAAATGACTAATTGCTAATTAATTCTTAAACATGTCAAATCAACTTCTAAATGTACATGCAACATATTTTTTGTATTTTTCACTAATTAAAATACACAAACAAAATGCAAACAATTAACGAAAAATGTCACAAAATCCATAAAATTGCAAATAAATAAAAGAAATTATTTTGTTTTGAATTTATAGGAGTAATTTGTGTAGGGAAAAATCACATGCTCACAACTGCCCCTCTTTGCTCGGAAACACGAAGAATTTTCGTGAAAAGATAAGTGAGCAGATACAAATAATTTTTTCCCATTTGGATACTCCGTGAGAAGCATTTTTGAAAGATTTGACTGAACCCTGCTTCGGAGGTTGCCTACATATCCTTGGCTAAAAAGAAATCAGGTTAGTGTAGTTCAGGAGTGTTGGTAGCTGGGACTACCGAAGCTGTGATCTCACTGTTGCTGCTGCTACTACTGCTTGCTAGACCCCCTTATTACACAAAGTCAAAAATAAAAAGAAGCTACACTAAGCTATGACCTATAGATTACAAAAAAACCTATCTATGTCTTCAAACTTGCTCTCAATCCTTATTGCCTTGTTGACTTGTATTTCTTCCTGTGAAACTCCTTGTTGTCTGGTCGCTATGTTTTCCTTTCTTCGGGTTGATGCCTGATTGCTGAACTTGAATTATATTCTCTTGTTCTCAAGGTGGACGCCTGATTACCAAAATTTGAAATGTATTCCCTTGTTCTCCAGGTGGGCGCCTGATTGCCAGAACTTGAAATGTATTCCCTTGTTCTCCAAGTGGCCGCCTGATTACCAAAACTTGGAATGTATTCCCTTGTTCTCCAGGTGGATGCCTGATTACCAAAACTTGGAATGTATTCCCTTGTTCTCCAGGTGGGCGCCTGATTACGAAAAACTTGAAATGTATTCCCTGAGACTGCTACCTTTATACTTGATATTAACAAAACAAATAAGAAAAAGAAATT
Source organism: Nicotiana benthamiana (assembly GCA_034376525.1). Taxonomy (NCBI): domain Eukaryota; kingdom Viridiplantae; phylum Streptophyta; class Magnoliopsida; order Solanales; family Solanaceae; genus Nicotiana; species Nicotiana benthamiana. The sequence continues at coordinate 88,109,738 of CM067330.1, forward strand.
TTCCTACCCAAGTTTGGTGCTGGGCGCATCTGTGAGTGTTAATTAAATTCCTTTACCTAATATCTCTAAAAATTTGAAGGCCAAATCCCCTTATCCATGAGGGTTATGACAATTCTTAATTAAAGCCAGTTTTAAGTCTAAGTTATATTTGCTAGGGACCAGTAATTAAAACTAAATGCCAATTTTAACTCTTGTTCAAATCTGCTGGGGATTTACAATTAAAGTTACATCCCATTATCTAGGAGGGTTCTAAAGATTCCTATGTAAATCTTATCTCTTGTATTCATTGAGGAATATTTATGCCAGATTATGTTACTCGTGGTTGTTTGAATCTTAAACTGAGTCCCATTTTTTAGGAGGGTCCTCAAAACTCTTAATTGAATCCTATTTCAACTCACAAACTTTTAAGTCCATTTATGTTCCATTGCCATTCCTAATTATTTTGGTTTAACTAGGTCCCGTTTTCCAAGAGGCTTCTGAAGCTCATGGTCATACCTGCTAGGTGCTTGGTTTTTCAATGGAAGACTTCCCCGAGACCTCCGGAATTTCCTGCCCCTGTTTCAATCAAAGAAAATCTTATCAGCTTAAAAACATGGTGGTTGGTTTGTGGTCTTGAACTTTAAGGGCGATTGTTCCTTCACTTCCCATGATGATTGATTTCCATTCGAAGACCTTAATTGTTCCTTGACTATCCACTTCCTTCGCCACCCTTAACACGGAAAATACTTTCTCTTCGTCCAAACCAATACCTTCTATCTGTTGCCTTGCTCCTGAACATGAAATTTACCAACCTTTGTGTCTCACATGAACCCCAAAGCACGACACTCGTTGCCCCTCATTGGGTATGTTGTTCTTTCGTGACTTAACCCACTGGTTCTGTCCTTGAGAACTACGGCTCCTTCATTTGAGTTCTACTCGGAAGATCTCGCTTATCATTAGTTAACCACCCTTATGTCAATCTTGTCACGAAAAATACCTTTAATTTGTTCGCCCTAGCCCCCCATCTATTGCATTGTCCACAGATTGATATATACCAAGCTTGTGTATTTTTGACACGAATCCCAAAGCATGTTGATTGTTACCATCTCAGTGTGCTTGTTGTTCTTTCCCGACTTATGACACTTTGATGTGCTAACTAGATCCTGCTTTGTGCAATTGAAAAGCTGGTGGCAAATTTTGAAGTCATTTCTTACTTCTATTAACCCAACAGACTCAAGAAGAGGAAGTAAACAAGGCAAAAGAAATAGATCTGAGGATAATGGAAAGAGATAATTCCTGATAAGAAAATTACAAAGTAAAAACCTATCAAATATAGATACTAACTCTAATGACCACGAAATGCACCTACCGTTTATCTATGAAACAAATCTGATGTTCAGCTCCTGTTATACCCTTAACCATGAAATTGGGCTTCGATGCTCTATCGTTAGTCATAGTTCACAATCTTCATCGTGTGATCTGATTCTCAATCCTTATTCGACTTGTAGTGCCCGTAGGGTTTTCACTATCAAACCTCTCTCATTTTGGTCTTTCTCTCAACTCATTGTTGCCTTATGGTTCCCATGAAGGTTTTCACTGATAGGCCTCTCTCATTTTAATTTCCTCTCAATTCTTGTCACCTAACAGCGGCCATGAGGATTTTCTCCAATAAGACTCTCTCATTTTCATCTTTTCTTGCTCGAACTAGAGTTTCGTCCTAGATATGAATCACCTCTTCTTGTTTGACTTGACATTTCTTATAGACTGATCAGAAGGTCTTTCTTTGGACCGTAATGCAGCCTTTTGGATAGGGTTAGAAAGAAAAGGGTACTAAATGCTCAAAACAATTCAAATGGGTTCACAATTACAACTTTTGGAATTAGATATCTTACAACAACCATAACTTCTGCACCCGTTTCTTTGCTTAGGGACTTTTGGATTTTATTTTAATGAGACCGAACTGTGAGGCTGCCTACGTATCCTTAAAAGGAATCAGGTCGAACGTAGTTCATGTCATAGGAATTACTTTGTATCTTGTGATCTTTCTTTTCATTTCTTTTCTCTTATTTCCTTATTTTTTCTTTTTTGTTGTTGTTTTTCTTTTTGCTTCTTCTTTTTTCTCTTGTTTTTTTCACTTTTTCATTCTTTTCTTTCCTCTCTTTTTCTTGACTTATCTTTCACGCTTGTGTTTCTGATCTTTGCTATTGATTCCAAAAGAAGGATATGAAAAAAAAAATGAATAATGCTCAAAAGGGGTAACAAAGGATTAAGTATTTAGATAGCAGAACAAAATGCCTTCATCATTCCAACCTTAAAAATATTCCAAGTAAAAATAACCCAATTAAATAAACTACAGAAAACTTTCATAATATCTTTTAATTGTACCAGACTTGCTAACCATATCCACTCATTCGACTTCTACATCTATCAATTAAAAACACCATTGGACAACACCTTTGCTCTCATTATTATGAACGGCCCCTGTCAATTTGGGGAAAACTTGCCTTTAGTTTCAACTCGATGAAGCATGATGTATTTTAATAGTGTTTTTCTATGTTCTATTTTCCCCAGTTTCACACAGTTCAGGCTTGAAGCGATCTCAACATCTCTTTACTAATTTCCTTCAAACATCCATATCGTCTTTCAAATTACTTCATGATTAAACTAACTTTTTTTTAAAAACAATAGGCTAAGCATTATGCATGCATGTCATGTCACTAGAGTCAACAGAAAAAGGACTAGAAAAGGAAAAGAGAGCTAAACAAAATGACTAAATATTTATAGAAAACAGAAAATTACATTAAACAGATGGTGAACGGGTTTGGACAACAAAACAACCAAACTAAATTGGGGTTACAAACCTAGAACAAACCTATACAACACAAAATAAGCTATTGCGAATAAACAAACTAGGCAAAATGAAATGATAGAAGGGTTTGAGTCACAAGACAATATCTGGATTACAACCCCGCAATAACCCGAACAACAGAAATGAAAACAAAATAAACCACCAAAAACTCCATTTTGGCTAATCAAGAAATGGAGCATCTTCTCAATTACCAAGCACGACATTTAGCCACTGTGTTTCACATCAATATTTCCAAGACTGAGTTGATTAACCAACAAGTTCCTGAGAGGATTCGTATGCTCCCTATCGCTGTCACTGACCAAAACTACCCCTTCTTGAATCATTCTTTCTATTTCCCTTTTTCAAAGAGCGATAGTCTTCAATACTATACCCCTAGACATTAGAGTGGTATATACATTGAACAACAAGATCAAAGCCTTTCGCATATGGGTCTGGAGTATCGCCGAGTAGCAGCTTAATCAGGCTGGCATGCTTTAACTTTTCGAACAAGCTTGTATAGGATTCTCCGATGGGTGTGAAACCATTTTCTTTTTATTTTATACTCTGGCCTTGGTTGGAATCTTTTGTGGGCAGGTGGTTGATATGCCTGAGGGGGCGGGTAAGACATTTGGGGAAGTGGTACGGGCCATCGCGAGCCTCGTCGGTGTGGAGCATATGATGGTGCATTGCAGATAGGGTACTGGGAAAGTGAAGCACGACTCCAAGGGTTCTGTGGATAAAAGTAGTATTGGGGAGGTTTATCTGGTGCACAAAGATATCCATGGGGCTGTTGTCGAGGCTGAAAGCGTTTAGCAAGAACGACCACTAGACCATGTCGTCGGCGGGGCTCAGCAATATATCTTTTCTATCCATGGGATGACTATCCCGAGCAACTTGTTCGTTCCACCTGAGCAAAAGATCCCTAAAGCTCTCATTGGGTTTCTTTTTCATATGAGGTAGGGAGGAGTGGTCTAGGACAATCTCTACATCGTGTTGAAAGTGTCGCACAAAATCTTGAGCCATATCGTCCCGAGTATGCCACTTACCAACATCTTGATGATTATGCCATCCCAAAGCTGCCCCAATCGAGCTCTTAATGAAATATGCAATCAATAAATCATCTCCCCCACCAACACTTCTCATTTTATTACAATAACCCTTCAAATGGGCTACCAGATCTCCATACCCATCATACAAGTTAAATTTTTGCACATCAAATCCTGCGGGCAGACAAAAGTCAGAGGATACCAACAGTTCTTTGTAATTCATGCTACCTTGGTCTCCCATCCTTTGCATGTTCTTTAATTATTGTTCTATGCTTTTCAGCTTCCCAGATATCTCATCTCACCCTTCTTTTCCTGTAACCTTTTTCAGCATGAAACCTATCTTGAGGGTTCCCCTTGTGGGAAACCTTTGAGGAGTAATATTGGCATCATGAACTTTGAGCGGGTATTCGTTGTGATGAGTGACGGAGATACTGGGGTGCTTGGGAAGTGCCAAAGTTTGGGTAAAGGGAGCATCTAAGAAGCCAATTGGTGGCGGGGGTGGTGCCTTCTTAATTATCCAAGCCTGATACATATCCGCCATGTGTTGTCTTAACATGTTTACCCCTTCGACCAACCTGTTGTCTCATTCAACCAATTGCTTTAGGGCACCGGTATCAACCAACTCAGTTCTGTTGTTGTCTGTCATTGTCTTGTTACCACTTCAAAAGCAACAAACCAACCACCCTTTTGCTACAAATCAAGCCATCACGTTAGCGTGAGGGCATTTAACATAAGATAATTTCACTTTATGTGCAATGTACCTAGCCACAGTTATCGGTTTCTATTGTGCACTAAACTCGCTGCATGCACCATCCCGTCTTTTATCTTATGCTCCTTTCTTTTCTCTCTTGTTTTCTTTTTCTTCTTCCCCTCTTTTTTGCTCATCTTGTTTTTTCTTACCTTCTTTTTTTTATTACTCTCTTTCTTATTTTACTGTTGTTTCTCTCATGATTCTTTCTTTTTTTCCCCTATTTTTCTTGTTTGTGCAATGGTTGAATCCAATGGAGATTGCCTAAATATCATGACCCCGCATGAATCACACCGTGCGTAGTTCTTGTAAATAAATAAATAAAATATTTTTTGGAAATTTAATTTCATAAAATAGTACACTTGATTACAATTGCTAACATACTTTAAGAAAAGAAATCAACATACACCGACTCAAACGACCAACAGACTTTGACAGAAAGATGAAAACAACCGACTTGATAACCTACTACAGACTCAAAATAGGAGAAAATACTGACTTCGAAAATGGACTAACAGACTTGAGTGAAAATAATGAATACATTAAAGTCTCTAATGCTCTTGGGGCGTGCGGGACATCATTCGGTCTCGCCGAAGGCCTGTGTGCTAAATCCCCTTGGAGGTGGTGGAGGTCTTTCATCACTTGACGAGCGAAGGTCATTGCAGTGGCAAAAAACATAGATCTTGTCATATCTTCACAGTGGCTACACTTCACGGTGATGTAGTCAATGATCATCCGTACCATCTCTCTTATAGCACCCTTTGCAACAATCGCCCAATCTGCTGGGCCCAAGCTTCCAAAGTTTGTTTGGCTATACGACGTAGTTCTTGAAATTGTTGAAATTCTCTCTCCAACCTTGATATTGATGTGTAATAATGCTCACTATACGCCTTGAAGTCCTTCGCTTGCTAAAAAATTTTGTTTTCAACCAGGATGACTCTCTTCTTCAACCTTGCAACCGCGTTGTCATACCTTTCTTTCAATTGTTCAATCATGCATGCTCGTTCCTCTGCATTTTTGGTCAATTGTTTTAGGGCTCTGGCTAGCTCACCCTCCGCTTTGTTCAAGTCAAAACCGTACTCTCCTACCTTCCACCTTAGATTGTGTATGAGCTTTTCATCCTTCACGCTTCTGATGGTATTCTCTGCGGCTATTTTCATTTTTTGAATTTGGGCTTGCAAAGCTTCATTTTCTTTGGCTAGTATTTTCTTTTCCCCCTCGTCTGTCGCAGCTTGCAAACCATTTTCGAATTGAAGGTCTTTGACTTGTTTTTCCAATTTCCCTATTGTGGCCTTATATTCATTTTTCTTGGCTAACCAATTTCATTGTTCTTGTGACGCCTCAGCAAATTCCTAAAGATGTGGCCTTTTGGCTGGTCTTCTAACTCTACTTCCCCTTTATACCAAGCCAGGTACCCCGGTGCAACCTCGCCTTTAGACAAGTTTCGTACTTGTGTGTCCGCCGTCAAGTACTGCATTCACTCCAAGTCTAGTGGACTTCTACTTTGTGAAACTGACCATTAGGACCAATCTCGACCACATGACGACTGATGTTTTTGTCCCTGGGAACCATTTGGCACATCCCCAATTGTCTCAACACCCTGTACGGAGCATAAGGTTGGATGCTCCGCAGACCCATCAAAAGGAAATGAGGCCCAGTAGCTGGCATATATATAATTTCATCAATGGGGATCCACCCAAGCGTCGACTCTATTCGACTTGCACTTACGGTACGGAGATAAGATACCCATTCTATGCCCCCTCTAGTAATCTGAACCTATCAACTCTGGTATAAAATTCCTCTATGCAGCCCCTTTCCGATGACCGATAACTCATGAATTGAGGTTGATGGCACAAGTGTTCAACCATCCACATCTATAACAGCAAATTGCATCCTTCAAAGAAATCCCCTCCGGCTTTACAGGCTGTGAGGGCACAGAAGATTTCAGATAATATCATGGGTGGGAAGGTGCTCTTGGCCTGAGTGAGCAAGGTGCTGACAACCCCTGCTGTCTGTACATCAACATTCCCGTCTTTCTGTGGAAACATCAAGAGGCCCAGGAAGAATACCATAAATGCGAAACACCTATGTTATTCCCATTTGAGTCGGTTTCCCTGGTACAAATTTTATTTTCTAGGTCGTTAAACCACCCTATATGCTCATATCTTTGGTATATAAATTGTGGAGTAAAAAAATGCTGACAGGTCTGGATTGTGAACCCCCTGCTTATTTTCAATGAGTCCAAGAATTTGTGTACGAAGACGACCCTTGGTGCAATCAAATATTGGTGTCTCAGAGGGATTTTGGGGACAACTGCTAAGGGACATACTATTATGCTAAAAGAAAACGTAACTGGGCTCAAACATAAGCCCAACAGAGGCTGAAGATTAAACGACCTCAAATCTCAATGAACCAAGTCAAAAAGGCGACATTAAACAACCCCTAATACAAAAATCGGATACATTTCTAAGCACCTACTGATGTAACATTTCAAAACTCACACATTTGATGATGCAATAATCCAGGCTTAGTACTGGACTTAGGTACTGCTGATTTGGCCCACAAATGACCAAATCCATAAGCATAACCCTACACTCACAAGTGAAAACCTTTCAACAAGCTTCGAGTGAGTATAAAATTGAACATAACTACATGATGCTGACGAAACACTACAACAATGAACCCAGGACAGCCAGACCCGTATCAATGAACAAAACCATTCAAAACATGCATAAATCAAAGAGATAAGCTAAAAGTACTACATATCAATTTTGTGTATCTTCTACTATTAATTACAAATCATTCACTTTTAAAAGAACTAACTTAAGCAAAGATTATAATAAATAGATCCTGAAGCAAAATGGAATAATTCTTCATTTTTCAACTCTTCCAATCAATTCATTCCTTAAACTCTTACTTCATAGTTGATAAGGTTACATAGTTATGTACCTGAAAAATGAGAAGCAAAGAAGATTTAAGAAGCAACAGGCTTAGCAATAGCAGTAACAATACCAGCAAAACCAAAATAAAAACCCAAATGAAATTTGCAATAGTTAAAAACCAACTAGTCTGATATCAACCCAGATGACTTTATTACTAGACCTCAAACAACCAACACTCAGCTCATTTTAACATAGTAGAATCAGGTAATTATCTGAGAAGCTCAAATTTTCAAAAAAAAACTCAGCAGGTGTTCAAAGGAACAGTAGAAATCTTTCAGCAAACCAAAAACCAATTGTCAAACTTCAGAAATTAAACCTATGGTTGAACTAACATCTCAAAATGAACTAGAAGCTATTTAAGACTTGGAAATTTCAAAACTCAACAAAGAGATCAATAAACAGTAGTCCCTTTTGGGGTATTTTCAGCTCTTCTTTTCCTTTCTTTTTTGATTTCCGGATCCTCTCTCTCCAGACTTCTAATCTTTTTTAAACTTGCCTTCAAAGGCAAGAATGAATTCCTATATAGGCAAGCAATCAGGGCACGCTTCGGGTTTTTTATTTAATTTAACTCCCTTAGTTTTAAAATTTTTTGCTTAAAAATCCTTAGTATCCTAACTTGTTACCCAAGTTATACCATCTAAATTCTGAAATTCAAATAAAGACCCTAACCTAGAAGCTTCTACGGGCTTCTATTTTTTGTTACTGCAAGATTCTCTATGTGATATACCCAAATTACCCCCCAATTATCCTTGTATTTACTTTGGTCAATTAACCCAACCTTCAGCTCATGGGCGAAATTGACCCAATACCTTAACCCAACTGGATAGATCTCTTTTCCTTGGGCTTTTAGAACCATCCTAAAATTAACCCAATTCAGATGTCCCAATAGACCTATACCAAATTTCAAACCAAACAATTTTGAATTGGGTCCAGAAGTAGAAGAAGAAGACAATTAATACTACAAAGGTCAATAACTAAGACTAAGCTATACATGAATGAGATGATTACAGAAGGACTAAAAACTAAATTAAGCAATGAGCAACAACGATTTGAAATAAAAAAATGAACTGATAAATGAAGGTCAAAACAGAACAAAACTCAAAAGGTGTTAAATTGTGGTTATCCTAGGCATGCAAAAGTAAAATACGAACAAGAAAAAGCAAAAAAGAATTAGAAGTGAAGGGCACACCTGTCTGAGATGAACAAGTAAAATCCAAAATCGAACCTTTGAATTAGCCAAGTTATGGGTCGAATTACACCTTAATCACGTGTTTTCAATGAAAATATGTGACTAAAGTCCAAACCGAACACAAACTTTATCCAGTTGATCATAAGAAGAATCTAGGGTTTCTAGTTTCGATTTGAAATTTGAGGAGTTTGGGTAGGATTCGAGGGAAGCTATAAGGGTTTTGACGATGATGAGGTGATGGGGAACATGTGGTGTTAATTTGGATGGTGTTTGGGTGGTGGCGCCGCCGCTCACGGCGGAAGGTCAGAACTTCCAAGCAAGATTCGAATGGTTTGGGTAAGATTCGTGGGAACGCGATGGTGGATTTGGAAAGGAAGAGGGAGGAGAAGCAGTGGTCTTAATTTGGGACCGATTGGAGCTCTGCCGCCGCCGTGGGCGATCTCTAGCCGGCGGCGGACGACAGTGGGGTTCTCTAGGGTTACGGGGTGGGAGAGGAGAGATGGGTTTGGGGGATGGGGGCATTTGGACACTTATATATTAAAAGCTCCTCAGTTCTCAGCCGTTGGATTTGAATCCTAGAAGGCTGAGATTAACTCATGTAAAACGACGGCGTTTGGTTATTAGGGGGCTGGACCGGGTTTGGGATGGATATTGGACCAGGTTATGGGCGTTTTGGGATAGTTCATGATTTAAAACTAGCCGAATCCTATTCTCAATAATTCTCTTTTCTAAATTCTAGATTTCCCTTTTTAAAAAAAATAAATAAAACTCCCTTCTCTTTTTTTTCATTTTCAAAATTAACTAAATCTAAATTAAATAATAAATCCCAAAATTAACCTATAAAAATGTTAATTAATCCTACATAATCATTATCATTATAATTAAAATAAAAATAAAAAGACAAATCACCTAAAAATTAAAGTTATGAGTGCAAATTAAACTATTTTTTTATTTTTCTTTTTATAAAATGATTAATTGCTAATTAATTCTTGAAACATGTCAAATCAACTTCTAAATGCACATGCAACATAATTTTTGTATTTTTTACTAATTAAAATGCACAAACAAAATGCTAACAATTAACGGAAAATGCCACAAAAATCCACAAAATTGTAAATAAATAAAAAAAATTATTTTGTTTTGAATTTATCGGAGTAATTCATGTAGGGCAAAAATAACATGCTCACAGCAGCAAAAATAAGACTATCCTTTTGTATACGGCTAAAATCGGAGATCTTGATTTTGTGACCATTATAATATTCCATGGCCTGCCTTCATAAGCCTCGAGGTATAGTTCGAAGTTCGACCCCGGAGGTCCCCTATGCTCGACCTCAGAGCAGCACAAGCCGGTGGCTACCATGGATAAGCGGGAAGTACGAGAACTGACAATATCTGCAAGAATAGTACTAGCCTGTACCGGATTAGTAGATAGGTGTACTAGGCTACCAACTATGTTTCTTTGTAATAAATGTATATGTACTATATTTGGATTTTCTCTCCTATATAATGGAGATCCTTGTTATTTTTAACACAGAATATTGAAGACAAGAACATTCTCTGCTCTCTAAATTTAACACATTCTCCTTTTGTTCTATTACGTCCTTTCGTTTATTACTCATATTTATTGTGTTCTATTAATTATTCTTCATTTATTGCTCATTACTGATCCTAAAGAGTCTTCATCTAAGCTCTCAAAACTTTTAGCTCTTCATTGGCCATTCATAACTCACCATCGAGCCTGGCCTCATCGAGGTCCCGTATAGCCAAGCTCGAGGCTCCGATTATTAGCCGCTCGATTTGCTTAAACATAGTATTCCCAAGTTCTTATCTTATTTTCTAGTCTCATACTTAGAATCTATTGCCTAACAACTGACATAAAACAGATCATATATTTTAAAAATTACAAAATCAAATCTAATTGTTATTACCATTTCAAGGTAAACACCTTTGATATATAATTGAAGTTGAAAATAAGTGTGCAAAGTTAAGATTGTTAAACAAGACCTTCTTTATTGTTAAAGTTCCTTGAATGCAGAACAACAAATTTGAGATTGTTAAACAAGACCTTCTATTTTGTGCTTAGCATGGAACATAGGCTACATTTTGCAAATTCGATCATAGGCTACAATTTGCAAATTCGATGGCAATCAGAGAGATAAAATTCCAATGATTACACTAATATAGGGTAAAAGTGTAAATATAAAAAAATTTATCGAGTTAATGGTTTATCCGATAAGAAAATTGAGTAATTTGTCCCAAAACCATTAAGTCATTAATAATAAAATCTTAATCCGTTCACCAATTATTACCAGAATAATACGGTACCAATAAGCCAATAAACCATCAAATCGGTTCGGTTAATAGTCACGGTTCAATTTTGAATAGCCTAGCTAAAAGTAAACATTTGTATCGATCAAGACCATGATATAATACGTCCAGGAGATGAAATTTTATTTTGAGAATGATTCATTTTATAACGAGCGAGATCATGATAAAATACGTTCCGGGCATGAATTCCGAGTGTATTACTATTATCAGTGTTTTGAAAGGCAAAGATATTTTTATTTTTATTTTAAAAAATGAATTAGTATATAGAGAATCATTATCTTTGACAAAATTAATACTTAGACTATTAGCAAAATGAAAATTATTCACAGCTGAGAACAAGCTGCAATCCTATTAATAGCAATAACGACCCAATAAAATTCTATAATTACTGTATGAGAAAAATATTGTATATGCAGATCTTACCCCTAACCCGAAAGAGTAGAAAAGTTGTTTCCGAGATAACAGTAGCCTGTGAGCCGGTCCAGGCTCGGGACCGCGACCCATGTGGGCTTTTGGGCCTAAAAGGTCCTTAACTGGGTAAGCTCGGGTCTGTGGAGGTGGGCCGATCTTCTAGGCTGGTCCTTCATTTTGGGACCACAAGACCGGGACCGTTTGAGACCGGGACCAGTCCTAGGTGGGCCTAAACAATCCCAACGGTCAGATTTTTAAAAAAAAAAATTTATGCCCGTTTGGGCATTTAAAAAGTAGACGTTGGCTATTTGTAAAATAGCTATTTAACCCCCTCCAACTTTATTTTAACCCCAAATTTATTATAATTAAACTTTTTCCCTATTTTCAACCATAAATACCCCCTCATTCTTTCACTTTTCTTGTAAAATCATCAATCTCTTTCTAATTTTCCTCTATAAACTACTGCTTACACTATTGTTATAATTTGTGAAAAATTTGTGAAGTTGGTGAATTGAAGTCTTCAAATCTTCAACGATAATCAATTTTCAACAAGTTGTTCGTCAATTCAGTAGACTTGCTCAACTATTAATTTTTAATATTATAGTTTATTTATTTTATTTATTTTCTATTATATGATTAATTAATATGACTTCCTTAAAAAAATTGGTAAAAATAAGAAAAAATCCAAGAGTGCCGAATCTAGTGGCCAATCTGTTCCTCCTCCATTTTCCCCGGCTCCCCCACCCAAACCCCATTCTCATCCTACACATGCTATTCTTGATAGTGATAATAATTTATTGTAATTTATCGAGAGTCAATTTTTGCATAATATTGGGGCAGGTAAACTACTAGACCATGAATTAATGAATGCTCTTTATTATAATCCAACTATTGATGAAAATGATGATGATGAATAGATTTTGATAAAACGCAACCATATAATGATACACCCACTAAGTCCTCCTCCTTAAGTTAACTCAACAAATGATAATCCAAATGATGCCCCCGTCTGATCCTCATATTACTACCCCTATTTTTTCTAGACAATGTACCAAACTGACAGAAACATCTATTGTTTGGCCATTTTTAACTCAACTAATTAAAAAAAATAAGACTAAGTGTAAAATTTGTGGCAAGGAGTTAGCTTTTAAATATTTTGGAGGCCGGGAGGGGGGGACTTTGACTAAACACATATTAATATATCCTCAAGATAAAGCCAAATATCTTTGTATGATATCCTTGGCCGAGGGGACAAGTGTAACTACTCCTAGTCAGGCTGACCCTAGTACCGGGTCAAATCAATTTCAACCGAAAATTAACACTGTTACTAGTGGTATTTTATATTATGATCCAACAAAAGATCGGGAAGAATTGGCAAAAATAATTATTGTTATGTGCTTACCCTATAGTTTTTCTTTTAACCCTCACTTAATGCATAATATTAGACAAAAATTGGAATCCTACTTATAAAGGGTTTCCTCGCACAACCGTAAAGAGCGATATTTATAAATATAAACATGAATATGAACAATATGTGTTCTATTTCTTTACTCATATAAATTATTGTATTGCTATTACAACTGATATTGATAGAAGTGATAGTGAATGTGATTACCTTACTATTATCCGTCATTCAATTAATGAGAATCGGGTAATGCAAAAGCGCATTATTGCTTATAGAATAATTAATTCACATCACACGTGGCAGTTTATTTTATGCACAGTTACAAATATCTATAGATATTTTTCATTATTGATAAAATCATGTTAGTTTCAATGGATAATGCTACTTGTAATACAAATGATGTAGCTTTTCTTACCACCACACTAAGTCCTGAATTTAGTAATATTTTTCATGTTAGATGTATTTGTCGTATTTACCATTTAATTGTGGGTGATGGTATGTGAATTTTAAATATTGAAATTGAAAAGGTTAAAATGGCACTTAACTGACTTTTTTATTCAAATCGTAGAAGTAGACTTAGAGATTATTTTAAAAGATGCGCTAAATTTGGCCTAAGAGAAAGAAATGTTCCTAAACCTTGAGGGGATTTGCATCTATACCCGATTTTTGGGTCACATTTTAACTTGTACCTGCTATGCAAAATAAATTGCGAGTGTGCCCACTTTTTCACGTAACTTCAGCATATGGGGCTGAAGTAACAAAGTCAATCACGCAAAAATTCAGCATTCTAGTGGACGGGCCTGAAGTAGCAAGTTTGTCGAACCAAGTTTGCTGAAGTTTTTGTTTGTAATTGTTGAACTTAAGCATAGTAGCTGAAGTTTTGTTCTCTATTTGTTGAATTTTTTATTTGTAATTATTGAACTTAAGCATAGTAGCTGAAACTTTATTCTCTATTTGCAGAAGTTTTGTTTGTAATTGCACTAAATAAGTGAAATTTTTTTGTAGTGGATTCACTAGTTTTGTCATTAAGCTCTTTCAAAAACTTCAGCAGAAGATACTGAAGTTATTTAGTTCATTCATAAAAACTTTAACGCTAAATAAGCTGAAGTTTTTTTATCCTGGATAAGATTTTTCGAAAACTTAAGCAGAAGATGCTGAAGTTATTTAGTTCATTTGTAAAAACTTAAGCACTAAAAGCTGAAGTTTTTTGTCCTGGATTCATTATTTTTGTCATAAAGCTTTTCCAAAAACTTCAGCAGAAGATACTGAAGTTATTTAGTTCATTTATAAAATTTCAGCATTATATAAGCTGAAGTTTTAGAAAAAGTTTTCCAACATAAATAATCATATTGCCAACAGTATTTAAATCATAAATTTTAAAAACAATAAACGTGAAAAGAATAGAATTATCATTGTCTACTAACTTACGTATGTGGAAATATTCACAAATTATTTTCTACTAACTTACGTAATTATTTATAATTTATTTTTAAAAAATCTTATAAACATATTTATGGCCATTATCCCATGAATTAAAGTTTCATAGCAGCACCGACAGCAACATAAGAAAGAAGAAGAAAACAAAGGAGAAGGAGAAGGAGAAAGGGGGTTGAAGTTTTTTAAAAAGTGGATACAAGTTAAAACTTTTTTAAAAAATGGGTATAGGTTAAATGGGGGTGACCAAATAGGGCGCCCCGTGAAATTTTTACTAGACCTTGTCCAACTTTATGGAATTACATGTATGTAAGATTAGATGTTGCATATGAATATAGAGAACTCATAAACTCAACGACTAATGTTACAAATGCGGATTGAGATAATACTAAAACACATGTAAATTTTTTTAAAAAAATTTATATTGCTACAAATGAATTTTCTGGGCAATATTATCCTACTATTTCTAACAGTTCCGTTTATATTGCAAAACTTGCAAATTTTTTTGCTCGTTTTCAGAGGGTGGAGAAATTTATCAACGTGCTATTGATTCTGTGGGAAATGTTTAAAAAATATTTTTTCATATTCTCCCTATTTATGGTGTTGTTTCCTTGTTAAATCCTGCTATGAAATTAGGAGGTCTTCAATTTTGGTATGAAACTGTTTATAATAGTTTAGCGCTTGAAGAAGAGCAGTTGCCTAAACTTCCGGAAGAGATAGCCTCAATTAAATAAATGGTCAAACTATTTATAATGCTTACCAAGTTGTATTAGATTAGGGTAGGCCAAATGTTCCAACTCCTTCTTCTATTTCTCAATCATCTAAAAGAATTGTGGGAGTAAAATAATTTTAGTGCTTGGGTGGGGTTCAAGGGTTCTACTACTAGTGATTTTTCATAATTAAATGAACTTGAAGATTATTTGTCACAGAAAATTGAGGAAGTGAATCCTGACCGCTCCTTTAATATTTTGAGATAGTGGAAGGACAAAGAAAAATACTTTTTGATTCTTTCAAGGATAACCTGAAACATTTTAACTATTCAAGCTTCAATAGTAGCGCCGGAGAGTGCTTTCAGTCAAGCAATACTTCAACAGTTCAACTAGGTCATTATAGAGCGTCTATGAGGGTGAGCTTGGAAAAATTAGCATCGAGATTGAATCTGTTCACAAAGAAAAAATTTTGGACTTGCTAAATCACAACCAGAGGTAAACAAAGCTTACGAAAAATGCTAGCTAATCTTGTGGAGGATTCTACTTCACGGGGAAGCAATGATGACCAAGCTTCTTTCCCGTCACTACCAAAGAAAATTCCTCCGCACCTTAATGGATTTATGAAGTTTGTAAGAGATATCATATAACTTGTATGAACAAAAATTAGTATGTATTATGTAACTTGTATTTTTTCATATTTTGATTAGTTTGTTTTTCTTCTCAATGATGGTATTAGCACCTTATTGTGATCATTCCATAGGGAAAAGGAAGACTAAGGCCTCATTTGTTTTTATTTTAGGATTAAAATGTCTGAATCTGAATACAAATCTGAATATCAAGATGTGTATTAAGATTAAGACATTTGAATCTGAAAAGATATCTGAATGTATGAAGATGTGTATTAAGATCTGAATAAAAATAATTAAGACTGTTTGATTTTTAACATCTGAATATATAAAATTCATCTTTATTTAAAAATTAATAAAAATAAAATTCAAATGAAATACTAAGTAATCTAATATTCCTATCAATAAAATATATAGTGTTTTAAAATATGATAGTTGTTGGTGGTGATGGATAACGGGTGAATACCCACTAGAGGCAGCGGTTGGTGGTATCTTTAGTAGCTAGTACTGATTGGTAACAATAGAAATTGTGATTGAGGATGGCGGTGGTGGGTGATAATTAATAATGGTAGGTAATGGTAGTAGTTATGACTGAGGAATGTGGTGGGTGAGTGGTGATAGGTTATAATGATGGGTAGTATCGGTTGTGGTTGTTGATGGTGATGGGGTGGTCAGTTGTGATAGTTGAGGTGGATGAGTGTTGATTGTGAGTAAAAATGATGGTGGTTGGAGTGGTGGGGATAGTAGATGGTGATGGTTGATAATAGTAGTGGCGATGATTGAGGATGATGATGGAATGGTGGTGGTGGAGGTGGTGGTAGGGGTGGCGGCGGTGGCGGCAACATGGTGAAAGATGATAATGGTAGGCGGTGGTGGAAGTTAATAATGAATATTGTGAACACGTGACTTTTGCCCTATATGAATTAGTCCTATAGAATCCTAAGAAAACAGATTTTTTTCTAGTTATTTACCATTTTATAGGATTTTGTGGGATTTTTATTAATTGTTTGCATTATTGTGCATGTTTAATTTTTATTTTTATTTTAATCATGAAAAATACCAAAAAATCATGCATTTCATTTAGGATTTGTTTATATTTTTAGAATTGCCCAGTAATTAATTTTTTTATAAAAATAAAAATTCACAAAAATAGCTCATTTTTATGTTTTTATCTTTAAATTTAGTTTATTGATTTTCCTCTTTTAATTTAGAATTAAGTAATATTTATAATTTTTTAATTATTTTAGTTTCACATTTTTAGATAATATAGGTTTTTTTTATTATTAGGTTATTAATAAAGAAAAGTGAAATTAGGAATAATAAAGGAATAAGGAATTAGAAAAGAATTGATTTTGGCTATCTCTAGTTTAAGGGATTTTTACCTATTTATACCATATACCAAACCTTATTACCTCTCATGCTTAAGGTTTGTGCTTATTACATTTAAGCATATCAAATTTCAATTTATATACCATAATTCAAATTAAGGGTATAATTATTGCTTCATTTATTCTAGGCATGATTTTAGAAGCATATATTCTCCAATTTGTGAAGTACATTAAATAAGCGGGCCCTAAACTTTGACTACATTGATGATTTAGTTTTTATTTTTCTAAGGTAGATGCAATCTTTTTAGAATTACCTAAGTAATTATTGTTGGTATGATAATTTATCCTAGGATTAGGATTGAGACTTTATGGACTTGATTACATAGTTGATTAATTAGTTTTTACTACTTATTCATATTTTATTGAGCAGTAAGGAAGCTAACAATGTGGTGTTGCATGGATTTTGAGATTCTTATTATTTCCATTAAAAATAATTCAAAAATTAAATTATATTTTTCTCCCGCTAAACTATCCGCTGCGAGTTGAAAATAAGAACGTGCTTGTCCTAGCTTTTAAATGGAACAACTTTATTAAATGTACGTACTATAGTTCTTGTAGTTTGTATATAGAAATTTTGTAGATGAAGAGCAAATTTTGTTGTCAATATTTTTTTTTTACACAAGATTGTAGTATAAATGTAGTAATTTTGTAGATACTATTAAAAACAATACAACTTTATACAATACTTAAACTGATTTATATTTTATTTGTAGAAATTTTATCTACAAGATATCTACAAACTGAATACATTGAATTGTAATACCCCAATTCTCATTTCAATTGTAGCATAATTGGCATTTTCGACATAATTGTAGAAGACTTGTAAAAGATTTCGTCTACCCAGTATCTACAATTTATTTACAATTATCTACGATTTATCTACATTTTATCTATAATTTATCTATAATTCTATAATTTAACTACAATTTCTGGAAAAATATGTCTTCTTCTTCTTCGACAAGTTTCAATCTGAAATTCAGTCAAAAGCAAGTCTAGTCTTCACCAAAACCCCTCAAAATTGAGATATAAACTCCTAAACATATTTCGAATTATTTACAACAACACTCAATCCAAATAAATAATAATTTTAAAAATCCAAATTTGAATTCAAGGCTTTCAAGCTTTTTAATGGATATCAATGGTGGAAAATATATGGAGAATGAGAGAATTACGCTGCAATGGATTTGCTTCCGTTTTAAATTTTGAAATTAATGGTGATAGAATCACCATTAAATTTGATTCCTACAAATTTGGCACCTTTTTAGGGTAGAATCTACCTATTTTTGGTTTGGTACAGATTTTGTAATCAAACCATGGACTAGGCGTGTAAATACCAAATTATAAATATTTTTGGTAATAAGATTTGGTATATGGTATACATAGATAATCCCTTAGTTTAATGGGATTTTTACAAATGTATACCATATAGCAAACCTTATTACCAACCATGTTTAAGGTTTGTGTTTATTACATTTAAGCATACCAAATTTCAATTTATGTACCATAATTCAAATTAAGGATATAATTGCTTCATTTATTCTAGGCATGATTTTAGGAGCATATATTCCTTTTTCTTTTTTTTTCCTCTTCTCTTTCCTACTGTTCTGTTTGGTTGCATATCTTTCACCAAAGTCATAACTTCTTCGTTATCTATTTAATTTTTTTTTTCTTTTCATTTGGCTCCATTTGGTCTCTGAACCTTGAAGACTATCCTAGGATATTGGATATTTCTGTCGTTTCACCTTATTTTAAGCAAGGAAACAAACCTTAAGTTTCTTATAGAGAGTATTAAATCATTTGCATGACAACTCACTGAACCGCTTATGAGCATTAACAGTCTCAATCAGTTACTATCATCTTTTACATTGTTTATGGATTATCGTTATTATAAGAACAGTAAGGTTTCAGTATATTTTCTCATGCCCTCTCACCACCCACCTCCTAGGAAACAAAGGGAAAAATAAATTGTCACAACAACAGTCAATGCATATAAATGGTTCTTGCCCTTTCCAAATTTGCGGCACTCCCAAAATTGAAATTTTGAAGATTAAGAATTTATTAAATTTGGTATGCTTAAATTTTTTTGACACAAGATTGTAGTTTAATTGTAGTATAAATATAACAATACAACTTTATACAATACTTAAACTGATTTTGTAGTTTATTTGTAGAAATTGTATCTACAAACTGAATACATTGAATTTTAATATTCCAATTCTCATTTCAATTGTAGCATAATTGGCATTTTCGACATAATTGTAGAAGACTTGTAGAAGTTTTAGTCTTCCCAATCTATAATTTATCTACAAATTATCTAAATTTTATCTACAATTATACAATTTAACTACAATTTCTGGAAAAATATGTGTTCTTCTTCTTCGACGAGTTTCAATATGAAATTCAGTCAAAACCAAGTCTAATCTTCACCAAAACCCCTCAAAATTGAGATATAAACTTCTAAACATATTTCGAATTATTTACAACAACACCCAATCGAAGGGATTTTCAGTTGTAGCATAATTGACATGTTCGACATAATTGTAGAAGACTTGTAGAAGTTTTAGTCTTCCCAATCTACAACTTATATACATTTTATCTATATTTTATTTATAATTCTACAATTTAACTACAATTTAACTACAATTTCTGGAAAATATGTCTTCTTCTTCTTCGACGAGTTTCAATCTGAAATTCAGTCAAAACCAAGTCTAATCTTCACCAAAACCCCTCAAAATTGAGATATAAACTCCTAAACATATTTCGAATTATTTACAACAACACTCAATCCAAACAAATAATGATTTTTGAAAATCCAAATTTGAATTCAAAGCTTTCAAGCTTTTTAATAGCTATCAATGGTGGAAAATATATGGAGAATGAGAGAATTACGCTGCAATGGATTTCTTTCGTTTTAAATTTCGAAATTAATGGTGATAGAATCACCATTAAATCTGATTCCTACAAATGTGGAGCCTTTTTAGGGTAGAATCTATCTATTTTTGGTTTGGTACATATTTTGTAGCAAAACTATGGACTAGGCGAGTAAATACAATATTATGAACATTTTTGTAATAAGGTTTGCTATATGGTATAGATAGGTAAAAATCCTAGTTTAATTCCCCCAGCCCAAACATTTTCCTACCGTCCCAGCCCAAATCGGGCTACCACGCCAAACCGACCTGCCCCGTTTCCCTTAATATATAATCCCTCTTAAACATTTCCCCCAAATTACCCAAACCCTAGATAAATTAGAGTAAGGACACTACTGTTTTTCTTCTTCATTGAGCCCGACCCCAACTCGCCTGGAACTCACCCGAGTTCACTCAAAACGATTCCCCGTCTCAACGTCATTTGATTCCTAACAGATTTGTCATAGAGGAGTACGAATTTTTTCTCCCAAATCGCACGATTTTGAGTGAAAAAGGACAATTGTCGGAAGAATGGGAGCTGTGGATAGATGTAAATCAATCCACGCCCTCCATTTGTACCAAGATTTTTGAAGTTTTTAGCAGATTTTCGAGAATTTTTTAGGGCTCTATATATATGAGGTAAGTCTTCTGTGCAAGGCTAGAGAAAAAATCAAAGAAAAAGATCGGAAAAATCTTAAACAGCCGAGTTGAAAACTTCAAAGGTTTTTTTTAGTCATCACTTTTCTTCAAGTCCTTTTCTTCCGTACTTCCATTTATTTCAAAAAACATACCCAAAAAAAGGAAAATGGTTTGAGTTCGTTTTGATTTGAGTTTTACTTCATTTTTCTAGGGAAGAAAAAAAAAATCACTAAGAGACAGATATTTCTTAATGCTTATTCCTTCTTTAGAGATTTTGGTTTTTCTCACGAGTGCTTGACTTAAAAATTCAAGTTGGAGTCGAGTTTTGGGTTGGAGTTCAAATTTTCGATATTGGCTCGGTTCAAGCTGGTTGATTCCTATGTTATTGTTGTTGTTTGTTTCAAGCTTTGAGCCTTTGTTTTATTCGAGTTGGTTTAAACTGTTGTAATCGTTGAAGTTTCATTAATTGAAAGGTACAATTCCAGGTTCATATTTCTCCCTTGTGTCTCTGTTTTTCTTTCTTTTTCTCAGTGTTACAGTCGTGCGATTAAAGTTTGGTGACGACGTACTCTCTCTAGAGTTGTTGTGATTGTAATGTATGAGAAGGTCGTCGAGACAGATGCATATGCTAAGCATTCATCATAGAATTTGTTTACTGTATCGTGTGTGAGTTGTTGAAGTTTGGTTAAAAAATGTCCTTGTGTTTTCTCTTGATTTCTTCAGTCAAGAATTCTCCTTGTTTAAACTTGCTATTATGTGGAAACAAAACAAGTCCTTTCTTCGTCATGTTAATTTTCTCAAAGCCCTTTGTTGCTGTATCTTTTTCTGTAGTCTGGGTTCAAGGCTTCATTCTTATGTTTCAAAGCGTTTTCTCACTGTTTGTAATTCTCCATTGTAGTTTTGTATCATCTTTGATTGTATAGTTTGACCACCTCTATGATTGCCAAGAATAATATGCACAACAGCCATTTTGTTTAGGCCTGTGTTTTGGTTCATGCCTATGGCCTGTTTTGAACGTTGATGCTCATCTCTTTGTCCAGAAGAGGAAAGACGTGCAAATAACATGCTGGGCCCACCATTAGCCTAAATTTAGATGAGAATAACCCAAGTTTAATAAAGTCTAAATGATCGGAGGTATGCCATTTTCACTAAATTACATACAGCACTCTTATTAGCTAATACAACTAAGAAGTAATTAATTCTTTAAATATCCCTAGTTTGCTTTCAGGCACGCAATTACAACTACGGGTACAGTTCTCGTGGTGTGGTTGTGATAATTAGTTTTAACTTATTTCAAAAATTAGAAATACCTCTAGCTTGCCTTTGAAATATATATAATCTTTTTGTTAAAAAGGATTACTTGAGATGTGACATACTTTTAGTTCTATAGTACTTGGCCCTCACAAATTTAGATTCAAATAAATTGGTGTACCATATACAAATAAAATCTTTTAATTTATGGCCCTCATATAAATACAAAATTAGTTTAGAAATGCCTTGATCTTTCGTAGTTTGCTTTAAGCGCGTGAATTAATTAATTGTCATAGCTATGAGTACAGTTTTCGTGATGTAGTTGTGACCCCTAATTATTAAATCACGGGGGTACATTTATGCGATCCAACCGCAATTTAATCTTTAAAATTAAACATGTAACAGATCATGGGTACGATTCCCATGACGTGATTTTCAATATGTAACAATAATATTTAAAAGCGGTTAATAAGTTTAAATTGAATCATGGGCTAAAACATATTTTTAAAATCAGATAATAATCCAATTGTAATGGTTTAAGCGACCGTGGCTCTTTCTCCTGGGTTAACGAAATTCCTTATTCAAAATTTTTGGTTCGCAAACTTCAAAAAGAAAGTCAAATATTCCTCGGTTTGGGATTTAAAATAAACCGGTGACTTGGAACACCAAATAAACTATCTCAATAGGTGACTGTAAAAATCAAATAAATAATCTGATTTCAAATAATGTCACTTAAATTGGAAAAACTCCCTTGTATACCCTCGGGTGTGTAAAAAGGAGGTGTGATAAATATGTGGTAGCATCTTAATGAAATTAATTAAGTCTCTATTATAGATTTTAATCATACAGACCTATTCAGACTTGTTAAGTGGTTGTGAAGTATAAGAAATAAACACACTTAATGATTAAGATCTGAATAAATTAAGACTCAGATCTCCATTAAGTACAAACAAATGAGGCTTAAGAAGTATTGGGGAGAGGTGATTAGGCAGGTCATGGCTAGGATGCAGGTTTCCGAGGACATGACCCTTGATAGGAAAGTATGGAGGTCTAGAATCAGGGTTGTAGGATAGGGGCCCCTAGAGTTTTTCGTTCGCCCATCCCAGGGATGGGGTTGGATCAGCAGGGTTACTCATAGATGAGTTGTGTCTATTGTACGTTACTATTACTTGCTATTGCATGTTGGTATTTTGTTTCCTTTGTTCGGTTTATTATTAACGCTATTTGTATTGGAATTTCTAATGCACTAAGGCTATACTATTTCTGATTTGTTTTTGTCTCTGTTTTGTTTTACTGCAGTTTTTCACCTAACCATATGAGCCGAGGGTCGATTGAAACAGCCTCCCTGCCCTTCCGGGTAGGGGTAAGGCTCGTCTACATATTACCCTCCCCAGACCCCACCTGGTGGGAATGTACTGGGTAGTTGTTGTTGTTGTTGTTGCTATAATAAAATTACAACCATTGCTTTAAATATCTCTTTACAATATTTTTATCTTTAAATTTGAATTAAAAAAATTAGGTCTCAATTCTAATTTATAATTTACAAGGAATGACCTTGGATATTTTTATTACCATCTTTATTTCTCTAATTTCTATAAAAAAAATTTGAAAAACTGTCAGGTCCACTTAGGCATGAGACCATCCCACTTAGCCCGGGATCATTAGTTCGTGGATTTGGTTCATACAAAAGGACCACCAAGCCTGGGACCGCAAAGCCCGTTTATGTTGGGACCATGACCGGCAAACTTCAACCCGAGATCGGCCCACATGCCACCCTTAATTCGAGCTCCTCGACTTAAGAAGATGAAAAAGACAAGAAGTGGATGGGAGGGACCATATACTAGTACTATCAAACAGAAACCAAAGAAATAATATCATAAAAACTGAAAAATAGCTGAAATGCAATATTATAAAACCAGGAAAAAAACCGTGATGCTATGAAAAACGGAAGGATAGTGTGAGTAGCAATAGTGTATATTTTGTTTTTAAAAGGTTGTTTCCGAAATATGTCAAAGACCATCATATGTGCATGTTGCCATGGGACTAATATATTTGGGCTATATGTTCCGAAATTAGGGGCATATATTTTAGATATGAGATCGCTGCAGATTTTGTGTCTCTGAAAGACGGGTCGGGGATCAAGAGAAGGAAATCCACTTGGAAAACTCACTCAATTAATTATCATTTCTTGCTCCCACTGCTTTCTGATGTGGGGCTATGATGTAGAAAAGAGCAATAATTTACAGAATGTATCCATGAAATTGTGAAAAAATGAAACTTGATATCAACCATTCTTCAGCTAGAGCATACTCACAGCCCTTACTGTGCTGTACCAAGTTGTAGTGCTCGTACCAAGTTGGACCATATCTCTGACAATTTCACAAACCTTCAATCAATTTTAGACACATGGAAAACCAATCAGACACGAAACACGAATGGTTCCATAAATTTTATGAGCAAAAAACAAGTTTGGGAATCACATATACCTGTGCTAACTCCGTTGCTTTCACCGACTACTACGGCTAAGCAAACCTTGGAATGACAGATAAAGATCTTTGTTATCTGTTCCGAAAATATCTTCTGCTTTTTTCAAAGTTTCCTATAGGAGAAAGCATTCAGATAACGAGTAGACAAATAGGAGAACCGCATAGAATGCAAAAGCAACTAATTACGTTCATCACCTCACGAGATTGCTTGTGTGCGTTTAATTCCTTAATGTTGGCCAGAAATGCACTGAACTGCTCATAGGATAAACGACTCCTGCATCGACAACATGCAGACACTGTTAGGTGAAAGATCCTTCCTCACGAAAAAACTCAACAGAAAGAAAGTAGTTTAGCCATCCACCTAGCTTGACGGAAGAACTCCTTCCCATCAATTCGAGGAGTTTGAGCTGGTAATTCACAATATGGAAAAACGGATCAGAGGGATGATATGTAAACCAGTCAGTAACATAATTTGCCAAAATTGATATATAAATTGAAAAAAGCTGGCTGATCTACAGTTGACCAACATTTATGTCAAAATCACCATTTTATTTCTCAAGCAAGAACGACTTAGTAAATATGCAAAAACAGAAGTGCAATACAGCAGATAGCAGGAAAATGTGCACAGCTCAAAAAAGGAAAACTGAAAAATGAGTCATCAGAAACCTGGTAATGGGCGTGCCTTAGGAGGAGAGTTAGCTGCTGATGAATGTTGACTTGATGGGAAAAAAGATGACACTGAACCTCGTCCGTCATATTGAGGGTTCGTTGGAGAGTTGGCGCCGGATGTCTTCTGAGGAGAACCCGCAACAGAATATCTTCTAGGAGATACACTAGTGGAAATTATTTTGGGAGTTCCAGTTGGAGTAAGACGCGGTGTTATTTTGGGTGTCATGGAAAATCTTTGCATAGCTGGCTTTGAGGCTGGATCCAAGAAAATGGAATAAATGTTAAACAGCATTGCTACATTGTGATATATAAGAAGCAGACAAAGTAATGTATGAATACCATCATCATTAACTACTGTGCTGTCCAAAGAACCGCCAAAAGAATGGTGTACTGCATAGCTGTTCACCTCCTCTGCAGGATATAATTATCAATACCAAATTTTAAACATCAAAAACAGAACTCCAAATCTTGAGGCATCCAAACTGTGACATAAATCTTGAATATGATCAGATGGAAACATCAGAGGGAATACATAGAAAATGAAGCCAAGACTTACCCTTTATGGAATAGGCTTTATGAGCTGATTGGTCGTAAGTGCTGATATCAACAGTTTCAGCTGGCTGAAGATGCAGAAACAGGTTGCAGTTTAATCAGCAGAAGCACAAAATCGAAAAATAAAAGCTCTTGCTCTACTGGTACAAGCAATTGGAAAACTGACTTTCGCCACAATTCTTTTAGAACGTTAAAATCACCCTCTTCATGATTTTCAAAAAATGAAATGTTAAGAGACTAAGATTCTAAAATCCTACCGATGAATTCTCATCACTCAGAGACTGCACCAACTGCCTTTTAAAAGTCTCCAACTGTCAAATAAAGAAAGCAAGTTTATGCTGTTGCAATCAAAGTATTCAATAAATGATAAAGCAGAGACAGAAGCTATAACAGGAGTTTTAGTCAAACAATCGATCCATGGAAACAACTTTTGTCAGGTTGGGGGTACATTGATAAATCTCTTTCTCCTATTATATGCTGACTCTGTCATCAGAAGTGGCTTTCAATGAAGTACTAAGACAATCAAAAGGCGAGACCGCTTTATAATCACAAGGTAGATATATGGAAGTTGACATGGGTAATCAACATGAACTCAAGAATTGAGCCATTGTTAGCGGAAAGGTCTATCAGCCCCCACACCAATCTTTGAACCTGGCTGCAGTTAGGAACAGCATAACATGACCTGAATCACTCTATCTTAGAGACGGACATTCCAAATTATACAAGTCAATTTATGCCCATTTCTTACTCTAATGTAATTAATGATCTCTAAGAGAATGACCACAGTGTTGATGAAACCCTTTGCACGTGGAAGTATAATCAATAGCAATTCTCTAGTCCAATGGTCCAATTGTAGCCTATTCTCTTTGATCCATAGATGTTTCTTAAGCTGTTGATGCTTTTTCTCATAAACGATGCCCACCCTTCATATTGTTGAGCCTATGCTTTTAGTTCAAGACCGAAACTTCAGCCTGTTGGGACACTCTGAATTATCAAAAGCTCTAAGCTTGTATTACCTACTTAAGGTAACTTCAAATTTCATAAAAAAAGAAAAGAGTGCTTTCAGCAATGCTATCAAAAAGGGGGAGGAAGACCAACACATTGGAAAAGGGACTTCAAAGTTCAACCAACTAGGTGGAACTCAACGTATCAAATCTTGATTTCATGAGAGAACCTAGTAAAAATAACTTTAGGCCTTTAGGGGCACAACAGCATAGAAAATCAATCTACTAGTTGTCAATGACAGGTTTCGCATTAATCTATTTGAAAAACAGATATACGTTCCAAAGAATTAGTATATATTACCCAGAAAACAATCTCCCACTGTCCCAGTTTACATGAAAGTGTTTTCATTTTAGGACATCCCAAAATGTTTGAAAACATTCATATGATTATAGTGTACTTTGTAACTTATGACATGAATTCAAATTTATTTACATACACAAACTTTAAATCTTGATGTGATGTTATTTCAATCAAATTAGCTTTTCAGCTATTACAATAACGCTCTCTTCACTATCATTAATATGAAATATAGGCCAAACTAACATGTTAAGCTCAATGTACAGTCAAACATCGTCCTATAAAATGTGAAAAAGGGAGTGCGAAGCAGTAGCATTAGCCCAAAACTAATTAAAGCATAAACCTCTAAAGAAAAATGGTGAACAGCATTCAACTTCCTGTCTTAAATAAGATAATTTTTCGATATCCAAAAGACAAATTCCAATAATCCAGCAGGAGAATTCAACTACAAAACCCTTTTTAATAGCAGTGGTGTCTGGGACAGCTTGTGCCAACCTAGACAATTCCACCGGGTACCTAATAACTCTCACCAACACAGCCCACCAAGGCTTAGGCATATGGGAAGCGATCAACGAATGTTCTTTGCCTGCGCCAGGGTAAAAACCTTAGAAATATATAACAGGGGAAATATTAACTAATTTATCACCTTTGCTAAATCTCGACCCATTTTCTTCGCTGTCAAAGCCAACGAATCCCTCTCCTTCGAAAGCTTCACCTTTTATTCACCAAAAAATAAGGAAGATTAAGGGATTTTCATTTCAAACAAAAGCAAGAGGTAGAAATGAAAGGCAAAGCTAATATAAAGCTTACATTATCTTCGCAAGTGAATTTTAACCGTAATTCAGTTTCGTGACAAGCCTGCTCGAGCTGAGAGACTTTATCCTGGAGGTCAATGATAACCCGATCCTTATCGTGAAGTTTCTGCCGAAGCCTCCCCATTTCCGACTCCAGCTTCGTAACGCGAGAAGCTATGGCCATTGAAGTAATCTTCCTAGCTAAATCCAACTGCTCGTACGGGTCCGTCGGGATAACCGATAGTATTTCATCGGAAAGATGATAGTCCGGACCCCCCGCCGCCGCACTTCGACTACTATCGCTACTGCTGCTCTGTGATAGGGGCATTTCTCCAAATTTCCCCAAACCCTAATGTGGAAAGTTGAACATAGGGTGAGGAAGAGAGAGAATTTGGATTTCGGAGAATACAATGGAAAAAGAAGCAGAAAAATAGGTAATTAAGGAGTTAATTAGGAGCCCGTTTGGTTAAGTCAAATAATTTTTAAGCCGTAAGTTACCAATTACATAATTTTTGGTTTTTAACTTATTTTTATCATTTCAACTTTAAAAATAAATACTTAAAAATACTTTTTTACTTTATTCTAGAAGTATAAAATAATTTAAAAATATTTAAAACAAATCAATCCAAGCTCTAGATGTATACTTTCTAATAATCAGATTTAATTAAATTAAAAGATTCTGTTTTGACTTATTTTTGTTCGAATTAAAATCAATTGGAGTACAAATGGGACATGTTTTGCGGTGGTTTGTCTTAATGTCTGGGGTTTGAATTTCTTTTTGGATTTTCCCTCCAAAGCGTAAACGTCATTTTCTGTTTGGTAGGCATTGGGCCTGGGCCCTGGCTTACTAGGAAATACCCGCTAGTACTGTACTTGAAAATTGACATTTTACTTACCATAAGGAATCTGCTATTTAAAATATATTTATAATATATAACATATTTAAGAATTAGTTAATTCATCTAAACTTTAGACTAAGTACTCCTAATTTAAAAATTTATAACTTAAGCCTTGAATTTTTGAGCTGCTAATATTCAAGATAGTGTTCAAGAATACTTGTATCCTGAATTTCTGATCAAGAATACTTGTATCCTGAATTTCTGAACATTAAAAATTCACGACATAATATTTGAACTTATGGTAAAAGTTGTACGGGGCGTCCTATTAAGTCGTCCCTATTTAACCTATACCCACCTTTTTTTTAAGTTTTAACTTGTACCTACATTTTAAACAATTTCAGCCACATTTCTCCAATTCCTTCTCCTCATTCGTTTTCTTCTTCCTCTATCTTATGTTGTTGTTGGTGGTATTATGAAATTTCAGTTTATGGGATGACTGCCATAAATATATTAATTAGATTATTTAAAAATAAATTATAAATAATTACATAAGCTAGTAGACAATAATTTATGAATATTTCCACGTACGTAAGTTAGTAGATAATGATAATTCTGTTCTTTTCACATCTATTGTAGATGATGATAATTCTGTTCTTTTCACATCTATTGCTTTCAAAATTCATGATTTAGATATTGTTGACAAAACTAATAAATTCAGGACAAAAAACTTCAGCTTTTGTGCTGAAGTTTTTACAAATTAACTAAATAACTTCAGCATCTTCTGCTTAAGTTTTCGAAAAAGCTTATACATGACAAAAAAAATTCAGCTTATTTAATGTGGAGCTAAAGTTTTTATAAATGAACTAAATAACTTCAGCATCTTCTGCTGAATTTTTTGAAAAAACTTAATGACAAAATTAATGAATCCAAGACAAAAAAACTTCAGCTTATTTAGTAGAATTACAAACAAAAATTTCAGCAAATAGAGAATAAAACTTCAGCTACTATGCTTAAGTTCAGCAATTACTATCAAAAACTTCAGCAAATAGAAAATAAAACTTCAGCTATTATGCTTAAGTTCAGCAATTACAAATAAAAACTTCGGCAAATAGAGAACAAAACTTCAGCTAATATGCTTAAGTTCAGCAACTACAAATAAAAACTTCAGCACACTTGCTACTTCGGGACCGTCTACTAGAATGCTGAAGTTTTCTTAATTCCCTTAGCTACTTCAGCCCCGTATGCTGAAGTTACGCGAAAAAATGGGTAAGCTTGTAATTGTTTTGCAAAGCGGGCACAAGTTAAAACGTGACCCAAAAAGCGGGTATATATGCAAATTCCCCGAACTTATGGACATAATTTTTGAACTTTAGGACACGATATCCTATAGTTTGAATTATGAGGTTTAAACTCTAGGACATCGTGTCCTAACGTTAGAGCAAAATTGGATAATCCTTAAATACATTTAACTACGGATATGTTCTAAACAACATGCTTAAAAGTGGGTACCTGTGTCATTTCCACAAAAACGGAAGGACAAAGATCAATTGTAGTCCGCGATAGAAATTATTTATATTCTGTAGTTGCAAAATTGTGTAAGATTGGTATATTTTTTATATCTAACATACATAAATATATGTATAATATATATATATATATCGACTATTATTTTAAGAGCGACTATACAACATTATGTTTTCAAAAATAAATGATCAAAATTAACAGATTTAAATAGGAATTTAACCTCTTTGGGATCACTAGAAAGAATTTTCACTCAACAGTAACATTAGTGACTTGTGTCCCTTCAAAATACAAATGTTCGATAATGTTTAACAACTCATACAAAGTCCCAACCAATTATCAGGTCCATACCAACTCTAAATAGCTTTAGCATTTCTTGTGTTGATCCAGAGCTCAGGAAAAAGTTTGGAACCCTAGTAGCAGATTGGAATCAGTTTAGCAGGCTAAATTTCATGCCAACACGAGCAGTTTAACTCATCATTACCTCATAAGGGCATTGAGAATTATTTTTGCTTTTTTTACTAAAAATTTTGAAATAGTATCAAAGAGACTTTGCATAGTTTACGAATTCTGATTAGTAGGGACCTAAACATAGGAATTTTTTTCTTGGAGTCAGACCACGCCTTATGATGAAAGGGGGAGAAAGGACGGATCACATGTTGATCTGCGATCAAAGTGGAAGAGAAGAAAATGGTAGAGAGATTCGGCATGGTGCTCACCGAACCTCCATAATATCTAATAATTCGAGTCATGTGTCGTTCATATAGAACACCAATACATAGAGAAAGGGCTGAAGAAATCGGTCCATGACTTGACATCGGTAGAATGCTACCTCCAGTTTCTTGTATGTTCGATAGAGCCATAGATTCTCCCCTCCACCTCAGACAAAGCATAAAAATCCAATCACTAAGATTATTAACTAATAAGTATTGTGAGTACTGAAAAAAGTTTTGAATTTGGGAGGAATGTGTCACGCCCCAAACTAGGGGAGGCGCGACTGGCCCTCGATACTATATTTGACCGAGTTAGCCACTAAACATACTAGCGAACTAAATCGGGGGCCCAACAGATCGAGCAACACAATATCTAAAATACTAAGCTTGGACCATTAAAGTCATGACCTGAATAACAATAAGCCATATAACCAAAGTAAACGAGCCAAAATAATAAAGTACTATGGCCGACGAGGCCGCGATTGGAGAAATACATGCCTAGACACATATATTTACATGCCAAGCATATGAGCTGAAGACTTGAAGCTAAAAAAGAAACCCAGAATACTATGTCCACAATAGCCTCTAAGAGTGTCATAAGCATTGTCAAGACAAGGCCCCGACTATACCCAAACTGTACAACAAAAGTAACTATTCTATGAAAGCTCCAGGAAGAGGTGGAGCTTACCAACTCATAGCTGAACCTCGAAATCCTAGCGGAGGGGTCGATCAGAGTCCCTACCTGGACCTGCACGCACGAAACAAAAAAGCAGTGTCCCCAGGCAACGGGACATCAGTACGAATAAAAATGTAATGGTATGTACGCCAGAAAGTAGAATCATACATAGCTGATGTAAAAAAAATAGAGATACCACCTGACACTGAAACTCTTATAGCCTCCATAGACGACATCTGACCGCATAATAATTAAATATGCATAGTATTCTCGTGTAATCGTATGTCGTGAATACATATATATATTGATGCAAATGCATGACATATCCAACCAAATTCTAGCAGTGGCGGTCTCTTCCGGTATCTAACCGATATCATATTGCCAACCTCTGGCCATCTGTATAATATATAGTTTTTCGGGCAAATAGGCCCATTATCTCCGATTATAGCTCGAAGTCTATGCGTAATATGCCATGTATGGTATGAACTTTGAATGCACATAATAGGACATAACAAGAACTTAGCCAATCCTGGCTCATAGGTACTCTTATTCTCATGATCTCATAATCTCCTTCGAATCGCATACAATTGCCTCGTGGAACCTCATATGTTTCATTTTCTTTTGAATAAGCTTGAAAACTTAACTCGACTTTTAGAAAGATAACTTAACTCTGAAGATGTTCATAAAAAAACTTAAGGTGCTTCACTTATTCCTTATACCTGATTTTTTGATATTTAATAAAAGAAAGTATTTCAAAAAAATTAGTGTTTTAGTAGTTTAAATAAAAATTTATATTTGAGATTACTGAAAATCGACACGTCACTTCAGAGACTTTAAAATATACTTTAACAAGGAAGAAGGACTGATCGCAAACACTAAAGGCTTTTTTTTTTAGTCACATAACCCAGAGACGAATAAAAATTCATATATATATATAGATAGACATATAGTTAAGAAAGCCGACAAAATGACATATATAGATGTTGAATACCCTATTTAATAGAATGAGTGGAACATCAACCTAATAGCATCATGAAAATACTTCAGCTATGATCCCATTGCCTTTCATAGAAGGTCTTTCTAGCAGTAGAATAGTAAAATATCACATTTGGCGTCTTAGAATTTCCTAAAATTTGTGCAAAAAGGAAGGACGGAGCTTAGCCTTAACATACCTTTCCAACGACCGTCCGAATGCTTGTAGTTCCTTCACGAAAGTTGTTCCTTACGTCCTAAGCTTCGCAAACATTATATATATGCAGCTTATACGCACCTATAAACAATTCATAACAACAACAACAACTACCCAGTATACTCCCACCAGGTGGGGTCTGGGGAGGGTAATATGTAGACGAGCCTTACCCCTACCCAAAAGGGCAGAGAGGCTGTTTCCAATCGACCTTCGGCGCATAGGATAAAAGGAAAAATAGCAGTAAAACAAAAACAAAGACGAAAACAAAAACAATAGAGCATTAGTAACTCCCGCTGAAATAGCGTAGATAATTATCTAAACATAAGAAACATAAATATAATCGCATGCAATAATATCATACAGTAACTACCATAACTAACAACCATAGGGGGATCTATAAACAATTCATAATTGAGTTTAAATCGACAGATTTACCAAATGACCCTAACTTGACGAAACGTCCGTAGAACTTTATAAAAACGATCACAAAAGAGTCCCCAGATGATTACCTTGGCAAACAAAGTATAAAGCATGAAGAACCAGCAAGAACAACATATTCTTATCTTCCAAGAATAGCTCCAAACACAGCTAATAGAAGGGGGAAATAATTGCAAAGCATAGAGATTGTTTTTCTAGGTACGGGGCAAATTTTAACGGTAGAAATCGTTAAAAACGTACCTTAATCACTCAAGAACACCATGGAACCCTCTTTTCAGCTTGCTCATTGTTTTGGGACTGAAATGAAATGTTTTGAGGGTTTCAAAGTCGAGTTTATCAACTTACACCACTTGTTTGACCTGACCCGATTTGCGACCCGGTTTCAGCCTGGACAGTCCGGGGTAAAACAAGCATAACTTTTTACTTCAATGTCCGTTTGACATGAGGTTTTTTGGTTGAAAACTAGACTCATAGACTTCGATTAGATATGTTGTGGGTCTCATAACTCTTTATATATTAGGAGAAATGATCTGATATATTTCACCCAAAATTTAGAAATTTTATTAGAGAAATTTACGATAACTTTTGCCGACCTTTATTTCGCAACTTGCTTGTCTCTAAAACATAACATGTGACCAGTGTGATATTATACCCAATAATATATATCTAATATAACCACGCCACGTTGCGTATATTACATAAGAGAAGAGGAAAAAAACATGGGGTCTCACAGAATGTGCCCTATACCGTGAAGGAGAGGAACCTTAAATGTAAAGAGCTTAGGTCAAAACTACGCTCTTTCAGCTGGTTTAGTATAGTAGTAGTTTCAAATAGATCTCTTTTACCCCGGGTCTAACTGGATACCTTGAAAAACTCTCATTTTTTGTCTAGAACAATAGAATCAAAAGGAGCATAACGAACAGAATCCGCTTTGGGGTGAATTCCCTATTTGAGATTGCTTAGACAAATTTTTTTGTGTGAGACCGATGTTCCCCACCTTTCTTACCTTGTTTTTTGGACATAAAGTTCTGTGACTCATAAGCCCTCCATATCTAAAGATGGATGGCTAAAAGGCGGGTTCCACAATTAACTAAGAAGGGGATTGATTGGCTTGGAGAGGAAAGGAAGCCCGAAATTGAAAACAAAAAGGATATGCTTCCGAAATAAAACACACATTCGTCCAATAAGTAATATTGGTTTCTTTTGTAGTGAATATGCTAATTTTTTAATTTTTTGGAGGTTCTCAGATAACACTCTTGATAAGTTATTCGTCTTATGTTTTGATGATTTATCTGTTACTGACAAAGATACTTTGTCATTGTATGTGATTGGGACTAGGTTTGTTCTCGAAGATGAGAAGATTGGTTAGATTCATGGTGTTTCGATTGATGGTTCAGCTCGACCAGAGAGGTAGAGATCCAGGCCCCATGATCCTGTGGCAAAATAGAATGCTTAGTTGAAGAGTGAGAATGAAAGATTGAGGAAATAGGTGGAGGACCTGAGAGCAGATGATCATTGATTAGAGGACTGCGAATGAACAAATAAGACAAGCTCATCAAGGCCTTAATCCCTTAATTTTTTTCCTACCCAGTGATCCATATCTTTCACCCCTCCTAAATTTTCTCAAATTCTTATCGTCTTTTGATCCATGTATTTGTTGATATTGGTACTTTAGTTGTTTAAATTTTCATATTATATATGTTGAAACTACTT
The DNA here is from genome assembly GCA_034376525.1 of Nicotiana benthamiana. NCBI lineage: Eukaryota > Viridiplantae > Streptophyta > Magnoliopsida > Solanales > Solanaceae > Nicotiana > Nicotiana benthamiana. The sequence continues at coordinate 88,144,483 of CM067330.1, forward strand.
TGCTTTTGTTATAATTACTCTACTATGGGCAATCACTCTATTTTGTGCAATGATATTCATTTGTTGTTCTTGTTACTATTTATGATGTGTTGCCAAGTAGCATGAGTTAATATTGATAAACTTCTTTTCGGTTGTGCTTCTTTTGTTAATCTTTTCAATGATTTCAAAAAGGGAAAGGTTACATAGGTGTCAATAAGGGAGGAACATAATTGAATTGATATGTTGTGTTGTGCATGAAAGATAGGTTTGCTTCACTGGGAACATTGTTATTAACATGTTGGTTATAGGTCTGATCCGTAGGGGAACATGTAAGAAATATAGTTCTCAAAGAGAATATCAATTTTGGGTTTGTCATCATCAAAAATAGGAAAATTGATAAGTTTTGCTATTTCGTATTCCAATGATTTGCCAAACTTCTAGAGGAACCAGGTACGGACAAGATGTGAACCAGTTCCACTGGCCGTCATACGGTCAACTATACAATTATAAAAGCTGACGCACTATACCGACTGGTACCAGATATGTTATTTGAAAATTAAGAGGGATGAAATAGGTTCTCACGGGGAATATGGCTGATTCGTAGGGGAAACAATGTGTAGATCTCGTTCTCGGGAGGGGAGGGATATCAATTATTTGTCATCATCAAAAGGGGAAAAATCGACAAGTTAAGCGTCTTTTGTTTTGATGATTTGACAAACTTCATGAGAGAACCAAATAAAAAACCTGATACAATTAGTTCCCTTGCTTTCAGAGTAACTAGTCAGATATCTGGTTTATTTCTCAATAAAATTAAATAAGGGAACATATAGGGATTAGTTCCCTTGGTTGTCGTGCAATCAACTCTACTACTGTAAAAGTTGTTGCATTGTACCATTTGGCAGCAATACAACATCACAATTGTAGCTTTCTAAGACCAAACTGAAGGATACTCCATTACATCATATTTGTTAACCTCACTTATATACTATCAACATGAGGCAAGGTATTTCACTTAACACTTGCAAATCCAAAAATTCATATTCTCTTAAGTGCTAGCCGCTATAACATTCAATGCCCTCTCAGGCACAAATTGCTACAACATCATGAACCAGATTCATAGGTTGAAGATATCTTAAGTTCTTAGGTTTGTTGAGTCTTTGCCATTTTCTTCTTCTTTATTATAATCATACACTACTTTCAAGAAGTGTCTTTGTAGGATAAATTTTAATCATTGCTTGATTTGGTTTCTTGACTAGAGTTACTAAATGTTTGTTGCTTTGTAATAGAGTTATTGTAAACCTCTTACAATAGAGTTATTGTAAGGGTTGAGGGATTAAGAGTTTAATTCGTAGATTGAAATAGGTTATAATATGAAGTTTGCTCGATTTAGTGGTGTTGAAATCCAATTAGGGTAGGTCCTAGTTTATAAAATACTAACACCTAGAAATAATTTTTATGGTTGCTCCACCAAACTTCGATGAAGGATAATTAACCTATAGATCACCAAGATTCAGCAACCAATGCTATAATTGGTGGAAAACAAGAATACATGACTTCATCGTGGTTGGGGACTCACAGTTGTGGGATGTAATTGTAAAGTCATATAAATTCTTTCTAATTAATTCCTACTAAATTTGAGCTTAAGTAGGCAATATAATTAAACCCGAGCCACCTGTGATTACTTAAGTGATACAATGTTATTAAAATGATTGTGGATAATTATTCTATCAAATGCTTTATTACTGAATTAATGATGAAAAATCATCAATATTAATTTGCTAAGAAGCTAACGTTGGAATGCAATTGCATAAGCCAATGCCAAAAAGAAAAAAAAGGAAAACAAAGGAAATTGGGGTTAAGCAGATCACGTGAGAAATTGATGAAATAAGGAAAATTCTTACAAAACTTTGAAAAAAGGGAATTGAGTAACAAGACAATGGAATAAAGGGACAAAAAGTTGAAATTGAAATGAAAGTCCTTAAAGATGCTACAGGGATCGATACGTGCAATTATTTTAGACCCCACCCTGATGCAGCGAAATTCAAAACCCACATCTGAGGCTTTTATAGACATTTCGTGGAGAGAGCGATTATATTATTTGGGACTTGGTTTTGGGGGTTAGAGATAAGGAGGAGCTCTTTACCAAAAATAAATACATCTTCAAGTTAAGAATCTTTGATAAATTTGTTTTATTAATTATATCTTTTAACCCTTTAACATCATGAAATTAATAGATTTTTGAAAATAATCTCAAGAGCACTTCAAGAACTCAAATATTAAAAATTCTAAAGTTTCAATCTCTTCATTTAAATCTTATGTATTATACTCCATGGACATAGTAGAGTATATTTATGAAGATAAATTTGTATTTAAATATTTATTCATGACACCCTAGAAACTAGCCTAGAAATTGAAGTGTTGGTTGGTAGGGATAATGAATAATGTTGGGTCTTACCTGAACATTATCATTTTGAGATTGTAATGAAACAATTATGTACCATGATATGTTTAATGAAGGATTTGGAGTCAAAAATTCAAGGATTGATCTTCATCATGAAATGAGAATTTTGATAAACTTATGAAATTGGACTTAAAAGTATTAGACTAAAAGTATTAGACACTTAGTTAGGTTAGTTGGTATTATTGTGATGCGTTATTGAATTATGTGTGTTCGTATATGTAGATCGTGACTCGTTGACTTTATTGGATCATTTGGGCTAAGGTTGAAAGTAATTTTAGATACGTTGAAACTTATTATCCTCAGAGCTTTTCTCCAAACTCATATCGAAATATGATTAAATTGAGTTTCTAAATGTAAGTCCTAGCTTGTGGGGACAAGCGAGTTGGAATTGTACCACATTCTTGGATCATAAGAGATTTGAGTGTTAAGAATATTGTTTCCTGGAAATATATTCAAATTTTAAAATCAATAGAGAAAACATTACAATAAAATACACCATAAATAATAACCCATGTTTTTAAGTTTTACCTCACTTAGCGCATATTGTTCATATTTTGAAAGCTCTTGCAAATTTAAAATATGTATTTTTTACAACCATTGCTACTAAAAGATATGGAGTTAATTTTTTGTTCTCACAACTGTTGCTTTCACTAACTCTTTTTCTCACATCTTTTACATATGCTTCAAAGGGCCGTGTATTTTTTGCTTCTCCTCTTGTGTCACCATTGAAGACCATTCAAAATATGAAAAAAATTGAAGAGTAGAAATCCACCATAGAAGATTCAAAGTTTTATTATTGAAAATGTTTTTTTTAAAAATTTGTCAGTTGTTTGTATAGGGTATTGTCAAATTGATTGAAAATATCAAAAGGAATTCAAAATTTAAATTTGAAGTGATTTGGAGTAGATTTTTGAGTTAAATTTCAGAAAAGGCGCAAGAAAGAAGATGAAGTCAGTTTTTTATATAATTATATATAATCTTGTATAATATTGTATATGAATGCAGAGACACACCTTATACACTATTATATACTTTTATACACATTTATAGTAGCGTCTATAGACGAACTTTTTCTATGATTTTCAGTTGCAATTCTTATTCAAAACCAGTCCAAATATCCATTAAATGACTTCAAATTTTATATACAACCCCCTTATATTATTTCTAACAAGTCTAAATAACACCCACTCTAAATTTCTCACAAAATCAACTTCAAAATTTAAACCCACATATTTAAGCTTGCTGAAAATCTCATTTTTACCACCCAAATGAATTTGGTTTGTTGAATTAATATTTGAGTCACAATTATTGATTCGAAAATCAATTTAAAAGCTTGGGAATTTTTTTTTAAAAATTAAATAATAATTTTGAGAACCTATTGGAGTTGGATGTTGAATCTTAGCCTATTATTTATGGGCTAGTTGGTTGTAAATTGAAATATGAGCTATAACATTGAAAAATATCAAGCACAATTGTTCTAATGTGAAATTTTTCCTTAAATAAATGAGGAATATCACTTGAAATATTTTTCTGAAACGGAAATACATGAGTTGTGAAACATTTTTGATTTAACAATTCTCAAATAGTGAATTTAGCTATGAATATCTTCATTGATAAATGTAAAGGTTTTGAGAATTACTTAAGCTCATCAAAATTGACCTTGGATACGTTTCCTTATTAAATCATGAAACTACACGTGTCGGTGTAGGTATAGAACATACCTTATGGTTGGGAACTGTGGCAGAGTACTTCCCATTAGGGGTACTATTGTGCTACTTTATTAGCATGACTGAGTGGATTTGTGTGGCACAACAATGAGACGACCCGAGCAAGTAGGGTATATGATACTTGCCGCTACGTACATAATCTAGTTGACTTTCTTCCGTGTTGGTGATGGTATAGTGCTCCCGATAAATAAAAAATCTAACATGATTTTGTAAAGAGTAATGCTAAAGCAATACATTGAAATATGTTTTACCTTATTATTTTATTTTATTTTCTAAATTGTTAATTGCTATAAATGTTTCTTTCTTATATCAGTTGTTATTGCATATCTTATATATTCTTAAGTCTTGTCCTGTATTTTTGTTGGGGAACAGTTCATGATTCATACTATGCATGCTGAGCTTAGGCCTTTTCAGCCACATTTTCATTTTTATTTTCAAGGACTAGACATCAACAGCTTAGGCCGCGTAGATAGGACAACTCTACATTTTCTGTTGATATTTTTGGCGAGGCTCCACAGTTGTACTCGTGGAGGACTTTATTGCATTATTATTCTTTTGAGCCACCAGGTTATGCCTTGGTTGACTATTTTGTTCCCGGTCATAGAGATTCCATAGACAATAGTAAAATAGTAGTATTCATTTTTGGATTGTACTCCTATAGTTACTCATATGGCATGAACTTTCTTTTATCTTTATGAAGTTTTCTTTCAAAGTAAAATATTTGCTTAAAGATATTTTTCATGTTTTGATTTATATCTTAAAATAATTGTATTCGAAAAGGCTTTCACATCATCCTATTAGGCATATAGATGAGTATTTATCTATGGTATAGTTCACTCGGGTCAGGTAGAGTATTGAGTGTCGGTCACATAGTTTTAAAGCATGACAGTAATATGTGATGGAAATTTTGTTCCCATAAAAATTATTAGTGAGGGAATAATTACAGTCCAAAAACAAGAAAAGAGTACAACTATGTTGAAAGAAAGGCTATTGAGAAGAATTTTAGGACAAAAGAGATACTTGTTTGTGGCATCGGACCAGATTAATACAATCGCATCTCAGCTTGTCAATCTACTTAGGAGATCTGGGAAGCTCTCCAAACTTTCCATGAGGAAACTACGGATCCACGCCCAATCCACACTCAACGATGAGTGGAAACGATTGTTGGAAGAATAGTACCCAACAATGAGACGGGGTCGATTTCTTCATGGAGCTAAAAATAGGTGTTAGGGTATATGCTTGATGAGTGTAGAATAAATAGCTCAGGTATGTTTCCAAACAAGATGGTGTTGTAATTTACTTCTACAATTTATACTAACAATGATTAACTAGAGAAAATAAACTAATTAAAGATTGAGCAAATGTTTTGTTATTTTTCAAATGAGTAAAAGGCCTGGAGATGTAACATTCATCTAAGTGTTAGCTTAATGGCTTAATTACCTTAACATTTGTTTTAGTGATCGGGATTTATTATTGCTCTTATATCTAAGTTATCCACTCAATACCTTCGGGTCATAGAGCGATGTTGCCCACTTTGGTTTTCTCAAGCCCAAATAGGTATCAAGTCAAATAGTTGATATGGGCTCAAGTTGGGTTTTACCTATCTCTAGTTTAAACCCTTTAATTAGGCTAGTCAAAACCTTAACTATTCCAAATTCCTGTTAGCTAAGTTTTTCTAGACTAGGTCTTTCTTTCTCAACTAAAGACCAAGTCAAAAGAGGCATGAATCATTATCTGCAACTATTAATTCTAGAAATAAAGCATGAACAAGGCTAAATAACAAATACTCAATGATAAACAAGCATTAGATTAATTACCCATAAGGTTTACACACTAGGGTTGGATCACAACCCTAGAAATTATCTAGCTACTCAAAATTGAAATGAAAGAAAATAAAGAAGAAACACTAATTAAAGCCATTATACAAAATTAAAATGATAAACTAATGTGTTTTTTTACCTAACTTGTTCCCAAATTACAAAAAGTTATATACTACAATGGCTACAGTTCAAGAAACTACCAAACTTGCCCAAACAAGTTATTTTCGTCTATTTATACTGCCCCAAAATTCACCGACAAAAATGCCTTTCGGGAGGTTCGGCGGCCACACAACTCCATATGCAATCCGCATGCAATTCACTTGGCTCTACATGTTGAATACTTAGGCGGCCGCAAATTAGTCTGTGGTCGCACTTTTCCTTTTGCGGCTGCACTCTTGACAATGCTTCATACTTGGTTGTTTTGCAACATTTTTGGACTTTTTGAATTTTTGTCAATGCGACCATGTTTGCGGCCGCACAAATTATGTGTGGTCCAAATTTTGCTTCAGTCTCCATGTGAGTCATCAATCACTAGATCTGCGACTGCAGAGAGGATTCTACGGTTCGCTCTTTCTTCTACAGACCACACTTTTGGCATGCTGCGCTTCTTATTACATTATGAGCCGAAACACTTCTTTTTGAGTTAGATTTTTTCGTTAATGTCAAAATCTCCAACATTTCTGCAATTTGTATAATTTTATTAGTTTTGGGAACAGAAATCAACAACTTTCGGACTAAAACTAAAGCATGAAGGTACTAATAAGTTGTTAAACTTAAGTCTTTGCTTGTTCTCAAGCAAATAAATTAGTTCCCACCTCCTCAGAGTGAAAGGTCATTATAAAGAGTCAGTGATTAGCCTTTCATACTCAGTTGTGACCAACAATTACCCACAATACTCATGCATTTTTAAAAAGGTAACAAATCACATATTATGAACATATAGTTCTAATGTGACATTGAGCTTCAAGAATTGACTTTACTCATCATTCTATCATATAGATCACGATAGTGATCGCTGCCAACTCGATGCTACACTATGGTAGGAAGAGCATGTCGCAATAGCTTTTACCCGAATAGAGGTTGGGATCGATTTTCACAGGGAGCTAGTAGTGGAGCTGGAATTTCTGTCTAGTCTAGAGATGTGTTTGTACTCCTAATGTCACTTAAAATATTTTTGGGGTTTTGAATTATAACTATTCTTATAAAACTAATGATTATCACTAAATTAAGCTATGAGATATTTCTAATTTGTAACTAATGGGAAGAAAGGCACTAGGGTCGTGACACTACCTAGGTGGCTAATTGACGGGTGGATGTTACTAGGATTCGATTGACACATTTGGGACTTATGCTATAACCGTTGCACAAGTTTACCCACTCTCACACCTCTCGGTAGAGAGAGTGATTTTGCCTAATTGACTCTCTTGAGACCAAATGGGTAGGCAAATTAGACCAAGCAACCAGGGTTCAAGTAGGGTGATTACTCTTTCGAGATTTAACTCGTTAATTGGGACTATCATTTCTCATGAGTCCATCCCAATTCCTTGTTAGGTCAATTTTAGGGTCATGGACTCTCTTTCTCAAGAAGAGTTAAGCCCACAAAGCTTGAATCAGTGTTTGCAACTACCAATTCTCAATTAAAACATAAATCAACCTAAATAGCAATTACCCATAATCAATCTAACCCTAGATGACAACACCCATCAATTACCCATACTAGGGTTGAGCCACAACCCTAGCTAATGGGTTTAGCTACTCATGATAGATACAGAAATTAAAGAAATGGATGAAGAACTAAGCATATTAATTAATTACTAAGAAGAAACTACAATAATCTATCATTAATAAAAAGCAAAAGTACCAAAACGGCTACAAAATCGAGTCTCACGAGCGCGACTAAGTCTGGAGTACAAAAACTGACCTAAAATGGTAAAATATTCTATTTATACCAGGCTGGAAAAGCTGGACAAAAATACCCATGCAGAGTCAGTGCGGGCTGCACAAAATGGACCGTGGCCACACTGGCTCTTAGACTTCACATTGCTGCTTCTCTGAACTTGAGAACGCAAACTGCGTGGAAGTGCACCGCGGCTGCGAGGGGGATCTGGCGTGGTCTGCGCAGTGACGACCGCAGACCGCGTGGCATTGTCTTAGCCATATGATGGTTCTCTGAAACTCTTGACTGCGGACTGCACAAAAGCGTAGTGCGACCGTGGAAGCCTGACCGCGGACCGCGAGAAATGTACCGCGGTCGTGTAGCCTTCAGCCTGATTATACAACTCTTTGAATCTCCTAGTGCGGCCACATTCACTTTTACGCGGTCCGCACTAGGCCCTCTTTTCCTCAATTCACTTAATCTTTGATACTTGAGCAAGTTTCACTCTTTTTGAGCCGATCATTGATATTTCGTCACTTTGTCGATGAATCCTACAGTCAAGCACAACTTGTAAGCATTTTTGGACTATTTTGTGGCAATTTATAAACAAAGCATAGGCAAGCAGGGGCATAAAGCATGTTAAAATCCTAACTTATCAACTCCCCCAAACTTAAACCTTTGCTTGTCCTCAATTAAACAAAATAAGACCCGCCCCTTAAAGGGAAATCCAAGAAATTGTAGCTATCCTAAAGTGACATCAACAAGCATCAATTGGGACTAACAATTGTACTCAATACAAATGCATCATTAACACATTTAGACTTTGAAAAATCATGGATCAAGTGTGACACAAGAACATCAAGAGTTGACTCATTACATCAAAGAGCTTCTCTCAATTACTTTGGTCATTGTGGAACCCAAACTTGCACATCCTCAATTCTCCCTAAGAGAACCTCACCTTTTAGGCTATTGACACACAAATCGAGATTAATGGATTTCACTCATCTCTCTCAAGAAGAAGGTCACAAGTCTGGCTCTAAGTACCAAATGCTTGCCTCTTATGTAAGTATCCATTAATTTAGGTTTCCTTTAACTTAAGATCACATAGGGCTTTTGTGGAGTTATTGTGAAGGCTTTTGGGTAAGGGTATGACATGTTCTTATTTAAGTGGGTTCAATATTTCCTTAAGCACTTCTTTTGATTCTTTTGGCACAATTCTCTTGACTCTCTGGGTCTTTTCACATCTTTCTAAGGGGTTAGAGAGACACATTGTCACTCCTTCTTATGCATTTCAAAACCATTTCTCATTTTTCTACTTTTTCCCCATCTTTTTCACTTTTTGTTTTTCCTTGGATCCCTTTTTATTCTTGTACACATTAGGCTTTCTTTATTTTTTTGTCTTTTTCTTTTCTTTCTTTTTCATTGCCCTTTTTTTTCTTCACTTATGTGCCTTTTTACCACTTTGTTTTACTCATCGTCTCTCCCCCCAAACTTATACTTTTTCCAAATGCTAAAAGAAAGATTTGGGTGCTAAGAGAGGGTATCATTAAAAACGGGTATAGGCTTGTATTATGGTTCTTGAAAGAAGAAGGTCTAAGGCTCAAAAGGTTGACTAGGGATTTTATCAATGGTCGGCTATGGATTTGTTCAAACAATCATTTGGATCAAGGAGATCCTATAATAACTTCTCAAGTCGAGTTTTACCTAAGATTTTGCCTCAACAAACATTCAGGGCAAGTACTAGACCATTGGCTCGGGACTTGGAATCGCATTTCGATTCTCACCACACATGCTAGGGGATTGCAAAAAACATCGAGTTGAGGGCCCACAACAACCTTAGTTACAATTCAAGCACACAATGGTCCAAAAATACCACATGTTGATTGTTTGGTCAATACAAGAATCTCAAGGCCACGACTTTCACCATCCTAAACACAACATTTTTGTCTTTGACCATGGGATCAAAGGCAAGTGTGCTAGGCCCAAGTGAAGCTTTGCTTGAGGTACCCTTAACTACAAACTATAAAAAATAACAAAAAAAAAAAAACAAAAATGGACTCAAACCCTTAAGAAGGTTGTCACACCATCTATATTGGGAAGAGCTACCCGGTTCATACAATACTCCACCTTTGGAAGAACCGTGTCATTATGAAAACCAAGGGCTTATTAAAAATGCGAAAAACAAAATGAAAGACTACGAGCCTATCTAAAAAGCTAAAAACAATTTTTTTTTGCGAAAATAGAAAATAGAATGAATATGTACAATAGGGGATTAGAATATACAATGGGGGACGAACATATACATACCAAATAGAATATAAAAAGTATGATAAAAGTACTGAATGTGAAGTTATATACAACCCAAAATATAAAATCAACAAAAACATAAACTAAGTCAACTAATAGATACAATCATTCAGATAAAAAGTAGGGCGCACCCCCACGAATAAAAGTTTTCATTGTCCCAATGTCAACTATAAATAAGCATCAAAATAAGATATAGGAGGACTCCCTAATCCTGGTCTATATGCATGGGATCATCAGTGGTCCCCTGGTTTTCTGTATGTACGGGAACCTCAGATTGGTTCCCGATCTCCTGCTGCTCAACTGCGGGGTCTGGGTCCTGGACTTGTACCGGCTATGGATCTAGTACATCTTGTGGCTGACTGGAGGAAGCCGCGGGTGGGTCCGCCAACTGGATCATAGCATCATTTGCACTAGGGATCTTCCTCCTCTTCTTTGGAGGCCTCTGCACCAACTCTGTATCTGGGGTTGCTACTGGAACTTCTGGTGGAGCTGGATCATCAAATAAAAAATCTAAAGGCAGCTGATCTACCTTCAATCTCTTTACATTTGCCCTGAGCTCCTTTACGGACTCTCTATTGGCCCGTGTCTTGCGTAGCTTCCTATGATCTTTAGCAAGATCTTTTAGAGCCTTACCATGTGAAGCCAACATCCTGTGTCTTCATAATCTTTTTCTAGTTCTCTAGGAGCTTCTTCAGTGTGTTCTCAATTGACTGAGAAATCTGAGCTGTCTGATGTGCTGATTGGACCTCAATAGTAGAAGACATTGTAGACAACTTGGATATCGCAACTGACATCCAGTTGTTCAAAATGGACAGTGTCTGGACCAGCCGATGTGCAGTCATGGGATGGGCTAGGGAGGATGGAATCTCCGGGCTAGCTAAAACAGAAGGACCAGTAACAGTGGATGGTCTGGGAGGCAAGTCATCAACTGTGGTAGTATCAGGCTCAGTGGGAGGCTCTACCGCAACTGGCTCCTCAGACTGGCCAGTTTGGGTAGAGGCAGGTGTATTGTAGTTTTTGTCCTTGGGGTTGTCTGGCCCCCTCAAACTGTACCATGAGAAAGGGGCCACTGATTTAGCTTTGACATCAAAGGGCTTCTTCTCAACTTTCAAATCCCGAAAATACGCGGAGAGGGTATTGGGAAAAAGGTAGTTCCGGTTAGCTTCTGTGATCCTCTAAATAGATATAATATAATACTAGATGCAGAAGAGATAATAAGAAAAACAAGAATGAGTGGAGGAAGACAATGGGGAGATGAAAGTGATATGCACTTGTTTATTCTCACATGAAACTAGTTACATGGAATGTTAGTGGTATTAATAAGACCTACAAGCAAAAGGAGATGAAGATGTTTATATAAAAAAATATAGTAATACTAGCAATAATAGAAAATAGAGCCAAAGAAATTAATGTTGCAACAATTCTAAAGAAGATAGTGACTGGGTGGAGCGGGTGTTACAATTACAACCACAATAGGAAAGGCAGAATTTGGATAGTATGGGATCAAAATATTGTTAATTTTGATGTCGAGCAGACTACAAAACAGTTTATTCATGGTAAAGTTAAAGTGTGTAGCTTGGGCATGGAGTACCGGTTTATAGCTGTGTATGGTTTCTACACAATAGAAGATAGGAGATGACTGTAGGATGGGTTAAGGAATATACAGAGATCACAGCAAGACCCTTGGCTTTCCATGGGTGATTACAATGCAGTTCTACAGGTTGAAGATAGGAAATATGGTAACCATGTCACTGAGATAGAAACTAAAGATTTTAGTGACTTTCTCTTTGACACTAGAGTGACTAAAATGAAATCAGTAGGAAGAGAGTATACTTGGACAAATACACATGTATGTGACAAGATTGATAGAGCACTGATAAACTCATAATAGTGTATCAAAAATCATCACTTGGAGGCCAACATCATAGATCCACATTTCTCATACCACTCTTCCTTATGTATCAAGCTGGAAGAAGAGCTACAAGGAGGACCCAAGCATTTTCGATTCCTTAATTGCATAGTTGATCATGAGAACTTCATTAAGGCAGTGGAAGTAGCTTGTAACCAAAGGACTAATGAAAATGGTATGAATAAAATATGGAAGAAGCATAAAAAGTGAAGCAGGAGATGAAGAAGTTGAATCGGGGTTTTAATGGCGTAAGTGAGAAAGTGAGTATGCTAAGACAACAATTAGCAGACCTGCAAACTCAAATGAGGGGACCTGGGCTTACATTGTTTGATTAGGAAGAAGCAATTAAAGCGGAGCTAGAGAAATGGAGCAATGTTGAGGAAAGCATATTCCGTCAGAAGGCTAAAATACACTGGTTAAAACTAGGTGGCTCAAATAATGTTTTTTTCTTTGCTAACATGAAGAATAGAATGTCATAAAAGAAGTCCAAGAGTCTAATAACCGCTGAGGAAACATGGTGCAGGATCAAGAAAGCATAAAAAGGAAAATTCTGGATTTCCATGGAAAGCTACTAGGGTCTGCTGCTAGCCAATTACCAGCTGTAAATTTTATGATTATGCAGGAAAGAAAAACATTTAATAGACAACAACAATTAGGCCTGATTTCACCTGTAACTTCATATGAAGTTGTCCAAGCTCTCAAAGACATAGATGGCCTTAAATCACCTGGGTGTGATGGTTTCAATGCATGATTCTTAAAAAGAAGTCTGGTCGTTCATAGGAGAAGATCTTACTAAACCGGTGTTAGAATTAGTTGACATAGGGGTCATGTGCAGAACCATCAACTGCACTACCATAACACTGGTCCCTAAGGTACAAAATCCAGCGAGAATCTGTGAGTTTAAGCCCATATCTTGTTGTACTATATTGTACAAGATTATCTCAAAAATACTGACACGTAGAATGCAAGGGGTAATGAAGGATATTGTTGGTCCGGGTCAATCAGCTTTTGTACCAGGAAGAGTGATCACTGACAATATAGTACTGAGTCATGAATTGGTGAAGGGTTATGGAAGGAAAGGGGTATCACTGAGGTGTATGCTGAAGATAGATATGATAAAGGCTTACGAATCAGTTGAGTGGTGCTTTATAAAACAGATCCTCACTCATCTTTCATTTCCCTGTTCAAGTACAATGGGTGATGGTATGTATAAGGTCAGTTATATTCAATTATCATAAATGGTTACCCCACTTCCCCTTTCCAAGCAAAAAAGGTTTGAGGCAAGGGGACCCAATGTCGCCCTTCCTATTTTTGCTAGCAATGGAGTACCTCACTGGAATTTTGAAGATACTAAAGAGGCAACTTGATTTCAGTTATCACCCTAAGTGTGAAAGACTGAGTATTGTACAGTTGAGCTTTGAGATGAGCTCTTATTATTCAATAGATGAGATATAGTGTCTATACATATGGTGTTTAACCGCTTTCAACAATTCTCCAAAGCATCTGGTCTAGAGGCAAACATAGAAAAAAGCTTCATTTATTTTGGAGGAGTGCATGAAGAGGAGCAGAACAATATGATACAAGTGCTGGGGTTTGCAAAAAGAAAAATGCCTTTTAGGTACCTAGGCGTCCCTTTGAGTACAAAAAGGACAACAATTTTACAATATAAGCCACTTCTTAATAAGATTATGGGTAGAGTCACCTCATAGACTTCAAAACTACTAAGTTATGCTAGTGGAGTTCAGTTAATCAAATCTGTCCTATTTTTGGTACAAGTGTTTTGGTCTCAGGTATTCATTCTGTCACAAAAAGTGGTGAAGGCAATTGAATCAATATGTAAGAAGTTTCTTTGAATAGAGAGTGTAGACATGACAAGGAAAGCATTAATATCATGGGACAAGCTCTATTATCCTTAGACATCAGGAGGACTCAATTTCTTGGATGTGAGAACATGGAACAAGGCTGCCATTTGTAAAATGTTGTGGAATCTATGTCAAAAGAAAGGCAAGCTACGGGTCTGGTAGATACACATTTTCTATATAAAGGATGGAGCTGTTTGGGATGCACGAGCAAGACAAGCTTCATGGTTGGTGAGAAAGACATTGAAGGCTAAAGAAACTTATATTTCTGAAGGTTATATGTAGGATGATGTCAAATGCATGCAGCGGTTCTCTACGAATGTTATTTACAACAAATTGAGAGGGGAGTTTCAAAAGGTGGAATAGAGACGACTTATATGCAATAACCAAGAATCACCTAGATGGATTTTCATACTGTAACTGGCTTGAATAACAGACTGCTCATGTGAGACAGATTAGCACAGTGGATGCAGATTGGGGACTTAAGGTATATGGTTTATAAAGCAATGCCGGAGACCATTGAACATCTATTTTTTCAATGCATAGTATCAACTACTATATAGAAGAAGATTCTGCAGTGGAAAGGCTTGGTGAGGCAGTCGATGGTATGGAAAATAGAAAAGAAATGGGCAAAGAAACAGTGGAAATGGAAATCTGCTAAGCACAAATTTATAGGATGACACTTAAGCTACTATCTACTCTATATGGATAGAAAGGAATATACGAATATTCCAAGGAAAGAGCAAACCAACAATGAGTATAGTTAGGCACGGCACATCATCCAAGAGGTGCATTGTCGTAGCACCTCATGTGTTAGATTACGGCAGAAGATGACTGAGTTGAATTTTTACCCTCAAATATGTATACAACATAGCAAAGTGATAGGAATAGAAGTATTAGAGGAGATGAAGATGCAGGTTTGGAGCCATCTGTCCAAACTGTGCTATTGTTTCTTTTGATATGCTTGTATATATTTACTTGGTAAATAAAGAAATTTAATTACCAAAAGAACTTTATTCGGTACGGTACTTTTTCGGTTTATTTTTATAAAATAAAAAATCTACCCTAATTATTATAGACTTATATAAAAACTTATTCTTTAAAAAAAACTTGTAAATCGGTTAGGTGCGATAAAGTTCGATCGATTTAGTATGTTCTCGGATATCCATTAACACCCCTAGAAGCTACAATTTGGAGTTTTTGATTTGAGGCAGGGACTTAAAAAAGAATAAGAGTAATTAAGTTGATTTTATGATCAAATATATTAAATAATAATTGAATTTTTTTTAAACAAATAAATCAGTGTGATTACTCGATCCCGAAACATCAAGCGCAAGTAGAAGGCTTCAGCAGTATACGGCTATACTCGACCAACTTTATCATACAACCTTTTGTAATTTTGGGGGCACCTATAAAATATTTGAGTGGTCCTCCATATACTTATATACACAAAATATATATACAATGATTGTGCCAAAGCCAACGTATGCCGGTAACGTAGGACCGCTCCTGATTATAACTTACGTCTTTTCTCAAAAGACATTATGGGAGTGAATATTTATTTACAATTCTTGTAGTATAAATTTTTATTTTCAGCCATAATTCTTAATTTTTTTCCAAATAAGACTAATATCTAAAAATTACTAATTTTTAATACTCTTTTTAAATCTTAACTTTGAATACTTACCTTATTTTTTCTAGCTCGACCAAATATTGTCAAAAAATCTACAAAGCCCGCACTTGAACTTTAGAGCAACATTTGGATAACAGTAACTTGAAAAGTGATGGGAAAGACCACTTTTCACTTGTACTATGTCGTTTTTGTGTGATGTTTTTCTTGAGATTTTAAGGGACCAAATAAAGGTAAAAAGGGCCGTCCGGTCTATAAGTCATTATATGTTTACATAAAGTCCAAAGATGGCACCCAAAGAGATATTATGTAAATAGTCTAACCTAATGTAAGCATTAGTTGTTGTTTCCATGGTTCAAACCCGAGACCCATATATCATACGGAATAACTTTATCGTTACTCCAAGCCAAATACATATAATTGCATTGAATTCACTACAATCGATAAAAATCAGAATTTTAATTTTATAGTTCATCTTGCATTTTTAAAAAAAATTAATTTATTATACCATTTGAATTATGTATTTTACTTCGATATTTATGAATATTTTAGTAGATTTTATACTCCTTAATAAAAAGACGAGTTCAGATGAACCTATACTCAAAAAAAATTCTGTTCTCATTTGAGGTAAATGCATCTCTCTTAAAAAACTCCCAAAAAACCACGGAAGAGTTAAACTCTCTATTATACATCTTTGCATAATATAAGTATAGATACGGCGATGTCATGGATTCCATCAAAACCATCAGACATCCAAAATGACTGTCCCAATATCTAATAATCCTCAAATCTCATTTAAAGAAAAATTAATTAAGGAAGGTGAAAGGTTGGACATTATTACTGAATTGATCACCCCTACAGTCAATTCCGCGATATTACATCCTCTACAACACCCTCTAACCTAATCATGGGAGAAAGGATGATTTCTCTTTCACAAGAGGAAAAATAGAGAATGTACATGCCATGAAAACACCCATCATCATTAAGTTATAAGAGAAAAGAATACTCCATCAAATTCTCAAAAGAAAAGTCCAGGAACTTTGGAAAGTTTCTGAAAATTTCCCTTTAGTAGATTTTGATCCGATTATTTTATTGCTAAGTTCCAAAAGCAAGAAAGCATGATTACAGTTCTTCAAAATGGCTCATGGTTCATCTTTGGACACTTTCTATCATGCTAAAGATGGGAACCAAATTTTGTGGCGTTAAATGCCAAACAAATTCATACTGTAATTTGGATTCGCCTACTAAATCTTCCTACGGAGTTTCATGATTGAATCATTCTACAAAAATTGGGAATTCGATTGGTAGACTTCTGAAAGTAGATGCATATACCTCCGCTACCCTTAGAGGTCGCTATGCTCGTCTAGGGGTGTATGTTGGGCCGGGCACGGGCCTAAACGGGCTAAGCGGTCCCGGGCTTAGGCGGGCCGGTCTTTGGCGGTCCCGGCCAAATGGTCCCAAGCTTCACGGTTCCAATGGGTGGAACTGGCCCACGACGGTCCTAAGCCCACATGGTCCAGGGCTAAATGGGTCGGGCCCACAGGCCTAACGCGCTTTTTCGTTCCGGGCTATTTTTTTTATCAAAGACAATTTCTTGTAAACTATATATATGTATATATATACTAATATAAATTACTTATATATAGCTATATAAATATATATAGTATATATAATATGTACAATATGTATATATAATTATATATTAAAGATTGCATTTAATAAGTAAATTAACAAAAAAAATAGTAAAACTAAATTTCATGCATAATGAATTAATAATACTTCAAATTAGTATATATAGATTATAGTTTATAAAGCATTGTGTGTGTGTGTATATATATATATATATGTGTGTGTGTGTGTGTGTGTGTTAGATGTATATATAGTTTATATAGTATGTATATATGTAATGTATATATATATATATATGTGTGTGTGTGTATGTGTGTGTGTGTATGTATATATATATATATATATATATGTGTGTGTGTGTGTGTGTGATATATATAGAATATGTGTTAGAATATATATATATATATATATATATATATATATATATATATATATATACATACGTATTATGTAGTATATATAGTATGTTATGTATGTATATTTCCTTATGCAATTTCTTGTAAATATATTATAGCTTACATAGAATTGTAAGTTAAATCTTCTAAAGAGTCAAATTTAACACAAAAATTACAAAGTGATATTCAAGGGAATGTCTTATAGTTTTTATTATTACGACATTAACAAAAACAACAATATCTTTCGTAGTCTTCCTCCCCCCAATAGAATGAGCACAACAAGGTATTAATACTACCATTAAAAGGAAAAAAAACTGAGTAAGATGTGTCAAAATACAATTTACATATTAGTCTATGTATTATCTCTAAAAAACCTCATAAATTCTTCAAGGTTTGGAGGAATTTCCGTTGGTGGTGGTGGAAAAGAGGTTTGTTCATCACCGCTTCCCGGCGAAGCAGCATCCTACACAAGTTCCGCTAGCATTTCTTCATACGCTTCGTCTATCTCCGGTTGCGATACTGCAAGTCCAAAATTTCTTCTTTCATAACGGATCCAATCTCTGGAGAGTACTGTTTTTTTCAACTTCTCCCTCATAGACGCTCTATGATCACCATTTGAAGTCTCGCTTGACTGAAAGCGCTCTCCTATGCTACTATTGCAGCTTGAATACTTCAAATATCTCGAGACATCCTTGAAAGAACCAGATAGTGTTTTTGTTTGTCCTTCCATCATTACAAAAAATCAAAGTGTGTTGTCTGGATTCTCTGTTTCAAGGCCCTGCGACAAATAAACTTGAAGCTCATTTAGTTGTGAACTATCACCAAAATTATCACCTTGAGAACCCCTGAACTCTGTCCAAAGACTAAGGGCTTTTAGGCCCGCAGTTCTTTTAGATGATTGCGAACTAGACGAAGTAGGAGTTGGAACATTTGGTCTAGCATGATCTACAGCAAGTTGATAAGCATTATAAATCGTTTGAGCATTTATTTTAACTGTGGCTTTTGCATCTCCAAGTGTAGCAAATTCCTCAGCTGAAAGTGGTAAAGCGTTATAAATTTTTGAATACCAAAAGTTAGGACCTCCTAATTTCATTATAGGATTTAAAACTGCAACAACACCAAAAATAGGGGGGATAGGGAAAAAATATTTTTTAAACTTAGCTTTCATAGAATTAGTAGCTTCTTGATAAATATCTCAACACTCCAAAAATGTTGTAAATAAATTTACAAGTGCTGCGATATAAACTAAACAGTTAAAAATAGTAGGATAATATTGGCCAGATAATTCATTTGTAGCAATATGAAATTGTTCTAAAAATTCTACAAGCATTTTAACATTACTCCAATCTTGATTTGTAAGGTGCTCATCATCATCATCACCATCACTTACACGAGCATTATATGTTATGCTTATTGGGTTCCTATGTTCATATGCAACAACTAAACTTTCATATATGTAGTTCCATCTAGTGGGACAAGGTTTAGGAACCTTTCTTTCTCTTAGGCAAAATTCATTATATTTTTTAAAATATTCTCTAAACCTACTTCTACGGTTTGAATAAAAAGCCAATTAAGAGCTATTTTAACCTTTTCAATTTATATTTAAAACTTTCATATCAGCACTGACGATTAAATGGTAAATATAACAAATACATCTAACATGAAAATTATATTACTAAATGCAGAATTTAGTGTGGTAAGCAAGCCTATTGCGTTAGTGTTACTAGAATCATTATCCATTAAAACCGACATAATTTTATCTCTAAGGAAAAAATATCTACAAATATCTGCAACTGTGTTAGCAATAAATTTACCTGTGTGGCGTGAATTAGTTATTCTATAAGCAATATTGTGCTTTTGCATTATCTACTCCTCATCTATCCAATGACTTGTAACATTTAGATAATCACAATCATTACCCCTTCTACCAATATCAGTAGTAATAGCAATGCGACAATCTATATCAGTAAATAAATAGCGCAAATATTGTTCATATTCATGTTTATATTTATAAATATCGCTCTTTACAGTTACGCAAGGCCATCCATTATAAGTTGGATTAAAAACTCTTCTAATATAATGCACAAAATGAGGGTTAGAAGGAAAACTATATGGTAAGCACATAACAGTAACCATTTTTGCCAATTCATCACGATCTTTATTTGGATCATAATATAAAATATCATCGGTAACAGTACTAATTCTCGGTTGAACTACATTTGAAACTGTACTAGGGTTAACCGTAGTATCTATACTTCTCCCCTCTTCCGCAGCTTTTATTTGAAAAAATTTAGCTTTATCTCTCGGGTATGTATTTATGTATCTAGTCAAACTACCCGTACCTCTGCGGTCTCCAATAAATTTATGAACCACAAAGCCCCACAAGTATTACACTTAGCCTTAATTTGTTCTCTTTGTCGAGTAAAAAAAAAGCCAAACAAGAGATGTTTCGAGCCATTTAGAAGGTTGTCTATTAAAGGTAGAGGTTACTACAGGAGGGTCAGGCGGGACATCAATTAGGTTATTAACAGAACTAGTAGGTGTATCATCAAAATCCGGTTACGTTTCATCTAAATCATCATTTTCCTCATCATTTCCAAAGATAGTTTCATTAGGATAAAGAGCATTCATATCTTCTTCATTTAATTGTTGACCTGGTGAAATATCATGATAAAATTTTCTATCGAAAAATTGAAAACAAGGGTTATTACTATCAAGAATAATAGGTGGGGGAGGACGCGTAACAGGTCTAGGTCGGGTAGGTGGGGAAGAGTAGTATCTTGGCGACTAGATTCACCAATTTTAACTTTTCTCTTACCACCAAACATTTTTTTCAAAGAAAATATCATATTAATTATAATTATACAAGCTAAAAAAATAAAATTATAATATTAAACTTAAGAGTTGGAACGAGTTTATCGAATTGACGAACAACTTCTTGAAAATTGAATATCGTTGAAGACTTGAATACTTCAATTCACCGACTTCACAATTTTTCATGAAATTATAATAATAAAGTAAACAATAATAAAAGAAAATTAGAGAGAGATTGATAAACTTGTGAGTAAAAATGAAAGAATGGGGGGAGGTATTATAGTTGAGAACTAGGAAAAAGTGTAATTATAAAAAGTTTGGGATTAAAACAAAGTTTGAGGGCCAAATAGCTATTTTTTAAAGTCCCAAACAACAATATTTTGATGGCCAATGGCTAGATTTTAAAATCTGATCGTTGGTCTTTTTTATTTTAAAATAAATTTTAAAAATAGCCATTAGGACCGCTTGGGCCCGCCTTCCAATCCCGAGCTTAGGGTCCCGGGCTCGTGGGCTTAATGGATAGGACCAGCCCGTTACAAGCTTAGTGCACCATTTGGGACCGGCCCACCGAGATCGACCCATTTGGCCCGCGGTTCCGGGCTGGGCCGGCCCACAGTGCACCCCTATGCTCGTCAATTACCTATGGATAAACCAGTTACGAAGTCCATCAATATTGAAGACCACACATAGTTAATTGAATACGAAGGTGATAAAATACTGTGTAAAAATTATGGACTGCTTGGGCACACTATGCACAAATATCCAATGGCTACAATTCCAACAATACAAGAGAAAGGAAAGAATGTTGAATCTGACGAAACAAACCCAAGGAAAGCAAAGAGTGGGGAAGGCTGGCACACAGTGTCTTTTCAAAAATCAAAGAGGTTGCAGAAGAAAGTCCCAAAAGAAATCCAAGAAAACTTCACAGATACAGGTATAGATGTTAAAAAATTTTATATTGCAACAAGTAAGTTTATTCAATCTCAAAAACTGAAATTTATCCGTAAGGATGACTACTCCTCGTCTTCTGCTCTCTATAAACCTCGATTGGCAAAATTCATCAATTCTAAACTAGGAAACTCATTAGAAAACTTGCATCAGAAAAACTGCTTCTCTACCTTAGGTGAGGAGCACATCGTTTCAAAAAACCATTACTCTCTTAATAATATTTTAGTTAATAACGCTGTTAATAAAAATTTGCATGCTTGTATAGAGGACATAGAAAAAACAAAACTAGCTAATAATCTTACTAACACGCCTAACCAATCGTTTATAGGCAATTTAGCCAATATAATTAGGCTCCCCTCCCCTTCCTTGGGCGAAACTACTACATCAAACTACCCTACCAAACTAGGTAATACCCCTACCCCCCAAACCCTTAGAACCCCCTCACTAAAGACAAAACTAATATTCTGGAACCTTCACACATGTCCACTACCAGCCTAAAATTTGAACAAATGGACATTAATTTTGGATAAGTAGCCAAACTTCCCCATGCAAAATCCTCCGAATCTCCTTATATATCCTACACGCAAAATCCTACAATTTGCATGCATGTAGATGCAATCGTTCCCTACCCTTCTTCTTCTACAAACTTAAGTACTCCAAAGAACTTTAAGAATGCCAGGTCTTCCACTAATCAATCGTAGGAGATACCGATTGATCCAAGTCTCTCGCAACAATAGCCCTCTGAATATAGAAAACCTCCCTCCTCTTCTACAACAACTCCCAAACACTCCCATTGTTTATGTCCAACCACCGCTGTCCCAAGACCATTATCCCCTATCCTGGATAGTGCTGGGGCTAATGGGGAGGGGTCTTATTTTCAATGCAACAATTAATGGGCAAGAGAGTATCATCCTAATCCAAAACCCACGTCACCTTGCCCAACTAGTATCAGAAGGTCTTTATCTTGCCATGAACAATTACTTGAATCATGTTTGGGTAAATAATATTCTACAACCTCTAGCCCTATCACCAAATCAGAATCTAGTTCAAGAAATTATGGGCCAGTAGAATATACCCCTCCTTTCAACCCAGTCTCAATACTACCACAAAACCTAGGGTTGGATCTCCTATTTTTTCCACCAGAAGCACTAACAACCCTGAACTCAATTCTAATATTCCCCATGCAGATGAACATGGGTAATATCAACCTAGATCCATCAATAATTCCAAATATGGTAAATCTAGTGGAAGAAGAGATGAACGAGCCAACTGACCTGATTGGAGAATCAGTGGTGGAATTGGGAAGCCTAAATGAAGTAAAGGTATTCTTGTTCAGAGAAGATCAAGAAAAGAGGCACATTCTAGTTTGTCCACTGGATTTCTTCAAATGTGCAATGGACATACGCCTACCCCAGGACCCAATAGTGGGGAATAGGGCAATGATCTTAGTTCTCACCCTGAGGAGGCTCTCCCATCCCTCCATGGTGAATGGACACAACCAACCTGTGATGACCCAAAGGGGGCATCACTTATTTTTTTACATATTCTGTACTTCCGAGGCCTTGAAAATCTCATTTGAGAGTTGCCTCAATTTGCGTGTGCAGTTCTGGCGCGTAGTCAGAATGCTTAGATATTGATTCTGTGAGAAAAATGCTAAATTTTGATATTAAAATGAACAAATTTGACTTCAGTCAAGTTTTGGGTAAATGGACCCGGACCTGTGATTTGACGGTCTCGGAGGGTCCGTAGAAAAATATGGAACTTGAGCGAATGTCGAGAAATTGAATTTCGAGGTCCCACATCCAAGAAATGAATTTTTATGTGAACTTGTATTCTGGAAATAATTAAAGAAAATGGAAACAAATTTTGATTAGAATAATGGGGTATCGGGCCCGTACTTGGTTCCGATGCCCGGTACGAGTCTTATACATGATTGAAGTACTTTATGTAAAGTTTGGTTGAAAATGGACGTCGTTTGACGTGCTTTGGACCTGAAATGGTAATTTTATATTTTATGAAAAATTTGGAAGAAAACATGAGTTTTAAGGCTCGATCCGATGTAAATGATGTTATTTTGGCGATTTGATCGCACGGACAAGTTCGTAGGATGTTTTTGAGGTTGTGTGTATATTTGGTTTGGAGCTCGAGGGCTCGGGTGAGTTTCGAGAAGGTTCCGGGAGGTCTTAAACTTAAAAACAACAGATATTGCAGGTTAGGGGCAAGCTGCAGGTTCCAGCGCGCGCCTGGGGTCGTCCTCGTGTGGTCCGCGCGCGTCACTGTCGTTCTCGCACAGTCCGCGCTGTGAGCCATACAGCTGCGGTCTTCCTCGCGCAGTCCGCACTGCAGACTTAAGAGAACCAGCAACCTTCAGTTTCATCAGCGCGGCCGCGGTCGCCTTAGCGCGGTCCGCGATCCGCCCTGGAGGTTCAGAGAGTATAAATATACGGGATTTTTCAGTTATTTCTCATTTTTCAAAAACCCCCTAAGAGGCGATTTTCTAAGCAATACTTCTTCTTCAAAATGATTGGTAAGTGGTTTCTAACTCATTTTCTTCACTCCTTAATACCTTTTAACATAGTTTCAACATCTAATCGAAGTTTTTAATGGGTTCGGGTATATTGGGTAGGACCTAGGATTTTGCTAAAATTGGGAGCTGGACCTCAATTCAAGGTCCGATTTCAAAACTAATCACGTAATTGGATTCATGGGGGAATGTGTAACCGAATTTTAGTTCGAACCTCGGGTTTTGACCACGTCGGCCCGAGGGATATTTCGGTCATTTTATCTAAATTTGCATCTTAGCTTTAAATTAAATAGTAGAATTAGTTGCTTGAGATGTTATTTACGAGATGTAATTGAAATGAGTAGATTTGGGCCATTTGGAGTTGGATACTCGTGGCAAAAGAGTGATTTCGAGTTAATTTTGGAGCCGATTGAGGTAAGTGGCTTGCCTAACCTTGTGTGGGGGACCTTCCCCTTAGGATATGATGTTTGTTAATTGAATGGCTCGTACGTGAGGTGACGAGCGCGTACTTAAGCAAATTGTTGGAAACCTCGTTTTAACTTGAAGTATTTAAATTGAATTTTCTCTCATACCTATTCATTTTAAATTGTGAGGTTATTCTATGCTAGTTTAGAGAGGCATGTTCATTTGACTTGCTTGCCTAAGCGTTAAACTGTCCTATTTGTACTTCGTGTAGTATGTTTGGCTAGTATTTCTGTCTTAAGTTAGTATCTTTTCTAATGTTTGGGTTGCTATTGTGTGTTTTTAAATTGGGACTATGGGTTGGCCTCCCGGGAGATCCCCCTGCACTTGATATGTTCTGGACTTAGGGTGCGGGATACCAAGAGATCCCTGGCACATGAGATTGTACAATTTGAGGATACCAAGAGATCCTCAGGATATCAAGAGATCCCTAGAGAATATAATGAGGATACCAAGAGATCATCGGGATACCAAGAGATCCCTACAGAATATAATGAGGATACCAAGAGATCCCTAGAGAATATAATGAAGATACCAAGAGATCCTCGGGATACCAAGAGATTCCTAGAGAATATAATGAGGATACCAAGAGATCCTCGGGATACCAAGAGATTCTTAGAGAATATAATGAGGATACCAAGAGATCCCTAGTGTATGTGGTGAAGATACCAAGAGATCCGCAGCTATTATTTCCTGTTGTGGGTAGTGTTCCATATATTATTTTGTTCTGTTTCCTATTGTTATTTCCTTTAATTATCCTGCTTAGATTATCATTGTAGACTTTATCTATACTATTTTTTTCTTTGTCTTACCATATATTATATTTATCTTAGTAGGGCCTTGACCTTCCTCGTCACTACCCAACCGAGGTTAGGCT
The DNA here is from genome assembly GCA_034376525.1 of Nicotiana benthamiana. Classification (NCBI taxonomy): domain Eukaryota; kingdom Viridiplantae; phylum Streptophyta; class Magnoliopsida; order Solanales; family Solanaceae; genus Nicotiana; species Nicotiana benthamiana. The sequence goes on from CM067330.1 coordinate 88,169,700, forward strand.
TGGCACTTACTGAGTACCGCTGTGGTGTACTCATACCTCTTCTGTGCATGTTTTTCATGTGCAGATCCAGGTACTCCATCTCAGGCGCACTATCATCAAGGCAGAGAGATCTAGCGGAGACTTGAGGTATACCTGCAGCGTCCGCATACTGAAGAGTTTCCTTCATTATTCTCCTTGTAGTGTTTAGATTCTATCATACTTTTGATGTAGAAATTCTGGAGATTAGGGCATTTACAGTATTTTCTTTTAGCCTGTGTTCCCCGTGATTTTCCGGATTTTTGGATTGAGTTGTAGACTTCCGCATTTATTTTGGGTTGTATATGCCAAGTGGCACTTATATACCACTTTTCTTCTAGTTTTTGAATAATTTAATTAAATGATTCCACTAGTCATATTAGTTTCTGCATTGTTAGGCTTACCTAATTGTAGGAACTGGGTGCCATCACGATACGTTCATGGAGGGTGAACTCGGGTCGTGACACAACCACAAATCACTAATATGTCTAGCCCTATCAACTTTATCATTTGGAATATTAGGGGAGGGAATAATGAAGACTTTAAAAGAAACTTTAGGGATCTTATGGTAACTACAAGCCTTGGATGGTTGTATTGCTAGAAACTAGGATGCATAATCATGGATCTCTAATGAATAAATTTGGTTTCTCGGAGTTAATAGAGGTTCCTGCTGAAGGGCAAGCTAGTGGAATGGTTGTTCTTTGGGACCATACCAAAGTTAATGTGCACAATTTCATTAGATGCAACCACGAAATCCATGCAACTATTCAGGTACGTTCTACCAATTTTAGGTGGCTTTTTTCATCAATTTATGCCAGTACAAACCCTATTATGAGAGATAATGTGGGAAAACATTAAAAATATTGCTGATAGCTTTAAGGGTCCTTGGCTAATTTGGGGGGGGGGGGGGGATATTTTAATGACGTATTTAGTGCTAATGATAAATTAGGGTATAATTCTATAAATCGTAGATGCTTTCTTAAACTTTGGTGTTACTTAAATTATTGCAATCTCTTAGACTTAGGATACAAGGGTGTAAATGTACTTGGTCTAATCGAAGATTTTCTAATAATAATCTAATCTTGGAAAGGCTAGACAAGGTTTTTAGTAATAATCTTTGGATCCAAAAATTTCCAATTGCCTCCATCATTCACCTCCCTAAGACTCACTCAGATCACAATCCCTTACTGATTAATCTCCTTCCAAAACAGTATGCCCCTACCCCAAACCATTTAGGATTGAACCTTTTTGGTGTAGGCATTCAAATTTTCATAATATACTAGAAGACTTTTGGGGTATCAACTCTTTTGTAGAAGCAGCTACCACATTTAGACATAATGTGACCATATGGAAAAATAAAACTTTTGGAGATATTTTTAAAAACAAAAAAAGAATTCTTGTTCGACTTAATGGTATCCAAAATTCTTTGAACTATTATTATAGCCCTTTCCTCAAAACTCTTGAAAACTTTGTAAGAGTTGATAATAATAATATTTTAAAAGTGAAAGAGGACTATTGGAAGCTTCGATCTAGAATTCTTGGGTCAAATAATGGAGCTGCTAATACGAAATTTTACTAAATAATGGCCACTAACAGAAAAAGGAAAAACAAGATAGTGTTCTTCAAAAAATGACAAAAACACATGGATCAATGATCCAGATAAGATTATAACCCACACTAGTGACTACTTTAAAGTTGTCTATACTACTTCTCATGAGCTCAACAATTGGAAAAATATTAGAAAAGCTCCACAATCTATTACTAACTTAGACCTAACCTCCCTAGACAACCCCATCACCAATTCTGAAATAATGAAGGCATGTTTTTTCCTTAAGCCTTTTAAAGCACCTGGCCTTGATGGTCTCTACCCCTTTTTTTCAAAAATTTTGAAAAATTATAGGCAACTCGGTTATCAATCTTTGCAAAGATGCCTTCAATAGTGGAATTATCCCTGAAGGTATCAATGATACTTTTCTTTGTCTGATTCCAAAAATTCCAAATGCCAATAATTTAAAGAACTTTAGGCTCATCGGCCTATGTAACAATATTTACAAAATTATCACAATGTCATTAACAACTTTCTTAAGCCTTTTCTAGATAATCTCATTAGTCCATATCAAGCTAGTTTTCTTAAAATAGAAAAACCAGTGATAATGCGGTTATTATTCAAGAATTAATGCTAAAAATGAATAAGTATAGTGGTAAGCACCATAATATGATTTTAAAAATAGACTTAGAAAAAGCATTCGGCCGTCTAGAATGGTCTTTCATTTATAGAGCCCTAATTTTTTTAGAATTTTCCCCTGTGATGATTAAGCTCATTATGAATTGTATAACTACTTCAAGAATATCCGTCTTAGTAAATAGGAATAAAACTGCCTATTTTAAGCCCAGTAGGGGTATTAGGCAAGGCGATCCAGTGTCACCATACATATTCATTCTGTGTATGAAAATGCTTTCCACCTTAATTAATCACAAGGTAGACTTAGGCGTCTAGAGCCCTATCATAATTGGCAATAGAAATCATCATTTGTTACACCTTTTCTATGCAGATGATTTTACTCTATTGGTCAAGATTTATGACAAGTCCATTAGTTCCATCAAGCAATGTTAATAGCAATTTTGCACTTTGTCCGCAAAGTCCATTGATAAAGTTATCTCCAAAATTATAATCCTAAAAAATTGCCCTTCCTACATTGTATCCAATCTAGCAAATACCTTTAATATAAATACTAGCAATTCTTTTGGTAAATACTTAGGTTTTCTAATAAAATACGAAGCTTAGAGCCCAAGACTTTCAATTTTTTCTTGACAGTATGTTGGCTAGCCTAGTAACTTGGAAATCTAATTGCTTGAATATGGCTGGCAGAACTGTGTCAGCTGCATCTTGTCTAAATTCCCTGCCTAGCCATATAATGCATTACACTTTGTTGACTGGCAAAACTCTTAGCACTATTGATAAGATTTAAAGAAATTTTATTTGGGGATCTAGTGCTTCAACTAAAAAATTGCATCTTATTAATTGGGATACTATTATTAGGCCCAATAAGGAAGGCGGGTTAAGTATTCATAAAGCAAAAAGTAAGAATTTAGCTATTCTTGCCAATCTCTCCTGGAGACTACTTACTAGCAATAGGTCCCCTTGGGCAAATTTAGTAATATATCTCTATGGGCTTAAGAAAGCTACCACAAACCCATCCTTTATTTGAACTAGTATTTTAAAAGGGTGGGATATCTGTAAAGGCATTACATGAATTTCACACAAGAACTCATGTCTTAGTGTCGGGAACAGTAGGTGGATTTAAAATACTCTTCTTCTCCGTCAGTGTATAAATGACCCCTTGATCCAAGCTGAGAATATGCTCACCATAAAGGACATTTGGAGGAATAACAGTTAGGACCTTTCTAGAATCTCTATGGTTTTGAGGGAAATGTAATTAACAAAATAAGTGTTATAACTCCTACCATAAATAATTCTTACATGCCTATGTGGTCTCTCAAAATCAATGTGCTTTTTACAACCAAATCCTGCTATATACTAATTGAAAACCTCCCTAGTAATAAACAAGATTTTATGTGGATTTGGAATCTCAAGTGCCCTAATAAATTAAAATTCTTACTATTGAGTGTTTTCACAATAGACTGCCTACTAGAACCCATTTAAATCAAATTGGTATCAATATTGGCCTTTTCTGCTCATACTGCAAATCTTAGAGGGAAACGATTAAGCACGTTCACTTAGATTGCCTTGCAGTTAGAGATATATAGTTCAGTTAGGTTTAGACACTAGTAATGTAAATTTTAGTCTCCAAGGTTAATTAAGCTTAGAGACCATCACCCTCTGTAAGGAAATGGTATCATTAACTGGTCTGAGCTCTTTCCTTCTGTTATGTGGTACATTTGAATTAATAGAAATAATAATTTCTTTAAAAACACCACTGAGAAATCGGATCTTCAGCATGCTGTGAATCAGGCAGTACAGTACAAGCTTCTAACCCAAAATAAAGAAATAGTCCATAAAACTACTTCTATCAATGTTTTCTGGAATAAGCCACCAGGAAACACTATAAAGCTTAATACATATGATTCTTTTTTTACAAACAAACTCTTTATGTGGTCTTCGTGGTATTATCAGGGACAATAAAGGTCACTGAATAGTTGGGTTCTATGGAGCCTCTCCAGGCTTATCACTAATTCATGCAGAGCTGCTGGCCTTGAAAGTATGCCTTCAAGTAGCGAGAAGGCAAGGGTTATCCAACATAGAAGTGGAAATGGACTCTATTGATGCTATAAATTGCTTAACAAATGGAATGTCCATATTTGATAACATCATTATTGAGTGCAGGTTGTTAATGACGCAGTTGAAGGTTCAGGAAATCAACCACACATTCAGGGAAGCCAACAAGTTGGCACATAAGATGGCTAAGAGGGCAGTATGTGATAACAAATGCAGGGATCTTACTATTCTACATTACCTGCCTCTTTTGTAACTGAAGTTTTAAGATATGACTTGGAGGGCCTATTCTATGCTATTAAAAATATTAGCAAAAAAGTTTGCTATAGACTTGCTTATTTTGGGAACAAAAATATCTTATTTGACATGATTTGTAATAGCCAAGTAGTAAGTACCCTACCGGGTAATTATGATTGTATGAACTCTACTATGATGTGATTTCTATAAATAAGATCTATGTTATCAAAAAGAACTTATACTCAAAAGGTTACATTCGACCTCTGATGAAAATAATAATAATATTACAAACATTATTTCATAAACATATATAAATGGACAAATACATATATAGCCCATCCAACTTGACATTATTATTTATTTTGGCATTCTATCTCTACCGTGTTCTATTTTGGCCCTCCAACTCTATTTCATATGTTCCACTTTAATAACAAAATTGAAATCAGTAAAAAAATATAGCACGCGTGTATACACAAATCTGAGGTATAATAAATATTCAATAATACTAAAATATTCTAATCCGACCGTATTTTTTATGGGTTTATTTCATCTAAACGGGTCAGGTATGAGATCAGTAGATGAAAGCTTTGAAACTTAGAGAATGAAGGCGGACAACAGTGGATGAAAAATACAATCGGGTTCAGATATTTTAATATTGACCCGTTCGGTATGGATAGAAAAATTAAGTGGCAACATTTAATTGGATATTTATTACACCTCGAATTTGTGTATACACATACGTTATATTTTTGCGCTAGTTTCAGCTTTTATGTTAACGTGGAACATAAAAATAGAGTTGTAGGACCAAAATAGAACATATAAAATAAAATTAAAGGGCTAAAATGAAGCAAATGACAGATAAAGTGTCACAATAAAAAATAATGTCAAATTAAATGAGTTGTATATGTATTTAACCTATATAAATTAAATATTTAGACCATGATATGAGCAACGACATCACATGAGGATAAAAAAAAAGTCAGATATTCTAGACAATAGGTTGGTCCTTAACCTACGCAATTAGTGGTTAGAGGGTAAGCCTATGGCGTTTTTGGTACGTAATCGATCCTAACCTATAAACTTTTAGTATTTCGTACAATACTTTAATTTTACTTTGAAAAGAAGCAAATACTACAAGAATAGTGATTGAGATTTTTCAGTAGACTATATACGTTTAATTGAGATATTAGTGAACTATCAATCTCCATCTAAAATTAAAGCAGCACAATTATTTTGAAAAAAGTATTCCATTAAACTCAGTTAAAGACTTAAATCGTTCTTGAGGAAAATTTAAAATCAAAGATCACTTTTAGCCTACGGACAAAATTATTTATATTTAATAACTGTAAAAGTATATGTATATATATATATATATATATATATATATATATATATCCGAATATAATTTGAGAGTGAATATGCAATGTCATTTTTTCAAATTTTACTAAGAAATTCATAAATTCTCCTTTAGTTTCTTGGACTACAATTAATTATATTAGTTCACCAAATTAATGTACGTAGAACTCAACATATAAATTTTGTCATGGGGAAAATTGATTGAAAATTGGGACGCTTAATTAAGAAATAATTTTTTAATATTATTGTTCTTTTTTATATCTTAATATGTTAGTCCAACTAATTGGGGTTCACGCTAATAGATGTGTAAGAGGTAAACCGCTATGGCGCTCTCAATAAAAAATGTCTTCATTTCCATATTCGACTCAGAATTTTAACTTTAGGGTAAAAGGATTCCAACCATCTTATATTACTCGTAAATTTCATTCTTTACCAATTCGAATCTCGACAAAATTAGAGAATATCCCAACTTTTCCATGAATTGCAAAATGTTGGACCGCCATACCGAGAGCTTAATTTAAACTTTTGTTAAAAACAAATTAAAGTTAAGAAATAATTTCACAAAAATTTATTATGGCTTTGGATTGGACTATGACTGCTATAGTTGAAAAGGCTACTGGTAGGCCAAATTAAGGAGGAAAAAACTGTATTAATGCAATATTTCCATATTTTTGAGAAAATAAGGAGGAAATAACTGGACGCCAATAAAAATTGTGGCTGCTGGCATTCGAGCCTAGGTCTCCACGGCTGAAAGTTCATACACAAGTGCACCAAATTTCAAAATATTATGATAGATTCGGTCTCTATTGCAGAAAAATAATTACTACTTTTGTTGACTTGATAAACGCATACTATTTTTAAATGACAGTCCGAAAACTGGTTAGACCGTGCTATTTTGTCTAGAATTATGGCAAGTTGGCAACTTTCCTTTTGGGCTTTATTTTCACATATGTACTAGCTGCTAACGTTAGCTGGTTTAATCCAACAGAAAAAAAACCAGGAATATTTCTCACGTTCGATGATAGGGGCTCATTTATAGGTAAAATTATTGAGCATGTGAGCCCATAATTTTTTCGTAAAGTTAAATATTTCATATATATATGTTATAAAATTCATATAATATTAATTATTAGCACTTATGCTTCACTAAATTTAAATGATACTCTTGATTGAAGGCTGAGTTAATTACCACGAGAAATAGAGAGCAATTCCCATTTAATAGATTTTTTCTTTTTTCTTTTTTTAATAACACATTCATACACTAAAAATTTTAGATCCCCATCTATTAACTATGCCCGAAATAGTTTGTATTGTTGTTGCATGTTCACATAGATAGAACAGACGCATAGTGTAAAGTTTACTTACATACATGATACAACATCAGTCCAGAAGCTAGACTATGATTTTGTAATGTTACTTTATTGGTGATTAATGAAAAGCCTTAATTACCAAAAAAAAAATATCAGTCCAGAAGAACTTGCAATACAATCAAAAACATGTGAAGTAGTCACAAATCAGATAAGAATACTACAAATGAGGACTGAACAACAGACTAGGAGCGAATCTAAAATTTAAACCATACGAGTTTGGAATTATAATTTTTTTAAATTAATAATGTGTATTTTTTCGTTCCAATTTATGTGAACTTATTTTCTTTTTGGTCCGTTCCAAAAAGAATAAAGCCGTTTTAAATTTGATAACAATTTAACTTAAAGTTACAACTATACCTTTAATGAAAAATTTTTATAACTACACCAATAATGTGGGACCCATTTGGATTTGTTTAGGACTACAAATTCTAAAAGTCTTTATTTTTTTCTTAAACTTTGTGCCCAATCAAACAGGTTCACATAAATTGAAATGGAGCGAGTATATGTTTATTGGATTTCCTAATACAAATACATGACTTCAACAAAAACTACTGAGTTCGGCCGAACCTGCAACCAACACACTGGCTCCGCCTCGGAACAAATCCGTACATAAGCAAAATAGTATTGTGACCCTAGAATAATGACTTCTGAGGTAAGAGTAAGGTCTGCATATACACTACTCTCTCCAGACCCTTTTTATGGGATTAACAGCTTGTTTGAATGATTGTTACCTATTGTACTGTATTGTATTATGCTTTAAATATAATTTTTGTTTTGATTGTTACTTATATTTTTGTATCATTAAATCCATAGTAACAAAAATGTCACTTTATGGAACGGAGGATTTGATGTGGTATGATGATGTCTAAAACACACCTCGATAAGAAATATGCTACGGTCCTGTACAATATAATTTATTCAACTATGAGTTGTGGTCGAATCCCATATGGAATTATGAAGCGTTCTAGTTGACTCAATTACTAAATAATCCAACTTGAACAAAAAAACCAAATATACTTGGATTTTGTGGATATTAACTAATGAATTAGATTAAACTAACTAACAACAAACTAAACTAGAAGTGGAGAATAACTTAAGAAATTTGCAGACGATAAAGGTATAAGGTAGAGAATCCCCCAATTGTCAGGCTAGCTCTGAGTGAAATCCCAAAACTTTGTTTGACATTGTTCTATCAACCTTGGACCTAAAGTTTTTAGCTAGAGTTTTCCAACTACTAACAACATCATTCTTAAACTATTTTTCCCAAAATAATCAAGATAATAAACTCGTCGAATTCTAGGCCACAGTCAAATTATGATGTCTTCATAATGATTCTAAATTGGGTGAAGCGATCCCTTAATTTAGCCTGACGTACTGTTATTTGACTGACCAAACCTTGTCAATCTTTCTCAAGAATAATAAGAAATAGGGCATAAACAATTACGAGCTCAAACAATTGAATTCATTAAAACTGTAGCCAAACAAATAGAACAAGTACCAACCATTCAGGAATAACTACTCAAATTCATCCAACGACTAGTTCATCAATACTCCAGATAGTGAACTTTGCTACTCATTTTTATACTAAAAATATAGTGATTATTCTCAAAACAATCTCCATAGCAAACGAAAATAAAAAAAGTTGAGAGAAACTCTTTAAATATTTGATCAGAATGGTTTTTGGACTCTTAGTGATGTTGTCTTCATCCAGGTCGAGTGATATAAAATATCCTTATGATTATTGTCTAGAAAATTCTGCTCGTGCACAACCATGGGCTCTGCCTTTGACCTTATCCAGATGAGCGCACATTAAAGGGAAAATGTGTTGTTTTTGCAATTGGTCCTTTTCTTTAATTTGAGCAGCTTTTCGTCCCCAAAACTTCAAAAAATGCATTCATTTCTTCTTTCAACTCCCTATCAACCAAAGAACGACAATTATGTGCATTTTTGGTAAGTTTTAACAGTTAAATTATTCAAGAACACTTGAGAATGAGGTTAAACTACTATCAAAATATAGAGAATTATGTCTAATATCATGGTGACATTATTTTCTTATTTTTTTCCTCTCATCTTGCTCTATCATATTATTAAATAATTGTACTTTATTTTTTATCCGACATATTTATAAATATTCTACTCCGTATCTTATTTTTTTTAAAAATAATTGCAAGTTTATTTTTCATATTGTTGGTGTATGACATTATGAAACAGACATTATGAAACGACAACAAACAAGATAATTTATCCAAATATTATATTTATCAAACAATACAATAGTATATAACACAATAGATATATAATTAAACGACATATAACAACAATTCAAGCAAATCCAAAATCAATTCTTAGGAGGTGGTGGAGTGAAGAATGGAATGGATGAGATAGAAGGGAATATTCTTGGGAAGGAAGGGAATGAAGAAGGCATTGGTGGCATTGCAAATCTTGGTATCCCTGCAGGAATTGGTGGCATTCCCTGTACTCTTGGAAAACTTGGATATTTGGGATTACTGGAATTGTGGGAAAATATGGAATGCTTGAGCCATCAGGTTGATTGTTGTCTTGCAAAAGTTGACGAACAGCTTCAGACTTCTCATTCACTGCCATTAACATCAGTTAAAAAAAAGCAGCTTGGTAAATTAAGCTCCCGTTATGTCTCGGGTCCTAGAAAGGGCCGGTCACGAGGGTCTATTATACGAGCTATTTCTACAAGAGGTTGTTCCCATTGCTTAAATGTTGTTTCCACGACTTGAACTCCTGACCTCCTCATCACATGGCAGCAACTTTACCAGTTACGCCACGACTCTCCTTCATTGCATTAACACCATTTTAACCGTTAAAATGCAAAGGTGGACAGTTCTAGACATAGATCTATGTGTATTACTCATTGAACTTTAAGAGATATTATTGGATTCTTGGTTAGAAGATGATGAGGAGGAAACTAAAAGGTTGAGCTACTTATAGTTGGAAATTGCTTGAGTGTTTGATGTAATGATATATATGCAGCAAAACTTACTCCGTAGTTTGTTTTTGTTATGACTTTTGATTGAATAGCTAAGAATAGAGAAGGTTGATGCTACATTCTTTGCTGTACCTTCTAAACATAGGTAAAGCTAGTAGTCCGGCTACCGGTCCAGGCGAACCCAATAAATTTTGTTCAAATAAGGTATTTGCGTTAAAAAAATTCATTTGTTATGAAACAATAAAAGAAGAAGAAGAGTATTGCAAAGAAAAGTAGGAAGAGAGAACTCTTATTGATTTTGAGATGAATTATAATGGAATAGAACCCTCTATTTATAGGGAAAGAACGACTTAGCCACCAAGTAATAAACCCTAGAATCTTTCTAAATATAGACATTCACCATAAATAGAATTCTATTTATAACACTCCCTCTTAAATGTCCATTCAACAGATAATGTGCCTCGTTAAAACCTTTATTAAAATAAAACCCAATAGGAAAAAAATTCTAGAAAAGGAAAAAGAGTACACATATCTAACAATACGCCTTTGGTTGCCTCGCTAAAAACCTTGCAAGGAAAATCCAGTGGAACAAAACCTTATACGGAAAAAAGAGTGCAACGCGCATTAACTCTCTCTGATGAGAGCATCAATTCATATATTTAAGCATTTGCATTCCAATCTTGTACACCATTCTCAGAAGATCTTTGGTAGAGATTTGATAAATAAGTTAGCCATAGTAACTTGAATGAATATGTTGAACCTTGAAATCATCATTCTTAATATATATATTGTCTTCTTATGATCTTGTTGGAATCATTAGTTCAATATTTTAACATAGAGGTCAAAACTCTTACTATCATATTATCATGCTTATAGTTATAGCAAGATACACTTTTGAACAAATTGCACTGAAGAAGCAGTACTTCAAGATCAAGAATTGTATATGCTTCAAGAAACTTAAATCCTTCAGGGATTATCATATAAGTTAAGTCATATAAGTCATATAATAGACTTTTGATGCATATCAAGTTTCATGTCATGCTAGACAAATAAAATATTGAAAACTGATTGCACATACCATTGACTTTATACTTTCAAGTGTTTGAACTACATATCCAAAACTACATGTCTGTCATATTAAATCAATTCTATTTGAATTATCTAGCGTATATTTGGCCAATATTTTATGTCTGTCTCGATAGCTTTAAGATCATCATCTATACTTAGCGCTATGATAGATGTTGTCAACGAATATTTTATATCGGTTCCAATACTTTTTCATAAAGACATAACATAGAGATCTCTTCATTCATATATTCAGGTACCTGAATTTCTCATGAGATTTTATGAAGTGTTATGTCATGTGGTCATCTAAATCACTCGCCTCCTTATTATGATCGTTTGATCATTTTATCAAGAAGTTTTATTTAAAACCGATTTGTCTATATGCTTTAAGCATACCATAGACTTTTTCCTTCTAGGACTTAATATGGGCATTTACAATGAGAATATAGTTACTTTCTTTGGGTCAGAAAATGTGTATGGCATGCTTTGCAATATATTGCAATCGAATTATCTTTTTATGAACTTCAAGTTCATATTATCGTATTCGAGGATCTAGATAGATAAATGATAATTCATTCCACGTAACTTTTTCTCAACTGTTTATCATGTCTCCTCTCATGTTAGAAAAACTAACTTGTTTCCTCAATTTTGAGAACCCATCTTTATGCTTTATGGTGTTAATCAAAATATACACCGCACATTAATAATATTAAGATAGAATTATTTGGTTCCTGGCCCTGTACCACTTGTGAGGGAAGAATATAATATACTTTCATATATAAACCTATATCAAACTGATATAGATAACTTTGTTCTCATACGCAATAGTTTTGCTATTAAGTAGATGCACTCAATAAATTACTTTGCTAAACCGGTTGTGATATAAACTAACTTATCAAGATAAACTATCTTGGACAGAAAATCTAGAAATTATGCTCTAAGTTAAATTATTTAGCAAATTACCTCGCAAATACCAAGTTGCGGGTTAATAACAATTGCACATTAACCATCTCATAAATGCATCTTATATGGTATACACGGCAGGTGAATGAGCCCATATTCACCTTTGATATTTTCAGAATTCATAGGAATCAATTCCAACTTTAGTTGGTCAATTAATTAATGAGAATAAGCAATATAAGAGAATCCGTAAAGAACTTTCTAGTTCTTTAATATTTGCTCATGTGAATTCTCTATTATTTTTGCACATCATGCTTAAATTGATATAGATAAATTGATTATGCCAATTGAATAAATTATCAATATTGATAAGTTCAGGTTTACACCATGATATGTGCAATTATCAATAAACTTAGGTTTATTATGATATGAGTTTTTATATCAATAAACATCCACTTTAGTGTAGTGTTCTTTTGTTTGTGTAGTACAAACTAGAGAATAAAGCGGGTAGCTTTTCACATACATATTATCCGGTTACAAGTTGTAGTAATATAAGATATTAAATCTTTTCTTCATTTATAGTCTCAATATAATCAACTGTTTTTCGCGAATACTTTGGAAACTGAATAAGTTTCTTTGAGACTTACTACAACACAATATCTTATTGGCAATCAATTGTGTTTCTCCAAAATAGTATAACTGGCCCTTACAAAATTCTCAACTAATTTGGTACTACCACATATTCATCAACAGTCATATGGTGAATATCTCTTTCAAAGAGAAAGTTATACCAATATGGTTATGGTCAAAATTATATACAATATATGTTTCTTGCATTATTGTTGTCCTTTAATAATCACATTGCCAAAATAATTTGGCGTACATTAGGTGCGTGACCGATGACCATTTATTCCATAATAATGATATTATTCTCTTATATCATCTCAAACCTCCTTCTAGAGGTGAGTGTGATACATTCACTACCACTAGCACGTTCATATTCTTCTAAAAAGGAATATGTATTCATAAATCAAATGTTGTCATATTCACATCATGAATAGACCATAATCATCTATATGTGCTTTATAAAATCTCATGTCAAATCGATGACAAACATTACTTTCATAGAGTGAAGAATTATTTTGAGAATCCTTATTATTCTCATTACTCAATGATGATGATTATAATTTATGCATCCATTGCCACGTCCACATCCATTAATACATTCATAATAGTAATTTTTTCTTCTTTCAGACTTATCACATACTGTTATCGCACTCTCTAAAGGGAATGAGAATGGAGCAAATTCAATGGGACGAGTTTTTAATTCTTTGCCCACAATCATACATGAATTTGATCATGGCAATACATAGAAATTTTACCACTTTGAGTTGTTATAATTTCTTTCAAACTCCATTAGAGTTGCAATTAAAATTTATCGTCTTTGCTTGTATTTAAAATCAAATTATAGAATGTCAAGAATTTGAAAGAGAAAAGTAAAATATTTATCTTAAATCCACTATTTAATCATGAAGGAAGTTCATAGAACAATTAATAATCATTATGTTCAATCCCGAAGCTTCTACTCAATTGGTTAGAGTCTCGTGTTGGTAACGTGTTATGAAACAATAAAAGAAGAAGAGTATTGCAGAGAAAATTAGGGGAGAGAACTCTTATTGATTTTGGGATGAATTACAATGGAATAGAACCCTCTATTTATATGGAGAGAGTGATTTATCCACAAAGTAATAAACTATAGAATCTCTCTAAATATAGACATTCACCATAAATAGAATTCTATTTATAACATCATTAAATATGTACAAATATTAAATTTAGAACCCGATTTGAAGTTACTTTTCTGAAATTCAGAATATATAAGATTGAAATTCAGACTCCGTCTCCGCTTCTAAAAGTGTTTATGTCCAAATTGTGATAGTCTAAACAAATGTCCAAATTTTTATTTAAACAAAGTATGTGTTTCTTAAAGATGGGTGCTAGTCTTCTGGTTAAACACCAAATCTGTTGTTCAGCTATTAGAGCTTTGGTGATTTTACACACGGAATTTTTGGGTGAAAGTTGTTAAACACCCTATACTAATATGGTGATGGTCTTATCATGTTTACCGGACAAATGGAAATTGTAAAAAAAACTTTAAGCGATTCCAAATATTTGTGAACTTTGCTTTATGTTGTACTCTAAACTCAAGAAGAATACGTAATATCAATATATTGGTTGGAGAATTACCTGAAACTACCATTTTAGGTCAACTTATAAGTCTGCATTAGCAATTGCGATTTATAAGTCGCGTTCTTATGTATAAGCCGCATTAAGCAATTGCAATTATACGTGCATTCATCTTACAAGTTACCGATTTATAAGTTGATTTAGTGATTTTTAAGTCGTATTCTCAATTGGGATTTATAAATTGCATTTTCAGTTGCTACGTACAAATTGTATCTTCAATAGCGATTTATATGTCTCTTTTATCAATTCTGTTTTATAAGTGACATTTCTCAATTGCATTTATGAGTCGCATTTGCCGTTGCGATTATAAGTCTCATTTTTTATTGCGAGTGATTTATAAGTCTCATTTGTTATACGATTTATAAGTATATTTCGTAGTCTAAGTTGCAAGTTATAAGGTGCATTAGTAAATTGCTATTTATACGCTGCATACTGTGATTTAGAAGACACATTAGTCAATCGCGATTTATAAGTCGCTTTTGTCAATTGCCACTTATATTCTCATTTTTCAATTGCGATTTATAAGTCACATCAATCGATTTATAAGTCGCTGATCACACTCAACTATGTCTAATAAAAAGGACTAAGCGATCGTTACAAATATAATGCGATTTATAAGTCCGGGGTCGAATCCCACAGAGAACTAAGGCTTACCTACAACTGTTCACTATCACCAAGAAGACAAGTTTGAATAATTCCTAACTTATAGATATTATGATTCTTGTGTTTAACTAATGAACTAATAAATTAAAATAGAAACTAACAACTAAAAATACTACGGGTTAGACACAAGATTAAGGAGGTCTAAAGTTATGATTTTCCTTATTGTCAGAATCCTTCGCGCTATGTTTTCTATAAATTCGCCTAAGTATTATACACTAATCATGAGCGCTCTTACAGTCGTAACTCTCTCCCAAGTAATTACCAAAATTTACTAGACATATTCTACCGACTTACGCTATCTAGAATTAAGTACGGCTCACTTGGATCGCGCCCAAGGTTTTGTTATTCTCAATCCCACCTTTAAACCCTCTATATTGATCCCTCATATATGTTAGGAATGATGTTATTCAATAACTATATAATGTGCATTCTCTTCCGAATAATACACACTAAATAGGCACAGTGATTGAGAGCTCTTCAACCAACCACAATAATAATGTAGTTGAACAAATAAAGAAAATACTATAGCAAATCTATATTAACATAACATGAAAATCATCTTCCAATAGGTTCCATCAAAACCTTAAATAACAAATCAGATATTCATAATAGGATACTAAAATACAATATTAAAAATCATAACCAATAATTAAAATAGGAAGAATGAAGTGAAAACACTTGTAGAAGAATTTTTCGTCTTGCTCCTAGTGTGTTCTTGCCACCTTAGGTCGAATCTCTCCTCTCTGTAGCCTCCTTAGCTCTAAATTATGTCCAACCATTTCAAAATAACATTTTTACAAGTATTTATACCAAATAGGGTCGGATCCAGACGAAACACTTTTTCCTGCACGAAATAGGACTCTGGCTCTGTAGAACTTACACAGACGCGCCGCATGGGGCGACGCACCATGCAGTTTGCTTGTGGGGAAGTTTAGAGAGCTGATTTTGACATGCTACAGGAAATTTCCACAGGCTCAGTGCGCACCATGCGCCGTGGTAGTGGGAATTCGCAAATATTCAAAACATTAAAGTTGTAGTCCTCTCAAATAGCTTTCCAACGATATATTGTGGAGTCCAAACGGAGTTCTGAGCGAAAAGCTATATGTATTTTACTAGACAATGTACTGTACGCTCGCTCGATTCTCCGTTTTGTTTTTAACTATCATCCTTGAACCCCGAACACTATCCCGACTTAATTCCTTGGGCTTTTACTGAGACTTCAAAACTCCAAATTACTTGAATTGATTCCATAATATATACATAACTAAGAATCACTTCTATCAATCATAAAATACACAATTAGTGAAAAATACTAGCGATTAAAGTTCAAACTCAATTAAAGTAAAGTACATTAAAGTGTAATGAGCGACTAAAATATGTAATTATAGCCTATCATCAACACTCCACACTTAAACCACAACGAACTTGATAAAAGACACTAGACAAGTGTCGATGACTATTATCCCTCTAATCACAAATAATCTCCTTTCCCAATCTTTCCAATCTCACATACAAGCAAATCTTCCATATTAGATTTGCAATCATTAACACTAAATATGCACTCAACCATTCCAACTATATCTTCCCCCTTAAACAACACTGATCGGTCAGACCCATCTTCTACTAAGTAAATCAATGGCACAGTTCCCATCTTTTCCACTACAAATCTCATTCCACCTTCCAAGCTTTGTGTCGCCAACACCGATCCCCAACCAACACACTCAAACCTGGATAGAAAAAGGACTTCAAGGTCATGCAGCCTTCTTCTCGATGATCATCAAAGATCAAGAAGTATTGATTATTCTTCAGAATCCGAACTTCCTAGCACAACTGATCTCGGAAGGCATGTCCATAGAAATGGGGAATTATAAAAACCACATGTAGATAGTCAACGTCCTAGATCCATTAGCACCAACTCTAGCTCCTGCCCTATTTTATCACGCAAGTACACTCTAACCTTACACATCATTTCACCCCCTCAACAACATGGAGTTACTATATCCACTCCCTTTTCATTCTGGCCAATCTAGTGACTGACCACCCCTTTTTTACCCATGGCAACCAATCCACCAACACAACACGGTCCCCCAGATATCCACATCCAGCAACACCCTCCCAACGAGCAAGAAGAATAGGATTAAGAGATACCAAAAGAGATGGTAGAGGAAATAATTGTTCCACATGCTAGGGGATCGTTCCCGAAAATTTCAAGCATTAGAGAAGTATCTCTCATGCTATTCCAAGAGATGGAGGACAAGAAATACATACTCAGGTGTCCAGTAGCACTTTACAAATGCTCCATCGACATCCGTCCTCCAATCCTACAAGCAATAGGGAACTTTGCAGTAGTACTGAGCCCATATCTAAGGCAATTCACTCATCATCTACACGAAGGGCTAGGGAACAATAATCTCAATAGCAGTCACCACCTAATAAATAGATCAGTGACTCTTTTTGTTTGGAATATCCGTGGTACGAACAATGATGAGTTTAAAAGAAATTTTTAGGAATTGCTTAACACTCATAACCCTATAATGGTTGCATTACTGGAAACCAAAAAGTCGGATCATACCCCTCTCCATGATGAGTTTCCTTTTTTTGATATGCTAGAGGTTCCAGCCGTAGGTCATACTGGAGGGATAGTGATATTTTGGTATGAAAACTTAGTTACTCTAAATCTCGTAAGCAGATCGCACCAAGAAATCCATGCAACGCTCCAGGTATCTCTTATTCAACCCCCTAGTCTTATTAGTATTTTATATGCTAGTACCTCTCTTAATGTGCGTAGTAATCTTTGGAATAGCCTTTGCGTCATAGCGGATGCTTATCAAGGTCTATGGCGAGTAGGACGGAATATCAATAAAATTATATCCTAAAATAAAAAATGCGACAGCGGACCTATTAATACACAGCACTCTTTCTCACTTTTGGTCATGTGTGAATTATTGCAATTTAATAAACCTAAGCTTTAAAGGCACTAAATATACTTGGACTAACCGTAGAATAAACTCCAGTGGACTAATTTTAAAATGATTAGATAGATGTCTTGCCAACATCATTTGGACCATACAATATCTAGATGCTTCTATTACCCACCTACCTCGAACTCACTCAGATCATGCCCCTATATTTCTCGAATTCAAAAGGTCTGGCCCTCCCCTTAGCAGGAAACTCTTTAGGCTTGAAACCTTTTGGTTGGTATCATACAGATTTTGATACCATTGTCAAAGACTCTTGGCATGATAGACATCTCCTTGAAACTACGAATTACTTCAAACATTGGGTTATACACTAGGCCAAGATCACCTTTGGCAACAAAAATAGAAAAAAAAATAGAATCCCTGCGTGACTTTAAGGAATCCAATCCTCCTCAAATTACCCCAATAGCCAATTCCTACATCTTCTAAAAAAATGACCTTATATTCGATTGTAACATCTTGAAAATAAACTAAGATTATTGGAAAATTCATTCTCGTTTAAACTTGCTCAACTATGGGGACGCTAACACAAAATTCTTCCACTTAAGTGTTAAAAACCGTATAAGATGGAGTAATATCTACTTTCTCAAATATAGTGAGGGTAATGGGATCAATGACCCGATACAAATTCTAAGTCACATCGCTCAACATTTCCAGAATGCTTTTCAAACTGGCCATATAGAAATACCCCTACAAAATATCCAAAATTCTCAAACTAGCTTTGAAAGCTTAGATCTCTCCCCATTGGACTACTCTCTAAAAGATTTGAAGTTTCTCGTGCAAAATTTTCCTTCAAACCCTTTAAGGCTCCCGGCTCTGATGGTATCCACCCTTTTTACCAAAGATAATGGCAGATAGTTAGGAACTCTGTCTTAACTTTTTGCCACAATATTTTCAATAATCTCTCAATTCCTGAAGCCCTTAACTCTACATATATCTGCCTCATCCCAAAATTTTGTAACGCAAATATGACAACTCGGCCAGTTGTCTTAAGAATTTACACCCCAATCCCTCATTTACTACTTTTTTCAAGTTTAATTCTGCTAATTCGATTTTTCGGGATTTTCGGTTTTGAGTTTCGAAGAGTTTTGGGACACTTAGTCCCTAAAAGAGAGCTTAAGTGTTGAAAAATTGACCATAATCAGAACAGTGTAAAGACGGACTTGAAATGGATATCTTATGGTTCTATTATCTCCGTTAGGTGATTTCGAGGTTGGGAGCGTATTTGGAATGTGATTTGGAGGTCCTTAGCTAATTTAGACTTGAAATGACGAAGTTTGAATTTTTGAAGTTTCCGGTTGATATGTGAGATTTTGATCCGAGGGTCATAATGGAATTCTTGAAGTTGCAGTAGCTCCGTCATATCTTTTTGGATGTGTGCGCAAAATTTCAGGTTATTCAGACGTGGTCTGGTTAGGTTTTTTATCGAAAGCGTATTTTGAGAAAATTCGAAGTTCTTGGGCTTAAATTTTTGATTGGTTCAAGTTTGAGACATTGTTTTAGGTAGTTTAAGGATTAGTACAAGTTTGTAGGATGTTATAGGATATGTCTGTAGGTTTGGTTCGAGGTCCCGGGAGCCTCGGGTGTGTTTTGGATGCCCAGCGGAGCATTTTTCAGTTGTAATAGTTGTAGATTTCTGGTCAGGTCTGTTGCAGACTTTCCTTCTCTGCGATCGCAGCTGTCCCTATGCGATCTCATAGTGTAAATTAAGAGGGTGATATATCTTTTCTACGCGATAGCATTATCTGGTTCATGTTCGCAGAGGTCAGCTTTTCCTTTCTTCGTGTTCTCAATTGTTCTCCCGCGTTCGCATAGTAGAAATTAGGATCTGGTAATTCCTTGCATTTTCCTCTTCGGGATCGCGTGACCTTTTTCGTGATCGCGTACATCTATTTCTTTCTCTTCTGCGATCACAGGCTTTAGGTCGCATTTGCATAGACCAATTTTGGAACCATTAGAATTTACCCTTCGCGATCGCATTCAAATTACTGCGATCGCATTGAACAAATACTTGGCCATTGATGTTATAAAATATTTCATCCGTGAGTTGAGCCCTATTTTCCACCATAGCTAAGCATTTTTGAGCTTCTTTGAGGGAGATTCAAGGGGGAATCAAGGAGAAATGATTGGAGGTAAGTTTTTGAGCCTAAAACGTGATTCTATTGTGAAATTAACCTAGGAATTTATAGAAACTTGGACAAAAACGGAAGAACTAGGGCTTTAAATTTTAATCTGGGATTTGAAGGGTCATTTGAACTTCGATTTTTGTGTTCTTGTTATGTATAGACTTGTGAGAGTATGAGATTTCAAAATTTTAAGTTTTGTCTGATTCCGAGACGCTGGCCTGAGGGGCATTTTGGTTATTTTACCCAATTTTGCGTCTTAGCTTTGAATTTAATCGTAGAATCAGTTGTTTGAGATGTTATTTACGATATGTAATTGAAGTGAACAGATTTAGGCAATTTGGAGTCGGATACTCATGGCAAAATCATGATTCTAGTTGACTTTGAGCCGATTCAAGGTAAGTGGCTTGTCTAACCTTGTGTGGAGGACCTTTCCCCCTAGGATATAATATTTCGTGTACGTGAGGTGCCGAGCGCGTATTTGAGCTAATTGTTGAAATATGATTTTTCATTTAAATGTTTGGACTGAGTTTCTTTCTTACATGCATTGTTCTACTTGCAAATATAATCTGTGTCAGTTAGGAAAGCACGCTTAGTCGATCTAAATTTCCTATTTGCGTAAGTTGCTTTGGTTGTGTCACGTGAAGCATGTTAGACTAGAACTACCTGTTTCCTTGTACTTTTGCACTCCAAATTCTAAATATTTTCTTGTTGTAACTGAGTATTTACATTGGGACTATGGATATGGGATTCCGGTATCTCCCACTTGTTTGTTTACTTTAGGACTACGGGTTAGACTCCCAGTAGATCCCCCTGCACATTTAATTTGGGACTACGGATTAGATTCCCAGTATATCCCCCTGTATATTTATTTTGGGACTACGAGTTAGATTCCCGATAGATCCCCTTGCACATTTACTATGGGACTGTGGATCAGATTCCGGTAGATCCCCACGCAGTGATAAATGGACTACAGGACGATATCCTGAGAGTTACTCGTTGTTGGTATTGGTATTGATTTGTTTACTCAGTGTTACCTTAATTTCGGTGTATTATTTATTGCATTGCATAACATGTCTTACTCCATAGTTGTACTCATTATTCCTGCTTATTTCATGCTGTTGCAAGATTTATTATTATGTTTATTCTCGGTAGGGCTCTGACCTTCCTCGTTACTACTCGATCGAGGTTATGTTTGGCACTTATTGAGTACCGTTGTGGTGTACTTATGCCCCTTCTGCGCATGTTTTTCATGTGCAGATCTAGGTACCTCTACCCAGGCATATTATTCTCGAGGCAGAGAGATCTAGTAGAGACTTTGAGGTACATCTTCCACGTCCACAGACCAGGAATCTCTATCCTATTCTAACTTTAGCAGTTAGCTTTCCTTTCGTATTGTTGTTTTAGACATTATGGAGTTAGAGTTGTGTATTACATTCTGTTAGCTTGTGTTCCCATAAGTTTTCGGGTTTTGGGATAGTATTGTAGTAGTTGAGCTATTGTGCTGTATGTACCGAGTGGTATTTTTACATTCCGTGTTTCATTTTGTTACATTTGGGTTTTGAGTTATAATTCCCGCAAATTATTTGTTTTTTTCGCATTATTAGGCTTACCTAGTTGTAGGGACTAGGTGCCATAAAAACATGTTCACAGAGGGCGAACTGGGATTTTGACAAGTTGGTGTCAGAGCTTAGGTTCATAGGAGTCACGGAACATAGGCCGGTTTATTAGAGTCTCCCTGATTAGTACGACGACGATTGTACTTATCTACGAGAGGCTAAGTAACTGTTAGGAAAATTCCACTTCATTTGATTTCCTTGTCGTGCAAGAATTTTGATATCACAACTAAAATTCTATCTTTCTATTCTCTCGCAGATGGTGAAGACACGTGCTACTCGAGATGATCAGGCACATGCGCCCCTTACTGTAGCCATCAGAGGCTGGGGTTGGGTTATAGGTTGAGGGAGCGCATGTGGTGCAGCCAGAGCACCTATGTAATCTGCCGCCGAGGTACCACCAGCAGGTCCAGGCGGAGTCCAAGCACCTGACACGCCTCCTACTACTACTGCTACCACTTCTCCATCTCTCTAGGAGACTCTGGCACAGTTCATGAGCATGTACACCACCTTAGCTCAGGCAGGATTGCTTCCCCTTGCTGCAGCACATCCAGGGCCGGGGGAGGAGCACAGACTCTCGTTTCCCGCACTCAAGAGCAGCGAGTTCATGTTGAGCAAGTCCCAGAGGTTATACCTGCGCCGCCTACAGTACTAGATTAGCCCTAGGAAAGTGCAGCAGCTTCCGAGGATGAGCAGCTGAGGCTTGAGAGGTTCAAGAAGTACAAGCCTCCTGTATTCAGCGGTCTAGCATCGGAGGATGCTTTGTGTTTTCTTGACGAGTTTTAGGGTTTATTTCACCACCTTCCAGCTTCAAGGGACCGCCTATGTGTGGTGGCGTACCTATGAGTTAGATAGTCCAGATGAGGCCGCTTCACTAACTTAGACTCAGTTTTCAAATATATTTTTGTGAGAGTATGTTCCTCAGAGCCTTAGGGACGCATGGCGTGCTGAGTTTGAGCATTTTGCCAGGGTAATATGACTTTTTCAGAGTATGATGTCCGATACACCAGCTTGGCTAGGCATGCACCAGCCTTGGTTGCTACTGTTCGTGAGAAGGTTTGCCCGTTTATTAAGGGGCTTATTCCTAGCATCAGATCTAGAATGGCTCGTGAGTCGGAGATGGATGTTTCATATAGCAGGTGGTGAGCATTTCTAGGAGGATTGAGGGTATGCATGTTAGGGAGAGAGAAGAGAGGGAGGAAAATTGGTCTCGAGATACGGGCCACTATTCCGTGCTCGTACAGGTCGCTATGGTAGGGGCTATAGGGGTCTCCCCATTCATTCAGCTCTTCCAGCAGCTAGCAGTGTTCTAGCTCCAGCTACTCCTAGGCCTCAGGAGCCTTATTATGCACCTCCAGTTTCTAGTGCGCCTCCTGCGCGGGGTGCTTCTAAAGGTCAGTCCAGCAGACCTAGCCCTAGCCAGTTGCAGCCACCACGTCCTTCCAGAGCTTGTTTTGAGTGTGGCGACACATGCCACATGGTTAGGGATTTCCCCAGACTTGGGAGGGGTGCATCTTCACAGACTCCTTAGCAACAACATGCCCCGCAGAGTTTCCAGGCTATTATTACAGCTACAGTTGTCGCCCGACCCGCTTAGCTAGCAAGAGGTGGAGGCCGGAGAGGTAGAGGTCACCCTCGAGGGGGAGTTAAGGCCAGATATTATGCCCTTACCGCTCGTGCCGAGGCTGCTGCCTCTAATTCTGTCATCACATGTATTATATTGGTGTGCCAGACTCTACTTACTCTTATGTGTCCTCTTGTTTTGCTCTGCATTTGGGTGTATCTCGGGATTCTTTGAGTTTCCCCATTTATGTTTCTACTCACGTAGGGGATTCACTTGTTGTGGATCGCGTTTATCGGTCATGTTTGGTTACTATTCGTGGTTTTGGGACCACAGTAGACTTATTTCTACTCAGCATGGTTGATTTTGATATTATTTTGGGCATGGATTAGTTGTCGCCCCATTTTTCTATTCTTTATTGTCACACCAAAACTGTGACGATAGCTATGCCAGGTGTATCGCGTTTTGAGTGGAGTGGTACTTTAGATCACACTCCTAGTAGATTTATCTCTTTTCTTAAGGCTCGGTGTATGGTTGAGAAGGAGTGTGACACGTATTTAGCTTATGTGAGAGATGTCAGTATAAATACCCCTTCTGTTGATTCAGTCCCAATAGTATTATCCCGATGTATTTCCAGCTGATCTTCCGGGAATGCCACATAATAGAGACATTAATTTTGGTATTGATTTGTTGCCGAAAAATGAGCCTATTTCTATCCCTCCATATCGTATGGCTCCTCCTGAGTTGAAGGAGTTGAAGGATCAGTTACAGAAATTGCTGAATAAGTGCTTTATTTGGGCCCAGTGTTTCACCTTGGGGTGCTTCCGTCATGTTTGTATAGAAAAAAGATGGTTCTATGCGTATGTGTATTGATTATCGGCAGTTGAACAAGGTCACAATGAAGAACCGCTATCCCTTGCCTTGTATTGATGATTTGTTCGACCAGCTTCAGGGACGGGGGTGATTTCTAAGACTGATTTGCGCTCAGATTACCATCAGTTGAAAATTTGGCAGCCAGGTATCCCGAAGACTGCTTTTAAGACTTGGTACAGTCATTACGAGTTTCTTGTTATGTCATTTGGGTTGACCAATGCCCCAGTAGCGTTTATGCATTTGATGCACAGTGTATTTTGGTCATATATCGATTCTTTTGTCATTGTCTTTATTGATGACATTCTGGTGTATTCCCGAAGTCGAGAAGATCATGAGCAACATCTAAGTACAGTGCTCCAGACTTTGAGAGAGAAGAAGTTATATGCAAAGTTCTCAAAATGTGAATTTTGGCTAGATTCGGTGGCATTCTTAGGTCACGTAGTATCCAGTAAGGGCATTCAGGTGGATTTGAAGAAGATAGAGGTTGTGCAGAGTTGGCCTAGGCCGTCCTCAGCTATAGATATCATAGGTTCCTTGGATTGGCGGGCTACTACCGTCGTTTTGTGGAGGGGTTTTCATCGATTGCAGCCCCTATGACTAGATTGACCCAGAAGGGTGCTCCATTTCAGTGGACATAGGAGTGTAAGGCGACTTTCAAAAGTTCAAGACAGCTTTGACTACAGCCTTAGTTTTGGTATTGCCTACAAGTTTCGGGTCTTATGCCGTATATTGTGATTCCTCGAGAGTTGGCCTTGGAGCGGGATTGATGCAGGACGGTAGGGTGATTGCCTACGCATCCAGACAGTTGAAGATATACGAGAAGAATTATCCTGTCCATGATCTTGAGTTAGCTGCCATTGTTCAAACCTTGAGATTTGGCGTCATTATCTATACGGTCTGCCTTGTGAGATTTATACTGATCATAGGAGTTTGCAGCATTTGTTCAAGCAGAAGGATTTGAATTTGTGCCAGAGGAGGTGGTTGGAGTTGCTGAAGGACTATGAAATCACTATTTTATATCAGTCGGGCAATGCCAATGTAGTGGTTGATGCCTTTAGTTGTCAGACGGAGATTTTGAGGAGTTTGGCATATCTACTAGTGTAGGAGAGGCCTATAGCGATAGATGTTCAGGCCTTAGCCAGCCAGTTTGTGAGATTGGATCTTTCAGAGCCCAGTCGGGTACTAGCTTGCGTGATTTCTCGGTCTTCATTGTTTGATCGTACAGGGAGAGGCAGTATGATGACCCTCATTTGCTTGTCCTTAAGGATAAGGTTCATCATGGTGATGCCAGAGATATGACCATTGGCGAGGATGGAGTATTGAGGATGCAGGGTCGGGTTTGTGTACCCAATGTCGATGGGCTACGAGAGCTGATTCTAGAGGAGGCCTACAGTTCGCGGTATTCCATCCATCCAGGTGCCGCGAAGATGTATAATGACTTGAGGCAACACTGTTGCTGGAGGCGGATGAAAAAAGGATGTAGTTGGATATGTAGTTAGATGCCTCAACTGAGCAGTTGCTTCAGCAGATAGAGATTCTGGAGTGAAAGTAGGAGCGTATCACCATGGACTTTATATCTGGACTCCCACGGACCGTGAATAAGTTTGATGCTATCTGGGTTATTGTGGATCGGCTGACCAAGTTCTCTTATTTCATTCCTGTGTGTACCACTTATTCTTCAAAGTAGTTGGCAGAGATTTATATCCGGTGTATTGTCCGTCTGCATGGTATTCCAGTTTCTATTATTTAAGATAGAGGTACTCAGTTCACATCAAGGTTCTGGAGGGCCGTTCAGCAGGAGTTGGGTACTCGGGTAGAGTAGAGCACAACATTTAACCTCCAGACGGACGAACAGTCCAAGATTACTATTCAGATTCTCGAGGATATGCTCCACGCGTGCGTGATTGAGTTTGGAGGGTCTTGGGATCAGTTCTTGCCATTGGTGGAGTTTGCTTAAAACAACAGCTATTAGTCCAACATTCAAATGGCACCGTATGAGGCCTTGTATGGTAGGCGGTGTAGATCTCTGGTGGGTTGGATTAAGCCGGGCAAGGCCAGATTATTAGGCACACATTTGGTTTAGAATGCTTTGGAGAAAGTTAAGGTAATTCAGGATAGACTTCGTACAACCCAGTACAGACAGAAGAGCTATTTGGACCGGAAGGTTCGTGATATTTTCTTTATGGTTGGAGAGCGGGTTATGCTCCCTGTTTTGCCTATGAAGAGCGTCATGATATTTGGGAAGAAAGGGAAGTTAAGTCCGAGGTTCATTGGACCTTTTGAGATATTGAGGCGTGTTGGGGAGGTAGCTTATGAGCTTGCCTTACCTCCCTGCCTGGTTCATCCAAATATTTCATGTTTTCGATGTTTCGGAGATATCACGGTGATCCGTCGCACGTGTTGGACTTAAGTTTAGTCCAACTGGACAAGGATCTAACTTATATTGAGGAGCCATTTGCTATATTGGACAGGCAAATCCGAAAGTTGAGGTCAAAGAATATTGCTTCAGTAAAGGTTCAGTGGTGGGGTCAGCCGACCAAGGAGGCGATCTGGGAGACCGAGCAGGATATGCACAGCTATTGCCCTCATCTCTTCACTACTTCAGGTATGTCTATATGCTTGTTCGAGGACGAACAAATGTTTAAGTGTAGGAGGATGTGACGACCCGACCTGACGTCTGAAGAATTTACATACCGATCCCCTATTTACTACTTTCCCAAAGTTTAATTCTGCTAACTAGAATTGCCGAATATTCGATTTTTGAGTTTCAGAGAGTTTTGGGACACTAAGTCGCTAAATGAGAGCTTAAGTGTTGGAAAATTAACCATAGTTAGAACAGAGTGAAGACAGCCTTGGAATGGAAATCTGATGGTTCTATTAGCTCCGTTAGGTGATTTCAGGGTTGGGAGAGTGTTCAGAATGTGTTTTGGAGGTCCTTAGCTAATTTAGGCTTGAAATGCCGATGTTTGAATTTTTGATGTTTCCGGTTGATAGGTGAGATTTTGATCCAAGGGGGAATAAAATTTCGAAAGTTGCAGTACCTCTATCATGTCATTTGGGATGTGAGTGCAAAATTTCAGGTCATTCGGGTGTGGTTTAGTTAGGTTTTTTATCGATAGCGTATTTTGAGAAAATTTGAAGTTCTTAGGCTTAAATCTTTGATTAATTCAAGTTTTCGGTGGTTTAAGGATTGGTACAAGTTTGAAGGATGTTATGGGATATGTCCATAGGTTTGGTTGAGGTCCCGGGAGCCTCGGGTGTGTTTCGGATGCCCAATGGGGCATTTTGAGTAGTTAAAGTTGCAGTTTTTTGTTCAGGTCTATTGCAGACTTTCCTTCTCTGCGATCGCAATTGTCCTACGCGATCACATAGTGTAAATTCGGAGGGTGATATTTTTTTTCTACACGATCGCATTATCTGATTCGCGTTCGTGGAGGTCAGCTTTTCCTTTCTTCGTGTTCTCAATTGCTCTCCCGAGTTCGCATAGTAGAAATTATGATCTGGTAATTCCTTGAATTTCCCTCTTCGCGATCGCGTACGTCTATTTCTTTATGTTCTACGATTGCAGGCTTTAGGCCGCGTTCGCATAGACCAATTTTGGAACCTTTAAAATTTACCCTTCGCGATTGCATTCAAATTCCTGTGATCGCATTGAACAAATACCTGCGCAATCAAGTTATAAAACATTCATCTGCGAGTTGAGCCCTATTTTCCACCATAGTTAATCATCTGAGAGCTTCTCTGAGGGAGATTCAAGGGGGAGTCAAGGAGAAACAATTGGAGGTAAGATTTTTGAGCCTAATACATGATTCTATTGTGAAATTAACCTAGGAATTCATGGAAATTTGGACAAATATGGATGAACTAAGGCTTAGGGCTTTTAAATTTTAATTTGGGATTTGAGGGATCATTTGAACTATGATTGTTGTGTTCTTGTTATTTATAGACTCATGAGAGTATGAGGTTTCTAAAAATTTAAGTTTCTTCTGATTCCGAGATGCTTGCCTGAGGGGGCGTTTTGGTTACTTTACCCAATTTCGCGTCTTAGCTTTGAATTTAATCATAGAATCAATTGTTTGAGATGTTATTTATGATGTGTAACTGAATTGAATAGATTTGGGTCATATGGAGTCGGATACTCGTGGAAAAGGCATGATTTCTAGTTGACTTTGAGCCGATTTGAGGTAAGTGGCTTGTCTAACCTTGTGTGGGGGACCTTTCCCCCTAGGATATGATTTTTAGTAATTGAATGCCTTGTATGCGAGGTGACGAGCGCGTACTTGAGCTAATTGTTAAAATTTTGGTTTTTCATTTAAATGTTTAGACTGAGTTTTTTTCTTACCTGCGTTGTTCTACTTGCAAATATAATCTGTGTTAGTTAGGAAAGCATGCTTAGTTGATCTAAATTGCCTATTTGCCTAAGTTGCTTTGTTTGTGTCACGTGAAACATGTCTGACTAGAACTACATATTGCCCTGTATTTTTGCACTCCAAATTCTGAATATTTTCTTGCTGTGACTGCATATTTACGTTGCGACTACGGATGTGGGATTTTGGTAGCTTCCCCCTTGTTTATTTACTTTGGGATTAAAGCTAGATTCCTGGTAGATCCCCCTGCACATTTACTTTGGGACTACGGGTTATATTTTCGATAGATCCCCTTGTACATTTACTTTGGGATTACGGATTGGATTTCGGTATATCCCCGTGAATTGATAGTTAGACTACGGGACGGTATCCGGGAGATCCGTCATATATACACTTATGATAGATTACGGGATGGTATTCCGGGAGATCCTTGGACAGTTGATGAAATGGACTACAGGGCGGCATCTTGGGAGTTCCTCGTTGTTGGTACTGGTATTGAGTTGTTTACTCCGTATTACCTTATGTTCGGTCTATTATTTGTTGTCTTGTATAGCATGTCTTACTTCATAGTTGTACTCATTATTCCTGCTTATTTCATACTGTTGCAAGATTTATTATTATGTTTATTCTCAGTAAGGCCCTGACCTTCCTCGTCATTACCCGACCGAGGTTAGGCTTGGCACTTACTGAGTACTATTGTGGTGTACTCATGCCCATTCTGCGCATGTTTTTCATGTGCAGATCCAGGTACCTCCACCCAGGCGTATTATTCTCAACGCAGAGAGATTTAGCAGAGACTTCGAGGTACATTTGACGCGTCCACAGACCAGGAGTCTCTATCTTATTCTATCTTTAGCAGTTAGCTTTCCTTTCGTACTGTTGTTTTATACATTCTGGAGCTAGAGCTGTGCATTACATTCTGTTAGCTTGTGTTCCCGTGAGTTTTAGTGTTTTGGGATAGTATTGTAGCAATTGAGTTATTGTGTTGTATGTGCCGAGTGGTATTTTACATTCCACGTTTCATTTTGTTACATTTGGGTTTTGAGTTATAATTCCCATAATTATTATTTTTTTCCCATTGTTAGGCTTACCTGGTTGTAGGGACTAGGTGCTTTCACGACATGGGACGGGTTTTCAATTCTTTACCCATAATCATACATCAATCTGATCATGGCAGCGCATAGAAATTTTACCACTTTGGGTGGTTATAATTTCTATCAAACTCCATTAGAGTCGCAATCAAAATTTATCGGCTTTGCTTGTATTTAAAATAAATTATAGAATGTCAAGAATTTTACAGAGAAAAGTAAAATATTTACCTTAAATCCAGAATTAATCATGAAGGAAGTTCATAGAACAATTAACAATCACTATGCTCATCCCAAAGCTTCTACTCAATTGGTTCGAATCTTGTGTTGATAATATATTATGAAACAATAAAAGAAGAAGAAGAGTGTTGCAGAGAAAAGTAAGGAGAGAAAACTCTTATTGATTTTGGGATGAATTACAATGGAATAGAACCCTCTATTTATATGGAGAAAGTGCTTTATCCACTAAGTAATAAACCATAGAATCTCTCTAAATATAGACATTCACCATAAATAGAATTCTATTTATAACATCATTAAATATGTACAAATATTAAATTTAGAACCCGATTTGAAGTTACTTTTCTGAAATTCAGAATATATAAGATTGAAATTCAGACTCTGTCTCCGCTTCTAAAAGTGCTTATGTCCAAATTGTGATAGTCTAAACAAATGTCCAAATTTTTATTTAAACAAAGTATGTGTTTCTTAAAGATGGGTGCTAGTCTTCTGGTTAAACACCAAATCTGTTGTTCAGCTATTAGAGCTTTGGTGATTTTACACACGGAATTTTGGAAATCGTAAAGAAAACTTTAAGTGATTGCAAATATTTGTGAACTTTGCTTTATGTTGTACTCTAAACTCAAAAAGAATACGTAATATCAATATATTGGTTGAAGAATTACCTGAAACTATCATTTTAGGTTAATTGTAATGTATAAGTGGCGCATTCAGAAATGCGATTTATAAGTCTGCATTCAGCCATTGTGATTTATAACTATAAGTCGCGTTCTTATGTATAAGTCGCATTTATTGCGACTTACAAGCCGTATTGTGTATAAGTCGCATTAAGCAATTGCAATTATACGTGCATTCATCGTACAGGTTTGCAATTTATAAGTTGTTTTTTATTTTTAAGTCGTATTCTCAATTGTGATTTATAAATTGCAATTTCAATTGTTACGACTAATTGTATCTTCAATAGTGATTTATGTATCTCTTCTGTCAATTCTGTTTTATAAGTCACATTTCTCAATTGTATTTATAAATCGCATTTGTCGTTGCGATTATAAGTCTCATTTTTATTGCGAGTGATTTATAAGTCTCATTTGTTAAGTACGATTTATAAGTACATTTCTTAGTCTAAGTTGCAAGTTATAAGGCGCATTAGTAAATTGCTATTTATAAGCTGCATTCTATGATTTTGAAGTCACATTAGTCAATCGCGATTTGTAAGTCACTTTTGTCAATTGCCACTTATAATCTCATTTTTCAATTGCGGTTTATAAGTCACATCAATCGATTGTAATTTATAAGTCATTGATCACGCCCAACTATGCCTTATAAAAAGGACTAAGCGGCTATTGCAAATATAATCCAGTTTACAAGTCCGGAGTCGAATCTCGTAGAGAACTAAGGCTTAGCTACAGTTGTACCAAGAAGACAAGTTTGAATAATTCCTAATTATAGATATTAAGATTCTTGTATTTAACTAATGAACTAACAAATTAAAAAAATAAACTAACAACTAAAAATACTAAGGGTTAGAGACAAGATTAAAGAGGTCTAAAGTTATGACTTTCCCTATTGTCGGAATCCTTCGCGCTATGTTTTCTATAAATTTTCCTAAGTATTCTCTACCGATAATGAGCGCTGTTACGGTCATAACTCTCTCCCGAGTAATTATCACAATTTACTAGACATATTCTCCCGACTTACGCTAGCTAAGTATTACAACCATTCCAACTATATCTTCCCCCTTAAACAACACTGATCGGTCAGACCCATCTTCTACTAAGTAAATCAATGGCACAGTTCCCATCTTTTCCACTACAAATCTCATTCCACCTTCCAAGCTTTGTGTCGCCAACACCGATCCCCAACCAACACCCTCAAACCTGGATAGAAAAAGGACTTCAAGGTCATGCAGCCTTCTTCTCGATGATCATCAAAGATCAAGAAGTATTGATTATTCTTCAGAATCCGAACTTCCTAGCACAACTGATCTCGGAAGGCATGTCCCTAGAAATGGGGAATTATAAAAACCACATGTAGATAGTCAACGTCCTAGATCCATTAGCACCAACTCTAGCTCCTGCCCTATTTTATCACGCAAGTACACTCTAACCTTACACATCATTTCACCCCCTCAACAACATGGAGTTACTATATCCACTCCCTTTTCATTCTGGCCAATCTAGTGACTGACCACCCCTTTTTTACCCATGGCAACCAATCCACCAACACAACACGGTCCCCCAGATATCCACATCCAGCAACACCCTCCCAACGAGCAAGAAGAATAGGATTAAGAGATACCAAAAGAGATGGTAGAGGAAATAATTGTTCCACATGCCAGGGGATCGTTCCCCAAAATTTCAAGCATCAGAGAAGTATCTCCGATGCTATTCCAAGAGATGGAGGACAAGAAATACATACTCAGGTGTCCAGTAGCACTTTACAAATGCTCCATCGACATCCGTCCTCCAATCCTATAAGCAACATGGAACTTTGTAGTTGTACTGAGCCCATATCTGAGGCAATTCACTCATCATCTACACGAAGGGCTAGGGAACAATAATCTCAATAGCAATCACCACCTAATAAATAGATCAGTGACTCTTTTTGTTTGGAATATCCGTGGTACGAACAATGATGAGTTTAAAAGAAATTTTTGGGAATTGCTTAACACTCATAACCCGATAATGGTTGCATTACTGAAAACGAAAATGTCGGATCATCCCCCTCTCCATGATGAGTTTCCTTTTTTGATATGCTAGAGGTTCCAGCCGTAAGTCATACTGGAGGGATAGTGATATTTTGGTATGAAAACTTTGTTACTGTAAATCTCGTAAGCAGATCGCACCAAGAAATCCATGCAACGCTCCAGGTATCTCTTATTCAACCCCCTAGTCTTATTAGTATTTTATATGCTAGTACCTCTCTTAATGTGCGTAATAATCTATGGAATAGCCTTTGCGTCATAGCGGATGCTTATCAAGGTCTATGGCGAGTAGGACGGAATATCAATAAAATTATATCCTAAAATAAAAAATGCGACAGCGGACCTATTAATACACATCACTCTTCTCACTTTTGGTCATGTGTGAATTATTGCAATTTAATAAACCTAAGCTTTAAAGGCACTAAATATACTTGGACTAACCGTAGAATAAACTCCAGTGGACTAATTTTAAAATGATTAGATAGATGTCTTGCCAACATCATTTGGACCATACAATATCTAGATGCTTCTATTACCCACCTACCCCGAACTGACTCAGATCATGCCCCTATATTTCTCGAATTCAAAAGGTCTGGCCCTCCCCTTAGCAGGAAACTCTTTAGGCTTGAAACCTTTTGGTTGGTATCATACAGATTTTGATACCATTGTCAAAGACTCTTGGCATGATAGACATCTCCTTGAAACTACGGATTATTTCAAACATTGGGTTATGCACTAGGCCAAGATCACCTTTGGCAACAAAAATAGAAAAAACAATAGAATCCCTGCGTGACTTTAAGGAATCCAATCCTCCTCAAATTACCCCACTAGCCAATTCCTACATCTTCTAAAAAAATGACCTTATATTCGATTGTAACATCTTGAAAATAAACTAAGATTATTGGAAAATTCATTCTCGTTTAAACTTGCTCAACTATGGGGACGCTAATACAAATTCTTCCACTTAAGTGTTGAAAACCGTATAAGATGGAGTAATATCTACTTTCTCAAATATAGTGAGGGTAATGGGATCAATGACCCTATACAAATTCTAAGTCACATCGCTCAACATTTCCAGAATGCTTTTCAAACTGGCCATATAGAAACACCCCTACAAAATATCCAAAATTCTCAAACTAGCTTTGAAAGCTTAGATGTCTCCCCATTGGACTACTCTCTAAAAGATTTGAAGTTTCTCGTGCATAATTTTCCTTCAAACCCTTTAAGGCTCCCGGCTCTGATGATATCCACCCTTTTTACCAAAGATAATGGCAGATAGTTAGGAACTCTGTCTTAACTTTTTGCCACAATATTTTCAATAATCTCTCAATTCCTGAAGCCCTTAACTCTACATATATCTGCTTCATCCCAAAATTTTGTAACGCAAATATGACAACTCGGCCAGTTGTCTTAAGAATTTACACCCCAATCCCTCATTTACTACTTTTTTCAAGTTTAATTCTGCTAATTTGATTTTTCGGAATTTTCGGTTTTGAGTTTCGAAGAGTTTTGGGACACTTAGTCCCTAAAAGAGAGCTTAAGTGTTGAAAAATTGACCATAATCAGAACAGTGTAAAGACGGACTTGAAATGGATATCTTATGGTTCTATTATCTCCGTTTGGTGATTTCGAGGTTGGGAGCGTATTTTGAATGTGATTTGGAGGTCCTTAGCTAATTTAGACTTGAAATGACAAAGTTTGAATTTTTGAAGTTTCCGGTTGATATGTGAGATTTTGATCCGAAGGTCATAATGGAATTCTTGAAGTTGCAGTAGCTCCGTCATATCTTTTTGGATGTGTGTGCAAAATTTCAGGTTATTTAGACGTGGTCTGGTTAGGTTTTTTATCGAAAGCGTATTTTGAGAAAATTCGAAGTTCTTGGGCTTAAATCTTTGATTGGTTCAAGTTTGAGACATTGTTTTAGGTAGTTTAAGGATTAGTACAAGTTAGTAGGATGTTATAGGATATGTCTGTAGGTTTGGTTTGAGGTCCCGGGAGCCTCGGGTGTGTTTCGAATGCCCAGCGGAGCATTTTTCAGTTGTAATAGTTGTAGATTTCTGGTCAGGCCTGTTGCAGACTTTCCTTCTCTGCGATCGCAGCTGTCCCTATTCGATCTTATAGTGTAAATTAAGAGGGTGATATATTTTTTCTACGCGATAGCATTATCTGGTTCATGTTCGCAGAGGTCAGCTTTTCCTTTCTTCGTGTTCTCAATTGTTCTCCCGCGTTCACATAGTAGAAATTAGGATCTGGTAATTCCTTGCATTTTCCTCTTCGGGATCGCGTGACCTTTTTTGTGATCGCGTACATCTATTTCTTTCTCTTCTGCGATCACAGGCTTTAGGTCGCATTTGCATAGACCAATTTTGGAACCATTAGAATTTACCCTTCGCGATCGCATTCAAATTACTGCGATCGCATTGAACAAATACTTGGGCATTGAAGTTATAAAATATTTCATCCGCGAGTTGAGCCCTATTTTCCACCATAGCTAAGCATTTTAGAGCTTCTTTGAGGGAGATTCAAGGGGGAATCAAGGAGAAATGATTGGAGGTAAGTTTTTGAGCCTAAAACGTGATTCTATTGTGAAATTAACCTAGGAATTTATAGAAACTTGGACAAAAACGGAAGAACTAGGGTTTTAAATTTTAATCTGGGATTTGAAGGGTCATTTGGACTTCGATTTTTGTGTTCTTGTTATGTATCTACTTGTGAGAGTATGAGACTTCGAAATTTTAAGTTTTGTCTGATTCCGAGACGCTGGCCTGAGGGGCATTTTGGTTATTTTACCCAATTTTGCGTCTTAGCTTTGAATTTAATCGTAGAATCAGTTGTTTGAGATGTTATTTACGATATGTAATTGAAGTGAATAGATTTAGGCAATTTGGAGTCGGATACTCATGGCAAAATCATGATTTCTAGTTGACTTTGAGCCGATTCAAGGTAAGTGGCTTGTCCTACCTTGTGTGGAGGACCTTTCCCCCTAGGATATGATATTTCGTGTACGTGAGGTGCCGATCGCGTACTTGAGCTAATTGTTGAGATATGATTTTTCATTTAAATGTTTAGACTGAGTTTCTTTCTTACATGCATTGTTCTACTTGCAAATATAATCTGTGTCAGTTAGGAAAGCATGCTTAGTCGATCTAAATTTCCTATTTGCGTAAGTTGCTTTGGTTGTGTCACGTGAAGCATGTTAGACTAGAACTACCTGTTTCCTTGTACTTTTGCACTCCAAATTCTAACTATTTTCTTGTTGTAACTGAGTATTTACATTGGGACTATGGATATGGGATTCCGGTATCTCCCACTTGTTTGTTTACTTTAGGACTACGGGTTAGACTCCCAGTAGATCCCCCTGCACATTTAATTTGAGACTACGGATTAGATTCCCAGTATATCCCCCTGTATATTTATTTTGGGACTACGAGTTAGATTCCCGATAGATCCCCTTGCACATTTACTATTGGACTGTGGATCAGATTCCGGTAGATCCCCACGCAGTGATAAATGCACTACAGGACGATATCCTGGGAGTTACTCGTTGTTGGTACTGGTATTGATTTGTTTACTCAGTGTTACCTTAATTTCGGTGTATTATTTATTGCATTGCATAACATGTCTTACTCCATAGTTGTACTCATTATTCCTGCTTATTTCATACTGTTGCAAGATTTATTATTATGTTTATTCTCGGTAGGGCTCTGACCTTCCTCGTTACTACTCGATCGAGGTTAGGTTTCGCACTTACTGAGTACCATTGTGGTGTACTTATGCCCCTTCTGCGCATGTTTTTCATGTGCAGATCGAGGTACCTCTACCCAGGCATATTATTCTCGAGGCGGAGAGATCTAGTAGAGACTTTGAGGTACATCTTCCACGTCCACAGACCAGGAATCTCTATCCTATTCTAACTTTAGCAGTTAGCTTTCCTTTCGTATTGTTGTTTTAGACATTATGGAGTTAGAGTTGTGTATTACATTCTGTTAGCTTGTGTTCCCATAAGTTTTCGGGTTTTGGGATAGTATTGTAGTAGTTGAGCTATTGTGCTGTATGTGCCGAGTGGTATTTTTACATTCCGTGTTTCATTTTGTTACATTTGGGTTTTGAGTTATAATTCCCGCAAATTATTTGTTTTTTTCACATTATTAGACTTACCTAGTTGTAGGGACTAGGTGCCATCACAACATGTTCACAGAGGGCGAACTGGGGTTTTGACAAGTTGGTGTCAGAGCTTAGGTTCATAGGAGTCACGGAACATAGGCCGGTTTATTAGAGTCTCCCTGATTAGTACGAAGACGATTGTACTTATCTACGAGAGGCTAAGTAACTGTTAGGAAAATTCCACTTCATTTGATTTCCTTGTCGTGCAAGAATTTTGATATCACAACTAAAATTCTATCTTTCTATTCTCTCGCAGATGGTGAGGACACGTGCTACTCGAGATGATCAGGCACATGCGCCCCTTACTGTAGCCGTCAGAGGCTGGGGTTGGGTTATAGGTTGAGGGAGCGCATGTGGTGCAGCCAAAGCACCTATGTAATCTGCCGCCGAGGTACCACCAGCAGGTCCAGGCGGAGTCCAAGCACCTGACACGCCTCCTACTACTACTGCTACCACTACTCCATCTCTCTAGGAGACTCTGGCACAGTTCATGAGCATGTACACCACCTTAGCTCAGGCAGGATTGCTTCCCCTTGCTGCAGCCACATCCCAGGCCGGGGGAGGAGCACAGAATCCCGTTTCCCGCACTCAAGAGCAGCGAGTTCATGTTGAGCAAGTCCCAGAGGTTATACCTGCGCCGCCAACAGTACTAGATTAGCCCTAGGAAAGTGCAGCAGCTTCCGAGGATGAGCAGCTGAGGCTTGAGAGGTTCAAGAAGTACAAGCCTCCTGTATTCAGCGGTCTAGCATCGGAGGATGCTTTGGGTTTTCTTGACGATTTTAGGGTTTATTTCAACACCTTCCAGCTTCGAGGGACCGCCTATGAGTGGTGGCGTACCTATGAGTTAGATAGTCCAGATGAGGCCGCTTCACTAACTTAGACTCAGTTTTCAAATATATTTTTGTGAGAGTATGTTCCTCAGAGCCTTAGGGACGCATGGCGTGCTGAGTTTGAGCATTTTGCCAGTGTAATATGACTTTTTCAGAGTATGATGTCCGATACACCAGCTTGGCTAGGCATGCACCAGCCTTGGTTGCTACTGTTCGTGAGAAGGTTTGCCCGTTTATTAAGGGGCTTATTCCTAGCATCAGATCCAGAATGGCTCGTGAGTCGGAGATGGATGTTTCATATAGCATGTGGTGAGCATTTCTAGGAGGATTGAGGGTATGCATATTAGGGAGAGAGAAGAGAGGGAGGAAAATTGGTCTCGAGATACGGGCCACTATTCCGTGCTCGTACAGGTCGCTATGGTAGGGGCTATATGGGTCTCCCCATTCATTCAGCTCTTCCAGCAGCTAGCAGTGTTCTAGCTCCAGCTACTCCTAGGCCTCAGGAGCCTTATTATGCACCTCCAGTTTCTAGTGCGCCTCCTGCGCGGGGTGCTTCTAAAGGTCAGTCCAACAGACCTAGCACTAGCCAGTTGCAGCCACCACGTCTTTCCAGAGCTTGTTTTGAGTGTGGCGATACATGCCACATGGTTAGGGATTTCCCCAGACTTGGGAGGGGTGTATCTTCACAGACTCCTTAGCCACAGCATGCCCCGCAGAGTTTCCAGGCTATTATTACAGCTCCAGTTGTCGCCCGACCCGCTTAGCTAGCAAGAGGTGGAGGCTGGAGAGGTAGAGGTTGTTGGAAACACGTTCTCAAGGCTTTATACTAAAACGTGTATTCTTATGTGTAGGTTTTGATGAATGACAAACAAGCGCAAATTGATATATGACGAAGTTCAAGTACAAGCACACAATTGGTGGATAACGAGATTCAAGCACAAGACAAAGTTTTATAGTTTAAATGAGTCTTTCTTAATTGTGATCTTGATCCGACAACTTGACTCATGACATGGCTTCTCTCGTATAATTATTTTTACAAAATCATGCATATCTAATTTAATGCTAAATGATTTTAAATCATGCATATTTACTTCAGTCAAAATAATTTTTAAACATGCCTCTAAAATCTAGACTAAGATAATCGATTATGTACTTATGATAATCGATTATGTTAAGCCAAGACTGCATGACAATCGATTGTGAACTAATGATAATCGATTGTGTTAAGGCAGTGAGCATCAGGTTTTTCAAACCTGCATGACAATCGATTGTGAACCTTATGACAATCGATTGTGATGAGGCAGTGTACATCAAAGTTTTTCAAAACTCAGAATAATCGATTGTGAAGCTAATGACAATCGATTGTGAAGAGACAGTGTCCATCAGATTTTTCAAAGTCACAAAATAATCGATTGTGAACATATGACAATCGATTGTGTTGAGGCAGTGTCTTCCAGACTCTTTCAAAGTTGTTAAATAATCGATTGTGAGTACATAACAATCGATTGTCACGAGGCAGTGTCTAAAATGATTTTCAAAGTCTGATAAATAATCGATTGTTAACATTGCACAATCGATTGTGAAGCTGACCGTTGTCGTAAAGTTTTCAAATACCGTCAGGTAATCGATTGTTGATTTTGTACAATCGATTGTTGAAATTAAAATCTGGAAAATATTTTTTGAACGTTGCTGAGTAATCGATTGTTGATTTTATACAATCGATTGTTGATATTAAAATCTGG
Source organism: Nicotiana benthamiana (assembly GCA_034376525.1). Taxonomy (NCBI): domain Eukaryota; kingdom Viridiplantae; phylum Streptophyta; class Magnoliopsida; order Solanales; family Solanaceae; genus Nicotiana; species Nicotiana benthamiana. The sequence continues at coordinate 88,209,032 of CM067330.1, forward strand.
AAAAGATTTTTTGAACGTTGCTGAATAATCGATTGTTGATTTTGTACAATCGATTATTGAAATTAAAATCTGGAAAGGATTTTTTGAACGTTGCTGAATAATCGATTATTGATTTGGTATAATCGAGTGTTTTACGAAATATCTGGAAATGATTTTTTGAACACCAATAATCGATTGTTGATCTTGGACAATCGATTGTTAAGCGTAAAATCTGGGATTGATTTCTGGAACGATTGGCAAACAATCGATTGTGGCTTCTTGACAATCGATTGTCACTCAGTAAAATCAGCAATTCTTAATTGACAATTAGACAACGGCAATGCCAAGTTTTTCAACTATAAATACAGCTTCATTTTAGTGTTTTAAAAACAACAACACACAACAACTGATCATTCTATTGCTATATGCTTGCATACTATTGTTTATTCATTTCATAAAGCTTTTGAGAGCCAAAGTCTTGTCCATAGTTGTTGTGATCTTGAGCTTACTTCTTTTACTCATATCTACTCATTAAGGAGTGCTTTGTTTGAGTGTTTAGTGTTTTGTACACTTGTAAGAGAATTGTGATTCTCTTGTTGTAAGGAACTTGTGTTTCCTTGGTTGAAGTCTTGGAGTGTTGTATCTCCGAGCAAAGGTGTTAAGGCTTGTGTCCTTAAGTTGTAAAGGTTGGTTAGGCACCCGTAAGCTTAACAGTGAAGTCTTGGAGTGTTGTATCTCCGAGCAGAGGTGTTAAGGCTTGTGTCCTTAAGTTATAAAGGTTTGTTGAGCACCCGTAAGCTTGACAAGTTAGTGAAAAATCTCGAGAGAGTCTCTCGGGGACTAGACTAGCCACGTGTTGTGGTGAACCAGAATACATCGGTGCGTACTTTATTATTTATCGCACTTATTTACTTCCTGCAATTTTTAAATTCCGCAAGTTAACGCTAATTTTTATTGTAACGCTATTCACCCCCCCTCTAGCGTTAAGCGTATTATCTAACAATTGGTATCAGAGCCCAACTCTCTGAAGACTTAACAGTTTGAGAGAACCATCCATGGCTTCTACTCGTGACTCTTTTGCAGGAATAGGTGAAGGTGATTTTAACATGTTGCCCCCAATATTTGATGGAAATAATTACTTATATTGGAAAGATCGGATGAGAATTTTCATCACAGCCAACAACTTTTATCTATGGCAAATCATCAAGCATGGTGATCAAATGACAACAAAAGTTGGGAAAGCCAAGGTAAGTGAATACAACACTAATGCAATAAATATGTTGTATAGCGCCTTGAATCAGGAAGACTATCAGAAAATTTCCCACTACAAAACCGCCAAAGAGATGCGGGATAAGCTGGAGGAAATGCATGAAAGCATGCCTCAAAAAGCGGACAGCTCATATGATGAATCAACTGGCCAATGTCTCATGGCAAACGAAGAAGAAGAGGTAAGTACGTCCAACTCTCACTCGCTTGAAGAAATGCAAAATGCTTATAATAAATTACATAGTGAGTTTGTTGATGCTTCCAAGACTATTAAAGATTTGCAGAAAACTGTGTCATTGCAAGAAAAAGATTTTCAAAAACAACTCTCTCTAAAAGAAAAAGATTTTCAAAAACAGCTTTCTTTGAAAGAAAGGATTTAGAAAAACTGGTTTTAGAAAATGAGAAGCTGAAAGAGGAAAATAAGTTTTTCGGAAAAAGAAGCGCCGACAAGCCCGAAAGTTCTATTAAAAATTATTCTTCTTGCATGCATCTCGAAAATGAGGTACATAGACTTAAAGGTACCTTAGATAAGTTTAATTCTTCCCACAAAAATTTGAATAAGGTCCTTGTTAATTTGAAATCAACCAAGCATGGCATAGGCTTTAAGAATGAGCCTAAAGAAAAGGTTGACGCCAAACCCCAACCACCTAAGGCTCAACCTAGGATTAATAAAACAAATGCTTATCGTAGAAATAGCAATCCTAGAACAAATATGCATGCTAGACCAAATGTTGAACATTTTAGAAGACCCAGAAATGACTTACCACCTAGAAATGACTACCCTAGAAATGATGCATATTCTAGGACAAACACTAGAAGGAGTTTTGAACCTTTTAGAACATCTAGACATGACCATTACTCTAGAAATGCTGCTCATTTTAGAACTAATAGTAGGAGAAATGGTTCTCATGAAATGCGCAATAGTCATAATGAAAATAGAGTAATTCATTTTCGTTCATCAAGTTACTATGAACCTAGAAGGATGCATAACCCCAACGTGACTTGTCATTATTGTAGACGCATTGGTCATATTGCTCCTGCATGCTTTACACGACATAGACATATCACTCAATCGCATCATTATAATATGCCTAACCCTCAAGGACCCAAAATGGCATGGGTACCTAAAACGCATTAATTTGTTTTGTAGGTATGTTTGAAGGGATCAAGTGTACTATGGTACCTTGATAGTGGATGCTCCAAGCACATGACGGGAGACGAATCCAAATTCCTTCAACTAGAACACAAAGAAGGAGGAAGTGTTATGACAACAATAAAGGAAAGATTATCAACATCGGATCGGTCGGTAAGGATGAAAATTCTTCTATTAAGCATATATTACTTGTTAAAGGTTTAAAGCATAATCTCTTGAGCATAAGTCAATTATGTGACAAGGGAAATCTTGCCTTATTTGATTCGGATGAATGCTTAGTATTTAGACGTAGTGATTTCAAAATTATCCTTTGTGGTTTTAGAGTGGATAATATTTACATGGTTGATCTTGCTAATTCCTCACCCGAATATGTAGATTGCCTTATGAGCAAAGAGGATGATACTTGGCTATGGCATCGTAGAGTAGCACATACAAACATACATCTTTTGAACAAATTGATTTCTCAAAACTTAGTTATTGGCCTTCCCAATTTAAAATTTGAAGATGACTCTATTTGTGATTCATGTCAAAAAGGGAAGCAAACAAAAGCATCTTTCAAATCCAAAAATATTGTTTCAACTTCTAGACCATTGCAATTGCTTCACATGGATTTATTTGGACCATCTCGCATTGAAAGTCTAGGAAGAAATCGTTATGCTTTTGTGATTGTTGATGATTATTCTAGATTTACTTAGACTTTATTTCTTGCCAATAAAAGTGATGCTTTTCAGAATTTTAAATATTTTCTTAAGCGTGTTCAAAACGAGAAGGAAACAACCGTCACTTCAATTAGAAGTGATCATGGGGGAGAGTTTGATCACAATCTCTTTGCAGACTTTTGTGACGAACTCGGTATCGAGCATACCTTTTCCGCTCCACGTACACCACAACAAATGGGGTGGTGGAAAGGAAAAATAGGTGTCTCGAAGAGATGGCTAGAACCATGCTCGAAGAGGCCAAAATTCCCAAACATTTTTGGGCGGATGCCGTGAGTACCGCATGCTACGTCTTAAATAGAGTGGTCATAAGGCCTATACTCATGAAAACTCCCTATGAACTCAATTAGGGAAGGAAACCAAATATCTCCCATCTTAGAGTATTCGGTTGTAAATATTTTATTCATAACAATGGCAAAGATCAATGGGGAAAATTTGATGCTAAGTCCGATGAGGGAATTTTCATTGGTTATTCTTCACGTAGCAAAGCATATAGGGTTTTTAATAAAAGAACCGAAACTGTGAAGGAATCCCCTCATGTTGTATTTGCCGAAAATAATGCTCGCTTGGCGAGAAAGGATTTCGGTTTTGACCTTGCAGGTACTTTAGATAGCTTGAAAGACAAAATACAAGAGGAAACGCCTAAGAAAATCAAGACGAAATTTTGAAACAACCAACGGAGGAAGCGCCACAATTGGAGAAAGAAACGACAATGCCTAACAAATGGAGGACAATCAAAGATCACCCTCTCGAACAGGTAATTGGCGACGTCGGAGAAAAGGTAAGTACCCGAAACTCCCTTAAGAACACCTTAGGACATACTGCTTTTGTGTCTCAAATTGAACCAACAACCATCTCCGAAGCAACTGGGGATGAATTTTGGACCTTGGCAATGCAAGAGGAGCTTAACCAATTCAAACGGAATGACGTTTGGGATTTGGTGCCAAGACCCGAAAATCATACCATAATTGGTACAAAATGGGTTTTTTGAAACAAACTAGATGAAAATGGTGTAATCACTAGAAACAAAGCTAGGCCTGTAGCAAAAGGCTATAATCAAGAAGAGGGTATTGACTATGAAGAAACATATGCTCCCGTAGCTAGATTAGAAGCTATTCGTCTATTGCTCGCTTTTGCCTCTTCTATGAATTTCATTTTATATCAAATGGATGTGAAGAGTGCTTTTCTAAATGGTGTTATACAAGAAGAAGTTTATGTTGAACAACCCCCCGGTTTTGAAGATTTTAAATCTCCCGATCATGTTTTCAAACTCAAAAAGGCTCTCTATGGTTTAAAACAAGCTCCCCGAGCTTGGTATGAAAGATTGAGTAAATTTCTATTGGAAAATGATTTCATTAGGGGGAAGTTGACACCACCCTTTTTGTTAAACATAAAAACAATGATATTTTATTAGTTCAAATATATGTGGATGATATCATATTTGGTGCTACTAACAATGTCTTATGCAAGGAATTTTCCGATTTAATGACAAGCGAATTTGAGATGTCTATGATGGGTGAGTTAACATTCTTTTTGGGATTACAAGTAAAGCAAATGAAAGAAGGTACGTTCATTTGCCAAGCCAAATATTGCAAAGAATTGCTGAAACGATTTGAAATGAACAATGCAAAAGCAATGGCGACTCCCATGAGCACATTCGATCATCTAGACAAAGATGAGAAAGGTAAGGAAGTCGACACTAAGAAGTATCGAGGTATGATTGGCTCTCTTCTCTATCTTACTGCTAGTCGTCCGGACATCATGTTTAGCGTGTGCTTATGCGCCCGTTATCAATCGTGTCCGAAGGAGTCTAACCTTACTGCGGTAAAACGGATTTTGAAGTACCTTGTTGGTACTACAAATGTGGGTCTATGGTACCCTAAAGGTTCTTCATGCCAACTCGTTGGCTATTCCGACTCCGATTTTGCTGGATGCAAATTGGACCGCAAGAGCACTAGTGGCACTTGCCATTTGCTCGGTAGCTCTCTCGTTTCTTGGTTTAGCAAGAAACAAGTAAGTGTTGCGTTGTCCACAACCGAGGCTGACTATGTAGCCGCGGGGAGTTGTTGCGCTCAAATCCTCTGGATGAAACAACAACTCTTGGACTATGGCCTAAGTCTTGATCATATCCCTCTTAGATGTGATAATACTAGTGCCATATGCTTGACGAAGAACTCCGTTCTTCATTCGCGAACAAAACACATTGAAATTAGACATTATTTTATAAGAGATCACGTCCTCAAGGGCGATGTCGAAATCGAATTTGTTGAAACCAAAGACCAATTGGCCGACATCTTTACTAAGCCCTTAGAGAAAGAGTCCTTCTTCCGAATTCGTAGTGAACTCGGGATTCTTGACTCCACGTTGATCTAAGTCATGCATTGCATCTTTTTTATTTTACATGATTTCTAACTTGAGCGTCGGACACGTCTAACGAATTTTTGCAGGTATCGCCCTAAAGGTAGGGGGAACTATAAAGCATGACGCGCAATAATCGAGTCTTCTTTAGAAAAAAATCGGTTTCTGTCGTCTAATAATCGATTATCTCGTATCAATAATCGATTGTTCTGCTATTACTTGAGTTATTGTACTCTCTTTAAGTAATCACGTTTTCTTTCCAATAAATAAACAAGTTTTATTTACATCTTTAGCATCTTCTTATATTACTTTTGCTAATGGCAAAAGGGGGAAGATAACGGGTATGCACTCTCAATATTAATAAGCATAAATTGAGGGGGAATTCATTTATTGAGGGGGAACAAATTGCATACTTGTTGATGCATATATATACTTGTCTTGAATCGTCATTATAAATTGTTTAATTTGCATAACCCGCTTAAAGTTTGCCATTATCAAAAAGGGGAAAATTGTTGGAAACACGTTCTCAAGGCTTTATACTAAAACGTGTGTTCTTATGTGTAGGTTTTGATGAATGACAAACAAGCGCAAATTGATATATGACGAAGTTCAAGTACAAGCGCACAATTGGTGGATAACGAGATTCAAGCACAAGACAAAGTTTTATAGTTTAAATGAGTCGTTCTTAATTGTGATCTTGATCCGACAACTTGACTCGTGACATGGCTTCTCTCGTAAAATTATTTTTACAAAATCATGCATATTTAATTTAATGCTAAATGATTTTAAATCATGCATATTTACTTCAGTCAAAATGATTTTTAAACATGCCTCTAAAATCTGGACTAAGATAATCGATTATGTACTTATGATAATCGATTATGTTAAGCCAAGACTGCATGACAATCGATTGTGAACTAATGATAATCGATTGTGTTAAGGCAGTGAGCATCAGGTTTTTCAAACCTGCATGACAATCGATTGTGAACCTTATGACAATCGATTGTGATGAGGCAGTATACATCAAAGTTTTTCAAAACTCAGAATAATCGATTGTGAAGCTAATGACAATCGATTGTGAAGAGACAGTGTCCATCAGATTTTTCAAAGTCACAAAATAATCGATTGTGAACATATGACAATCGATTGTGTTGAGGCAGTGTCTTCCAGACTCTTTCAAAGTTATTAAATAATCGATTGTGAGTATATAACAATCGATTGTCACGAGGCAGTGTCTAAAATGAATTTCAAAGTCTGATAAATAATCGATTGTTAACATTGCACAATCGATTGTGAAGCTGACCGTTGTCGTAAAGTTTTCAAATACTGTCAGGTAATCGATTGTTGATTTTGTACAATCGATTGTTGAAATTAAAATCTGGAAAAGATTTTTTGAACGTTGCTGAGTAATCGATTATTGAATTTATACAATCGATTGTTGATATTAAAATCTGGAAAAAAAATTTTGAACGTTGCTGAATAATAGATTATTGATTTTGTACAATCGATTGTTGAAATTAAAATCTGGAAAGGATTTTTTGAACGTTGCTGAATAATCGATTATTGATTTGGTATAATCGAGTGTTTTACGAAATATCTGGAAATGATTTTTTGAACACCAATAATCGATTGTTGATCTTGGACAATCGATTGTTAAGCGTAAAATCTGGGATTGATTTCTGGAACGATTGGCAAACAATCGATTGTGGCTTCTTGACAATCGATTGTCACTCAGTAAAATCAGCAACTCTTAATTGACAATTAAACAACGGCAATGCCAAGTTTTTCAACTATAAATACAGCTTCATTTTAGTGTTTTAAAAACAACAACACACAACAACTGATCATTCTATTGCTATATGCTTGCATACTATTGTTTATTCATTTCATAAAGCTTTTGAGAGCCAAAGTCTTGTCCATAGTTGTTGTGATCTTGAGCTTACTTCTTTTACTCATATCTACTCATTAAGGAGTGCTTTGTTTGAGTGTTTAGTGTTTTGTACACTTGTAAGAGAATTGTGATTCTCTTGTTGTAAGGAACTTGTGTTTCCTTGGTTGAAGTCTTGGAGTGTTGTATCTCCGAGCAAAGGTGTTAAGGCTTGTGTCCTTAAGTTGTAAAGGTTGGTTAGGCACCCGTAAGCTTAACAGTGAAGTCTTGGAGTGTTGTATCTCCGAGCAAAGGTGTTAAGGCTTGTGTCCTTAAGTTGTAAAGGTTTGTTGAGCACCCGTAAGCTTGACAAGTTAGTGAAAAATCTCGAGAGAGTCTCTCGGGGACTGGACTAGCCACGTGTTGTTGTGAACCAGAATACATCGGTGCATACTTTATTATTTATCGCATTTATTTACTTCCTGCAATTTTTAAATTGCGCAAGTTAACGCTAATTTTTATTATAACGCTATTCACCCCCTCTAGTGTTAAGCGTATTATCTAACAGAGGTCACCCTCGAGGGGGAGTTAAGGCCAGATATTATGCCCTTACCGCTCGTGCCGAGGCTGCTGCCTCTAATTCTGTCATCACATGTATTATATTGGTGTGCCATAGAGATGCATTGGTTATATTCGATCCAGACTCTACTTACTCTTATGTATCCTCTTGTTTTGCTCTGCATTTGGGTGTATCTCGGGATTCTTTGAGTTTCCCCATTTATGTTTCTACTCATGTAGGGGATTCCCTTGTTGTGGATCGCGTTTATCGGTCATGTTTGGTTACTATTCGTGGTTTTGGGACCACAGTAGACTTATTTCTACTCAGCATGGTTGATTTTGATATTATTTTGGGCATGGATTAGTTGTCGCCCCATTTTTCTATACTTTATTGTCACACCAAAACTGTGACGATAGCTATGCCAGGTGTATCGCGTTTTGAGTGGAGTGGTACTTTAGATTACACTCCTAGTAGATTTATCTCTTTTCTTAAGGCTCGGTGTATGGTTGAGAAGGAGTGTGACACGTATTTAGCTTATGTGAGAGATGTCAGTATAAATACCCCTTCTGTTGATTCAGTCCCAATAGTGCGGGATTATCCCGATGTATTTCCAGCTGATCTTCCGGGAATGCCACATAATTGAGACATTAATTTTGGTATTGATTTGTTGCCGCAAAATGAGCCTATTTCTATCCCTCCATATCGTATGGCTCCTCCTGAGTTGAAGGAGTTGAAGGATCAGTTACAGAAACTGCTGAATAAGGGCTTTATTTGGGCCCAGTGTTTCACCTTGGGGTGCTCCGGTCATGTTTGTATAGAAAAAAGATGGTTCTATGCGTATGTGTATTGATTATCGGCAGTTGAACAAGGTCACAATGAAGAACCACTATCCCTTACCTTGTATTGATGATTTGTTCGACCAGCTTCAGGGACGGGGGTGATTTCTAAGACTGATTTGCGCTCAGATTACCATCAGTTGAAAACTTGGGAGCCAGATATCCCGAAGACTGCTTTTAAGACTTGGTACAGTCATTACGAGTTTCTTGTTATGTCATTTGGGTTGACCAATGCCCCAGTAGCGTTTATGCATTTGATGCACAGTGTATTTTGGTCATATATCGATTCTTTTGTCATTGTCTTTATTGATGACATTCTGGTGTATTCCCGAAGTCGAGAAGATCATGAGCAACATCTAAGTACAGTGCTCCAGACTTTGAGAGAGAAGAAGTTATATGCAAAGTTCTCAAAATGTGAATTTTGGCTAGATTCGGTGGCATTCTTAGGTCACGTAGTATCGAGTAAGGGCATTCAGGTGGATTTGAAGAAGACAGAGGTTGTGCAGAGTTGGCCTAGGCCGTCCTCAGCTACAGATATCATAGGTTCCTTGGATTGGCGGGCTACTACCGTCGTTTTGTGGAGGGGTTTTCATCGATTGCAGCCCTTATGACTAGATTGACCCAGAAGGGTGCTCCATTTCAGTGGACAGAGGAGTGTAAGGCGACTTTCAAAAGTTCAAGACAGCTTTGACTACAGCCTTAGTTTTGGTATTGCCTACAAGTTTCGGGTCTTATGCCGTATATTGTGATTCCTCGAGATTTGGCCTTGGAGCAGTATTGATGCAGGACGGTAGGGTGATTGCCTACGCATCCAGACAGTTGAAGATATACGAGAAGAATTATCCTGTCCATGATCTTGAGTTAGCTGCCATTGTTCACGCCTTGAGATTTGGCGTCATTATATATATGGTGTGCCTTGTGAGATTTATGCTGATCATAGGAGTTTGCAGCATTTGTTCAAGCAGAAGGATTTGAATTTGTGCCAGAGGAGGTGGTTGGGGTTGCTGAAGGACTATGAAATCACTATTTTATATCAGTCGGGCAATGCCAATGTAGTGGTTGATGCCTTTAGTTTTCAGGCGGAGATTTTGAGGAGTTTGGCATATCTACTAGTGTAGGAGAGGCCTATTCAGGCCTTAGCCAGCCAGTTTGTGATATTGGATCTTTCAGAGCCCAGTCGGGTACTAGCTTGCGTGATTTCTCGGTCTTCATTGTTTGATCGTACAGGGAGAGGCAGTATGATGACCCTCATTTGCTTGTCCTTAAGGATAAGGTTCAGCATGGTGATGCCAGAGATGTGACCATTGGCGAGGATGGAGTATTGAGGATGCAGGGTCGGGTTTGTGTACCCAATGTCGATGGGCTATAAGAGCTGATTCTAGAGGAGGCCCACAGTTCGGGGCATTCCATCCATCCAGGTGCCGCGAAGATGTATAATGACTTGAGGCAACACTGTTGTTGGAGGCGGATGAAAAAAGGATATAGTTGGATATGTAGTTAGATGCCTCAACTGAGCAGTTGCTTCAGCAGATAGAGATTCGGGAGTGAAAGTAGGAGCGTATCACCATGGACTTTATATCTGGACTCCCACGGACCGTGAATAAGTTTGATGTTATCTGGGTTATTGTGGATTGGCTGACCAAGTTCTCTTATTTCATTCCTGTGTGTACCACTTATTCTTCAAAGTAGTTGGCAGAGATTTATATCCGGTGTATTGTCCGTCTGCATGGTATTCCAGTTTCTATTATTTAAGATAGAGGTACTCAGTTCACATCAAGGTTCTGGAGGGCCGTTCAGCAGGAGTTGGGTACTCGGGTAGAGTAGAGCACAACATTTAACCTCCAGAAGGACGAACAGTCCAAGAGTACTATTCAGATTCTCGAGGATATGCTCCACGCGTGCGTGATTGAGTTTGGAGGGTCTTGGGATCAGTTCTTGCCATTGGCGGAGTTTGCTTACAACAACAGCTATCAGTCCAACATTCAAATGGCACCGTATGAGGCCTTGTATGGTAGGCGGTGTAGATCTCTGGTGGGTTGGATTAAGCCGGGCAAGGCCAGATTATTAGGCACACATTTGGTTCAGGATGCTTTGGAGAAAGTTAAGGTAATTCAGGATAGACTTCGTACAACCCAGTACAGACAGAAGAGCTATGTGGACCGGAAGGTTCGTGATATTTCCTTTATGGTTGGAGAGCGGGTTATGCTCCCTGTTTTGCCTATGAAGAGTGTCATGATATTTGGGAAGAAAGGGAAGTTAAGGTCGAGGTTCATTGGACCTTTTGAGATATTGAGGCGTGTTAGGGAGGTAGCTTATGAGCTTGCCTTACCTCCCAGCCTGGTTCATCCAAATATTTCATGTTTTCGATGTTTCGGAGATATCACGGTGATCCGTTGCACGTGTTGGACTTAAGTTCCGTCCAACTGGACAAGGATCTATCTTATATTGAGGAGCCATTTGCTATATTGGACAGGCAGATCCGAAAGTTGAGGTCAAAGAATATTGCTTTAGTAAAGGTTCAGTGGTGGGGTCAGCCAACCAAGGAGGCGATCTGGGAGACCGAGCAGGATATGCACAGCTATTGCCCTCATCTCTTCACTACTTCAGGTATGTCTATATGCTCGTTCGAGGACGAACAAATGTTTAAGTGTAGGAGGATGTGACGACCCGACCTGACGTCTGAAGAATTTACATACCGATCCCCTATTTACTACTTTCCCAAAGTCTAATTCTGCTAACTAGAATTGCCGAATATTCGGTTTTTGAGTTTCAGAGAGTTTTGGGACACTAAGTCGCTAAATGAGAGCTTAAGTGTTGGAAAATTAACCATAGTCCGAACAGAGTGAAGACAGCCTTGGAATGGAAATCTGATGGTTCTATTAGCTCCGTTAGGTGATTTCAGGGTTGGGAGAGTGTTCAGAATGTGTTTGGAGGTCCTTAGCTAATTTAGGCTTGAAATGCCGATGTTTGAATTTTTGACGTTTCCGGTTGATAGGTGAGATTTTGATCCAAGGGGGAATAAAATTTCGAAAGTTGCAGTACCTCTATCATGTCATTTGGGATGTGAGTGCAAAATTTCAGGTCATTCGGGCGTGGTTTAGTTAGGTTTTTTATCGATAGCGTATTTTGAGAAAATTTGAAGTTCTTAGGCTTAAATCTTTGATTAATTCAAGTTTTCGGTGGTTTAAGGATTGGTACAAGTTTGAAGGATGTTATGGGATATGTCCATAGGTTTGGTTGAGGTCCCGGGAGCCTCGGGTGTTTTTCGGATGCCCAATGGGGCATTTTTGAGTAGTTAAAGTTGCAGTTTTTTGTTCAGGTCTATTGCAGACTTTCCTTCTCCGCGATCGCAATTGTCCTACGCGATCACATAGTGTAACTTCGGAGGGTGATATTTTTTTTCTGCACGATCGCATTATCTGGTTCGCGTTCGTGGAGGTCAGCTTTTCCATTCTTCGTGTTCTCAATTGCTCTCCCGAGTTCGCATAGTAGAAATTATGATCTGGTAATTCCTTGAATTTCCCTCTTCGCGATCGCGTACGTCTATTTCTTTATGTTTTGCGATTGCAGTCTTTAGGCCGCGTTCGCATAGACCAATTTTGGAACCTTTAAAATTTACCCTTCGCGATTGCATTCAAATTCCTGTGATCGCATTGAACAAATACCTGTGCAATCAAGTTATAAAATATTCATCTGCGAGTTGAGCCCTATTTTCCACCATAGTTAATCATTTGAGAGCTTCTCTTGAGGGAGATTCAAGGGGGAATCAAGGAGAAACAATTGGAGGTAAGATTTTTGAGCCTAAAACGTGATTCTATTGTGAAATTAACCTAGGAATTCATGGAAATTTGGACAAACATGGATGAACTAAGGCTTAGGGCTTTTAAATTTTAATTTGGGATTTGAGGGATCATTTGAACTATGATTGTTGTGTTCTTGTTATTTATAGACTCATGAGAGTATGAGGTTTCTAAAAATTTAAGTTTCTTCTGATTCCGAGATGCTTGCCTGAGGGGGCGTTTTGGTTACTTTACCCAATTTCACGTCTTAGCTTTGAATTTAATCATAGAATCAATTGTTTGAGATGTTATTTATGATGTGTAACTGAATTTAATTGATTTGGGTCATATGGAGTCGGATACTCGTGGAAAAGGCATGATTTCTAGTTGACTTTGAGCCGATTTGAGGTAAGTGGCTTGTCTAACCTTGTGTGGGGGACCTTTCCCCCTAGGATATGATATTTAGTAATTGAATGCCTTGTATGCAAGGTGACGAGCGCGTACTTGAGCTAATTGTTAAAATTTTGGTTTTTCTTTTAAATGTTTAGACTGAGTTTTTTTCTTACCTGCGTTGTTCTACTTGCAAATATAATCTGTGTTAGTTAGGAAAGCATGCTTAGTTGATCTAAATTGCCTATTTGCCTAAGTTGCTTTGTTTGTGTCACGTGAAATATGTTTGACTAGAACTACATATTGCCTTGTATTTTTGCACTCCAAATTCTGAATATTTTCTTGCTGTGACTGCATATTTACGTTGCGACTACGGATGTGGGATTTTGGTAGCTTCCCCCTTGTTTATTTACTTTGGGATTAAAGTTAGATTCCTGGTAGATCCCCCTGCACATTTACTTTGGGACTACGGGTTATATTTTCGGTAGGTCCCCCTGTACATTTACTTTGGGACTACGGATTGGATTTCGGTATATCCCCGTGAATTGATAGTTAGACTACGGGACGGTATCCTGGTAGATCCTTCATATATACACTTATGATAGATTACGGGACGGTATTCCGGGAGATCCTTGGACAGTTGATGAAATGGACTACAGGGCGCTATCTTGGGAGTTCCTCGTTGTTGGTACTGGTATTGAGTTGTTTACTCCGTATTACCTTATGTTCGGTCTATTATTTGTTGTCTTGTATAGCATGTCTTACTTCATAGTTGTACTCATTATTCCTGCTTATTTCATACTGTTGCAAGATTTATTATTATGTTTATTCTCAGTAAGGCCCTGACCTTCCTCGTCATTACCCGACCGAGGTTAGGCTTAACACTTACTGAGTACTATTGTGGTGTACTCATGCCCATTCTGCGCATGTTTTTCATGTGCAGATCCAGGTACCTCCATCCAGGGGTATTATTCTCAACGCGGAGAGATTTAGCAGAGACTTCGAGGTACATTTGACGCGTCCACAGACCAGGAGTCTCTATCTTATTCTAGCTTTAGCAGTTAGCTTTCCTTTCGTACTGTTGTTTTATACATTCTGGAGCTAGAGCTGTGCATTACATTCTGTTAGCTTGTGTTCCTGTGAGTTTTAGTGTTTTGGGATAGTATTGTAGTAATTGAGTTATTGTGTTGTATGTGCCGAGTGGTATTTTACATTCCGCGTTTCATTTTGTTACATTTGGGTTTTGAGTTATAATTCCCATAATTATTATTTTTTTCCCATTGTTAGGCTTACCTAGTTGTAGGGACTAGGTGCTTTCATGACATGGGACGGGTTTTCAATTCTTTACCCATAATCATACATCAATCTGATCATTGCAGCGCATAGAAATTTTACCACTTTGGGTGGTTATAATTTCTATCAAACTCCATTAGAGTCGCAATCAAAATTTATCGGCTTTGTTTGTATTTAAAATAAATTATAGAATGTCAAGAATTTTACAGAAAAAAGTAAAATGTTTACCTTAAATCCAGAATTAATCATGAAGGAAGTTCATAGAACAATTAAGAATCACTATGCTCATCCCAAAGCTTCTACTCAATTGGTTAGAATCTTGTGTTGATAATATATTATGAAACAATAAAAGAAGAAGAAGAGTGTTGCAGAGAAAAGTAATGAGAGAAAACTCTTATTGATTTTGGGATGAATTACAATGGAATAGAACCCTCTATTTATATGGAGAGAGTAATTTATCCACTAAGTAATAAACCATAGAATCTCTCTAAATATAGACATTCACCATAAATAGAATTCTATTTATAACATCATTAAATATGTATAAATATTAAATTTAGAACCCGGTTTGAAGTTACTTTTCTGAAATTCAGAATATATAAGATTGAAATTCAGACTCCGTCTCCGCTTCTAAAAGTGCTTATGTCCAAATTGTGATAGTCTAAACAAATGTCCAAATTTTTATTTAAACAAAGTATGTGTTTCTTAAAGATGGGTGCTAGTCTTCTGGTTAAACACCAAATCTGTTGTTCAGCTATTAGAGCTTTGGTGATTTTACACACGGAATTTTGGAAATCGTAAAGAAAACTTTAAGTGATTGCAAATATTTGTGAACTTTGCTTTATGTTGTACTCTAAACTCAAAAAGAATACGTAATATCAATATATTGGTTGAAGAATTACCTGAAACTATCATTTTAGGTTAATTGTAATGTATAAGTGGCGCATTCAGAAATGCGATTTATAAGTCTGCATTCAGCCATTGTGATTTATAACTATAAGTCGCGTTCTTATGTATAAGTCGCATTTATTGCGACTTACAAGCCGTATTATGTATAAGTCGTTAAGCAATTGCAATTATACGTGCATTCATCGTACAGATTTGCAATTTATAAGTTGTTTTTGTTATGAAATATACAAGAACAAGAACAATATAGAGAGAAGTAGAGAGAGGAGTATTCTTATTGATACTTTTGGGATGATTTACAATGGGGTAAGACCCCTCTATTTATAGGAAGAGAAAAGACTTAGCCTCAAAGTAGAACTCTTCTATAAGATAGACATTCACTCTAATTAGAGTTCTATTTATAACACCCCCCCTTGAATGTCTATTCAATAATGTGTCTCGTTAAAACCTTAACTAAAACAAAACCCAATGGGAAAAAAAATAAAGAAAAGGAAAAAGAGTACGCATGTTTGAATATGCGCCTATTGGTTGCCTCGTTAAAAACCTCGCAAGGAAAACCCAGTTGGGACAAAACCTTGTAAGGGAAAAAGAGTGTAACGCGCATTAACTCCCCCTGAATAGAGCATCAATTCACATCCTTGAGCATTTGCATTTCAATCTTGTGCACCATCTTCAAAACGATCTTTGGTAGAGATTTGAATAAATAAATCAACCATATTGACTTGAATAAATATTCCGCACCTTGAAATTATCATTCTTGATAGATATGAACATCTTCATATAATGTAGTGGAATGACTATTCAATATCTCCATAGATGTATTCTCGATGCCATCATGCTTTGACTTTACACTTTCAAGTATTTGAACTACATGTCCAAAACTACATGTCTTTCATATGGAATCAATTCTTCTTGAATTGTAGCTCTTCCATTTGGCCAATATTTTGTTTGTATTCGACAAACATAAGATCCTCATCGATATTTAGCGCTATCATAGATGTCGTCGACGACCATTTTATATCGGTTCCAATAAAATTTTCATAAGGACATAACATGGAGATCCCTTCATTCATATATCAGGTACCTGAATCTCTCATGAGATTTTATGAAGTGTTATGTCATGTGATCTTCTGGATCACTTGCCTCCTCATTATGATCACTTCGATCATTTGCTCATCTTCTTTATTAAGAACTTTATTAAGAAGTTCCTTTTGAAACCGATTTGTCTATACGCTTCAGACGTATCCAAGACTTTGTCCTTCTAGGACTTAATATGAGCATTTGCAGTGAGAATATAGTTACATTCTTTGAGTCAGCAAATGCGTATAGCATGCTTTGCAATATGTTGCAATTGAATTATCCTTTTATGAACTTCAGGTTCATATTATGATATTCGAGGATCTATATATACAAATGATAATTCTCCTCATGTAACCTTTTCTCAAGTGTTTATCATGTCTCCCCCTCATGTTAGAAAAACTAACTTGTTTCCTCAACTTTGAGAAATCATCTTTGTGCATTATCATGTCAATATACACAACACATTAATAATAAGATAAAATTATTTGGTTCCTGACCCTGAACCACTTGTAAGGGGAGAATATACTCTCGTATACAACGTATATCAAACTGATATATATAACTTTGTTCTCATAAGAAACAGTTTAGCTATTAAGTGGAGGCACTCAATAATTATCTTGCTAAACCTACTTTGATATAAACCAACTTATCAAGATGAACTATCTTGAGTAGAAAATCTGGAAATTATGCTCGAAGTTAGATTACTGAGCAATTTACCTCACAAGCACCGGCCAGGCTGCGGGTTAATAACAATTGCGCATGTAACCATATCATAGATGCATCATATGTGGTATACATGGCAGGTGAATGAGCCCATATTCACCTTTGGTATTTCCAGAATTTATGGGCTTCACCCCGAACTCTTTAGTTGGTCAGTTCATTAATGAGAACAAGTAATACAAGAGAATTCGTAAAGAACTTTCTAGTTCTTTAATATTCACCCATGTGAATTTGCACATCATACTTAAAATGAGATGGCTAACCTGAATGCCAATTGAATAAATTAACAATATTGATAAGTTCATGTTTACACCATGACATGTGCAATTCTCAATAAACTTCAGGTTTATTGTGGTATGGTTTTTATACCAATAAATATCTACTTTATTGTGGCATTCTTTTGTTTGTGTAGTACAAACTGGAGAACGAAGCGGGTAGCTTTTCATTTACAAATTATCCCGCTACAAGTTGTAGTAATAGAAGATATCAAATCTTTCCTTTATTTATAATCTCAATATAATCAGCGCTTTCGCGTGTACTTTGGAAACTGAATAAGTTTCTTTGAGACTTACTACAGCACAATACTCAATTGTGTTTCTCCAACATAGTAATAATTGGCTCTTCTAGAGCTCTCAATTAATTTTGTACTACCATAAATTCACCAACATCCATGTGGTGAATATCTTTCTTAAAGAGAAAGTTATACCATTATGGTCATGTCAAACTTATATGCAAGATATGTTTCTTGCATTATTTTTGCTCTTTGATAATCACATTGACAAATTATTTTGGCGTACAATAGGTACGTGACCAATGACCATTCATGCCATAATAATGACATCATCTCAAACCTCCTTCTAGGGGTGAGTGTGGTATTATCTCAAACCTCCTTCTAGGGGTGAGTGTGGTATCATCTCAAACCTCCTTCTAGGGGTGAGTGTGGTATATTCAATCCCAATTTCATGTTCATATTCTTCCAATAATGAATATGTATTCGTGAATCAGATGTTGTCACCTTCACTTCTGGGATATGTGATTTTGTTATCCTTTTCAAGTCCGTAAATGCGTCAGGCATTTGATTTGCTATTCTTTGCAAATGGATAATCTTTTGCACCTCATTTTCACAAATTGAGGTATGTGGATCAAGATGAGATAATGATGCATTTTTTCACAAAATTTCCCGTTTGGTTTCACCAACTTCTCCCCCTAATTTTGAGAAAAGTGTCTCATCGAATTGACAGTCTGCAAATCGTGCAGTGTACAAATCCCCTGTCAATATTTCGAGGTAGCGAATAATGGAGGGCGATTCAAACTCAACATATATTCCTAACCTTCTTTGCAGACCCATTTTGGTGCGATATGGCGGTGCTACAGGCACATATACTGCGCATCCAAAAATTCTTAAATGGGATATATTAGGTTCATGACCCAAAACCAATTGCAATGGGGAATATTTGTGATAATTCGTCGGTCTGAGACGAACTAGCATTGCTGCACGCAAAATGGCATGAACCAAACCGAAGTGGGCAGCCGACGAATTAGCATTGCTGCATGCAAAATGGCGTGACCCCAAACCGAAGTGGGCAGCCGACAAACTAGCATTGCTGCATGCAAAATGGCGTGACCCCAAACCGAAGTGGGCAGCCTCGTTTTCATGAGTAAATGAAGTATTCAAGATTATTCTCATCTATTGTCTCAACATGATATCCATTTTGAATGATATCTTTAAAACTCAACAAGTTCCTCTTAGAGTTGGAGGAGAACATTGCATTCTCTAAAATATTGTTCCTTTAGGCAGAGTTATAGTTGCTCTTCCGGAGCCTTCAATCAATTTACTACTACCAGAAATTGTAGTAACATACACAAGATGGTAATTAGTATTTCTAATATACGGATGTATTATAATACACTTTGTACAACTTTTAATATTAAAATGGTAATCTACTAATACACAAGATGCTCATACTGTCATAATTAAGTTGTGCTCTTACGCATCGCTGTATAGGTAGGTTTATTAATATCTATTTAACATCCAAGATTGTAAAATATTTTGTAAATGTTTAATGCAGATATGAAAATAAATAACACATGTAAGCAAAAGAAAGTTTGTGAATTATGATTGCAAACATTTATATGTCGCCATATTTATTTTCATAGTTTTTCTCTACTTACACTCAGTAGTTTTATACACCACAAATTGTATGATAATAAACACAACTATGCCTCTGGCAAAAGTATTATTTTGACAAATACTTTTCACACACTCTGTGTAAAAATAACACATAAGACAATACGTGTGGGATGTAATCAGTAATTATATAATACATGATTTATAAACATGAATAAATTAATGAAAAAGTAGAATTGACTACATTAAGTTGGCATAGACATGGTTTGATGGCAATTAAGTTTTTACGGTATACACAATCTGAAATTATTGTGAGTTTTTACATATTTTATGAACACAAGGACAAACTACTACGAATAAGTAAAAATAAAAATATTAAACTGCTCAATCTTCCTTAATCACAGGTCCACCACCAATTAAGTGGTCTATTTTTCCTTCAGGGTGCTCAAAGAAGTCTGCCACATCCAAGTGGGTGATCTCAAAATTATTGTTAGAGACAAAATTGGTTTCAGGGCCTTTACTCTTTAGAGATGCTTGATAAAGGTCAACCAAATGTCTTGGTATACGGCAAGCTTTTGACCAGTGCCCTTTTCCACCGCAACGATAACATATAGTTTCTGAACTATTTGCCTTTGGATTCTCATCGTATCGGGCTTGTGGCAGAGTGACCAACTTCAGGTTGTCATATCTCTCCTTTAAGCCATTCCACAAGATAGGTGGATCTTTGACTGTGATATATTCAATTTTCAAACCTTCATCAAGGTGATGGCGCAAGAAAATCAAGGCCTTAGCATAGTCTTGGGTGGATGCATTATTTCTGTCTTTAATGGCGTCTCTAGGACCCATTGCATCCAAATGGATTTCAGCATCCAACACCCATGTCATATAGTTCTTGCCCGAAATTTCAAGGGCAACAAACTTTCCTTTTATAATGTCAGACATGAAACAAAATTACATCAAGAGCGTGTTCATACTTACGGGCTCTATTACAATTATCACATTCACTTCAGGGAATGGATCATAATCATCTGTATGTGCTATACACAATCACATGTCAAATATTATTTTCATAAAGCGAAAGATTATTTTGAGAATCCTTATTGTTCTCATTACCACAATAATGACGATTATAATTTCGTCTATTGCCACGTCCACATCCATTGATACCTTCACGGTAATAATTTTGTCTTCTTTCAGACTTATCACATACTGCTACCACATTCTCTAAAGGGAATGGAGCAAGTTCAATTGGACGGATTTTTAATTCTTTGCCCACAATCATACATAAATTTAATCATGGCAAAACATAGAAATTTTACCACTTCACATGGTTATATATTTCTTGTAAACTCTGCTGGAGTTTAAGTGGATCTAACAATATTATCCACTTGTAATCCATTATTAAGATAATTAATAAATAACAAATATGAAACAATATTGAAATACACTACGCAGAATAAAGAACAAGTTTAGACAGTAACAGACTATATCGCAATGAAGAATAAACACCAGATATGATGAGTGCTTGAGCAGTATAATTGAGATTTGCCTTTGCCCAAGGAATTGTCCGCACAGCAACCAACGTAGGAATTGCACTAGCAGCACATGCAATCGCAACTGCTTTAGTTCCGTATAGAAATTCTGGAAGGAGGAAGAAATTAAATTCAATTGGTTAGAGACTCGTGCTGATAACGTGTTATGAAATAATATAAGAACAAGAACAATATAGAGAGAAGTAGAGAGAGGAGTATTCTTATTGATACTTTTGGGATGATTTACAATGGGGTAAGACCCCTCTATTTATAGGAAGAGAAAAGACTTAGCCTCAAAGTAGAACTCTTCTATAAGATAGACATTCACTCTAATTAGAGTTCTATTTATAACAGTTTTTTTTTTAAATTTAGAGCATTTTATTCATAACCTCAAAAGATATACAATTTCCTGTTCATAACTGGTTGGACAGCCAGTTATGTATTCTAATTACAGCATCATTCCTATGTTTCTATCAAAAAACCAATGACTATGTATGTGATTTACAGTATCTAAAACTCAAGCTAAGGAAAACTATTTAACTGTTGTAATCCATGTTGCCATCTACTGTGTCTACCTCGAATATGAAGTAGCATTGCAATTTCTCTGGCTGTTTTATCCTCATCATACACCATATTCTGAAATCTCATATTGTTCCTTGCCTTCCAAATTAAAGCAATAGCATGAATAAAAGCAGCAGCAGTAAATGCATTCCTCCATGCAGTACTTCGAGCTTTTCTACATATCCATATCAACTCCTCTTCCCAGTTAAGCACTTGTCTCGGACTACCCAGCCAACAGTAAATACGAGTCCATAGCCTCTTTGTGATACAGCATTCAAAATATAGATGATGAAATGTCTCCTCTTGCTGTTTGCAGAATACAGACGTAAGTGGAATTTGAATTCCAAATTTAACCAATCTATCCACAGTGGGCAATCTGTGATGTGCAGCCAACCAAGCAGTGAACTTGTGACGGGGAATTACATTTCAACCAATAATAAGTTCCTCCAGCTAACTCTTTCAAAACTAGGCAGCATGGCAATATAAAGTTTATGTATTTGGAATCTTCCAATACAACAAACTGCTTTGAATCTGTCATTCAGTAAGCCAGCCATTAGCTGATTCTCCATAATACCATCTCTACATTGTATGATCTTTCTGACTACCCATGCAGCTTGCTTGGGTGCTTTTGTTGTTCCAACATCATCCCTCTTTATATAATAACAATGAAACCCATTTTACCCATAGACAATCCTTCTTTCTTGCTAAGTCCCATAGAAGTTTAGCAACTGCTGCTTTATTCCATATTGTCAAGTTCATTATGTTGAGGCCACCAGCATTTAAAGGTGAGCATATTCTGTCCCAAGCAACTAAAGCCCTCCTGGAATAACTTGCAGAACCAGTCCATAGGAATGTACGACAGATTGAATCAATAACTTTGAGGACACCCTTTGGTAGAATGAATACCTGCGACCAATAGGATTGAATTCCAAAGATAATAGATTTTATAAGCTGGCATCTCCCTGCATATGACAACAACTTTGCAGACCAGCAGTTTATTCTTGCTGTGATCCTCTCAATGAGAGGTAAATACTGCTGTACAGATAGCTTCTTTGAGTCCAGTGGAATGCCCAAATATCTGAAAGGAAGGACACCTTCACTGAACCCCAATCTTCCAATCATGTCTGCCCTGAATTCTTGATTTACCCCTGCTAGATAAATGGCACTTTTGTTAGGATTAGCTTCCATTCCAGATGCCTTAGAGAATTTTAAGAAAGCCTGATGAAGGATCTGTATAGAAATAGTGTCAGCCCGACAAAACAATAGTAAATCATCAGCAAAACATACATGTGTGCAATTTAATTTCCTACATTTAGGATGGAAATTAAAATTCCCATTCCTATGAAGCTGTCCCAATAGTCTGTTCAAATATTCCATAGCCATCACAAAGAGGTAAGGGGACATTGGATCCCCCTGCCTTATTCCTCTATTAGCTTTAAATGGTTTAGTGAAACCACCATTTATTATTAGAGAGAATGAGACAGTAGTAGTGCATGCCATGATCCAATTGATGAACTTTGCTGGAAAACCATCAGCTACTAGAATCTTTTTAAGAAAAGACCATTCCAGAGAATCATAAGCTTTCCTCAAGTCCACTTTTAATACACATCTAGGAGAAACTCCCTTCCTAGTGTATCCTTTAAATATCTCATGACTGAGCAAGATATTATCAACAATACTCCTCCCCTCTATAAAAGCTGACTGAGATAATCCAACAATATCACTAACATCACCCTTTAGTCTTCTAGTGATGATCTTGGATATAAGCTTATACAAAGTAGTGCAACAAGCAATTGGCCTATAGTCCTTGACTGTAGTAGGTGACCTATTTTTAGGAACCAAAGCAATAGCTGTTGTATTTATGAAATGTGGCATAGTGCTGGTTTTGAAGAATTCCTTAGTGGTTGATAATATATCATGCTTGATAATCTCCCAGTTCTTTGTGAAGAATTCCACAGGATAGCCATCAAAGCATTAGTAATCTCTTCCATATTAATATCTCTGATTAACATCCTCTGTTGACCTAAGTTCAAACATTTACCTTCCTTCACAGTAGCTATATCTACACCAGTCAATTCTTCAGCACAACCTCCCAGCAATTGTTGGAATACAGTGATAAATTCATGTTCCACAGCAGCAGGATCAGAAATATGAATTCCAGTATCAGTATAAATTGAAGTAATGGTATTCTGACAATTCCTAATCTTCCATTGGGCATGAAAATATTTAGTATTTGCATCTCCACATTCAATCCATGTAGCTCCATTTTTCAATTTCTGCCAAGGCTTGCCTTTCCTCAATGAATAGATCCTGTGAATGAGGATTGGACTGCATTTGGGACTGAACAATATCAAGTTGCTCTCTTGCCTGAATGATTCTCTGTTTATAGGATGCCATATAACTGTTTGTCTCCTTTAATTTCATCTTCAACAACTTCAATTTAGACCATATCTGTTGCATAGCACTACCTGTATAATCCTGCTGCCAAACATCCTTAACTATATCATGGAACTGTGGGAATTCCATGATCCCAGTGTAGAACCTGAAAGGCTTAGGATGTAAGAGTTTTTGGCTACCAAACTTTATACAGATTGGTGTGTGATCAGATACAGAGGGGTTTAAGAATTCAGCTTCAATGTGCCCATATTGCTGCACCCACTGAAAGTTACCCAAAGCCCAATCAATTTTGCTATACACTTGCTTATTTGTCCAAGTGTAATTCCAGCCTATCCTTTTGAGTGGAGTTAATTGCAGATCATAAATGAGATGTTTAAACCCCCTAACTTCAGCATCAGTCACTATAGATCCAATTCTATCCTCAGAAGATAGAACATTATTGAAATCACCACTAAGCAACCATGTATCTTGGCTAGGTATGGAAACACCTTTAAGATCAGTCCACAGTCTTTCTCTTAGAACACCAGTATTGTGAGCATACACTACACTAAGATGAGTTTTTACATGGCTATAGGGATCCTCTATATGACATTGGAACAGTTGATCAGTAACACAGGAAATAGTGACCTGAATATGAGATTTCCAGATCACCCAAATCCTGCCATTCACAGCCTCAGAATAATTGCAGAACACCTTCCAGCCTTTAGCAATCTTTCCTTGGATCTTCTGAGATTTATGTTCCTTTACTCTAGTTTCAAGGCACCCCAATACATCTACTTTATTTACATTCAGAAATGCTTTCAATTCCTTCTGCTTATGGGCTAAGTTCAGCCCTCTTATGTTCCATGTAACAATTATCATAGATATGAGGGTCCAGGATCATGCTGGCCTTTCCTACCAGCATCAATTACCTCCATTTTAGCTTTCCCCCTGTTCCAATTGTCCACCAATTCTGCTCCTGTGCTTCTAGGTATAGCATCATTAACCAATGCTACCCCTGAGTTGACATCAACAGCTTGATCATCTGTTATCTGCTGAGGAGTCTGACACATACTCCCCATATCATTAACCAATACTACCCCTGAGCTGACATCAACAGCTTGATCATCAGTTTTCTGCTGAGGAATCTGACCCATGCTCCCCACTGCTACATTCTGAACTACCTCAAGAGTAGGATTCACATGTATCCCATTAGTTTCCTGATCAGCAACTTGAGATGCAATTTCAGCAGGGGCCTTCTTAACAGTCCATCTTTGCCTAGTCACTTTATCTTGTTTTCTAGGCCTACTAGGTGCCTCATGTGGTTCCAGCTTTGCAACAACATCCTCCTGTACATTATACCAACACTCAATAGTGTCATGCCCAAATTTAAGACAATGGTTACAAAATGTGGGCTTCCAATCATACTCAATCAGTTGAGTTTTAGAACCATAAGGAGTATCAATATCAACTTGTTCAGGCAATGGTTGAGATGCATCAACTTCCACTAGTACACGAGCAAAAGAAATTCTCTCATAATGTGCTGTGATCTTATCAGTATACAGTGGCTTCCTAACTACACTAGCAAGCTTACTTAACACCTCAGCTGACCAATACCCTACTGGCAACCCAGGAAATCTAACCCAAATAGGTATTGTACTCAATATATCACTCTGAAAAGAGAAGTCAATTTCCCATGGACTCAGCACCATCGGCTTGTTCCTGTATGAATAAGGCCCAGATTGTAGCACCAGATCCATATCAATTTTACTCATGAATCGAAATATGCAATATCCTTCTGAATGAACTAAGATTTGTGGTTTTGAAACAAAATTCCATACATGCAATACAAAATTCTCCATAGCCTTTTCAGTAGGATTATCCCCAATTATATAGCCAATTAGTGAATCCTTCCAGTATTCAACTTGTGGCATCAGTTCTTCCTCACTAATAGTAACCACTGTCTTCCCATCCCTATGAACTGGAGGTACAAATGTAAGCGAATTACCCATCTGAGTAAGTCGATTTCCACGAACAGCTTCAGCAAAAGTTGGGGGAGGAGTTTCAGCATCAACAATGTTCGAGAACTGCAGTTTCCTCACGATTTCATCATTTTGATTTTCCACTTGTTGCATGCAAATTTCAGTAGCTTTCTCCGATTTTGTAACTGTCGATTGCAAGGCAGGGGTAAAAAACTACCAAAAGTGAGAGGTTCTAGCACCTTAGTCTCCATAGGAGCCGGAGTGACAGTCTGCGAGACAGCAGGTGGAGGACGACGACGGCGAGCCATTTTCCGGCGGATTTAGCGCCTTGCTAACGTGCGCCAGAGAATTAACTGTTCTATTGCCAAACGCACGCCGAGAGCATTTTAACGTGCGCTGGTCCGGACAACATTTTATATTAGGACACCACCATATATGCTATTTTTTGGAGCACATATATCCCATTGGTCCGGACAACAGTTTTTTATTTTTAAGTCGTATTCTCAATTGTGATTTATAAATTGCATTTTCAATTGTTACGTACAAATTGTATCTTCAATAGTGATTTATGTATCTCTTTCGTCAATTCTGATTTATAAGTCACATTTCTCAATTGTATTTATAAATCGCATTTGTCGTTGCGATTATAAGTCTCATTTTTA
This sequence comes from Nicotiana benthamiana, assembly GCA_034376525.1. Taxonomy (NCBI): domain Eukaryota; kingdom Viridiplantae; phylum Streptophyta; class Magnoliopsida; order Solanales; family Solanaceae; genus Nicotiana; species Nicotiana benthamiana. The sequence goes on from CM067330.1 coordinate 88,235,175, forward strand.
TTGCGAGTGATTTATAAGTCTCATTTGTTAAGTACGATTTATAAGTACATTTCTTAGTCTAAGTTGCAAGTTATAAGGCGCATCAGTAAATTGCTATTTATAAGTTGCATTCTATGATTTAGAAGTCACATTAGTCAATCGCGATTTGTAAGTCACTTTTGTCAATTGCTACTTATAATCTCATTTTTCAATTGCGGTTTATAAGTCATATCAATCGATTGTAATTTATAAGTCATTGATCACGCCCAACTATGCCTTATAAAAAGGATTAAGCAGCTGTTGCAAATATAATCCAGTTTACAAGTCCGGAGTCGAATCTCATAGAGAACTAAGGCTTAGCTACAGTTGTTCACTATCACCAAGAAGACAAGTTTGAATAATTCCTAATTATAGATATTAAGATTCTTATATTTAACTAATGAACTAACAAATTAAAAAAATAAACTAACAACTAAAAATACTAAGGGTTAGAGACAAGATTAAGGAGGTCTAAAGTTATGATTTTCCCTATTGTCGGAATCCTTCGCGCTATGTTTTCTATAAAATTTTCTAAGTATTCTCTACCGATAATGAGCGCTCTTACGGTCATAACTCTCTCCCGAGTAATTATCACAATTTACTAGACATATTCTCCCGACTTACGCTAGCTAACGTTAAGTACGGCTCAGTTGGATCGCGCCCAAGGTTTTGTTATTCCCAATCCCACCTTTAAATCCTATGTATTGATCCCTCATATACGTTGGGAATGATATTATTCAACAACTATATAACATGCACTATCTCCCAAATAATACACACTAAATAGGCAAAGTCGATTGAGAGCTCTTCAACCAACTACAATAATAACGTAGTTGAACAAATAGAGAAAATACTACGGCAAATCTATATTAACATAACATGAAAATCATTCTCCAATAGGTTCCATTGAAATCCTAAATAACAAATCAAATATTCAATAATAGTATTCAAAACTACAATACTAAAATTCATAACCAATAATTAAAATAGGAAGAATGAAGTGAAAAACTCGTAGAAGAATTTCCCACCTTGCTCCTAGTGTGCTCTTGCCACCTTAGGTCGAGTCTCTCCTCTCTGTAGCCTCCTTAGGTCTAAATTATGTCAAAAGTATGTCCAACCTTTTCAAAATAATGTTTTTACATCTATTTATACCAAATAGAGCCGGACCCAGATAAAATATCTTTTCCTGCACAAAATAGGACTCTGGCTATGCAAAATTTACACAGGCGTGCCGCATGGAGCGACGCGCCATGCGGTTTTCTTGTGGGGAAGTTTAGAAAACTATTTCTGACATGCTACACGAAACTTCCACAGGCGTCGTGCCGCACCATGCGCCGCGGTAGTGGGAATTCTAAGAAATTCAAAACTTGAAAGTTGTAGCCCTTTCAAATAGCTTTCCAATAATATTTTGTGGAGTCCAAACAGAGTTCTGAGCGAAAAGTTATATGTATTTTACTAGACAATGCACGTATGCTCGCTCGATTCTCCGTTTTATTTTTAACTATCATCCTTTGATCCCCGAACACGATCCCGACTTGATTCCTTGGGTTTTTACTCAGACTTCAAAACTTCATATTATTTGAATTCATTCCAAAATATATACATAGCTTGGAATCACTTCTACCAAGCATAAAATACATAATTAGTGAAAAATAATAGCGATTAAAGTTTAAAATCAATTAAAGTGCCGCACATTAGAGTATAATAAGCGACTAAAATATACTATTATAGTCTATCATCAACGCTTCACACTTAAACCACAACTACACTTGGTAAAAGACACTAGTCAAGTGTCGATGACTACTATCCCTCTAATCACATATAATCTCCTTCCCCAATCTTTCCAGTGTCACATACATGCAAATCTTCCATATTAGATTTGTAATCACTAACACTAAATATGCACTCAACCATTCCAAATATATCTTCCCCCTTATACAACATTGATCGGCCAGACCTTTCTCTTCAAAACAAAAAAATTCCCACATCTACTAAGGAAATCAATGGCGCACTTCCCAACTTTTCCACTACAAATCCCATTTCACCTGCCAATCTTTGTGTCACCACCACCGATCCCCAACCAACACCCTCAAACCTGGACAGAACAAGGACTACAAGGTCATGCAACCTTCTTCCTGATGATTATCAATGATCAAGATGTATGGATTATTCTTCAGAATCCGAACTTCCTAGCACAACTAATCTCGGAAGGTATGGCCCTAGAAATGCGGAATTACAAAAATCACATGTGGATAGCCCACGTCCTAGATCCATTAGCACCAACTCTAGCTCCTGCCCTATTCCATAATATGCAAGTACACTCTAACCTTACATATCACTTCACCCCGTCAACAACATGGAGTTAATATATCAACTCCCTTTCTTCACTCCAGTCAATCAATTGACTGACCACCCTTTTTTTTACCCATGGAAACAAATCCACCAATACAACTCAATCCCCAGAATATCCACAACCAGCAAAACCCTCCCAACGAGCAAGAATGATAGGATTAAGAGATACCAAAAGAGATGGTAGAGGAAATAATTGTTCCACATGCTAGGGGATCGTTCCCGAAAATTTCAAGCATCAGAGAAGTATCTCTCATGCTATTCCAAGAGATAGAGGACAAGAAATACATACTCAGGTGTCCAGTAGCACATTACAAATGCTCCATCGACATCCGTCCTCCAATCCTACAAGCAACAGGGAACTTTGCAGTAGTACTGAGCCCATATCTAAGGCAATTCACTCATCATCTACACGAAGGGCTAGGGAACAATAATCTCAACAGCAATCACCACCTAATAAATAGATCAGTGACTCTTTTTGTTTGGAATATCCGTGGTACGAACAATGATGAGTTTAAAAGAAATGTTTAGGAATTTCTTAACACTCATAACCCTATAATGGTTGCATTACTGGAAACCAAAATGTTGGATCATACCCCTCTCCATGATGAGTTTCCTTTTTTTGATATGCTAGAGGTTCCAGCCGTAGGTCATACTGGAGGCATAGTGATATTTTGGTATGAAAACTTAGTTACTCTAAATCTTCGTAAGCAGATCGCACCAAGAAATCCATGCAACGCTCCAGGTATCTCTTATTCAACCCCCTAGTCTTATTAGTATTTTATATGCTAGTACCTCTCTCAATGTGCTAATAATCTATGGAATAGCCTTTGCGTCATAGCGGATGCTTATCAAGGTCTATGGCTAGTAGGACGGAATAACAATAAAATTATATCCTAAAATGAAAAACGGGATGGTAGACCTATTAATACACAAGGCTCTTCTTACTTTTGGTCGTGTGTGAATTATTGAAGTTTAATAGACCTAGGCTTTAAAGGCGCTAAATATACTTGTACTAACCGTAGAATAAACTCCAGTGGACTAATTTTAAAATGATTAGATAGATGTCTTGCCAACACCATGTGAATGAAACGATATCTATATGTTTCTATTACCCACCTACCTCGAACTCACTCATATCATGCCCCTATATTTCTCCAATTCGAAAGGTCTGGCCCTCCTCTTAGTTGGAAACTCTTTAGGCTTGAAACCTTTAGGTGCTATCATACAGATTTTGGCACCATTGTCAAAGACTCTTGGCATGATAGACATCTCCTTGAAGCCACGAATTATTTCCAACATAGGGTTATGCAATAGGCCAAGGCCACCTTTGGCAACACAAATATAAAAAGAAATAGAATCCCAGTGTGACTTCAAGGAATCCAATCCTCCTCAAATTACCCCACTAGCCAATTTCTACACCTTCTAAAAAAATGACCTTATATCCGATTATAACATCTTGAAAGTAGAGTAAAATTATTGGAGAATTCGTTCTCATTTAAACTTGCTCAACTATAGGGATGCTAATACAAAATTCTTCCACTTAAGTATTGTAAATCGTGGAAGAAGGAATAATATCTCCTTTTTCAAAGATAGTGAGGGTAATTGGATCAATGACCCGGCATAAATTCTAAGTCACATCGCTCAATATTTTCAGAATGCTTTTCAAACTGACCATATAGAAACACCCCTACAAAATATCTGAAATTCCCAAACTAGATTTGAAAGCTTAGATCTCTCCATATCGGACTACTCTCTAAAAGATTTTGAAGTTTCCCGTGCAATATTTTACTTCAACCCCTTTAAGGCTTCCGGTTCAGATGGTATCCATCCCTTTTTTACCAAAGATATTAGCATATAGTTAGGAATTTTGTCTTAACTTTTTTCCACGATATTTTCAATAATCTCTCAATTTATGAAGCCCTTAACTCTACCTATATCTGCCTACTCCCAAAATTTTATAACGCGAATAAACTCAATAATTTTCGACCTATAGGACTTTGCAACGCCATTTGCAAGGTTCTTACAAAACTTATTATGAATAGAATCAAACCCTACCTTGACAAATTAATTTGTCCTTGCCAAGCTAGTTTCCTCAAAGGTAGAAGAACTAATGATATCACCATTATTATTCAAGATTTGATTAACCGTTGTCAAAAAATTAAAGATCGCCAAGGGAATGTACTTTTTAAAATTGACCTGGAAAAAGCTTACGATAGACTTGAATGGTCTTTCTTTTACCGCACCTTACTCTTCTTCAAATCCCCATATCACTAAGTTAATTATGAGCTGCATCAGTACATCTACAATTTCTATCCTAGTCAATGGGTCCAAAACAGACCATTTTCATCCATCAAGAGGTATACGACAAGGCGACCCAGTGTCTCCATACCTTTCTATCATGTCTATGGAATTATTGTCCAAAATATATTAAGCATTAAGTTAACACTGGACTCTGAGACCCAATAAAGCTCAATGCTACTGGCCCATCTCTCTTACATCTATTTTATGCGGATGACTTAACTCTCTCAGCCAATTCCAACTTAAAGTCAATCCACATAAGAAAGTTTAGCCTTCACTTATTCTCAAATCTCTGGGCAAAAAACCAACAATACCAAATCAAAAATCATCTTATCGCGAAACTGTGACACCCAGACTAAACCTCACCTCACCAATATTCTTAACATTAGAATTAGTGATAATTTTGGTAAATACTTGGGATTCACTGTTCTCACATGTAAGCCTAAGGCCTCCGATTTACACTACATTATTGACAACATGAACACTATAGCCAGTTGAAAAATAAAACTTCTTTCAATTGCGGGGAGAAGAACCCTAGATAGATCAACTCTCAACGATATGCCAAACCATGCAATACAATACCTCCTACTCCCCTCCACTACACTTAAGCAAATTGATTAAATATAAAGAGATTTTATCTGGGACTCTACCACTCTAAAAAATAAAATTCACTACATAAAATGGTCCACCGTCATCAGCCAAAGCATGCTGGGGCCTGGGAATTAGAAAGGCATCTGAAAAAAACTTAGTCTTACTGGCCAATCCCTCTTGGAGACTCTTCACTAATCCTGGTTCTATATGGGCCAAAACACTTATTAATAAATGCAATCATAAGAGAAACCCACCTCCCACTCTTTCATTTGGAATAACATTCTAACAAGTTGGAAAATCTCCAACCAGGGTCTTCAATGGGTAATTGATCCATGAAACATTAACTGTTGGTTCTCCGCATAGATTTCGGGTCTCCCACCCTTGAATACTCTTATTTAAGGCTAATGAACCAATCTGATAAACCATCAAAGTCAAGGATCGTTGGACTTTTGACAATTGGGACCTCTCCAAACTGCCTTTTATCTACCTATGAATATAAGGAACAAAATCCTTGACATTAATCTTGCCACCATTAATAATACTAAAAACATCCCTACTTGGCTCATACCTCAACCAGTATCTTTTTCATGAGCTCTACTTATAAACGTCTCTCTGCGCCAACTTCTAATACCTATAAGTTCCATTGGATCTAGAAGTCAAACACTCTTCATAAGGTAAATAACTTCTCCGACAATGTTCCTACCAAAAATTATCTCCATCAATGGGTCTTAACATTGACATTACTTCCTCTATATGCAAAGGGGCAGAGGAGACAATTACCCATGTTATGCCCTATAGCTCTAAAATTTTGGAGCGATGCGCATCTAAATTTTCTTCACCTTAACCAAAACTCTGAGTATTGACTCACTAAACTAAATGACTCTAACATAGCATTGGATCATTGGGGCATCTCATGGGAAGAATTCTTTGCATTCGCTATTTGACAAATGTGGCTCAATAGGAATAACAACTCTTTTAACAATCTATGCAATCAAATACCACTCGATATGGTTATCATGCGCTGCAAAAAATTTAAATATTGTAAAAATTCCCCTAGCTACATCTCTCCGACTACAGCCATTTCTATAAAATAGCTCCTGCCAAATTTTTCTTTCCTCAAACTCAACATCGATGGTGCCTTCAAGGGTAAATATAAGAAAGGAGGCATAAGCAGAATCTTTAAATAATCATGGGGACTGGATTTTGAATTTTTACACCTCAATTGTTGCCTATACCCCTGCTTACATGGAGCTTCTAGCTCTCAAGACTGAGATTCAACTAGCATGTGAAAGAAGAATGTTAAATTTAGAAATTGAAACTGATTCTACAGATATAATTTGCCTACTTGACGAAAATATTTGTTCAATATATTCTAACTTGGTTACTGAGTATAGGTTACTACTTAAAAAACTGGAGAATTCGCCGATCCGACATAACTTCAGGGAAGAAAATAAAGTTACCCACGTTTTGGCCACCCAAGGATCCAAGCAAGCAAACAATAGCCCTCTATCTCTTTTGGAATAACCGTCGAATGCCCATTTGAAAATAGTCCATGACGATAAGATTGGTTCTATTAAATCTAGGGTTGTATCTACTATTGCATTTGCTAAGTTAGTTGAACTTGGGAATTCTTTTGCTACTTGCAATCCTAATGTAAACAGTTGGTGGGAGTACTTACGGATGAGCCTAATGGAACTCTTGCTTTATGTAATAAAATTAGCTAGCAATCTAATGTAAATACGGATGAGCCCACTCGAACTTTTGCTTTATGTAATAGAATTAGCTAATGAATGAAAAATTCGTATTTCTACCAATAAAAAAACGTAAGTGAAAGAAAAGATTTTATCGTCAAAGAGAGAGCATCACCGTCTACTGATCGAGTCATGAGGTCTAAATTTTGAAACATTGATCGAACAACTTTTATAGCATTTCACTAATATTTCAAATAATAGAATCTATTGGTTACAAATATTCATAACCAAAGTAACATTTATAATTACTGAACTTTAATATCCATACATGTTTAAATAATTTAATATTTACAATTGTTAAAATATGATTTATGGCAAACAAGACTGCAAGGCATCAGATAAGATTCGAGTTTTTTACCTCGGAGTTAAAACTCTTGGAAGGTGTGTAAAAATTATTCCATGCCACGTTGATTGAGAATTATTATAACCAAAACTATGAGGACAGAACCTGTTACATTTATATAGATGCTTTCAAGAACTATCCCTCAAGCATTTTATTTTTTCTTTTATTCTCTTTTTTGGATTCTCCCTTAGTCCCTCTCGACAAAAAATTTCAAGTCACATCTCTTTCTTTGACCAAATATCGACGTGTCAACCCTCTATTTGTTCAAACTATTATTCCTTACACTTTATTTTACTAGGAGAGTTTTAGAGCAATGATAAATTTATTTTTGTATGATCCATAACTCATTGGTTCAACCCGTAGAATCAGGTAATAATACTTGTATTAGGGTGTGGCTTTTTTCTGAATTTGTGTACGCAGGGTACTTCGTGCACGAAGACAATATTTTACTGTTTTAATGTATGTGACGTAATTTAGCTTAATATGAATTTATTTATTTTTAGATTAATGATCTACAATGAACTTTTTAGTAATAAACACTGACCTGAGCGATTTCAATCACCTAGCAGGCTTTTATTTGGTGGGTAACATCGTCAAAGCGTATCATCAAATTTGACTATGATTTAAAAATTAAATAATTTTTTAATATAAAATTGTTATTATTCTAAAAGAAGTTTTAATGAAAAGGACGGGGAATTATTTTAAATAGAGTGTTATCCTTATTAGATAAAGTTACTTGTGCTAGTCAGACTATGAAATTAGTCTATGTACGCATAAACCTACCTGGATACTATAATTATTTAAAAAAATGGACGGGGAATTATTTAAACAAACTGATACATTTGATAGACAGAATTAGTGGTGTCAACGGTTCGGTTCGACCGGTTATTTTATAAATTATACCATACCAATTTTTTGGTTATTCTATTATATAAAACCAAGATTGGACTTTTCGAAACCGTCCCAATCATGTTGATTTTTCTTCGGCATCGGTACGGTTTGGTTAATTTTCGGTATTTTTTTAATATCACGTAAAAATTCACCGGTAGAAATAGAATGCAATAACATACGTTCTTTTATAGGACTTACCAAAAATTTCTAGATAATTTTACTATTTAAAGGGCGGTGAATTAAAAAAACTGAAAGATGACTAGAGTATAGATCCATCAACTATTCTACAACAAAGTAAAAGAAATCAAGCAAACACATAGAAAATATAAATCACGCGAGTGAAAAAATATTAACCAAACTAGACTCAAGAATAAAGTTATAGAAGATTAAATATTGAAAAAATAAATCTAAATTATATAAAAAGAAAAATATCCATACATTGTTGTTTGCTACTTATAATAGCTAAAATACTTTGTGTCTCGCTAACAAAGATACTTGAAATAACTTAGCTTAAGTAGAAGTAGCATAATATATTTTAGGAATTAGTATTTTGAGTTTAATTACTTGTTGGCTTGTAATAGTTTTCATAATTCCAAGGGCCAAAGAAAAACTTAATGCATTATTTTTTTAAACTTATTCGATAAATATATTTTTCACATATAAAATTTATTCGGTACGATTCAGTATTTTTCGATTTATTTTTATAAAATAAAAAATTTACCCTAATTACTAATGCGGTTATAAATTTAAATAAAAATCTATAATTTTTTAAAAAGAAACTTATAAATTGACTCGATACGATATAATTCGATCGATTTAATCGATTTTTATATTTATTGATACCTTAGACAGAATTACTCTATATACGTATAAGTAGAAGGTAGAAAATATATTATGGAATACAAGTTGACCCAAAAAGTAAAAGTATAAAAGAAAATAAATGGGAAGAATAGCCATATTTTCACTATTACTACTAGAGCCACCAGACTCACTTTTGGAGATAAAACAATCTCATACAATTAAATTTAATTATAAACACAAAATAAAACTTTTATATCCTATGCTTTCTCTCCCTATTCACAACCCCTCTCTGAACCCTAGCTCTCCCTCAACTACTCTCTCTCTAAATTTTCTCTCTCTTCCCAGCTGCATATATTTCAAGGTGCTTGAAATTCACCACTTTCATTTTCTGCAGAAAGTTACGTTTCTTCTTTCTGTTTTGAGTTCATGACTTCATCAGCTTGCTTAAACAACATCACCATTTCGTCTGAGAATCTTCTCGCTTGTCCTCCGACCAAGTACAGGTCCTTCGTTTGGTCCAACAAGACAACTAAACCGGAAGTTCTAGATCCAGAACTTTCGGTTAACGAAATGGTGGATTTCGAGTTCCGACTCGAAGATCCAGTTACTATGTTACCGGCCGCTGATGAGCTTTTCTCCGACGGAAAACTCGTTCCTATGCAACTCTCTGCGATCCACACGGCAGCCGGCACCTCTACTTCCGCCGGAGTTAGATCACCGGAGACACCGAAACTTCGCACCAGAAATGAGATCATTTCTCGTGCGGACACGTGCTTGTTCTCTCCAAAGGCTTCAAGATGTTCGAGTCGGTGGAGAGTACTTTTAGGCTTGAAGAAACAGCAACACAACAACAACGACGACAATGACAAAGAAGAAGGTAAAAAGAATAGCACAAACAACACACATAAATCTCTGAAAATTAATTTCCTTAATCGCAGCTCAAAATCCTCAAGTCCTTCAACCGACTCATCTCTAATTAACATTCCTTTGCTCATTAAGGACTCCGATTACGAGTCGATTTCAATTTCATCATCTCGATTATCTCTTTCATCTTCTTCCTCTTCCGGCCACGAGCACGACGATCTTCCTCGACTTTCTCTCGATTCTGACAAACCTAGTAGCTTTAGCCATAGCAATATTCAAAACGTTACTAATACTAATCCTCCTAGAATTCGACTAGTGAAACATAGAGCTCTATCGTCAGAAAATCCAACTATCTGTACGAGTTCTGCAAGAGGTGGAGTGTCGATAGATGATAGTCCGCGCATGAATTCTTCAGGAAAAATTGTTTTCCATAATTTAGGAAGAAGTTCAAGTAGTCCAAGCAGTTTTAATAATGGTGGAGCAAGGTATAAACATGGAGGAGGAGGAGGAATGGAGAGATCTTATTCAGCAAATGTTCGTGTTACTCCGGTTTTAAATGTTCCAGTATGTTCTCTAAGAGTTTCTTCAAAATCTGGAGCATTTGGATTTCCTTTGTTTTCTTCTTCTTCGCAACAGAAAAAAGATGGTGGTGGTGGTAATATTAGTGTTGGAGCTGAAAATAAGAGACATTATAGTAGTAGCAAGACTCGCATAGGCTGAAGGAATACCTCCTGCGTAGCCAGTAAAATTGATAATATGTGATCAGTAGATTACAGTCGAACAGTAAAAATAGCTTAGCTTTTTACATAAATGCAGGGTAATATACCCGGCCTTTTCCGAACATCACACATAAAGTTTAGTATACCGAGCCCCTAGAGCCTTTAACTGGTAATGTTAGTGAAATCTAATAAGGAGATTATTGTACCGGACTGCCCAAGCTTACTTTTCTGGTTCCGTAAATATGAAGGGAATTAATTAACTCTTGTTTATTTGTTTGGATAATTTTTCTCACAGTGTATTGTTTAGCTAACTTTGATGATGTAGAATTTTCAATAATTTTTATATATTGAATAATTGGAAGTTCTTGTCTATGCTTTTTGCTTTACCTGAAATCTATGGAATCTATCTGCATTCAGTTTTTAGTGAAGTTGTTGGACTTGTTTGCATAAATGATATTGTTTGGGTTGTGAGTGTGATATGCAGGGAAAGCACGTGTTGATTCTGCTTTCACAACTGTATTTCTGCGTCGAGCGTTGTTGGCCTACTTTGGATTTACTTTTACGATTTTTTTTTGACATAATTTTTTTTTTTAAATTTCAATATTATAAAAGCTATAAAGGCCTAAAACCCTGCATCTTTCCCTGCACGTTTACATTTTCTTCCTCCAATACAATGTTAATATTCCATCGATCTCATTTTATGTATTGTTGTTTGACTATTTATGACATTTAAGAAAAAGATAAATATTTTTAAATCTTATAATATAGAAGAATGATAGATATATGTGGGGTTAAAAATTATTTTATTTGGGGTAAATATGATATTTAAAATTAAATTATTTCTAAATATAAAATATATCTTTCTTCTAGGGCCAGAGTAAAAGCAATAGGTCTATCATATACATTGGACAAACAAAAAATAACATAAAATTCTTTCTTTGGGTAATTAGAGTCGAAATGGTCAAAATATGTACAAGACGTTAAATGAATGGACTAAGGCAATGCTCAATTGGGTAATCTAAGTCTTGGCTACATGAACTTCCATCTTGTTAGTGAGAGTTTGATTCCTTGCCTTATCGTGTTCATCGAATACTTGTTACTTCTATCAACACAAATATTAGGTAATCGCGTTCATCAAAGATTAGTCAGATGTAAAAAATTCTTCTTCTGACATTCTTGTCTTTATTGAGTTTGAAATTTAAATTTTAAAAATTTTACTTACTTTATTAATCGCTAGGTCATATTCCGGTGCAAACTGTGACCCTTTTTTTTTTTTTTGAAAAATATATGAGAATGAGAATTGGTTAGTAAGTGTAAATTAGAATCTTTTGAAATAATAGTTGCATGTGCTGTGTTAATATATGGTTTTCCCAAGGTAAAACAGAAGATATTGTTGTAGTAGGTGTGAAGATTTTGGTAATCCGTAGTACTGAATAAAGTATGTTTCGTTTACATCAGAATTTCTTTGTTTGCATGATTGATGTTTTATCATGTGAAGTCTGTTATATATGGTCGAAAAATTTTATTTTGTGTCTCGTATAATTTATACTAATTATATGAGGTAATTTTTTATCTTACAATTTTATGAATTCAAAATTTTGTGAATTCAAAAATATAAAATTGAAATCTATAATTTTATGAGACAAAAAAGAGGGCAAAGTAAAACTTCTCACATTTGGTCCACTATACTTATGTTGTGAGTACTGTGTAAAATGTCTTGAGTACTTTCAAGTCCGAAATAAATGTTGTTTGAGCATTTACTTCTTGAAGTGAAAAATAACTGCCTTATTTTATGTACGAGTAATTACTACCAATTGTCTAATTATTTTTTGTGAACGATGTCACATTTAAAAAAGGGAACAAATAGTCTAATTATTATATTATTCCTTTTATTTACTTTTACTTGTTATGTTTTATTTTTTTAGAATCAATTTGACTAATTTTTTAAGCTACATTATATTAAAAAAAATTTAATATTTTAAAATTAAAATTTAGGTATTCAGAAACTATACAAAAAATACTATAATTTATAATTTTTTTTGTATCAATATGATGAAAAAATACATGTTAAATATCGGTCAAAGTTTATGGGGCCTGACTCTCGAAAAGTGAAACACGGCAAGTAAATAAAAATAAATGGAGCTAGAGAGTATTTATTTTGAGAAAAATTTACTCGTATCGGGTGTTTATACCAAACCAATATATACATAATATGTGTCTTGTATATGAACTCCAATCATTTAATTATAGTAAATTATATGTATTTTAATTTAATTAAATTTATTAACCATAATAAGTTAATATAGTTTAATATAAACACTCGATATGAGTAAAAAAAAATTCTATATTTTGTCCTTAGTATAGATTTGATTGGATGTTGGCTTGCTGGTTATATGAAATTTTCCTTTATAGGAGGTCAAATAAGCGGTGTCATTCTTTTGATATATATCACATTTGATAAATTTTTCATTTGGTTAAAAAATTTGATGAAGCGGTGTCACTTAAAATTGTTTCGTTATATATGTATTTGTCCCTATAAAGTCCGTTAAAAAAGAAAAACTTCCTACAACACGGTTTAAACCTAGATTACAATTAAGAATAAAGAGATTTTATTCATCATTACAACCTTGACCTCTATTAATATCTACGGAAACTAAAAATACTTTGCTCCCTAATAGTATTAATTGAGCAACCATTAAAAATCTTGCACGAGAAAATTAGGAGAAAATAATAAATCTTTTCCCCTTCATGGGAGAATTTTCAAGGTGTAGGAACCTTGCTTGAAGTGGTGTAATGTAATACCGGTTCGTTGATTTTTTGATAATTTGCATATAAATAATAAATAAAATTAATATATTGAGTATAAATATAAAAAATAATACTATTTATTGTTACAGTAATTTATTTATTTATTTACTTTTTCAAGTAGTAACATTACTTACGAAAATTTTTGTGTACGACCGGGAAAATGTAGTTACCTTTGATCATTAAAAGCTTTACAATCCATCATGCTTTTTGTTTATATTGTGTGATTCTTTTTTTGTAGATAATTGTCAAAAAAGAAAAAAACAAAGCGTACATAAAAGGCTGGAATTTTGGAGCGCAAAAATAGTATAGTTATGAGTGCTCAACATTGAACAAATAACAATGCATGTTATGATATACCATCTTAAAAAATAAATTTTGAGCCTAAATCAATTTAAATCAAGACGTGAAAATTATTTAAGATCATATAAAAAAGTATTAGTCCAACAATATAAGTGTTTTCAGTAGTCGTTGTCTGAGTTTCATATTACTATTTTTCATTGCTACCAAATAGTAGAAAGAGAACGAGAGCTCGAGGATAGGGGCGTACACCGAATTTTTTATAAGTAGTGTCGTTATTTAAAAAAGTTAATAAATAAAAAAGTTACTTTAATAACATCATATATAAAGAAATACAACTCAATACACTATTGTAACAGCTCCACCAATTTTTCCAAATTTAAGGCTTAAAGGTTGTTCGAATAATCCCATTCTAGAATGATCTTATATTACTTGTTGTCAAGAATTATTTGTCAACTCAAGTGATTTAATTTTGCCATTTCGGATAAGGGATCGAAAGTTCAACCCTTATTGGTTTCAATACTTTTCAAGAAAAAAAGAAGAAATTTATAGAATTAAAAAGAAGTATCCTATAGGATTCAATCTGATGTCCTCCTTAATAAATTTGAAGTGTTGAACCAATAAACCAAAACCAACTGTCATGTTAAATGGTGTCATTTCTTTGCATCTCTATTAAATATTTGCTATTTATCTTATTCATAAATATATATTTGATAAATTTTTCGACAAAGTGGTGTCTGGTGACACTACTTCACACCAGGTGCCTCCTGTAGAAACTAAAAAATAATGATTCCTCGGAAATAAACTTTGGGATTTGAAACCGAAAAATGAAATACCGACAAAGAAAAATATATTTGCTAACTCAAACTTAAAGCTTACAATACTACACTTGTAATTTCTAATACAAGTTTTGGGATGATTTTACAAATGAGTTCTACAACCTATTTATACTAAAACCTTATACCAAAAATTTAACATTGGCATACAAAAATAATCAAACATGGCATGTAAGAAAATTCAAACTTATACAAATCAATTTTGTCATGCAAGACAACCAATGTTCTGGAATACCATTTTTTACTTTTATTTTTAAAACTAGTCTATTTTAATTATTTTTGATCAATTTATATAATTTCAAAAGCCTCCCTTAAATTGATCAAAATAATTTATGTATACCAAGCATCGATTTCAATCACTCGAACGTTTCTGCCTTCAGCGGTTTAGTCAGAATATCCGCTATCTGATCTTCTGATTCACGGAACTTAAGTTCGATTTCTCCATTCTTGACAAGATCTCTTATGTAGTGATACTTAATCCCGATATGCTTGCTCCTGCCATGAAATACTGGATTCTTGGCTAATGCAATCACTAACGTATTATCACACATAATCTTTGTCGGACCATCTTGCTCGTGGTTCAGCTCACCGAGCATTCTTCGAAGCCAAACTGCTTGACATGCTGCAGAGGGTACTGCCATATACTATCCTTCAGCTGTAGATAAAGCAACTACTTGTTGCTTCTTTGAAGACCACGAAAACACGCCTCCCTCGGGAAAGAATACATAACCGGAAGTGCTTTTCCGAGTTTCAGTATCACCTCCCCCACCCCCTCCCCCCAATCACTATCTGTGTATCCTACAAGTCTGCACTTGTCAGAATATTTATAGAATATTTCATGATCCTGAGTACCTTTAATGTACTTCAGAATCCGCTTTGCTGCCTGCAAATGGGACTGGCTCGGTGTTTCCATGAACCAACTGATATTCCCTACTCCATAAACAATATTTGATACTAAATAACATAGACTACCAACAATGCTTTTAAAATAAGTAGGATTTACTGCATCACCCATTCCTTCTTTCTTTAACTCAAGACGTTCTGTAACAGGAGTCTTCATCGGATTTGTTGATTCCATCTTGAATTTCTTCAAGATATCTCTGGCATATTTATTTTGAGAAATAAAAATACCATCTTCAGTCTGTTACACTTCTATGCCCAAGAAGTAAGACATCAGCCACATGTCTGTCATTTCAAACTGACTTGTCATAGCCTCTCTGAATTCAGCAAACACAAATTCACAGTTTCCTGTAAATATTAAGTCATCAACGTAAAGACAGACAAACATAATATCGCCATTAGTCTTTTACTTAATAAACAGTGTATGCTCATAAGGACACTTCTGAAAACCTGCCTCCAACATGTAAGTATCAATACGCGTATACCAAGCTCGTGGAGCCTATTTCAAACCGTATAACGCCTTCTTCAACTTGTACACCTGGTTCTCCTGTCCTTTCTTGGCATATCCAGGTGGTTGCTCGACATAGACTTCTTCCTCCAAAAAACCATTCAAGAATACTGACTTTACATCCATCTGATGTATCTTCCACCTGTGTTGGGCTGCAATGGCTACTATCATCCGTATAGTATCCATTCTGGCAACTGGTGCGAAAACCTCGTAGTAGTCAATTCCCGGCTTCTGCTTGTAGCCTTTGACCACCAATCTTGCCTTGTACTTGTCCACCTCTCCGTTGGGTCGGTAATTTATCTTGTTCACCCACTTGACACCGATTGGATTCTTTCCTTCTGGCAAAGAAGTTGACTCCCACGTGTCATTCTTCTCGAATGAATGAATTTCCTCATTCATCTCCTTGATCCACTTCTCGTCACCTGCGGCATCTTCATAATGCATTGGATCACAATCTGCAAAAAGACAAAAATTCACCAGAGTTTCATCGGTGATGTCATCATCGCCTTCATTGTCTTTAGTGACAACATAATCATTGAGGCGAGCTGGTGGCATGCTCGTTCGACCCGAACGCCGTAATTGTTCTACCGGTTCTGCTGGCTGAGGAGATGGAGGATCACTAGCTGGTGGTTCAGGTGTTGAGATATCATCCTCGTCTGGCTCTTCTGACTCGATCAGTATACCTCTCCCAACATCATCTTTCTTTCTCCAGCTCCACGCTTCATCTTCAGTGAACCGAACATCTCTGCTAACGATCAATTGTTTCGTGACTAGATTATATAACTTATAACCCTTCTTGACTTCACTGTACCCAATAAAGATACACTTATGGCTTTTATCATCCAGCTTCTTTCTCCGCTCATCTGGTACATGGGGATAAGCTATACACCCAAATACTCTTAGTGAAGAAACATTCGGCTTACTGCCACTCCAAGCTTCTTCTGGAGTTCTCCCTTTCACGATCTTTGTCGGGCACCTGTTCAACACGTACACAGCACAGGCAACAGCTTCTGCCCAAAATTCCTTCGGCAAACCTTTCCCCTTCAGCATGCTTCTTGCAATTTCAAAGATTGTCATGTTCTTCCTTTCAGCCACACCATTTTGTTGAGGTGTATAACTGGCTGTCAACTGATGAAGAATTCCTTCTGTTTTGCAAAACTCTTGAAATTCGTTAGAAGTGAATTCACCACCTCTATCGGATCTCAGAGTTTTCAAATTAAAGGCACTTTGTTTTTCAACAAAAACTTTAAATTCTTTGAATTTTGAAAAATCTTCTGATTTTTCTTGGAGAAAATAAACCTAAGTTTTTCTGGTACAATCATCTACAAAAGCAAGCATGTATCTCTTACCTCCTAGAGATTCCACCTCGACTGGGCCACACAAATTTGTATGCACTAACTCCAAAGGTTTCTTTGATGTCTTCAATTTTCCAGTTGGAAAAGAATCTCTGTGCTGCTTCCCAAGAAGACATCCTTCAACTTGCTGATCAGGAGCATCGATCACCGGTAATCCTGTCACCATTTTCTTTTGGGACAATAATTTCAGCCCTCTGAAATTTAAATGGCCATATCGGAGATGCCATAGCCAGTTGCTATCCGTCGCCACTGCTTGAAAGTTCATCACTCCTTTATTGAGAGTGAGAGAGTATATCAGATTTTTCGCCATGTTTACCTGAGTAATCATCTTGTTGTTTTTGCTCCGGATGGTGCAAACTCCGTCTTGAAAGAGAATCTGGTGCCCCTTTTCTGAAAGTTAGCCAACGCTCATTAGATTCCAGAAAAGATCAGGTATAAAAAAAAACATCTGCAATAGTAACATCGTTGTCATCCTTCACTTTAATTTTGATGTCACCTTTGCCTTTCACACTAATCTTCGTCTTATTCCCAAAGTTCACTTCTCCGCCCTCGTACTCGTGCAACTTTGAAAATAGATCTTTCTGCCCGCACATATGATTCGAGCATCCGCTATCAAGGTACCAAACATCTGGACCTCTAGTCACTTGTTCACCAGCGTCACATGCTAGAACCATATCTTCACCAGCTTCTGCCACATGTGCCTGCTGCGAACGTCCGTTCTGATAATTTGGACATTCATTTTTAAAGTGTCCAAATTTTTGACAGTTGTAACATCTGACCTTTGATTTATCGAAGATCCTTCCAGAAGAATTATTTGCCTTTCTTCTGTTGCCGCCTCGTTCGCCAGTGCGCCTGTGACCGCCATTGTCACCGCGACTTCCTGGTATGAAATTACTCTGCAATGCCTGCTCTGGTTGAGAGGTTCCATCCTTCTGGTTCATTCTCTGCTCGTGAGAACTTAATGAACCCAACAACCTGTCAACTGACATGGTTGATGTATCTTGGCCTTCCTCGATGGCTGCTACAACATAGTCAAATCTTGCGGTTAGAGATCGTAGTATTTTTTCTACTACTCTCTGCTCATCCAACACTTCCCCCTTGGCCCGCAACTGATTCACCATGAACTGCACTCGGTCGAAATAACCGGCAACACTTTCCGAGTCTGTCATTCTCAATGACTCGAAATCGCCACGGAGCGTCTGCAATCGGACCCGCTTCACTCGTTCATCACCTTTGTAGGCTTTCTGCAAGATAACCCACGCTTGGTGAGCTGTCTCAGCCGCTGATATTATTTCAAATATCAGCTCGTCAACAGCTTGAAATATGGCATATAATGCCTTCTGATCCCGCTTACGAGTTTCAACTAATACCTTTTTCTCCTCATTTTTCATAGTCTCGAACGCAACTGCATTAGCTACCTCTGTGTAGCCGCTCTCCACCAAATCCCATAAATTTTGAGACCAAAAAAATGCCTTCAATTGGATTGACCAATTGTTGTATTTTTTTCCGGTGAGTTTTAAAAGCTGAAATTGAATCGTGTTACTAGATGACATGATTCAATATTTTTCTACCTCACAACACTAAACCTTGCTCTTACCAAATATAGAAACAAAAAATAATGATTCCTCGGAAATAAACTTTGGAATTTGAAACCGAAAAATGAAATACCGAGAAAGAAAAATATATTTGCTAACTCAAACTCAAAGCTTACAATACTACACTTGTAATTTCTAATACAAGTTTTGGGATGATTTTATAAATTAGTTCTACAATCTATTTCTACTAAAACCTTATACCAAAAATTCAACACCGGCATACAAAAATAATCAAACACGGCATCTAAGAAAATTCAAACTTATACAAATTAATTTTGTCATGCAAGACAACCAATGTTCTTGAATATCATTTTTGACTTTTATTTTTAAAACTAATCTATTTTAATTATTTTTGATCAATTTATATAATTTCAAAACCTCCGCCCCTTCCGGAGGAGCATTACACCAACTTTGTTGTTCTACAAAATAGATCAGGATGTACAACAAAAATGTTTATATCAATCCCAAATAAGTTAAGATCAACTACATGAATTTACGCTTTTTTATTTAAGCTCAACTCATAACGTTATCATACCAAATAAAATAAAATAAAAGTACTGACGAGAATGTAATCAATACAAAATTCAAGAGATTTACTCTCTTCTGTCTGCTTGTGAATTCAATGACAAGCACTCTGTCATACTTCCTCAGTGCATTTTAGACATGCTGAAACCACTCCCCACCTCACATTTCCATTTCAGGTCCAAATTAGGGTAATGCTTCTTTAATATTATATGGCACAAAAAAGGTAAGGAAGAAATTATATTCTATCCTTTATGAAATTAGAGTACAGTGTGCCTATTAGCCAAAGGAATCAAAAGTTAAATTCGTGTTATAAATACACTTCTATTTAAGGTGAATGTCTTTAATTAGAGAGATTCTAGAGTTCTATTCTTGGTAGATAAATCATCCTCCTCCCTATAAATAGAGGTGCTCTCTACCATTGTAAATCACCCCAAGTATTAATAAGAATACTTCTCTCTCTCCCTATTCTCTCTCTATATTGTTCTTGTTCTTGAGTTATTGTTCTTGTCTTTTATATTATTTCATAACACGTTATCAGCACGAGACTCTACCGTCTCAAGAACCATTCTCGAGAAATCTAAGGTATTTCCCTCTTCCTAATTTAATTTTCGATTATGTCTGACATTACAAAAAGAAAGTTCGTTGCCCTTGAAATTTCGGGCAAGAACTATATGACATGGGTGTTGGATGCTGAAATCCACTTAGATGCTATGGGTCTCGGAGACACCATCAAAGATAGAGAAAAAGCATCCACCCAAGAATGTGCGAAGGCCTTGATTTTCTTGCGCCATCACCTTGATGAAGGTTTGAAGATTGAATATCTCACCGTCAAGGATCCACTCGTCTTGTGGAACGGCTTAAAGGAGAGATATGACAACCTGAAGTTGATCACTCTGCCACAAGCACGATATGATTGGGCTCATCTGAGGCTCCAGGACTTTAAGTCCGTTTCTGAATATAATTCTGCTATGTTCAGAATTACTTCTAAATTGAAGCTATGCGGGGATAATATCTCCGATTATGATATGCTTGAGAAAACGTTTACAACGTTTCGTGCCTCCAATATAGTACTGCAACAACAGTACATAGAGAAAGGCTTTACAAAGTACTCTGAACTGATTTCTCTTCTACTAGTGGCTGAGCGAAATAATGACCTGCTCATGAGAAATCATGAAAATCGACCCACTGGGTCCACACCACTGCCTGAAGCAGATAAGGTGCACTCTCATTATGCCAAACATGAAAAGGACCATGGTCATGGTCGTAAACGGGGTCATAGCCAGGGACGTAGACAAGGAAGAAATTCCAAAGAAGTCCGTCAACCCCCAAGGAGAGATAACCGCCGAAAGCAGAAATGGGGTCATGAAGATCCTAAGGAAAATGGTTCAGAAACGATATGTTATCGTTGCGGTGGGAAAGGGCACTGGTCAAAGACTTGCCGTATACCAAGACACTTGGTTGACCTTTATCAAGCATCTCGAAAGAGAAAAGACCCTGAAACAAATTTTGTCTATGACGACAATGAGGACATCACCCACCTGGATGTGGCAGACTTTTTTGAGCAACCCGATGGCAAAATAGACCACCTAATCGGCGATGGATCCGTGATGAAAGAAGATGGAGTTATTTGATTTTGTTCTACTTATTTGTATTAGTTAGTGAATAAACTAATAGTCATTAGTATTAGCTCGTATTAGTTAGTTCATGATGCAATGTTAGCAGTAGTTCTTTAGAATATCTTCAATATGCTCAAATATCAATAAAATTTTTATTTTCCAGTAGGGTAATCGACTAGCCTGAAAAACTAGTCGATTATCTACTATTTTCGCATTAAAGCTGAAAAACAATTGATCAACAATCGATTGTCTTTGACTAACAATCGATTGTCATTAAGACTAATCTGGAATTTTTCAAAAATCATCCACAATCGATTGTCTTTGTCTAACAATCGATTGTCATTAGGACAGTGTAATCTGGAATTTTTCAAAATAGCCAACAATCGATTGTCTATGCATAACAATCGATTGTCTTGAAACAGTGCTCAAATTTTTCAAAAATAGCCAACAATCGATTGTCTATGCATAACAATCGATTGTCTTAAGACTGATAAGTTTTTCCAAAATAGCAAATAATCGATTGTGTGTGTTTAACAATCGATTGTCAATGTTCAACAATCGATTGTCTGTAAGTAACAATCGATTGTCTGAAGAAAACGTTTAAACTGAAATTTTCAAACTCAAAGTAATGGATAACATATCTGATTTTGTTAGTCAACTGTTAGCAGCAGATTTTGAAAATATTATGTGACACAAAAGAATTGAACTTGTTCTTGTATCTCTTTTGTATGTCAAACTATGGAATAGCAAATATGGATATCTCACAAAGCGAACTTGGATCAACATCCAACTGTAAAAGTATTTGCCTAATTGATTCATGTACTACACATACAATACTCAAAGAAAGGAAGTATTTCTCTCAACTAAATATGTGTAAGGCAAACGTTACTACAATCTCTGGAAGTAGTAAATTGATTGAAGGCTCCGGAAGAGCAATTGTAACTCTGCCCAAAGGCACGACGTTAATCATAGAGAATGCAATGTTCTCCTCCAAGTCTAAGAGAAACTTGTTGAGTTTTAAAGATGTACGCCGGAATGGCTATCATATTGAGACAATGGATGAAGATAATCTTGAATATCTCGTCATCACAAAGAATGTCTCCGGCCAAAAGAGGGTTATTGAGAAATTCCCGTCTTTAATTTGTGGCCTGTATTGGACAAGAATTAGTGCAATTGAGGCACATTCAACAGTAAACCAAAGGGTTACTGATTCCAATACCTTTGTACTTTGGCATGATCGATTGGGACACCCAGGATCGGTCATGATGAGACGGATTATAGAAAGCTCATATGGGCATCCGTTAAAGAATTTCAAAATTCTTTCGAATAATGAATATCCTTGCACTTCGTGTTATCAAGGCAAGTTGATTATCAGGCCATCACCAACAAAGGTTGGGACTGAGTCACCCACGTTTCTGGAACGTATACAAGGGGACATTTGTGGACCTATTCACCCACCTAGTGGGTCGTTTAGGTATTTCATGGTCTTGATAGACGCATCCTGTAGATGGTCTCATGTGTGCCTGTTGTCATCACGCAACCTTGCGTTTACGAAATTGATGGCACAAATAATTCGACTACGAGCACAATTTCCAGATAATCCAATCAAGTCCATTAGACTGGATAATGCTGCTGAGTTTACATCCCAAGCATTTAATGATTATTGCTTATCAATCGGGATAAAAGTTGAACATTCTGTAGCTCATGTTCACACTCAAAACGGTCTTGCAGAATCGTTAATTAAACGCCTGCAATTGATTGCAAGGCCATTACTTATGAGAACGAGGCTGCCCACTTCGGTATGGGGTCACGCCATCTTACATGCAGCAATGCTAATTCGTCTTAGACCGACGAATTACCACAAGTATTCCCCGTTGCAATTGGTTTTGGGTCATGAACCCAATATATCCCATTTAAGGATTTTTGGATGCGCAGTATATGTGCCTATTGCACCGCCATCCCGCACCAAAATGGGTCCGCAAAGAAGGTTAGGAATATATGTTGGGTTTGACTCGCCCTCCATCATTCGCTACCTCGAAACATTGACAGGCGACTTGTTTACTGCACGATTTGCAGACTGTCGATTTGATGAGTCACTTTTCCCAAAATTAGGGGGAGAAGTTGGTGAAACCAAACGGAAAATTTTGTGGAAAAATGCATCATTATCTCATCTTGATCCACATACCTCTATTTGTGAAAGAGAGGTACAAAAGATTATCCATTTGCAAAGAATAGCAAATCAAATGCCTGACGCATTTACGGACTTGAAAAGGATAACGAAATCCCACATTCCCGCGGAAAATGTTCCAATCCGTATTGATGTCCCTGTTGGACAATCATCTAGTGTCATATCCAATGAGTCGAATGCACACCTGAAGCGTGGCAGACCATTAGGTTCCAAAGATCGAAATCCTAGAAAGAGGAAAAAGAACGATCAAAATGACACCACGAAAGAATCTCATGATTTAACAAATTCTGAGATTCATGAAAAATCCATTGAGCCCGAGACTCTGGAAAATACGGAACTATCCCTAAATCCAATTAATATTGAGGCAAATATTAATCGAGTGGATATTGTGGTGGATAATGCCTTTGCTTATAATGTAGCATCTAGCATTATGCAAGAATGTGAGAATCTCGAACCTCAATCTGTTGAAGAATGTCGAAAAAGACATGATTGGCCAAAGTGGCAAGAAGCAATTCAATCTGAATTGAATTCGCTGGCAAAACGTGAAGTTTTTGGCCCTATAGTTAAAACACCTAATGGTGTTAAGCCTGTCGGCTATAAGTGGGTCTTTGTACGCAAAAGAAATGAGAAAAACGAGGTACAAAGATATAAAGCACGCCTTGTTGCACAAGGTTTTTCTCAAAGGCCTGGTGTCGATTATGAAGAGACATATTCGCCTGTAATGGATGCGATAACCTTTCGTTATCTCATAAGTTTTGCTGTCCATGAAAAGCTTGACATGCACTTAATGGATGTGGTTACTGCCTATCTTTATGGCTCACTTGATAATGAGATATACATGAAAATTCCCGATGGACTCAAGGTGCCAAACGCGCACAACTCAAAATCTCGGGAAATGTTCTCAATTAAATTGCAAAGGTCCTTGTATGGTCTAAAGCAATATGGACGAATGTGGTATAATCGTCTTAGTGAGTACTTGTTAAAAGAAGGCTATATAAATGACGCCATTTGCCCGTGTGTTTTTATAAAGAAAACAACATCGAAATTTGTTGTACTTGCCGTATATGTTGATGACATAAACCTTATTGGAACCCCTATAGAACTCCAAAAGGCAATTGATTATCTAAAGGATGAATTCGAGATGAAAGATCTCGGAAAGACTAAACTATGTCTTGGTTTGCGAATTGAATATTTGGCAAACGGAATTTTTGTTCATCAATCTACCTATACAGAAAAGGTATTGAAACGGTTTTACATGGATGAAGCACATCCTTTAAGTACACCGATGGTTGTTCGATCACTTGATGTGAACAAAGATCCATTCCGACCACAAGAAAGGAATGAAGAGCTACTTGGTCCTGAAGTACCATATCTTAGCGCAATTGGCGCACTAATGTATCTTGCAAATACTACAAGACCTGACATATCCTTTTCAGTTAATGTCTTAGCAAGATTTAGCTCGGCTCCCACGAGGAGACACTGGAATGGGATCAAACACATATTGCGGTACCTAAAGGGAACTACCGATATGGGCTTATTTTATGGCAAGAATTGCAGCCCGGATCTTGTTGGTTATGCTGATGCTGGATATTTGTCCGACCCACACAAGGCTCGATCTCAAACGGGTTATGTGTTTACCTGTGGAGAAACCGCCATATCTTGGCGATCGACTAAGCAATCAATTGTGGCTACTTCATCTAATCATGCCGAGATAATTGCTATTCATGAAGCAAGTCGGGAGTGTGTGTGGTTAAGGTCGATAATACATCATATCCAAGACAAATGTGGTTTGAAGTGTGATAAACTACCCACAACTTTGTATGAAGATAATGCAGCATGTATAGCTCAATTGAAGAGAGGATTCATAAAAGGAGATAGAACGAAGCATATTTCACCAAAGTTATTCTTCACACATGATCTTCAAAAGAATGGTGATATCAATGTTCAACAGATTCGTTCAAGCGACAATATGGCTGATTTGTTTACAAAATCTCTACCAAAGTCAACCTTCAAGAAGCTAGTTCACAAGATCGGGATGCGAAGACGTAAGGACATAAATTGATGTTCTTATCAGGGGGAGTTAAGGCGCGTTGCACTCTTTTTCCCTTACAAGGTTTTGTCCCACCGGGTTTTCCTTGCGAGATTTTTAACGAGGCAACCAATAGGCGCATATTCAAACATGTGTACTCTTTTTCCTTACTTTAATTTTTCCCATTGGGTTTTGGTTTTAAGGTTTTAACGAGGCACATCATTGAATAGACATTCAAGGGGAGTGTTATAAATACACTTCTATTTAAGGTGAATGTCTTTAATTAGAGAGATTCTAGAGTTCTATTCTTGGTAGATAAATCATCCTCCTCCCTATAAATAGAGGTGCTCTCTACCATTGTAAATCACCCCAAGTATTAATAAGAATACTTCTCTCTCTCCCTATTCTCTCTCTATATTGTTCTTGTTCTTGAGTTATTGTTCTTGTCTTTTATATTATTTCATAACAATTCGCGTTATATAAGGTTCATTAATTGCAAAAGTGTTCCTTATTAAGATTTTAAGTATTTTCAAAATAGGAACCTTAGAATATGTCTGATTCTTATTATGTATCGTTTTATAATATATTATATTGTATTGTATTATATTGTATTATTTTAATATATATAATATTTTGATAAATTATATTATTTTTCGTCGTTTCATGATATCATGCACCAATAATATGAAGAATAAACTTGTAATATTATTTTTTTAAAGTAAGGTCTGAGACAGAATTATTATATAAAAAGGTAGGGTAAAGAATAAAATATAATTATTTAATAATATGTAAAGTCAAGATTAGAGAAAAAAATAAAGGAACGGCGTGATCTATAAAGTGGCATAATTTGTCGTTACGTAAGGACAACTTTAACAATAAAAAATAATAAAATTTAAATAATAATTAAAATAAATATTATATTTAAATTAATAATATGATACACTACAATAAGTAACAACCATCCAAATAACAAGCTGTAAAGAAATTTTATTTATACCCTCAGAATTCTTGATAATATAATAAAGTGAGTATATATATATATATAATATAAACATTAGATAGCAACAATCGGATATGGTTTGGATCAAAACGGGTAATGCAAAAAATGGGTAAAATATCCTACCCGAACAATATTTAATACAGATAAAAAATGGGTTAACCGGCGGATAAAACGGTTAACCGTGTTATCCGTTCATGGCTTTATTAGCCTCAACTGTTCAGTGGATGACCCAATTGATCATCAAGCAAAATGGAGAAAGATACAAATTGACAGCCATCAACTGTACAAAATTCATTCATATACCAAACAAGTTGTGTTATACCTTATACTTATTTTTTATATAACCTCAATTATAATGGAAGATAATTTTTAACATATTAAAATTAAAACATTGGTAGTACAAATTATTTTTTTTTAAATATTAGTTGATTTTGACTTGTTATAGAAGATTGCTTTCCATATTATAGGATTACTAATAAATTATTGCATTAGGAATTACCAGCAATTACTTTCTTAAATAATGTTTAAATGTAATATAACATAGGATAAAAGTAAGATATTTTGTATAATAAAAAATTAAATTCACACCTATTTCCAAAAAGAAAACAAGGAAATTGATGAAGTAAAACTCAATATTTTTATTGGAAATATTACGTAGAAAATCCTAATATTTAGATTTATTATTTACACAAATAGATAAATATGGCAATAGCAAATCCATAGAAACAACATGTGGGAATATCTCTACTGACGAACCATTTTAATAGTACGGGTGCCTTTTTAAAACTGATTAATTAACGACTCACCAAGCAAGGGCACGTTGCGCGGTAGTAGCCAGTAAGTAAAAATGTGGATATTGTTTATTGCAGGTTGAATTATTTTTGTCATAGAATTCTAACCCATTAATTCTATGTAATTATTTATCTTAGTAATAAAATAGAGAAAGACTAAGTAAAAAATTGTAACTAAAGTCGATAATTGGTCGGACTCCTTTAATTTTCTTGTTCTTAGTCATAGATTATAACCATTCATAGAATTAAATCAATCAATTATATATGCAATTTAACTAACGTACTTAATAAAAGAAAATAGAGAAATATTTTTCGTAAAATTGAAATTTGATTCTTTAAGTATACAGTAGCATCCATTACCTTTCAATCAAACTATCTTGCCATAGAATTTATTACCAAAATATAAATACCCGTTCTAATAAATATTATAATTTGATATAAATTATCCCAATATCCATAACAATTATACTTTTTTAACTGAACGTCAAACTTTAGAAATGTTTTTCAAATGACACTTAACAATTGCACGTTAAGCATATATAGTTTAACAATATTTATATAATTTTAAAAAATATTATATTTATTGATATGTGTGTGTGAGTATATATATATATAATGACGTATAATATAACTTACTATTGCTTAATAAAAGGTAAAAATATGATTAAATGCTTTTGGGGGAGATTTTGACTTTATTACCCACGGATAATTGATGGTTACCTATTTAAAATATAAATAATATGAGTAATGTCCGTATTTAATCCGTTTTCAAAATATTCATTATCCAACTCATATTTTAACTTATAATACGAATGGCTACTCGTATTGTTTTACCCATTTTGCCACCTTAGGCAACAAACACAGAATTTAAAAGGGTTTCAGAATTTGTAGGGCACATGCACAAAGTTTGCGCAGTTCAAAGTTTGCGCAGTTCAAAGTCTGAGCTAGACAGCCTGCAGCCAGCTCCAGCCTGCCTTAATTTTATCAATCTGCTTCCTTTTGTTTTTTCCTACTGTTAATTTATTGTGACTGCACACTGAACTGTCTTTGGCTCTATTTCTATATCAATATATATATATATATATATATATATATATATATGCTCTTTATCTTAATTGCTTCTTTCTATCTTATATTAAACGAAGGATTGTGCTCTTCATCGAACTGTCGGCTTTTTTTCCTTTTGTTTATCATTGGTGTTCCACTACTTGTTTTTGGATCCGATTGGCTTTTATGAGTCCACATAAAATGGCCTAGTAATCAATGCTAATTGCTTTATTACAATTTTTCAACTTCAGTTTATCGCGTTTTGGGATCATTCAATACGAATTTGTCATTATATTAATTTTTGTGTGTATATTAATATGGTAATTCTGTAAAAAAAAAATTAACAAACTTCGATTAGTTAAAATTTTGTAGGTCCATAGAAAACGATTTAGTGACTTATACTTATTATTACGCTATGACTTTCGAGTTTATTTTATGATATTTCGGGATCATACAACATCAATTTTTTATTATATCCATTTTTCTTGTATATTAAGTACATACTGATTTTATAGAATTTTTTTGATGGACTATGATTAGCCTGAAATTTTGTATGAAAAATGTCCTAATGACCAATTTTATTGCTTCACCGTGACCTTCAGATTCATCTTATGATGTTTCAAAATCATGCAATAAGAATTTATTATTATATCCACTTTTTGTGCATTAGTATATGTTAATTTTGTATATTTTTTTTAGGAACTTTAATTTGCCTGAAATTTTGTAGATCTATGGGAAACGTCCCAATGGCCAATACTTATTGTTTCACATATTCGTGCATTTTATGGCATTTTGGGGTCATACAATACAAATTTGTAATTATATTTGCTTTTTCTTGTATATTAATGCATGCTAATTTCATAAGTTTGTTTTTGGTGGCCTTTGATTGACTTGCAATTATGTAGATCATAGGAAACGACCTAGTAACCAATATTTATTGCTATTTGCATTTATTTATGGCGTTTCTAGGTCATGCAACACGAATTTGTGATTATTGTCACACCCCCTTTTTAGCCAATTTTACTTATCTTAAAATTAATAAAAGGATTTAGTAAAGCTCAAAGGGGTTATAATTGAAGAGTGACAAAATTGTGATCGAAAGGAAATAACTCAAAGTCGCCATCTGATATTCAATTTTTAATGTGTCAGATCACTGCTTTTTTTAAATAATTTTTCTTTTCAAAACATTTGAGACTCCAAAACTAAGTCTGCACTAGAGATTCAAGGTAATGTGTTCATTTGATTCGGGAAGAAGGTGTTAGGCACTCCCCGAATCCCATAACCAGTACGGTTGCGTACTTGATCTAGCCGACTTTTAAAATATTCAAGTCGAGGTAGAATCACGAATATAAGAAAGTAAACACAAAAGAAGCTCGAAATTGTTCCCGCCTAATAAAAGAAAATAAAAATAAAATACTACAAGTTCTACTTTTGGTCTTCAACTACAGAACAGTACGGGACATTTTTCGGAATAAAATATATACAAATACTTCGGGACATTCCCCGGATAAATTTAACTAAGAGAACGACCTCTCGCCTTAAAACTAACAAAATATCCTAATATTACCTACCCAAATATGATCGACCTAAACATATTACTAGCGATAAAGAAATGATGATATAAAAGTAAAATTGATATTAAACCCAATCCACATGTGTAGACTCAAACCCGTTTAAACCCCAATTTTCCAGATTTCTATCTCGTCCAATACCACTTAAGGGTGTTAAATGGACCGGGTCAGCTCGGTTCCGGACCGGCCCAGACCGGTTAAAACTGGAATCGATCCGGACCGATTAAAGAGGGCTGGGTTGGGCTGGATTAGAGGGGCTGTGCGAGTTGCTCCTTTACGTTTTAAATACCGGCCCGAACCCGTACAATTCATTAGATGAACAGTGTTGTTAAACCGGTTAATCGGCCCGACTCAGACCGGCCCAGACCGGTTTAATGGTCAATTTTTTTGGGTGCTTTACGTACCTGTCTAATTTTTAAAAACATAATAGTGGTATATTCTAGTATAAATATTTTATATCTTACACATACCATGAATATACCAATTATTGTATACTAATTAACATAATTTAAAATTATTGAAATTTAACATATATATCATATACATAATTTGCAAGTATGATATATGTAAATAGTGGAATACTTTTGTCACTTTTTTGTACGTTTTACAATGAAAACTGCTTTGGGTATATATTTTATAAGTCATGATTATACCCTGCGGTATATATTTTATACGTATTTAAAATGAAATAAATATAATATAAATCATATAGGAATATCGTATAACGTAAAATACCGGATCCTATGTTATATAAAATAATATATATATATATATATATATATATATATATATATATATATATATATATATATATATATTTAGGATATAAATGGTCAAATCATAGAATATGATCATAACATATTATTTTTAAAATATGCTATATATGTGTTATTTTAAGATTTTAAGGTAATTTATGTTATTTTAAAATTATTAGATGTATTTCTTAATGTTTACTGGAAAATTTAGTTTTACTATTTTTTGTTAAAATTTACTTTTTAAATGTAAACTTTAATTTTGTAATTTTAAAATAAATGTAACATTTGCAATTTATAAGTGCAATTTTTTCTACTTCCTTGTATTCGTTATATTAATACAAAGCATTAATATAAATTGCAATAGTTATACAAAATACAAAAAAAAAAAAAAATACACTAAACTCGAGCCGGGCCGCCCCCCTCAACCCGTACCCTTACAGTTTAATTTTTAACCGGATAAATCCAAAACCATTAGTTATACAAAATATTATAAATAAATAAATAAATAATACATTAAACTCGTAACCAATCCGGACCATAACTCGTACGGATCCAAAAAATCAACACGGCCCAACCCGACCCACCCGTTTAACACCCTTATACCACTCCCATGACCCAACTAATGTCCATCCCTTTATCTTCCTATTTGAAATCACTTACTGGCTCATTTAAAAAAAAATTCACACACCAATAAATATCAAGACAAGAATTCAACAATGTTTATACTTGAAAATTAAATTCAAACAAATTTGAAATATAAAAAAAATCATACATAGCTTAACAATTAAAGCATGAAGCGCACACAAGCATAAATTATGCACATGAGTGAATTCTAGATTAAGCACAGAACAAAGTAAAGAGTTGACAGAGCCAAAATAACAACAACAACAACCCAATATAATCTCACTTAGTGGTTGGAGCCAAAATAATGATCAAAATTTAAATTGACGGGAGATCTCTGTGCAAATTCAAAGAGCAGCGATATCTTTCAGAAATGAATTGGAAATAAAACCAGACAGTAGCACCGCAGATAGTTTATAGAAGTTCATTATTTTCTAGGCCATTAATTCTTATATGGGTATGCACAATTTTGGCAGAAGTTAAGGCTTTCAAACGAACACAAGCAGTTACAAGGAAAGCAAATATGGTGGGATTTACTGGAATACTACGATGGTCCAAATGGACAAGAACGGTAAGTGTTTCTTTGAGCTTGTTTTGGTGTCCGTTTGAATCTGCTACCCAAGGCGTCGTCACTCGCCGGTGATCAATTCCGGCGAGGGAGGTGATAGGCGGCGACTTTTGTAGGTGGTCGTTTGTGAGGGTGGTGGTCGCTGTTGCTAGTTAGTAAATATTTATAAACTGGGTATATTGAATTTTAATATCCCAATTCTCATCCGATTGTTGTTCAATTGAGATTTTCGATATAATTGACTTTTTGTAGAAGATTTTTAGAAGTTTTAGTCGTTTTTTATTTGTGAAAATAGAAAAAAGAATCTACAATTAGAATACAAATAATCTACTATTTATCTATACTTTTTCTACACTTTATCTATAATAGTAGATGCTTCATTAAATATATAAAAATATATAGAAAAAATATATATAAAAAGAAAATAATTGAAGGATGTTATGAAATAATATAAGAACAAGAACAATAACTCAAGAACAAGAGCAAATAGAGAGAAGAGTAGAGAGAGTTCTTCTTATTGATACTTAGAGAATGTTAGGAGTTATTTACAATGGTAGAGGGCACCTCTATTTATAGGGAGGAGGATGATTTAGCTACCAAGAATAGAACTCTAGAATCTCTCTAATTAAAGACATTCACCTTAAATAGAAGTGTATTTATAACACTCCCCCTTGAATGTCTATTCAATGATGTGCCTCGTTAAAACCTTAAAACAAAACCTAATGGGAAAAATTAAAGTAAAGAAAAAGAGTACACATGTTTGAATATGCGCCTATTGGTTGCCTCGTTAAAAACCTTGCAAGGAAAACCCGGTGGTACAAAACCTTGTAAGGGAAAAAGAGTGCAACGCGCCTTAAACTCCCCCTGATAAGAACATCAATTTATGTCCTTAAGTCTTCGCATCCCGATCTTGTGAACTAGCTTCTTGAAGGTTGACTTTGGTAGAGATTTTGTGAACAAATCAGCCATATTGTCGCTTGAACGAATCTGTTGAACATTGATATCACCATTCTTGTGAAGATCATGTGTGAAGAATAACTTTGGTGAAATATGCTTCGTTCTATCTCCTTTTATGAATCCTCCCTTCAATTGAGCTATACATGCTGCATTGTCTTCATACAAAGTTGTGGGTAGTTTATCACACTTCAAACCACATTTGTCTTGGATATGATGTATTATCGCCTTAACCACACACACTCTCGACTTGCTTCATGAATAGCAATTATCTCGGCATGATTAGATGAAGTAGCCACAATTGATTGCTTAGTCGATCGCCATGATATGGCGGTTTCTCCACAGGTAAACACATAACCTGTTTGAGATCGAGCCTTGTGTGGGTCGGACAAATATCCAGCATCAGCATAACCAACAAGATCCGGGCTGCAATTCTTGCCTAAAAATAAGCCCATATCGGTAGTTCCCTTTAGGTACCGCAATATGTGTTTGATCCCATTCCAATGTCTCATCGTAGGAGCCGAGCTAAATCTTGCTAAGACATTAACTGAAAAGGATATGTCAGGTCTTGTAGTATTTGCAAGATACATTAGTGCGCCAATTGCGCTAAGATATGGTACTTCAGGACCAAGTAGCTCTTCATTCCTTTCTTGAGGTCGGAATGGATCTTTGTTCACATCAAGTGATCGAACAACCATCGGTTTACTTAAAGGATGTGCTTCATCCATGTAAAACCGTTTCAATACCTTTTCTGTATAGGTAGATTGATGAACAAAAATTCCGTTTGCCAAATATTCAATTCGCAAACCAAGACATAGTTTAGTCTTTCCGAGATCTTTCATCTCGAATTCATCCTTTAGATAATCAATTGCCTTTTGGAGTTCTATAGGGGTTCCAATGAGGTTTATGTCATCAACATATACGGCAAGTACAACAAATTCCGATGTTATTTTCTTTATAAAAACACACGGGCAAATGGCGTCATTTATATAGCCTTCTTTTAACAAGTACTCACTAAGACGATTATACCACATTCGTCCAGATTGCTTTAGACCATACAAGGATCTTTGCAATTTAATTGAGAACATTTCCCGAGATTTCGAATTATGCGTGTTTGGCATCTTGAGTCCATCGGGAATTTTCATGTATATCTCATTATCAAGTGAGCCATAAAGATAGGCAGTAACCACATCCATTAAGTGCATGTCAAGCTTTTCATGGACAGCAAAACTTATGAGATAACGAAAGGTTATCGCATCCATTACAGGCGAATATGTCTCTTCATAATCGACACCAGGCCTTTGAGAAAAACCTTGTGCAACAAGGCGTGCCTTATATCTTTGTACCTCGTTTTTCTCATTTCTTTTGCGTACAAAGACCCATTTATAGCCGACAGGTTTAACACCATTAGGTGTTTCAACTATAGGGCCAAAAACTTCACGTTTTGCCAGCGAATTCAATTCTGATTGAATTGCTTCTTGCCACTTTGGCCAATCCTGTCTTTTTCGACATTCTTCAATAGATTGAGGTTCGAGATCCTCACATTCTTGCATAATGCTAGATGCTACATTATAAGCAAAGGCATTATCCACCACAATATCCACTCGATTAATATTTGCCTCAATATTAATTGGATTTAGGGATAGTTCCGTATTTTCCAGAGTCTCGGGCTCAATGGATTCTTCATGAATCTCAGAATTTGTTAAATCATGAGATTCTTTCGTGGTGTCATTTTGATCGTTCTTTTTCCTCTTTCTAGGATTTCGATCTTTGGAACCTAATGGTCTGCCACGCTTCAGGCGTGCATTCGACTCATTGGATATGACACTAGATGATTGTCCAACAGGGACATCAATACGGATTGGAACATTTTCCGCGGGAATGTGGGATTTCGTTATCCTTTTCAAGTCCGTAAATGCGTCAGGCATTTGATTTGCTATTCTTTGCAAATGGATAATCTTTTGTACCTCTCTTTCACAAATAGAGGTATGTGGACCAAGATGAGATAATGATGCATTTTTCCACAAAATTTCCCGTTTGGTTTCACCAACTTCTCCCCCTAATTTTGGGAAAAGTGTCTCATCAAATCG
This sequence comes from Nicotiana benthamiana, assembly GCA_034376525.1. NCBI lineage: Eukaryota > Viridiplantae > Streptophyta > Magnoliopsida > Solanales > Solanaceae > Nicotiana > Nicotiana benthamiana. The sequence goes on from CM067330.1 coordinate 88,269,857, forward strand.
ACAGTCTGCAAATCGTGCAGTAAACAAGTCGCCTGTCAATGTTTCGAGGTAGCGAATGATGGAGGGCGATTCAAACCCAACATATATTCCTAACCTTCTTTGCGGACCCATTTTGGTGCGGGATGGCGGTGCTATAGGCACATATACTGCGCATCCAAAAATTCTTAAATGGGATATATTGGGTTCATGACCCAAAACCAATTGCAACGGGGAATACTTGTGGTAATTCGTCGGTCTGAGACGAATTAGCATTGCTGCATGTAAGATGGCGTGACCCCATACCGAAGTGGGCAGCCTCGTTCTCATAAGTAATGGCCTTGCAATCAACTGCAGGCGTTTAATTAACGATTCTGCAAGACCGTTTTGAGTGTGAACATGAGCTACAGAATGTTCAACTTTTATCCCGATTGATAAGCAATAATCATTAAATGCTTGGGATGTAAACTCAGCAGCATTATCCAGTCTAATGGACTTGATTGGATTATCTGGAAATTGTGCTCGTAGTCGAATTATTTGTGCCATCAATTTCGCAAACGCAAGGTTGCGTGATGACAACAGGCACACATGAGACCATCTACAGGATGCGTCTATCAAGACCATGAAATACCTAAACGACCCACTAGGTGGGTGAATAGGTCCACAAATGTCCCCTTGTATACGTTCCAGAAACGTGGGTGACTCAGTCCCAACCTTTATTGGTGATGGCCTGATAATCAACTTGCCTTGATAACACGAAGTGCAAGGATATTCATTATTCGAAAGAATTTTGAAATTCTTTAACGGATGCCCATATGAGCTTTCTATAATCCGTCTCATCATGATCGATCCTGGGTGTCCCAATCGATCATGCCAAAGTACAAATGTATTGGAATCAGTAACCCTTTGGTTTACTGTTGAATGTGCCTCAATTGCACTAATTCTTGTCCAATACAGGCCACAAGTTAAAGACGGGAATTTCTCAATAACCCTCTTTTGGCCGGAGACATTCTTTGTGATGACGAGATATTCAAGATTATCTTCATCCATTGTCTCAATATGATAGCCATTCCGGCGTACATCTTTAAAACTCAACAAGTTTCTCTTAGACTTGGAGGAGAACATTGCATTCTCTATGATTAACGTCGTGCCTTTGGGCAGAGTTACAATTGCTCTTCCGGAGCCTTCAATCAATTTACTACTTCCAGATATTGTAGTAACGTTTGCCTTACACATATTTAGTTGAGAGAAATACTTCCTTTCTTTGAGTATTGTATGTGTAGTACATGAATCAACTAGGCAAATACTTTTACAGTTGGACGTTGATCCAAGTTCGCTTTATGAGATATCCATATTTGCTATCCCATAGTTTGACATACAAAAGAGATACACGAACATAAGAATAAACAAGTTCAATTCGTTTGTGTCACATAATATTTTCAAAATCTGCTGCTAACTTTTGATTAACAAAATCAGATATGCAGTTTGAAAATTCCAGTTTAAACATTTTCTTCAAACAATCGATTGTTAAACACAAACAATCGATTGTTGAACATTGACAATCGATTGTTAAACACACACAATCGATTATTTGCTATTTTGAAAAACTTCAGATCACACTATCTTAAGACAATCGATTGTTATGCATAGACAATCGATTGTTGGCTATTTTGAAAGATTCCAGAACACACTGTTTTAAGACAATCGATTGTTAAGTATAGACAATCGATTGTTGGCTATTTTGAAAAATTCCAGAACACACTGTTTTAAGACAATCGATTGTTAAGTATAGACAATCGATTGTGGATGATTTTTGAAAAATTCCAGATTACACTGTCTTAACGACAATCGATTGTTAGACAAAGACAATCGATTGTTGATCAATTATTTTTCAGCTTTAATGCGAAAAAAGTAGATAATCGACTAGTTTTTCAGGCTAGTCGATTACCTCTACTGGAAAATAAAAATTTTATTGATATTTGAGCATATTGAAGATATTCTAAAGAACTACTGCTAACATTGCATCATGAACTAACTAATACGAGCTAATACTAATGACTATTAGTTTATTCACTAACTAATACAAATAAGTAGAATAAAATCAAATAACTCCATCTTCTTTCATCACGGACCCATCGCCGATTAGGTGGTCTATTTTCCCCTCGGGTTGCTCAAAGAAGTCTGCCACATCCAGGTGGGTGATGTCCTCATTGTCGTCATAGACAAAATTTGTTTCAGGGCCTTTTCTCTTTCGAGATGCTTGATAAAGGTCAACCAAGTGTCTTGGTATACGGCAAGTCTTTGACCAGTGCCCTTTCCCACCGCAACGATAACATATAGTTTCTGAACCATTTGCCGTAGGATCTTCATGACCCCGTTTCTGCTTTCGGCGGTTATCTCTCCTTGGGGGTTGACGGACTTCATTGGAATTTCTTCCTTGTCTACGTCCCTGGCTATGACCCCGTTTACGACCATGACCATGGTCCTTTTCATGTTTGGCATAATGAGAGTGCACCTTATCTGCTTCAGGCAGTGGTGTAGACCCAGTGGGTCGATTTTCATGATTTCTCATGAGCAGGTCATTATTTCGCTCAGCCACTAGTAGAAGAGAAATCAGTTCAGAGTACTTTGTAAAGCCTTTCTCTCTGTACTGTTGTTGCAGTACTATATTGGAGGCATGAAACGTTGTAAACGTTTTCTCAAGCATATCATAATCGGAGATATTATCCCCGCATAGCTTCAATTTAGAAGTAATTCTGAACATAGCAGAATTATATTCAGAAACGGACTTAAAGTCCTGGAGCCTCAGATGAGCCCAATCATATCGTGCTTGTGGCAGAGTGACCAACTTCAGGTTGTCATATCTCTCCTTTAAGCCGTTCCACAAGATGAGTGGATCCTTGACGGTGAGATATTCAATCTTCAAACCTTCATCAAGGTGATGGCGCAAGAAAATCAAGGCCTTCGCACATTCTTGGGTGGATGCTTTTTCTCTATCTTTGATGGTGTCTCCGAGACCCATAGCATCTAAGTGGATTTCAGCATCCAACACCCATGTCATATAGTTCTTGCCCGAAATTTCAAGGGCAACGAACTTTCTTTTCGTAATGTCAGACATAATCGAAAATTAAATTAGGAAGAGGGAAATACCTTAGATTTTTCGAGAATGGTTCTTGAGACGGTAGAGTCTCGTGCTGATAACGTGTTATGAAATAATATAAGAACAAGAACAATAACTCAAGAACAAGAGCAAATAGAGAGAAGAGTAGAGAGAGTTCTTCTTATTGATACTTAGAGAATGTTAGGAGTTATTTACAATGGTAGAGGGCACCTCTATTTATAGGGAGGAGGATGATTTAGCTACCAAGAATAGAACTCTAGAATCTCTCTAATTAAAGACATTCACCGTAAATAGAAGTGTATTTATAACAAAGGATATATATAGACATTTTACAAAAGAAAAGTTACAATCTATTTCTTACAAGCTTTTAATATCATCTATGTTCAATATATTTGTCTATGTAGAATTGTATTATATATATCGTTTCCAGGTTTCTCTTTCGGAGTATAAGAGTTGTAAACAAATATTGGCTTAGTTGATCCCTCGAACGTCCTAGTCAATGAGAATTCCTTGCTTTCTTTGCATGCAGTATGCATGGGTAGTCCGTCCTATTCCTCTAAAGTTTGGTATAATAATTATAGGAAAAATATGGACAGGACGGGTAAATTAAAAATTGTGCATATTTTTATAATAAAGTTTCGTATATGATATAGGAAGGAAAAAAATCTCAATATAAAAATATAAAACCAATCCTAATTAATTAAAATAAACAATACTATATTGTTAAACTATTTTGATATTTTTCAAATTTTATACTAAACGATAAATATGGAATTTGATTAAAATTATTACAAAATTAAAATAATATTACTACCCAAAATACTAATATCCTTGAAAATAAAGTGTAACTAGTTTTTGTATTTTTAAATTTTATGTAAGGTAGATAAACTAACGGTAACAAAATAAATATCAATAACCTAAATAAAAGAAAATATTTTTGTATTTTTTATTTTTGTGACAAAAAAAAGTAAAATAGTGATATTAGGTTTAAACTAAATATCTAAAAGCTAATATGAGTAAATACTCGTGGATGGTCAAAAATTACATATCTACAATTATATCCACTTTTCTGTGTGTATTAATACATGTTGATTTTGTAAAACTATTTTGATTAACTCTGATTGGCCTAAAATTTTATAGGAACAGAGGAAACGACCTAGTGAGCAATACTTATTGCTTCACCATGACTTATGGATTTATTTTAAGGTGGTTCGAGGTCATGTAACCCGAACTTGTGATTAAATTTACTTTTTTATGTGTATTAGTACATACTAGTTTGTAAAAAAAATTGACAAATTCTGATTTGCCTGAAATTTTATAGGTCGATAGGAAATGGTCTAATGACCAATACTCATGCTTTGCCAAGAGTAACATTGCTTTTTCACATTTGAGGTTCATTCTATTTCCTTTCGAGACCATGCAATACGAATTTTAATTATATTCTCTTTTTTGTGTGTATTACTACATGTTGATTCTGTATAAAAAATTGACGGACTCTGATTGGCCTGAAATTTTGTAGATCCATGGGAAATGACCTAGTGCCCAATGCTTCTTGCTTCAGCATGACTTTCGGGTTCATTTATAGTGTTTTAGGGTCATGCAATACGAATTCATGATTATATCCACTTTTTCGTGTGTAATAGTACATGTTGATTCTGAAGAGTCTTTTTGACGGACTCTACTTGGCCTAAATTTTGTAGATCCATAGAAAACAACCTAATAACCAATACTTATTGGTTCGCCATGATTTTTTGGTTTATTTTATGGCATTCCGAGGTCATGCAACATGAATTTTTGATTGCATTCAGTTTTTTTTTTTGTATTAGTACATATTGATTATGTAGAATTGTTTTGACGGACTCTAATTAGGCTGAAATTTTTTAGGTCTACGGAAAACGTCCTAGTGACCAATAGTTATTGCTTCGCCACGATTTTCATGTTCATTTTATGGCGTTCTAAAACAACAACAACAACAACAACAACAACAACAACTAACCAGTATAGTCCCAATAAGTGGGGTCTGGGAGGGGGGTAATATGTAGACGAGCCTTACCCCTACCCGAAAGGGCAGAGAGGTTGTTTCCAATCGACCCTCGGCTCAGTGAAGAAAAGGAAAAATAAAAACAAAAATAAAAGAGCATTAGTAACTCCAGCAGAAATAGCGTAAAAACTTATCTAAACATAAGAAACATAAATAAAATAGCATGCAATAATATCATACAGTAACTACCATAAATAACTATCATAAGGGAGACACAAGCCAAAACACAAATCATCTATGGATAGCCCTGCCAAGCCTCGCCCAACCCCGGGTGGGGAGTATGAAAAACTCTAGGAACCCCTATCCTACAACCCTGATATCCAGGCGTTCTAGGCCATGCAATATAAATTTGTGATTATATCCACTTTTTTATCTATATAGTGTCATTTCCGTCTTTCTGATGACCCATAAAATTTTAGGCAATTTGGAGTCCATCGTCCAAATTTATGAAGGTGCCGTGGACATTAGCACACGAAAAACTAAAAATTCTCGTGAATTTCTACTTAATGGCCCTAAAACACTAGAAAATAAGGAATGATCATGGTAACGCGATGACTATTGTTCATTCTGACAATAAAATTTTAGGCGATTCAGAGCTCGTTGCCCCAATACATGAAGTGGCATGAACATTAGCATACGAAATAATAGAAATCGTCTTAGATTCCTGTTTTATGGCCCTAAAACACCCAAAAACGAGTAATAGTCATGGCAAATCAATGAATGTTATTCATTAGGTGATTTCTGATTGGCTTAAAAAATTTTAGGCAATTCGGAGCCCATTGTTTGAATTCATGAAGATGGCGTAGACATTAGTGCACGAAAAAAGAAAAATCGATTTAAATTCTTGTTTTATGGCCCGAAAGCGTAAAAAACGAGGAACCGTCATGGCAAATCAATAACATGTATACATTAGCTTTTTTCTGATGGGCCACAAAATTTTTGCCAATTCGAAGCCCATTCATGATTATGGCATGGACTAAAGCTCACGAAAAATTAGGAATCGTCCTAAATTTCTATTTTATGGCCCTAAAACGCCAAAAGGGGAACACGGGGAAACAATACTATTATTCATTAGGACATTTCTAATGGGCCCATAAAATTTTAGGCGATTCGAAATTCGTCGCCCAAATTCATGAAATTGGCGTGAACACTAGCACACGAAAAATTCAAAATTATTTTAAATTCATATTTTATGGCCCCAAAATGCCAAAATATGAAACAATCAACAAGATGATTATTGTGCATTAGGTCATCCTGAATTCGCATACTGCTTTTTTCTTTGTGAGTACTCGTGTAAAGTCTTAATAAGTTGAATGGCACGTCTAATCCGGATCTAGTTGCAAATTTTCCGTATTTAACTCAAAAATACAGACTGTCGCAACCAAATTGCTCAGTTAAATTCAGCCAACGATACAGAAATAATAAAGTAAAACAAACATATGGAAAATGAGTTTTCATAAAGTATTATTGGCCAAAACTGATAAGACCAGCAGATGAAGACAGGAAGTAAAAGATTGTTAGGTTCTAAGGACATGCAAATTGATTTGTCCCCGATATCTCTTAGCTACAATTTAGTAAAGATAACATGTGGCCGCGGTTTACGTGACCCAAATAATCTTTGTCCAGATTGTATATATATTAAGAAATTCATTAAATATCTACAAATATTTGACTATGCACTCACTTATTATTGTAATTAACTTGATGTTTCCGTAGGAACTCATAAACTCAAAATACTCGATCCCCTTGTGATTACTTCTGGTCTTCATTGCAATTATACATGCTCAGTCAAGCATATACACAGAAGATGTCACTCTATAAGCGCGAAAACACTTCAGAACATTTAGCAGCGGCAGCCAAGCCACTAACGATAGCCCCTTCGACATTTGGACTAACACAAAAATCTCCGCATATTGCCAGCCTTTTCTTCGCGTCCCAAAGGCATTTCTCATCTCCTGCTATGCTTGTTGCTGGAAATGCACTGCCCCTGAGATATTCATATGCAAGATAGCGGTATGATATGATATGAAATACAGTAAATATAAAAACGAAAAAACTGTGCGCACATTGAGAGGAGCGAGAAGAAAGGATGGTGTCTTTTAATTCTATCTTTTTTTTTGCGGGCAGAACAGAGAGAATTTTTAAAGAACTAATCGAAGCAGCAATTCGCCTCTCTACCCCTACCCAAGGTCTGCGTACACTCTACCCTCCCCAAACCCCACTTGTGAGATTTTACTAGGTTGTTGTTGTTATTGTTGTTGAAGTCGAAGCAGCAATTCAATATTTTCCAGGAATACATGCCTAAGCACTTCAAACAACAGCACGACCATACAACTCCCGGCTGAGATTTATTTCATGCCTAATAAGGTTCCAAGACATAATTTCAGCTCAAAGATGCCCAGAGGCGAAACCAGAATTTGAAGTTTATAGGTTCTGAATTAGCCACATAACCCATTATTTATCTTAGGTACTGGGTTCACAATTATATATATATATAATGAATTTCCTAGTATAAATACAATATTTAAGGAAAAGTGACTGGGTTCAGCCGAGCTCGCACATTATAAGCTGCCTCTGAAGATGCATAATTGCCTCTCAACAATGATGAAATCTATAATTATCTACGTATTTCTTTTGGATAATGATCATGTCCTAGCTATCTTGAGCATACATCTACTATTCCATCGGGTACATATATCCTCCCACTAATACAGTTTATACAAATACCGAATATTTCAGCCCCCAAGGCTTAAACTAAAGGGAAGATATCACCTAACATTTTTTTGTATCTACTGGAATTCGGACCCTAGTCACCTATGGTCTTAAATCCAGCTTTATCGACCAGGCTACACCCTTGGTGAAGAACAAAGAAATTTATAGTATCATGGCATTTGGACTGAGTAATCAGAATTCCTAGTTACATCATAATATGTCACAAAATGTGAATATAGGCACGTTTTGATATGTGATTGTAGGAACAACAAAGTACCAGAGTCAGTTACTTACATAATCACTCAACTATCTCAAATTATTTCCTAAAGTTTCTTTTCTTTTGTTTATAACGATTAAGTCATTGAATTATGTCTATTGCACACAAAAGGTCACTCAACTATATTTTCCAAATTTTGCATTGCTAAATACCTATTTTACCCTCTAAATTATAGCTTCTTTTATTTATTTTGTTAAACATTTTATTTATGATTTTCGCTTTTTAATTTATAGTATGGACTTACCTATAAAATAAATAAATATTATTTATAAATTAACATAGCATATTTTACCTATACAGATAGTCCTTGCTTTTCGGTGACATAACTTTGTGTCGTCGGAAAGTTGGTAGAAACATAATGATATAACTGGGCATAATTTTCAAGAATATATAAAGTATGTTATAAAAATATCTTTATTTAAATAATTATTTTTACTCTGAATTGTGTAAATAAATTTTTGAATTTTTGTGTTTAATATTAAAATTATTATTACCAACAAATTATTCTAACTAATATTTTTTTACTATGCTCATTATTTTGTTATTCCATCATTATATATGCTTAAATACTTTTTATTTTTTAAATATATAAATAATTTTTTTTATTCTATAGGGAAGTCCATAATATAAACTTAAAAGGAAAAATCATAATATTAAAAAGTTTTAAAAAAAATAAAAAGAAAAAAGTTTATAATTTAGAGGGTAAAATAGGTATTTGGAAATCCAAAATTTAGAAAATCTAGTTGAGTGACCTTCTGAGGGCAATAGGCATAGTTCAGTGACTTTGTTGTTACAAACGAAAGTAAAATGACTTTAGGAGATAACTTGGGATAATTGAATGACCATTTGGGTAATGGACTCCCAAGTACCACTGCCCTGAAGCCGATACTAGAAAAAAATAGAGAGACTTCCCCGCTCCCCAACAACAAAAAAAACGAGAATATTTGGATGAGAAAAACTGATAAAAATAATGGATATTTCACAGGTAGGGATAATAGCCTATAATTAGGTAGGTAGTCAAACCATATAGTAAACAGAATGCATACGCCAATTAGAGGGTCATCGAACATATCTCCTCAAGAAATGTCATGTATGGTAAATTCAAAGGGAGAATATTTGCCTGTTTCAGAAAAAGGATTGCATGCAGTAAAAGAAATACGAAACTAAAACTGAGCAGTTGTATATGCTAGATACCAACCATCGATGAGCTTTCTTAAAAAATGCCTGAGGTATATTGAGCTTTGTGCTTTGAAATTCTTGAAATAGTTCTTCAGCTACTTTTGTTAATGTTGCACTCGAAGGCTTCTGAAGTCCTGTCTTGGCAATAACATCCCGAGCATACTCCGGTGTAGAGTGCAACACCCAGCATTCACTTCATAGGGGGAAAGAAAAGCGCAATATGATCAAATACAGCAGTAGTACATATAGGTGGAAATATTATGCTCGAGTTTCTGTTTGTTGTCGTCAGGTACAATATTGATATTCTCATTAACAACATAAACAGATACCTATTATGTGAACGCCCTGGTTTGCTGCTATCACAGTGTGCCCAACTTAGAACTTCTGAATTCTTGAACGAGAAGCCTCTTATTGGTATCTCAAATATGATAGAAAGAAAGACATAATTCCATCAGAAATTCTTGTCAACATTGTCAGTTCAACTAGTTGAGTTAAGTAAAAAAAGTCATTTTTTTACTTCGTTCTAGTGATGGGATCACTCAATTAAATGCATGTTCCTATAACGATTTTAACATACTCGTACAAGCAATGAAGTATAATATCAGACGTATTTTAAAAGTTAGCTGAATCCAAACATAAATGAGCAAGGGGCAAGGAAAAGCGTATTGAAGGAGTCCCTTGTGGACGAACTTTCCCCGAACCCTCGCATAGTGGGAGCTCAGTGCACCGGGCTGCCTCTTTTTTTCTACTAAAGGAAATGAAATCCAGGGGCAGAGAATATCATACCTCAGATAAAGGCTCTTCAAACGCCAGCATGAGAGCAAAGCGCGGACTAACAGGAATATCTGTCATCTTCAACGGTATTTCTGGAAATTTGCCCATGTCTACATGAAAGGAGTTAAGACCTAATAAATAACCTTGCTAACATGTCTTGATTGAAAGAAGGTTACATTTCTTATACTGGAAAAAGAATTAGTCATGAATTCATGATCCAATAATAGTCCGCTCAAATGCAAATCTTGTTAAGTTATCAAGAAACACCAGCATTTTGAAAAAAAAAAAAAAACAAAGTGATCAATGAACGAAAAACCAGTCAGTCTGACATAAATATATGTCAAAAATATATAAGCGTAACATATACACAACAGATAGCACACTGAAGAGTTTTGCATGACAACACAAAAGCAAGGAGTAAAATATGCATGAACATAAACAGACTCAGTTAAATACAATCGTCATTAAGTAAAGCCTCGTATTATTCTTTCTTTCTGGATCTCATTGACCAAACATATTTAGATAATCAATTTAATTTATCTTGAGTCGAATGTCGATTGGAAACAGCCTCTCTACCTTCACAAGGTAGGTGCAAGGTTTGCATATACACTACCCTCACCAAACTCCACTTGTGAGATTACATTGGATATATTATTGTTGTTGTTGTTGGACCTGAACCATTAAAATATGGAAGTCCACTAGTGTATTTTAAAATCACGAATAAATAACCGGAAGCAACTCGCTGGAAGTTCATGTGACAAAAACAACTACTACATATTTTATTATGATGGTCTTAAATAATGCAACTGCAATCAACTAACCCTTGAATCAACCCTTGAATCAAACCAATGAAATTATAAACCAACAAAAGAATGTACGTAGAGATATGTCTTACCGATAGGCATAGGTTTTCCTGTTACATTAGTGAACTTGGGTGAAAATGTACTCTTATCCGATGTCACTACACCCTTAAAATAACCAAGACTTTCGCCATCTAAACCAATCAACGACCATGAATCGTCATTTTCCAACCACTCCAACCTCCCGACGCCAACCCCAAACCTACTTTGAACTCCTACACAGTTCAAATAGAAAATTAGTGAACACAGGTAGGTGGTAATTCATCTTAATTAGTGAAAAGCATTTCAAAGAATGAAATCCAGCAATATCAGTGACATACCAGGCTCCTGGCATAATGATTTACAAATTGAATTCATTCCTGGAACACCGAAATATTTCTTGTCCGAACTTTCCTGAATTAAAAAAAGAGTTAAGAGAAAGCATTACCAGCAAAACATTATTACTATATGCATCTAAGTTTGCGGCAATGTAGTAATATCAAATCGAAATGGCAGTAAAGTGCAAATTCTTAGCAATGGCTATATTCAATTACAGATCAATGTTCTTTATGTCAATGATCTTATATTTGATCAATTATTTGGAATTTCCCAAGATAAACAAAACAGGTTACACATCTTGAATAATCCCTTAGTTATGACATGTTTGAAAGTTCAATCCAAGTGAATAAACTGAATAAATGTATAGACCTATAGCCATACAGATGAATAGTCAAAGAGAATCAAATTTTTTTATTTTCAATCTTTTTTATCTTAAAATATTAACAATGTGAACACAACCTCACCAACCTATCAAACTCATTTTTTTTAAAAAAATTAAAAAAAGTAAAAGAAAGCAGAGAAACCCCACTAAATTAGAAACAACAATTAAACACGAGCTACAAAGAAATAGTCCTGAATGTATAGAAAATGACAATGGTCAGAGATATTCTAGTAGGAAAAATCTATTTTTTTTTAAAAACATCGCGGTGCACGAAATATTCTCGCGTTCACGGAGGATCTGGGGAAGGCACGCACCCCAAGTGGTATGATGTAGGTGATATCCCATGTTCACGTAGGTTTCGAGGAAGGGCCGCACCCCTTGTGACGTAGGCAGCATCCCATGTTCACACAGAATCGGAGAAGGGTCGCACTCCCAAGGGATATGACGTAGGCAGCATCCTGCGTTGACGCAGGGTCCGAAGAAGGGCCGCGGTCCAAGGGGCATAAAGTAGGCAACATCTTGCGTTCACACAGAATCCGGGGAAGGGCCGCATCTCAAGAGGTATGACATAGGCAGCATCCCGTATTCACGTGGGGTCCGGAAAAGGGCCGCAGCCCAAGAGGTATGACGTAGGCACATCTCGCGTTTACGCAAGGTAGAGGGAAGGGCCGCAGTCCAAGGGGCATAATATAGGCAACATCCCGCATTTACGCAGGAATCACACATAAAGAAGAATAATGTATAATAATTATTATTTGGGGAAGGGCCGGATCCCAAGGGTATGACGTAGGCAGTCTACTTTATTACAACCATCACCACATATATTCTAGCAGGAATCACACATAAAGAAGAATAAATAATAATACTGGAAATTTGTGGAACCTCTTCAATATCAAGAAATTGCTTAGAAGCAAAATCAAAAGTAGCAAACTTTTCTTTCCACTCAGCAACAACTCCTCTTGATTGCCATTCACTAATAAGTCTCAGCACATCAGGATGGGAAGCAGTGAAATAAGGAGCACCATGATCAAAATACAGCTCCCTCCCATCTTCTGCCTTTTCTCTAATTAAAGATCAAATTTTTACAAAAACCCCATTACATTAATTCATGACAAAAGTTTTTAAAAAATAAATTATTAAGAGCTCTAAATATGGAATCGCCTTCATTAGGGGTGTTTTACCCAATATGATAGACTTTCCGACACGAAATCGAATTTAATTGAACCCCAATGTGGGCTGACGCGAACCCGAATTTAATTTAGCCCCAACGCGGGTATCGGACAGCGGGCGGAAAAAAAAAGGTATTACCTTCTTTGAGACATCCGGCCACCTGGACCTCTAGCAGACTCAAAAAGGGTAACTGAAATTCCATTCTTGGCCAAAGTTGATGCACAAACAGCTCCTGAAACTGAAAAAAGAAACCCCTTTTTGGTTAGTTTTGTAATCAAAATTTTCACAATTTTGGACAAGAATTGAAGATCAGTAGTATTTGCTTGCTTACTTCCACTACCAATGACTGCAACTTTGGCAGCAACACTTGTCATGATTATAGCAATGGAAAAGAAATGATTGAAAAAATATTGGCAAAATTGGATATATATTGGAATTAAGTAGAAGTGATTTAGAAAAGGAGGAGTTGTTATTTATCCACATACATCTTTTAGGAAAAAGAAAGCTTGTGCTTTAAATGCTTCGCAACAAAAGTAATGTTAACTTGTTTATATTTACGGCTATGGTATGGTTGTATTAAAATCTTGAACCAAATTCTTTTAAAGACCGCAGCTTTACATTATTAAGTTAGGAGATAGTAGTATTAGGCTTCTCTTTATAGTTTTGTGAAATCCCAAGACTTGCCTTTTTGTTGTTTTAGAAAATTCCTATTTTCCCCTTCTTGACATGGTGTACTAATTTTGGCTATACACCTCCTCTGTCCCAAGATGAATATTATGCTGTTCTAACTATGGCAGATCAAACAAGAACTTGATGAGCGAAATTCGCTCCAAAAAATAAAATACTGTTTGAAATTATTTGTTTTTTTTTTATTTAAACATTCTTTTCATTGATATCCCAAAAAGTATTTACATTTGGAGATTCAGTAAGAGATTTGACTACTCCTACTCATTTACATCATATGTCTATACTAACTTCTAAATTTACTCTAAGTACATTATAGTATAGATTCCAGTATCTAGAGGCTAAGGATATTTGTTGAGCTTGGCCAATCCAGCTTACCATTTCCTGCAGTTTCTGACTCGGATATGAATTGATAAGGCTATTCTCTACACAGTAGAGCTGCATCAAAAACTTTCCCATTAAATCTGATATTGTTCCTTTCTCTCCAGATGAGAGCCACGGTGGTGATGAAAGCACAGGCTGTGATATTGTTTAGTGCCACTCTGCTTTTAGCCTTGTTGCAGACCCACATCATTTCTGTTTCCCAGTTCCCCACATTCCTATGATGTCCAAGCAATGAGCACATTCTGTTCCACAAGTTCTTGGTGACCGGGCAGTCAAAGAACAAATGGCTAAATATCTCACTACTATGGTCACAAAATACACAAGTTTCAGGGACTTGGACTCCAATCTTCTGTAATCTATCAACTGTTGGTAGTCTTCCTTGAGCAGCTAACCAGACTGTAAATTTATACCTTGGCTGGGCTTGAGCAAATAGTGATAGGTTCTTTCAAGCAACCTTACTATAGGTAGGGATCAATGCCAGGCATAGCTTGTGAATAAGGAATTTTCCCAGTCTGCTGAATGCTTGCAATCCACTGAAGAGGTTGCCTTGACTTAATTGAGTTCCCATGAGGTCTGCCCTTCTATCCAGTATCTTCTTTACCACCCAAGAAGCTGTCTTAGGTGGGGGCATTGTTTCTATGTCCCTATGCTTGATATAGTAACTATGAACCCATCTAATCCATAAGCAATCCTTCTTGTTAGCCAAGTTCCAGAGGTGTTTGCTGATAGCAGCCTTGTTCCAGACTGCCATGTCTATAATGTTTTGTCCCCCTGCGGAGAGAGGTCTACAAACACTGTCCCAGGCCACTAAAGACTTTCTGGACAGTTTCACACTCCCAGTCCAGAGGAATGTTCTGCAAGTTATTTCAATGGCTTTCAACACTTTCTTAGGAAGCATAAACACTTGGGCCCAATAAGTTTGGATGCCAAATATAACTGATTTAATAAGCTGGCATTTTCCAGCATAGGAAAGCATCCTAGCAGACCAGCAAGTTACTTTGGCTGTGATCCTCTCAATAATTGGTAGGTAATGGCCAACAGATAGTTTTTTGGAATCAAGGGGGATCCCCAGGTATCTGAAAGGGAATTTACCTTCACTGAATCCCAATGTTTCCAGAATCTGATCTTTATCATCCTGTGTTGTTCCAGCTATGTACAATGCACTCTTTGACAGATTTTCTTGCAATCCTGAGGCATTAGAGAACTGAAGGAAAGCTTCCCTTAGGATCTTGACAGACACCAGATCAGCTCTACAGAACATCAGCAGGTCATCAGCAAAGCAAACATGTGTGCAATTTAGCTTTCTGCACTTTGGATGAAAGTTGAAATCACCATTTCTATGTAGTGTCTCCATAATCCTGTGAGGTATTCCATGGCCAGTACAAACAGGTAGGGTGACATAGGGTCACCTTGTCTAATACCCCTTTTGGCTTTGAAAGGTTTTGTGAGTCCACCATTAAGCATAAGTGAATAAGAGACATTCGTGACACACTCCATTACCCATTGCACAAAGATAGCAGGTAATCCCAGGTCAACTAGTACTTGCTTAAGATACCTCCAGTCCATAGTGTCATATGCTTTCCTCAGATCCACCTTCAAGACACATCTAGGGGAAACAACTTTCCTAGAGTAGCCTTTGAAGATTTCATGACTGAGTATAATGTTATCCAGTATACTTCTGCCCTCAATGAAGGCAGATTGAGCTTGCCCTACCAAGTCACCTATCACAGCTTTCATCCTACTAGTGATGACTTTGGAAATGATCTTGTATAAAGTTGTGCAGCAGGCTATAGGCCTGTAGTCCTTCACAGTTGTTGGAGTTTTGTCCTTGGGGATTAGAGCTATGGCTGTAGTATTGAGCATAGGAGGTAGTCTACAAGTGTTAAAGAATTCCTTTACAGCAGCATAAATGTCCTCATTTACTATGTCCCACTGTTTGGTAAAGAACTCAATTGAGAAACCATCCACTCCAGGTGCTTTGTCCTTTGGCATCTCCGTTATAGCTTCAGTAATCTCCTCCAATGTAACCTCCTGGATCAGAAATGCTTGTTGAGCTCTTGATAAGCATTTACCTTCCCTTATGATAGCAGTGTTAGCAAGTGGTAGTTCACTTTCACAATTGCCCATCAGTGACTGAAAGACAGCAATAAATTCTTGTTCAACATCTTCTGGTTCTGTTAGCTTTTGTCCCGAGTCTGTATAGATAGAACATACGTTGTTTTGGGAGGCTCTGATCTTCCACTGGGCATGAAAATACTTGGTATTTGCATCTCCACAAGTGATCCAGCATGCTTTTGATTTCTGTCTCATGACTTGCTCCTCTACAGTGCTCCAATATGCAATGTCTTGTAAGGCTGTTTTCTCTGCATCAAAAAGAGACTGTGATAAAGGACTAGTCTGCATCTGACTTTGGATGATGTCCAGTGATTCTCTAGCCTGTACCAGTTTTTGCTTGCATGTGGCCATGTAAGCATTGAGGTCTTTCAGTTGCTGCCTTAAGCCTTTTAGCTTCCTCCAAATCTGCTGAAGGGGGGAACCATTGTACTCAAGCCTCCATGTATTCTGCACAATACTTTGAAACCGGGGAAGCTCCATGATGTGAGTATATAGTCTGAATGGCTTAGGATGTAGCAGCTTTAAGGCTCCACATTTGATGAGAATATGGGAATGATCAGACACAGACGGATTCATAAAATCAGCTTCAACATGACCATAATGTTGCAGCCATTGAAAATTTCCAAAAGCCCAATCGATTTTGTTGTACACCCTAGTTGCAGTTCCCTGTTTGTTAGACCAAGTAAAATGCCAACCTGTAGCTCTGAGGGGTGAGAGTTGCAGGTCATTGATGACTGTCTTGAAGCCTTTTGTTTCAGCTTCTGTGATAGGTGAGCCAATTCTGTCTTCAGGGTGTAAAACATTATTGAAGTCACCACTAATTAGCCAGATATCCTGGCTAGGAATAGGAATACTCCTCAAATCTGTCCGTAGCAGCTCTCTAAGGCTAGCATCATTTTGAGCATATATGATACTGGCATGCATCTTGACCTGGCTGAGGGGGTCTTCTATGTAACAGTGGATAATCTGATCATTAACAAGAGCAACATGTACCTGAATATGAGTCTTCCATATCAGCCATATTCTACCATTCACAGCTTTTGAGTAGTTGCAGTAAACATTCCAAACCTTTAAAATTCTGTCTTGGATTTTCTTTGCTTTATGTTCTTTGACTCTTGTTTCTAAACATCCCATAACAGCAACTTTATTTGCAGCAAGAAAGTCTTTCATCTCTTTTTTCTTATGGGCTAGATTTAGCCCTCTTATATTCCAAGTGACTATTATCATTGAAGGGTATAAGAGGGTCCTGGGTCACTCTGTTGACCTTTTCTACCAAAATCTAGCACTTCAACAGCAGCCTTTCCCTTATTGCATTCATCAGCTTCCTTGATACTTTGCTCAGACTCAGTAATTGGATTCCTCATCAGGCTGGTGTTGTGCTGTTGAGTCTCATGTTGAGTAGGCATCATCTGAGGGGTAATGTCCACCAGTGCATCTGGTGGCCTGGTAGGTTCAGCTTCTTCTGAGATCACATCCTGTGGAGCAGTATCTAGTGTCTTCTTTACATGTCATTCTTGCTTCTTATGAAGTCTTTTCCTTCTAGGCTCTTGTCTCTTTTTCAAACCATCTGTAGTTTGATCCTTCTCAGTCTCAGATTTTGAATTGTACCAGCAGTCCAGAGCATCATGACCAAACTTCAAACAATGGTTACAGAACAGGGGTTTCCAGTCATACTCAATCTGCTGCACCTTTAGTCCAAATGGAGTGTCAATATCAATCTGGTCAGGGAGTGGCTGGGCAGCATCAACCTCCACAAGGACTCGAGCAAAAGAGAACTTTTCATAATGGGCAGTGAACTTATCAGTGTATAAGGGAATTCCAACTGCACTTGCCATCTTGCTCAGTGCCTCTGTAGACCAATACCCCACAGGTAGTCCCGGGAATCTTATCCAGACAGGGATGGTACTTACTATGTCATTTTGGAAGGAGAAATCAATCTCCCATGGTCTCAAAACCAGAGGTTTGTTCCTGTAAGAGTAGGGGCCCCATTGGATAACTTGATCTCTGTCCTCAATCGAATTGAAGCGGAAAATGCAATATCCCTCAGAATGGATCTGAGGTTTAGATACAAAATTCCAAACATGCATAACAAAATTATCCATCACCTTCTCATGCGGAGTTTCTCCAATAACATACCCGATTAATGAGGTTTTTCAGTATTCAGTTTGAGATTGGAAGTCATCCTCGCTAAGCTTAACTATCTTCTTACCCTCTCTATCAGTGGGAGGCATAAATGTTAATGGCTTACCCATTTGTGCATTCCGATTCCCCTGTACCACCTCAGCTATTGTAGGGCGGGTAGCTTCCGCTTTGGTTGTATCAGAAAATTGTAGTCGTCGGACAGCTTCACTGTCAACCCCACCAGATTTGGACATCGGACTCTGCATGTGAACATCTTCACATTCGGCGTCATGAATCGCATCAATAGCTTGAAATTTCAGCAGAAGAAAGCTTCCAAAAATCAGTGGTTCTCGAGCTTTAGCAGCTCCATGGTCGGGCGTGACTGTTTGGTTATCATCGGCAGGCGCATTTCTCCGACGGCGAGCCATCTACGGGCACAATGGCAAGCTTTGCTACTGTACGCTGAGAGAGCCTAGGTCACTGCTAACGTGCGCCATTTTGTATCTTTTTCAAATAGAAGAAAATAAGAATTACAATTTTTTCAAATAACTGTTTGAAATTGATGTCCATGAATTCTTATTTTGATTAAATAGTTATAGATGAATTGACAATTGCAATTCGAATCGACCAATTTATGTGACGGTTATCGGATTTTGAAAGTTAAAGAAATTATCATAATTTTTTCATAAGCCTTTTAAATTTTTTAATTTATTAATTATTGTAACTTATAGTACTTTTTTACGTAATTTAAGTATATAATGCCGAAAAACTTAAAAAATTTATATTTAAATATAGAGGTAGGCATTCGAGCCGTTCGGATTAGATTTAAAATTTTCAATTTGAATTTTCGATTTTCGGATTGAAGAAATGGAAATTCAAATCCAATTCAAGTAAGCTCGGATTAGATTGATTTTTTAAGTTCGATTTTGGAATAATCGGTATTCAAATCCAAGTTAGAATTGTTCCTCTTTCTCACCGCAATCATCTAAATACAGTATTCATGTAATGAAATTATTATCAAGAAAATACAATAAAGACATTAATACGGCCGATAAGAAGTAGTAATAGTAAAATCATATCCAAATAAAAATTATTCTGACAGTAACCTAGTAATTAGTATTGCATATATATGAGATAATATCTAATGTTTAGGGTATTGAACTTATTACTATTGACATATGGATAATAGACTAAATATAAATTACAAATATTTTTTATTTTTCGAATATCCAAAAATTAGAATTGACAAATCCAATATCCAATCCAAAACTAACTCCAAAATCCAACCCATAATCTGAAAATCCAAACCAAAAATTTCAAATATTCGGATTTCGGGGTTGTCCAAACTATCCTCACCCCTTAGTTTAAAATTTTTAAAAATTACTCCAAACATTTATACTTTATAAAAGAGCCACTATTTATTATTTTGTAACAATGTTGCTTCGCCTTCTCGGTCATCTGATAGTGTATTATGTAGTTTATTATAAAAATGATAGTTTTGTACCAAATTTATTTATGTTCAGAACTATGGTTTGTGATAACAATAATAAATATTATTGATGAAGGTACAGTTGGGTATTTGTGATAGCTTTTAGAACTTGTGGGTATAGTTATGTTTCATGTTTTTTTTTAAAAAAATGAATATTTTATAAATTGATGTCCAAATACATTTTCATCTTGAAATCAAACTTCACCCAAATCAAAATTTTCAAAACAAATTAAATAACGCTGGTTAGGTTTACCGTCAAAGACAATGCAAACATCTTTGCATATGATTACTTGAATATAGATATGATACCACCACACAAAAGAATTTTTTGTTTTATGACCGTCGTGTTCAGGTTAGATTTAGACAAGACGGGTTGTTCTGATGGTAAGTAATCTCTATTTCAACCAAGAAATTGTGTGTTCGAGTCCCTTCAAGAGCAAGGTGGAAGTTCTTGGAGGGGAGGATGTCGATGGTCTATTTGGAAACAACCTCTCTACCTCATGGTGGGGATAAGGTCTGTGTATACACTATCCTCCCCAGATCCCACTAAATGAGATTATACTGGGTTGTTATTGTTGTTGTTGTTGTTGTTGTTATTGTTGTTGTTGTTGTTGTTGTTGTTGTTGTTATTGTATTCAGGTTAGATTGTGTCCACCTTGACTAATTTTACGAGTACTTGTTATTTCTATTAACAAAATACCAGGTGACTTTCGACAAATAAAAGAAATTACCCAATATTTTTGTCGTTGCAGAAACACAGAAAATATAGATATCCATGTTACGCTATAAGGACTAAGAGCTAGTTCGATACGAGAGATAATGAATAATTAATGGCGAGTTTAAATTTAAGAAAAGTTTATTTTATATTTAATTGAAATAAAATTATGTTAAAACTAATCCAAAAATTAGTTATTACAAAATTATAATATTATTTTTATTTTTATAAATAAATGAAATAATAATTTCAAAATAATTATTAAATAACTTATTTCGCAATCAAACGTCTCCTAAGGATGGTATTTGCCAATTGCCAAACATGTCAAATTATCTATAGGCTAAAACCAAACTTTTATAGCACTTGACATTGCTGCTATTAATTGGATTTTGTTATAAAATCTCCTATTTTAGGTGAATGTCCATAATTAGAGAGATTCTAGGGTTTACTTCTCCTTATAAATAAAGGGGTCTTCTACCATTGTAAACTATCCCTAACTATCCCCAAGTATCAATAAGAATACTCCTCTCTCTACTTTTCTCTCTATTGTTCTTGTTCTTGTATTATTGTTCTTGTTCTTATATTATTTCATAACACGTTATCAGCACGAGACTCTACCGTCTCAAGAATCGTTCTCAAGAAAAACTAAGGTATTTCTCTCTTCCTAATTTGATTCTCGATTATGTCTGACATTATGAAAAGACAGTTCGTTGCCCTTGAAATTTCGGGCAAGAACTATATGACATGGGTGTTGGATGCTGAAATCCACTTAGATGCTATGGGTCTTGGAGACACCATTAAAGATAGAGATAAAGCATCCACCCAAGATTGTGCTAAGGCCTTGATTTTCTTGCGCCATCACCTTGATGAAGGTTTGAAGATTGAATATCTCACCGTCAAGGATCCACTCATCTTGTGGAAAGGCTTAAAGGAGAGATATGACAACCTGAAGTTGGTCACTCTGCCACAAGCACGATACGATTGGGCTCATATGAGGCTCCAAGACTTTAAGTCTATTTCTGAATATAATTCTGCAATGTTCAGAATTACTTCTAAATTGAAGCTATGTGGAGATAAAATCTCCGATTATGATATGCTTGAGAAAACGTTTACAACGTTTCATGCCTCCAATATGGTACTGCAACAACAGTACAGAGAGAAAGGCTTCACAAAGTACTCTGAACTGATTTCTCTTCTACTTGTGGCTGAGCGAAATAATGACCTGCTCATGAGAAATCACGAAAGTCGACCCACTGGGTCTACACCACTGCCTGTAGCAGATAAGGTGTATTCTCATTATGCCAATCATGAAAAGGGCCATGGATCTAACCATGGTCGTGGTCGTAATCGGGGTCATAGCCGTGGACGTAGACAAGGAAGAAATATCCATGATGTCCGTCACCCCCCGAGGAGAGATAACCGCCGAAAGCAGAAACGGGATTATGAGGATCCTAAGGCAAAAAGTTCAGAAACTATATGTTATCGTTGCGGTGGAAAAGGGCACTGGTCAAAAGCTTGCCGTGTACCAAGACATTTGGTTGATCTTTATCAAGCTTCTCTAAAGAATAAAGGCCCTGAAACAAATTTTGTCTCTGACGACAATTTTGACATCACCCACCTGGATGTGGCAGACTTCTTTGAGCAACCCGATGGGAAAATAAACCACCTAATCTGTGATGGATCTGTGATGAAAGAAGATGGAGTTGTTTGATTTTATTTCACTTATTTGTAATAGTTAGTGAATAAACTAATAGTCATTAGTATCAGCTCGTATTAGTTAGTTTATGATATAATGTTAGTATTAGTTCGTTAGATTGTTTCAATATGCTCAAATTTCAATAATATTTTTATTTTCAAGTAGAGGTAATCGACTAACCTAACAGTTAGTCGATTATCTAATATTTCGCATTAAAACTGCAAAACAATCGATTGTCAATGTTCAACAATCGATTGTCAATGTTCAACAATCGATTGTCTATGTTTAACAATCGATTGTCTTAAGACAGTGTGATCTGGAATTTTTCAAAATAGTCAACAATCGGTTGTCTATATTTAACAATCGATTGTCTTAAGACAGTGTGATCTGGAATTTTTTCAAAATAGTAAATAATAGATTGTCTATGTTTAACAATCGATTGTCGTAAGACAGTGTGATCTGAAGTTTTTCAAAATAGTCAACAATCGATTGTCTATATTTAACAATCGATTGTCTTAAGACAGTGTGATCTGAAGTTTTTCAAAATAGCAAATAATCGATTGTGTGTGTTTAACAATCGATTGTCAATGTTCAACAATCGATTGTGTGTGTTTAACAATCGATTGTTTTAAGAAAATGTTTAAACTGAAATCTTCAAACTGCATAGTAATCGATTACGGAAAACATATAATTGACTATCTGATTTAGTTAGTCAACTGACCTCAGCAGATTTTGAAAATATTGTTTAAATGTGACACAAACGAATTGAACTTGTTTATTCTTATGTTCGTGTATTTCTTTTGTATGTCAAACTATGGGAAAGCAAATATGGATATCTCACAAAGCAAGCTTGGATCAACGTCCAGCTGTAAAAATATTTGCCTAGTTGATTCATGTATTACACATACGATACTCAAAGAAAAGGAATATTTCTCTCAACTAAATATGTGTAAGGCAAATGTTACTACAATCTCTGGTAGTAGTAAATTGATTGAAGGCTCCAGAAGAGCAACTGCAACTCTGCCCAAAGGCACGATGTTTATCATAGAGAATGCAATGTTCTCCTCCAAGTCTAAGAGAAACTTGTTGAGTTTTAAAGATATACGCCGGAATGGCTATCATATTGAGACAATAGATGAAGATAATCTTGAATATCTCATCATTACAAAGAATGTCTCCGGCCAAAAGAGGGTTATTGAGAAATTCCCATCTTTGTCTTGTGGCCTGTATTGGACAAGAATTAGTGCAATTGAGGCACATTCAACAGTAAACCAAAAGGTTACTGATTCCACTACTTTCGTACTTTGGCATGATCGATTGGGACACCCGAGATCGATCATGATGAGACGGATTATAGAAAGCTCATATGGGCATCCGTTAAAGAATTTCAAAATTCTTTCAAATAATGAATATCCTTGCACTTCTTGTTATCAAGGCAAGTTGATTATCAGACCATCACCAACAAAGGTTGGGACTGAGTCACCCACGTTTTTGGAACGTATACAAGGGGACATTTGTGGACCTATTCACCCACCCAGTGGGTCCTTTAGGTATTTTATGGTCTTGATAGACGCATCCTGTAGATGGTCTCATGTGTGCCTGTTGTCATCATGCAACCTTGCGTTTGCAAAATTAATGGCACAAATAATTTGACTACGAGCACAATTTCCTGATAATCCAATCAAGTCTATTAGACTGGATAATGCTGCTGAGTTTTCATCCCAAGCATTTAATGATTATTGCTTATCAATTGGGATAAAAGTGGAACATTCTGTAGCTCATGTTCACACTCAAAACGGTCTTGCAGAAACGTTAATTAAACGCCTGCAGTTGATTGGAAGGCCATTACTCATGAAAACGAGGCTGCCCACTTCGGTATGGGGTCACGCCATTTTGCATGCAACAATGCTAATTCGTCTCAGACCGACGAATTACCACAAATATTCCCCATTGCAATTGGTTTTGGGTCATGAACCCAATATATCCCATTTAAGAATCTTTGGATGCGCAGTATATGTGCCTATAGCACCGCCATCCCGCACCAAAATGGGTCCGCAAAGAAGGTTAGGAATATATGTTGGGTTTGAATCGCCCTCCATCATTCGCTACCTCGAAACATTGACAGGGGACTTGTTTACTGCACGATTTGCAGACTGTCGATTTGATGAGACACTTTTCCCAAAATTAGGGGGAGAAGTTGGTGAAACCAAACGGGAAATTTTGTGGAAAAATGCATCATTATCTCATCTTGATCCACATACCTCTATTTGTGAAAGAGAGGTACAAAAGATTATCCATTTGCAAAGAATAGCAAATCAAATGCCTGACGCATTTACGGACTTGAAAAGGATAACAAAATCCCACATCCCCGCGGAAAATGTTCCAATCCGTATTGATGTCCCTGTTGGACAATCATCTAGTGTCATAACCAATGAGTCGAATGCACGCCTGAAGCGTGGCAGGCCATTAGGTTCTAAAGATCGAAATCCTAGAAAGAGGAAAGCAAATGACACTACGAAAGAATCTCATGAAGAAATTCATGATTTAACGAATTCTTAGATTCATGAAGAATCCATTGAGCCCGAGACTCTGGAAAATACGGAACTATCCATAAATCCAACTGATATTGAGGCAAATATTAATCTAGTGGATATAGTGGTGGATAATGTCTTTGCTTATAATGTCGCATCTAGAATTATTCAAGAATGTGAGGATCTCGAACCTCAATCTGTTGAAGAATGTCGAAAAAGACATGATTGGCCAAAATGGCAAGAAGCAATTCAATCAGAATTGAATTCGCTGGCAAAACGTGAAGTTTTTGGCCCTATAGTTGAAACACCTAATGGTGTTAAGCCCGTTGGCTATAAATGGGTCTTTGTACGCAAGAGAAATGAGAAAAACGAGGTACAAAGATATAAGGCACGCCTTGTTGCGCAAGGTTTTTCTCAAAGGCCTGGTGTCGATTATGAAGAGACATATTCGCCTGTAATGGATGCCATAACCTTTCATTATCTCATCAGTTTTGCTGTCCTTGAAAAGCTTGACATGCATTTAATGGATGTGGTTACTGCCTATCTTTATGGCTCACTTGATAATGAGATATACATGAAAATTCCCGATGGACTCAAAGTGTCAAACGCTCATAATTCAAAGTCACGGGAAATATTTTCAATTAAATTGCAAAGATCTTTGTATGGTCTAAAGCAATCAGGACGAATGTGGTATAATCGTCTTAGTGAGTATTTGTTAAAAGAAGGCTATATAAATGACGCCAT
This sequence comes from Nicotiana benthamiana, assembly GCA_034376525.1. Lineage (NCBI taxonomy): Eukaryota > Viridiplantae > Streptophyta > Magnoliopsida > Solanales > Solanaceae > Nicotiana > Nicotiana benthamiana. The sequence goes on from CM067330.1 coordinate 88,295,146, forward strand.
TTGCCCGTGTGTTTTTAGAAAGAAAATAACATCGGAATTTGTTGTACTTGCCGTATATGTCGATGATATAAACCTTATTGGAACCCCCATAGAACTCCAAAAGGCAATTGATTATCTAAAGGATGAATTCGAGATGAAAGATCTCGGAAAGACAAAATTATGTCTTGGTTTACAAATTGAATATTTGGCAAACGGAATTTTTGTCCATCAATCTACCTATATAGAAAAGGTACTGAAACGGTTTTACATGGATGGAGCACATCCTTTAAGTACACCGATAGTTGTTCGATCACTTGATGTGAATAAAGATCCATTCCGACCGCAAGAAAGGAATGAAGAGCTACTTGGTCCTGAAGTACCATATCTTAGTGCAATTGGCGCACTAATGTATCTTGCAAATACTACAAGGCCTGACATATCCTTTTCAGTTAATGTCTTAGCAAGATTTAGCTCGGCTCCTACAAGGAGAAATTGGAATGGGATCAAACATATATTGCGGTACCTAAAAGGGACCACTGATATGGGCTTATTTTATGGCAATAATTGCAGTCCCGATCTTGTTGGTTATGCTGATGCTGGATATTTATCCGACCCACACAAGGCTCGATCTCAAACGGGTTATGTGTTTACCTGTGGAGGTACCGCCATATCTTGGCGATCGACTAAGCAATCAATTGTGGCTATTTCATCTAATCATGCCGAGATAATTGCTATTCATGAAGCAAGTCGGGAGTGTGTGTGGTTGAGGTCTATCATACATCATATACAAGACAAATGTGGTTTGAAATGTAATAAACTACCCACGACTTTGTATGAAGACAATGCAGCATGTATAGCTCAATTGAAGGGAGAATTCATAAAAGGAGATAGAACAAAGCATATTTCACCAAAGTTATTTTTCACACATGATCTTCAAAAGAATGGTGATATCAATGTGCAACAGATTCGTTCAAGCGATAATATGGCTGATTTGTTCACAAAGTCTCTACCAACGTCAACCTTCAAGAAGCTAGTTCATAAGATCGGAATGCGAAGACTTAAGGATATAAATTGATGTTCTTATCAGGGGGAGTTAATGCGCGTTGCACTCTTTTTCCCTTACAAGGTTTTGTCCCACCGGGTTTTCCTTGCAAGATTTTTAACGAGGCAACCAATAGGCGCATATTCAAACATGTGTACTCTTTTTCCTTTTCTTTAAATTTTTTCCCATTGGGTTTTGTTTTAGTTAAGGTTTTAACGAGGCACATCATTGAATAGACATTCAAGGGGGAGTGTTATAAAATCTCCTATTTTAGGTGAATGTCCATAATTAGAGAGATTCTAGGGTTTACTTCTCCCTATAAATAAAGGGGTCTTCTACCATTGTAAACTATCCCTAACCATCCCCAAGTATCAATAAGAATACTCCTCTCTCTACTTTTTTCTCTATTGTTCTTGTTCTTGTATTATTGTTCTTGTTCTTATATTATTTCATAACAGATTTCAAAATATTGGAAATTGTGACCTAATGTCAAAAAATATGGGATTAGTCAACTCCCAATATTTTGAATCCAGTTGCCTACTTTTGAAGTTTATAGGCTCAAATTCCTAAGCTGACATAGAATTTCTTTTGTGGTAGGCATGTATGACTTGCTCTATATTCTTTCAGACTAAACACAACCTGTAATTCTTATTTATTTACTTTTATTATGTGATTCTGGGCATTTCTGGCTAATTAATATTTTACGTATCTCGCAAAATTACGTGAAATATAACACTAAGAAAATTTATTTTTAGTGTACTCATTTTTATATGTACTCTTTATATCTTTGTAATAATGGTAGCATCAGTTCACTAAGATTTTATTTAGTAATTAAACAACCATATTCAATATTAGAATAAAACGTTAAGATTTATTCTAGGGACCAAGAGTGTGATGACCCAAAAGGTCATTACTTGTTTTAACAAATAAATTATGCATTCTGAGGCCTTCAAAATCCCTTTCTGGCTCGCCTCAATTGGCGTGCGCAATTCGTGCACGTAACTGGAAAGCCAATATGTGAAAATCTATGGAAAATAATAAATTTTGGCTTTAAAATGAATTAAGTTGACTTCGGTCAATATTTTGGATAAACGGACTAGATACGTGATTTGACGGTCCCTGAGGGTCCATAAGAAAAATGGGACTTGGGCGTATGCCCAGAATAGAATTCCGAGGTCCAAACCCGAGAAATGAATTTTTAAAGAAATTTGTTGTTTGGAATATTTATGAGTTTTTGAAAGTGACATGTGTTTAAAGTTTGATAGTATCGGGCCAGTATTTTGATTCTGGAGCCAGGTAAAGGTCTTATGTATGATTTGAGTCGAACCTGTAAAATTTGGTAAGAAAAAGATTTGAAATGACACGAATCAGACCGTATTTGAGAAAATTAAAAAATTTGAAGTTCTTAAAAAATTTTATGATTTTGATGCTAAATTCATAGTTGTTGATGTTATTTTGGTGATTTGAATGCACAAGCGAGTCCGTATGATGTTTTTAGGTTAGTGTGCGTGGTTGGTTAAGAGCCCCAATGGCTCGGCTGAGTTTTGGATAGGATGGGTAAATTTTGGACTTGGAAAAATTACAGGTTTCAGCTGTTCTGTTGCAAGCCTGCTGCAAAGCCTGACTTGCAAATGAAAGTTCACAAATGCAAAGGCTGAGTCGCAAATGCGAAACAACCCAGGCCAGTCCTTCCTCGCAAATGCGAGATTTTTCTTTGCAAATGCGATGCTCCCTATTTGGGCATGTTATCGCAAATGCGACAAGATATTCGCAAATCCGACTTCGCAAATCCGAAGGTTTCTTCATAAATGCGAGCTTAGTAGAGTATGGTCGTAATTGCAACCTATAAGTTCATAACTTAGACGCATTTTTTAATTATTTTTTACATCTTCTCAAAACATAAACTCTCTAGGGCGATTTTTTCAAAGGCGACTTCTCTTCCTAATCGATTGTAAGTGATTTCTAACTAGTTTTCTTTAACATCTTTTCACATGATTTCAACTCAAAAGCAATGATTTTTATCATGGGAATTGTGTGTTTTGGTAGAACCTAGATTTTTTTAGTTTTGGAAATTTGGACCTCGATTTGAGGTCTGATTTCAAAATAAATTATGTATTTGTGTTCATGAGCGAATGAATAATCAGGTTTTGGTTGGAACCATGGATTTTGACCATGTGGACGATTTTTGACCTTTTGGGTAAACTTTTGAAAAATTCATTTTCATGCATTAGAATTGATTCATTTAGCATTTATTAATGTGATTAAGTAATTTGTGGCTAGATACGAGCGAATTGGTGGTAGAATCAAGAGGTAAAAGTATAGTTGAGACTTGACTTGTGTTCGCAGCATCCGGGTAAGTGTTTGGTGTAACCTTAGCTTGAGGTATTAGGAGCCGTGTCTTATTTTCTACGTGTTAACTGGGGAGTACGAAGTATAGACATGGTGATGAGTATCTATACGTCGGTATCAAGCATGCCCGTGAATCTTGTATTGTAATTTTTATGACTCTGTCGTGGTTTATTGTGCTTCATATGAGGATTGTCATTATTTTTCACTTGTCGGGATGCCATTATCATTATTGTTCCCTAACCGGAATGTTATTGTCATATTATTGTTCCCTTGCTGGGATGTTTGTTATGATATTATAGTTTTCTTGCCGGGATGTTGTTGTAATATTATTGTTCCCTTGTCGGGATGTTGTTACATTGCTATTATTCCCTTGCCGGAATTTTTTATGATTGGTGTTGATAAATAAAATAAAAGCGGGTTGCACACCTGCAACGGTAATATATGAAATTGGAGCGGGTTGCATACTTGCAACAGTAATATATGAAATGGGAGAGGATTACACGCCTGAAACGGTGTCATATGAAATGGGATTAGGTTGCACGCCTGCAACAGTGTTACATATGTACTTGTTCTTCTTATTTTCTTATCTTTGTTAGTAATTGATTTATGGCATTCCTTATTTTTCTTTACTGTTGTTCTGTTGTTATATATTACTCCCCGTATCATGTTTTTCCCCCAGCCAACTTTAATTGAAATTATCCGCTTCTATTTTCGCTGTATATGATTTAACTGCACATGTTATTTGGTAGTCTGATCCTGTTCGTCACTAGTTCGCCAGGTTAGGTTAGGCACTTACCAGCACATGGAGCCGGTAGTGCTGATTATACTTTGCACTATGTGCATATCTCAGAGCGGCAACTTTTGGACCATAGCTTTGGGTGGCTACCTTTAGTCCAGTCAGAGATCCCGAGGTAATCCTATAGGCGTCCGCAGGCCCCGATGTTCTCTTCTATCTTTATATCATGTTTTCATTTACTTCAAAGACAAATTGTATCTTATCTTTCAGACTTTGTTAATAGTACTCTTAGACCGTTTGTGAAGTTATGACTCCGGTTCTGGGTAGTCTTGTTTAAACAGTTGTATTTGATATATTTAGTGTTGTTATTGTTTTTCTTCCGCTGGTTATAGATTCCGATGTCTTTAAGTTGTTGCACATTATTGTTAAAGGATTAAAAATAAAAAAGAAAGTAAGTTGTTCAGATAGTCGGCTTGCCTACCTTCCATTAATAGGCGCCATCACGGCCTCCGAAGACGGGAAATCCGGATCATGATAAAGAGATTAGTGATAAGATAAAAACATAACTCACCCTAATTCATGATTATTCATCAGGGACGAAAAAGTCCTTTTAAACTTCCTTCGTCGAAAAATTATATTTGCATATATAATGCCAAATTATATTTCTTGAATGATATTGAATTAGAATTCTATGAAAAGCTCTTTTAGTTTTTCAAAATAAATTCAGAATTTTGTTTTCACCGTTTCTTAATCAATTTTAAGTTTGAGTGATTGACCTTGAGTTTGGGGTAGGTCAAGGTGTGCCCCAGAAGACAACTGTAGGCGCCATAAAATATCGGGCAGACCTACATTAACACCTTCAATAGCGACTGCTCAACTTTATGGCAACTACCTCATCCTCGAATTTTCAGTACGGATCTATTTGCATTTCATCGGACCTTAATATAAATATAATATAAGATTTTGTATCTTCCTATATTAGATATGAAATTTTATTACTCTTCTTAATCAAATTTTAACTTAATTATGTAAACATATAAAATATATTAATTATATATAAATTAGTTTTAAATGAGTATCCGTTTATATTAGGAATTGAATAAGTAATTAGTTACTTTACATCCTTATTCTCTCTCCCTTCATTAATGGATTTCAATCATCTTATTATCTAGTTTTAACTTAGCAATTTTCTTTCATGTTGCATAATTGGTGTTCAAATTGAAATTAGCAATCAATAAATTTTAAAGGTGTTTGACTCTCCGCCATTGACAACCATTAAAAAATTCGAAGCTTTCAATTTGAATTTGGGTTTTTAAAAACCATTATTTGTTTAGATTATGTATTGTTGTTATATCTCAAAACTGAAGGTGTTTGGTAAAGATTAAACTTGATTTTGGTCGAATTTCAGATTGAAACTCGGAGAAAAAGAAGAAGAAAAAAACACATGACATATAATATACTTATGAAATTGTAGTAAAGTTGTATTATAATTGTATTTTGTTGTCTTTACCCCTACCCTGAGGTAGATATGCTGTTTCTAAATAGACCTTCGGCATCCTTCCCTCCAAGAATTTTTCACCTTGCTCTTGGGAAGACTCGAACTCACAACCTTTTGGTTGGAAGTGGAGATTGCTTACCATCAGGGCAACCCCTATTGTCTTGTTATACCATCAAATTGTATAATATTAATTGTAAGTACAGTGTATCCATTTTAGTATTGATTTAAATATGCTTCTTTAATTTGTGGTAGGTTAATATATTGGGTAAATTATCAATCAAGTGAAGCAGAATACTTTATTAGCCCCGCACGATAGTTATTAACATCGTCAAATCATTGCACAAATTTTGATACATATCAATAACTTTATGTAAATAGATATTATTGATAACTAAAATACAAAATGTATACAACAATACATTATAGAATTATTTTTTAACTTTTATACAACATTGAAATAAATAAATAAATAAATATATATATATATATATATATATATATATATATATATATATATATATATATATATATATATATATATATCAGGCAGGCCTATATATATAACATAATACAATTTACATACAACTTTACTACAATTTCATAAGTATGTGATATGTCATATGTTCTTTGTCTTCGAGTTTCAATCTAAAATTCAACCAAAATCAAGCGTAATACTCATCAAACATCCTCAAAATTGAGATATAAACTCCAAATAATATTTTTAATTTTTTGCAACAACACCAAATTTAAATAAATAATAGTTTTTGAAAGGACACATTCGAATTCAAAGCTTTTATGATAGATTAGTGTTCGAATCTTCAATCCCTACGACCTTCTCACTAGGGGTTGAATTCATCTCTTGAAAAAGACTATCAAACTGTAGGATAATCCAATTTTCAAGAGAGCATAATACATGTCGAAGTGTCACAAATTTGAATTCAATAACATTCTTGCACTGTTAAAGTTTCATACTTAGTGGATAGCAATGTAAAAAAGAAAATGGCAAACCAGTGATAAACTGGAGGTTGCTTCAATAGGTTGATTGATAGAAGACAACTTTTAGGCTTATATTTTTGAGAAAGAAAGACGGTGGGAGAGTGTGATAGAGAAAGAAAGAAAAACTGATGAAACATGCGGCAATTAGGAAATAATAGAGGAGAGAAAAAAGTAAAAAGATATAACTAAATCTCCTAATTTAAGACACTAAAAATGGATAGCATATAATTTTAAGTAATCCTTGTTTAGGGTGTGTAATATACAAAACCATGACAATTTTGGTAACTAAGTTTCAAATATTGTACAAGAAGGAAAACAAGCCCTATAAATATTGATAAGAACTACCTCACCGATAACAATAACAACAACAATCCAGTAAAATCCCACATGTGGGGGGTCTGGGGAGGATAATGTGCACACATACCTTATCTTTATCCCGATGGAGTAGATAGACTATTTTCGATAGTCCCTTGGCTCAAGAAAACGAATAAGACAAAAAGATAATATATCAGTACCATTAACAGAAATCATAGAAATAATAACAACATCATAAGAACCAGAAAATCGATGAAATGCAATAATAATAACCAGTAAATAAGGCTCGATGCTAGAAAAAATGGACGAATAGCGTGAATACAATATTAACCCATATTAGTCTAAGACAAACCCTGTCAGACTAACCTCACACCCGGTACGAAGAATAAAAAAGCTCAACTATCTCCTAACCTACAAGCTTAATGCTTGACCTCCACACATTCCTATCAAGGGTCATATCCTCAGAAATTTGAAGTCGTGTCATGTCCTGCATGATCACCTCTCCCCAACACTTCTTAGGCTGTCATCTACCTCTTATCTTACTCGCCAATCCAACCACTCGCATCTTTTTACCAGGACATTAGGACTTCTCATCCGCACATGTCCAAATCATCTAAGCCTCGCTTCCCCCCATCTTGTCATTTATAGGAGTCACACCCACCTTCACTCGAATATCTTCATTCCTAGCCTTATTCATCCTAGTGTGTCTGCACATCCACCCCAACATCCTCATTTTCGCAACTCCCATTTTCTGTAGGTGAGTTATTTACCAGCCAACACTCTACCCCATACAATATGGCTGGTCTAACCATCGGTTTATAAAACTTACCTTTGAGTGTCGATGACACTTTCTTTTCATATACGACTCCAGATGCTAACCTCTATTTCATCTATCCCACCCCTATACGCTGTGTGACGTCCTTGTCGATCTCTCATTCCTCCTAAATAACTGGCCCAAGATACTTGAAACTGCAGCTCTTGGGGATGACTTGTGATCCAAGCCTCACGTCCATGCTCGCTTCCCTCGACTTGGCACTGAACTTGCACTCCATGTATTATGTCTTAGTCCTTCTAAATTTGAAACCTTTAGAATCGAGGGCATGTCCCCAAACTTCCAGCCTCTTGTTAACACCGCCTTACGTCTCATCAATGAAAACTATGTCATCAACGAATAACATACACCATCGCACCTCTCTTGAATATGTAGTGTCAGTGCATTCACCACAAGGCAATAAGAACGGAATGAGCGCAAATCCTTAATGTAACCCCGTAACAATCGAAAAATGCTCCGAGTCGCCTCCTACTATCCTAACCCGAGAACTACCTCACCTTCGACTAGATTAAAATTTGTTCACAGTTGGTACTTCTATTAATTTAATGAATATAAATTTATATATATATATATATATATATATATTTATTTTAATTTATATAAATCTAGTTTTTAATCGTTTAAAAAGAATGATTCTTTTAAATTTGAAATAATTTATTACACCTTTATTCAAATATTAATATAAATCGCAAAGTATTATTACATGTTTAAACATTAAACTTATAAGGCTTTAAAATTTTATTTTCACACAAATATTATGATAATTTAGGATTATAAGTTTGAGAATTTCTTTTAAACGTCATGCTCAACTAATTAAGTTGACGTAAATTAAAAGGAATAATTTAATTGTTAAAAGATAAATATTTCTGGGTCCCCTCGGTACTTTTGACTTTTAAGCGCCAAGTTTACACGTTCTTATTTCACTTTCCCCGTAGCCACATAAGGAAGGAGACCACAAAAAGTCTTTTCTTCATCGTTGTACTACTATTTCTGCAGCGTGTCTGCAATTATTATTTACTATTTTGTATTATTAGTCTGAACAAAAAATATTATCAAGACTTGATTTAGAAAAATATCAAGACTCTATGACTTTCCCATTTCATTTCTTGGGAATTGTTCTTACTATAGTACCAAGCCAACATAAACCTCAAAAAACATTTGCCCAAAAACAAAAAAATAAATAAATTTTCACGTGCTTTTGTTTCTGCTATTTTTGAGGTATTTCTCAATTCTTTGTTCTTTGCTGGTTCTTATTCATTTTCTGTTTTTTCTACTTTCTTATTGTTTATTTTTGTGTTTTTCTTGATCTTGAGATCAAGAATCCAATCTTAAATAAATTGGTTTTGTCAAAGTTTCCATCTTTTTAAGAATTTCTCTAAATATTTGACTCTGTAGTTGAATCTTGGTTGTTAATTTTTACCTCTACTTCTTATTCTTCTTCCTTTTGTCTTTTTCTGGATTTCCTTGGGTTGAATTTGAGGCAAGTATTGAGTTAAGATACTAAATTGATACAGCTCACTTAGATAATCATTAATTATATGTGCTAAATTTCTGTATTTTGTATATGCTCTTTTATTTTATTTTTTTCTCAAACAAGCTAATTATTGGATATGAGTGAGGCGGCGCTAGTTTATGGGTATTGAATATTTACATGAAATAAGACTAATAATAAGCTCCAACAGAATGAGCTGTATTTTTGGCTCAGAAATTGTTTCATTATGCTTCCTTGTTTTTTCTCCTTTTCCTCCGAGTGGCGTAACTGATAAAGTTGTTGTCATGTGATCAGGAGGTCACGACAGCCTTTTCCAGAAATGCAAGATAAACTGCATATAATAGAACCGTGTGGTCCGGCCCTTCCCCGGACCCCCCCGCACATCGGAAGCTTAGTGCACCCGACTGCCCTTTGAGTTACCATCTGATTGGAACTTAAAAGATGATGCTTTGCTGCCAGTTTCCATGCTTAGGTGCATTTGCTTTAGCCTTGTCTGCTTCCGTGTTAGAATAGTCCTATGTCGATTATAGGATGGGGTAATTGGTGTCCTTATATAGTCTTGAGTAATCCTCATATCATGAGCTAGGTTGATTTAGGCTCAAAGTCCATTTCTTGAACATTCCACGCCCTGTCAAGTTGATAAATTGAGTTGAAATCCATTTGCTTGGATCAATGAAGGAAGAACAAAGAAATGATCCTAGCTTCGGAGGAAATAGAGATTGAGGATAGTTTGATATAAGAAGGTTTACCTTTAAATGCAAGTCAATATAAGAATAATGAAACTAAACTGAAATCACTTAACTACGTCCTGCAGTTTGGACTTAATTTAACCCTCAAAGTTGCTGTTGGTTTTGTTAGAAACTACGCTTAACGCTAGAGGGGGGTGAATAGCGTTTTAATGAAATTTAGCGTTTTCTTGCGGAATTTAAATTTTACAGGAAGTAAATAAGTGCAATAAAAATAACTTACACAAGGATATATCCTGGTTGGCCACAACAGTGGTTAGTCCAGTCCCCGAGAGACTCTCTCGAGATTTTCTACTAACTTGTTAAGCTTACGGGTGCTTAACAAACCTTTACAGTTGCTCGGAGATACAATCTCAAAGACTTCACTTGCTCAGAGGTTCCTCACCTCAAAGACTTCACTTGCTCGGGGATACAATCCCAAAGACTTCACTTGCTCGGGGATATAATCCCAAAGACTTCACTTGCTCGGGGATACAATCCCAAAGACTTCAACAGAGGAAGCACAAGTTCCTCAACACAAGAGAATCAAAATTCTCTTACAAGTATTTGAAATACTTGAACACTTACTTAACAAAGGTACTCCTTGATGAGTAGATATGAGTAAAATAATACGCTCAAGATCACAACAACTTTGAACAATAATATGGCTCTCAAAAGCTTTATGAAATGAGTAGAAAATGATGAACAATTGAATGAAAGCTTAAAGCAATGTAATGATCAGTTAGTGTATGTTGTTGTGTTTAAAACACTGAGTTGAAGCTGTATTTATAGGTGCAAAACTTGGTCTTACCGTTGTCTAATTGCCAATTAAGAATTGCTGAATTTACTCAGCGACAATCGATTGTCAAGACCGAACAATCGATTATCTGCCAGTCAGATCAAAAATCAATCCCAGATTTTACGCTTAATAATCGATTACTTACAATCCATAATGGATTATTGGCAAAATTCAAATTCAGATAATCGATTATACCAAATCCATAATCGATTACTTCAGCAACGTTCCAAAAATCATTTACAGATTTTAATCAAAAACATCGATTATAGCAAATCAATAATCGATTACCTCATTAACGTTTTAAAAATTATTTCCGGATTTTGAGCAAAACATCGATTACAGAAAACCAATGATCGATTACTTTGAGGTATTTGAAAATCATTTAACAACGGTCAGTTTCAACAATCGATTGTCCCTTGCAACAATCGATTACTTGTCATTTTCTGAAAATCTCAAATCACACTGTTTCAAGCCAAAGTTTTTGCGACTAAGTATAAACTTTGACAATCGATTGTTGGACATAGGCAATCGATTGTTAAACCCAGTTAACTCAACATAATCGATTACTATTAGTTACTAATCGATTACTTAAGTAATTTTAAAATCACTGGGAGACATCAACTCAACATAATCGATTACCATTAGTTCATAATCGATTATTCTGAGTATTGGAAAACTTTACCTCATCAATAATCGATTGTCATTAGTTCACAATCGATTATCTTGCAGATTTGGAAAAACCTGATGTTAACTGTCTTATTCACAATCGATTATCATTAGTTCATAATCGATTGTCATGCAGTCTTTGCTTATAAACAATCGATTATCATAAGTACATAATCGATTATTCTTAGCCCAGATTTCTGAGGTATGTTTAGAAAACATTTTGTCTAATGTAAATATGCATCATTTGAAATCATTTGATACAGAAATAAGTATGCATGATTTTGGAAAATAGTTTTATGAGAGAAGCCATGTTATGGAGTCAAGTTATAGGATCAAGATCACATTTAAGAATAACTCAATAATAACAATTAAAAACAACGTCTTGAGCTTCAGTCTCAACATTTGTGCTCTTGTACTTGAACTCCGTCATATATCAATTTGTGCTTTGTTTGTCATTCATCAAAACCTACAAAAGAATAGTATATCGCATTGAGAACGTGTTTCCAACAATTTCCCCCTTTTTGATAATGGCAAACATTAAGCGGGATATGCAATTTTGACAAATAATATTGACGATTCAAGACAAGTAACAAGTATGCATATTTGTTCTTGTTCCCCCTCAATTTAAGAATTCCCCCTCAATTTAAGCTTATAAGCAATTAAGCAATTTAGAGGTGGTGCAATTTAGCAATGTAGAGGTGGTGCATACCCGTTATCCCGCTATCTTCCCCCTTTTGCCATTAGCAAAAAATAGTAAGGAAAGATACACAAAGACGAAATAAAACAAGGTTTATTTATTGAAAAATTAAAGGGGTACAGCAGAGGGACATCCAACAATACAATTAAAAACAGAAAAAAAATAATACAATATCAATTATCTCCGTCACGATCCGCCTCGTCATCCGGCGCAGCTTCAAAGGGAACGAGACCCGCATAGGGATAATGGACATGGTCAAAATAACCATGGATCTCATGTGTCAACTGAGAGAGCTGGTCGGATATAGTTTGGAGAGTGGGCTCCTGAGATGGACGAGCACGACGGGCAGGACGGATAGGAGGAGGAGCTGGAGCATGATCACCATCATGATGGAAGGATGATTCCGAGATTTCCCAGATTTTGGTACTCCTTTTGAGAGGACCATTTTCAGTGACAAATCCGGATGCTTCAAGAAAATTCATGATGAGGAGAGAATAAGGATGGGGCATGTTATCGGCGACAGCATCGAGCATGTGCATTTTAATGAGCCGACACCAATTGATCTTGGCTCCAGTGACAATGGCATGTAAGAGCTTGGAGTCCTCTTGGGATATGGTGGTATGATTGTGCCTACGAGGTCTTAGGACACGGGTGATGAAGTAGAGGAGAAATCGATAATTTGGGTCCATGCCCGAGATGGTAGGACGACGAGAAGAAGCTTGATCATAAGAGATTCCGGCTTGGCGGAAAAGAATGGATTCATCAAAGAGAGAGCCGGCCTCATCAATATACCGGATAAGATCTTCACCATCGTTTGGAATGCGGGCGATGGTGTGAAGGTTCTCGTCAGAGAGGAGAATGTGAATGCCATTGATGGAGGTGACCACCTCACCATCTTCATCTTTGTGAAGATTTGAATAGAATGCTTCAACTAAAGTTGTGTTAATATGAGGATGGGTAAGGAGCAAGAAATCATAGAGTTGACACTCTTTGAGCATGTTGGCGGCAGGGGCGAAAGGTTCAAGGAGCTTGCTTGTTGAGAAGCGAGGAGGAAGAATAAATCGCTTCTCAAACTTGGAGAGAAACCTAGAAAGTTCAGCTTGAGTTTCGAAGAACAAAACGGACCCGTCTTCATATGGGAAGTTTAGAGGAGGAGGGACTGTTGAGGCTGAGGCACCTTGCCTGGAACGAGAACGTTTGGAGGAGCGTCCAGACATATTGGAAAATTTTTACTGCTGAATTTTTGAGACTAAGATGCAAGGAATTGACCTTTGATTTTTAGAAATGGTGCTTGAGTGAGTGAGAATGATCCTATATGAGGGCTATTTATAGGAGAAGGAGTGATCAGCCATTTACTAAAGATACCTGCTGAAAATTGAAAGTTGGAACAGTCAAAAACGATAAGAAATAAATTTACTGACCGTTAGATAATCGATTATTTGGCAGAGATAATCGATTGTATTTACTGTTGGATTGAATTTTGAAACTGACAAATCGATTTAAGAGACAAACGGTAAAAAAAATTTGAATGAGATAATCGATTATCAACACAAAATAATCGATTATGGAGCATTTATGTCCTGACAACAATCGATGTTGGAGCCAAACGGTAACAAAGTTTAAACAAGAAATAATCGATTGTCAATTTTGGTAATCGATTATTATTGAAATATGGTTGATACAGAGAACTCGGAGAATTTCTGAATATGACAACTATTCGATTATAGGATGAAATAATCGATTGTCTGGAAAAGTATTGCTGAATGACTGAGACGGAAATCGATTATGCAATATAAGGAGTTAACAAATTAAACACATTTGCATAATAAAACTAATCAGTCGAAACAATCGATTATTGATACTGATAATCGATGTACTGCACAGTAGATAATCGATTATTTTCTTGGGATAATCGATTGCGGTGTGCTAAGACTTCATAATTTATCTTACCTTTGGGGAAGTACCTGCAAAATGGAATTAAACGTCTCGGACGCTCAAGTCAGTAATTTATAGTGACGTGAATAAATTACACTAGTGTTATCAAGTGATATCGTGAACTCTTAAGAATTGTGTCCTAGAGTGTTCTTAAGAGAGTTTCGGGTACTTACCTTTCCTCCGACGTCGCCAATTACCTGATCAAGAGGTTGATCTTTGATCGTCCTCCATTCATTTTGTTCTTTTGTTTCACTCCCCAAATGTGGAGCTTCTTCCGTTGATTGTTCCACAATTTCATCATTGATTTCCTTCGATGCCTTTTCTTGTATTTTGTTTTTCAAATTGCTTAAAATATCAACCGATCTGAATATGACTGTTTCCAAATATGACGCTTCCTCCTTCTTTGTGCTCTAGTTGAAGGGATTTGGATTCATCTCCCGTCATGTGTTTGGAGCATCCACTATCAAGGTACCATAGTACGCTTGATCCCTTCAAGCACACCTACAAAACAAATTAATTTTCTTTGGGTACCCATGCCATCTTGGGTCCTTGAGGGTTAGGCATATTGTAATAATATGTTTGAGTAGCATGTCTATGACGAGTAAAACATGCAGGAGCAATATGACCAATGCGTCTACAATAATGACATGTCACATTCGGATTATGCATTCGTCTAGGTTCATAGTAGCTAGATGAATGAAGGTTGCTTACCTTATTTTGAACGCTATCATTTCTCCTACTTTGATCTCTAGGATGGGTAGTGTTTCTAGAGTGATGATATCTAGGTTGAGGACCATTTTGGGGTCTTCTAGGAGGTTCACAATTTTGCCTAAAATATGCATCATGTCTATGGTGACTATTTCTAGGCGGAGGGTCATTTCTTGGTCTAGCATGCAAATTTGTTCTAGGATAGCTATTTCTAGGATACACATTTTTGTTGTTGTTCCTAGGTTGAGCTCTAGGTTTTTGAGGTTTAGCATCAACCTTTTCTTCATTTTTAAAACCTATTCCGTGCTTAGTTGATTTTAGGTTATCAAGAACAACATTCAAGTTTTTATGCGAGGAATTAAACTTATCTAGTGTGCCTTTAAGTCTACCTACTTCATTCTTAAGGTTCACACAAGAAACACAACCTTTAGTAGAACTTTCAGGTTTGTCGGCACTTCTCTTTCCATAAAACTTGTTTTGTTCGTGTAGCTTCTCATTTTCCAAAACCAGTTTTTCTAATTCCTTTTCTTTTAAAGAAATCTGTTTTTGAAAATCCGTTTCTTTTAGAGAAGCGTTTTCTCTTAAGCTAGTGACAGTTTTTGAAGCCTTTAAAAATTCAGTATATAACTCATCAAAAGCATTACGCATTTCATCAAGTGAAAAGTTTTCAGACGAAATTTGACGTACCTCATTTTGGTTGTCTTCTTGTGCCATGAGACAAAGGTTTGCAGCTTCGTCGTTTTCTTCTTCACTTGATTCATCTCCGGAGTCGCCTCCCCACGAGATATATGCCCGTTGCTTTTTAAAGGATTTCTTCTCCTTTTTGATGTTTGGGCAATTTGTTTGATGTGTCCAGTTTCTCCACATTAATAGCATTTTATTTGCTCACCTTGTTTTTTCCCTTTGCGCTCATATTCCTTGCGCATAAACTTTTGGAATCTTTTAATGACTAATCCAAACTCGTTGTCTTCTTCCTCTTCAATCTTTGGTTGGCTTGTGCTTGCTTTTAGAGCAATCTTTTGCCTTCTTTGATCATCAACAAACGGGTTAAGAATAGTAGATTCATAGGTTTTAAGATTACCTCTTAGTGCGTCGATGGTGACGTTTGAGACTCCAATTGATTCTTGGATAGCATCGGCTTTGGATCGCCATGCCGGTGTGAGGCTTCTAAGAACTTTTCGAACAAGTTCTCTATCCGTGAACGTCTTCTTGAGGACGTGTAGATCATTTACTATTGTTGAAAAGCGCTCAAACATCTCATCTACTTTTTCTCCTTCCTTCATATGAAACAATTCGTAAGCATGAGTAAGAAAATCAACTTTTGCTTCTCTTACCTGGTCAGTCCCTTCGTAAGTGACTTCTAATTTGTCCCACATTTCTTTTGCTGTTTTGCAACATGAAAGTTTCCTGTAATCGTTAGCGTTAATAGCACAATATAATAAATTTACAGCTTTATAATTATTTTGAATCATTCTATTGTCCTCTGTGGTGTACTCCTCTTCGGATTTGGGAATCCATTCGCCTTCCACTTTCTTGACTGGAATTTCATTTCCCTTTGTGTACACCTTCCAAAGGTAGGGACAATTTGACCGAATGAAGATTTCCATCCTCTCCTTCCAGTATGAGTAATTTGTGCCATTGAATAGAGGAGGTCGTGTAGGGCATTGTCCTTCTTCAATTCCTACAAAAGAATCTAGAGTAGAAGCCATGGATGGTTCTCTCAAACTGTTAAGTTTTTCAGAGAGTTGGGCTCTGATACCAATTGTTAGAAACTACGCTTAACGCTAGAGGGGGGGTGAATAGCGTTTTAATGAAATTTAGCGTTTTCTTGCGGAATTTAAATTTTACAGGAAGTAAATAAGTGCAATAAAAATAACTTACACAAGGATATATCCTGGTTGGCCACAACAGTGGTTAGTCCAGTCCCCGAGAGACTCTCTCGAGATTTTCTACTAACTTGTTAAGCTTACGGGTGCTTAACAAACCTTTACAGTTGCTCGGAGATACAATCTCAAAGACTTCACTTGCTCGGAGGTTCCTCACCTCAAAGACTTCACTTGCTCGGGGATACAATCCCAAAGACTTCACTTGCTCGGGGATACAATCCCAAAGACTTCACTTGCTCGGGGATACAATCCCAAAGACTTCACTTGCTCGGGGATACAATCCCAAAGACTTCAACAGAGGAAGCACAAGTTCCTCAACACAAGAGAATCAAAATTCTCTTACAAGTATTTGAAATACTTGAACACTCACTTAACAAAGGTACTCCTTGATGAGTAGATATGAGTAAAATAATACGCTCAAGATCACAACAACTTTGAACAATAATATGGCTCTCAAAAGCTTTATGAAATGAGTAGAAAATGATGAACAATTGAATGAAAGCTTAAAGCAATGTAATGATCAGTTAGTGTATGTTGTTGTGTTTAAAACACTGAGTTGAAGCTGTATTTATAGGTGCAAAACTTGGTCTTACCGTTGTCTAATTGCCAATTAAGAATTGCTGAATTTACTCAGCGACAATCGATTGTCAAGACTGAACAATCGATTATCTGCCAGTCAGATCAAAAATCAATCTCAGATTTTACGCTTAATAATCGATTACTTACAATCCATAATGGATTACTGGCAAAATTCAAATTCAGATAATCGATTATACCAAATCCATAATCGATTACTTCAGTAACGTTCCAAAAATCATTTACAGATTTTAATCAAAAACATCGATTATAGCAAATCAATAATCGATTACCTCATTAACGTTTTAAAAATTATTTCCGGATTTTGAGCAAAACATCGATTACAGAAAACCAATGATCGATTACTTTGAGGTATTTGAAAATCATTTGACAACGGTCAGTTTCAACAATCGATTGTCCCTTGCAACAATCGGTTACTTGTCATTTTCTGAAAATCTCAAATCACACTGTTTCAAGCCAAAGTTTTTGCGACTAAGTATAAACTTTGACAATCGATTGTTGGACATAGGCAATCGATTGTTAAACCCAGTTAACTCAACATAATCGATTACTATTAGTTACTAATCGATTACTTAAGTAATTTTAAAATCACTGGGAGACATCAACTCAACATAATCGATTACCATTAGTTCATAATCGATTATTCTGAGTATTGGAAAACTTTACCTCATCAATAATCGATTGTCATTAGTTCACAATCGATTATCTTGCAGATTTGGAAAAACCTGATGTTAACTGTCTTATTCACAATCGATTATCATTAGTTCATAATCGATTGTCATGCAGTCTTGGCTTATATACAATCGATTATCATAAGTACATAATCGATTATTCTTAGCCCAGATTCTGAGGTATGTTTAGAAAACATTTTGTCTAATGTAAATATGCATCATTTGAAATCATTTGATACAGAAATAAGTATGCATGATTTTGGAAAATAGTTTTATGAGAGAAGCCATGTTATGGAGTCAAGTTATAGGATCAAGATCACATTTAAGAATAACTCAATAATAACAATTAAAAACAACGTCTTGAGCTTCAGTCTCAACATTTGTGCTCTTGTACTTGAACTCCGTCATATATCAATTTGTGCTTTGTTTGTCATTCATCAAAACCTACAAAAGAATAGTATATCGCATTGAGAACGTGTTTCCAACAATTTCCCCCTTTTTGATAATGGCAAACATTAAGCGGGATATGCAATTTTGACAAATAATATTGACGATTCAAGACAAGTAACAAGTATGCATATTTGTTCTTGTTCCCCCTCAATTTAAGAATTCCCCCTCAATTTAAGCTTATAAGCAATTAAGCAATTTAGAGGTGGTGCAATTTAGCAATGTAGAGGTGGTGCATACCCGTTATCCCGCTATCTTCCCCCTTTTGCCATTAGCAAAAAATAGTAAGGAAAGATACACAAAGACGAAATAAAACAAGGTTTATTTATTGAAAAATTAAAGGGGTACAGCAGAGGGACATCCAACAATACAATTAAAAACAGAAAAAAAATAATACAATATCAATTATCTCCGTCACGATCCGCCTCGTCATCCGGCGCAGCTTCAAAGGGAACGAGACCCGCATAGGGATAATGGACATGGTCAAAATAACCATGGATCTCGTGTGTCAACTGAGAGAGCTGGTCGGATATAGTTTGGAGAGTGGGCTCCTGAGATGGACGAGCACGACGGGCAGGACGGGTAGGAGGAGGAGCTGGAGCATGATCACCATCATGATGGAAGGATGATTCCGAGATTTCCCAGATTTTGGTACTCCTTTTGAGAGGACCATTTTCAGTGACAAATCCGGATGCTTCAAGAAAATTCATGATGAGGAGAGAATAAGGATGGGGCATGTTATCGGCGACGGCATCGAGCATGTGCATTTTAATGAGCCGACACCAATTGATCTTGGCTCCAGTGACAATGGCATGTAAGAGCTTGGAGTCCTCTTGGGATATGGTGGTATGATTGTGCCTACGAGGTCTTAGGACACGGGTGATGAAGTAGAGGAGAAATCGATAATTTGGGTCCATGCCCGAGATGGTAGGACGACGAGAAGAAGCTTGATCATAAGAGATTCCGGCTTGGCGGAAAAGAATGGATTCATCAAAGAGAGAGCCGGCCTCATCAATATACCGGATAAGATCTTCACCATCGTTTGGAATGCGGGCGATGGTGTGAAGGTTCTCGTCAGAGAGGAGAATGTGAATGCCATTGATGGAGGTGACCACCTCACCATCTTCATCTTTGTGAAGATTTGAATAGAATGCTTCAACTAAAGTTGTGTTAATATGAGGATGGGTAAGGAGCAAGAAATCATAGAGTTGACACTCTTTGAGCATGTTGGCGGCAGGGGCGAAAGGTTCAAGGAGCTTGCTTGTTGAGAAGCGAGGAGGAAGAATAAATCGCTTCTCAAACTTGGAGAGAAACCTAGAAAGTTCAGCTTGAGTTTCGAAGAACAAAACGGACCCGTCTTCATATGGGAAGTTTAGAGGAGGAGGGACTGTTGAGGCTGAGGCACCTTGCCTGGAACGAGAACGTTTGGAGGAGCGTCCAGACATATTGGAAAATTTTTACTGCTGAATTTTTGAGACTAAGATGCAAGGAATTGACCTTTGATTTTTAGAAATGGTGCTTGAGGCTATTTATAGGAGAAGGAGTGATCAGCCATTTACTAAATCTACCTGCTGAAAATTGAAAGTTGGAACAGTCAAAAACGGTAAGAAATAAATTTACTGACCGTTAGATAATCGATTATTTGGCAGAGATAATCGATTGTATTTACTGACCGTTAGATAATCGATTATTTGTCAGCGACAATCGATTGTCAAGACCGAACAATCGATTATCTGCCACTCAGATCAAAAATCAATCCCAGATTTTACGCTTAATAATCGATTACTTACAATCCATAATTGATTACTGGCAAAATTCAAATTCAGATAATCGATTATACCAAATCCATAATCGATTACTTCAGCAACGTTCCAAAAATCATTTACAGATTTTAATCAAAAACATCGATTATAGCAAATCAATAATCGATTACCTCATTAACGTTTTAAAAATTATTTCCGGATTTTGAGCAAAACATCGATTACAGAAAACCAATGATCGATTACTTTGAGGTATTTGAAAATCATTTGACAACGGTCAGTTTCAACAATCGATTGTCCCTTGCAACAATCGATTACTTGTCATTTTCTGAAAATCTCAAATCACACTGTTTCAAGCCAAAGTTTTTGCGACTAAGTATAAACTTTGACAATCGATTGTTGGACATAGGCAATCGATTGTTAAACCCAGTTAACTCAACATAATCGATTACTATTAGTTACTAATCGATTACTTAAGTAATTTTAAAATCACTGGGAGACATCAACTCAACATAATCGATTACCATTAGTTCATAATCGATTATTCTGAGTATTGGAAAACTTTACCTCATCAATAATCGATTGTCATTAGTTCACAATCGATTATCTTGCAGATTTGGAAAAACCTGATGTTAACTGTCTTATTCACAATCGATTATCATTAGTTCATAATCGATTGTCATGCAGTCTTGGCTTATAAACAATCGATTATCATAAGTACATAATCGATTATTCTTAGCCCAGATTTCTGAGGTATGTTTAGAAAACATTTTGTCTAATGTAAATATGCATCATTTGAAATCATTTGATACAGAAATAAGTATGCATGATTTTGGAAAATAGTTTTATGAGAGAAGCCATGTTATGGAGTCAAGTTATAGGATCAAGATCACATTTAAGAATAACTCAATAATAACAATTAAAAACAACGTCTTGAGCTTCAGTCTCAACATTTGTGCTCTTGTACTTGAACTCCGTCATATATCAATTTGTGCTTTGTTTGTCATTCATCAAAACCTACAAAAGAATACACGTTTAGTATATCGCATTGAGAACGTGTTTCCAACAGGTTTGAGCTGCCCGGCTTCTTGTGTGCATGACGTACCCTCTTATACACACATTAACCGTGATTTTTTAATGCTATCCTTTTTATATCGTAATGCATTTCCAATAAACTATGATTTGCCAATTATCGAGCAGTTAAACTGAGACTTTTCTTTAATTTTGCAGGCTCTTATTTTGGTTTTGGTTACTGCTGAAGCAGCTTTTGATTGATATCATATACAAAAGGTCACTGTTGCATTCTAAAATTATGACTTGCTTCCCTTCTTTATTCTGTCGAAAAGATCATTCATCAACTAGGCATCCATCCAAATTTGATGATGGTAAGCACTATTGGTTCGCCATTGATATTAGTTTCGGATGTTCTTAAACTGTGCCGTTAAACATTCTTTTATCTTTTTTTAATACCACATATGATTTATTCTGTGTGTCACAAAGATTCTAATATGTTGATTCAATTCAGAGCTCTCTGGCGTCAAGAACGTTATTCTTTTCTCCTATAAAGAGTTAAGAATTGCCTCTGATGATTTTAGTCCTGTCAATAAAATTGGTGAGGGTGGATTTGGTTCTGTTTATAAGGTAATGGCAATGTTTTCCCTTCTATTATTGATATGAATTGGTGGATTAAATAGTATGTCTTTAAGAAGTCTTAAACCTTTTTCTTTACTATACGAATGGTATGAGCAGGGAAGGCTAAGAAATGGAAAGATGGCTGCTATAAAGGTTCTTTCTAGTGAATCACAGCAAGGTGTAAAGGAGTTCTTGACTGAAATTAAAGTGATTTCAGACGTTGAGCATGAAAATTTAGTCAAACTCTATGGCTGTTGTATAGAAGACGATCACAGGATATTGATCTACAACTATCTTGAGAATAACAGCCTCGCTCAAACACTTCTCGGTAATTTTTTTTATTTAGTTTTGAGATTTTCAGCAAAATTTTAGACTAAGGAGTGATCTGTAATTCACATGACTCAGCACGAAGTTGATGTGAAACATGGACTTGAACGATCAATATGTCGTGAGACATAAAATGAGTGAAATGATTCTGTCCTCCTTTCTAGATTAAGCTGTGGAGATCCTGCAGTCTATCGGTACTGAATCTTGAAGAACTTAACGCGTTGTTTCTTGTCTTTTATCATTGCTATATTTTGGCAGCCCGGATAATACCCCTTTGGGGTGCGGCCCTTCCCAGGACCTTGCGTGGTCGTGGGATGCTTTTGCACCGGCCTGCCTTTTTTTGATAACTATATACAGATTCCTAATGTGTTTTCTCTGAGGTAAACTAGATATGCTACTATTCCAATTCCTATCAACTTTAGATTAGTTTAGATGTCCAATATTGTTTCCACTGCTACGTTATACGTAGTTCTGTCTTTAAATACTCAAATTTAATTCCTCTAATATTTTGCTTACAGGTGGAGGGCACAGTAGCATCCAGTTCAGTTGGCGAACACGGACTAAAATTTGCATTGGAGTTGCAAAGGGGCTAGCTTATCTTCATGAGCAAGTGAAGCCACGTATAATTCACCGTGATATCAAAGCGAGTAATATTCTCCTTGACAAAGACTTGACACCCAAGATTTCAGATTTTGGCCTAGCGAAGCTCATCCCTCCCAACATGACTCATGTTAGTACACGCGTGGCTGGAACCATGTAAGAATCCTTTCTTCAAATTTTGCTGATATTTCTTCTTACTGCACTGTGGTCAAGTTCCACCTCGAGTTTGTGCTTAAAAGCATGCCAATAGTAGGTTTTTGAGATTGAGGCTGATATGAATAGAGGAATCGAATAGGGTATTTGTTAATGTCTCATATAACTCCTTCTAATGGAAATTGATATTCCTTACAGATAGGAAGTTACTTTTTATGTGTTTCACCATAAAGTAATTGACTCAATTTCTATATGGTAAATCAGCCAAGAGTACAGTGACTGCATAATACATGGATAATTTACCACTAAAAAAATTATATCAAATTACTTGATGTTCAATATTATCATATGTTGTTGATTTCTACGGTATAATAGCATATATTATCAATTTATCATATATGCTTTTGCTTGCTCATTTCTGCTAAATACTCTGAGATATAGTATCATGCGCTAAATTCCACGTCTTTTGTCCAGAG
Source organism: Nicotiana benthamiana (assembly GCA_034376525.1). Classification (NCBI taxonomy): domain Eukaryota; kingdom Viridiplantae; phylum Streptophyta; class Magnoliopsida; order Solanales; family Solanaceae; genus Nicotiana; species Nicotiana benthamiana. Next base: position 88,318,464 of record CM067330.1, read on the forward strand.
GTTATTTGGCACCAGAGTATGCAATTAGAGGACAAGCTACTCGTAAATCAGATGTTTACAGTTATGGGGTTCTTCTGATAGAAATAGTCACCGGAAGATGCAACACAAATACACGTTTACCAATTGACGAACAATATCTCCTTGAAAGGGTATGACTTTTCAAACCATACATTCATTTTAAGGATTGGGCGATTGCTGCATGTTGAGTAGATCACACGTAAAAAGTGAAATTGATGCACGATTCATGAGTTCACAATCTTTCAAATCATTCTTTTGGAAGTATATGAAATTTTCTTGTGGCAATGAAATATTTCGCTGAAATCAATATAACAAAAAATTTACCAATCGAAGAACAATATTGTGTCAGTGAACTGGCACGCTTTAAACTGTATTCTAAAAGCTATGGTTAATTATTTCTCATGTGTGTTACAGACATGGCAAGTTTATGAAAGAAAGGAGCTGATATTGCTCGTAGACACGTCACTGGACGGGGACTTTGATGCTGAACAGGCCTGCAGGTTCTTGAAAATTGGGCTTCTCTGCACTCAAGATGCGTTAAAGCTTCGGCCATCCATGTCGACTATTCTCAAGATGTTAACCGGCCAGATGGAGGTTGATGACAATAAGATAACAAAACCAGGCTTGATCTCTGATTTAATGGATCTCAAGGTTAAAAATGCTCCTAAACCTCGCCCTGAACAAATTAACGCAGCATATGATTATGTGTTATCCTCAGGTTCTCAATATTTAGACAATTCTACCGTTCCATCCGCGAGTTCTTCTCAAGCCACCACGACGTTCACAACTGTTGCATATGATCAAAGCATTTGAGCAAATATATTCTGCGATATGGATCTACAAGTGGTGTAGAGGGAGGAAAGTAGTTTGTATTTGGTTGAATATTACTTTCAACTTTTCTTTGTTTTATTCTTTTTTCATATATCTTTTTCTGGACTTGGTTTTTTTGGTATCTTGAGTTGATCAGCAGCTGTAAATTGTTCACATGTTTTATCTAGTTGTTAGAAATAGTGTATGTTGTAAATTTGAGGTTTTTGAATTAAAGAAGTGTACTTTATTATAGTTGAAACTTGATATAAGTGATGTTTGAGCAAAAAGTTCGAGATTCTGTTGACTAAATCAATTATCGATAGAAAAGGAAAATTTTAGCCAAGCATAATCAAATTGGGATCTAAAAATATATAGCGAGATAACGAATGAAGAGTAGGAACATTCTTGATTTCTTGACGTTACAATCCCATCTTTGATAAGAAGAAAGAACTGTTAGTTTACATCCTTCACAATAGGAAATTGTAAGAGAAAGAGTGAGAGAAAAAGTCCCGCCCCCTTTTTCCGAGAATCCCCTTCTATATATAGTTCTTGAAACTTTACTGTATTCTTTGACCGACGTACTCTCATGCGACAGTCATTTGTCGTTATTCGAGTACCATTTTTACTTGACATACACTGTCGATGATTGGACTGAGGTTGATCGTGGTGCTTCTCGCTATTTCGCCACTTAGGTGAGGTCTTAGCTTGGTCGATCATTGTGGTCAGATTTTGACACATCCAGTTAGTTCTTTTGTTCGAGGTCGTCCCTTGGCGGGCTCGGCGTGCAGACTCTGTAGATTCGAAGGCTAGGAGAAATCTTACTGTTCATGCCTTGAACGAGGTTTTTAGATCGGGGCGATGGTGCAATGCTTCAACGATGCCTTTGATTCGTCGCGTCGGTTCGGAGTCGAAATGTTGCGTTGATTCGAAGCATCATTTGTGGTTACTGCCATTATGACATACGTTTCCTGGGGATTGAACCATTTCATGCCTTATCAGTGCTGATTGGCGACTCTTGGGTTTCCCGTTTGGTGCATTTATGTCCCTATAAATAGGGGGAGAACACCAATCTATTAGCACACTTTCTTGATTTGTCAAAAGAATTTTGAGATCTTCATCTTCTCCGATACTTCAGACTTTCCACTCTCTCTTGTTGGCTAGAAGTTGACATCACGGTCTTACCTCTAACTTCCCTTTGTTTATTCATTATATTCAATTGAGATAAATGGCTGGTACTTCTTCCCATGCTGACATTCTTGCCGCAGTTCCAGCGTCGGAAAATGTTGTTTTTGCTCACGAAGGAGTAGAAGTGGTAGAGGATGAGGGCGTTCGAACGACGACTGAAATATTGCCTCGTCCCGGGAAGTAGTGGACCGATTTCAATAGCCCTATCGGAGAGGAACCAGAACTTGTTTCCTTTGTTATGAATGAGGCGGCGATGCAGAGCTAAATGTTAAGTGGGGGGTTCCGTACCACGTTGAGAGCTGCCGGTGGTGGGAGATGATATTATACATTTCAACTGCCCATGATATTGTGCGTTCTACGCATATCCTTTTATTGTTGGGTATACGCTTCCTCTCCCTTCTTGGTGGTAGATTTTTGCCGTTTGTACGAGATGTGCCCGACTCAACTTTTTCCGTACTTGATAGCTGATGTTGATATCTAATTTTTTCCCAAAAAAATTTTAAGATGCATATATGTCTTCAAAATCATGCGTTAGCTTCAATTGGTATTTTCACAATTTTTACATTTTCTAATTAATTTGCCTAGTATTTTATTTCTAGTTAATAATTACGAAATTGCATCACAAATGATTTCAAACATTTCTTGATTTAATATTACCATTTATTAAAATAAGTCCAAAATTATTTCATAAATAGCCAATTGGCACCTTTTGGCTATAATCGCAATAACTTTGCAATTATAGCCCATGCATATATTTTTCCATCATTTCAATCAAAATTAGTCCATTGTATTTTTAAATACTAAAGAGTTATTTTTAGAACATTTCCATGCATGAAAAATCATTTTTATAATTAGTAATTATTTTACAAATTATTTTCATCAATTGTTTGAGTATTTAACAAATAGCTTTTTATTTCAATTTTAGCCCAAAACAAATCAGTCTAATACCCCTTAAAACCAGCCCAATAAACCCAGGCCCAATAACTCACCTGCCCGACCCAACTCTTGGCTAATCCTGGCCGTTGATCATTTTTTATCAACGGCCCATAAACCCCTTACCATAATTAAACTAATACCCTCCCCCTCTAACCCTAATCACTCTCACCCGTCCCAGCCGTCACTCTTTCTCCGTCTCTCAGATGCTCTCTAACCCTAAATTTCGTCGTCACTCACCTACTGCCGTTCATGGTGGTTCTTCACCACTCAGTCCTCTAATGGCCTCTTCTATGCTGGGTACTTCCATCTCTAAGGTCCTTGAGAATCTTCTCAAGGGACCAGGGCTAGTTTGCTTACGCCTTTGGGTCTTTCTTATCCGTTTCAGGCCGTTGTGGCTTGCTTTTGAGTAAGAACTTCTTATTTTGTCTTAAATCCGTGAGTTCCTAAGTCTATGTTCTCATTTCTGATTTACTTCTGAAAACCCTAAATTTTGTCTTTAATAGATATGAGAAGAATCATACCTATTTCACATGTTTTTCATAAAACATCTTTTGGTTTTTGAGTGATTTTCCATTTTTCTAAAGCTAGGGTTTCCCGAAAATCCTTTTCTCCAAACGTTTTCTTACGTTGAATGTTTAACTTATGTTTTTATGTACTTTTTGGTCGATTATGTTGAGTTTGCCTAGCCCTAGTTGATTTATGCTAAAACCCCAATTCTTGACATTTTTGCTTTGATTCTGAGTTTAACTGTGGTAACCGTGCACTATTTCGTTCTATGATTTGGTTCTCATGATTTCTTCTTAGTATAATTTAAACGTCTTGTGATTTTTACCCTAGTATGCCTATATTAAGGTTTCTGGCTCGATTTCCCGACTGATTCTTTATGTTTATACTTAGCCTATTTGTGTATTTGTGGAAACATATATTATTCTCCTTTAAATCAATACTATTTTGGATTCCCGATTCACTGATTTGATCCGTAAAAACCTACGGGTTAATTCTTGATTATTCCTTTATTTGCGACCTTATTTAGTTTCTTACCTTATATGAGTAACTGTGATACTTACTAATTCCTCAAGATTATTTCCTTAATTGAATCCCTGCTTATTTACCCCCAATTGCCCACTTTGTACATAAGTCTTACTCTATTTTCTTTCCTTAAATATTGTCCTGCCCTTTACCGTTGGGTAATTACCCCTTAATTAAAGGGAGACTATACTGATTTTGTGCATAATTGATTCCGTAAGCTTCCTTAATTGCTAACTGATTGATCTCATTTACCTTATTCTATTTTTCTCCTAACTACTATATATAATCACTTCTATTTTCACTTCTACATAGACATCGGTTCACAACACACACGCACACACACAAAAACTCTTCTCCTTCTTTGCTACTTGTTCTATTGTGGGTCTAGCTGGCTGAAAGCCAAGGCTAGATAGTGATACTATAGTTGCTCTATATTCTTCACTCTTTTTTCCTCAAACCGGTATGTCTCTAGTTAAATATGAAACCCAAACTCTATGTATTTCGTTTATGCATTAGTTCATTGACTATGAATTTAACCTATCCTCTTATTTACTTCTTTGTTTAGCATGCCTAAATTCTGCCCTGTTCAATATACAACTAGTATATCTACGCTTCACATGTTTATCTGATGCTTGAACAACCTGTTTGATTTATGCTTAATCCCTTAACTATGTGATCATGTTGGTTACTTAATGCATGTGGTTAATCCTACTTGTATGTCTGATTTTGTCCTCTACATCTTTGCTCTATGTCTCAATCACCTACCTCTTTATAACTAATTAAAACTCTTGAAAATTTCTGTGCATCCTATTTTTTATGTGCTCCACCATACATTGATGTGTACTCTATGTGTCTCCAATCCACCCCAATTCCTGTTTGGAATCTGTTTGCTAAGTATTCCCAGTTGATTTGTGTTCTGATATAAAAGTGCTTCAATACTTTTACTTAAATTGTTTACCACTAATCTATTTCTTATTTTTAAAACCTTTTCACTCGTAGAGTCCTCTTCATACTTTTTACCAAAACCTTTTCAAAACTATGTCAAGCACTCTCACTTTACTCTTAAGTCAATAGGTTCTGCCCCTCCAGGTATGTGTACTATCTTGGGATCCTTTTGAGATTCCTTTCAACTCTGGCACACTGGGGCTGACCATTCCATATTGCCTATATTTAGTCCCTATTATGAAAGTCTGGTTGTGAGCACTGCCCGAGATCCTTGAGGTCCTTAGGGAACTCTAACACACATGGACGTTTGTTGGCTATGAGATTTCTGAGCAATTGAGACTACTGAAGGCCTGGAATTCCAAGGTTTTCCTTGGGCTTACTTTAGGCTCCTACCATATAATATATTACCACACCTCCTTTCAATTCAAAAGCAAAACCCTGGGATTACATTGTTGAAGCTAGGAGAAAAGGAAAGGCAAAAATGGAGGAAAATCCAATGCTGCACATGGAATGACTAGGATTGGAAGAATGTACACACCTGAACACTTGGGAGGACCAAGTAAGGATGCCACTACCAAGAATCATGTTATTAAAATAGGACCAGATGACCTTCGAAGGAAAGTACAATCAAGGGATTATTCCATCATTGATCATTTGAACAAAACCCCAACTCAGATATCTATCCTATCACTGTTGCAAAATTTAGAGGCATACAAGAATGCTCTGATGAAGGTGTTGAGTGAAGCTTACCCAACAATATCACCCGAGGAGAGATGGCCAACATGGTAGGGCAGGTTCTTGAAAATCATAAGATAATCTTCCACAAGGATGAGCTACTGCCTAAAGGGTTGAATCACAACCGAGCATTGCATATAACTATGCAGGGTCTTGATTGATGGAGGTTCAAGCCTCAATTTTTGTCCGTTGGATACTCAGAAGAGATTGAGCAAAGGTTTCCATGAAATAAGGGCAACAAGCATGAATGTGAAAGCCTTTGATGGGTCTCAAAAGGCCACGATTAGGGAGATTAATCTTTTCTATAGAAGGGCCTACTTGGTTCGATGTTGAATTCCAGGTGCGTGACATATCAGTTCATACAGTCTTCTTTTGGGCCGACCATGGATACATCCTGCTGGGGCTGTGGCTTCCACACTACGCCAAGCCATGAAGTTCGAACGGAACCATCAGGAGGTGTTTATTTACGGGGACGTGAGTGACCCCATTTACACCAGTCAAACCACCTTGGTTATTAGGAAAGAAGAAGACTAGGAGGGGAAACCTATCATCAAATCGAACGCGTCAATGTCGTTGAGAAAGAAAAATGGTGGAGTAACAAAATAGAAAGCATACTGGCTTGATCTAGGTATGAACCCGGCAAAGGGCTTGGGAAGAATCTCCAGGAATCACCAAACCAATACAGTTGAAACATCACGATAGTACTTTCGGGCTTGGATATCGATATTCATGGCAATAGTATAATGACTGGTCACCACTATGGCGTGAGCCTTATTACCCTCTCGAGCAACCAGTGCTACATCTGGTCAAACTTTTCACTAAGCTGATAAAATATGGGGAACTGTAGAAGAAGAAGAATTAGCTAGGTTGAGGAATGTATTCCGGGAGGACGGTGAACTGAATTGCAGTGCAATAATTGAGGAGGAGGATGAAGAAGACCTGAGGATGTTGTTAGGGAGGTTTAGAACTTTGAGAATAATCCTAAGTACAACCTAGACGAGACTGAAGCGATAAATTTGGGGGACGTTGAGACCGTCAATGAGACTCACATTAGCATTCACTTATCACTGATAGAGAAAGAGGAGTACATTCGTTTCTTAAAAGAGTATGAGGATATTTTCACATAGTCATATGATGACGTGACCGGTTTGAGTACGTCCATAGTGTCTCACAAGTTGCCTGCCAATCCCATGTGTCTGTAAACTCAGAAAATTCAAACCAGATATAAGCCTGAAAATCAAAGAGGACGTTACTAACCAAATCAAAGCCAAAGTCCTCTGGGTGGTTGAGTACCCAACCTGGTTAGCCAACATTATACCAGTTCCGAAGAAAGATGGAAAAGTCAGAGTATGTGTTGAGTATCAAGATTTAAATAGAGAAAATACCAAGGAAGACTTTCCACTACCAAATATACAAATCCTGATAGACAATTGCTCCAAGCATGAACTCAAATCCTTTGTAGATTGCTTCGTAGGTTATCACCATATTTGGATGGATGAAGAAGACACAAAAAATAGCTTTTATTACACCATAGTGGTATATTGCTACAAGATGATGCCATTTGATCTAAAGAATTCTAGGGTTACTTACATGAGAGCCATGACAACCATATTCCATGATATGATACATGAAGAAATAGAGATGTATGTAAATGACGTCATTATCAAATCCAAGAGGGCCGTTGATCCCATAGCGGCCTTAAGAAAGTTCTTTGATAGGTTAAGAAGGTACAACTTAAAACTGAATCCTGCAAAGTGTGAATTCGGGGTTCCCACAGGAAAGTTACTAGGATTCATTTTCAACCATCGAGGGATCAAGTTGGACCCTTCCAAGGTTAAGGCTATTTAGGAGTTACCTCTACCTAGGTATAGGAGAAAAAAGGACGTGAGCTTTCCTAGGATATCTCAACTATATCAATCGCTTCATAGCACAGTCCACAATTATATATGAACCCACTTCAAGATAGTGAGGAAAGATGCCGAAACAAGTTGGACCGAGGATTGTCAAAAAGCTTTCGACAAAATCAAGGAGTACATGTCCACACCACCGATCTTGGTCCCGCCAAAGCCAGGTCAACCTTTGCTACTCTATCTATCTGTATTGGATGGAGCCTTTGGATGTGTTCTAGGACAACATGATGAGACAAGGAGAATGGATCAAACCATATACTACCTAAGTAAGAAATTCACACCTTATGAAGCACGATACTCACTGCTGGAACGCACTTGATGTGCTTTGACCTTGATGACCCAGAAATTAAGGCATTATTTCTGTGCATATACCACATACCTCATATCCAGGATGGACCCTCTAAAGTACATGTTTCAGAAACTCATCCCAATTAGGAAGTTAGCCAAATGGCAAATACTGTTAAGTGAGTTCGATATCGTCTATGTAACTCAAAACGCATCAAAGGACTAGCATTGGCTGACCACCTTGCTAAAAATCTGGTGGGAGGAGAATACGAACCCTTAAAAACGTATTTTCCTGATGAAGAAGTGTCATTAGTAGGAGAGAACATTTCCAAAGTATATGACGGCTGGAGGATGTTTTTTCATGGAGTTGCAAATTTCAAAGGAGTGGGCATTGGAGCAATTTTTGTATCAGAAATAGGTCAACATTATCCGATATCTGCTAAACTTAGATTTTTGTGCACTAAAGACATGTCAGAGTATGAAGCATGTATACTAGGGCTCAATATGGCAATCGATATGAATATTTAGGAGCTGTTGGTAATCGGTGATCTAGATTTGCTTGTGCATCAGGTAAAAGAAGAGTGGCAAGATATTGCCATATCTACAACATGTACATGAGTTGAGAAAGAGGTTCACAAAGATAGATTTTCAGCATGTGCCCAGAATTGAGAATGAGTTTGCTGATGCATTGGCTGCTTTGTCATCCGTGATACAACATCTGGACAAGAATTTCATTGATCCCAATCTAGTGAGAATTCATAATCAACCGACATATTATGCCCACGTTGAAGTATAAACAGATGGGAAGCCTTTATTTTATGATATCAAAGAATATTTGGCAAAAAGAGAATATACGGAGCATGCGAACCATACTCAGAAATGCACACTTCAGAGATTGTCCAATCACTTTTTTCACAGCAGAGGATTGTACAGAAGGACTCCTGGGCTAAGATGTGTCGATGCAAAAGAGGCTTCTAAGGTACTTGATGAGATACATACCTGCAACCCTCATATGAATGGTTTTGTCATGGCCAAGAAAATACTTAGGGCTGATTACCTTTGGATGACTATGGAGACAAATTGCATCTAGTACGTCCGCCAATGCTACCAATGTCAAGTGCATGCCGATACGATAAAAGTGCTGCCAAATGAGATCAATTCCACAAGCTCACTTTGTCCATTCACCGACTGGGGAATGGATGTCATCGGTCCTATCGAGCGCACTGCTTCAAACAGGCACAGGTTTATTCTAGTAGCCATTGACTACTTCACAAAATAGGTAGAGGCTGCATCCTACAATGCTATAACCAAGAAAGTCATCGCAGACTTGGTCAAGGATTGTATTGTTTGCCAATTTGGAGTCCTCGAGTCCATTGTTACTAATAATGCTGCCAATTTTAATAGTAATCTGATGAAAGCCATGTGTGAAACATTCAAAATCAAGCACAAGAATTCCACAACCTATATATATTAGATGAGTAGAGCCGTAAAAGCCACCAACAAAAACATCAAGAAGATATTAAGGAAGATGGTAGAAAACAACAAATAATGGCACGGGAAGCTACCCTTTTCTATGTTGGGATACCACACTACAGTTCGCGTATCAACCAGAGCAACTCCATACATTCTGGTTTATGGTACCAAAGCTATCATCCCAGCTGAGGTGGAGATCTCTTCTTTAAGAATCATACAGGAAGCCACACTCAAGGATGTAGAATGGACAAGTAGCCGCTATGAGAAATTGGCCCTTATAGATGGAAAAGAATGAACACACTATGTCACGGTCAGCTTTATTAGAATATAATGTCCAGAGCTTTCAAAAGAGGGTCAAACCAAGACAGTTTGCACCGGAACAACTGGTCTTGAAAAAGATCTTCCCACATCAAGATGAAGACGAAGGGAAATTCTCTCCCAACTGGAAAGGTCCTTATATGGTTCACATGGTGCTAATAGGAGAGCACTTATACTTGCAGAAATGGACGGAGAAATCTGGCCAAATCCAATCAATTCAGACGTAGTCAAAAGATATTATGCTTAGATGTTTCACATTTACATGATGTAGAACCACGCTTGACCTGATTCCCGTTTAAGAGGGTACGTATGCAGTCCTGTGGGTTCAGTCACATTATAATAAAATTTCCATTTTCCCAGAATAAAAAATCGGGGAAGAATTTTAATGGGAACCCTCAAAATTCCGGAGCAAGTCCAACTAATGCATTTGCATGCCAGAAAGTCAGAAATTTCTTAAGAAACTGGGGTAGAATTTTGAGAAGGGTTATCAAAATTCCAAAGAAGGTTTAATAAGTTTGTTGCTCGCAAATGGACGAAGGATCATCTAGAAAACTGGGAAGAATTTTGAAGAGTACCCTCAAAATTTTAACACAAGAAAACTGCGATGCCTTTGAATTATGTTATAGTCACTAGTTCATCTAAAATTATTTTATAGTTTACTCTATTTTACGAAAACAACTATATTTTTATCAATAATTGCATACTTTCGAAAACTCTATTTTTGTAGCAGCCAGGTGTTACCCAGGGAAATTTAAACAAGGCCTCCAGAACGGGGCAGAGCAAGGTCAGCAGATAAAGGCACGAACCAACCTCCCCTTACGAAACTTACAATTTTTTCTTTGAGCGGAGGCACATATGACGTAGCAATTACATTCACAAATATATATATATATATATATATATATATATATATATATATATATATATATATATATATATATATATACACGAGGAAAAAATCACTATTAAATGGGCCACCAGATGCTGTGTGTATCTCCAGCTAAGAAACATTCTACTTTTATTTTGCTACCCCTTCTTTGCATGGGACTAAGCTTTGTCCCAAACCTTGCATGAGGCAAAGTGTTGCCTCAATATTTGCATATGGCCAAGCTCTACCTTCCATTTGCATGAGACTAAGCTCTGTCACCACCTCGCATGAGGCTAAGCCCCGCCTCCATATTTGCATAAGGCTAAACACTACCTTCACTTTGCATGGGACTAAGCCTTGTCCCTCATCCTGCATGAGACTAAGATCTATCTCCACCTTGCATGAGGCTATGCCCTGCCTCCATATTTGCATAAGGCCAAGCTCTGCCTTCCATTTGCATGAGACTAAGCTTTGTCTCCACCTTACATGAGGCTAAGCCCTGCCTCCATATTTGCATAAGGCGAAGCTCTGCATTTTATTTGCATGAGACTAAGCTCTATCTTCACCTTGCATGAGGCTAAGCCTTGCCTCCATATTTGTATAACGCTAAGCACTACCTTCTCTTTGCATGGAAGTAAGCCCTGTCCTGCATCCTGCATGAGACTATGCTACGTCTCCAACTTGCATGAGGCTAAGCCCAGCCTCTATCTGCATAAGGCTAAGCTCTACATTCCATCTGCATGGGACCAAGACCTATCCCGCATCTTGCATGAGATTAAGCTCTATCTTCGATTTTGCATGAGGCTAAGCATTGACTTCTCATGGAACTAAGCATTGTCCCTCCTTGCATAAATGTTGCCTCATTCCAGAACTATTTATTTGCTCTTCTGTCGGGATAAGATCTGCCCTCCATTTTCACAAGACTAAGCCTTATCTTTTTAATATCATGTTATTGCATCTCATGGGCTGAAAAATTGCCAATCTGTAGGTGTTATAGTCTAAAGGCATCATCCTCATAGCTGGAAGATACCATGCTGTGGCATGATGATCTCTCACATTTGCATATCATTATTCAAATGCATCATGGTTCTGAGGCACCATTTTCATGGACTGAGAAAATCATTTCATTGGCATGTGAATCTCTTATCTCACAATTCATGGCCCATGACATCATGGTCTAAGGACGCCATCCTCAACCGTCCGAAGACAACTTTCATGGTCCGAAGGAAATCTGCATCATGTCTAAACTTCTGCACGAATATATGCTTGTAGTATTTTTGTTTGCAGGTGACCCGGTGAGCAATCTCGCTCCGATACCTTGATTAATATCAAACTTGACTCTCACCATAACCATTCTTTCACATATCCGAAACCTTGTGTTTGTTCTTGCGATGACTTCATCGGTATATTCCGCCGATGAATCTGGAACTACACATGGCCTGATTCTTGTAAAACCAAGTATTTGTAGGCAGCTCAAAGACCAGAGTCCATCCTCTATCTATTAAAACATCCCATTCGCTAAAAATTGACCATCATTTCTTTACCCGAAAACTCTTTCATCCTTTTCGGGTAAAGAGGAACGGCTGTTGATACCCAATTTTTTCCCAAAATAGTTGTAAAATGCATATATATCTTCAAAATCATGCACTAGCTTCAATTGGATTTTTTCCACAATTTTTACATTTTTAATTAATTTGCCTAGTATTTTATTTCTAATAAATAATTGCAAAATTGCATCACAAATGATTTCAAACATTTCTTGATTTAATATTATCATTTGTTAAGTCCAAAATTATTTCAAAAATATCCAATTGGCACCTTTTGGCTACATCGCAATAACTTTGTAATTATAGCCCATGCATATATTTTTACATCATTTCAATCAAACTTAGTCCATTATATTTTTAAATACTAAATAATTATTATGTTAGAACATTTCCATGCATGAAAATAATTTTATAATTGTTAATTATATTAAAAATTATTTTAATCAATTGTTTGGGTATTTAACAAATAGCATTTTATTTCATTTTTAGCCTAATAGAAATCATTTCAATACCCCTTAAAACCAGCCTAATAAACGCATGCCCAATAACTCACATGCCCGATCCAACTCTTGGCTAATCCTGGTCATTGGTCATTTTTTATCAACGGCTTAGAAACCCCTTACCATAGTTAAACTAATACCCCCTCTAACCCTAATCACTCTCACTTGTCCCCGCTGTCACTCTCCTCTCCGTCTCTTAGATGCTCTCTAACTCTAACCCTAATTCCCCTGCCATCATTCACCCACTGCCGTTCAAGGTGGTTCTTCACCACCCCAGGCCTATAATGGCCTCTTCTATGCTGGGTACTTCCATCTCTAAGGTCCTTGAGAAGATTCTTAAAGGACCAGGTCTAGTCTGCTTATGCATTTGGATCTTTGTTGCCTGTTTCAGGCTGTTGTGGCTCGATTTTGAGTAAGAACTTCTTATTTTGTCTTAAATTCGTGGGTTCCTAAGTCTATGTTCTCATCTATGATTTACTTCGTAAAACCCTAAATTTTATCTTTATTCTTCTCATATCTGAGAAGAATCACACCTATTTCACATGTTTTTCATGAAAAAATTCTGTTTTTTCGAGTGATTCTCCATTTTTCTAAAGCTAGGGTTTCCTGGATATCCTTTCTCTAAACGTTTTCTAACTTTGAATGTTTAACCTTATGTTCTTATGTGCTTTTTGGTCGATTTATTTTGAGTTTACCTAGCCCTGGTTGATTTATGCTAAAACCCCAATTTTTGATATTTTTTCTTTGATTCTGAGTTTGATCGTGTTATCTACGCACTGTTTCATTCTATGCCTTGATTCTCATGATTTCTCCTTAGTCTAATTTAAATGTGTTGTGATTTTTACCCTAGTATGCCTTTATTAATGTTTCTGAGTCAATTTCTCGAGTGATTCTGTATGCTTATACTTAGTCTATTTGTGTATTTGTGGAAATATATATTATTCTGCTTTAACTCAGTTACTATTTTGGATTCCTTATTCACTGATTTGCTCCATAAAAACCTAGGGGTTGATTCTTGATTATTCCTTTATTTGCAACCTTATTTAGTTTCTTACCTTATTTGAGTAATTGTGATACTTACTGATTCCTCAAGATTAGTTCCTTAATTGAATCCCTGCTTATTTACCCCCAATTGCCCACTTTGTACATATGTCTTACTCAATTTTCTTTCCGTAAATATTGTCCTGCCCTTTACCGTTGGGTAATTACCCCTTTACTGTAGGGAGACTATACTGACTTTGTGCATAATTGATTCCGTAAGCTTCCTTAAATTCTAACTTATTGATCTCTTTTACCTTATTCTGTTTTGCTCCTAACTACTATATATAATCACTTCTATTTTCACTTCTACATTGACATCAGTTCACAACACACACACACAAAAACTCTTCTCCTTCTTTGCTACTTGTTCTATTGTGGGTCTAGCAGGCTGAAAGCCAAGGCTAGATAGTGATACTATACTTGCTCTATATTCGGCACTCTTTTTTCCTCAAACCGGTATGTCTCTAGTTAAATATGAAACCCAAACTCTATGTATTTCGTTTATGCATTAGTTCATTGACTATGAATTTAACCTATCCTCTTATTTACTTCTTTGTTTAGCATGCCTAAATTCTGCCCTGTTCAATATACAACTAGTATATCTACGCTTCACATGTTTATCTGATGCTTGAACAACCTGTTTGATTTATGCGTAATCCCTTAACTATGTGATCATGTTGGTTACTTAATGCATGTGGTTAATCCTACTTGTATGTCTGATTTTTTCCTCTACATCTTTGCTATATGTCTCAATCACCTTATCCCTTTATAACTAACTTATTAAAACTCTTGAAAATTTTTGTGCATCCTGTTATTTATGTGTTCCACCATATACTGATGTGTACTCTGTGTGTCCCTAATCCTCTCCATTCATGTTTGGAATCCGTTTTCTATGTATTCCCAATTGATTTGTGTTTTGATTTCAAAAGTGGTTCAATACTTTTACTTAGAATGTTTACAACTAAACTATTTCTTATTTTTAAAACATTTTCACTCCTAGAGTCCTCTTCAAACTGTTTTACCCAAACCTTTTCAAAACTATGTCAAACACTCTCACTTTACTCTTAAGTCAATAGGTTCTTCCCCTCCAGGTGTGTGTACTGCCTTGGGATCCCTTTGAGATTCCTTTAAACTCTGGCACACTGGGGTTGACCATTCCACACTGCACATATTTAGTCCCTATTATGAAAGTTTAGGTGTGAGCATTGCTTGGGATCTTTGAGGTCCTTGGGGAACTCTGACACACATGGACACTTGTTGGCTATGAGATTTCTGAGAATTTGAGAGTTCTGAAGGCCTGGTATTCCAAGGTTTGCCTTGGGCTGACTTCATGCTCCCTATAGCATAATTTTATGTTCCTTATGCTGTGGTATCAGAGGCAGCCCATCCTTTTGGAGGGAGGAACATTTTATTAAATATGTCTAAGTCATTTCCATCATCCTCGCCCCTTACAAAAATGAATATGTCCCCTACTCTATATAAAACCTTATCAAAAGAATATGATTACCTCTATGAAGTAGATATCCTACCAGATAAACATAAAGTATCTTCCACTAAACTACCCCTCATAAATCCTTACTCTACTTTTGCCAAAAAATCATTTGTAACCTGGACCAAATTTCGTTCTTTAGTCCAACACAAACCAAAAGGAGTCAAAGAATATGTTGCTACCTCCCAACTTGACCAACATCCTATTCTTGCCACTCGAGAGGAACAATTTATTACCTTTCAAATCCTAGATGATTTTCCTAGACAATGGAGAAACCATGGTTTTACCCATATCCAGTTTGGTGCCATTCGATCTCTTTAACATATCATGGAAGAAAAGGTCAACCTGTTGTAGCTCGACTTTCTCTTCTAGATACTAGATACTTGGAGTACAAACATGCAAATTTGGGTACTGTCGAAGTTACCCTAGATGCCGAAACAGTCCTCATAACTATATTTCAAAATTTTAACATGTCCCTTTATGACCCGTACCTAAAGGTGTCTAACGGGACGGGTCAACCCGTTTACGGATCGGCCCAGATCAGTTAAAATTGGAATCGGCCCGGATCAGTATAAAGGGGCCGGGTTATAGGGGTAGGGCAGTTTGTACCATTCATTTTTGAACCACCAATTAACCGGACGGCTCAAACCCGGTCAACAAACAATATTGTTCATTAGGTTAACTAGCCCGGCCCGGACCGACCCATACCGGTTTAAGGGTAACAATCTTTTTTTTTAAATGTGGACTCAGATTTCTGACTATTGGCAACGGTCCATTTCACAATATGGCCGCTGCTCCACGGCTGAATTCATGATTTAACCCATTTTTGTTTTTTTTTTAAATTAACCCCCATTTGAAAAACTATAGATACCCCCTCTTCCTCATTTCTTCACTCATCTCTCAATATCTCAATCTCAATTCTCATATTCTCCCATTCTTCAATCTTCACCTATTAAAGTGCAATCAACTATTTGGCTCTTTTTTGGAATTTTACTTATCGTAGTATCTATTATTTGAAGTTTGAACAATTGAACTTCAAAATTGGAACAATTGACATTTCTTCAGAGTTGCGAAATCATCGAGTGCTCAATTTGTTGCCGACTTCGGTGCACTCCCTCCAACTCTTTCTTTTATTTACTATTTTATTTGCATACTTATTTGTTGGTAGTAGTTAAAATTTTACAATATGTTTAATGCTGAAAAAATAGTTTGTAACAAGGTTACTAATCGGGAAAATAAAAAAAGAGGTAGTAGTTCAGCTTCATCATCTGGTAGTAATATAAATACCTCTCTAAATATTCTTGAATATTATATGATAATAATATAGATTATGAACAATTCCACGAAGATTTTGGTATAGAAGATAATGAATTAGAAATATAAGATGAGATTTCACTTACACCTAGTAGTGTTGGAGCTGGTAGCAGGAGGGGTGGTCATGGTGCTAGTGGTAGACCACCCATGGCCCCGACTAGTAATCGTAGAAAAAGAAGTAAGATTTGGAATTTTTTTAAGACATACCGAATAGTGATAGAGTTAAATGTAAATTTTGTAATGATAATTTTAAACTAAGACTGGAGGACAATTAGGGGTACTTGGACACTTAGTAGACATATGAGAATTGAGCATCCTATAGAATAGGGATCTGATGGAGATGGAAATCAGTCAACTGTAAACCCTACTACTGGAGGTCTTGTGAAATATGATAAAATGAAGGATCATGAGGAGTTAGCAAAAATGATTGCTTTGGGTTCTTTTGCTTCTTCATCATATCTTGTTATGTATATTCAAAGGATTTACAATCCTTTATTTAAAGGTATCCCTAGAAGTACTTGTAGATCTGATATCTTTAGACTTCATGGACAATATCAAACACACATACGTTATTTGTTTATCCATCTTTCTCGTAGAGTTTCTCTATCTTCTGATATTGGCCATGCTGTTAATGGAAATGATTATTTTACAATCACATGTCATTGGATAGATGATACTACTTGTATGCAAAAATCTATTATCGCTTTTAAATATGATGAAGATCAGAGTCGTACTGCTAAGTTTATAAGTAGTACTATTTGTGAAGTTGTTGAATTTCATAGTCTCAAGAAAAAAGTATTGTGTATGTCTTTTGATAATGCTTCTAACAATAATGTCGCAATTTCAATATAAAAACTACATTTGAAACAACCTCTTGATGAAAATTTTCATGTTAGGTGTGCATGTCATGTTTATAGTTTAATTGTTTAAAGTGACCTTGATTCATTTTCAATTGAGATTCTCATGTTAGAAGAGCAGTTGGTTTTATGCATGGAAATAATAGACAATCTAGAATAAAGGAATTTAAGAATAAGGGTATCCAGTATAACCTTAAACTCAAATTATGTCAGACGAGATTGTTACTACATGGAATTATACATATATATTTTTAAAATATTTCTACAAATATATATTCCCAATAACTGAAGTTGCTAATGCGCATTGTTCTGATCCAAACTGTATGCTACTACTTGGGAGGTCATTAATGATATTGTTAAATTTTTACATAAATTATATACAACTACTGCTGCGTTTTCTGGAGCACATTACCCTACTGTTACTACAACTTTAGTACATATAGTTGAAATTTTTTTCTACTCTTTGAATTTAAGAAGAAAGGAAAATATAGGGATGTTGTTGAAAAAATGCGAGAGAAATTCAAAAAATATTTCTTTCCAATTCCTCTGATTTACTTAATTTGCATTGTTTTAAATCCTTCTATTAAGATGTCTGATTGTTACCAATTAATGAATGCTTTATATACTTATATGGAGATTGGACCAACTGAAATCCCAGATTTATATGCTTGTATGAACAAGCTAAATGAATATTTATAACAATTATAAAATTATTATGCAAATGTAATTGATGATGCTGCTCTTAATGTAGGCAATGTTAATCCCACTATGCATTGCACCACTTTTGCTAACGTGGATGATGATGATGGCCTTGATAGTTTTAATATTTTTTCTATATTTTCTAACACTCAAACCAGTAGCAGGAATGTTGATGAACTTCAATTCTACTTGCAAAAGCAAAAAGAGCCTTGCACAAATGAATTTTTACCGTTGGGATGGTGGCATGAGAATGGAAAGAAATTTCTCGTTCTTTTTGCTATGGCTCGGGATGTGCTGAATGTGCCAATTTCAACTGTTGCATCATTGGGAAGTAATGCTTTGGAAGTAATGCTTTGGAAGATAATAACTTGGAGACACCCGTCACTCATTGGGAAGTAATGCTTTGGAAGACAATAACTTGGAGACACCCATCACTCATTGGGAAGTAATGCTTTGGAAGTTTTAGTATGTTTCAGAGATTGGATTATATCGGAACGAAGAAATCAAGGACTTGAAGATGTTGATAGCCGAGCAGACGAGGAACTTGGAGATATATTAACACATGATAACCCATCCGAATTTAACACTCCAGAAGAAGGTCACTCAGTTCATATTGATTATGAAGAACTTACTAAGGCAATGCAAAACTTTTGAATTTTCTCTTTTTTGGTTAATTTACTTGTTATTAAATGTAAATCTTTCAATTTGTAAGTTTGAATTTTGAAATAAATGTAGAACTTTATAATTTCAGTTTTTCCCATCTTTATTGTATTCTTTATATTCCTATCTTCCATGAACTCGTATCCCTTACAGTTCAATTTATACCCCGATGAACCCGAACCCATTAAACCTGGTATGCCCCAACCCGTAACTGGCCCCGACCATAACCCGTACGGGTACTAAATTTCCCTACCCATCCCAACCCGGCCCACCCGTTAAACACCCTTACCCGTACCTAACCGAAGGCCTAAAAATCCAAGTCCAAAATCCAGGGATCCCCACAAGCCAAAGATTCCATCCAAGCTATCCTTCACCACCAAATGGCGTGGCGAGTCCAAAATTATGCCATGGATTTTGTCTACCTGGAGGATAAATTGCCTTACTCTTAAATATTGATGCTATAAAAGGAAACACCATGTGCACCCAAATACCATGACATATTTCCAGATATGAGCTTGTCAAAATTCTTCCTGATTGCTAGATCAAAAATTACGAGAAGCTAAGGGAACAAGAGGAATCTCTACAATATGGTGAGCCAAGTTTTACCAAAAGAAATGACAAAACCATTTCCATAAGCTTTGACCATTCCCATATCATAAAACCTAATAAAACTATCTTCTCTTGCCTAATGATTCAACCCAAAGATACAATAGACACATACCCTGAACCTGACAGATAGTTCTTCTGGAATATACAAAGCATCATGGAAGAACATGACCGGTGCCAACGTTTTGACAAACAGGGTAAACAAGTTTAGGGTTCAAAATGCCCCTTCGCTGGACACTGCTTATGGGATCTTGGTTGCAACTACCAAGACTATTTGGAAGATCCAATTGGAGAATATGATGAAAACCACTAGCGTCATTGGGAAAGATTCAGCCTCAACAAACCAAACCAAAATCCAATAAAAAGGGGAAAACCACTAAAAAATAATTTCGAGCGAAGTATGAAAATAAATATCCTTCAATTTGCTCTTAAGCCGTCCAGGTAAATATGAATTTCTTGTTAATTTTAAACCCTAAGAATGGCTAAAGTACCAGAATAATTCACTCTAAGTTGGGAGGATAGTGAAACCATGCCCAAATCCAAACCAACATCACCTCATACCCCAGAATCCAAAAAGCCACCTGAACCTAAATCTAAAACAGAATCCAAAAAGCCACCTGAACCTAAAACTCTATCAACCCAAAGGTCCACATGCCTATAAATATTTATGTTGAGCCCTTCAAGTTCCATCCACTGCAAAGATTTTCCTCCACTTCAACCTTTTGAAGAAGAGGGTATCAACCATGCTCCAAAAAGTCCTAAGAAAAATACAGTGTTACCTTCAGTAGAAAAACCCCCAACGAGTGACATCGAAGAAATAATGAACTAGCAATCAGAAAACTCCATCTGCCAAAACAAAGTGCTGAACAACATTGACAACACCATAAAGAACGTGTCTCATATACAACAAAAAAATAATGAGCAAATTGGAAACAATTGAGGAAAATATAGAGGAGACATCGTCTCAGCATGCAGGACTAATTAAAGCCTTGGAACTAAGATTGACAAATTTATAATATGTGATTTGTCCGCCGGGAACTTCACTTTTCCAGTTCTTCCAACAACAACAAAGGGAGACGATTTCAATCAAGGAACAAATCTAACTTTTGAGAAATAACCGCTTTGAGTCACAAAATACCCAAATTTCCCCTCAAAACCTACCTTCCTCCCTATGTACCCACAAGCATATTCCTCACCTAAATTGGACTACATCTTTTCTACTTTCCATCTACCTCACAAAATCCAATCTCTTTCGCCCAACCCTTAAAAGAAGAACATGAATTTGATATTACAAATATAGTTTGGGAAAGAAAAGATGCTCTTTCAGCCAAGAAACAAACCAAGAAAAGGCGAGACCCAAGGAGAAAATTCAAAAGAGTCCAACCCCAAAAATTTGATGATTTCTGACCAGAAGGCTCCAGACCATTATGTCTACCAACCAAGATACATATCAAAAGAAGGTCGAAATCTCTAAAATCATCAGATGATGAAACAATAGAAGATAGCTTTTAATCAAGCAATGAATCTACAACAAACTCTTCCGAAGAAGACGATCCCCCAATATTCGTGAGCTAACCTAGAGACCCAGAAATATATGAAGTAGATGTGGAACAAGAAGGCATGATAGATGAACCAATCCCAGAAAGAGGATATGATCCCATGCCGTCAAAACCAATTGGAACTGGTTTTCACACTTTCACCCTAGATGGCGTCAAGGTTTCAAAATTTCCTCAAAGGATCCAAGACTTCTATACTTGGATGGTGACCAAAAAATTCGTGGAACGAGTAAAGTATATCATCCTGTCAGAACTAACTTTTCGATTCTCAGGAATCCTCAAAGACTGGTGGAATGCACTTGGAATTCAAGACAAAAATACTTTCTTTACATTCCAAAATTTTGCCTTCAACATCAGAATCCTACATGAAGTTTTTTGCGGAGATACTGGCCAACGAGAGGAGAAAATATGTAGACAACTCTTTGAGATGAAGTGTCTGTTATTCTATAGAAATGACAAAGACAGGCATTTTCAAAAAAATGGCGAAGATATAATTAGAGATCAGTGGAGACATCAATCTAAAGCAAGCCTTTGTCTCTAGCCTTCCATAGTTATTGGCAAGATGAACCATGACTATCACTGAAGAAAAGTTTCAGTCCATAACAATCCCACAAACTGGTTACATGAGGCAAGCTATTTTTGTCGCATTGGATGACATTTTTATGAAGCGCTCTGCCCTAAAACAAATTATCCAACACAATCCAATACTTGATAAAACATGTCGCAAATCAGATCTAATTACTAGATCAGGATGTTCCTGCCACACATCTAGGAGAAGGAGAGAATTCAAGAGCGATGGACAAGAATTCCATTCAGAAAATCAAGGTCCAAGAGACGCACAAAATATTTCAGACGAAGAAGGCCAGGAAATTTTCACAAGAAAAACAGATGTTTTATTAGCCATAAAATTGGACGTTTCGCTAAAAATTGACCCCAATCAAGAAGATACGTCAAACTCTTTGAAGAGATTGAAGATTACATTGGCATACATCTCGGAAAAGAGGAGGAACTTGAATCCATATTCTCTGTGGATGACGAACCTAATGAAGAAACTTTGTTCTCCCTTGATATCTATGAAGATCAAGACAACGATCACTACCAAATTTCAGAAGTAGTGATCGAAGCCCCAGAAGAAATCAACACTCTCGTAGTCGTTCCTCAAGTAGAATTCAAAGTCTATTCATCCAAATGGGATAAACCAACTCGAGTTATTACTTTTATCGACACTAGAGTTGCTTCCTCACTCATAAATCCTGCTGTCCTCTCTGAAGATCAATAGATGTCGCATTTTAAGGATTTCAACACTGCATCAAATGGAATATTGACCATAATTTTCATTACAAAGCACCCTCTCACAATTGAGTTCTTTCTAGGATTAAAGTACAGAACCAAGCTGATAGGGTTTGATGTACCAGGAAAAGATCTTATTGTTGGATTCGACATTTACATAAAACTCAGAGATCAACTCTAGATCAAGGCTAACAAGATAGCTTTTAAATGCAATTGAAACCTTATTTTGAGATTCCAAGGCTATTCAAAATCACCAACGACGAACAAACCAAGGAGATTGAGCAGAATCTCATTGAACATTCATGTGCTGAATCCCACAAGGATTTCATGAAGAAAAGGAAATACCCGTTATGAAAAAATGAAGAGTTTTTTATGAATCTCCCTTTCAAGAAGAATGAAAACATTAATCCAATAAAATTCATTCATTCAGGCATGAATCCAGATCATCTTCAGCTTGCAAAGAAAGAATGTGAAGAACTTTTGGAATTTGATCTAATAGAGCCGTCAGATTCATAATGGGCATGCGAAACATTTTATGTCAACACAAGAGCTGAGCAGACAAGAGTAAAACTCGGGTTTGTCATTAATTACCAGCCATTTAACCATTTCTTCCAAGATGCTAAGTTCCCTATCCCAAATAAACTCACCTTTTCTCCCACTTAGCCGAGGACAAATATTTTTCCAAGTTTGATTTAAAGTATGGATTTTGGAAATTGGGAATCCACCCTGAAGAAAGACCCAAAACGGGATTTTGCATCCCCAATCATCACTTTCAATGGAAAGTCATGCCCTTCGGGTTTAAAAATGCACCCTCCTTGTTCCAAAACATCATGATAAAAATATTCCAATCCATCCTCCGTAATTCTTTTGTTTACATTGATGATATCCTATTATTTGGTGATATATTAGAGGAACATGTCAACTTGCTTCGTCAATTCAAGGCATTGGTAACACAGTACGGAATCATTCTCTCAGCAAAAAACATGGTGCTTGCTCAAAAGGAGATTGATTTTATCGCAATGCATTTTGTCCAAGGTGCATACAGTCGAGGATCACATATATGTCAAGAATTACTCAAATTTCTGGATAGTAACCTCACAACGAAGCAGCTCCAACAATTCTTGGGTATATTAAATTATATGAGAGATTTCATCCCAAATATCCCTACATACATTTCTCCACTCACAGAGATGCTCAAGAAAAATGCTCCATCATGGGGAAAGAAGCAAGATGATGCAGTTAAGGAAATAAAGGATATTTCTAAAAATATCAAGTCCCTCTATATCCTTTCAGATGGTAAAAATATATTGCAAACTGATGCCAGCAATGAATATTGGAGTGCTATTCTATTTGAAGGCAAAGATGGCTAAAAATATGTGGATATGCCAGCAGAAAATTTAAAGAGGCCAAGAAATATTATCATTCCACTTTCAAGCAAATTCTTGCAGTAATGAAGGGAATCAAGAAATTTAATTTCTTCCTTATTCATACAGAATTTCTGATAGAAATTGATATGAAGGCCTTCCTAAAGATGATTCAGATGAATACAAAAATTATTCCAATCCTCAGATTCTCAGGTGGGCTCAATGGTTCTCTCCATACAAGTTTCAAGTTAAGAACTTGAAAGGAAAGGGTAATATTCTCGCAAAGTTCCTGTGTAAGGCCCCGGAATTTCTTTTTCAGTAAGTAACCTAGGATTTCGTGGTGCCTCGTAGGCATATTATAATATTTTATGTGATATTAACATGGTGGACATAAATTGGGTTTGGTAAATAAGTATACAAGTCTTTTGGTATGTAATTTGGGGCCCATGAAAAGGCCTAAGCCTAAGTCGAATAGGGAAACTTCATAATAGGCTAAGATTCCAAATGAGTTTGAATGAGCATATCTAAAAATGTATAAGGTTTTATGTGATGAATAACCTATCAAATGAAATGTCTTTGAGTCTAGTTTCCAACACTTCAAACCGTTTTTCATTTGGATATTCCTACACAAAGTTATATTAAGCGAATTATTATTGTGAAAATGTATATGATAGGTACTTCTTCATGTGTTTAACGAGTTATTTCTTTGTAACTTGAGGATATGTGAAATATCTGAACTAAGTGCTGAAATGCCTAGATTTCAAGTCAAGTCTAAATTGAAATTTTTATGCCAATCTATGTGAAATCCTCTATGTATAAAGATGTTTGGAGTAATCAAATGAATTTGGGAAATAGAGTGTGGCCAATGTACCGAGAACTTGAATTATAATTGTACCTGGTGATGCCTATGACATGAGAAAATATGAGACAGATTATAAAATGAGCCTCAGCCTTGCTTTCCATAAATGACTTCAATAATAAAGTGCCCTAGAGGTTTTTTACATAATTTATGCCATAAGTGGTTGTTCGAGATAATGTTTTGCCTTGTGAGTACATCCAATGTGATCCGAGTTTTCACATACTTCAATGTTGAAATGGTACATTATTATGATTGGAAAAGAGTAATTCAAGAACAATTGGTGTAGTTGCTTGCTTTTGCCTTTGATGTGTGTTGTTATTACAGTTTGGTATATCCCCTCCTTGTTTGAAGAATCCGTTGTGTTTAAAGTTCCATTTTTAATAAACTTGAGGTGTGTGATTTCTGAAATATTGTATATGCCCATGATTCATGATTAATCTCATGTGTACTTGACATCTTGAATTGAATGACTTATTAGGGAAATTGATATTGATGTGAAATATGTTGAAAGGATGTGAAATGTGGGAAAGAAGAGATTGAGTTATGAAATGTGGCCCAGTGCCAAGCGTGATGTGATAATTGTGGCCGCAAGTGCCTATGAATTGATATATGTGAAATAAAGGTTGAAATGAGATGATTAATGAAAAAGGAACAATGTCTTGGTAAGACGACCTAGCTGATCGGGCCGTGATCGGATACCATGCCGCACACATGGTGGTATTGTGCTGATATTGAATTTCGAAAATTGAGAATGAAATTATGATTGATGTACATTTCTCAAATGAGGAAACCTAGCCGATCGGGTCGTTATCGGACTCCGCTCAAGAAAGCGGTGGTATTATAAAAGATGATGAACAATATCAAGTGCCCCAACCTAAAGCTATGGGAATTATGTGAAAGTCATATGATTCTTCGATTTGATGACGTTGTGATTGTTAAATATTTTGATTGACCTTTATGATTTCCTTATTCTTGTTTGATAGTTCTTTAATGAGAAGGTGTTTATGATTTCTTTATTATTGTTTGATAGTTCTTTCTAATGTGAAGGTGTTTATGATTTCTTTATTCTGGTTTAATAGTTCTTACTAATGAGAAGATGTTTATGATTTCTTTGTTCTTGTATGATATTCTTTCTAACTCGATGGTGTTTAGTTATACATACTAGTGCTATTCTATGGCATTAACGTCCCTCTTGCCGGGGGCGCTACGTCTTTTAATGGATGTAGGTGTTACTATAGCAGGCAGTGTTAGTAGCAGCTAGTACCGCATCACCCTTTCAGCTGACTTGGTGAGCCCCACTTCGTTTCGAGACCTATTTCATCTACTTATCTTGTACGTTATATTTGAGGTATAGCTGGAGCCTTGTTGCCGGCATTTTCATATTACATTACTCTTCAGTTTTGTTTGAGGCTCGTAGATAGGTTGTGAGTAGTGTCGGGTGTTGGAATTAAAGTAGAAATTGATGTTTGGCAAATATTTATAAAACTTGTAATATTATGATAATTATGATATAAGGTACTAATGTAAATGAAATGGAAGTTGATAATGAAATACTTACTAAATCTGATTAATGGAGTCCGTCTCTTATTTAATCATGAGTTGTTTTGGGTAGAATGAAACCTAACAGGCTTGCTCGGTTGGGTTTACTCGGTTGAGCGCTGGTTGCACTCCCCAAATTTTAGGGCATGACACTATCTCGACCGAAGGAATCCTCAAAGAGTTTTTCCCCAGCAAAACTCAAGTCAAAACAAAAGCTAATCAACCACATCTTCATGCTTTCAAATATACCAGGAACAAGTTCATTGAAGCCAACAGATCATCCCCCTGAAGTTTTCAACCTCATGGATCCATTTGATTCGACAATTATGATGAAGAAATAGAACTTATTATGAACTCCAAGTTTTCCGGCAACATGGAGGATCCATTCTCAAGCCATATAGGGTCAATCCAGAATATTCGTTCTGCCATATGTTCATAGCTCAAGCCAATGATTTTCCACAAGAAGTATAATGGTTTTTCTGGTATGTATGCCATAAGTATTATATTTTCATAGAATTCAAATGCAACGTCTTCAAGGATTTTGATAACATTGCACCAGCTCATAAAGTATTTTTGTTATGGTTCAAACCTAGAAGATATTGGATAAAATGTTTCAATGATTCCTACACAGCAAAGATTATTAATGGAAAAGTCTAGGTGCAAGCAGAGACATCATTTTGATGGAAATTTCCCGTGTAAAACTTATCAATGGAAGAAGAATATAGCGAGGCACAAAGAATAATTTTTCAGCAAAATAGTTGTATCTCGAAAGAGATATGGACAAAAGATTGGGCAAGCTGGAATTATACCAGCAATTATCCTCATTGGGAAAATGTCTAGAAAGCAGCAAAAGAATACCAAAACCCTTATGAAGTCATCTGAGAAAAGATTACTCATGACATTCAATATTAAGGTTGCAGATTACATCTCTCAATCCAAAGAGAAAGAACACCGTAAAGAAGGACAGTCAAGTTCCAAGTGTTACTACACAAGGTCTTTGAAAAGATGCCTAATAGACAACCCTAGAATCAATTATCTAAATCCCTACTAATCCCACCATAATCCTACATTACCTACCAAAAACCCCTAAAAAATCATCTACCCATGCCAAGACAAATTTCTACATCTTTCCATATTATCTGGGCCTCATTTCCACTTGCTTTCACATGCTTCGACATGTTCCCAGACACTTCGTCACATGCAACACCCTACTTTCACATGCTATTACATGCCCCCGCATACTTTCACATCCTATACCATGTATATTTCACCCATTTCACATGTTTTCAGGAGCTTTTTAGCTGTTTTGCCTAAAGTCCTTCACATGCCAAGAGGGACCCACTTGTAGATAAGTTTGCTATGTAAGATAGGTTTGTTTTATAATGTAAGTTTATCTTGTAGTAAGCTCCTAGCCCTATATAAATGAGGCGTAGTAGTAGTTGTAAGATCAGCTTGTAACCTTTGTAAATCTTTTGTGATGTATTACATATGAGTGCTTTCTAAATTTTTCTCTTGTTCTTTCTTTCGAATAGATGGAAACGCCGGTCCATGTATGAAAATAGAGTAAGAATACTCTGAAAAAGTTAGCTTATTGTAGTATGAAAGTTTTCTAAGGTATAAACAGCTAATATTGGTTATAGTACAAAAGTTTTCTATGTTGTGTAGCTTGGCAAGCCATCCCTTATGGGTTATTGAAGCCAGTCCCTTTGTAGGAAAACTTTTGCAACTATAAACAAATTAACTGTTTGTGTATGTTGGCAAGCCATCCCTTATGGGTTGTTAAAGCCAACCCCTTTGTAGGGAAACTTTTGTATCTATGATTTAGTTTGCTTTCTTGGAGTCTGTTGCTCTGTTCCTTATATTCTATCATTGATTTGTAATAATTAATTGTAAACAAATATTGGGGTAACTAATAAAAAAGGAGGATAGTTGTATGATACTGTGGGTAAAACTGGGTAGAAAACATGCTATATGCTTTATATTCTGCAAATCCATATTAGAAGCCATGTTCTAGGATTGATATGTTCATTTACATTTAAACCGTGTTAAACATGTGGCATTAGATATCTTGTTTTTTGGGCCTTTACGTTTATTGCTTCAGCATGTTGCATGCTCAATTCCTGGTTCTTCGCAAGTACTGTCATATAGACATCCTGCTATTAAAAAATATTAATAAAAACTATCATTCATGTATGCATTAGATACCATATTCTAATGAACTCTGTTTGCATCCGTTTGAACCACGTCTATTTTGATTATCAATAGATGTCCATGAAAATGTTTAAAATAGACCCACACCTAGGTATCATGTCTCTAAACACAAATTAATAAATCACGTGTTATAATCTATATCACCTAGATACAACATGCCTATAGGTTGAATAATCTCAAACTGCTTAATCAACTCCTACAACTGTGATTGTGTAGAATCCCATGCCTAGACAAGCCTTAGATAATTAATCTCCTTGTAAAAATGAGAAATTGTGTCCTGATTGTGTTTAAACTGCTTAAGTTTCATAGGCTATAAAACTAGTAGGCAAACTGGTTAGGATTCTGCCACCTCCCTTAGACAAACCTTGCATATCCTGTATCTGTAACATTCATCTAGATATCACGTTTCTAGGTTTTTTTAAACTTTTTCAAAATTAGCTGTTTGAGACGTGTTGTTTATTTGCCTATGTATCTGTGGAGGTAAATATGAGCCTTTTACTTGCTTCCTTAATTGACAGTCCTATGTGTTATTTGTTTTCCCCTAGACTTTTTCCTTTTTAACACCTTAGGATAGTCTAGAACTTCCCCAAGTCTAGAGGTCCTAAACTCCTCCAGTTCCACAAGGAAGGGATGGGTAAATACACGCTTATAGGTCGTTAATTAAATTCTCTTATACAACCATTAAGGGGATGGTAATGGGTAGTAAAAGGATATGATAACTTGCGTTCTAATGTCACGTGTAGCCCTTCTAGTTGAGGAGGATTGCCGAGCATTTCATGAATGGATCCTGTAGGCTAATAAACCCAGGACTTCCCTTTCCCAATTCCTATATGTGTTTAAACTATCTAAACTTCTTTCATATATGTGCATTGGATCATCTCAACTTCCTTGATCACATATGTATCTATGAAAACTACCTTTGTTTGCAAATATGTTTTAAGACTACTTACTTGTTAACTAACTAATTTGCATAGTTTAAGTTCGGCAAACACCCATCATTATGGACCTCGAGGGCTTCCTAAAATCTTTCCTCAAGGTTATTTTGAGCCCTTACCTTAATCTCTGGTAATGCAAAATAGGTACATGAGTTAATTACTCTAGGTGCCCTAACGCACCTTAATACGTTAGGTGGTGGATCTTTAAATACCCAATTCCCAAAAATGAAACGAGTTATTCCCACACGAATGTCGAAACATGGACTTCCCCGCAAAAAAAGGAAAAAATGGGCATAACATCACGGTGACTCTGCTGGGGATATATTTAGGCTATTACCATAATGAACTTATTTTTTTTGAATTAGTCTAGGCATGCTTTATCTCGTGTACCCTTTCCCCTTTATTTGGATTTAACTGATTATTTATCATTTCTTTTATTTCCTGAGACTGACATGTCTCTTTGTTCTCTTTTTTCCTTAACTGTCTTTCAATTATTTAAATACTGCACTTATTATTTTTATTTGCAAATACTTGAAACATGCTATTTATTTTTGCATAATTCATGCTCAACATCATATTGTACTTGTGCGTAATCAATCCCATAGCAACGCTTGATGAGTGTTTGCGCTCTTCCTATATATTAGCCTTTAAATTCTAAAAGATGTATTTGCGGTAAAACTATTTGATCGGCGGTGCGTTCGATGGTTCCGTGCCTTTTCCCCTCAAGTTGTCCAGTTGAGGGTCCTAGTCTAGACCTCTATAGCAGCCTTGCTCTGATTAATCGTACATGCATCATGGTCAAACCTAGCCGGGTTAATATGTTACCCGCATAATAACCCTTTAAGACAAGCCTCGTCCAAACATCCATCGGGTTTTTCATAATCTCGATGGTCGTAATCACAATTGTGTGCATTAATTTGGAGAAATAAGTGTCGATATGCTAATCATTGTTGTATAAATAGACGAATCTAGAGGTGGAAAGGGCCTAACTATCTCTTGTGTTCCAAAAAATGAGAACGAAGTCCCCAGATTCGGTATGGTCAGTAGCATACCTTCAATTTTGCTAAGATTGGTGGAGGAATCTTCCCTCAAGTGACCAAAATCATGTGAAACGGTCTTAAGAAACTTGTCATCACTGTTGGATCTTCAATCGACCAAAATCTTGATCGAGATCGTCACTTTGTTTCAGGGATATAGAAATGACTCTCTCCTAGAATAAATAGGAGGATTTGATGGGTTGCCTTGGGATAGACCTGGTCTTTTAGCACTTGAAAATCGCATTGCTAGAAGGTTCTTTAAGATGATGGGGTTAAAGAAAAATGATAATTTAGAGTGCCTAAAATTTATTACATACCTTTCGACTTCCTCTATGAAAGATATGTTCACGATAGCTTTTACCGTATTTTTTATGATGAGTTCTCAATCACCTCCTTGGTCTGGCTTCATCGTAGGATCTTCGTGTTCATCGTGTGCTTCTTGGGCTTGTAGGTATTCCCAATCCAAGGGGATAGAATCCATACTAGGCTGGCCATGGTGGTCAATTTGATTGACGGGATCGAGGGACAGACATATACTGTTGTCCTTATGATTTTTGCAGACATGTACGGGGTCGTGGAACACTGCCAGAAAGGGTTCAAATTCTTTAAGGTTGCAATTTGCTGTTATAAGTCTGGCTGTTAGAACATCTCCAAATGGGCCAATACCGCCAAGAGTTTCCACAAAGTCCATGGAACGACCACATAGCCTTCTATCACCCTAAGAGAATGACTTACATTCTGGAAATGTTTGCTCAACCTAAGGATGCTATAGGATCGGTGCAGCTTTTCAACAAGTTGACGGAGGAAATGAGTTGTCCCCCCATGAATGTCAAAACCTGGACTTCCCTGAAAAAGGGAAAAAGGGGGCGTAACAACTGTTCCTCATGCTACTCAAGTTCGTGGAGCTCGCCGGTCAGGAGATCAATCTAAGACACATGCTCAATATTTTTTCCCCTCAACTTATTCGAGGAACGATAGTCCACATGTGCCATCGAGGGGTGAAGAGTCTGGTGGTAAAGATGGGCGATAGAGCCAATCGTTGTTTGTACGAAAACTATTTTTATGTACAGACCGAGCACCTTGTGGCAGATTTTGCAGGGTTCCCCAAGAGATGGAACTTTGCATGTAAGTTTTTGTATCTTTTGTCAGAATGATAGTCGACCATTCTTCTTTGGGAAGTATTGAATTATTTTTGCTTTTGCAGCCGCGAGCGCTTGTTGAAGATATATGCGAATGGGTAAATATCATTCTTCCTCATAAGGCGGGATTTAGCGAATGGTCGTCCTTCAATGAGAAATATGGACGTAAGCCTATAAATGGTAAGTAGTATTGCCTCACCTTTTGTTTTCCGCTTTGCAACTTGACTTTGTTGCTTATACGACTATTATCATTTTTAAGGACAGTCCAAAGGGTGAGGGCTCCTCCACTTTCATTTCATCTGCCAACGTCTGCTGCTCAGTCTGTACCAAGTTCTGTTATCCGACCTATGGCAAGGGTTGCTCAAGTTGAGTCTACAACCCGAGCTGTGTGCACTCAATGGGAGAATCTTCCCATGCTGAGGACGGGGAAGGGCCGTGAAAGAGATGTAAAGTTGGGTCTGAAATGGCTCCTTCAGTCGTGGTACATTCGGAGGGCGGAATTCCTTTGACAAAGTCTAAAATGAGAGTTAATGCTAACTTGTCCGCAATGGTATAGCCGGTGATCATAACCAACCCAGCGGCAGGGGCTTCAGCCGCTGCCATTGACCGACAAACTGCTATAATAGGGAGTCAGAATCCTGATATTACCATCTCCACTTTAGGTGGGCCTTCGTCTTCTGGATCGAGTCGTGCTTCTTCCTCGGCTGCCGAAAGGGGGAAGGGTCTCGTGGTCGATGACTAGGGGTCTGAATCCAATCTCTATCATGACGATGTCAGGATGTTAGGGGAAGGCCTTACTCGTATGGTGGTATATACGGGAGGCCAGACCCGTATACTTGAAATCCCGTCGGAGATTAACCTTCTAGGGGATACAAAAGACTTGGTACTGCATTTCAACCTTTTGTGCTCTTCTACAGAGTGTGAGGCTCTCCAGGACGTCCATGACATCAATATGATGCATGAAGTGGACCATATGGGCCTAAGGGTAAGTTTCTCCTTTCATTTTGTGTTTCTTTCATCTTCGGCGACCATGGCCTTAACCAATTCTTTTTGTCTTTCAAACGTACATGGTGGAGATCGGAAGTCCTCGTTGGGCCAACACTTGGGCAAAATTTTTTTTGATGATGTTGGAGAAGTATCGAGGCTACCGTAATAAGTGATGTGATATGCACGAGCAGCTAAAGGCGAATGCCGGTGATCAATCTCTCAACGAGGAACTCGAGAAGAGGGATGGATAGCTAGTGCTAGCTATTCGCAGGAGTAGCGAGCTTGAGGAGAAAATTAGTGTGAAGGGCAAAGAATTTGAGTTGGTAAAATGGGTTGCCGCAGAATGTGAGCATATCCAGGCGAATGCACGGTCGATGCAGTCTGAATTGGATAAGAATGCCATCAGGGTCAAGACGATAAGTGCAGAATGGATGGGGAAATTAACCGAGTTGGAGGGAAAGGTCTCCGAGTTTGAGAGTGTCGAGAGTGCTTGGGCATCGGATTCAGCGAGGGTGGTGGATTTAGAGGACACTATCTGCATCCTTCAATCTGAGCAGGAATCTAAGAGGGCGATGGCAACCCTTAGGGAGGCTCGGCTCGAAGAGCATATTGGAAAAATTGATCGATAAGCTTCAATCTTGGGAGACCGGGTTGCTGTTCTTGAGGCCAAAAAGGCGTAGTTGTTTTCCCAAGTCAAATCTTCCTTTTGCATAAGCTCTGAGTAAATGTCGAAGCCTAGCGGGACATATACTAGAATTTGTAGAAAGCGGGTAATGTTTCTAAGGCTGCTTATGAAGGAGCTCAGGTGAAGGCATGAGAGTCTCGGGTTAACTATGGCTATGTTCCTGCGACGCTGGAGGCTGACGAGGATGTTGATGAAGAAGAGGGACTTCCTGGAGATGAATATGAGGAGGAAGGAAGTGATGACACCGAGTGAAGAATTTGTTACCTTTGCTTGTTTTTCTTGTTGTAGTTGTTATTTTTTCTATATTCTTTTGTATTGGGCCAGTTTTGGCCGTGTATAATATGTGGATAATAGTGAAACTATCTAAATAAAAAGGAGTTTTCATCATTGTACGTCTTTTGTATTTCTTCCCTTTTTGCTTTACATATCTTTAGCATGAACTTTCAAATTTTTGTATAGTGAACTCCTAATTTTCCAGAAAAACCAATTTAAACCGGACTAAGTAGGACTTCATCATGTGAGTCCAAATGAGGACTCATTTGATTCGCCTATTTGGGCGAGATTGACTGTTAACTTATTACTTTAAATAGATTCACTCGACTTAAAACAAGGTAATATAATGGATTCGTTATTTTGGATGAAGTCAGTCTTGACTTGAGTCGTTTGAGTGGGATCAAACTATTCTTAATTCAGGCGAAGTTGTTTTTCTCTTTTTTATATATTTCGAGAGAGGTCAAGCTTGGAGTTGGCAAAATCAATCTTTTAGTAAGTAGAAGAAAAATATACGGCGACGACCGATAGCTGCAAAGGCGTTATTGAGGTTGATTTTTTCCGTTTGCGTTGGCCTTTTGCCGTATGGGTGTTGTTTTGAACTGTCATCAAAATGTTAAGCCGTCATTATTCGAACGAGGTCAAATTCTTTTCTTTTTGGTGATGGCCCTTGGTCGTATGGGTGTTATTTCGAGCTATCGTCGAAATGTTAACCCGTCATTGTTTAATCAAGGTCCAATCCTTGTCTTTTTGGCAAGCCCTTGGCCGTATGGGTGTTATTTCAAGGTGGCACCGAAATGTTAACCCGTCTTTATTAGAGAAAGGTTGAATTCCTTTCTTTTTTGAGATGTCCCTTTGCTATATGTGTGTTATTTCAAGCTATCTGTTAACCCGTAGTCATTCGAGCGAGGTCAAATTCTTTTCTTTTTGGAGATGGCCTTGGCCGTATGGGTGTTATTTCGAGCTATCATCAAAATGTTAACCCGTTGTTATTCGATCGAGGTCAAATTCCTTTCTTTTTAGTGATGGCCCTTGTCCGTATGGGTGTTATTTTGAGTTGTCGTCTAAACTTTAACCCGTCGTTATTCGATTGAGGTTGAATTCTTTTATTTTTCGCGATGGCCCTTAGCCGTATGGGTGTTATTTCGAGTTGTCATCGAAATGGTAACTCATCGTTATTCCATGAAGGTCAAATTCTTTTTTTTTGGTGATGGCCCTTGGTCGTATGGGTGTTATTTGAGTTGTCGTCAAAATGTTAACCCCTCGTTATTCGATGAGGTCAAATCTTTTTTTTTGGAAATGGACCTTGGCCGTATGGGTGTTATTTTGAGCTGTCGTCAAAATGTTAAACCGTCATTATTCGATTGAGGTTGAATCCTTTTCTTTTTGGCAATGGGCCCTTGGCAGCATGGGTATTATTTTGAGTTGTCATCAAAATGTTAACCCGTCATTATTCGAGCGAGGTCGATTTTTTTTTTTATTTTGGCGATGGCCCTTGGCCATATGCGTGTTATTTTGAGCTATCTTCGAAATGTTAACCCGTAGTTATTCGATCGAGGTCAAATTGTTTTCTATTTGGCGATAGCCCTTGGCCATATGGGTGTTATTTTGAGCTATTATTGAAATATTAACCCGTCGGTTTTTTGATTGAAGTCGAATCCTTTTCTTTTTGGTGATGACCCTTGGCCGTATGGGCGTTATTTTGAGTTGTCGTTGAAATGTTAACTCGTCGTTATTCGATCAAAGTCGAATCCTTTTATTTTTGACGATGGCTCTTGGCTGTATGGGTGTTATTTTGAGTTGTCGTCGAAATTTTAACCCATCATTATTCGAGCAAGGTCGAATTCTTTTTCTTTTTAGCGATGTCCCTTGGCTGTATGGGTGTTATTTCGAGTTGTTCGTCAAAATGTTAACCCGTCTTTATTCTATCGAGGTTGAATCCTTTTCTTTTTGGTGATGGCCCTTGGCCGTATGGTTGTTATTTCGAGCTATCGTCGAAATGTTAACCCATTATGAGTCCCGGTTTTTGGGAGAGCTTTGGGTGTCCTCTATGGAGTCCCGGTTTTTCTTAACTTGTGCGTTTCCATTGGCGAGTCCTAGTTTTTACTTATTGCTTTTCCTGGGTGAGTCCCAGTTTGCTTTATTTTATCTGTATTTGAGAGTGTGATGTTGGAGAGTGTAGAACATTGTTGTCTTGCTAATGTTCGTATTATGAAATATTGGTATTTCACTATTTAACCCCTTTATCGTTCGTCCTGGAGAGCTCATCGATAGCGGGGCAATAAGCTATCCCTTGAACTTGGGGACGTCTCCCTTATCGCCTTATTCAAAACCTCCACGAGAGAACCCAATCGGGAAAACACCTGGGGTGAGGAAAGGGAGTATGACTTAGGGGACGTCATTTTCCAGAAGTTGAAATGTTTGAGATGGACAATATTTGAGTTAATTTGTGATAGTTCTTCTTCCACTCTCCAGTTGGGATGCTTCTTTGCTCGCTTGCCCATGTAGATCTTGTGTTCCTGTTTAAGCAGACAACAGAAGGAAAACCAAGATGAGATTTTCCTTACCTCGATCCAATGAGTCGATGAACGAGGGTAGCCTTATAGTGTTGTTCGCTTTGCCTGGAATTTAAGTGGTTGATGAAATGGTGATTTTTAGATTCGGCAGCCATATTCATCTCTTTTTTTAAACTGCCCTGGCTCTACGTGGGTTGGATTTTCCTTATATCGCTCGTGAGCTGTCCAGTGTGTGGTAGGGGGGATGTCAGAGTGGGGCAAGGTGTGCCTAATTTTTTATAGGATTATGCAACATGTGTCGTCTCCTCTTGTGAGCTTTGCGTGGATATTGTTTGTAACTTCTGCTTTCTCGTAGCATCAAGATCTAGATTAACATGTGAGATTTTCTTACCATTGTTTCTTGTGGGTGATTATGTTTCACCAGTTTTGGATCTGAAGGGGACTAGAAATTTCGGCTAAGAAATCCCCAAAGACGACGCTAAATTGTTTGACCAAAATGTTCGAGACTCTTTTGAATAAATCAATTATCGATGAGAAGAGGAAAATCTTAGCCAAGCATAATCAACTTCCGATCTAAAAATGTATAGCGAGATAATGAATGAAGAGTAGGAACATTCTTGATTTCTTGATGTTACAATCTCATCTTTGATAAGAAGAAAGAACTATTAGTTTACATCCTTCACAAGAGGAAATTGTAAGAGAAAGAATTGAGAGAAGAAGTCCCGCCCTCTTTTTGGAGAATCCCCCTTCTATATATAGTTCTTTGAACTTTATTGTGTTCTTTGACCAACTTACTCTCTCGCGACGGTATTTTCATTGTTATTCGAGTATCATTTTTACTTGACATACACTTTTTATGGTTGGACTGAGGTTGGTCGTGGTGATTCTTGCTATTTCGCCACTTAGGTGAGGTCCTAGCTTGGTCGAACACTCTGGTAAGATTTTGACCCATACAATTGCCATATGTATATTCTGCATCTGAAAAGGGTGATAAATTGTCCAAAATTGAAGCAACATTATGTCTAAAGTATTAGAAATTATTTTGAATAAACTTTTTTATAGATCATGGATTAAAGTTGTTGACATTAATTACATTGAACTCCTGGGTGGCTGATTTCATCCTTTCTTGGGTGTCTCATTCTTTCAATTTACATAAGTGTCATTTATTGTTATCTATCACTATTTAATGCTATATTACTCCATTTGGCTCCTTAAATATTGATTGTATGCCACCATTGCTATAGAAATATATCTACTTTGTATTTATTGCACTTCTGAAAACTTCATCTTCGGGATATTATTGTTAACTAAGATTAACTCTCATTTATGTTAATTTAATCGGTTGAAAGATCTATATATTTTGGTAAAACAATTTTGGCGCCATTTGTGGGGATTTATTAGTTAAATTTTTAGTTTCCTCTAGCTCTATAACTAATGCAAGTCACTAATATCACAAACCCCGGGATCTCCTTTTTTTGTACATACGAAACCCTAAATGGCAAGTAACTAAGGAGAAAGGACAAAACTAACAAGTGATTTCCCTAGAAACCTCATGAATGTTATCAATGAGATCTACAAAATGGTAGGCGAGGGCGTGCTACCCAACACAGCCCTTAGGCGCGAGAGGTCTCCTCCCCCTACTCCATTATAACAAAACCTAGTGGAAAAGAGGCCTCCACGTCCACAGAAGAAGGGATGCCCCGAGCTGTGAAAAAACTTCTCGAAGCATGCCTGACTGATACTCTAGTGAGCATCCTCAAAACACCTGCTCCAAGCATGAGTATAGAAATCACATGAGCTAGCATGATACAATAAACAGACGAGCAGTACAATCGACCAAGCCCTCCAATGACAGGTATACCTCACAATATTACTAATAATACAGGTGACAATGCCCTTGCTGCCGTTCTAAAAATGATGGAAGAAATGGAGAACTAAAACAAAGCACTTCGAGACCTGATGAAAGAACACCAAGAGCAAGTCGACAAGATATCGGGCACCCCTAAGCTGTTGCCAAAAAGGGATATTGGCAGGTTCGTAGAATAGTCGTACATTGATGATGCAACCCGACATGCTATACTAAAGACCTTCAAAATACCGCCTACCTCAGGATATGTGATGGAACAACCGACCTTGCGGATCAGGTGACCCATTTCGTCATCGCCGTGAAAGGCAACGACCTCGCCAAGGAACACGTGTCCTCTATTTTGTTGAAGAAGTTTGGAGAAACCCTTACATAAGGGGCATTAACATGGTATTCTTGCTACCAGCCTACTCCATAGAAACTTTCGAGGAAATGGCCGACAAGTTCATAACTGCCTATGCCAGAGCAAAGAAAGACAAGGCAAGGGTAAACAACATATTTGCTATAAAGCTGTCCTTGGGAGAGGAACTAAGGGCTTCCTCGCCCAAATAAACAGAGTAAGAATGACTCAATCAAACGTATCCGAAGGGATGCCGATTGTAGCATTCCAGAACGGGTTGAGTAGAGATGGTTCAAGAGCGACTAGAAAAGTGTTGAGCTGATTGATGAAATTACCTCCAACCACTTTGGACAAAATTCCATAATGCTTACTGCGCCGAGATCCGAAAGGAACAAAGAGACAACATCAGAAGGGATTAGTCGGTTTCGCGACCCAACATGGAATGATACCAACCATATGTTAGGGTGGCTGACGCACCTTCCCCCTGATACGAAGAAGTCCCATCCAGGCATGGACATGGACTCACCAGAACGAAAGGGGTATGCACCATTTATTACCCGCTCACAATTTTTGTGTGTCACTTACAGAAATAATCTACGCTCTTGAGAAACTTGGAACAAAGGTGAAGTGGCTGCCGAAGATGAGATCAGACCCAAACACCATAAAATCTGATGCCCTCTATGAGTTTCACTAAGAATGTGAGCACAAAACAAAAGATATCATTGCCCTCATACAAGAAGTCATAAACATGTTGCAGTAGGGACACCTGAAAGTGTTTTTAAGCGACAAAGAGGGGAATCAACTTTTCCAAAGGACGTGAACACCGATGCCCATTGAATCTGCCATCACAACTCATACTATCAACATAATGATCAGCGACGGTGATGACTCCTCTATCAATGGCGTAAATTGCACCACCACTTACAAGATCAAATGGTCTATCCACGCGAACAATATGGTATACTCAAAGAAAGAATAATCTTTGATGAGTTAGATGCCAACTGTTTAACTTTTCCTCATAATGATGCCCTCGTTATTACTTTATGCATTTTAAATATTGATGTAAAACGCATCATGTTAGATGATGGAAGTGGGGAATGCATTACCCATCCGTGAGTCCTCAACCATATGAGACCCGAGGATAAGATAGTCTCGTGTTGCATCATGCTAACCGCTTTAATAATGCACTAAAACGGACATCTGGGGAAAATATACTCCCCGTCTTGGCTGGAGAAGTGACTCTAAGGTTGACTTTCCACATCATGGACCAGGCCATGCCATCACATGACGACCATAGATACATCCCATGAGGGCTATCCCTTCCAGCCTATACCATGTAATTAAATTTCCAACAACATGGGAAATATTCAGCATACGCGAAAAGCACCATACGTACCGGGAATGCTAGCGCACTGTCTTAGACAGCACGACAACCCAACAGAAAAAAGACAAGGAAAATAAGGCATAGCAATCAACAGGGCCGAGGTTGACGTAAGGAAAGACCGACGACGTTATCATGGATCTCGAAACAGTCGAGGTTGCAGATTTGACCATAGAAGACCTCGACCCCATTCAATGAGACCTCAATGACCGTAGTTAGAAGTCCTATATATGCTGCAAACTCTGAGAACCAAATAAGTTCAATCATTTCTTAATATCTAAAATAGATATATTTGCCTTCAGCCATGCGGATATGTCGGGCATCCCAAGGTAAATAGACACACACAAATTAAATGTCGACCCATTGAACCCCTAAGTAAGACATGTCAAGGTAAATTCAACTGTGCCATCACCGATGCATTCCAAAAAAAGGTGGAAAACTGTTAGAGAATGGCCCATCAGGGAGTCAAAGTACCCTAAGTGGATCTCCAACGCAGTAATGGTTAGAAAGAAAAATGGAAAATGGTGGATGTGCGTGGATTTCATAGATTTGAACAAAGCATGTCCGAATAAGTCATTCCTATTGCCCCACATCGACCAACTCATCGACAAAATAGCCACGCACGAACTATGGAGAAAGAAGACCAAAAGAAGACTATGTTCATCACTCATCAAGGAATGTATTGTTATAAGGTCATGCCATTTGCGCTGAAGAACGCGGGGGCTATATATCAAAGATTGGTGACAAAGATGTTCATAGACTAGCTAGGCAAGACTATGGAACTATATATAGATGACATGTTGGTCAATTCTGAAAAGGTAGAGGATCGCATCGATCATTTATAAGGAAACCTTTGGCATACTAAGACGGTACGACATGAAGCTAAACCCAGAGAAATGCACGTTTAGTGTAGCCTCAGGAATGTTCTTGGGTTTTTTGGTGTCGCAACGAAGGATCTAGGTCAACCTAGCCCAAATCAAAGCAATCAAGGGGATACCAGAGCTCTTGACTACCAAGAAGTAAGTCCAAAGGTTGACTAGACGAATTTTCACTCTATCGAGATTCATCTTGCGGTCAACTGATATATGTCATAAGTGTTTTGGCATAACTCAAAAAGGACAACGACCTCGAATGGACTGCTGATTGTGTCCAGGCTCTACCTGAACTGAAGGCATACTTATAATCACGATCTCTGCTTTCAAAATCCGAACCTGGGGAGCAGCTCCTCGTCTATCTAGCCATCTTAGAAATAGAGATAAGCATAATATAGATCCGTTAAAACAAAGGTACGCAATCTCTCATCTATTACATTAGAGAAACACTCGTCGACACTGAGACGAGTTACCCACACCTTGAAATATTGTATCTAGTATTGGTCGTAGCTTCATGAAAGCGTAGACTCTATTTCCAGTACCACCCTATCTCGGTCATCACAATTTCTCCCCTGAGGAGCATTCTGCATAAACACGAGCTATCGAGGAGGATGGCCAAGTGGACCATCGAGCTAAGCAAGCACAATATCACATATCAGCTACTACCGACTGTAAAAGTCACATGTGCTCACCTACTTCGGTGCAAAAACAATGCCTGAAGTCGAAAGGGAATTTGTTGAAGCTTCCCTTCAAATACAAGACCTATGGGTCCTGTACACCGATGGCGCATCTAATACATCAAGGTCTAGACTGGTACTCGTATTCGAGGTCCCTATAGGCGAAGTAATTTTCCATCTATAAGATGACCAGAGATGACTTATAATGAGGCCGAGTATGAGGCTGTAATTGTAGGGTTGAGGCTAGTACTAAAGTATAGGGAAAAATGATTGAAACTCCGGTGTGATTCCCAGCTCGTAGTCAACCAAGTCACAAGGACTTTCCAAATAAAGGAACAAAGGTTGCAAAAATTCAAGACCAAAATCTACAAGCTATTACTTGAGTTCGATGAATATTAGCTCGACCAGATCCCACTAGCGTAGAATACCAAAGTAGACAGCCTCATTAAACTGGTCACAGCTACCAAAAGCATCAGGATTAGGGATAAAAGCGTAGTCCATCTCCTAAACTCATGACTAGACCAAATCGAGGTAATAACCATAAACTTAACTTGGGATTGGTGCAATCATATTATCGCTTATTTGCAGTACGACACACTCCCAGGCAATAAGAAAGACTCTAAGAAACTAAGAATACAAACGGCCAGATACGGTCTCCTTCATAGTGACCTATACAAGAGGATTTACGGCGGACCTCTTACGAAATATTTGATCCCGAGCCAAACCTATCACATAGTCGAAGAAGTCCATAAAGACCATTACAATGCTCACTCCGGCAATCAAACACTAGTCAAATGACTTATACGGGCGGGATATTATTGGCCCACTATGAAAAAGAACACCACAGACTTCGTCAGGAAATGTGAATAGTGCCAAAAGTACGCCCCAATGATACATCAGGTAGGCGAACACCTCCACTCAATCACCTCTCCCTAGCCATTCATCAAATGGATAATGGACTTTATGGGCCGCCTGATAAATGGTGATTTTAACTTCTTATTAGCATCTTTTAGATTTTGTTCTAGTTAGAAAGTATTGACTTGTGTTCTCGAAACTAATAAAATTGTGCAAATTGCAGGAACGTTGGAGGTTGGGTCTCTCAAGATAAAATTTGACTCAAAAAGGAGTGTTCCGAAGCACAAGGTAATAAAGGGCGCTTCTGCGGCCGTAGAAGAAATTGCGGACCGCAGAATTCCATCTGTGACCATAGACCAAGAAGCAACACCTAATAGGATTTTTACCAATATGCAGACCGCATATGAATGTGCATCCATATAACTAGGCCTTCACTAAGAAAGATTCAAAGTTCAGAGAGTATGCGAAAAGACCAAGTCCTGGAGCCCTTCTAAATTGCAGACCACACAAAAATTGTGCGGTCGCAGAAGTAGCCTCGCGGCCGCAGTCAACAAATATGTGGCCGCAGAACTCACCTTTCTGCCAGCTGAAGAAATATACGAACCACACATAGAATTGTGCGGTCGCAGAATCTCTGAGAAGCATTTTTGACTGCGATTTTTGGCCCTGTATAAATAGACGAGTTTCATAAAATTAGGTCAAGTTTGAATATACAAAGCTGCTATAGCCATTTTGTTTGACTATTTTAGGAAGTTTTAGCTTATTTGAGTATTTTTAACATTAGATTTCATCATTTTAATCTTCTATTATGAGATTAATCAGCTTTTCTTCTTTATTTTTGCAATTTCCATTATGAGTAGCTAGATTTTTACTAGAGTTGTGACCTAACCCAATTGTGTAAACCTTATGGGTATTTAATTTAGTGCTTGTTTATGATTGGATGTTGATTATTTAGCTTAGTTTATGCCTCAATTTTAGAATTAATGGTTGCAAACATTGATTCATGCCTATTTGACTTAGTCTCTACTTGAGATAGTGGGACCTAGTCTAGGATAACTTAGCTAACAAGGAATTAGGTTAATTGAGAGATTGATTAACCTAAATAAATGGTTCAAATAGAGATAGTAAGAACCCAACTTAAGCTCTTATCAACAATTTTGGTTGATACCTATTTGGACTTGAGAA
The DNA here is from genome assembly GCA_034376525.1 of Nicotiana benthamiana. NCBI lineage: Eukaryota > Viridiplantae > Streptophyta > Magnoliopsida > Solanales > Solanaceae > Nicotiana > Nicotiana benthamiana. Next base: position 88,361,251 of record CM067330.1, read on the forward strand.
AGCTAAATTGGAAAAAATCACTTTTTGGCCGAGAGGTATTGAGTGGGTAGTGTAGAGATGAGAGCTATAATACACCCCAATCGATAAAACAAGCATTAATGTCTTTATCCCATTAGGAAAATACCTAGGTTATGGTCACAACCCTAAGCCTTTGACCCATTTGGAAAAACTTCAAAAACATGTAACTCTAATCTATTTTCTTTAGCTTGCATTCATTAGAGTAACAATAAAAGTAGAAAATAAAACTTTGTTATGGAAGTGCAATTTTAGATAACCCATTTGCTTGTTTCAATTATATACTCCTAACGCGCCTCATAACTTCTAATGGATTTGACCCCGGCACATAGTTAGGTAACTATTATTGCATACGACCATATCATTATCTCTTATTGAGGTATGTCGTGGATGTTACCAAGAAATATGGTGAGAATCAACTCAAGAAGTTCATTAAAATGATGAATAGTCTCTCAATCAATGTTCTATTAGTTGAAGCTTTAGAACAAATGCCGGGTTATGCAAAGTTTATGAAAGATATTGTGACAAAGAAGTGGTCAATAAATTTTGAAAACATCAAAATCACTCATCAAGTGAGTGAAATTGTGCATCCAATGGCTCCTAAGTTGGAGGATACCGGTGCTTTCACGATTCCTTATACAATTTGAAGTGCCAATTTTGCTAAAGCTCTTTCTGATCTTGGGGAAAGTATCAATTTGATGCCTTATTTGGTTCGAAGACTTCGGTAATTGGGCAACCAAGAATCACTTCAATGAGATTGCAAATGGTCGATCGTACTATGAAGAGACCTTTGGGAGTGATTGAATATGTCTTGTTTCGAGTTGATAAATTCATTCTTCTGATAGATTTTTTCATTCAAGATTGCGAGGATGATTATGAAGTGCCGAATTAGGAGACCTTTCCTTGCTACGGGGAAGGCTTTTTATGATGTTGAAGCTGGAGAACTTACATTCCAGGTTGGTGATGAAAAGTGGCATTCTATGTGTGCAAATCCATAAGGCAACCAAATAGCAATGAGATGTGTTCTTTTGTGGACTTGGTGAATGATTTTATTGTTGATGATACAAGTGCTAAAATCAATGTTGGTGATATATTCGAGGCCGTGTTGCTCAACTTTGATGATGACGAAATGGATGGTTTGATGGAATGTGTGAAATCTTTGCAAGGAATGGGGCCATACAACTATGCACCCCGAAAATTATATTTGGATCTTTAAATAGGACTCCTCCTCCTGCAAAGCCTTCTATTGAAGATCCTCCTACCTTGGAGTTGAATCCATTACCTCCACATCTTCGGTATGAATTTCTTGGCCTTTGTTCTACTTTACCGGTTATTCTTTCCTCTTGTTTGACTAACATGCAGGTAGATTCCACTTTAGCGGTGCTACAAAAGGGAAGAAGGTATTGGATGGGCTTTGATGGATATTCTGGTGATAAGCCCCTCCTTTTTCATACATAAGATAAAATTGGAGGATGATGCTAAAACATCTATTAAACATCAAAGGAGACTCAATGAGGCTATGCAAGAAACTGTCAAGAAGGAGATTATCAAGTAGCTTATGCCGGGGTTGTCTACCCCATCTCCGATAGTTCGTGGACCCCTCCGGTTCAATGTGTCCTAAAGAGGGTGCATGATGGTGGTCAACAATGAAAATAATGAGTTTATTCCTACAAGAATGGTGACTGGATGGAGGGTGTGTATGGACTATCACAATCTCAACAAAGTCACAATGAAGGATCACTTCTCACTTCCTTTCTTAGATCAAATGCTCGATAGATTTGCTGGCCGTGCTCTAAATTTCTTTGTTGGTGGGTATTCAGGCTACAATCAAATTCTTATTGCTCTAGAAAATCAAGAGAAAACAACTTTTACATGTCCCTATGGTACTTTCGCTTTCAAGTGGATGCCATTTGGTTTGTGCAATGTATCGGCGACTTTTCAAATGTGCATGGTAACTATCTTCACGGACTTAGTGGAGGACTACCTTGAAGTTTTCATCGATGATTTCTCGGTGGTTGGAGATTCTTTTGATGATTGTCTTGAAAATTTGAATAAAGCTTTGGCTAGATATGAAGAAATAAATTTTTGCTTAATTTTAAAAAATGCCATTTCATGGTCGAGGAAGGAATTGTCATTCTCCAAAAAATCTTAAAGAATGGAATTAAAGTGGACAAAGTAAAGGGAGGTGATTTCTAAACTTCCACATCCAACTTTGGCGAAGGGTGTGCGGAGTTTCTTAGGCTACACAGATTTTTACCAGAGCTTCATCAAAGAATTTTATAAGGTGGTGAACCCATTGTTCAAGCTTCTTGAGAAGGATGCTAAGTTCGACTTCAATGATGATTGCATGAGGTATTTTGAATTTTTGAAGTTCAAGTTGACAACTACTCTCATCAATATCGTTCCAAATTGGAGTGACCCTTTTGAACTCATGTGTGATGCAAGTGACGTAGCGGTTGGGGCTGTTTTGGGAATACGCATCAACAAAATTTTTTATCTGGTCTACTATGCTAGTAAGACCATGAATATTTCCCAAGTCAACTATACCATTATAGAAAAAGAGCTCCTTGCCATTGTGTTCGCAATTGAGAAGTTTTGCCCATACATGATGGGTGCAAAAGTTATAGTCCACACAAATCATGCGACGCTTCGTTATCTTATGAGCAAAAAGGACTCCAAAATCTGGGTTGATGAGATGTGTGCTTTTTTTTATAAGGGTTTAATATTGACATCCAAGATAGAAATCAGAGTGAAAACCAAATGGCTGACCACTTGCCTCGTTTAGAGGAGGAGGGGAGGCCGCATGATGGACTTGAAATCAATGACTCGCGGATCTAGTAAATTTTCCTGTGCAGGGAATAATTCTGGATGAGTTCTCTTCAAACCAAAGGAAGAAGCTCAAACGGTATTGTCAAGATTATTATTGGGATAAACCATACCTTTTCAAGATTTATACGGATGTGATGATTAGAAGATGTGTACTAGAAGAAGAGCAAGGTGAAATTCTTGTGGCTTGTCATTCTTTGTCATATGGTGGTCATCATGGTGTAGCAAGAACGGTAGCCAAAGTGCTTAGTTGCGGCTTTTATTGGCCCACTCTTTACAAGGATGCAAGTGAACTAGTGAAAAGATGTGACGAATGTCAACGGGCCGGTGGAATCTCAAAGAAGGATGAAATGTCTCTCACAACCATTTTGGAGATTGATATTTTTGACGTGTGGGGTACTGAATTCATGGGATATTTTGTGAGTTCTTGTGGAAACACTTACATCTTGGTCCTGGTTGATTATGTGTCCAAATGGGTTGAGGTTGTTTCTTTTCCCAACAATAAGGCGAAAAGTGTAGCGGCTTTCTTGAAGAAGAATATTTTCACAAGGTTTGGTACTCCACATTCTATTATAAGCTATGGGGGGTCACATTTTTGCAACAAAGCGTTCTACACCTTGCTTAGAAAGAATTGTGGTACTCACAAAGTCATGAATCCTTATCACCCGCAAGCTAGTGGGCTAGTGAAAGTCTCCAATCAGGAAATTTTGTCCAAAAAGGTGAATTATAATCGGATGGATTGGTCCAATACACTTTATGATGAATTATGGGCTTACAAGACGGCTTAGAGAACACCTACCGGAATGTCTTCATACCGGTTGGTGTTCGAAAAAGCTTGTCATCTTCCGGTGGAACTAGAGCACAATCCATATAGGCTCGAAGTTGAATCTTGATTAGGGATGTAGCTGCTAACTTGAGGGTTGCACATTTGAATGAATTGGATGAGTTCCGGTACCATGCTTATACAAGTTCGTCCTTCTACAAAGAAAAAATAAAACATCTTCATGACAAATACATTTGGAACAATGAGTTTAGGGGGAGCGATCTTGTACTGTTGTTTAACTCAAGATTGAGGATGTTTCCCGGGAAGCTAAAGTCTAAATGAAGTGGTCCTTTTGAAATTTTAGGTGTGACACATTTTGGTGAATTTGACTTGAAGAACAAAAATAATGAAGTTCTTACAACCCAAATCGAAGGGCCTAAAAAGGGCACCTGGTACCTTACTCAACCGAGTACCAACGTAACATACCCTTCTTATTGTAGTAACTCCTTATGTATCAAGTGTTAATTCGCACTTATTTATCAATAGCATCTAGTGTTGTAACCCTTACTTCCTTTCCCCGGTGCCGTTCTTTCATAGTGTTTTAGAGTCGTAACATATTTGTAGAATCTAGATAAATGCAATATCATTCCTTTTACCTTTTTACCATATTCTTCCTTTACAATTTCATTGTTACCTGAACTATATAACTCCGACTTATACTATATTACACCATCTTTCCCCTTTAGGGGAGTACTAACATTTAATGCTATGAAGATTTACCTATAAAGTTTTTATCTCTTCATCTTTGGAGTCTTTTCACATCTTCACGGACTCTTACTTGCCTTGCGGTAACCCTTCTATACCAGGAATAACCAAATTTTTATGCACGAAGGTGACACCCAAGGTCATCCTATGTCTAGTATTCCCTTATGTTCTATTCTATTTATGTCATGATGACCCTTCTAGCCTATTTACCTATGATGATATGATAAGAAAGATGCATTATATTGGTACTTGGTTGGGTAAGTCACCGGGTGCCCGTAGGCATATACACCACTTTGCCTTAGACTCAATTGGAACAAATCAAAGAAGAAGGCACGCGGCTCTCTGATTTGTGTCGTGGTAGAAGTATTTTGGGCCAATGGACACTGGGTGAAGCACTACTTGGGAAAATTTGTAGATAGCCACGTCGTGGCGTTCATTCATTTCAATTGATGGTATTCTGCATCATGCCACAACTTTAAATCAGGCGCTTCTTGAGAGGCATCCCATGTTTCTTTTCTTTTTTTTTCTTTTGTAGTTAGGTACTATTTTCCTTCTAACTTTATTTGAAGATTATACAGGGCTAAGTGTGACTTACATGAATTTTGGACAAAAATATGGCTAAGTGTTGCTAGAAAAACGGACTGCAATTGATTTGTGCGAACTAAAATAACATTGCAGCCACACAATTAGCTTACGGACTGCACAAATGAGAGGCTGAAAATACCAACTCTTTAAAGTTTCAGACTGTCAGAGAAGAGGTCGATGTGCGACTTCAAGGGAAATCTGCAACGACACATGAGATCTGTTGCATACAAAATTTTGCGGACCGCAGATGAGATGCTGAGATAAGATTACCAAGTAACTGAGTGAGTACTGCACATGAAATTTTCCGGTCGCACTCGCCCATATTTTCCTTGATAAACAATAAGTATAAATAGAGGAACAGTACATTTGTTACACTTTTCACTCTCTGAGCATAAAAAAATAATCCTCCATGTAAACTTCTTGATGATTTCATCTGTCCACATGCAAAACAACTCTGATCATTTACTTATTACACTCATTCATCTGGTATGCTTCAATTTCATGTTAATATTTTTTATTTTAGTTTAGTTTGTAGCTTTTTAGTTCTTTTAGGCCATTTTTCTTTAGAATTCAGTTGTAGATCCATGTGGGGGTAAATCTTTAATGGGTTAACGAATACATGCTTTATGGGGACTGGGTTAACTTATTTTTATATTTCTATGATGTTTCCATGTCAAAGTATGAACAAATTTGAAAAACCTAGAATGAAATAATTGATATGTACATAATTTTTAAATTTTGTGGTCGCACTTGAATTTGTGCTGTCTGCAGATGTGGAATTTAGGGAAATTTAGTGAAGAACTCATTCAGTGGCTGCAAGTTAAAATGTGTGGACCGTAGAATTCTCATCGCGACCGCACAAAAAATCATTTAATATCATCATAGAGTCCATACTTTTTGACTCCAATGTGTGGCCGCGGGTCTAATTGCACGGACCGTAGAAACTATGTTTCAGCCACACATCAACCAGTTCTCTATCATCAGAGAGTTAGAATTTTTGGGTCTCAAAGGTGTGGCCCCAAATAAAATTGTGTGGACTGCACTTCACTTTTGCGGCGACACAAAAAAATTATGCGATCCGCAAGCCCAAATCAGCAGCCACAAGAAAATTATGTGAATTGCATATCTTGTTCCCTGCAAGCATGCTTTGACTGAACACCCATATTGCGTACTCTGCCGACCCTTTGCTCGTATGTCTCCCAGTATGTTTGGACATTGAATTGCTACTAACAATCATCTGTGCTTGATACAAATAATGGTTCAATCACGAGGATGAGGCAACACTTCTAAAGGGAGAGGTGAACCTTTTCTGGGATGAGGCAAGAGGTATAGGGAAAGGTACATACCTCTTCGAGGCGAGCTTATATGTCCCGTCTAGGGAAGTATCAGAGGGCAACTCAGCCTCTGTTCAAGAGCATTTGGCTGTCTAGTCAAGGCCACAAGGGAATTCCAACTCAGGGACGAGTCGTCCTTATCTCATAGCACTTTTGAGGGATCGAAAAGTGCTAGTCAGGCTTCTAAGCCATTGGATACACCTGTCCCTGAGGCACATGATACACCAGCTTAAGATATCCTCGATGATGGCAGAGGGGGAGATGATATAGCTGCCGATCTTGAAAAATCAACGAAGAAAGAGGTTTGGGAGGATCGTTTTATCAGAGTAGCCACATTCACCAGCTTTCTTACATGATGGGCCAGTGAGGTTGTTAACCCTTGAGCGACAGGTTTCATTGAAAGACTTAGAGAGGTACAACCCAACAGTGTTGAGACAGTTCAGGGAACGCAAGGGGTGGATGCGGTTCACTTAGAGTGTAATGGATGCCAAAGAGTAACTTGTCTATGAATTCTATGCCAATGTGGCACATATCAAAAAAGGGACAAAGGTAACCAAAGTGCGTAACCTCAAAGTGTTATTTAATCAGCAAACACTCAACACATACTTGGGCTTTAAAGATGTTGAGTCAAAGGAATATTTGGAGAAGTATGCACTGGCAGACACAACCCAACCTTGGTTAGTGGAGATTCTAGCAGCACCAGGGCCACCACCACTATGGATTGCCTTTAGGTTCATATCCACCGAAACACTCTGAGTTTTAAGGTAAAGGGTGGCAAACCTTTTTTTACAGCAGACCGGACCCAAGCTAGAATAAGAATAACCTTCTAATTCTTTGGGTAGTTCTTGTTGATTCTATCATGGTCGGATATCCTATAAATGTAGGTTCTATTATGTCAGCCAGCATCTCAGTTATTGCTCGAAAAGATAACTCGTCCTACCCGTATCCCAACACTATTACATTATATCTCACTGATACATGGTATAGTAGATGGATTATGATATAAAGGTGATGCCGAAGAAGCCTTTATCTTGGTACTCACTGATGGATGTGAACAACCTAAAATAGAAAGGTCATCCTTCTACCACTATAGGCCAGGTGAGACAGATGTGGTAATTACTGAGACAATTGATGTTCCATCCACTTTGGCCGAACCATCCTCCAATGATAAAGCAATGCATCCACCATCATCTACATCTCCTACTGAAGCTCCTTCCATAGCTCCCACCTCGGCTTTGAAGCCAGTGCCTATTCCTACTGTCACGCTCTCTATGCTGCAGTCTCCAAAACATTGGCAAGTCTCAACAACTGGATGCAGACAGCTACTATAAAGTTGTATGACTTGTCTTGTTCTATTTCAGCATAGCTACTACTTAGGTACCTTAGCTTACCTCAACCATTGAAAAGACACTAAAGAATCTTCTAGATAACTAGAAGATAATCATGAACACCTTGATACAGCATGGGTAAGAGATCGAAGAGCTAGGAAAGAAAGTAAAGGATGAGAAAGTCCCACGCCAACAAGAAGTCAGTGGATAAGCTCTGAAAAGAGGTGCGCAGAATTGCTAGAGCCAAAGACCTTCCATTTGACATGTTACTTGACCCGCACCAGTCGGCACCAGATCCTTCAGCATCTGCACCGAAAAGAACAGCTGACCAGTCTGAAGAGCCAGACCTTTTTTCTCGAGAAATCGGGTTTTTGACATTTGGGAAGATAACTTGTTCCCTTTTGGGAATTAGGTATAGGAGAATTGAAGATTCGCCACCTAATGATTATAGTGCATTAGGACACTAAGTGTTACACCCCAAATCCGTGGGCATGACCGGCACTCAACCGGGTATCCCTAGTCGAGTGGACCTGGGTGCCTTTCCTATTCCCCACGCATTACCCCACATTATTCAATGATATTTATCCAAAAGATACCAAATTTCAATTAAAAGAACATATGATTTCTCTTTTATAACCACACATTATGATTAATAGTGGACACCTTTTACAAAACATATATTTGACTAGCAAAGAACGTGGTACACAAGTTTACAATGCCCAAACATACACTTTAATACATAAGTCCTGACCCACATACCACTGTCTACGGAGCCTCTACGAGTATGATAGTACAACACTTGTCCGTGACAAGGCCCCGTCTATACTTTACCAAAAGATACAAACTCCAAAATACAACAACAGGAGTGGCGTAGGCCACACATGGCATCAGAAGGAAAGGGTCTCACCAAACATGAATACTACCGATAGAGAGGAGGAGGAGCTACGGATGGTGGACTGGAGTGCCTTCCACGGATCCACCTACAATCATAACACGAATGTAGCGCCCCCGACAAAAGGGACGTCAGTACACTTGAATTGTACTGGCATGTATGAACTAACTCTGTCCCAAGTAAACTCAAGCCAAATCGCATGAACAAGTATAGAACTGAACAACAATAGTACAAGTAAAACCAGGAAGCAACAACCAAACATTTTACAACAATTATTCACGTATTCGTACAAAGGGGCAATCAGTGTCCCACAGGTTACAAACTCTCTTGCTGTCTCCTTTCATATATTCACATTCATCATTTCATGATTCATATTCATATCAATAGTGATATTGGATCACATTTCCACCCTTATTTCCTCGTCCACCCTTATTACCTCGCCACCCTTATCACCCCAAACCACACCTTATTTCACCATGTTGCGGCGCGCAACCCGAACCCGCCTGACAGTTTTCAATTCACAACAACAAACAGCACAACAACAAGTACAAGAAATCAACCATGGCACTTTGCTAAATAATTCCACAACAAGGGCATTAACATCCCTCAACTAACAACAACAATTTTCCTCATGTTCATCAAAGTTGATACACAATTTAGATCATCACAACAATTTTTCACAACTAATCACACACGTTATTCCACAATATTTCCATTTCAAGTGTTCCACATTGTTTCCATTTCCATTATTCCACATTGTTTCCATTTTCCATAGTTCCACATTGTTTCCGTTTCCATTTTTCCAATTACGAGTTCCAAAACATTCACCACAAGGTACTACCACACAATTTGTACAACACGAAAGTTTCACAATGATTTTCACATGAATAGCAACTATCAACAATTTCAAAACTAGCATATGCGATTTGACGAGGATCACAGTTAGCCATACATACTTGGAATTGAATATCCTCTACTCCAATTCATCAAGCAATCAAGAAGGACCAATCCAGTTCATGATTAATACATAGACCTTTAGAATAGGAATTCACAATTTACCACCTAGTTCCCTTTTTACAAGATTTTTGGGTTTTGAACACATGCATGTGGATTTTCTAACAAGAATTTTCAAAATCAAAGTATGAAACTCGCTCCCCAAACCTGAGTTCGAAAATTAGGGGAAAAGGGCTAGGGATTTTACCTTGAAATCAGAGGGGAAGGCAGATGCTCAAGATTTTTCGGGATTTCATGATTTTTGAAAGATCAATTGATGAAGAAATAGCTTTCTCTCTCTAGAACCCTCTCTTCCTCTCTCTTATTTTGTTCAGAAAATGGGTTAAAATGAGAGATGGGGTGTTTTATTAAAAGATGGGTCGGGCTTAGAATTTTAGAAAATAACTGAGTGAACACGATCTGCGATGCCTATCTGCGATCGCAGAACTGACATGCGGTCCACAGAATGAACCGCAGAAATGGCTCAAGTTTCAAACATCTCGGGTTGGGAATGTGGTGACTATGCGTTCCGCATTTGCGTTCTGCGGTCGCAGAATGCACCGCAGAACTGGCCTTTGAATTTATTCAAGGACAATATGCGACCACTCTGCTGTCCGCATTTTGATTATGCGATCGCAGATTTGACTGCATTTGCAACATCAAAATTTGGTTGCTCTCTGATTCATTCTGCGAAAGGAATGCGGACCGCATAGCTGATCTGCGACCGCATTTTGGACCGCATTATGACACTTTTCTGGAAAAGTTAATTCTTTCAATTTTTAAATGCTTAAATCACTACCAAGGTTCCGAACCGCGGCGAGTAGAAACCACGGATTACTAAGTTTTAAGACAAAATTATTTACGGGACCTTACACTAAGGATGGTTCAATTTGGATAACCAAAGATTGGGTAAGGTCTTGAAATTATCCTGAGGGGAAGGTGTTAGGCACCACTCAGGATCCACTAGTGTGGTTCCCGGACAAGATATTGTTGTGACTTAAATACAAATAACACGTAAGCTAATAAGAGTATCACAAAAGAGGGGATTTTCACATAAAAGGTGAAAAATAAATGAAGTTGGAAAACATAGGAGAGAGTTCAAAAACAACATTTTAAAAGATTTAAAGAGGCAGAGAGAAAAGGAAAGGGGGGTCCTTTGTTTAATAATAATATGGATCATGTCAATACAATACCCGGTAATCACTCCTCGGAGAGGGGATACACGTAGTATTAGCGCACTGATCATTATATCTATATCCATCCTTTCCCACCCCATTAAGGTATTAAAGCGCAGAATGGTCTCGTTTACCTATTGCATGCTATTACCCGTCCCAATCCTATCGATCCCGGAGGTATTTGGGATTACTAATCCTAAAGGGAGGAAACGTGCGCTTGTTTGGAGTTTCAAAAGGTTAAAATACTAAGGCGACAAACAACACATATATAGAGAAAATTTAGGGGGAGAGCATATAGACAGATAATAAGGCTCAGACAAACCTCCTTTAAATCAAAGAAAATACATAGTTTAGAATGTCTTACACATACTGTTTAAGGTCTAATTAAACTTAAAGATTTGAGGTACACTGATCTGCTACATAATTCAGATAGGGAGCTTGATTCAGGCATGCCTGCTGGTTGTAGTTTAAAAGAAGGAACCGATTCAGTTTATAAGTTACCCTAAGGCTTGCCCAAAATGATAGACGAAACCTATAGCCATGATATCTATAGATTTTAGGAATACTGATTGCATGTTAGTTTAAGAAAAGGTTGCTAGTTTTAACGAAAGAGTACAAGTTCTGCAATTGACAATGCATTATTACTGCTAGTTTCAACTTACAAAACGAGCGAGGCTATTCAGATTTGGATTATGATCCCTATAGGCATGCTTTCTGGATGTTTGTTAACTTTAAACACTGCTGTAGACATAGAAGAGCGCGGAGATTCTGCGACTTGATTATCCAAACGTGCAATATGATTACATTTTTTTATTATTAGGACGTATAGCCAAGTTTGCCTAAAAAAGCGGGTGTGCAAGAATTAGAAAATGACCTACTGACATATTATGTATGTGTGTGTGCAAGAACTACATATATGGAAGTGCAAGATTCCTGTAGACATGGCAGCTAAATGAGTTGAAAAGTTCTTATCGACATGGTAGATAAATGAGATACAGAAACCTTATAGGTATGATAACTATATGGAAATGCAGAAGTCCTATAGGCATGATAATTACATGAAGGGGTGCATAAATCTTATCGGCCTGATAACTATATGGAAGTGAAGAAGTCTTACAAACATGGTAACTACATGAAGAGATAAAGAAACTAGAGATTCCTGTAGGCATGGTAACTATGAAAAGTACATAAATTAGAGACTCTTATAGGAAAGTTTTCGACCCATACACATGCATAGTTACCCCTCCCTATCCACTAATTGTCCCCGAAAGTTATACAAAGTTATTACAACCCAAAAATAAAGTAAAAATATATCAAAAATCTGAAAGTTACAACCAAGGAAAGTCTGATTCGGACTTCCTATCTGATTTATGAAGTAAACCAACTCCAAGAATCAATGTTGCAAAGCCTTTCTCTCATTTAGATGTGTTAGAGTTCCCTAAGAGCCTCACATGGACTCCGGGTGGTGCTCACACCCAAATGCATTACAGGGTTAAGACAAAGTGGAGTGTGGACGAGGCCAGCCCTCAAGTGTCCAAGTTCAGAGGGAACTCAAGGTCCCAAGGCAAGACTCACAAGAGGGGGGCAGAATCTAGAAACTAAGAGGGAGAGTGCAAGTGTTGAAGGGAAATTCAGAAAGTAGAAAAATGAAAAGGACAAAGGGAATACCTTAAAATCAGTGCACATAGGGGTATAGGGGAGTGGGGAATTTGCAAGAACACAAGAAAAGCAGGTTGATGGGCATACCCAGCAATGGGAGATGCTGGTACACCCTCCATCCTATTTAGAGGTTAAACCTCATGGGTTCAAAACTCAGTTCATAGACAGCAATTCATGTTGCCATGCCCTAAGTCACCACTCACAATCACATTGAGATAATGGGATAGGGAGAAAATATTCACAATAAAAAACAAACAGTAGAACACAAGCATACTAAGTTAAGTATTGAACTCTACATAGACAGTCAAGTAAATATGCATATAAAGCCTATAAGTAAACATTTGGGGAAGGGGATGCTGAATTTAAAAATTAGAACATACCATCTACAAGGAAACAAGTAAGAAAAGTAGTAGCCTTGTAAAAGCCAAAGTGCAAACAGGAAGACAGAATATTTTAAGTGTGCGAGATTGTGAAGTCTAAAGTGTGTTGATCGTATGTTCTTTGTGTTAAAGAAGGTCATGTATTTATAATGTGAAAGTCATGAGCAAATAAGGTAAGTGAATAATTGAAGATTGACTGTAAATCAATTACATAAAGTTTCCCTTAATTAAGGGCTTCAAGAGCAAACGGGTAAAACCATTTAAGAAAAGGTTTTAAATCAAACACCTGTGTAAAGCATGCAATTGAGGGCAAATACATAAGGGTTATTTAGGGACAAGGTATTTGACATACACGGTTGTACAATTTAAGGAAAGAGAATCAATTAACAGACAAAAAATCAGAAATCCCAAAGATTTGGTATGAACGAACCAATCCAGAAAGGTGGAAAATGTTTTAACTTAAGGAGCATCAGTAACAATCAATTAGACCTATTAAAAGGAGGTCTTGAATCAATCACTAGTTTGAAAACCTTCTTTGAAAAAAGATTTATCACACACATAAAGCATGCAGAACCCCAAGATTCTAGGGTTTTCGCCTTGAATCAAATACAGAGATGAGGAAGCAAGAAGTCGTACCAGGCTCAGGGGTTTCTTTCATAAACTCATGAGAACACATGAAAACACAGTAGAAGGGTCAAAGCAAATGGAGAGAACAGCATGATAGTAGAAGAAATATGCTTAAGAAAAAAACCCTTTCAGAAGGAACTTAAACGGGGTTCAATAGAAGAGAAAACATTAAACATTTAAGAACCTAGTGAAAAAAATGCACAAGAACACCGGAAAACATAACAAAGAACAGATAGGGAAGCACAACAAGATAAACATATAAGAGCATGATAGAAAGAAAACACAAGAATATAGTGGAAGAATGGGATATAGAAAACACAGTAGAAGAACATACAAGAGCAGTAGAAGAAAAAGCACAAGACCATATTGGAAAAGCATACAAGATCATAATATAGGGAAAGACAGTAAGAGAGACATACAAGAGCATGATACAAGAACACAATAAAGGCAAATACACACGAATAACAAAGAAAATCATAAAAATACTTAAACACTTTTAGAAAAACCTTAGATCGGAAAAATAAGAATTTGAAAGTAGTTTTTGAAAGAAGAGTCAAGAGAGTGTTTGAAAACTCAAATAGAGCATAGATACACAACAAATCTAGAAAGATCACAGAAAAACCTTGAGGGGTTTCATAAGAACCCTAAAATGAGAAATGATTTAAAAAGGTCACCGATTGGAGTCGGAAAAGCAAGAATCAGGCTCACAAGACCAGAATATGCCGGAGAAAGGTCGGCGATGGCAGTGAAACCTCGAGCTGGCAAAGTTCTAGATGAATACCTTAGGGGTCTGGCCTTGAATCTTCAAGTAAGGCCGTAATTTGGGCCGGTCTCGGGCCCAACGGGCCTAAATAGGCCGGGCTTGGCGGACTCGGGCTTGAGGCGAGCCGGTCCCGGGTGGTCCCGGGCCAAATGGTCCCGGTCTTCACGGTCCCAATGGGTGGAACCGGCCCATTGTGGTCCTAAGCCCACATGGTCCCGGTCTAAATGGGCCAGGCTCGTGGGCCTATACAGGCTTTTTTTCGTTTCGAACTATTTTTTTAAAAACTTTTTTATCTAAGGCACTTTCTTGTAAACTATATATATACTAGTATAAATTGCTTATACATAGCCTATATAAATATATATAATATATATACATAGAGTATTTATATATATATATATATATATACATATATATATATATACATATTTAAGGATATATTATGTGTATATATTATTATATATTGCGTTATATAAATGTATATATTATATAAAAGTGTATTATATATACATATATATATATGTGTGTGTGTGTGTGTGTGATAGTATATATTGTTTATATAGTATATTTCTTCTTGTTATGTATATATATATAGTATATATAGTATTATATATATATATATACACACACACAACAACAACTACCCAGTATAGTCCCACACAGTGGGGTCTGGGGAGGGCAATATGTAGACGAGCCTTACCCCTACCTGAAAGGGCAGAGAGGCTGTTTTCAATCGACCCTCGGCTCAATGAATGAAAGGAAAAACAAAAAAAAAAGACAAAAGAGCATTAGTATCACCAACAGAAATATCGTAAATAATTATCTAAACATAAGGACCATAAATAAAATAGCATGCAATAATATCAAACTGTAACTACCATAAATAACTAACATAAGGGGGACACAATCCAATACACAAATCATCTATGGATAGCCCTGCCAAGCATCACCCAACCCCGGGTGAGGAGTACGAAAAACTCTAGGGGCCCCTATCCTACGACCCTGATACTAGACCTCCAGACTTTCTTATCAAGAGCCATGTCCTCGGAAACCCGCATACTAGCCATGTCATGCCTAATCACCTCTCCCCAATACCTCTTAGGCCTCCCTCTGCCTCGCCGAATACCGACCATCGCTTGCCGCTCACAAATCCTCACCGGGGCATCAGGACTTCTCCTCCGCACATGCCCGAACCACCTCAGCCTCGCTTCTCGCATCTTCTCATCCACCGGAGCCACCACCAACTTCTCTCGAATAACTTCATTCTTAATCTTATCTAACCTGGTGAGCCCGCTCATCCACCTGAGCATCCTCATCTTCGCAACCTTCATTCTCTGAACATGAGAGTTCTTCACTGGCCAGCACTCCGCCCCATACAACATGGCAGGTCTAACCACAACTCTATAAAATTTCCCCTTGAGTTTCTGTGGAACTTTCTTGTCGCACAGGACTCCTGATGCAAGCCTCCATTTTGACCACCCCGCTCCTATGCGATGAGTGATGTCCCCGTCTATCTCTCTGTCCCCCTGAATCACCGACCTAAGATATATTACACTGTCCCTCTTGGCGATGGATGTTAGTATGTATGTATATATATATATATATATATATATATATATATATATATATATATATATATATATATATATATATATATATATATATATATATATATATATATATATATATATATATATATATATATATATATATATATTATAGAGTATATAGTATATAGTATGTTATATATATTATATATATAGTATGTTACATAAATTATATATATAGCATATATGGTATATATAGTATATATATATATAGTATGCTATATTTAATATATATACTATATATATGGTATATAGTATGTTATATATATTATATATATAGTATGTTATGTATATATATTGTAATTTTTAAAGAATTGCAAGTTAAAGACAAAAAAGATATTGCAAAGAGATATTCAAGGGAATGTCTTATAATTTTTATTACCCAAAAATGGCAGATCTTTCTTAGTCTTCTTTCCCCCAATGGAATGAGCACAACAAGGTGCTAATACCACCATTAAGAGGAAAAAAAACTAAAGAATATGTGCCAAAGTACAAGTTACACCATAATCTACATTGTATCTCTAACAAATCTCATAAATCCTTCAAGGTTCGGAGGAGGTTCCGTTGGTGGTGGCGGAAGAGAAGCTTGTTCATCATCGCTTCCGGGCGAAGCAGCATCCTCCGCAAGTTCCGCTATCATTTCTTCTTAAGCGTCGTCTATCTCTGGTTGTGATTCTGCAAGTCCAAAGTTTCTTCTTTCTGCGCAGATCCAATCTCTGAATAGTACTGATTTTCCAAGCTCTCCCTCATAGATGCTCTATGATCGCCTGTTTGAAGTCTTTCTTGACTGAAAGCGCTCTCTGATGCAACTGTTGAAACCTGAATAGATAAAATATCCCGAGCCATCCTTGCAAGAACAGGAAAATGTTTTTCCCTTGCCTTCCACCATTCCAAAAGATCAAAGCTACTGTCTGGATTCTCCTTTTCAAGTCCCTGCGACAAATAAACTTGAAGCTCATTTATGTGAAGTGTCATCAAAATTATCACCTTGAGAACCCCTGAACTCCGTCCAAGATTTAAGTGCTTTTAGGCCCACGGCCCTTTTAGATTATTGTGTACTGGACGAAGTAGGGGTTGGAACATTTGGCCTAGCATGATCTAAGGCAAGTTGATAAGCATTATAGATTGTTTGAGCATTTATTTTAATTGAAGCTTTTGCATCTCCTAGTGTAGCAAATTCCTCATGTGAAAGATCTAAACTATTATAAATATTTAAGTACCAAAAGTGAGGACCTCCTAATTTCATTGTAGGGTTTAACATTGCAGCAACACCATAAATAGGGGGGATAGGGAAAAAATATTTTTTAAACTTTTCTTTCATTGTATTTATAGCAAGTTGATAAATTTCCCCACCCTCCTAAAATTCAACAAACCAATCACATAGTACTGCAATATAAACTAAACAGGTTGAAATAGTTGGATAATTGTCCAAAAATGCATTAGTAGATTTGAAAATGTTCTAAAAAATCTATAAGAATTTTAACATTCGTCCAATCTTGATTTGTAAGAATTTCATCATCATCCTCACCACCAACACGAGAATTAAACGTTGCATTAATTGGGTTTCTATACTCATATGCAACGACTAAACTTTCGTACATATAATTCCATCTAGTTGGACAAGGTTTAGGGACCTTTCTTTCTGTAAGGCCATATTTATCACATTTTTTAAAATATTCTTTAACTCTACTTCTATGGTTTGAATAAAAAAGCCAATTAAGAGCCATTCTAACCTTTTCAATTTCTAAATATAAAATTCTCATTCCATCACCAACAATTAAATGGTAAATATGAAAAATACATCTCACATGGAAACAGTTACTGAATGTAGTATTCAGTGTTGTTGTAAGTATGCCTATAGCACTAGTGTTACTAGAAGCATTATCCATAGAAATTGCCATTATTTTATCTCTAATGCAAAAATATCTACAAATATTAGTAATAGTGTTGGCATTAAACTTACCTGTGTGCCGTGAATTTATTATTCTATAAGCAATAATGTATTTTTGCATATCCACTCCTCATCTATCCAATGACTAGTAACGGTTAGATAATCACAGTCATTATTACTACTATCAATATTAGTAGTAATAGAAATCTGATTAGTTATATGAGTAAAAAAATAATGCAAATATTGTTCATATTCGTGTTTATATTTATAAATATCGCTCTTAACTATTGCGCGAGGACAACCTTTGTAAGTAGGATTAAAGATTCTTCTAATATATTGCACAAAATGAGGGTTTGATAGAAAACTAAAATTTAAGCACATAACGGTAACCATCTTTGCTAATTCTTCACGATCTATGTTAGGATCGTAATATAAAATACCACCAGTCACAATGTTAATTCCTGGTTGAACTAAATTTGAACGAATAATAGGGTTTTCCGCAGTATCTACACTTGTCCCCTCTTGATGCACTCTCAATTGCAAATATTTAGCTTTATCTCTAGGGTGTGTTTTTATGTGCCTAGCCAAAGTACCTGTACCGCTACGGTCTCCAGTATATTTATGCGCTAGCAATTTCCTACAAATTTTACACTTAGCCTTACTTTGTTCTCTTTCTTGAGTAAACAAATGCCAAACAATTGATGTTTCGGGGCGCTTAGAAGGTTGTCTATTAAATGTATGGGATTCTATAGGTGGGTCGGCCGAGGCATCAGTTGGGTTATTAACAGGACTAGTAGGTGTATCATCTAAATCCGGTTGGGTTTCATCTACATCCTCATTTTCCTCATAATTTTCTAAGATAGTTCGATTAGGATAAAGAGCATTCATAATTTCTTCATTTAAGTGTTCACCCGGTGTAACATTATGGCAAAATTGACTATCGGAAAATTGAAAACAAGGGTTATCACTATCAAGAATAATAGGAGCCTCAGGATGGGTAAATGAAGAAGGCCGGGGAGCCGGGGGGAGGGTAGTAGGTTGGTCACTACTTTCACCAATTTTATCTTTTCCCTTACCGCCAAACATTTTTATCAAAGAAAGTGCCATATTAATTACAATTATGCAAACTAAAACACACAAAAATATATTCTTAAAACATAAGAGTTGGAACGAGTGTACAGAATTGCCGAACAACTTCTTAAATATTGCAAATTGTTGAAGACTTGAAGACTTGAATACTTCTCTTCACCAACTTCACAATTTTCACGAAATTTGCAATAATAAAGTAAGTAATAGAAGAGAAATTAAATATAGATTGAGAGAGCTTGAGAGAGATTGAGAGAGATTGATGAATTGGTGAGTAAAAATGAAAGAATGAGGGGGTATTTATAATTGAAAATGGGAAAAATTGTAATTATACAAAGTTTTGGGATAAAATAAAGTTTGCGGGCCAAATGGCTATTTTTAAAGTGCCCAACGGATAAATTTTGAAGGCCAATGACAAGATTTTAAAATCTGATTGTTGGCCATTTTTTAATATTTTTTTAAAAAATTTGACCTTTGGAGCCCGTTTAGGACCGTTGGGACCGGCCCAGACCCGCTTGGCGGTCCCTGGCTCGCGGTCCTGACCTCTTGAACCGGCCCACCACGGGCTTTTGCACAGTTTAAGCCCAGGACCACCAGAACCGGCCCATTGGGCCCGCTAGGACCGCGGTCCCGGGTAGGTCTCGGGCCAGGCCCGGACCATAGTACAGCCTTATCTTCAAGTATCGAGTGCACAGGAGTAACATGGGGTGAGTATAAGATTACCAAGTCCGGAGAAGCCATGGTTTCCGGTGGGTTTCACAGTTGAAGATAATAGGAGACGATTAGGGTTGAGGAAGGTTCGAGTGAGTTTGAGAGACGAAGGGGTTCAAGGTGGCGTCTCAGGGGAAATGGACTAGGGTTAGGGGGTTTGGGAGATTAAAAAAGGTAAGGGTGAATCGTGGCCGTTGATCAAAATTATCAATGGCCTGGATCAAAAGAAAGACTAGGTGGGTTTTATTAATGGGTTAGGGGTCGAGTTATATTGGGTTTTAACTTGGGTTACTAGGGTGGTCAAATTTGGGTTATAATTGAAATAAAATAAGGCTATCATTTAAATATTCACTTTTCCCTTTTTAATTTATTAAAAATAGCAAAAATGATTTTTGAAACAAATTAAAGGAACTAAATAATTAATAATATATAAATATTAAATTAAAAATAGTGGAATAAATTTTATAATTATAAACATTATTAAATCTTAAAATAGGCTAGAATTACAATTTAGTGCAAGTTTAGTTTAAAAATACCAAATCGATTTATAAAAAAGTGCAAAAATTAAATTACCTATATATTGGCATAAACATAAGAATAAATTAAATTAATCACCAAAATGATAATTTGAGGAACACTTATTGGTTTTTGTATTTCTAAAATAGGTAATAAATTGGTTTAAAAATCTTTTTAAAAATTTTAAAAAAATAATATACTTGGGCATGGTTATATATGCAAATATATACTATTTTGAAAGTATTTTGCGCATAAAAATATACAGGAAAAATTGGGTATCAACAGCTGCCCCTCTTTACCCAGAAGGATGAAAGCGTTGCCAAGTAAGGATATGATGGGCAATTTTTGACCGGGTGAAGTGGTTTTAAAAGGTTGACCGTGTTCTATTTTTTGAGCTACCTACATATCACTGGTCTTACAGGAATCGGCTGTATGCAGTTCAAGAACCGTCGGTGGAGTATGCCGATGGCGGTTTTCCAAGAACGGATGCAACGTTTAGGTTGGGGTGGATGGTTAAATTCTAATAGGGCTGCGTGAATTGGAGCAGGATCGATCCTGCTGAGATGGTCGTTGCACGCCGGCTTACTTGTAAATAAACAATACAAGCATATATTGTGCATAAATCTAAACGTGATGCAAGTTCCCGTCGGACCATGAATGTTGTCTTTGGACAGTTAGGATGACGTCCTTAGACCATGATGTACTGGGCCATGAAGTGTATAATACAGGATTCACATGCCATGAAATGATTCCCTCGGGCTATGAGGATGATGTCTTTGAGCGATGATGCCTTTGAATAATGATATGCAAGAGATAAAAGGGTCCTCAGGCCATGGCATGGCGTTCTCGGGCTATGAAGATGGTGCCTCCGAACAATGACGCCTTTGGACAGTTTGACAATCTTTCAGCCCATGAGATGCAAAAGGTGGAGATCTTTCAGCCAATGCAAAATGCAATAAGTGGCGATATTTCAGTCAATGCAAGATGTAAATGAGGTGGCGATCTTTCAGCCAATGCAATAAGGTGGCAATCTTTCAGACATGCAATGAGGTGGTGATATTTTAGTCGACGCGAGATGTAAATGAAGTGGCAATCTTTCAACCAATGCAATGAGGTGGTGATCTTTCATCCAATGATAAAATGTAAATAAGGTGGCGATCTTTCAGCCAATGCAAAATGTAAATAAGGTGGCGATCTTTCAGCCAATGTAAAATGTAAATGAGGTGGCGGTCTTTCATCCATGAAATAAGGTGGAAATATTTCAACCGTGTAAGTGAAAAATAAAGCGGGAATATTTTAGCCATGCAATAAGGTGGCGATCTTTAAGCCATGCAATGAGGTGGCGATCTTTCAGCCGATGCAAGTGCAAAATAAAGTGGCGATACTTCAGCCGATGCAAGTAAAATGAAAGCGGCGATATTTCAGCCATGCAGATAGAGGTAGAGATTAACCTCGAAAGGTAGAATGGTAGCCATATGCAATGCAGGAAATGCAGATGGAGACAGAGCTTAGTCTCAGAAGACAGAATAGTAGCCTTATGCAATGCAGGAGAAGCAGATAGAGACAGAGCTTAGTCTCGAAAGGCAGAATAGTAGCCTTATGTAATGCAAGAGATACAGATGGAGAGAAAGCTTAGTCTCAGAAGGAAGAATTGTAGCCTTATGTAGGAAATAAAGGAAGAATAGTAATCAAATTTCTTAGCTGATAGTTGACAGCCGATAGCTGATTGCTGATAACTAATTATGGCATCGTGGCTGCTGGGATATTGGATAGCGAATGCAAATAGGTGAGATGGTTCTAAGAGTTGTGTTCCTGATTGTATAATATGTTACTTTACGACTTAGGTTCCTGCATCCGAAGAAAAATTGTGAGTGTAAAGGGGAAAGGTTATTTTGTGTCCCCTCCTACTTTGTGTGTCCTGTCTGGATTTGATCTAATGATGCGGTATGTATCATTGGGGTAGCGTTGCTGGACAAGGAGATTTCGATAATATTGAGTTTGCATAAGAAAAATATGATATGAGTATATATTTTTGAAACAGTTTGGATAAAACAATGTCTGTGACGTGGTTCAGGACACCACAACCTCTCTCGCTTTGGAATTTTGAGGGTCCTCCTAAAATTCTACCCCAGTTTACTGGGTTGCTGCTTCTGACGGTTGCTTGCGATAGTCGGCTGAAGTTACTTCGAAATTTTGAGGTCCTCATCAAAATTCTGCCCCAGTTTCCAATTGCGGGGAAAATGAAAATTTTATTGAATTGTGACCAAATCCATAGGGCTGCATCACCTCATAAACGGGAATCAGGTCAGACATAGTTCAAATTACATCATATAGGAAAGCATACAATTACACATAATAGTGCTTGACAGCATCTGAATTGATTGGTTTTGGTGAAACTTTCACATCCATTTTTGCAAGTATAAGGGCTCCTCCTGTCAGAACCCGATGGACCATGTATGGACCCTGCCAAGTGGGAGAGGATTTCCCTTTGGCTTCATCTTGATGCGGGAAATTTTTCTTTAAAACTAGCTGTCCCGGTGTGAACCGTCTTGGCTTGACTCTCTTTTTGAAAGCTCTGGACATTCTGGTCTGATAAAGCTGACCGTGGAAATTTGCATTCAATCTCTTTCCATATATAAGAGCTAGCTGCTCGTAACGTCTCTTTACCCATTCTACGTCGTCGAGCTCGGCTTCTTGTATGATCCTCAAGGACGTGATCTCTACTTTGGCAGAAATGAGTGCTTCTGTACCATATACCAGCATGTAGGGGGTTGTCCCAGTTGATGTGCGGACTTTGGTGCGGTACCCCAATAAAGCAAATGATAGCTTCTCATGCCACTGTTTATGCTTTTCTATCATATTCCTCAATATCTTCTTGATGTTCTTGTTGGCAGCTTCTATAACTCCGTGCATCTGAGGTCTATAGG
Organism: Nicotiana benthamiana; assembly: GCA_034376525.1. Classification (NCBI taxonomy): domain Eukaryota; kingdom Viridiplantae; phylum Streptophyta; class Magnoliopsida; order Solanales; family Solanaceae; genus Nicotiana; species Nicotiana benthamiana. The sequence continues at coordinate 88,384,094 of CM067330.1, forward strand.
CTGTAGAATTCATATGTTTAATCTTGAAGGCTTCAACATAGCTTTCATCAAGTCAACATTGAGATTGGAACCAGTATCACTAATGATTGACTCTGGAATTCTGAACTAACAAACAATACGGTCGCGGATGAGGTCTGCTATAACTTTCTTAGTCACTGTCTTGTAAGATGCCGCTTCGACCCATTTGGTAAAATAATCAATTGCTACTAGGATGAACCTGTGTCCATTGGAAGCGGCAGGTTTGACTGGTCCAATAACATTCATTCATGCGGCAAACGACCATGGGGAGCTTGTTGCATTAAGCTCATTTGGGGGTACCTTGATCATGTCTGAATGTACCTGACAACGGTGGCATTCCCGAATGTACTAGATGAAGTCTGTTTCCATAGTCATCCCAAAATAATCAACCCGGAGTATTTTCTTGGCCAAGATAAAATCATTCATATGTGGACCGCAGATCCTAGCATGGATTTCTTCTACAACCATAGATGCTTCCTTTTTCTTCACAGACCTTAATAACCCCAAATCAGGAGTCCTCATGTATAAGATTCCTTCGCTGTTAAAGAAATTATTGGCCAACCTTCGAAGTTTGTGCTTTTGAGTAAGATTTGCAAGCTCTGGGTATTCTCCTTTTTCCAAATATTCCTTGATGTCATGAAACAAAGGCTTTCCATCTGCTTCCTCTTCGACATGAGCACATTAGACCGGCTAATCATAGATCCTCATCGGAATAAGATCAATGAAGTGTTTATTTGGATACTGTATCATGTACGATAGGGTAGCCAATGCATCGGCAAACTCATTCTGGATTCTAGGAACATGCTGGAACTCTGTCGTTTTGAACCTCTTTCTCAACTTATGCACGTGGTGCAGATAAAGGATTATCTTGGAGTTATTGGTTGCCCAGTTTTCTCAGACCTGATGTATAAGTAAGTCTGAACCCCCAATTACTAGTAACTCTTGGATGTTCATGTCAATGGCCATCTCGAGCCCTAAGATGCAGGCCTCGTATTCAGCCATGTTGTTGGTGTAAGGGAACTTGAGTTGGAGGGCACCGGATAATGCTGACCTATTCTGATACTAGGACTGCCCATATGCCGACTCCTTTGAAGTTTTGTGCTCCATCGTAAAACATTCTCCACCCATCATAGGATTCTTAAATATCTTCTCCTATGAATGATATCTCTTCATTTGAAAAATATGTTTTCAGGGGTTCGTATTCTCCGTCCAAGGGATTCTCGACAAGGTGATCTACAAGTGCATGTCCTTTGATTGCTTTCTGAGTCACATAGACAATGTCAAATTCACTTAACAGGATTTGCCACTTGGCTAGCTTGCCAGTGGGCATAGGCTTCTGAAAGATTTATTTCAAGGGATCCACCCTTGATATGAGATACGTAGTATAGGCATAGAATTAGTGCCTCACCTTCTGGGCTACCCAAATTAGAGCACAATTAGTGTGTTCTATCAGAGAGTAACAGGCCTCTTACAGAGTGAAGTTCTTGCTGAGGTAGTAAATGGCATGTTCTTTATTTCCCGTCTCATCATGCTGCCCTAGGACACAGCCGAATGCTCCATCCAATACTACAAGGTAGATTAGTAGGGATCTACATGGTTCGGGTGGGACTAAGACTGCCGGTGTTGACAAGTATTCCTTGATTCAGTCGAAAGCTTTCTGGCATTCATCCGTCCACTTGGAAGCGGCATCCTTTTTCAACATCTTGAAGATCGGTTCGCAGATGACAGTAGATTGTGCTATGAACCGACTGATTTAGTTGAGTCTCCCCAAGAAACTTATTACGTCCTTCTTATTCTTTGGCGGTGGCAATTCTTGAATGGCTTTGACCTTCGATGGATCTAGTTCTATTCCTTGGTGACTCACAATAAACCCGAGCAATTTTTTGGCTGGAACCCCAAATACACATTTCGTGGGATTCAGCTTCAGGTTGTACCTTCTCAGCCTATTGAAGAACTTTCTCAAATATTCCATGTGATTAGTGGCTTTCTTGGACTTGATAATGACATCATACTCATACACTTCGATCTCCTTATGTATTATATCATGAAAAATAGTAATGATGGTCCTCACGTAGGTGGCCCCTGCATCTTTTAACCCAAATGGAATCATCTTGTAGCAGTACATCCCCCACGGCGTTATGAAAGCCATTTTCTCAGCATCTTCTTCATCCATCCAAATCTGATGATAACCAGCAAAACAATCTATGAATGACTGCAACTCAAGCTTGTTGCAATTGTCAATCAGGATGTGTATATTCGGGAAAGGGAAGTCATCCTTTAGACTAGCATGATTGAGACCCTAACCTTCCCGTGTTTCTTTGGCACTGGCACAATATTGGCTAACCATGTCGGATATTCGACTACCCTGAGAACTTTAGATTTGACCTGCTTAGTAACTTCTTCCTTGATATTCAAACTCATGTCGGGCTTGAACTTTCTGAGTTTCTATTTTACCGGGGGACATGTTGGGTCGGTTGGCAATTCATGAGAAACAATAGATGTGTTCGGCCCAGTCATGTCATCATACGACCAGGCGAATATGTCTTCATACTCTCTTAGGAATTCCGTGTACGCATCCTTTTCTAACGGTGACAAGTGAAAGCTGAATCGTGTTTCTCTGATATTTTCTGCATTTCCCAAGTTAAAAATATCAGTCTCATCCAAGTTGGACTTAGGTTTGTTCTCAAAATTCTCAACTTCCTTTATAATCTCTTCCGGTATATCATATTCTCTGAGTCTATGGATTGTCTCATTACACATCACAATCATTGGTTCATAAAGATACTAGTAATGTTGTATAAGTAAAGTAATGAGAGAAAATAATAAGAGTAAGATTTATAAGAAAATCGAAATGCTTTGATAAATTCCATAACTGTTTTGAACATTGGAGCTCTTTCTTGCAAAAATTAAAATTCAAAAGGAAAGTCAACTAGTAAAAATAAAATAGTGCATGATGCATGTTCATCCTTGCTACCCCGAGGCTCTCCGAGCTTTGTTGGTTCTGATATTCCTGTTGTTGAGGCATGCTCATCCGCTCACGGCTTGTATGGAAGGGCCTTCCTCCCCCTCCTCCTCAAAAATGACACAACAATCCATGACGTCGTCTTATAGGAACAAATTCCTCATTGCTACCAGTGCTTCCTCTTCTTCTGACCTGTGGACAACCCTGGTCGGCTGGAAAGTCTGCTCCAATTAGGTATTGGTTGTTCCAAAGGATAGTAAGGACCACACCATGGTGGTGACCAGTGGTTGAATTCCTTCCAGGTATACTCATATCCCAATCAGAAAGTGGTGTCGTGTTTCTTGAGCTTGATGGGCTTAGCGATTCCTTGGAGGTTCTTGCCAAGTCCTTAGCCGGGTTCATACCCGCTCCAGTTTAGTATGCTTTCAATCTTGTTTCCCTATAATTTGTCTTTATCAACGGCATTGACTCGCTCGATATGGTGGTATGTTTCTCCATATATCCTTTTCCTTCCTCCAATTGCTGGAATGGTCTAGTGACTGTATGGGATTGCTACTGTCGCCGTGAATGATCACCTCTTGGTGGTTCCACTCAAACTTCCCCACCTGATGTAGTGTTGATGCTACAGCCCCAGCGGCATGAATCCATGGCCGTCCCAACAACAAATTATAAGAGGCCGGCACGTCTATCACTTGAAAGTCAACATCAAACCAAGTAGGCCCCCATTTGCAAACACAAGCTAATTTCCCCAATAGTGGACCTTTTGGATCTGTCGAAAGCTTTGACATTAATGGCCGCGTCCTTGATCTTGTGTAGCCCCTTTCCTAATATCCTAAGTGTTACCAACGGACAAATATTAAGGTTGGACTTTCTGTCAATCAAGATCCTGGTGATAAAATAATATTAGCATTGCACGGTGATATGCAACGCCTTATTGTGACTCAAACCTTCTGGTGGCAACTCATCTTCATGAAAAGTGATATTGTGACTTTCCAATACCTATCCTACAATATCATCCATCTCTCCACCGGTGATGTTACTCGGTACATATTCCTCACTCAACACTTTTAACAAAGCATTCTTATGTGCATCAAAACTTTGTAGCAAAGCAAGGATGGAGATATGTGATGGTGTTTTATTTAGCTGATCAATGACTGAGTATTCCTTGGATTATATCTTTCTTCAGAGATCATCAGGCCCAGTTTCAGTGACGGTCCGCCGATTTTCATCCTGCCTATTCGACTCCACTAAATGTTCCGGAGTATAAACCCTGTCGGTTTTTGTTATACCATATGCCGCAACGGCTTCCCCGAACTTGACTTTTCCCTTTCTACTAGCCTCGACTGTGTAGTCCCAAGGTATGGCCTTTGTGTGGAATAGTGTCACTACTGACATTGCCATTAGGATTGGCGCGGCTATCTCTACTTTCAACGGAGTAGGTCCCTTAGGCGGTAAAATTGCAACTTTAAATGGTGTAGGTGTGTTTGTTGGTGACATAAACTCAACATCAACCAGCTCTGGCGTCTATGCGGAGGATGGTGATTCAAACTCGAGTGGCATGGGCATGTTTACCTCGACGTCTCCAAAAGGTTGAATTTGGACTACAATTGGATTAAGGGTGACTATTGGCTTCTACGGATCGTCGCCTTCTATGATCAAACCAATTATCCCTTGGGGTTCCAGTCATTCTGTATCTCGATCATGTGGATACCTTCTCCCTCGTGGTCTGGCAGAGGGTTATTGCGGATATTCGGAGTAGGTTCCTTTGCTACAATGATCTTATTATCAATAAAAGTCTAAATCTTATCCTTCAGAGAGCGGCATTCATCAATAGTATGTCATTTCATGCTAGAATGGTATGCACATGATTTATTTGGATTGACCCACTGAGAAAGGTTTTCTGGAGTTATGGTAAGGATAGGGTTGACATAACCAGGAGCTTGGGTCTTTCATACAGCTGGTCAACTGGTTCAGCAACGGTGGTATACTGTTTAGAAGGCCTGCGGTCGAAATTCGGTCAAGGTCTAAGGAAGTTATTACGTGGTGGAAGTGACTGATAGTGAGGCAGTTGAGTATTGTAAGCCTGGTAACTATGTGCTGGTTGGGAGTATTTTGGTGAAGTGGGTTGATATGTGGGAGGTAGGGTGTTTGGTAATTTGGAGTAGGCTGATATATGAGTAGAGGCATTGGTAGGTTTGGTACTTGACAGGGGAGTTGGTCCTATTGGATGTACCTCCAGAATGTAAAGCCTTGTTAGTGTCTTGAAAGCTTCAAAGTTCGTGACTATACCATTTTTAATGCCTTCCTCGATCCTCTCACCTAGCTTGATGATGTCAGAAAATTTCTAGCCTTCAATCAGTATCAGTCTTTCATAGTATTGGGGACCTTGAGCCCGGACAACACACTTGGTAATTTGTTCTTCCTCTAGAGCAGGCATGACTTTAGCAGCTTCTGACCTCCAGCAAGTGGCATACTCGCAGAATGTTTCCGTGGGCTTTTTCTTTAGGTTCTGAATGTAGAACACATCTAGTGCATTTTCTGTATTGAACCTGAACTTGTCCATCAAATCTGACGCCATATCACCCAATTAGACCATTTGTTTGGGTCTTGGCTAATGTACCAAGACAGAGAATCTCCTTTCAGACTTCTCATGAAGAGCTTCATGCGAATCCTTTCGTCCTTACCTACTCCGACCGGCTTGTCACAGTATATTCTTAGAAGAACTCTTGGATCCCCCGTACCATCAAACATCTCAAACTTATGATGTTTGTACCCCTCGGGAAGTTTGACATCTGGTTGTATGAAAATATATTCATAGTTAATCCTTCAATCCTTTTACTTCCTTCGACACCCTAAACTCAACTAGTCAATTTCTTGAGTTCTGCGGCCAGGTTCCTGATGAGTGAGTTTTTATCATCAGAGTCGGGTGTGCTTGAGATGGGTTGGATAGAGTGTGGCACAGTTTCCACATAGATGGGGGTGTTGTGTTAGGTGTTCCAGTGGTCATTTGTGGAGTTCTGGAGTTCTGGGATGATTGGCGAGGTATAATTGGAGGTATGGCAAGTATTGCACTGGTGGTGAGGAGCAGGGTGGTTTTGTTGCTTCAGGATGTTTTGTGGAGGTACAGGATTCTGAGTAGTTGGGAAAGTAACCTCTGGAATAGTGAGGGAAAACGACAGATTATCCAAATTCTGGACTTGATCCAGTTCTTCCTGAAACTTCAACAACTTTTGTTCTAATTGGGATGCATTTTCCTTGGGAACCATAGCACCAAGAGTGACCTCTACCCGTTCAGTTGAGTTTCTCAAATCTTCCATCTTCCTTTTGTTGGTGTCTAATAGGACTAGGAGAAGGAGTAGGTGGAGGGCCCCTGGATCTCGTAATATATGATGATATTGCCAGAATTCACGAACTAACCTTTTGGGAGGGGAATAAGCAAAACATAAAAACAAAAAAGGGTAACACGTCAGTGAGGATCATTAGAAAAAATATTGCAATATTTGAACACGTAGTGCTGAAATATAAAGTGTGACCTAATTTTGGAGGCCGCGTTGTGCCTGAGGTAGGCCAAGCGAAAAGTTGATTTGGAGAAATTTGAATGCTAAATGCTTCATTTCATTGATAAAAGTAGATGAATCCCAAAACTAAATAGCAAAATCCCTAATGGCCACTGGTCTTACTACATTTTATAAAGCGGAAACGAAAATTCCTATCTCCTTGGTCCTAGAGGGACCTTCCCCAGATTCGGCATTATCGGCTCTATCGAACAATTTCCCTATCTCATGCAGTCCCTGCAGCAAGTAGGCTCTAGCCAGGTGTCCGCCTTCATTTCCTTCAGCAGTCCGGCAGTCTTCAACCCTCTTCAAAAACTTCTTTTCCAACTCTACAATGCCTCGCTCAAAATAGACCAAACATTTGTTGGTGCTGACGGCCATATCCTTCCATTCAAACAATTAGTTTCTGATTGGTTTCCTCTATCTCACACTGCTCGCTTTCACATTCTCGAATTCTCTTGCGCAGATGGTTGTACTTGACCAGTGCCTCGAACTTTTCATCTATGATCTAGTTGCCTCGAACAAACCCGAGTTGACCCATACCATCATGATTATTCTCCAACCAACTTGAATTGTAGGGATCACAACCCGCGTGGTATCTGTCTGGTTTAATGGTGTCCCCTCCCATGACGATTCTGCAATGCCACATATGCTCAGCCTGACATCTATAAGGGTTATCGTCATTATGGAAGTCAGCCCGGAAGTGACTCATCTTGTCAACCCTCGGTATAACCTGCTTCCTCCCCGCTTGTCTCATGACCCGAAGAGGTGTGTATGGGTATGTTCCTCTTAAGCCGATCAGTATTAGGAAAGGTGCGTCCCTAGATTGGACGATGAACTCCTTGGTTGAGGACGACTCGAACATCCATTGTACACGGTCCTTATTCAGAATTTCAAAGAGTTCGACCCATTCTCTAGCATTCTCCGGTTGGGCAAACATATTGGGCATGTAATTCATTTGCTTTGGGTGATGGAAAGTGATATGATCATCCCAGTCCCTTCGATGAATTTTCTGTCGGTACTCACCCTTTTGGAGATGTTCCACAATCCAAAGTTGAAGCAGCAGATTACAACCCTCGAAGTGTCTGGCTCCCCATTGACATTTTTCCAAGGCTCGGTATATTTCTGCAATAATCATTGGTATGAGACTGAATGGTTTCCCGCTAATTCCTTCCATTAGAGTTTTGGTGACCATGGCTAGTCAAGTGTGGATCCTTGTCTTCTTCATTGGAAACACTATCATCCTTAAGAAACAGAACATGAATACAAATGCCCTTCGGTGAATGATGTAAGGGCAAACTCCTCAGGGTAGGTATGGTAAGATTTGTTGTGGTCGTACCTCTCGCACAATTAGTCAAAGGGTATGTACAACTCCTTCAAGCATGTCAAGTCTGGATTCTTCTTTAGACCCATCATTTTGAGAAAACCTCTGTCTTTGTGATTTTCCGGCATTAATAAACCTGGAGTTTCCCACGGTATACCAGCTAGTCCTCCTATTTCCTCGAGCAGGGATTCCATCTCAATGTCTCCGAAGTGGAACACAGACCTATTACAATCCCAGAATAGAGTGGTCACTTCTATGATTTTGTTGTTGGGTTGAACTTCCAAGAGAGAGGGTAGGTTCCCTGAATATTTTTGAAAGAGCGTCTGATCACTAGAATGAAGATCATTCCACTAGCTTAGCAGTTTGGGGTGGATATTGGTGACCACGCCGAATCTGGGGACCTTGTGCCTCATGTTTATGCAAAATAAAGGGCCAGGCCCATACCCCCCCCCCCAAACTCGTCTAATAAATATCAATAATTGGCATAGAAGCATTTAGTTCTCCAAATAAAAGCACAAACGTGGTAATCTCCATTTAGGTTTAGGGGAAACCCAGTGGAATTTGGATAAGACTATCTTAAAGAGTCATTTTGCGAACAACATAACTAACTCGGCTAGGTTTGATGATGATGCAATCATAATTACACAGAGTAAGGTTTCTATGGAGTACTAGACTAGTACCCTTGAGCGGACAACTCAAGAGGGAAAGGCCGGAACCGTCGACTACACTGTTGATCAACTGGTTTTACCACAAATATTCCTTTGTTGGATTTAGGGTGATAATATTGGAATAGCGCAACCACTCATTATAAACGTTGCTATGGAATTTTGGTTTGGCATGAGTGGAATATAATGTTGAAGATATGCAGTTGTAATAATTAAAACAAGTTTCCACGTACTTGCACGTTCATAAGAGTAATAATTACAATAATTCTAAAACGGTAATGAAGGAATGCAGTAAAGAAAAGCAGTAAAAGAAATAAAAGACAAGTCAGTTCCATAGTAGGGGAAGGAATTAAAAGCTTAGAAGATTAAAAAAACAAATGTAAAGTCACAGTAATAGCTTGAAATGGTAAAAGCCTAAAAGAAGTCCCCAGAAGAGTCGTCATGTTGTCGCGCCCCCTTTTTCTCGCAAAATTGGTTTTTTGACATTTGGGAAGACAACTCATTCCCTTTTGGGAATTGGGTTTAGGAGAATTGAAGTGTCGCCACCTAATGATTATAGTGCATTAGGACACAAAGGATGGTTCAATTTGGATAACCAGAGATTGGGTAAGGGCTTGAAATTATCCCAAGGGGAAGGTGTTAGACACCCATCATGATCCACTATTGTTGTTTCCGGCCAAGCTATTGTTGTGACTTAAATACAAATAACACGTGAGCGACTAAGAGTATCACATAAGAGGGGATTTTCACATAAAAGGTGAGAAATAAACGAAGTTGGAAAGCATAGGAGAGAGTTGAAAAAAGAAGCATTTTAAAAGATGCAAAGAGACAGAGAACAAATGAAGGTGGGGTCCTAGGTTTAATAATAATATGGATCACGTCAATGCAATACCCGGTAATCACTCCTCATAGAGGGGTTATACGTGGTATTAGCACACCGGTCATCATATACATATCTAACCTTTCCCACCCCGTTAAGGTATTCAAGTGCGGAATGGTCTCGTTTACCTATTGCATGTTATTACCCATCCCGATCCTATCTATGTCACGACCCAAAATTCAGTAAGGGTCGCAATGGCGTCGTTCTCATTTTTAACAATCTTGAAAACTAAGATTTTCCTTCAATTTTTCATGAATAAAAAGGTAACTGCTTCAATTCAAATTAAATAATAAGCAATTAATACAAGATATTTCAAAACCATCCCAAAACCCGGTGTCACAAGTGCAAGAGAATCTACTAAGAAGGAAATAAAATACAACATCCGTATGGAATAAAGTGGATAGGAAGTAAATACAATATACTTGAAGGGACTATACTAGTTGTGGCTGCCTCGAATAATGCAACTCACCTAGTCCCAGAATCATCTGTGCTGCTATGCCCAGGAGGCCAGTAGGGTTACATATCTTGTGAAACAAAAATGCACAAAAGTGTAGTATGAGTACGAAAACAACGTGTACTCAATATGTATCCCGTCTAATCTCAAAGAAGTATAGACGAGATAGTCGACTTCGACACTTACTAGTTGTCCAGTAATGATGTCAATAATGCGTTCAATCGTGGATTTCTATAGACATAAATTTTACCCAATAGAAGGAAACAAGTAAAAATTATTTATTTCATAGGAAATTTTCAAAATTCCTTTTTCATTATTATCCAAATATTCTCAAGCCATGAAGAGGGAATAACAACTTTAATAGGTTCAAGGCAGCAATACAAACATGCGCAAGTCATGTCGAGACATACGGTCCGCTCCAACAGAAACTATGCACTGTCGAGGGCCGAACGGCGCGAACCATAGATGCATCTATTTAATCTGCCAAGGCGGTTGGCCTGCTCCAAAAAAATAAACACATAGACAGTCAATCAAAAAGTCCACACAGAGTAATTGTCCAATGAAAACAAATCCTCTTTTAACCATTTAAGAAAATAAGAAATTTTATCTATTTAGAAATTCATTTACTAATTCAATGTGATTTAAGCAATTCAAATTATCAATAGGTTCATAGGTAATCCAAGATAGCATGCTTTGGGGTCCTAACTACTCGGACAATAGCATAATAGTAGTTACGCACGGACTATCGTCATCTCGTGCTACGTAGCCCCCACAATTAGGAGCACATAACCAATTATTTCACCTATGGGGACAATTCCCTCTTACAAGGTTAGAACGGAGACTCACCTCGCTCCGAAGTTCCATAATCGGCATTCCACGCCCTATCGAAGAATCAAATCGATGCAAAAATGCTCCAAAATTAGAGAATAATTATATAAACCCATTAACATATGTTCAATTACTCATTATAGTCTAATTTATAACAATTCCTAACCCCGAACGAAAAGTTGACAAAATTTCCCTTGGGCCCACATGTCCAGATTCCAAAATTTTCCAAAGATAAAGTTTAACCATGACCTTAAGAACTCAAATATATAATTTATTCTCAATTCTATGCCCAAAAATCGTGATCAAAAACCAAAAATCTCAATTTCTAGGTTTTTCTTTAAGACCCTAAATTTACCTTTAGATTCTCATGAATTTTGATGTTAAACCTAAGGTATAATCACAAAATATAACTGAAAATTAGTTATAGGAACTTACCCAATGATTTGATACGAAAATATACTCTAAAAATCGCTCATTCTCGAACCTAGGGCTCAAAATATGATAAAATGAAGCAAAAACTCGAGTTACACAACTAAAATCAAGATGCATATGTCGCATTTGCGATCCGAGGTTCACAATTGCAAAAGCGAAGAAAGCCTTCGCAATTGCGAACAAAGAAGGGCTGGAAAGCCTTCGCAATTGCAAACTGGGCATCACAATTGTGATGGGTATGTTCGCAATTGCGACCATACCAGATGCAACAGTTTTTCCCGACACAAAAATGAGCATAACTTCCTCATACAATGTCCAAATTCGACGATTGTATTTGCTATGGCTCCATGATTATGATATGGATATAATGTTTCAATAAAAACTTAATTTTGATCTCATTTTCTTAATATGGTACCCCTTTATGTCCAAAGAAACAACGTAGAAACATCAAATAAGAGCGCGATACAACCCGAAACACACCCGAGGACCCCGGGACCCCGTCCAATCACACCAACCCACTCCATAACATAACACGGACCTACTCGAGGCCTCAAATCATACCAAACAATGCTAAAATCATGAATCAGCTTCCAATTCAAGCTTTATGAACTTTAGAACTTAAAACTTTTACTTTCGATGCCGAAACCTATCAAATCATGTCTGATTGACTTCAAGTTTTGCACACAAGTCATATTTAACATTATGGACCTACTCCAACTTTCGAAATCAGAATTCGACCCCGATATAAAAAATTCCTCTTACGGTCAAACTTCTCTAAAAACCTTCAATTTCTATCTTTAGCCAAATGGCTCCAAAAAGGACCTACCGAACTCCGAATTCACTTTCGATCGCGCTCCTAACTCCATAATCACCATACGGAGCTACTCCCTGACTCGGAATCCCAAACGGATATAGATAACTCTGAAATGCACTTCAAGCCAAACTTAAGAAATTTCTTCCAAAATTCTAACTTCCACAATGGCGCCACACTCTCGGGTCATCCACTACCCGATCCGGGAATAGTCCCAAGTCCGAAATCATCATATGAACCTACTGGAACCTTCAGATCCCATTTCCAATGTTGTTTACTCAAAAATCCAATCCTAGTTAATTCTTTCAACTTTAAGCTTCCGAAAATAGAATTCTGTCTCCAAATCAACTTTGAATTTCTGGCAATTCAATTCCGACCACGCGTACAAGTCATAATACCTAAAATGAAGCTGCTCGTGGCCTCAAACTACTGAACACCGTGCTAGAGCTCAAAACAACCAGTTGGGTCGTTACATTTTCTCCCACTTAAACATGTGTTCGTCCTCGAACGTGCTGAGAACTATACTGAAGTAGTCTGAAATCATTGTTTAACATCTCATGCACCTTCTCGTGCTACCACAACTTAGTTGAGCACATTAGCTCGATCATTTCTGAAGAGATTCCCTTTACTCAAGCATATAGGCCTTAGAGCCTAATTCCAACATCTGGAATTCTATGCCCGGCCTGTTTTCAACATACGCTCCCAATATCAATAACTACACGCAACGCCAAACATGACATCATACCTTAGCTGAATTCACAACTTGCACCACTTCACTCATAGAACCACAATAACATCCTCTGATCGAGTTAATCGAAATTCCACAAATTTGATACCCTCATTGCACCTCATGACTTAGATAGGTCTTGCTCTAATTCTTACAATACCGCCATGATTGAAGAGATGTGTAGACATTTATAGTCGACTGTTGAATCAACAAATCATTAGGTCTATACTCCTTACAAGAACCATCACCTCATTCTGAACCAAATAATGGTCTTAGCTCCATAATATACTTCATATAGTCAGATTGCACTGATCCTAAATCCAAAGATCTCATCTCACCCAGTACGAACTGCTCAGGCAATAAGCCACCTCAGACATAATCAGAAGTCTCATATGATGCCATAATGTGCCAATAGGCTACCAATTCGAACGTGATACAAAAGGAAAACAAACTCTAGAAGGAACTACCTAACTCACGCACGAATGTGGACTTTTCTTAGAAAATAGGAAGCAAGGCATATAAAAATAGTATATAGAAAACTATACTCAACATCACACTGTTGAGGTGCGCAACCTAGTCCAAATATCATACCTATGGCGGCATGCCACCCGATACACACATAACATACCTGTGGCGACGTTCCACCCAATCCTCACATAACATACCCATGGCGGCGTGCTAACCGATCCACACATAACACTCACATACGGAGATGCACATCGAGCTAAATTCCTCATTACAATAAAATACCGAATTTCGGTCACAAGCACGCTAGGACAACAAGCTCATAGACAGTTTGAGACAAAAGGTAACCGAATATGTTTTCGACCTAAATAAAGACGAAGGTGAGCTGTCTAGGGTCCGAAGACAATTAGCTAAACATGCGGAGGAACGGGCCCGCATCATTGAGCAACTGAAAGAAAGGCATGACGATGAGATTGCTGGGATAAAGCGGAGGGCTATCAAGCAAGTTGGGGACCTCAAAGCCGAAACAGAGCATTGTTATGGAACAATAGCAAAGTTGGAGACAGATTTGATGGGATTCCAGGAACTGAACCGGGTAGCCGAACTAACTCTAGAGGCGAGGGCTGAACAAATTGGGTGGCTATTGCAAGAAAAGGGTGTTATCAGGGAAAGAGTACGGGAAATTGCAGACTAATTACCACGGAGTGCAACCACTGTGAGGACATGACAAAATCTATGTTTTTTGCCGCTGCCATGACATTTTTCCGTCAAGTGATGGAAGATCTCCACCACCTCCAAGGGAGTTTGGCACGCAAGCCAGCGAAAAGGCCGAACGATGCCCCGCGAGGCCCAGGAACACTTGAAGCATTAATGTATTCATAAAATATTGTACTATCAATTTATTGGCTTTCAGAGTCTGTTAGTTTAACTGAGTATGTATTTTCTTTATACATAGTTAGTAATTGTCTGAGTCTGTAGTTCGTTTGTTAGCATTTGTTTAATTTGTCACCTTTCAAGTCTTTGTAGGTACAATTTGTTATAAATTTTTCCCAAACATGTGGTGTTCCAAGAACTACGCTCGGTCTGATTCATGCGGGGTCATGATACGTAGGCAATCTACATAGGATTCGACCATAATTGAATAAAATTGGAAATTGAAGTGCATGGGGCCAAAACAAAGAGAGTTTCGCAAACAAAAGCCGAGATGACACAAGCAGCCAACGCATGTAGGAACCAATTGTGCATACATACCCAATGTGTGGCCACTTGTGTGTCAAGAATCTAACCACTAACGAGTGGTTGGAGTTGTGTTTCCAGTTCCAAATTAGACAGGTGACTGGTGCTCACAAGCATCCTGGAAACTCAATCCTACAACACGCGGTCAAAAATCAAATAACTCATGGCCGACCAGGAGGTTGATGTCAGCATTATTAACCCCTCGAAGGAGGTAAAGGAATTGGACGTTAATGCTACGAAAGAGGAAATGTATAAGCTTAAACACCAAATGGCCGAGATGTACCAGGCATGGGCAAGACGACAGCCACCTCCGGCCTATCCTGCAAACCCAACCTTCATACCACCACTGGCTCAAGCACCTGACCCGTCCGTCAGCGATCCACCCCCAAGTTTTCCTATATACGCATAGCATCAGGGTGCTACATCTCAGCCACCAGCCCCATTACCCAAATTCACTCCCCCGCCCCTCTAATCGCTCCTATCTATGTGGCACCTCCGCCTCCTGCACTGCATAGGTCATCCAGTGAACCGCTGCTTCAAGCCTATGACCCTCAATACTATCCCCCATAACCCGCCTAAAAAGCCCATGAGCCTTACTCTTATGCTTCGTATCCTGAAATCCCAATGAGAGTTGAAAAACCGACCAAAGATTCCGAACAGGAGGAAATGCTCAGAAAGGTCGGGAGTCTGGAACAGTCGTTCAGGGACATGCGGGGATTAGGTGGCCAGGTGAACGTGGCCTTAAAAGATATTTGCTTGTTCCCGAATGTACAGCTTCCTTCAGGTTTCAAAATTCCAAAATTTGACTTATACGACGGTCGTGGCGATCCAGTCACACATTTGAGAGGGTTTTGTAGTAAAATGAGGGGAGCGGGAGGAAAAGATAAACCTCTAATGGCATACTTTAGCTAGAGTTTGAGTGGATCATCATTAGAATGGTATACTCGACAGGACCTCAACCGATGGTACACCTTGGACGACTTGGCGAAGCATTTGCAGGATACTTTCAATATAATCTCGAGATTGCCCCGGATCGCCTATCTCTGACAAATATGGAGAAGAAAAACAACGAGAGTTTCAGGGAATACGATTTCCGTTGGAGGGAACAAGCAGCCATAGTTGATCCTCCCATGAAGAAGAGTGAGATGGTTGACTATTTTCTACAAGCTTTGGAACCTACCTACTTTGGGCATTTGGTGTCGGCGGTAGGGAAATCTTTTAATGAAGTGGTCAAGATGGGAAGTATGGCTGAGGAAGGTCTCAAATCCAATAAAATCATGAGTTACTCGGCAATTAAGGCAACTACCCAAGCCATCCAGGGTGGATCTAGGGGAGCTTTTGGAAAAACTAAGAAAGAGGAAGTAGCGATAGTGGAGTCAGGAACCTGGGCCGGGCCTCGCGCACCATCTCATTATGGTCAACCCCGTCCCCACCACCATACATACCCATACCCTCCATATAGCCCACCGCAACATTACTATCCACCACCAGAACCTCGCTTCTCAGTCCATCATGCACAGGCACATACCCAACCCTCCACACAATGGCGTGCGCCACCCCCTCAAAACACTTACCCAAATCCACAAAATCAATACCCGCCTCCAAGAGCTTACCACCAAACCCCGAGGCCCGCCTTCCAAGGCAATCCATCCATGAGAAATGAGAGGGTGCAGAAAAAGAAGACTTTTACTCCACTAGGAGAATCTTACACTAGCCTGTTCCACTGGCTACGACAACTGGATATGTTAAGACCAATTGAGGCGAAGCTGCCAAATCCTCATCCAAAGAATTTAGATTATTCATTCAGCTGTGAATACTATTCCGGTGCATCATGGCATGACACCGAAAAATGTTGGCATTTGAAGAACGTCATTCAAGAACTCATTGACTCTCACAAGATCGAGGTGCAGACTCCAGAGGTGCCCAATATTAACCAAAACCCACTGCCAACCCATCAGGAAACCAACATGATTGAAATTGAGGAAAGAAGAGGAGAGTTCAGAAGAACTTCACAAACGGTAATGATGATCAAAGCCAATGAGCCAACCAAGGTTGCAAGCAGTAAGAAGCCGGCAATCGGGGCAAAGGAAGGCAATAAAACTATCGTAGCGCAGGGGAATTCAGCATGTGAGCCAAAGCAAGAACATGCAAAGGTAACAGTACAAGGGGCTGCTAAAGAACACGTCGTGGTTGTGGAAAGTGTCCGCATAGAGCTGGTTATTTTGAAACCAGTAATCCAGCCACCAATCATCAACAACAGAGTCGTTCCTTGGAGATATGAACAAGCTATAGTGATGTACAAATGGAAAGAAATTAGGGAGGAAGTATGTGAGGCACGAGGCCTAACTCAATCAGGTAGGTACTTTTCCCGAAAAGAGTTGAGAAACGTCAAAATTTCTAAGATAACTCGGAACCAGTGAAGAAAGTTGTATCAGAAGAAGAGGCAGAAGAATTCTTGAATAAAATGAAAATGCAAGATTACTCCATCATAGAACAGTTGAGGAAAACACCAGCCCAGATCTCTTTATTAGCCTTACTAATTCACTCAGATAAGAACCGCCGGCCGTTGATGAAGATTTTGAATGAAGCTCATGTCCCAGATAAGATAACGGTAAACCACTTGGAAAATATTGCAAACAAGATATTCGAGGTAAACCGGGTCACATTCTCCAATGATGAATTGCCTATGGAAGGTACGGAGCACAACTAGGCTCTTTATCTGACTGTGAAATGTGAAGATGCCATGGTCACCCGAGTTTTGGTCGACAACGGATCCAGTGCAAATATTTTTCCTTTATCCACATTGACCAAGTTGAAGGTGGAAATGAAAGGGTTCGCAAGAATAACATCTGTGTTCGAGGCTTCGACAGCCGAGGTAAAGACACCGTTGGGGATATAGTGCTGGAAGTAATTATAGGGCCCGTCGAGTTCATTATGGAATTCCATGTGCTAGATGTATCAGTCTCCTATAATCTGTTATTAAGCAAACCCTAGATTCATTCATCCAAAGCAGTACCATCTACGTTGCACCAGATGGTCAAATTTGAGTGGGACAGGTAAGAGATTGTCGTGCATGGAGAAGATAATCAGTGTACCTTGGGTGATGCGATCGTGCCTCTCATTGAATCTGAGGACAGCAAAAGGTCATGGGTTTACCAAGTTTTTGATACGGTGTAAGTCCAGAAGATCCCAGAAGGTAAAAGTATTGTAACCCCAATGCTAACAACTGCATCTGTCATGGTAGCTTCAGAAATGTGGAGAAATGGCTTTGTACCCGGCAGAGGGTTGGGAGCTTCTCTGCAAGGCATTGCGCAACCAGTATCCCTTCCCAAGAATCTAGACACTTTTGTCTAGGGTTCAAACCCACCGACACAGACATAAGGTGAGCCAAAAAGCTGAGATTGAAGGCCTGGGCCATCCCAAAGCCTATCCCAAGGTTGTCTAAATCATTTGTCAAATCCAGTAATGGCCCTAGACCCAAGATTTCCGGCCCGCCAATCGACGCGGATGGAGATATTGATAAGGGGCTAGCAAGACTGTTCAATGAGGTGAATATTGTAGAGGCAGGAGAAGGATCAAACAGGGTAGATGTGCAGTTCGTGGGAGCACGAGCAAAAATCAATAACTGGGAAGCCACTCCTCTTCCCACCCGGAGGGAGTCGTGGTAAGTTGGCTTTGATTGTCCTATCAGTCTAGTATGTATTAGTGTCACTTAGTTGTTATTTCTGTCTGTTTGGATGTGCAAACTCTGTTATCTTAGATTCTAATAAAAGGCAATTTCCCTTTCAGCAATGCTGATAATTTCCATTTTCTCTTTACTTTTCTTTCTTTTCTCTTTCTGTATAGTTATTTTTATGTCGGTTCCAGTGATCTGACATGCATGAGGACTCCTCGTCCCAATCTTTGCAATAAACCTAGCTTAGAAATGGTAATTCAGGGAATAGAACACGAGGATGAACCAGGGTACAATGAAGAAGGGGCATGGATGAGATTAGTAAATAGATGACCCAATTCGAAGAGAAACCCAAACCAAACCTGAATGATACAGAGGTAATCAATCTTGGAAGCCTGGATAATATCAGAGAAAAAAAAATAAGTGTCCATTTGGAGCCACAGCTTAGGAAGGAAATAATCGAGGTATTGTTGGAGTACAAGGATGTCTTTGCATGGTCCTACGACGACATGCCCGGATTGAGCACTGATTTGGTAGTCCAAAAATTACCTACTGACCCAGCATGCATTCCCGTCAAACAAAGGTTGAGAAAGTTTAAAAGTGATATAAGCGTAAAAATCAAAGAAGAGGTGACTAAGCAATTTGAGGCAAAAGTTATCCGAGTCACGCGATATCCCACATGGTTAGCTAATGTTGAGCCTGTACCAAAGAAGGATGGTAAAACCAGAGTGAGCGTTGATTACCGTGACCTCAACAAAGCAAGTCCAAAAGATAACTTCCCATTGACGAATATCCACATATTGATTGACACTTGTGTGAAGCATGAGATCGGGTCATTCGTGGATTGTTATGCAGGCTACCACCAGATTTTAATGGAAGAAAAAGATGCAGAGAAAACAACATTTATCACACCTTGGGGGACATACTGCTATAGGGTCATGCCTTTTGGTTTGAAAAACGCCGGGGCAACATATATGAGGGCAGTGACAACCATTTTCCATGATATGATGCATAAAGAAATCGAAGTCTATGTGGACGATGTGATTGTGAAGTCCGGAAAGCAATCCGATCATGTCAAAGATCTGAGGAAATTCTTCCATAGGCTCCGCAGATATGATCCCAAGCTCAACCCGGCAAAATGCGCATTTGAGGTTCCCGCGGGAAAATTATTAGGGTTCATAGTCAGCCGTCGAGGCATCGAGTTAGACCCATCAAAAATTAAATCTATACAGGAGTTGCCGCCACCCAGAAAAATATAGAAGTAATGAGTCTATTGGGAAGGCTAAATTACATCAGTCGATTCATCGCCTAGCTCACAACCATCTGTGAGCCCATCATTAAGCTGTTAAAGAAGGATTCTGCGGTGAAATAGACAGGAGAGTGCCAAGAAGCTTTCGATAAGATCAAGGGATATTTGTCAAACCCGCCAGTACTGGTCCCGCCAGAGCCAGGGAGGCCTCTGATCCTATATTTGACAGTCCTGGACAATTCATTTGGGTGCGTGTTGGGTCAGCACGATGTTACTGGGAGAAAAGAGCAAGTGTCATATACTCCCTCAGCAAGAAATTTACGGCCTGTGAGGTTAAGTACACTCATCTTGAAAGGACATGTTGCGCCTTTACATTGGTAGCCCAGAAGTTGAAGCATTATTTGTCATCATACACCACTTATCTCATCTCACGGCTGGACCCATTGAAATACATTTTCCAGAAGCCCATGCCCACAGGGAGGCTCGCCAAATGGAAAATTCTGCTTACTGAATTCGACATCATCTACATAACTAGGACTGCTATGAAGGCACAGGCATTGGTAAACCATTTAGAAGAGAATACCATAGATGAAAAATATGAACCATTGAACACATATTTTCTGGACGAGGAAGTGATGCACGTCAATGAAATGGAATGGGACGAAAATTCGGGATGGAAATTGTTCTTCGATGGGGCTGCCAGCATGAAAGGCGTCGAGATAGGAGCGGTACTCATTTCTAAAGAAGGGCATCATTACCCGGTCACAGCTCAACTCAGTTTCTATTGCACCAACAACTTGGCTGAGTATGAAGCATGCATTTTGGGTTTGAGATTAGCAGCGGACATGGATGTCTAGGAAGTCTTGTTCTTGGAGGACTCGCACCTTCTGGTATACCAGATCCAAGGGGAATGGGAGACAATCGACTTAAAACTCATACCTTATCGGCAATACTTGCATGATCTTTGTCAGCGATTCCGGTCAGTAGAGTTCAGGCATATGTCCAGAATTCATAATGAGGTTGCTGACGCCCTGGCTACTTTGGTATCAATGTTACATCACCTGGACAAGGCTTATGTTGACCCAATACATATCCGGGTCTATGATCAACATGTTTATTGCAACATGGTGGAAGAAGAGATCGACGGTGAACCTTGGTTCCACGACATCGAGGAATATATCAGGAAAGGCGTGTACCTGATACAAGCCACGAGTGACCAGAATAGAACAATCCATCATTTGTCAAATGGCTTCTTCCTCAGTGGAGGGGTATTATACAAGAGAACACCAGATATGGGTTTGTTAAGATGTGTAGATGCCCGGCAGGCGACGATCATCATGAATAAAGTGCATGTTGGCGTCTACGGGCCGCACATAAGTGGATATGTTTTGGCGAAGAATATTCTCTGGGTAGGGTATTATTGGCTCACCACGGAAAGGGATTGTATCAGCTTTTTGTGCAAATGCACCAGTGTCATGTGCACGGAGACCTAATTCACTCTCCCCCGTCTGAACTGCACAATGTCAGCACCTTGGCCTTTCGTTGCTTGGGGAATGGATGTGATCGGACCCATCGAACCAGTAGCTTCCAATGGGCACATATTTATCTTGGTCGCTATTGAGTATTTCACCAAGTGGGTTGAAGCCAAAACTTTTAAAGCAGTGACCAAGAAGGTCGTGGTCGATTTCGTGCATACAAATATTATTTGTTGGTTCGGGATCCCTAAGACGCTCATCACGATAATGGGGCAAATCTCAATAGTCACCTAATGAGAGAGGTACGTCAGCAGTTCAAGATCACACATCGAAACTCTACCCTGGACCGCCCCAAGGCGAATGGAGCAGTTGAGGCAGCAAATAAGAACATAAAGAATATACTTCGTAAAATGGTGGAAGGATCCAGGCAGTGGCATGAGAAGCTGCCTTCTGCATTGTTAGGTTATCACACCACTGTCCGCACTTTAGTGGGGGCCACTCCATACTTATTGGTATATGGTACAGAGGCGATAATTCCGGCCGAGATTGAAATACCCTCTCTTAGAATCGTGGCCGAAGCAGGAATCGACGATGAAGAATGGGTCAAAGCCCAGTTGGAACAGTTGAATTTGATTGATGAGAAAACATTAGCAGCGGTCTATCACGGCCAGTTGTATCAACAAAGAACGGCCAGGGAATATAACAAGAAAGTGCGCCCCATGAAGTTTGAAGTAGGTCAATTGGTACTAAAGCGCATCCACCCTCACCAGGCCGAGGCGAAAGGCAAGTTCGCCTTAAATTGGCAAGGGTCATTCATCGTATCAAGAGTAATGTTCAATGGGGCGTTGTATCTGATGGACGTGGAAGGAAAATGTGCGGAAATGGCTATCAATTCGGATGCTGTCAAAAGATATTATGTATGATCTTTTCAGAACATTGTTTACACTTGACATCTGTTTGTACTTGGCAAATTTTGAAGATTGAAATGATGGAGGCATTTTGTTCTACTACCTAAACACTGTATATTTTTCTAACCCTTTTGAGCTTTAACTATTTTCTTTCATACCCTGGTTCGGAATCAGTAACAAAAGTCAGAAATGCAAGTATGAGAAGGCAGTGAAAGGAAAGGAAAGGAAAGAACGAAAAAAATGAAAACAAAAGATAAGAAAAGGAAAAGAAAAAAACAAGAAAAATAAAACAAAACAAAGAAAAGAAAAAGAAAATAAAAACAAGAAAAGAAAACAAAACAAAGGAAAAGAAGAGGAAAACAAAACAAAACAAAGAAAATAATAGGAGGAAAAGAAAAACATACAGAGAAAAAGGGGAGAAGAAAAACAACAAAAAACAAGGAATCATCACAAACTACGTTTGACTTGATTCCTTTTAAAAGGATACGTAGGCAGCCTCACGGTTGGGTCTCATCAAAATAAAAATCCAAAAGTCCCCAAGCAAGAAACTAGGGTAGAAGTTGTGTTTGTTATAAGAATATGATTCCGGAAGTTGTAAACGAACCCATTTGAGTTATTTCGAGCATTTGATACCCTTTCTTTCTAACCCTATCCAAAAGCCTACATTACGGTCCAAGAAAGACCTTCAGAATTCAAAAATGTCGAGCCCAGCAGGTAGAGGGTATTCATGTCAGGGGTAGCACCTTGATCCAGACAAGAGAGATAATAAAATGAGAGATTCTTATCGGTGAAAACCCTCATGGGCACTATAAGGCGACGAGAATTTGAGAGATAATAAAATGAGATAGTCTTATCGGTGAAAACCTTCATAGGCACCGTGAGGCGAAGGTAAGGCAAAAGCAAAAGCAAAAGGGGTTATTGATGGAAGAACACTGTAGAGCAGGTCGAGTTTGGTCGAAAGAAGTGGTTTAGAAGGGTCACAACAATAGCACGGCGACTGAAGGTCGGTCATCGAAACGGATTGGGTCGACCAAGCCGAAATGCATTTCATGATCATGAAACGAGTTGTTCCTCTTCAGATAAGTCTCCTTTCTTCTCTTTTCAAATAGTCAGCGAGTCTGGAATTCTATACCCTAAATACCATTTAGAGTATTTGCATTTCATCTTTCTCTCGAATCAATAGAGTCTTTGTTTAGGCAAGAGAGAGGAATTTCAAAGCCGATTGTCGACTCCCAAAGGGACAAAGTGCACAATGCCAAAAGGCGTAACAAAGATAACAATTGTGGAATGGCAAAGCGAAAGAATACCATGCAAATGAAGCCACAAAGATGCGGATGGAACGTAAAAGTAGGCACAACACGAAAACGGAAAAGGTCACAAAGCCGCAAGGTTTGACCGAATGTAATACGTCAGTCGTCAGGGAAAGACATAAAGAATTCCGGTGAAGGACCGAGAGTGCAACATAGGGAAAGAAGCAAAGGCGAGGACATAAATGTCAAGAGTCAGCCGAGCATCCCAAGTAGGCCGGGTAGTCTCAGGAAAGGGTAGGATTTCTCGCAGGGATTCAAAAGTATAACACCAGGATGAGAAACAAATCAAAGCCACAAGGGTTAAAGCATAACACTCTAACTCGCCAATCGGCAGAGACGGATATAAGGCTTCTAGAAAAAGAGGCAAAAAGCATAAAACAAAGGTGGAAATGGCCATGAGAGTTGACCCAGCGGGATATATCAGTTCGTCAGTCATCGGGAAGAAGAAAAAGAGAATTCTGGAAGAAGGTTGGAAATGCAACACAAAGATGGGGAGCAGAGTGAAGGAACAGGGGTCAGAGGGTCAGCCAAGCGTGACACACTGACTTGGAAGTCTCGAGAAAGATGTAAGGGTTCTGGCAAAAGGGGCTAGAAATATAATACAATTATGGGGAGCAAAGTAAAGCCACAAAGGTTCAAGGGGGTCAGACAACCAATTCAGACAATTCATCATCAACATAAAGATTTGAACACAGAGAAACATAACAACGAGGAGGCCGCTTCCAACAAGAATGAAGCGAGCCAACCACCGCTTTTCAAACTGACAAATTTTCTTTGATTGACACAGGGGCAGAAAATTCCGGAAGACCCTAAGGGAGGCCGTCCACAAGGGAAGGCAGCCACACGGCTGGTATGGTCGAAACCTCATGGCCTTCCTAGAAGTGGGACTCTGTGAAAACTCAAAAGAGACATAGTCGGTCATAAACACCCTCCCCAGCAAAAGCACAAGGAGACAGACTTTGACTATCCAAACCCAATATAAACAACTAAAGGTTAAAAGAGGCATGGAAGTTGAGATGAATGCAGTCCAAAACTCAACGGGTGTGGGTAACATAGGAAATCCCCAACACCTCCCCAGTAGGAGTCATAGAAACCACCAGAAATTACAACTGGAATTTAAGTTGGATCCCACAGGACCCTCCTGGAAAATGGGACTCTTTTAAAGGATAGAGGCAATCATGGATAGTAAAGGGCAGAAGAATGACTTGCATGTTGAGTAGGATTCAGTTAAGAGTTGTCAAGACCCTCCTGAAAAATGGGACTTAACTTAGAACACAATAGTTGGGTGGCATGGCGAAACCCAAATACTTCCCCAGTTGAGTCAATAAGAGTCATCAAGACCCTCCTGAAAAACGAGACTTAGAGCAAATATTCCCCCGGCTAGAGTCAATAAGAGTCAAGAAAAGTCATCAGGACCCTCATGAAAAATGGGATGTAGAGGGAAAATTTCAAACTTCCCCAGCTAAGTAAATAAGAGTCATTAGGACCCTCCTGAAAAAAATGGGACTTCGAGCCAAAATCTCCCCAGCCAGAGTCAACAAGAGTAAATAAGAGTCACCAGGACCCTCCTGAAATATTGGACTTAAATTAGACATTTTCCCAACAAGAGTCAATAGAATCATCAAGACCCTCCTGAAAAATAGGACTTGGATTAGATACTGCCCCAGCAAGAGTCAACAATAGTTGTTAGGACCCTTGGATAATAGGATGTAGCCCTAAATACTAACCGCATCTGTCACCGTTTGTCATCAAATTAAAGGTTGTCAGGACCTGTCTGGATAATGGGAGGTAGTTTAATCAGTAGATCCCCAGCAGATAGAACTCATAGTAATACACAGTGAAAAATAATACCTTTTCAGAAACACAGCATGGCCTTGAAGTTGTCAGCAGTCGAGAGTTGTCGGGACCAATTTTAACAACCAGGCGCCCACCTGTAGAACAACGGAATATTTTTCAAAATTTCAAGTTTAGTAATAAGGCACCCACCTGTAGAACAAGGGAGTATTTTTTAAAATTCAAGTTTTGTAATCAGGCGCCCATATGTAGAACAAGGGAATAATTTTCAAAAATTTTCATGTCTTTGACAATCATGCGCCCACCTGGGAACAAGGGAGTATTTTTCAAATTTCAAGTTTAGTAATCAGGCACCCACCTGTAGAACAAGGGCGTATTTTTTAAAATTCAAGTTTGTAATCAGGCGCCCACATGTAGAACAAGGGAATATTTTTCAAAATTTTTCATGTTTTTGACAATCAGGCGCTCACCTGGAGAACAAGGGAATATTTTTCAAAAGTCAAGTTTTAATAATCAAGCGCCTACCTGTAGAACAAGCGAAGATTTTTCAAAAAATGAAAGTTCGGTAATCAGGCGCCCACCTGTAGAATAAGGAAATATTTTCAAGATGTTTCAAAATTTAAAGTCAGGTGCCCACCTGTAAAACAAGGGAATATTTTCAAATTTTAATTTTTGATAATCAGGCACCCACCTGTAGAACAAAGGAATATTTTTCAATTTCCAATTTTTTGATAATCAGGAACTCACCTGTAGAACAAGGGAATATTTTTCAAAAATTCAAATTTTGCAATCAGGCACCCACTTGTAGGACAAGGGAGTAATTTTCAAAATATTTCAGGCACCCACCTGTAGAACAAGGGAATAATTTTTAAAATATTTCAGGCACCCACATGTAGAATAAAGGGAATATTTTTTATTTTAATCAGGCGCACACCTGTAAAATAGGGGAATATTTTCAAAATTTTAAGTTTTGGTTGTCAGGTGCCCAGCTGTAGAATAAGGGGGTATCTTTCAAAATTCAAGATTTTGCAATCAGGCACCCACCTGGAGAACAAGGGAATACAGTTCAGTGTCATTCGATTTTGACAATCATGCAGCAACCTGGAAAACAAGGGAATATTTCGCGAAAGTCAAGTTTGATGATCAGGTGCCCACCTGCAGAACAAGGGAAGATTTTTAAATTGCAAGTTCAAACAACCAGGGGCCCATTGGTAGAACGAGGGAATGCTTTCAACGGGGTACATTTTAAGACCAGCAATTCGGCATCAAAATAGAGGAAGACAAATGCAATACAACAAGGAAAAAAGAAGCTCCGCAGGAGGAAACACCGGTTAATAAAGCAAAAAGAAGTTCCACAACAAGAAATGCAAGACAACAAGGTAAAAGGATTGAGAGAAAGTCGGAAGATATAGATATGTTTTCTTGTAATCCATAGTTCATAGATTAGTCTAGCTTCTTTATTTTTCACAGTGGTGTAATAAGGGGGTCTAGCAGCAGTAGCAGTAGCAGCGGTAAACTCACAGCCTCGGTAGTCCCAGCTACCAAACACTCCAGAACTACACTGACCTGATTCCTTTATCGCCAAGGATATGTAGGCAACCTTTGAAGCAAGGTTCGGTCAGAAAATTTTTCAAATTGCTTCACACAGAGTGCTCATTCAGATGAAAATTGCTCATATCTGCTCACTTGTCTTTGCACGAAAACTCTTCGTGTTTCCGCGTATGCCCTATTAAGTCGACTCCTACAGGACTCTTAGGTTTAGGATTTTCCTTTTAATATTTGTTTTAGGATTTAATTGTGTGTGCCAGTGTTCTTTTATTAATGCATGCTTAAAATAATTTAGGATTTAATTTCATGTTTTTTGCTAAATTAATTGTTAATTAGGTTTATTTTCACAAATATAAAATTCAAATATATATATATAGTATTCCTCGCATTTTAAGCATTTTGTTTAATTTTTATTTGGCGCATTTTCTTGTTTTTGTTGCATAAATAGACAATTATTAGGTTAATTAGGAATCTTAAAATGTAATTAGGAATTGAATAAAACAAAAATAAAAGATACAACATATATATATATATATATATATATATATATATATATATATATATATATATATATATATATATATATATATATATATATATATATATATATATATATATAATATATATATTATATGTGTGTGTGTATGTGTGTGAATAACCACCCAGGATGGCCACATTTGGAACAGACCTGGGTGGCCCAAACCCTTTTGCCTGTAAAATATATCCAGCACCCAGGCCAAAATAGGGTCCCCGACCCAGTCCACATACAACATGCACAAAACGACGTCATTTCAGGGAAAGGCCATCAAAGCTGTTGATCGACCAACCATCTAACAGCCTCAAAACCCTCACCCAGATTAAATAAATATGTCCAAACGTCTCTACAAACTCAGAGACCAAACCCATCACCTTCCTCGCATCAAATACACCGCTGTAACGCCTCCCCGTCTCCGCCCTTTGACCGCCATTGACCGCCCAGTAACCACCCCAACGCTACCGTCGAAAATCGTCCCACGGCGGCAGCCGGTCACCAAACCGCCCCAAATTTACACCATAGGACCACCAAGACCTCCCCTTCCCCGTCCTGCAATCATTTTCCTTCAAACAACCCTCCATCATCTCGAATCTTCAAAATAAGGATCGCTGGAACCACCATCTCCGGCGACCCAACCCCAAACCCGTCCAAAATTACACCCCTGAACCATCTCATCTTCCTCTTTCCAACCATCCATATAACACCATTCAAATCCAAGTGAAACGGCTTGAATATCGATTTAAAGTTTACCCTAAAACCTAAATCCCACCGGATTTCAGCCAAACTGGCCTCAGCTAATCCCCTTCCAGCCCTCTTCCCATCCATGCCATCCACAACCCTCAAACACCACTAACCACCAAGAAAATTCATATCTGAGACCTCACTTGGTCTCAGAATCACAAACTCCCATTCCTGAACCCCTGAACCCTTTGTCTGCAAGGCAAATTACCCTAAAGGTTAGAAATCTCCCCAGAAGAGGTCAGAAACCCGTGAAACTGATTCAAGCAGCATGAACCAAAAGCTAAGTATTCTTTGTTCTTGTTATTATTTGTTATTTGCTTTGTTTCCTTTAAGGCTTTAGATGTTCTCACCCTAAAGTATGATAAGTCATCTTTTTTGGTTCTATGGGTATCACTAGTTGGGACGCACCTTCTATAATGGTCTGGTATTATGTTTTGCCTTTTGACTTGTCGGTTTATTTTCACCTCTAAAACTTTACATGGCTTGTATTTACATGTTTTGTTGATCCTCTTCTCTTCATTTTCATTTGTTTCACCCCTTGAGATCCTGATTAGTTTTGGTAAATTTTTATCTTTTGGATCTTACTTGCATTGCGTCATGATTCTGAGAAGTTTTTTTTCATCTTAGAGTGTTCACTCATGTTTGTCATTCTGCTAGTCACCTTTAGTTCTATTGATATTCTGAGTAGCATCATCTTGACTGCATTCTTAGGTTGGTTTGATCATCTCTGAAAGTCCTGGAAATAATCATATTTGTATGCTTCATACCATGCTGGAAAATTTGGTTAGGACTCTTTGCTTATCATACTTCTTGCTTAATTTGCATTAGTTGAGGCTAAGTTTGTGTGAATTTCAGATGTTAGTCTTGTTCTCGTCTCCTTTCTTGCTCCTAAGTTTTATTGAGTTTTTGTAATTGGGTCACTTATGTAAGTCTTGCACTAATTGATTGGCTTCCTTCCCTGGTCGAGTTGATCCATTGATTTTTGACATAAAGATGCTTGCAGTTATAATAATTGTTGTTGAATAGTCCACATTACGATATTTAGTTGTATGGGCTAATTCTTAAACCTGTCAAATGAGCCTACTAGTCTAGACCAAATTTGGCCCATAATTTAAACACAATTGACCAGGGTCATGTTGACCAAACCAAATGAAAAACCTCAGGTTAGTTAATTAGGAAGGGAAACAGGGGTATAGAGGGTATTTGAGCCTGAAAGAATCTTGTAACAACCCCTAAAACATTCTAATGAGGGACTTAGGCATAATTTCAGCCTCAAACTTGAGGCACAAGTCAGAATACTAAGGACTGTTTAGGTAAAACTAAATTTGAATAAGGGACTAAAAGGAAAAAGTGTTGCCCTAAGGCTTCACTATAGAGGAGCAATCTGAACATTTAAAAAGGGGGGTTTTTTCTGACTTTGGAATATATTTTAGAGCAGACTTTTCTTTTGAAGCTGGAGTGAATTAAGATATATATAAATACATATTAGTTTCCTCTATATCCTGGAGAAATCATCAGTGCTTTTATTATTCCTGTGGAATTTTGATTCTCTCAAAAGCCTTGTGAAATTCTGGGTGTGTACTGTTCGATTGGTTGCTGCTTGCTTGCTAATTGCTTTCATTTACTCATAGTATTTGTTCCTTGCTAAGTTACAGGTGCATTTTGATGTCCATTGATGTATGGAGCTTGAGTTGAATATATTCCCAAATTTGAAGATCTGTATTTATTATTTTCTCTTCGAATCCTCACCATGTTATCCTTTTCTTTTAGCTTTAATATACCTCATCATAGAGATAGGTACCTTGTAATAATTGGACATTTCGACTGATATTTTAAATATGTACAATTAATAGTGAGATTAACTAATGGTATGGCCAGTTCAGATGTCTGTTGTAATTCAGAACTCATAGCTTGACAACTATTCAAATGTCAAAATGTTGTGTAGTGTTTAAGTTCATTTGAGTTTCAGTACATTTAGAAATGGTGTGCTCAGATTTTTTTAGTATAATATGACCAGAATTATAATTGAGGTTTGAAAATTGAATTTGTATACTCCGACTGATGAGTATTATAATTGTTTCGTTCAAATTTAAGGTTCAAATCTGGTACAAAGTCATCTTCGGCATCTTCCTTGCAAAAATTATTGTTGATACATTTCATAGTAGTCATTTATATAGTTTTAATCATTAAGGTACAACTGAAAGAAGAATTATTGTGACTTATTTATGGACTCATTCGTCCAAATATCTCTGGGCCCAATTAGAAGGCCCAGCAACGGCCAATTGTAATATGGTACTCCACGTTCCTGGGCTGGTTGAAAGAAAGCCCAAAGCAGCAATGGATGAGGCTTAAAAATGCAAATGTTGATTGTCTTCTTCAGAATACACTACCCCTGTATAAATAGCTAGGATATTTAGATACCAGAATAATAGAAAATTTAATATGCTTTAGGATATCCTTATAAAATAAGGCGAACCGCGTTCATCTAATCAAACACCACGAGGCTCCTTAATTTAATAAAATATTTAGAAAATTGGAAGTGTCGTATAACGAACTTCACGGCCTCCCACAAATTTTTTGAAGACGTAGTTTCTATAGGCGCGAATTTACTAATAAAATACCTTCCTAAATTCGGGTGCGCATTTATGTGACCAAATCTAAATCTCAATGGAATTAAACTATGTCTAAAATTACGTGCGCATTTATTAACGTGATTCAAGATGTATTTTAATAACATTGCAAATCTCCTAATATCTATTAAAGAGGTTATTAATTTAAAATTGAATCATGGGTCTAAACATGTATAACAAATCAAATATTTGCCACTTATAATAAGTTGAGCGACCGTGCTAGAACCACGGAACCCAGGAATGCCTAACACCTTCTCCCGGGTTAACAAAATTTCTTACCCCGATTTCTGGTTCACGGACTGTTAAACAGAGTCATTCTTTCTTCAATTTGGAATTTTAACCGGTGACTTGGGACACCATAAATCTCCCAAGTGGCGACTCTGAAACTCTCTTAAAAATTGAATCCCGTTTCGATTGTCCTTTAATTGAAAAAACTCCCTTATCTACGCATTTCATCGGGTTGTAGTAGCCAAAAGGAGGTGTGACAGGACTATACTTGGTTAATCTCGCATTTTAGAATAAAGCAGCAATAACAAAATATACATGGGAGCTGGCAAATAAGAAGGACAAATTATGGATCAAATGGATCCATAGTTATTACACTCAAGCTCAGTGTTTTTTTACTATGAGGATACCACATCAGAATTCCTGGATGCTGAAGAAAATATTTGAAGCAAGAAGTAATGTGGCCGGGATCAATAGCAATCAAGGAAAACAGAAGACAATGATCAAATAGGTATACATGAAGCTGATAGGAAAGATGCCAAAGCTAGCATTGAAGGGTCTAATGTATCAGAATCAGGCCAGACGAAAAGTAGTATTTATATTGTGATTATTAATGCATGATAGACTCCAAACAGCTGACAGACTGAAGAAATGAAAGATTCAAGTGGATGAAATATGTAGTTTTTGTAAGCAAGCTTTGGAAACAAAGGAACATATGACTGCAGAATGTGCATATGGCGGAGAATTGCGGAGCAGACTCATACAATGGATTCAAGTGCAAACTAGTCTATCTTCATGGGCAGAGTGGCAACAATGGGTAATACATAAGACAAAAAGAAGATCTCAAGTGGCTATAATACTCAAAATGTTAGTTGCATAATATGTGTATGCATTGTGGGATGAAAGAAACTTAAGAGTCTTTGAGAAAACAGCTACAACATGGGACATTCTTGCAAAACAAAAAAAAAATGCATGTGTATGTAGTATGAGAGCTAAGGGGTATACTAAAGTTCTTTTAGCAAAATATAAAAACTAATAGATATAATTGATAGGCAGTTAGATGGAGAATAAATAAACTGTTTCCAGTATGGAAGTTAGGTTGAGCTAACCTACTGCATTGTAAATATTACTTTGGTGGTTAATATAAAGACTTAATTATCAAAAAAAATGTTCTTAAAAAGGATTAAGTTAATAGCTTTCATCTCAAAGGTTAGATAATTAAACTTTAAATAAAAATATACATAAAAAAAATTATGGTATCTTATTAAATTTTAATTTAGATGATCGATCATATTATACCGACGCTAATTATCTAATTCATGACAAGATATTGGAGAAGCCCTACTTAATAAATCAAAGGGGATACATTGTTGGCCGTTTTAACCCACGTCTGCTCAACATCTATGTGAGATATAAGAAAGAATCCATTTTCAGCTACAAAAATATGACCTATTTAAAATTATTGTTGAAACTAGTAGTTACAAAAAAAAAAAAAAAAAAATGAGTTCAGCAAACTCAAAATTCTAATCCCCTTTTATATATCTAGCTTTATGCATTAAACATGACTTTTCATTAACCAACCGTGTTCATCTGCTACAGTTATTCCACGTTTCTTTGTCTATATTTGTAAGAGCGAGTTTTAGCGTAAATAGTAAATTTATTGTAATATAATGAGAAAGTTACAGATTCAAGTCGTAAAAATAACTTTTTATATAAATACAAAATAAGGCTGCATATAATAAATCTTTATAGTCTGATCCTTTTTCGAACCCCGTGTATTACGAAAGCTTAGTACACTATACTACCCTTTTTTTCCAAGAAATTCCTTCCTCATTTTCTTCACCCCATGAGAAATCCAAAGAAAGAAACAAACAAAGAGGTGCATGACAGATATATGAGTGTCCTTGGATTCGCTCTTTGTTCAAGGTAAGGTCTCTTGAAAAGATTCTCTTGTCCAGACTCTCCTGATCTTCTCTTCTTTTATAATAAAATTGAAGATATATATATTATTTATTTTTTGTTGTTATGCACAATATATTTTATGTTTTTTATTCGATATTCAATATTTATATTGGAATTCGACTAGATTCAGATTCACGTATGAAAGTCCTGTAAAGAGTTTTGGGAGAAGTGATTTTCTCGTATTGCTTACAAAGGTATATATAGAGTACAGAAAGAAATCAAATCCTACCAACTATAGGACTGTACAATAATAAAGGAAATCAAATCCTACCAACTATAGGACTGTACAATATATTCTAATACGCCCCCTCAAGATGGAGGGCCGGAGGACACGCCAATCTTGGACATCAACAGAAGAAGCCGATGACGAGATAAGTGCTTGGTGAGAGCATCAGCAAGCTGATCAGCAGAGGATACATGAGCAACACGAAGAGACCCATTCTGAACCAATTGACGAACAAAGTGATAATCAATAGAGATGTGTTTCATGCGTGAATGAAACACAGGGTTAGCGCAGAGGTAAGGGGCGCCAATGTTGTCGCTGTAAATGACAGGGGCAGCCGGAAGAGGAATATGAAGCTCGCGCAGCAGGGAATGAAGCCAACGAACTTCAGCGGCAGCAGAAGCAATGGCACGATACTCAGCCTCAGTAGAAGACCGTGCAACGGAACGCTGCTTTTTGGAGCTCCAGGAAATAGGATTAGACCCTAGAAAGACAACATAGGCACCTGTTGAGGAGCGGTCATCACAGTTTCCACCCCAATCAGCATCAGAGAAACAATGCAGAGGTATAGCAGTTGAAGGACGCAGCCAGACCCCAAAGTCACGCGTCCCATTCAGATACCGGAAGAGGCGCTTAACTGCATCCCAATGAGTCACAGTAGGAGCGTGCACGAACTGTGAGAGTTTATTCACAGCAAAGGAGAATAGCAGGACGAGTGAAGGAGAGATATTGGAGGCCCCCAAGGGCCTGTCGATAGGCGGATGCGTAGGCAGGGGTCAAGCCGCCGGCCAGCTGAAGGCGGGTTGACGCCGTTGTTGGTGTCTGAACAGGGTTGGATTCCAGCATATTATGGCGAGTCAAAAAATCAACAACATATTTACGCTGAGAAAGAAAACACCCCTTGGAGCTGCGCAGAACTTCAACACCAAAAAAGTAGCTTAGATCACCCATGTCTTTAAGAGAAAACTAAAGAATACATTGTACATACTACTACCATAGGAATACATTGTACATATTTTTTTGAATCAATGAAATTGACAGTTTATCTAAAAAAAAAAAAAACTGAGTCCCAAGAGAGTCAATCACTCGGTTCAAGAAAGCAGAATCATTACCAGTTAATATGAGATCATCAACATATACCAAAAAATAGGCCGTAATACCAGAATGCTGAAAGACAAAGAGCGAAGTGTCAGAGGTAGTGTTGACGAAACCCATGGTCAGAAGGCATTGGCGGAGCGCATTGTACCACGCCCGAGGTGCCTGTTTGAGTCCATAAATATCTTTCTGTAACTTACAGACATAAGATGGATAGGCTTTGTCAACAAAACCCGGTGGTTGTATCATATAAACATCCTCTGTAAGCCTCCCTTGGAGAAAGGCATTGTTTACATCCATTTGACGAAGAGGCCAGCCCTTGGAAACAGCTAGACTGAGAACCAAACGCACAGTTGCCGGCTTAACAACCGGACTGAAAGTCTCCTGAAAGTCTACACCTAGACGCTGATGAAAACCCTTCGCAACAAGCCGGGCTTTGAACTTATCCACAGTACCGTCAGGCTTTCGTTTGATACGATAAACCCAATTGCAACCCACAGCATTCTGTGAAGAATCAGGCGGAACAAGATCCCAGGTGCCATTCCGTAGCAGAGCATCAAACTCTTATGACATAGCAGCGCGCCAGCGCTCATCAGACATAGCAGTAGACAAAGTCTGAGGTTCAGTAACAGCTAGAGAGGTGACAGCAGACATACCAAACTTCTTGTTGGGCGTAAAGATGTTGTTTTTGCTGCGAGTTTGCATATGATGACCACCCTGAGAGGATGTAGGTGGCGGAAAAATGGGTGTAGCGGCATCAGGGGCCGCTGGCAGTGCCGGAAGGGGCGCTGGTGGCGTAGGCGTTGGCGCCGGCAGTGCGTCCGGTGAAGGATCGCTAGTGGGAGCGGCGGCAGGTACTGGTGGCGGCAGCGGAAGGACTTCTAGGGAGACCGCAATGGGTACAGTGGAAGACGCGGGGTTAGACAATTTGGAGAACGGGAAGACATCTTCATGGAAGGTGACATGACGCGAGACGAAGATTTTAGACGTTGAGGGATTAAAGCATAGATAGGCGCTTTGAGTAGTAGAGTAGCCGAAGAGGACACAGGCACGAGATCTGGGTTCCATTTTGTGTGAGGTGTAGGTCCGAAGCCAAGGGAAGCATTGACAGCCGAAGACACGTAGTTTGGCAAGCTTGGGGCGCTTATGGAAGAGAGACTCAAAGGAGGAGAGCATCGAGAGATTTGTATTGGGAAGACGATTAATGAGATAGACTGCAGTAGCAAAGGCATAAGGCCAGTAAATGAGAGGTACAGAGGCATGATGAAGGAGAGTGAGACCAGTATCGACAATATGACGGTGACGACGTTCAGCATAGCCATTGTGCTGGGGTATATGAGGAGGTGAAGTGAGATGTGAGATGCCATTGGAGGCAAGAGAAGAGCGTAAAGCGAGGAATTCACCCCCATTGCCAGTGTACAGAGTAATGATTTTAGCAGAGAAATATTTGTTTACAAGGGATTTAAAAATGGGGAAGGTTTGTAAGACATCAGATTTACGGCGTAAAGGAAAAAACCAAATATACTTAGAAAAGTGATCAACAAAGATGACATAATATTTAAATCCTTCATTAGAAATAATTGGAGAGGTCCATACATCGGAGAAAATAAGCTCCAATGGAGCAGTAGAAGATAAACTGGACTCAGAAAAAGGTAACTTATGACACTTATGAAGCTGGCAAGAGACACAAGCAAGATCAGACACATTACTGGACGCTATACTGCTAAAAGACACTAAATGATGCAGGATTTTAGCTGACGGGTGACCAAACCGAGAATGCCACAAAGACGCAGAGAGCTTTTGTGTCGTGAGGGCGGACGGGGGACTGGAAGCCGCCGGCCAGTAGTAGGTGTTGCCCCTAAGTGGGCCGCAAACGAGTGTTGCCCACGTGCGACGATCCTTCACCTGAAAATCAGTATCATAAAGAACAATATTAACATTATTGTGACGGCATAATTGGGCAACAGAGATCAAATTTGTACGCATATGTGGAACACAGAGAGCCCCAGGTAATAAAAGAGAGGAATAACTGTTTAGTTGTCCAGTATGTGTAATTGTCAAACCTTCAGCATTACCAATAACCACATTGTCGAAACCAGTGTAAGGACTGTGAAGAGACATGTTGGCAAGATCAGAGGTTATGTGATGAGAGGCACCAGAGTCCAGGATCCAATCGGATGTAGAGGGAATCGTCGGAGAATGATGGGCTGTGTGAGCAGCCGGATAAGGCGGCGAAGCATAAGCTGGCCGCGGCAGTGGTCCACCGTAAAGGGGCTGATTGGCGCCGGAGATGGGATCGGACGGACAGCGGCGCGCGGAGTGGCCAAATTCACTGCAGAGCTGGCACTTCCCATTGTACCCGCGAGATTGGCCATTGCTGGAGTAACCACCGCGACTGGAGGCTGAACCGCGGCTGCTACGGCCACGCCCGCGGCTACCGAAGCGGTTACGGCTGGACTGCTGACGAAGGCATCCTACGGAGCCAAATCAGATGCGGCGGAGGAGGCCGGCGCACGAGCAGTAATCTGAGCCTCCATGCTTAACAGCTTGTCATGTAATTCAGCAAAAGAGATTGGAGATTCGCGGTCTTGGATGGCATGAGAGAGTTCCGTATACGGGGCATCAAGACCATTGAGAACCTTAATAACAAGATCCTCAGAATCAACAGTAACACCCAGGAGAGATAATTCATCCACAATAACGCGAATACCGTGCATAAAATCAGTAATAGATTTGGAACCTTTTACCGGATTATGGAGCTGTTGTGTGAGAGCCATGATACGACCACGAGAAGCAGTGCCGTATGTGCGCGCGAGGATGTCCCAGGCCTCTTTAGAGGTTCCCGCAGCGGCAATGAACGAGATGATCGTCGGTGTGATCGACGAGATGATGGCACTGAGAATAAGATTGTCCTGGCGAATCCAGTAAGGATATGCTGGATTGGGGGAAGTTACCTCCTTGTCGATGATAGTGGCTGGTGGGCACGGCTTCGAGCCGTCCAAGAAGCCGAGGAGGTCGTAAGCCGTAAGAAGGGTTTGGAATTGGAATTTCTACGCCAGGTAATTAGTGGAATCCAATTTGAGTGGGAACTGAGCCGATGCGTTGATGGCAATCCGCTGGAGAAGATCGTTTGAAGTCGTTGCGGCCATGAGGCGTGATGCAAAGGAGAGGAGGCGTCGACTGTTGAGGCTGATAGGAAAAATGTGATGCCGCCAAAATGGAAGTGTCACTAGTGTGGAAAATCTTATTTTGAAGAAAAGTTGTCCATTCACCAGAAGAAGTGCGGACCTGATTCTGCTAAAAATTCCAATCAGTCAAAGTAGCAGAGGAAGAAGTTAAAACTTGGAGTAGAATTGTTGAAGCAGGAAACAGATTCTATGGAGTCAGAAACTAATATGCAGAAAACAAATTCTACGGA
Source organism: Nicotiana benthamiana (assembly GCA_034376525.1). Taxonomy (NCBI): domain Eukaryota; kingdom Viridiplantae; phylum Streptophyta; class Magnoliopsida; order Solanales; family Solanaceae; genus Nicotiana; species Nicotiana benthamiana. The sequence goes on from CM067330.1 coordinate 88,421,236, forward strand.
GTTAGAGGCTAGCGTGCGGAAAGCAGATTCTATTGAGTCAGAGACGGATATTCAGGAAACAAGTCACAGGAAGAACATGCAGCATAGTAGCATGACAGAAGAAGGGAAGAATGATGATTCCATTAACAATTCAGATAGGGTATGCCAAAATTTGTCACGGAAGAAGTCGATTTTGCATTCAGTAAAGTGGGATCGTATCATCTTGGATGAGGTAGGTCATTCATTCACATACGGCATGTAGGAAATAATTAGGGTTTCTTTGGCGATAAGCCACTGGCATATGATACCATATAGAGAGTTTTGGGAGAAGTAATTTTCTCGTATTGCTTACAAAGGTATATATAGAGTACAGAGAGAAACCAAATCCTACCAACTATAGGATTGTACAATAATAAAGGAAATCAAATCCTACCAACTATAGGACTGTACAATATATTTTAATAAGTCCTACATTAGAAATAAAACATTTCTAATAAAGACGACTCTATATTATTGGCACGAAGTGAAAACCTTTGATTAAAGATGATAAAATATACAACTTCACCATAACCCTCGTTGGTTCACTGTATACTTTATTTTCTTTCTTCCAGATAAACACTCCACCTTTTCGCCATATATTTTACATAATTCTTTATACAACATTGTTACTCCCTTTACAATAACATAGTAATTATAAAGTTTTATTGCCAACTCAATATGCATAATGTTTAGGCGTTTCACAATGAAGATTTTTCCATCTTTGTTGTCATATTTAAATGCTTTCATGGGTCACAAATGACTCACAATGACATATATAGAAAAGGCCAAATTTTACTAAAACTATTTTAGATAAGAGATATCTTTCGGTGAAAAAAGATTCAAAAGATCTAATATTCCTTCCGTTTTGATTTAGATGATAAATTTACTTATCGAAAGTTAAAATTTGTAAAATTTGACTAATAATTTTAATTTTGTTAAGAATAGAACTCTAATTAGGGTGAATGTCTATCTTATAGAAGAGTTTTACTTTGAGGCTAAGTCTTTTCTCTTCCTATAAATAGAGTGGTCTTACCCCATTGTAAATCATCCCAAAAATATCAATAAGAATTCTCCTCTCCCTACCTTGCTCTGCAATATTGTTCTTATTCTTGTATTATTTTATAACACGTTATCAGCACGAAGCTCTACTATCTCAAGAATCTCTTTGAGAAAATTAAAGTATTTTTTCTCAAGAATCTTTTGATTTAAATTAATATGTTTGTTAAAATTGTTGCTCACAATTTGATAACGTTGAATATTAATATTGAACTCTTCTGGTTTTTGTAATGTTTGCCTGTTGAAATACGTTATGCACATAATGTTTGTCATATTAACACATACATTTAGAATAAAGTTAAGGTGACAGTATTTGAGCATACTTCATATCCAATTGTTCCTCAATTGTTGTGCCTCACGTACATGTTATATTGTGAAGCTAATTTAGCATATTTTATTTCTTGTGTTCTGCAATAGTACTGTACTGCAAAGTGTTTGTGCATAGTCTGTTTAATGCATATATGTGAGTCATGTAATATTATACTTTGTGAGTCAAACTAGTTATATATTAGATGCTGTTTATTATATTTGATTAATTTATAGCTAAAAAAAAATTGTATTATTCCCCATAACATCTGTACTATTAATGGTGATAAATACTTTTATTTTGCAGATATTTGTTATAATATTAAATATGTGTTGTATGTTGCTTGACACTTAATGACAGTGGCAATGCAATTATTTTTAAATTTTGTTTAATTTAGTACAGTGTCATATATGCCGTCTTAGAGCAAACGCGTGCTCAATCTAAACATTTAATGTATGATAAGCATAAGATCAATATGGCTTCTCCTCCTAATTTTGTTTTAATTATGTCTGACATTATGAAAAGAAAGTTTGTTGCCCTTGAAATTTCGGGCAAGAACTACATGACATGGGTATTGGATGCTGAAATCCATTTGGATGCAATGGGTCTTGGAGACGCCATTAAAGACAGAGATAATGCATCCACCCAAGACTGTGCTAAGGCCTTGATTTTCTTGCGCCATCACCTTGATGAAGGTCTGAAAATTGAATATCTCACAGTCAAAGATCCACTTATCTTGTGGAATGGCTTAAAGGAGAGACATGACAACATGAAGTTGGTCACTCTGCCACAAGCACGATATGATTGGGCTCATCTGAGGCTCCAAGACTTTAAGTCTGTTTCTGAATATAATTCTGCAATAAATTTACATTGATGTACATGGTTTGCCATAAGTTGTTGCATTTCCATGAATTACTATAATCCAACATTTAACAACAATTTAATAAATTTGTTGGTATAAATATAGTCATCTTGTCATTGAAAGACTATAAATCATGCTACAGTGACAAATAACATTATTATTTACTTATGGTTTGTTGTGCAAATGTTATCATACGATTCGAATAATATGCCACCAACCAATCCTAGCATTTTTGCACATAACTAATGTATGTTAAGAAACTATGTACTTACTTTATTACAAATTGTCAAGTTTATCAAAGTAACACATTTGTCATGTCTCTTGTTGTAATCATTTTATGCTTTCTTCTTTGTGCAATAGTTTCTGTGTTACTTTTCTGCATAATTGTAATAATAAAATTAAGACGCCTGCGGGTAAGACATACTCTAATAAATAACTCTTTTGTTATTTGGGGTGTTAATTCTATAATCGTATTTCTTCCACTATTTTACTTGTATTTCAGTTAGTTGCCAGTTGCATTATACTGTGTATCACGTAATAAAGTTGTTGTACTTACATAGACTTCAAATGACGTATGTTGCGTCAAATAACAATTCTATTGTGAATGAAACACTACTAATCTCATGTGATTTAATTAAAATACAGTCTATATGAACATGCAGCAAAGAATATTCTAGTCCCGTATGCATTGTTGTTTAAATTTTGCATCAGTAGTGTAATTATGTCTATATAAAGTACATATTATTACGTTTACACCATATCTCAACTAAGTTATGTGGAAATATTGTGTACATGAATTATATTAATAAAGTTGTTATGGTGAAAAGACGATGTGTTAGTATGACTTTTGTAAAACACCAATGTTTATACAACCAATCATATTGTGATAAGTATTATACACACAGCATTATATTTCTTTTGTATGTCAAACCATGGGAAGTAAATATGGATATCTCACAAAGCAAGCTTGGATCAACGTCCAACTGTAAAAATATTTGTTTAATTGATTCATGTACCACACATACGATACTCAAAGAGAAGAAATATTTCTCTCATTTAAGTATGTGTAAGGCAGATGTTACTACAATTTCTGGTAGTAGTAAATTGATTGAAGGCTCCAGAAGAGCAACTATAACTCTGCCTAAAGGAACAATATTTATCATAGAGAATGCAATGTTCTCCTCCAAGTCCAAGAGAAACTTGTTGAGTTTTAAAGATATCAGTCAAAATGGATATCATATTGAGACAATAGATGAGAATAATCTTGAATACCTCATTTACTCATGAAAACGAGGCTGCCCACTTCGGTTTGGGGTCACGCTATTTTGCATGCAGCAATGCTAGTTCGTCTCAGACCGACGAATCATCACAAATATTCTCCGTTGCAATTAGTTTTGGGTCATGAACCTAATATATCCCATTTAAGAATTTTTGGATGCGCAGTATATGTGCCTGTAGCACCGCCATATCGCACCAAAATGGGTCTGCAAAGAAGGTTAGGAAAATATATGTTGGGTTTGAATCGCCCTCCATTATTCGCTACCTCGAAACATTGACAGGGGATTTGTTCACTGCACGATTTGCAGACTGTCGATGAGACACTTTTCCCAAAATTAGAGGGAGAAGTTGGTAAAACCAAACGGGAAATTTTGTGGAAAAATCCATCATTATCTCATCTTGTTTATCATACCTCTATTTGTGAAAAAGAGGTGCAAAATATTATCCATTTGCAAAGAATAGCAAATCAAATGCCAGACGCATTTACAGATTTGAAAAGGATAACAAAATTACATATCCCCGCAGAGAATGTGATAGCAATATGTGATAGTACCAAATTAATTGAGAACTCTATGCAAGAGCCATTATATTATTTTGGAGAAACGCAATTGATTACCAATAAGGTATTGTGTTGTAGTAAGTCTCAAAGAAACTTATTCAGTTTCCAGAGTATATGTGAAAGCGGTTGATTATATAGAGACAATAAATAAAGGAAAGATTTGATATCTTCTATTACTACAACTTGTAGCGGGATAATCTGTATATGAAAAGCTACCCGCTTTATTCTCCAGTGTGTACTACACAAACAAAAAAATGCCACAATAAAGTGGATGTTAATTGATATAAAAATCCATATCATAATAAACTTGGTGTTTATTGAGAATTGCACATGTCATGGTATAAACATGAACTTATCAATATTGATAATTTATTCAATTGGCATTCGGGTTAGCCATATCAATTTAAGTATGATGTGCAACAATAATAGAGAATTCACATGGGTAAATATTAAAGAACTAGAAAGTTCTTTACGAATTCTCTTGTATTACTTGTTCTCATTAAATTAATTGACCAACTAAAGTTGGGGTTGAATCCATAAATTCTGGAAATATCAAAGGTGAATATGGGCCCATTCGCCTGCCATGTATACCACATATGATGGATCTATGATATGGTTACATGTGCGATTATTATTAACCTGCAGCCTGGCCGGTGCTTGCGAGGTAAATTGCTCAGTAATCTAATTTCGAGCATAATTTCCAGATTTTCTATTCAAGATAGTTCATCTTGATAAGCTGGTTTACATCATAGTTGGTTTAGCAAAATAATTTATTGAGTGCCTCTATTTAATAGCTAAATTATTGCTTATGAGAACAAAGTTATCTATATCAATTTGATATACGTTATATACGAGAGTATATTATATTCTCCCCTCACAAGTGGTTCAGGGTCAGGAACCAAATAATTTCATCTTATTATTATTGATGTGCAGTGTATATTAACATGATAATGCACAAAGATGATTTCCCAGAGTTGAGGAAACAAGTTAGTTTTTCTAACATGAGGGGGAGACATGATAAACACTTGAGAAAAAGTTACATGGAACGAATTATCATTTGTATATATAGATCCTCGAATATCATAATATGAACCTGAAGTTCATAAAAAGATAATTCAATTGCAATATATTGCAAAGCATGCCATACGCATTTGCTGACCCAAAGAAAGTAACTATATTCTCATTGCAAATGCTCATATTAAGTCCTAGAAGGACAAAGTCTTTGATACGCTTAAAGCGTATAGACAAATCGGTTTCAAAATAACTTCTTAATAAAGAAGATGAGCAAATGATCAAAGTGATCATAATAAGGAGGCAAGTGATCTAGAAGATCAAATGACATAACACTTCATAAAATCTCATGAGAGATTCAGGTACCTGAATATATGAATGAAGAGATCTCCATGTTATGTCTTTATGAAAATTTACTGGAACCGATATAAAATGTTCGTCGACGACATCTATGATAGCGCTAAATATCGATGAGGATCTTATGTTTGTCGAATACAAACAAAAATATTGGCCAAATGGAAGAGATACAATTCAAGTAGAATTGATTCCATATGAAAGACATGTAATTTTGGACATGTAGTTCGAATACTTGAAAGTATAAAGTCAATGGTATGTGTAATCAGTTTTCGATATCTTATTTGTTTAGCATGACATGAAAACTTGATATGCATCTAAAGTCTATTATATGACTTATATGACTTAACTTATATGACAAACCATGAAGGATTTAAGTTGCTTGAAGAATCTACAATTCTTGATCTTGAGGTACCACTTCCTTAATGCAATTTATGCACAAATATATCTTGCTATAACTATGATAATGTGATGGAGAGGATATCTCTATGGAAATATTGAAGAGCCATTCCACGATATTTGTGAAGACATTATATATATATCACGAGTTATGATTTCAAGGTGCAAATATTCATTATAGTTAATATGGATGATTTATTTATCAAATCTCTACTAACGATCTCTTGAAGCTAGTGCACAAGATTGGGATGCGAAGACTCAAGGATGTGAATTGATGCTCTCTTCAGGGGGAGTTAATGCGCGTTGCACTCTTTTTCCCTTACAAGGTTTTGTCCCACTGGGTTTTCCTTGCAAGGTTTTTAACGAGGCAACCAATAGGCGCATTATCTTTTTCCTTTTCTACAATTTTTTTCCCATTGGGTTTTATTTTAGTTAAGGTTTTAACGAGGCACATTATTTATTGAGTAGACATTCAAGGGGGAGTGTTAAGAATAGAACTCTAATTAGGGTGAATGTCTATCTTATAGAAGAGTTTTACTTTGAGGCTAAGTCTTTTCTCTTCCTATAAATAGAGGGGTCTTACCCCATTGTAAATCATCTCAAAAATATCAATAAGAATTCTGCTCTCCCTACCTTGCTCTGCAATATTGTTCTTGTTCTTGTATTATTTTATAACAAATTTCTTTTTTTGGTATTATATTGACATAAGAAAAATTGTAACTTACAGTACTTTTCGTGTAGTTTTTAGATTTCTAAATTTTAGTTTTAAAATAATGAGTTAAACTAATCCAATTTAGTTTGAATATTTAGTTAAAAATTGACTCTCGATAAGCTAAATATATTATTTAAATTGAAACAGAGGAAGTAATATATTAGTTTTGGGTTTAAATTACAGCAAAGACTAAATGTTAGGTAATTCTTTTCAATCTATCCAAATTATAATAAACAGCGTTATATAATAACTGTGCTAGTGAAAGATAATAAATAGTACATCAAATTAGTCGAAGTACATCAAGTTACAAAAAGATATTGAATATTAGCATAGGTATACGACAAGGCCAAAGCTATGAACTGTCCCATTAGAAGTTGACAAAAATTTATATTTATATATTATTAAAAGGAAAGGATAAAGTCCTCTTTTTAACTTAAGTGACAGCATAAAAAAAGTCTCATGATATAATTAGTTACTAATTAATTTTTTAGTTAATAATTAATTATTAATTATTATATTTGAATTTAAATATTTATAAAAATAGTGTATACATACATACATATATATATATATACATACATACATATATATATATATATATATATATATATATATATATATATATATATATATATATATATATATATATATATATGTATATATATATATATATGTATATATATATATATATATGTATATATATATATATTAATTGGTTACTATATTTTTATAAATAAATATAGATATCTCATAATTAGTTATAATAAAAAAATCAAATATATAAATCTATAAAAAATAATTACCCATTCAAATTGGGTGGGAGTAGTTTTAAGTTGGAGTTTTAAAATTATTATAAAATAAAAAAATAAAATTATTTTTTTAGTTAATAAGTAGTTTTTATATTTGAATTCAAATATCTATAAAAACGAAAATAATAAAAATTAAAAAACTACCACATATATATATATATATATATATATATATATATATATATATATTAATTGGTTACTATATTTTTATTAATAAATATAGATATTTTATAATTAGTTATAATTAAAAAATATAAATATAAATATATAAAAAAATAACTACCCATTCAAATTGGGTGGGAGTAGAATCTATAGCTATATATTCTATATATATTATTAGAAAGGAGAACATAAATGTGCCTAAACAAGCTAGTTGGATGGTCCGAAAGATCATTGAAGGCACTGTGCTATTGCAACAACATCAACTGTTACATGAGCCTGCTTGTACTATCAGAATGCTATATCTCCGACAGATTGGAGAAGCACCTAGAGTCCCTTGGAAGAATTTAACAATGCAGAATCATGCTCGACCGAAAGCTCTTTTCAACCTGTGGCTGCTGTTGCAAGACAGACTCCCTACCAAAGACAGGTTGATTAAGTGGAACTTAACTGTGGATGACACCTGTGTTATGTGCCAACAAGCTAAGGAAACCAGAGATCATTTATTCTTGGAATGCACCTTTGCTATTCAGCTGAAGTCTCACACATTGCAATGGATTGAAGTTCAACAGCCTGCTCGACAGGACTGGTCTCAGTTTGTCCACTAGTTCACCAAGCAGACTAAAGGAAAATCTCCTCAAGCCCACATAATTAAAATGGCCTTGACAGAAATGTTCTATATCCTATGGCTGGAAAGGAATGCGAGAATATTTGAAAACACCTTCTATACTTGTGACAAACTTCTTAGATTCATTGCTTACACTTGTAATGTTAGGGCACCTCCTAAGCTACGAGTACACCTTCAGCATTGCCTACTATAATGTTGAATTTTGACAGTATAGGTTAGTCAGCTTTTGTTCATTTTTTGATAGACAGCTGAGTATAAAGCTGCTCTATCGTTTTGTATGACAACCACTTTGGTGATTAATATAATGTTTAATTACCAAAAAAAAAAGGAGAAGATAAAGCCCTCGACTTAAGCCAAGTGGCAGCATAAAAAAATCACATGGTATAATTAGTTACTAATTTGTTTTTTAGTTAATAATTAATTATTAGTTATTATATTTGAATTTGAATATCTATAAAAATTAAAAATTAAAAACTGCCCCATATATATATATATATATATATATATATATATATATATATATATATATATATATATATATATATATATATATATATATATATATATATATATATATATATATATATATATCATAATTAATTATAATAAAAATCAAAAACATAGATATATATATATATAAAATAACTACCTATTCAAATTGGGTGGGAGTAGTTTCAAATTGGAGTTTTAAAATAATTTTAAAATTAAAAAAAATTAACTATAATATAAAACGAAAAAAAGAAGAAGAAAAATTATCCATTCAAATCGATGAGTAGTTTCAAGTTGGAGTTTTAAAATAAAAAATAAAATTAAGAAAATCTATATTTATATATTATTAAAAGGATAGGATAAAGTCATCTCCTTAAGCCAAGTGGCAGCATAAAAAAAATCACATGACATAATTAGTTATTAATTAGTTGATTAGTTAATAATTAGTTATTAATTATTATATTTCAATATATATATATATATATATATTGGTTACTATATTTTCATTAATAAATATAGATATCTCATAATTAGTTATAATAAAAAATTTTAAAATATAAATATATAAAAAATAACTACCCATTCTAATTGGGTGGGAGTAGTTTCAAGTTGAAGTTCTAAAATAATTTTAAAAATTTAAAAACAAAAAAAATTACCTATAATAAAAAAATAAAAAAAGAAGAAGAAAAACTACCCATTCAAATCAATAAGTAGTATCAAGTTGGAGTTCTAAAATGAATAATAAAATTAAAATTTTATATCTATATACTATTAAAATGAGAGGATAAAGCCGTCTCCTTAAGCCAAGTGGCAGTATATAAAAAAACATGACATAATTAGTTACTAATTAGCTTTTAGTTAATAATTAGTTATTTGTTATTATATTTGAATTTAAATATCTATAAAAACTAAAATAAAAAATCACATGCATAATTAGTTAAGAGCAAAAAAATTATTTACTAAAAATTAACTACCTAAATTAACTACTCAAATATTGGTGAGGGCTAAGTATATTGTATAGACAATTGAAATTTATTAAAGTAATACGGTCTAATAGGATCAAACAAACTTGATTATAATTTAACTAATATATTTTTAATATCGCATGGATACAACTAGTAGCATGAAAATGAAAAGAAAACCGTTAAAAGTAGTAATAAACTTTGACCAATTCTTATGACTAACTAATAGATAATGTGATGTCTTTTCACAACAATCTCTCTCTAATTAGGATGATCAAAATAGATCATGAATATAGCGTTTAAAATTCTTACCCTATACTTAAATTCAGCTTGTTTTAAGAACTGGTTTTGATTTTAGAGTTCAGTTTTGAAATATTAAATTTGGAAAGAAAGTAACTTTTATATTTAGTTTTTTACAAATAATCCATATGGCTGTCTTTAAAAAAAAATTAGTAGTGTTTTCCTACTTAGTTCAAGAAACAAAGATGCAATCCTTAATAAGAGGTATTGAGTTCAAACCTCATATATGGAGTTATCTTTGTTAAGGAGCGATTTGATTTCAATATGAGAGTTTTCAATGCAAATCCGAGGTTGATCAAGCCTCAATCAGTGGTGGACGCACATGGTAGCAAGCGGGTTCAACTAAATCCAATTCGTCAAAAAATAATACTGTATATATATATATATATATATATATATATATATATATATATATATATATATATATATATATATATATATATATATATATATATATATATATATATAAATTACAATTAAAGCTGCATAAAGTTTTGTATAAATATTTTATTTGAACCCGCTTGACAACTACTATTTTACGACTAAAATTATATATTAAGATTTGACCCGCTTATATAAAATCTTGGGTTTATCACTGGCTCCAATGTGGTACCTACCATACACCGGGTGAAAAATTAAAAAGATAAAGAAAAAAAAGGAAACAAGGATACCTTTATGGTCTTAGTCTCCAATTTAAAGAATCAGAAAGTAAGATAAAAATTTGTTCGCACCCAATATTTACATCGATTATATTAATTTACAATTAAATTAGTGTAGACATTGAATGGGGGTGAATTTGTGCTAATAATAAACTAGTGGGAGGGCTTCGTAATTTAAAGACTAACTTACTTCCTGCTGGCGGACTGAGGACCCGAGTACATATAAGTCCAAATTTCATTAAATTCAAATATTTACTTTTAAACAGCGCACACAACCAACTCATAGTTTTATTCTTTTAAATTAAAAGCTATGATTGAAAATTAAAAATATAAAATACAAAACAGTTTATAAAATCCATACCTACTCTCACTTTACACCCTCACCTGATTAATTTTTTTCCATCTGTTTTTATCTGTAATTTTGATTTGATTTTCCATTTTAACTCATCAACGTTTTCTAGCTAAATCTCTAGGGTTCTAAGTTTTAATTTTTGAAAAATTTCATATGAATTAGTACTAAAATAAAGCATTTGTTCATCACTAGCATTGAAGATGAAATAAAGGGTCCGATAAATTGTACAGTAAAGTTGAGATTTTGTGTGTCTGTGTGTCTGTGTGTAACCAAAGGATGGGAATTTGCTATTCTTTAGTAAAAGGGAAGAGCAGTGAGAATGAGAGTAAAAAGATTGATTTAAAGTTGAGGAAAAGCAGTTCTAATAATGGAGATTTCAGCACATTTATAAGCAAGTTGAGTGGAGGAAGTAGAGCTGAGGAGAGAGGACTTGAGCAGATTGAAGGAAGGGTAATAGGGAATGGTGCTAGTAATGTTGCTTGTTTATATACTCAGCAAGGAAAGAAAGGTACAAATCAAGATGCCATGATTGTTTGGGAGGTTTGTTTCTTAACTCTCTGCAGGATCAAATAGTGCAAGTATTTTCTTTTTTCAGGGTGAAGAGGTGTAGAGGCGGAGCTAGTATTACAATTTTGTGAATTCTGGATTTTAGAACGAGGACTTCAAACGCTAATAACTGGGTTCTGAATTTAATATTTGTATATATTTAAATAATTTCTTTACACAAATACACTGTTGGAGCAAAAGCTATTTGGTTCGGCTGAACCTGCATCTGGGTTTCTAGCTCCGCCTCTGAACAAGAGCCTTGGTGCAACGGTAAAAGTTGTCAGCCATATGACCAGGAGGTAACGGGTTCAAATCGCGAAAATAGCCTTTTGCAGAAATGCAATAGACTGCCTACATAAGATGCGGTGTGGTCCGGCCCTTCCCCGGACCTACACATAGCTGGAACTTAGTGCATTGTGCTGTCCTTTTATCTATTTCATAGGGTGCATGTTGCCTCCCACCTGTATAAGTCCGAGATAACTCTCGAATGTAAATGTGCATAATGTCTTAGAGTTTGAATCTGATATTTTCTTCCTTCATACCTAAATGTGTATGTAAAGATTGACTTCTTGTGATACTAAGTCAGCATCCATGAAAGTAGATGGATGCGTATACTGACTAAACTCTATTGAGCTTCATTTTGGGGTTAATTCATTGTTGAATTGAATTGGGATGTTCAAAAACAGCTCCAAGTTTGTTTAATAGATAATGCTTAATAATATCTATCATATCGGCATCCTACATAGTCCTAAAGCTGTACCTTCATAGGATCTCATCAAATAGTGAAGCCCTTTAGGAAAGATAAAAAGATGAATAATCTGAAAATGGATGAATTTGAAGTTTTTGCCTTCTCTGCGATGGATTTTAGCCCTTCAGTATTTTGTACAATCTGTTATTTCTGAAACAACAAATTAATTTGATCTTGTCTATTGGGTCAGTTTATGACTTGGTTGGAATGTTTCTAAACAATAGAATTATTGTTCGAGATGCGATACAATCTTTTGTGGAGTATTTGATGGGCATGGTCCTCATGGTCATATGGTTGCAAGAAAAGTTCGAGATTATCTTCCACTTTTGCTGCAATCAGAATGGGAAACTAAATCATGCGGTGATCAAAATGTTGCATCCGAGAATGGAAATACTAATGGAGGCTCACATTTTGACGACATCATAGATGATGATTTGATAGAATCAGTGGAAGCTGAGAACAATGAAAAATTCCCGGAAATCCATCTGCCGCATAAGAGGTCAATATTAAGGGCTTTTAGATCAATGGATAAGGAACTGAAGTTACATCCCTCAATCGACTGTTTCTGCAGCGGGTCAACTGCTGTTACTTTGGTAATGCAGGTAGTTACCGTAATCTTGGTTTCTTTTAGCTTCATCTGGAATTGATACATTTAAAACTAGTGTAACATTGTTGAGGCTGGAAAAGCAGTGCCGTCCACACTTTTCCGATATGCATGTTCTGTAACCACATTGAAGGCGCTCCTCTTTGGTGCAGAATTGTGTTTCTATTTGGAAACAGAAAGTTGAACGAGAAATGTGCCAAGGTTGGACAGTTGTGCTAGTGAAATTAAAATGTGTGTATAAAAAGCAAAACTCATCAACTTCAAAGAAAATTTTGTTGTTTAAAAATTTAGAAAATGAGAATGTATATTCCCTTCTCTGATCCTATGTGCACCTCACACCATTAAAATGACGTTTTGGATTTGTATGTTCCCATCAACAGAGGCCATTTAGCTTTAGATGAAAAAAGTGAACTCATGTAAACTACTTTTCTGAAATATCAGAGCCCGAACTTGCTATTCAAAACATGTCAACCTTAGGGAAATATTGTCCTTATATAAAATACCAGTCACAACCAATTTAGCTATGAGGACCTTTGCTTCTTTCCTTATTTCACTTTTAAAGTAGAAATAATGTACCCCTAACCAGCGTCATTATAGTTGTCAGTAGCAGACTAGCAGCTTTAACACTATAGGAAGTGCAGTTGTTGGGAATTATGCGCTTTTTGTGCTATATCTTGATTTACCTAGAATCTGAGCTTTTAATGGGTACCCCATTATCTGGTTCGTATAATACACAAATACCCATGCAGATAGGGGAAGATACCTGTTATTTATGACTCAAATGCATTTTTGTGTTTTTTTTTAATAAACTTTCTGGGTTCACCTGGGGGGTGTAGTACTAGCCAAACATAAGAGTTTTATTATACAACAGAAGGGTAGAGAGAACCCTTCAAAAATAGCGAGGAATAGGCGATTAGAAAATAGGTCACCCCCTCAAACAAAAAATAGATTAACTAACGAAGAAGTTGGCATTATCATATTTGTTCCTTATACAAGGAGTCTGATCTTTGTCAAGAAAATATAGGCCTTTCGCTTGCCTAGGCAGTTGGTGGCCCGAATAGAAGTGTGCTGGTTGCTGCGTCTCCACTGCCCTTTTAGCCAAACTATCTGCCAGTTGATTAGCCTCACGATTCAAATGGTTGATCTGAATATTGAGCATTTTTGTGTTTTAATAAGTCATGTTTTCACTCCTAGCTCGATGAGTTTCGCTTTTATCTTCATGCCATTTTCGAGCATATGATTGATGTTAGAAGTTTCAAATGGGTGTGTTTTGTTGAATATGATCAAGCAAAATCAATATTGAGATGTTGAGTGCATACTTAAGCAAAATTAATCACTTGTCATTGGCTCATAGCTTTTGCTTGTCTTTTTGTTTTTGGTTGGTAAATAAGTATTGTCTTTAATGTCCACTCTATACTGCATAGGTTGGATGAAAACATGAAGATGTAGTTTATTGATTCCCTTTCTATTTTCATTACATTTGAAGATCTCGGCAAAATACATAAAACCCCCATTAAACTTGTCCAAAAAACCAGACTTCATAGGTTGGTGTCCACTCTTTGATGTCCATTCTTTATGTATTTTTCCAAAGATCTCTAACACACTGATATTATGAATCAAAGATCGATGGAGTTCATTATATGGAGGAGGAACTATACTCATATTCAGTCAGACTTCATTCACAATTATTCTTCTAAGCTGGAGAATGCATATTAATGCTTATCTCACCTACTGTCAGAAATGCTGGGCCTTTCTTTTTACCTTGCCCATACTTCATGTTTAATTGGTTTGTTTCCTGATTTATTTAGAGATTTATGCTGTGATTCTTTCTTAATCAACTGTTTTCATGATTTTGCATGTTTGTAAAGTCGTGTAGATTTTTGGATTGATGAATACCTCTTTTGACCAGGGTATGATGTTGAAACATTGTACTTTCAGAAATAAATAATGATTGAGTGGGAAGGTTTGCACATGATTCTGCTTTAGCATGGTTAATTTTTGCATCACTAATTGTGTAGCATCTTGAAAGAGGAGATAATAACTGATCGTCCAACCTTCTGTGGTGTTCTCAGGGCAAGGATATATTTGTTGGTAATGTTGGCGACTCAAGAGCAGTTTTGGCGATGAGAGATAAAGACAACTCTTTAATGGCTGTACAGTTGACAGTAGATTTGAAGCCTAATCTTCCAAGTCAGTCTCATCCCCCACCCCACCCCCACCCCAAAAAAACACACACACACAAAAATATTCATTAGCTGAAGCTGAAATCAGTTAAATTTCTTTCAGTTGTTTGATATCAGTAGCTTTTGTCTTCCTCGTGTAGGAGAAGCTGCTAGAATCCAGAAATGTAAAGGACGGGTTTTTGCATTGCAAGATGAGCCGGAGGTTGCACGTGTGTGGTTGCCAAACTGTGACTCCCCAGGTTTGGCAATGGCCAGAGCATTTGGTGATTTTTGTCTCAAGGATTTTGGTTTAATTTCTGTCCCGGATGTATATTACCACCACATTACTGAAAGGGATGAATTTGTGCTCCTTGCTACTGACGGGGTATTTTTCTTTTATCGCATGTTTAATCCTATCTCAACTATGCAGAAAACATACATCTTAGGGTGTGTTTGATATGAGGGAAAATGTTTTCCACAGAATTTCGTGGAAAATAAGTGGTTTTCTTATTTATTTTATGGTGTTCAGTAGATTTTTTTTTTTGGAAAATAATCTAGCCAAACATTATGGGAGACGAAATTGGTGAGGGCTAGGGGGATGAAGGGGCGTGGGGTTCGGGTCGGAGTTCGGGTCGTGATCTGGATCGGGGTCAAAGTCGAGGGTTGGGTTTGTTGATTGGGGACAGGTATCGGGGTTCATCCTGATACAACATTTACATTTTTGATTTCTTAATATTTTGACTTTCTCAATGTAGGTTTGGGATGTCCTATCTAATAAGGAAGCTGTTGATATTGTGGCCTCCGCTCCAAGTCGTGAAACAGCTGGCCGAGCTCTTGTTGAGTGTGCTACTAGAGCATGGAAGCTAAAATATCCAACATCAAAGAATGACGACTGTGCTGTAGTATGCCTTTACCTAGACTCCACACCTGTACCCAATGCCAAAGTGTTGGAAGGGCAAAATAGGCTGACAAATTCCCCTGAAATGGAAATTAAGACTAACACTATAGATGGAAATGCTGGACGATCAGATACTGAAGCTATTTCAACTTCTCAGACCGCTGGTCATGAAGATCTCAGTACTACCAAAGATGCCAGTGAGATTGTTCCAGTCCTTAAGTCACAGGAAGAACAACATCCAGATAAAGGTATTGGCCAGTCTAAGAGAAGTATAGCTGAGATCCTTTCGACTGCACAAGATGACGAATGGTCAGCGCTTGAGGGAATTACGAGGGTTAATAGTCTTCTTAGTCTTCCTAGATTCTTGTCTGCTGATAAAAGGTCTACCAGTTGGAGAAAATGGTTATGAGACATCAAAGCATTGAATGATCAAATGATCTTCAGTGGTATTCTCTGCTGCTGTTGCCAAAGATTCTGCTGTAAATGAAACTGATAGGAGTAATAGTATAGCTTTTCAGTTAATTGTAAGTGGTGGAATGGCCTGAACTGACAGATTGTTGCTGTGTTTGTGGACTATCCAAATTGGCAATTTTTTTTGGTAGGAAAAGTTGTATTTGCTGCTTATATTTGTGTACAATGCCATTGAAGAGGGCTCAGTAGAGATAACATTTGTTGTGTAGCTTTGCTTCTTCTTCTTCTTTTCTTTTTATTTTCTGTCTCATCTGCTTCAATTGATTTCCTTTGTTCAGCTAATGAACTGCTGATTCATCTAGTTTATCTTGCCCTTTATCCTGTTTTAAATGTTGAAAAGGAAGGACTTTCGGAACATTTAAGGGGTCGTTTGGTTTGGAAACAAGTTAGCTCATGATTAATTATCTCACGCTTCCATGAGATAGAAAACGCTACAATCCCGGAGTTATTTATACCATGATTTTATCTCAACTAAATGTGGGATAAATTTGGTTGGGGATAAATTCATCTCAAATTTAATTCCGAGATTAATAATCTGTTATCTCTACCAAACGAACCCTAAGAGTTTAATTTCAACATTTCAATTTGGCGTGTTTTGATCTTGCTTACTTGTAATAAAGTTGTGACAATAACAACAAACTCAGTGTAATCTCTAAAGAGGTTAGTATATACACAACCTTACCACTACCTTGTGACAGTGACGACAAATGACACCTACTCCGAATCAATCATTCATTTACAACTTTAATATGATTGATCCTTGAGTCTAGGGGTAGCAAATGAGCGGTGGGCCGGATATGAGCGGATCGAAAATGCGGATAAATTATCCAACCCGACCGATATTTTATATGGATAAAAAAATGAATTAACCGATAGATAATATGGATATGCTTCTTGAATATGATCACTTTTAAGAGAATTTCTAGTCTCCTAAACTTGAGTAACCCCAATTTGAGGCTTTACAAATATAAAAGTTAAACCCATTAATCATCTATTGGTTATCCATTTTCTAAGTGGATAATATGATTCTTATCTATATTTGACCCTTTTCTAAAAAGCTCATTATTCACTCTATTTTTTTAATGGATATAATATGTATGGATAACCGTTTTCTTTCGACCATTTTACCACTACTACTTGAGTCCCTCCTCCTGCAACCAAACCCCATCCTAAATCAAGAAACAAAACGCATGTTAATTATCATTATTGCAATGACAGAGAGTATACAGTTCAACATAGCATGGCAAGAATCTATCTCTGTATTTTATGAGTAGAAGGATGAGGAGCTGAGGACTAATCATTGTCGACAAAGATAACTACCACTCACAAGGCAAAATTCACCAAATCAGAACTTACATTTATCTATGTCTAGACTCTCGGCCAAGACATATGTAAACTGGTCACATTTTACATTGAAAGCTTCTGATTATGTGCTTTTCTTAACCTTCTCTCCAAAAGTTCAATAGGGAAATTAAGCGAAATAAATTCACGTATTAACATGCAAAAAACTAAAAACTAGGCTTAGTGAAGGTTTTCCTATAATTCCCGAATGACATGAAAGAATTGAAAGTGCCCTGGGTTTCTTTTTAACTCCGGAATCAACACAAATAAACTGAAAATTCCCCAGTAAGAAAAACCAGAACAAAGTGACATTTTATGAGATGACACCTTTACAATTTTACATAACTTACTATTGAATTTACGTTATCTTTGCAGCTTTATATCTCCCAAACCCACCCCACCTTATAAAAAGTATATTATTTATTACATTGTCATTCCTACAATACAATATCACTGAATGCTTCTAGATATACGATTTTGACAATATACCAGCTCCGGACCACTGTCAAGTCCGGCTTAATTTTGTGCTGAAACATGATGCTTATATCTTCTAATCTCAAAGGGGATAAACAAACATTAGCTTGCATGCGCCGAGGGAAGTGAACATCATTACGCAAATCATGTTCAGAAGCCTAAAGAGGGTGGGAATCTGGTTGTATGCTCTAAAAAGAGGGAATTCCCGCTTCCTACTTTCATATCATTATTAAGCCCATTGGTCATATCACAGGGGAAACTCCCTCTGGAGGACATCAAGATTCCGCGCGTCACATGCTTCCAACATATCAGTTCGAGATGCACAACTGCCCAAAAAAATAATGGAAGACAAAAGCTCAGTTATCACCTGCAATTCAATAGAGCAACATATGGAATTTTCATCATGTGATGTACCTCAGAGATATTCTCAAATATTGCCAGGCGTTATCTGCCTTGGGATTCATTGCCAGTGCTCGTACATAATAACGGATGGAATCCTCATACATACCCTGTGTGCAAAAGAATATGTTTGAATACTCTCCATAATTACTAGCACTTATATAAACAATCCAAACAAATTAGGCTTGAGATATAAAAGAAGTTTTGTTTTTCTAGATGAAATCAGCTGTCACAGCATGGCACTGCAAACAACAGAGAGAGAGAGAGAGAGAGAGAGAGAGAGAGAGAGAGAGAGAGAGAGAGAATGTTGCAATTAGATATCTCTTTGCCTTTATTTGGCTCTGGGAAACTGTTGACATAAAACATCATGCTTGGCATTTCTGCACTGTCCAGCACAGGACTCTGAGAAATGCATCTAAAATGCTAGCAATTAACAGATGGATAACTGCAGATATGATCTGACCAACTGCGCACATAATACCAGAGTTGCACGCAAAGTTCAAGAAAACATGCTTACTACTATTAACTTGGACCTACTTATATTGCTATTACTGCCAGCCTGCCATATTTGTTTAGCTCAAGTCCCAAGATTCGGAATGGAGTGTAACCTGAGAACAGAACTAAAAAGTACTACATAATATGTGCAACAAGTGTGGTTTATAACTATTAACTAAAGGCATAAAAAATCACCTGGTTGGCGTAACTGATTCCCATGTTTGCCCATGCACGTACATAGTTAGGCTTTAAATCTAGGGCCTGAGAAATACAATTGAAATGTTAATAAATTAATTGTTTATATATATATATATATGCAAACAAGATGGATGATATAAAAGCACAAGGCAGCATATGTGATAAAATTAATGGTGGTGATCTACCAAAAAAAATTCCTTATCTCAAAACCGCAAGACCACACAGCAGCACCATGTCTGAGACTCTAGACTTACTCTATAGAACTAATACATCTACAAGGAGTTCAAGTATGTGTCAAAGTGAATAAGAAGCATTCAAACATGTCTTCAAAAGATTCAGTTCAAGATAGCCACAGCAAGATCATCAGAGGTGTAAGACCTTCCAATAAATACACTATCATACTACTACCAATCTTAGGGCAATTACATTGCAGAAATTGCAAAGAGGTATCACTGAGAATCTCCAAACACTCCCTAACTGTATTCTACAGAATTAAACTTGTATTAGCAGGGTTAGCATGCAAATCGCTAGGTGCCTTCTTGTAAGGTTGCAAATCAGCACTAGGTGACGTATCCCAGATCCACCATCGTATGTCTAAATAGAGGGCAATGAGCATTCATTAGGTGATATGAAGCATACCTGCTGATAAGCCAATATTGCATCAGCACTCTGAACGCTGTTAGCTTGTGTTGCACCAAGCTTATTCCAGAGTGAGTAGTCCCTAGGTTTGAGCTTTAGTGCTGTCTTAAAAGACTCAATAGCTTTGTCATATTCTCTTGATAGATTGTATAAAACCCCAAGTACTATATGTACGTCAGCATCATCAGGTGCCATTTGAGCTGCATCTGTAAATAATCTAGATACCTGTATCACATGGAAAAAAACATCTCAGTTAGTTGCCCTTCATTTACAATTCCCAAGATATGGCCTCTTTCCATTCTCCAATCTCAACAGAGAAAAGGAGGTAGAAGAAGATGAGAAGGAGAAAAACGAGAGGAAAAGGCAAGAAAGAGCTAGAATGAGTAGATTTGGCCACAATAGCCGCCTCAGATATCAATGAGGAGGATATGGAAGGGAAAAGGAAGAGAAGATAAATAAAGACTCTTACATCAGCATGATAAAAAGAAACAGGCTGATCCTGAGGGGCAATACTCCCATACTTCGGGTGATGGCGTAACCAACTATACAAATACTTCAATGCAGCTTGTTGCTCCAGTTCTGGACAATTACAAAATAGAAAAATAAAATTTTTTGAGCATGCTAAAATTATAAATACTTAATAGATCAAAATTACAGACTACGTGTGGAATAAGAATAACTATGAAATCCAAAATTCACAGTCATGATACCATTGTGTTCCTCGTGAGAATGTCCATTGCCTAATTATGCTATTTATTTAAAATGGAGCAAATATTTCAAAACTCGGTTCTTAGGCTACAAAAAAGCAACAAATCTAGAGGATCAAATAATAATGTGAATCTAATCAAACTTTAAAGTCACTACAAAACAGAAGAGCCTCAATGCGAGCTTCACGCCACAATAATGAATATATTAACTAATCAAATACTGTAATACTCTTGTTCATCAATTTATGAAGTTTCTAATTACATTTAGCAATCATTACTAGGAACCTTCACCACATAACAAGTGGCAATAAAGTTTGAACAGAGCAGAAGCTCCAAGTCCCGTTAACTCAATATCCTAAAAAACATTTAAGCTGATCTATTTTTTTCAAAACGAAACTCAGACCGCAAATGGCCAAAACCTCCCACCCAAGAGTCAACTGTGCCTTTTTTCCACTTTACTCCCGTGATGACTTCACACACCAACCGCTTTGGTTGGAGGTGGATGGTCCTTTCCACTACACCTACCTCACTTGTCAAAGTTTAGGCTTATCTACCACAATTGTTCACTTGAACTAATAAAAAGCTAAACTAAGTACTTACCATTTGTGTGACTAACTCCAAGGGAGAGAAGAACTTCCAGATTTGTGGGATCGGCCTCTTGTGCTCGCATCATGGCAGCTATAGCCTGTGAAAACGATGATTATGGTGTTATGCCTTCCCAACAAAGTGAGCTCAGCATTTGTGACTTAAGGAAGACCAGAGAAAAAGACTGAACCAAAAAACATATCACCATGCATCATTATTGCATTAGTTTCAGCATCAACTCCTCACATTTTTACAACAACTATGCCTCAGTCCCAACCAAAGTTGGAGTCAGCGATATGAATCCTCGCTTCTTTCTTTAAGCTCAACTCATATCACCATCATGCCAAAATAAAATAAGAAAACTAGTGAAGAAAAAAAAAAATATATATATATATATAAATAGTAATGATATTAAATGTTCTCTAACAAATCTAAAGCCTAAGTATCACCTATATGGATCTATAATACCAACTCCTCACATTTGCTTCAAAAAAATTAAATAGTTACGGCTGGCTACTCATGAATTCAACTATTTTCGGCACTGGGTAATTCCCGATCAAACAGCAAAAGATGGGGAGAATTTAATTCACAATTCTTCATCAAAAAATCTCTTTAGACCGTCTCTAAATAACCAATTGAACTTGTGAGTTTAGCTGTTTCACGGTTATATTGGTTTGTGCATATGCCTGAAGAATTATGTGAACTGAATTCTCCCTGTTTCTTCTGTTTGATTATAAAGGATAATGCCTTGAGCAGTATTTCAATCATTCAACAAGAACCAGACAAGAAATGTAGGCTTTTGACCATCTCAGGATATCTAGATGCTTCTGGATTGTAACATAATTACTAAAGCAAAATCTGATAGAAAGATAAATAATAAAGAAAAGACCAGCATATTGTAATCAAGCATGTCAATGTTTTATAACCTCTTCTTGTCATGGAAGGTCTTTAATTTGGAACTGAGAGAGAATAGAAATGCAGTTCATCAACACGCGCATGAGTTTGATCCTTTTTGCAGATAAACACATATGGAATGATTCACAAAAGATATCTCAGAAAAATTAGTGAATGAAAAATGGAAAAACTAATAATAACCTGTTGATCATCATCGTTTTCAGCATGTACTATGCCAAGTAACCTCCAACCCTCAGCATTTTCAGGGTTCTTCAAGACTTCAGCCTCCAAAGCAAGAACCGCTTCACTTAGGAGACCCTTCCGGAACAGTTCCTGCCCTTCTTTTAGAGGATTCGGATGACCAACATATGGGTTCAAATCAGAGAACACATAAACTCCCCTTGATGCGTCTGATTGCTGTTTGAGAGCAGCTTGCTCGTTCATATACCTGTTGGAAAATGGTAAAACCAAGCACATAATTCAAGGAAATGCATAAGCCTAGCATAAAGTGTCCTGAGCTGAAACTAGTCTCTGCTATGCAAAAGCAGAAACAACGGATATGAACAGGTTTGCCAATTTTCTGCCATGTAAAGGCTGATAAAAAAAGATAAATTATAGGGGAAAAACTCAGAAAGGGACAGGGACTAACAGGTATTTTTTTTTTTTTTTGGGTTTGGGGTTGTGGGGGGGGGGGGGGGGGGGTGAGAGAGAGAAAAGGAAGGAAAAGAACAAGAAAAGACAAACATGACCAAGAGAGACAGACAACATAATTAAAGAGATATATTTGACACAGGTGATCATGGGCCTTAGTCTGGAAACTCATAATATGCCAAAATAACAGTTACAAAAAATAGTATTGGAACATAAGTTATCACGAATCTAATACCATATAATTTATATTTTCTCAATCATGGTGAAACATACTCATCATAAGCCTCTGCCCAGCTATCAGCCGAGGTTTCACCAAATGCTCCTTCAGCAACTTGATTCCTAAATTCATCTGCCCAATCGTTCACGTTCAACTTTGAAAATTCATTTACCCACTCGTCATTTACAGATCCATGCTGCTCACGTTCAGCAGAAAACTCATTCACCCACCCTTGTGGTCCACGAGAAAGCTGAAAACAACAAAGGACACGTGCAAATATTAATGTGAAAGGACTTAGACCTCACAACATGTTAAAGGAAACCCATCACCCGCAACCACGTTCCAAACCACATATATTAGGAACTCTCCAGTGAGATAAGAAAGTTCCAGGTTCAATAGCTTTTGCCTTTTAGTGCATCTCATACTCACAAAACCATAGACGAGACATACCCCACGACTTTTGGAGTAAGATCAACACATTCAATGCCTTATCCACATCCACACAAAAAAAAAATCAACAGGTGTGATGAACTTGCACTTGCCTCCTCATGCGCAAACTGGTCAGCCCATGATTGACCTCCAGTATACTGCTGTCCGTATTCTGCTGCCCAATCCCCAGGAGCAACCGTAGCAGGCTTGAATTGATTTTCTTCAATAGTAATTTCACCACGACTCATCTTGGATACAAATTGGAGAAATTTGGAATTCTACATGAATTAAGAAAGCAATCATATACTAATGAAGGTAAAACTGCAATAAACAAGTGTTCCAAAATGAACCGATGAACAGAAAATTTATCTGCTAAACATCTCCTCGACTCGATATATCCTACTCAATTGTTTCATTAGATAGCTAGTATGTCTCCGTGGTGGTTCAGGTTAGCAATCAGTTTCTGATTTTTTTAATAAGTAGTCACAAGTTCCTGATATGCCAGTATACCTGCCTTTCTTTCTATTTAATCCCCTTTATTTAGCTGCTACTGCAGTATATTACTTGCATCCCTTCCCTATTCCATGCACAAGCAGAAAATGGAAGGTGGCACATGGAGAATAATCATGATGAACGTAATAGCCAATTAGTACTGGTACTAGCCCTCAAATTGGAGGGTCTTTTGATACCCCCACATGCATTTATAGCCGCTTAGGGGTTGTTTGATAGGGTATATTAGAATAGTACTGATAGGGTGTATTAGTAATGCTGGGATTATTTCTTATCGACTGTTTGATTTGGTGTGTTAAAGGTTTTGAAAGGACAGTTTTATGTTTATACATGCTTATCCATGTATTAAAAACCATGGTATTGCTAATGTCATGGTTTTCTATGTAGAAGATTAAAGCTGAATAAGGTGTATACTTGCATTAGTTATACATAGGTTGAAAAACACTACCAAACAAGGGATTAATAATACCAAAGTTAATACATGTATTATTTCCCTAATACATCCTACCGAACGACCCCGTAGTACACTCTGAAGAATGTCAATAATATTTGCTTAAGCAAATATAAAATAAAACAAGACTTAGCATGAAACCTGAAATTTTGGGTCATTGTTTTGAGCTAATGTGTGAGCCAACATACGTGTTTGCTCCATGGCCGCTAAGTTAGGAATATTTGCACCTCTCATTTGACCGATCATTCCAAGTTGGGATTGCTCCTGCAATAGCACAGGAAAACTGTACTCAAACAAAGACACAGAGCACGGAAAGATGATAGGGAGGGAAATGGACTCTGGAAGAGGGGGGGGGGGGGGTTGCTGACATCATCACGGGCTCTTCGTCATGTAACTTATATCGTCCACACCAAATTAAAAGGATGATGAAATACAATTAGCCCTATCATCATCTACACATTCTCCCTGACATCTGAATACAGGCTTGTTTGTCCTCCCCCTCTCTCTATGATTGTGCGCGCATAGGTGCACATATATGTTCTCTCTTGCTTCTATAAAGGATGCTTTAGTCCATAGCTGCAAACGAATTCAAATGCTCTGAACATTAAAATAATTAGTATGATCTCTCTTCCTCTCTCTCTCTCTCTCTCTCTTGTGTGTCCATGTACACATATGTCCTCTCTACTTGACCAGGATGCATTTTGTTCATAAGTTCAATCTGACAGCCTAATAGAACTAATATCCAAGTTATACTTTTTTTTGGATATGTGTTTAGGTATAGATCCAAATTAGTCTATGATCAATCTAATTCCACCGAGCATGACAATATTCATGAAGGTAGACTCTTCCTCTTTCTCATTTCCCCTGCCGACCAAAATGCAACCCCCACCTAATACAAGAGTTTAATAAAACTTTCTTACATGCTCAAATTCAGATGCCCATCCATTAGCACCATGCTGTTGTTCAAATGATTGGGCCCAAGCATTGGGGTCAGCATGTTCTACTCGGTTCTGTGCAAACTCATTAATCCATCCATCTGTAACATGAGGCGCAGGTCTCATAGCTTGGGACTCATTCCAATACTCCTCAAGCTCGGGATATCTTCCAGGCAAAGGGCCCCTTGCCCTAGCATCATTATCAATTTCTAAAGAAGATAATAGAGCATTAACCTGATGAATAAAACCAATAATTAGTTATAGAATAGTTATAGGAAGGAAAAATAGATAAAGAACAGAGAGCACAGAAGTATTTTCGGCATGTTTGAAGAACTGAAGGACCAAAATAACACAATAGTGTACTATGGTTGAAACAACACCCTTTCTGCTCGCTCATCAAAGCACAGTATTTTGTAGGTGGAGTTGAAACAACAAAGTACTTGTGTTTCTTGCCCATATACACCAAAACACAATCTCCTCGCATCTGTTTGGATTTCCTAGTTCAGTTATTAAAAGTCCACGGATTTTCTTTTATAGTAAAAAAAAAAATTAAGACTTTCTATATGACTATATCTGTAACGAGTTTGAAAAGTCGATCATTTAGCATACGTATACAGAATCATATAACTAACAATGAATTCTGATGGATGGAAAATACAGTTTGGCACATTATTCACACATCACATTGCCAACAAAACATGAGCTGCTCCTTTTCTGATATGATACTTAATTTGAACAGCCAAGACAGAAGGGTTAATTATGATTTCCAATATGCAAATGGTAGATTTATCAGAAGAAACTGATGAAGTTTTGTTTCATGGATAACTGAAATAGTTTAGAAAACTAAGACGGACTGATAGTACCTAAGTGTCTAACTGAGTAGAATTACATGGCTAGAGACCAAACCTGTCCATTTATGAAGTCTTCACCTTTATCAGCAAAAAAATGCCGGGCCATGATCGTGCTACGGTCACGTATGCATTTCTTATCGCCTTCTGATAAACCTAATAATGGCAGTGAAGCAGGACGAAACGGCATGCCACCCTGACTGCTGTTGACAAACGAGTGCAAAAAACTTGACAACACTTGCTGTGGAGGCCCTACATGTGGGGGGGGAAAGGGAATCAAACTCACGAGAGTTAGTGAAATTAGTTCCTCAAAAGACATACTTTACTAATTCCTTCACACGTGTGTAATCAACCATCCACATAGCGTGGGTCATTTTCACCAATAATCCAACTTCTCAGACAGTAAAGCACCAAGTTGGAAATGCCAAATGTCATCTAAGTACAAGCCCACCCCTTTCCTCTAATGTGCCTTTTACCTAGCTGGGAAGATATCATTTTATAAGGCACGGATATCTATTATGTTCTTTGTAAAGTTAAAGAGCCTTCACTCAAGCAAGTGCGAGAGAAGCGGAGCACGAAGCTACCGCTTCCCCCGACCGACTAAGATACAACAGTCGCCACCTACTTTGATTCAAAAGAAAGGAGAAGTGTTTGGCACACAAAAAATAGACTCATGTAGGCTTTTCCACAGTCAAATGATTATAAGAGTATAAGTTAGCACTCCTCCTCCATCCACAGTATAACTCCCTAGCCCGCCCCTTGATAAGGCTTTTCAGTGCCATACTGAAAAATGAACTCAACGACCAGTCTGCATACTATTCGTAATTCAAATTCATCAAAAGTAGTCCTTACTCCTGAACCCACATGCAATTCTCTACTTCAGCCTAGTTAAATCAGGTAAGAATGCTCCAATCCTATCACAAATGTGCTAAAATGTCTCTTGTAACTGGCAGCCCCCTCATTATAATGATTGAAGAGATAGTATAGTGTTACCATTCGGATCTGGTTGAACCCGGGCATACTCCAAAGGGATGTTTGTCATGTTCTGACTTCCATGAGCAAATGGAAGTTGAGGCCTTTGTATCTCATCCCAAACGTCAGAGAGCCGACTCTGATCTGCAGAACGGAACCCTTGAAGGAACTGGGAACCCTGAGAAAGTCGTATTATAAGTGAGTAAAACATTCCCGGGTGGATCCCTCCTCAACCCACAAGTATCAATATATACATATCTATTAACCTGAATATTAGGGTGCAGTGGTTGTTCAAACTCTGATCCTGGAAGTGAGACCAATGGTTCTTGAGAACCTGCAAGGAAGTTGCCATTGGACGATGTACTTACTGATGTAGGGATCTCTTTTAGCCTTTCCTGTAAGAGAGATGAATCATTAATCAAGTTAATGCAAGTCCATAACACATGTACATACACCTTGACTCTGAAATGTCATTTAAGCTATCCCAAACTTAAACTTGTGTCCTAGCCTATTTCTGTCCACAAAATGTTTCGATATAGATACATCTATACTATAAATACACTTTACAACTAAAACACAAAGACTCCCCGTATTTCAGAATACAGACTCAGCAAAGATCCACAATTAGCAAAACTAAGGATTTAAGTTATACAAACTGACATTGTAATGATTTTTTACTCTATCAGCGAATTGCTAACTTGTGATAGCAGGTTAATTACCATTTTTACTAGATTACTAATTTATGCTTGTCCTGATATTTACCTGTAATAATTACCTAATAAGTAACTTCATTGTGTAACTATTGTTTACACCGTCATTGCACGGAACTTAAAACTCTAAAATTAAACTAAATCACTAGCAATTTACAGGAACAAAGCATCGGTGATCAAATTTCTTTGTGTATGAGATTGTATATCAATCAATCATGTGCACCTGAATTTCAATAATATATTATCCATTTCGACTGAGTTCAGTAGTCATAACTCACAAGAGAGAGAGAATTATGAGATACCTGAGTCTTAGAAGAAGAGCCGATGAGAGCGTTAGCGAGAGCACCGAGTGGATTGGAAGAAGATGAAGGTTCGCCACAGCTTGGAGCACCGGTGACCAAGTCTCTCATCGCCATGACTTTTTTTAATGTATTTTTGTAATATGAAGAGGTGCGGCTGAGGACGGCCGTAGACGGAGGAGTCCGATGAGGACAAAGGCCGGAGGAGCGGAGTTGTTTGGTAGTGATACGTAGTATGTGTATAGGGAAGTCGTGATTATTTGTATTTGTATATAGTGGTGGTGGTTAGACGATGGTCAGAGATTGAGGTTTTTGTTATTTCTATCCTCTATTGGGAAATGTGACCGGGCGCTCTTGGCCCTACCCTCCGCCTTTATTTTTAGGGATTTTTACATATATATATATATATATATCACATATAGCAAAACTTATTACCTCCCATGTTTAAGGTTTGTGTTTATTACATTAAGCATATCAAATTTCAATTTATGTACCATACTTCAAATTAAAGGTATAATTATTGCTTCATTTATTCTATGCATGATTTTAGGAGCATATTTTCCTTTTTCCTTTTTTTCCTCTTCTCTTTCCTAATGGAATTACTCATTTTGAACCTCAACTTTGGAAAATAAGAGAACTTGCTATATGGAAGAAATAATTAAGAAGAAGATTTTTTGGTTTCTCCTTGTTATAACAAAGTAACAAAATATGCAAGTGGCTCGTGTCTGTATATACCCGTTATTGATGAGTACGGTCGAACATTACGAAGTAAACAAAATACCAGTCTAAAAATCAAATAATGGATTAAATAACATAAATTGAGATATATGTGAAGACATAGTTAAATTTTTAGGGCAATTTTGCTTTGCTACTGTACACTTTTCTAGTTCTAATCATCCAACTTGTAATTCTATACTTATTTATTTGAATGACATAGTTCATTATCAAAATTGAAATTTTGAATATTAAGAATTGATTAAATTTGGTATGATTAAATTTTTTTGACACAAGATTGTAGTTTAATTGTAGTATAAATGTAACAATACAATTTAACTACAATATACAATTTATCTACAAATTATCTACATTTTATCTACATTTCTACAATTTAACTACATTTTAACTACAAATTCTGGAAACATATATCTTTTTCTTCTTCGACATAATTGTAGAAGACTTGTAAAAGTTTTAGCCTTCCCAATCTACAATTTATCTACAACTTATCTACAACTTATCTACAATTTATCTATATTTTATCTACAATTTATCTACAATTCTACAATTTAACTACAATTGAACTATAATTTAACTACAATTTCTGGAAAAATATGTCTTTTTCTTCTTCGACGAGTTTCAATCTGAAAATCAGTCAAAACCAAGTCTAATCTTCACCAAAACCCCTCAAAATTGAGATATAAACTCCTAAACATATTTCGAACTATTTACAACAATACCCAATCCAAACAAATAATAATTTTTGAAAATCCAAATTTGAATTCAAAGCTTTCAAGCTTTTTAATGGCTATCAATGGTGGAAAATATATGGAGAAGGAGAGAATTACGCTACAATAGATTTTCTTCCGTTTTAACTTTCGAAATTAATGGTGATAGAATCACCATTAAATGTGATTCCTATAAATTTGGAGCCTTTTTAGGGTAGAATCTATCTATTTTTGGTTTGGTACCATATCGGGACTTGTAATGATGCCAATGGATTTCGGGAGCCTAACTTATTTTTAACGGAGGTCCTCGAGATCGGTACCATATCGAGACTTACAATGATGCCAATGGCTTCCTAGAGTCTAAAGGTCCTCGAGATCAGGTACCATCTCGCGGCTTGGTGTGATATTAATGGCTTCTTAGAGCCTTTCTTCTTTTTGGTGGAGGTCCTCGAGATCGGGTACCATCTCAGAACTTGTTTGGTGAGGGGATCTCTGACCCCAAAACATCACATGACGTTCGTCAAATGGACGATACGGCTGCAAAGTGACCGAGGCTATCTCGCCGGCATTTCTTCCCAAAGTGATTTCGGCCAGTAATCTAATCGGCCTCTGAGGCAGGCGGATCGTCACCATTTTTTCCATATATAGTGTTGTTTTCGCACTTTTGGAGATTTCGCCATTTTGAGTAGTTACCATTTTTTGCGTTAGGACTTTCATTATTTCAGTATTAAAAAGCTCTTACTTAAATTCCTGGTCTGGTTCTCTAATTTTGTTGCAGTCATGACTGCTACATAAGGATCCGTTTAGAAGGGATGAGAGAGTTCTGCCTCCGGTTCTCGCCTTATTGGTGGAGTTTCGCTGATACCAGGCGGGGCTGACTCAGGGCATTTTGCTTTGAGAGGAGACTTTTCGTCAGAAAAGTACCCCGATGCTCAAGATCAACGGGAGCATACCTTGAAGTTTACTTCTTTGATAGGAGATGGACACATTGAGTTGTTGAGGAAAGACTGTGGATGGGGGAAAAAGGTAGTACTACAAGTACCTTCCCCGGATGAGAGTATTACAGACCGTGCCAAGGGTTATTTTAATGTGTAAACATATCCTTTCATGGTGGTGCCTATTGATAGGGTTGTGCTTGACTTCTGTCAAAAGTATCAGGTTACCTTGGCACAAATTCACCCGTCATTTTGGCGGATAGTGTTGATGATAAGGTTCTTTGCAGAGAAGGCATGGCTTGAAGTTATGCTTAGTCATTTTATCAGGCTATACCGGCCTTTTCATCCTCTAGGTCTACTAACCTTACAATGTCGGTCGACCATGCCTTTCGTTGTTGATGATGAAAAAATGGAGGTTGGAGTGAAAGAGTCGATTCATCCGACTACAGACTCTTGATACTATCCCCGTGGAATTTATGTCATTCCTTGAGGAATAGAATTATACACATAAGTGGTACACTCGTGCCTTCGCAGTTTTTTAATTATGGCGAAGGAGTGTTCCGTAGATGTACCTGTTTTCCCTCTTATGCAACAATTTCATGGATGTTGTACGAGGTCCCTGATTTGCCAAATTAGGCTCGGGAGGTGGCGAACCACTCGACCTGTGGCGAGCGTAAGTGGCGAGCTTTATCTAGGAGCATATGGGAAGTAAAACATCACGGTATGCGATGTGCAATCTGTTCCCTTCCCTTTTTTTAGTTGGAAAAACACTTTTTCTTTCTGCGTGCTAACCTTGTTATTGTAGGCATCAGGGAGCCTTCTGAGGCGAGGTCGTGCCCCCTTGGAGACAGAGAAGGATCCCTAGATTCTGGGCTAAAAATGATAATAATAAGCAAGAGAAACCTTTACAGGGCGACGATGCTCAAAGTAAGTCGACCCTGGACCGGGGGCCCGGAGTGGAAGTATTGACTAAGCTTGTCGTGCCCATGATTTCTAGTTTTGGAAAGGTGGTTTCTCCTCCGATGTCATCTTCCTTTTCTGTCAGAGTTACTTTGAGGGATACTCAAAATCGGGGATCATATGCACTGAGCGACCGTGCACTGACCAGGGTCGACTCTTTCGGAACTGAGGGAGCTAGGCTAGCAGATGTGCGCTCGACCTTCGAGGAAGCCCAACAGCTTCATGCTGCGGAAAGTTTTGGCACAGGCCTTTCGAGCTACGTGCCTACCCTTCCTTATTGAGTTTTCTTTTGTAGGCTTTCGACAAGCTTAAGTCCGAGCTGTTTCGCTATGAGGCCACGCTACAGAAAGCTCTAGACGATGAGAAATCCCTTAGGCTCCTTTGCAATAAAAGGGAAATCGAGTTAGCACACTTACTGTATGGGGCGAGGTTGGCCGAGCCAAGTGCGAGTATGATGAATTCAAAGCTCAGGCGGACGCTCAACCCTCGGTGAAGAAGGGTGCTTTAGCTAAATCTTCCGCCCTTGAGGTTCAACTTTGCTTAGCTCGTGATAATAGCTTTGTTCGAACATATATGATTACGAAGCTCGAGTCTAAGCTCTTGAAGATAAAGGCCGAGGTTGTGGATGCCCGAGCTGAAGCTGTAATGACCCGAACTAAGGCTGACCGGAAAGTGGCAATCTGCTTGAAAGATGTTGCTGATGCTCAAGCTGAGCTGAGAAAGTGTTAGAAAATACGCCTAACGCTAGGGGGGGGTGAATAGCGTTATAATAAAATTTAGCGTAAACTTGCGGAAATTAAAATTTGCAGGAAATAAATAAGTGCGTTAAATAAAAAAAAAGGAAAGAACGCACCGATATATTCTGGTTCACCATAACACGTGGCTAGTCCAGTCCCCGAAAGACTCTCTCGAGATTTTCCACTAACTTGTTAAGCTTACGGGTGCTCAACAAACCTTTACAACTTAAGGACACAAGCCTTAACACCTTTGCTCGGAGATACAACACTCCAAGACTTCAACCAAGGAAACACAAGTTCCTTACAATAAGAGAATCACAATTCTCTTACAAGTGTATAAAACACTAAACACTCAAACAAAATACTCCTTAATGAGTAGATATGAGTAAAAGAAGTAAGCTCTAGATCACAACAACTTTGGACAAGAATATGGCTCTCAAAAGCTTTATGAAATTGAATATAAAATGATAAACAAAAGTGTGCAAGCTTATAGCAATGTAATGATCAGTTGTAGTATGTTGTTGTGTTTAAAACACTGAAATGAAGCTGTATTTATAGTTGAAAAACTTGGCATTTCCGTTGCCTAATTGCCAATTAAGAGTTGCTGATTTTACTCACTGACAATCGATTGTCAAGTCCCAACAATCGAATGTCTGCCAGTCAGATCAAAATTCAATCCCAGATTTTACGCTTGATAATCGATTACTTACAATCCATAATCGATTACTGGCAACGTTCAAAAATCCTTTCCAGATTTTACCACAAACAATCGATTGTCCAGAATCAACAATCGATTACTCAGCAACGTTCAAAAAATCTTTTCCGGATTTTAATCAAAACAATCGATTATACAAAATCAATAATCGATTACCTAATAACGTTCAAAAAATCTTTTCCGGATTTTAATCAAAACAATCGATTATACATAATCAATAATCGATTACCTGACGGTATTTGAAAACTTTACGACAACGGTCAGCTTCACAATCGATTGCACAAAGTCAACAATCGATTACTTATCAGTTTTTGAAAAACATTTTAGACACTGTCTCTTTGACAATCGATTGTCCAATGTAACAATCGATTATTTAATAAATTTGAAAATCACTGGAAGACACTGTCTCAACATAATCGATTACCATTAGTTCATAATCGATTATTCTGAGTTTTGAAAAACTTTGATGGACACTGCCTCAGTCACAATCGATTGTCATTAGTTCACAATCGATTGTCATGCAGGTTTGAAAAACCTGATGCTCACTGTCTTACTCACAATCGATTGTCATTAGTTCACAATCGATTGTCATGCAGTCTTGGCTTAAAATAATCGATTATCATAAGTACATAATCGATTATCTTAGTCCAGATTTTTAAGGCATGTCTAAACATTATTTTGACTACTGTAAATATGCATGATTTAAAATCATTTGACATTAAATTAAATATGCATGATTTTGGAAAATAGTTTTATGAGAGAAGCCATGTTACGAGTCAAGTTGTAGGATCAAGATCACAATTAAGAATGACTCAATTAAACTATAAAACTTTGTCTTGAGCTTGAATCTCGTCGTATATCAATTGTGCGCTTGTTTCTTGAACTTCTTCATATATCAATTTTCGCTTCGTTTGTCATTCATCAAAACCTATACAAAAGAACACACGTTTTAGTATATTGCATTGAGAACGTGTTTCCAACAATTTCCCCCTTTTTGATAATGGCAAACATTAAGCGGGATATGCAAGACAAGCACTTTATAATGACGATTCAAGACAAGTATATACATGCAACAAGTATGCGATTTGTTCCCCCTCAATTTGAGAATTCCCCCTCAATTTAAGCTTATAATATGAGAGTGTATCATACCCGTTATCTTCCCCCTTTTGCCATTAGCAAAAATAATAATAAGATGCCAAAGATGAAATAAACCTTGTTTATTTATTGGAAAGAAAAAAGTACAGCAACAGGGAAGACAATACAACATATAAAAACAAACTTAAAAAAAACAATTATTCATTCATCATCTTCCGCCTCATCATCCGGCGCTGCTTCAAATGGAACAAGACCCGCATATGGATAATGAACATGGTCAAAATATCCATGGATCTCGTGAGTTAATTGACCGAAATAAGAGGTCAATGAAGCAATTTGGTCGGAAATGAATTGGAGGGAAGGCTCTTGAGGCGGAGGAGCACGACGGGTTGGAGGAGGAGCAGACGCTACATGATCACCGTCATGATGAAAGGAGGATTCCGAAATTTCCCACTTTTTGGTACTCTTTTTGAGAGGACCATTTCCAGTGACGAATCCGGTGGCTTCAAGAAAGTTCATGATGAGGAGAGCATAAGGAAGAGGCCTATCATCTCCGATAGCGTCACGCATGTGAATTTTGATAAGCCGACACCAATTGATGTTAGCTCTGGTAACTATGGCATGCTTGAGCTTAGCGTCCTCTTGGGAAATGGTAGTATGGTTATGCTTACGAGGCTTGAGGACTCGGGCGATGAAATAGAAAATCAACCGATAATTGGGATCCATTCCCGTAATTGTAGGATAACGGGAAGAAAGATTTGGATCATAAGAAGTAAGACCGATTTGGTGTAAGAGGACTGTTTCATCAAAAAGGGCTCCGGCCTCTCCGGTGTACCGAAAAATGTCTTCACCATTATGAGGAAGACGGGCAATGGTATGAAGATTTTCATCGGAAAGAAGAATTTGAACACCATTAATGTTGGTGACAAGCTCACCATCATCATCCTCATGGAGGTTGGAATAAAATGCTTGAACCAATGTAGTATTGATATAAGGATGGGTAAGGAGTAAAAAGTCAAGAAGTTGAGAATTTTTGAGCATATTTGCAGCAGGCCCAAATGATTCAAGATACTTGTGGGTTGAAAAGCGGGGTGGAAGAATGTCGCGCTTTTCAAATTTGGTTAAGAATCGAGTAAGCTCGATATCGGAATTAAAATATAGAACGGAACCATCTTGATAGGGATAGTTCGGACGAGGAGGGGCAGCAGAGGCGGATGCGCCGTGCCTAGAGAACGGGACGTTTTGAGTGACGGCCCGACATTTTTAATGAAAGCTGCTGGATTTTGCAAAGGATTAGAGGGAATTTGATATTTTGAAAGCTAAAATTGATGCTTGAGTGAATGAATATGAACGTATATGAAGCCTATTTATAGAGGGAAGAGTGGCTTATCATTTATGGAAGAAATCTGCTGAGAATTTAAAGCCAAATCAGTCGGAAACGGTAAAATAAATTCACTGACCGTTAGACAATCGATTGTTGAGATGCAATAATCGATTGTTGAAGAGTTATTGACCTAACTTGGAACTGACACAAATCGATTGAGGAGCCAAACGGTAACAAAAGTTTAAATTTCTTACATGAAATAATCGATTATCAAATGTAGAATAATCCATTGTTTTGGAAAAGTATTGCTGAATGGCTGAGACAGAAATCGATTATGCAATTTAAGGAATCAATTATTAAACAAAACTGCATAAACCATAAACAATCGATTAGTGATACTGCTAATCGATTTTCAGCACAGTAAAATAATCGATTATTTGCTTGGAACAATCGATTGTTCTGTGCCAAAACTTTATAATTCCCCCTATCTTTTAGGGCGATACCTGCAAAAATAGAATTAAACGTCTCCGACGCTCAAGTCAGTAATTTGTAAAGAAGTAATAACTTAAACTAGTGTTGCCAAGTGAGAACGTGAGCTCTTAAGAAGTGTGTCCTAAAGTGTTCTTAAGAGAGTTTCGGGTACTTACCTTTCCTCCGACGTCTCCAATTACCTGTTCAAGAGGGTGATCTTTGATCGTCCTCCACTCATTTGGCACTTTTGTTTCTTTTTCCAATCGTGGCGCTTCTTCCGTTGGTTGTTCCTCAGTTTCATCTTTATTTTCCTTGGGTGGTTCTTATTTTGTCTTTCAAGCTATCTAAGATACCTGCAAGATCAAAACCGGAATCCTTTCTCGCCAAGCGAGCATTATTTTCGAAAAATACAACATGAGGGAATTCCTCCACAATTTGGGTTCTTTTATTAAAGACCATATATGCTTTACTACGTGAGGAATATCCAATGAAAATACCTTCATCCGACTTAGCATCAAATTTACCCAATTGATCTTTGCCATTGTTATGAACAAAACATTTGCAACCAAAAACTCTAAAATGGGAAATATTTGGTTTTCTACCCTTATAAAGTTCATAGGGGGTTTTCATGAGTATCGGCCGAATTACTACTCTATTTAGAACATAGCAAGCGGTACTCACGGCGTCCGCCCAAAAATGTTTGGGTATCTTAGCTTCGTCGAGCATGGTTCTAGCCATCTCTTCGAGACACCTATTTTTCCTTTCCACCACCCCATTTGTTTTGGTGTACGTGGAGCGGAAAAGGTATGCTCGATTCCGAGTTCGTCACAAAAGTCCGCAAAGAGATTGTGATCAAACTCTCCCCCATGATCACTTCTAATTGAAGTGACAGTTGTTTCTTTCTCATTTTGAACACGCTTAAGAAAATATTTAAAATTTTGAAAAGCATCACTTTTATTGGCAAGAAATAAAGTCCAAGTAAATCTCGAGTAATCATCAACAATCACAAAAGCATATTTATTTCTTCCTAGACTTTCAATGCGAGAGGGACCAAATAAATCCATATGAAGCAATTGCAATGCTAGAAGTTGAAACAAAGTTTTTAGATTTGAAAGATGCTTTTGTTTGCTTCCCCTTTTGACACGAGTCACAAATAGAGTCATTTTCAAATTTTAAAAAGGGAAGACCAACAACTAAGTTTTGAGAAATCAATTTGTTCAAAAGATGCATATTGATATGTGCTACTCTACGATGCCATAGCCAAGTATCATCCTCTTTACTCATTAGACAATCAACATAATCGGGTGAGGAATTAGCAAGATCAACCATATAAATATTATCCACTCTAAAACCACGGAGGATAATTTTGAAATCACTGCGTCTGAACACTAAGCATTCATCCGAATCAAATAAAGCAAGATTTCCCTTGTCACACAATTGGCTTATGCTCAAGGGATTATGCTTTAATCCTTTAACAAGTAATATATGCTTAATAGAGGAATTTTCATCCTTACCGACCGAGCCGATGCCGATGATCTTTCCTTTATTGTTATCACCGAAGATAACACTTCCTCCTTCTTTGTGCTCTAATTGAAGGAATTTGGATTCATCTCCTGTCACATGCTTGGAGCATCCACTATCAAGGTACCATAGTACACTTGATCCCTTCAATCACACCTACAAAACAAATTAATGTTCTTTAGGTACCCATGCCATCTTGGGTCCTTGGGGGTTAGGCATATTATAATGATGCGATTGAGTAATATGTCTATGACGTGTAAAGCATGCAGGAGCAATATGACCAATACGTCTACAATAATGACAAGTCACATTTGGGTTATGCATCCTTCTAAGTTCATAGTAACTAGACGGATGAAAATTTCTTACTCTATTTTGAACACTATGACTATTGCGCATTTCATGAGAGTTATTTCTCCTACTATGAGCTCTAGGATGGGCAGTATTTCTAGAGTGATTGTTTCTAGGTTGAAGGCCATTTCTAGGTCTTCTCAAAGGTTCAACATTTGGCCTAAAATATGCATCATTTCTAGGGTAACTATTTCTAGGTGGTAAGTCATTTCTAGGTCTCCTAAAATGTTCAACATTTTGTCTAGCATGCATATTGGTTCTAGGATTGCTATTTCTAGGATAAGCATTTGTTTTATTAGTCCTAGGTTGAGCCTTAGGTGGTTGGGGTTTGGCTTCAACCTTTTCTTTAACCTCATTCTTAAATCCTATGCCATGCTTGGTTGATTTCAAATTAACAAGGACCTCATTCAAATTCTTGTGGGAAGAATTAAACTTATCTAAGGTACCTTTGAGTCTATCTACCTCATTTTTGAGATGCAAGCAAGAAGAACAATTTTTAGTAGAACTTTCGGGCTTATCGGCGCTTCTTTTTCCAAAAAACTTGTTTTCCTCTTTCAGCTTTTCATTTTCTAAAACCAGTTTTTCTAAATCCTTTTCTTTCAAAGAAAGCTGTTTTTGAAAATCCTTTTCTTTTAATGAAGCATTTTCTTTTATGCCCTTAACAGTTTTTGAAGCCTTAATAAACTCAGCATATAATTCATCAAAAGCAATTCGCATTTCTTCAAGAGTAAAGAAGTTTTTAGACGAAATTTGACATACCTCATCTTTGTTGTCTTCTTGTGCCGTAAGGCAAAGATTTGCTGCTTCGTCTTCTTCTCCTTCGCTTGACTCATCTCCGGAGTCGCCTCCCCAAGAAATGTATGCACGTTGCTTTTTAAAAGGTTTCTTCTCCTTTTTGATGTTTGGGCAATTTGATTTGATGTGCCCGGTTTCACCACATTCATAGCACTTGATTTGTTCGCCTTGCTTTTTGCCCTTGCGTTCATACTCCTTGCGCATGAACTTTTGAAATCTTTTGATAACGAGTCCAAACTCGTTGTCTCCTTCCTCATCAATTTGCGGTTGGCTTGTGCTCGCCTTTAGAGCTATTCTTTGCCTCCTTTGATCATCAACAAAAGGGTTAAGAATAGTAGATTCATAGGTCTTAAGGTTACCTCTTAGTGCGTCGATGGTGACGTTTGAAACGCCAATGGATTCTTGAATTGCATCGACCTTTGATCTCCATGCCGGTGTGAGACTTCTAAGAATTTTTCGAACGAGCTCTCTATCCGTGAATGTTTTCTTGAGAGCATGTAGTGTTAGAAACACGTTCTCAATGCAATATACTAAACTTGTACTTTTTTGTAGGTTTTGATGAATGACAAACGAAGCAAAAATTGATATATGACGGAATTCAAGTACAAGCGCACAATGGTTGCGAATAAGATTGAAGTTCAAGATATAGCTTTTAATTGTTATTGAGTTGTTCTAAATTATAATCTCGATCCTATAACTTGACTCATAGTATGGCCTCTCTCATAAAACTATTTTCCAAAATCATGCATATTTAATTCTGTGTCAAAAAGATTTTAAATCATGCATATTTACATTAGACAAAATGTTTTCTAAACATGCCTCAAAAATCTGGGCTAAAATAATCGATTATGTACTTATGATAATCGATTGTTTCTGAGCCAAGACTGCATGACAATCGATTATGAATTAATGGTAATCGATTGTGAGTAAGACAGTGAACATCAGGTTTTTCCAAATCTGCATGATAATCGATTGTGAACAAATGACAATCGATTGTTGTTGAGGTAAAGTTTTTCAATACTCAAAATAATCGATTATGAACTAATGGTGATCGATTGTGTTGAGTTGATGTCTTCCAGTGATTTTAAATTTAATTAAGTAATCGATTATGTATTTAGATAATCGATTATCACTGAGACAGTAAGTTTTATGATTTTCAGAAAATAACAAGTAATCGATTGTTGCAAAGGACAATCGATTGTTGAAGCTAGCCGTTGTCAAATGATTTTCAAATACCATAAGGTAATCGATTATTGATTTTATATAATCGATGTTCTGCTTAAAATCTGGAAATGATTTTTAGAACGTTGCTGAAGTAATCGATTATTGATTTTATATAATCGATGTTTTGCTTAAAATCTGGAAATGATTTTTAGAACGTTGCTAAAGTAATCGATTATAGATTATGTATAATCGATTGTGAAGCGTAAAATCTGGGATTGATTTTTAAACTGACTGGCAGATAATCGATTGTTTGGTCTTAATAATCGATTATCACTGAGTAATTTCAGCAACTCTTAATTGGCAATTAGACAACGGTTGAACCAACTTTTTCAACTATAAATACAGCTTCATTTCAGTGTTTTAAACACAACAACATACAAAAACTGATCATTACATTGCTATAAGCTTTCATTCAATTGTTCTTCATTTTCTACTCATTTCATAAAGCTTTTGAGAGCCATATTATTGCTTAAAGTTGTTGTGATCTTGAACATATTCTTTTACTCATATCTACTCAATAAGGAGTACTTTAGTTAAGTGAGTGTCCAAGTATTTGATATACTTGTAAGAGAATTGCGATTCTCTTGTTTCAAGGAACTTGCGTTTCCTTGGGTGAAGTCTTTGAGATTGCGATCTCCGAGCAACTGTTTGAGGCTTGTGTCCTCAAGTGTGTAACGGTTTGTTGAGCACCCTTAAGCTTAACAAGATAGTGAAAAATCTCGAGAGAGTCTCTCGGGGACTGGACTAACCACGTTGGTGGCCAACCAGTATACATCTTTGTGTAAGTTTATTTTTCTGCATTTATTTTACTTCCTGCAAAGTTTAAATTCCGCAAGAAAACGCTAAATTCTATTAATACGCTATTCACCCCCCCTCTAGCGTAAAGCGTAGTTTCTAACAATTGGTATCAGAGCCCAACTCTCTGAAAACTTAACCGTTTGAGAGAACCATCCATGGCTTCTACTCTTGACTCTTTTGCAGGAATTGAAGAAGGACAATGCTCTACACGACCTCATCTATTCAACGGCACAAACTACTCATACTGGAAGGAGAGGATGCAAATCTTTGTGCAATCAAATAGCTTTCATTTGTGGAAAGTATTCACCAATGGAAACCAAATCCCAACCAAGAAGGTGGAAGACGAATGGGTTCCAAAGACCGAAGAGGAATATACCACGGAGGATATTCGTAAGGTTCAAAATAATGCCAAAGCTATAAATTTATTATATTGTGCTGTTAATGCTAACGACTACAGGAAGATATCATGTTGCAAAACAGCAAAAGAAATGTGGGATAAGCTTGAAGTGACATACGAAGGAACCGACCAGGTACGAGAAGCTAAAATTGATTTCTTAACTCACTCTTATGAACTATTCCACATGAAGGAAGGAGAGAAAGTAGACGAAATGTTTGAGCGATTCTCAATGATCGTGAATGATCTACACGCCCTCAAAAAGACGTTTACGGATAGAGAACTTGTCCGGAAGATCCTCAGAAGTCTCACTCCGGCATGGCGATCAAAGGCCGATGCAATCCAAGAATCCATTGGCATCACAAATGTCACAATTGACGCATTAAGAGGTAATCTCAAAACCTATGAATCAACTATACTTAACCCGTTTGTTGATGATCAAAGAAGGCAAAGGATTGCTCTAAAGGCTAGCCAACCACAAATTGATGAGGAAGGTGACAACGAGTTTGGACTCGTTATCAAAAGGTTTCAAAAATTCATGCGCAAAGAGTATGAACGCAAGAACAAAAAGCAAGGCGATCAACTAAAATGCTATGAATGCGGAGAAACCGGGCACATAAAATCAAATTGCCCTAACATCAAAAAGGAGAAGAAACCCTTCAAAAAGCAACGTGCATACATCTCTTGGGGAGGAGATTCCGGAGATGAAGCAAGCGAAGAAGAAGACGATGAAGCAGCAAATTTATGTCTCATGGCTCAAGAAGACGGCAAAGACGAGGTAAGTCAAATCTCTTCTCAAAATTTCTTTACTCTTGATGAAATGAGAAATGCTTTTGATGAACTATATGCTGAATTTATCAAAGCTTAAAAAACTGTCAAAAGTGTTAAAGAAAGCGCTTCTCTAAAAGAAAAAGATTTTCAAACACAGCTTTCATTAAAAGAAAAAGAATTAGAAAAACTGGTTTTCGAAAATGAGAAGCTAAAAGAGGAAAACAAGTTTTATGGAAAAAGAAGTGCTGATAAACCTGAAGGTTCTACTAGAAACTGTTCTTCTTGTGTGCTTCTTAAGAATGAAGTAGCTAGACTTAAAGGCACATTAGATAAGTTTAATTCTTCGCATAAAAACTTGAATGATGTGCTTGTTAATCTAAAATCAACTAAACATGGAATAGGATTCAAGAATGAAGAAAAGGTTGGTGCTAAACCACAACAACCTAGAGCTCAACCTAGGACTAATAACCAAAATGCTTATCCTAGAAGTAGAAATCCTAGAAATAACTTGCATGTTAGACCAAATAGTGAAAATGCTAGAAGACCTAGAAATGATGCATATTTTAGGCCAAACCTTGAACAATTTAGAAGACCAAGAAATGACCCTCCACCTAGAAATAGATATTCTAGAAATGATGCATATTTTAGACAAACTTGTGAACCTCCTAGAGCTCATAATAGGAGAAACAATGGTGTTCAAAGTAGAGTAAGCAACCTTCATTCATCTAGTTACTATGTACCTAGAAAAATGCATAATCCCAACGTGACTTGTCATTATTGTAGACGTATTGGTCATATTGCTCCCGCTTGCTTTACTCGTCATAGACATATTAATCAATTGCATCATTATAACATGCCTAACCCTCAAGGACCCAAGATGGCATGGGTACCTAAAGAACATTAATTTGTTTTGTAGGTGTGCTTGAAAGGATCAAGTGTACTATGGTACCTTGATAGTGGATGCTCCAAACACATAACGGGAGATGAATCCAAATTCCTTCAACTAGAGCACAAAGAAGGAGGAAGTGTCACATTTGGTGATAACAATAAAGGAAAAATCATCGGCATTGGTTCGGTCGGTAAGGACGAAAACTCCTCTATTAAACATATACTACTTGTGAAAGGTTTGAAGCATAATCTCTTGAGCATAAGCCAATTTGTGACAAGGGAAATCTTGCTCTATTTAATTCGGATGAATGTCTTGTATTTAGACGTAGTGATTTCAAGATCATACTTCGTGGTTTTAGAATTGATAATATCTATATGGTTGATCTTGCAAACTCCTCACCCGAATATGTTGATTGTTTAGTAAGCAAAGAGGATAACTCTTGGCTATGGCATCGTAGAGTAGCACACATGAACATGCATCTTTTGAACAAGCTTCTTTCTCAAAACTTAGTAGTTGGTCTTCCCAGTTTAAAGTTTGAAAATGATTCTATTTGCGATTCTTGTCAAAAAGGGAAGCAAACCAAAGCATCTTTTAAATCCAAGAATATTGTTTCAACGTCTAGACCTTTGCAATTACTTCACATGGATTTATTTGGTCCCTCTCGTATTGAAAGTCTTGGTAAAAATAAATATGTTTTTGTAATTGTTGATGACTTTTCTAGATTTACTTGGACTCTATTTCTTGCAAATAAAAGTGATGCTTTTCAAAATTTCAAGTATTTCCTTAAGCGTGTTCAAAACGAAAAGGAATCGACCGTCACTTTGATTAGAAGTGATCATGGGGGAGAGTTTGATCACAATCTCTTTGCGGATTTTTGTGACGAACTCGGAATCAAACACACCTTTTCCGCTCCACGGACACCACAACAAAATGGGATGGTGGAAAGGAGAAATAGGTGTCTCGAAGAGATGGCTAGAACCATGCTCGACGAAGCTAAGATTCCCAAATACTTTTGGGTGGACGCCGTGAGTACCGCTTGCTATGTTTTAAATAGAGCAGCAATTCGGCAGATACTCATGAAAACCCCATATGAACTTTATAAGGGTAGAAAACCCAACATTTCTCATTTACGTGTTTTTGGTTGTAAATGTTTTGTTCATAATAA
This sequence comes from Nicotiana benthamiana, assembly GCA_034376525.1. Classification (NCBI taxonomy): domain Eukaryota; kingdom Viridiplantae; phylum Streptophyta; class Magnoliopsida; order Solanales; family Solanaceae; genus Nicotiana; species Nicotiana benthamiana. The sequence goes on from CM067330.1 coordinate 88,464,917, forward strand.
TGGCAAGGACCAATTGGGTAAGTTTGATGCTAAATCGGATGAAGGTATTTTCATTGGTTATTCCTCACGTAGCAAAGCATATAGGATCTTTAACAAAAGATCCCAAATTGTGGAGGAATCCCCTCATGTTGTGTTTTCCGAAGATGATACTCGCTTGGCGAGAAAGGAATCCGGTTTTGATCTTGCAGGTATCTTGGATAGCTTGAAAGATAAAATCCAAGAAGAACCTTCAAAGGAAAACAAAAATGAAATTGGGGAACAACCAACGGAAGAAGCGCCACAATTAGAAAAAGGAATAAATACGCCTAACGAGTGGAGAACGATCAAGGATCGTCCTCTCAAACAGGTAATCGGCGATGTTGGAGAAAAGGTAAGTACCCGAAACTCCCTCAAAAACACTTTAGAACTTACTGCTTTTGTTTCTCAAATTGAACCTAAAACCATCTCCGAAGCAATTGGGGATGAATTTTGGACTTTGGCAATGCAAGAGGAGCTTAACCAATTCGAACGCAATAACGTTTGGGATTTGGTGCCAAGACCCGAAGGTCATTCTATAATTGGTACGAAATGGGTTTTTCGCAATAAACTAGATGAAAATGGTATAATCACTAGAAACAAAGCTAGGCTTGTGGCAAAAGGCTATAGTCAAGAAGAAGGTATTGATTATGAGGAAACCTATGCTCCCGTAGCTAGATTAGAAGCTATTCGTCTATTACTTGCTTTCGCCTCTTCAATGAATTTTATTCAATATCAAATGGATGTGAAAAGTGCTTTTCTAAATGGTTTTATTGAAGAAGAAGTTTATGTCAAACAACCCCCCGGCTTTGAAGATTTTAAATATCCCGATCATGTTTTCAAACTCAAAAAGGCTCTTTATGGTTTAAAACAAGCTCCTCGAGCTTGGTATGAAAGGTTGAGTAAATTTCTTTTGGAAAATGATTTCATTAGGGGAAAAGTTGACACAACCCTCTTTGTCAAGCATAAAAACAATGATATTTTATTAGTTCAAATATATGTAGACGATATTATATTTGGTGCTACTAACAATGTTTTATGCAAGGAATTTTCCGATCTAATGACTAGCGAATTTGAAATGTCTATGATGGGCGAGTTAACATTCTTTTTGGGGTTACAAGTGAAACAAATGAAAGAAGGTACATTCATATGCCAAGCCAAATATTGCAAAGAACTACTAAAACGCTTTGAGATGAACAATGCAAAAGAAATGGCTACTCCCATGAGCACATCCGATCATCTAGACAAAGGTGAAAAAGGTAAGGAAGTCGACACTAAAAAGTATCGAGGTATGATTGGCTCTCTTCTTTATCTTACCGCTAGTCGTCCGGACATCATGTTTAGCGTGTGTTTATGTGCTCGCTATCAGTCATGTCCGAAGGAGTCTCACCTTACTGCGGTGAAACGGATATTAAGGTATCTCATTGGTACTACAAATGTGGGTCTATGGTACCCCAAAGGCTCTTCATGCCAACTTATTGGATATTCCGATTCCGATTTTGCTGGATGCAAATTGGACCGCAAGAGCACAAGTGGCACTTGCCATTTGCTCGGTAGCTCTCTTGTCTCTTGGTTTAGTAAGAAACAAGTAAGTGTTGCGTTGTCTACCACCGAGGCTGAATATGTAGCCGCGGGGAGTTGCTGTGCTCAAATCCTATGGATGAAACAACAACTCTTGGACTATAGCCTAAGTCTTGATCACATTCCTCTTAGATGTGATAACACTAGCGCCATATGCTTGACGAAGAACCCCGTTCTTCATTCGCGAACAAAACACATCGAAATTAGACATCATTTTATTAGAGATCATGTACTCAAAGGCGATGTCGAAATTGAATTTGTTGAAACCAAAAGCCAATTGGCAGACATCTTTACCAAGCCTTTAGAGAAAGAGTCCTTCTTCCGAATTCGCAGTGAACTCGGGATCCTTGACTCCACTTTGATCTAAGTCATGCATTGCATTTTCTTTCCTACATGATTTCTAACTTGAGCGTCGGAGGCGTCTAACTTCTTTTTGCAGGTATCACCCTAGAGCTAAGAGCAATTCTTAAGCAAACCGCGAATCTGCAGCAATGTCCCTATAAAAATCGATTATCCCGTATCAATAATCGACTACCCTCTAATTTTTTTTCCAATAAATAAACCTTGTTTATTTCATCTTTTTGCATCTTTCCTTACTATTTTTTTGCTAATGGCAAAAGGGGGAAGAAAACGGGATATCGGGTATGCACCACCTCTTAATTCATTGATTGCTTATAAGCTAAAATTGAGGGGGAACTCTTAAATTGAGGGGGAACAAGAACAAAATTGCATAATTGTTACTTGTCTTGAATTGTCAATATCTTTTGCCTAAATTGCATATCCCGCTTAATGTTTGCCATTATCAAAAAGGGGGAAATTGTTAGAAACACGTTCTCAATGCACTATACTAAACGTGTACTCTTTTGTAGGTTTTGATGAATGACAAACGAAGCAAAAATTGATATATGACGGAATTCAAGTACAAGCGCACAATGGTTGCGAATAAGATTGAAGTTCAAGATATAGCTTTTAATTGTTATTGAGTTGTTCTAAATTGTAATCTTGATCCTATAACTTGACTCATAGTATGGCCTCTCTCATAAAACTATTTTCCAAAATCATGCATATTTAATTCTGTGTCAAAAAGATTTTAAATCATGCATATTTACATTAGACAAAATGTTTTCTAAACATGCCTCAAAAATCTGGGCTAAAATAATCGATTATGTACTTATGATAATCGATTGTTTCTGAGCCAAGACTGCATGACAATTGATTATGAATTAATGGTAATCGATTGTGAGTAAGACAGTGAACATCAGGTTTTTCCAAATCTGCATGATAATCGATTGTGAACAAATGACAATCGATTGTTGTTGAGGTAAAGTTTTTCAATACTCAAAATAATCAATTATGAACTAATGGTGATCGATTGTGTTGAGTTGATGTCTTCCAGTGATTTTAAATTTAATTAAGTAATCGATTATGTATTTAGATAATCGATTATCACTGAGACAGTAAGTTTTATGATTTTCAGAAAATAACAAGTAATCGATTGTTGCAAAGGACAATCGATTGTTGAAGCTAGCCGTTGTCAAATGATTTTCAAATACCATAAGGTAATCGATTATTGATTTTATATAATCGATGTTCTGCTTAAAATCTGGAAATGATTTTTAGAACGTTGCTGAAGTAATCGATTATTGATTTTATATAATCGATGTTTTGCTTAAAATCTGGAAATGATTTTTAGAACGTTGCTAAAGTAATCGATTATAGATTATGTATAATCGATTGTGAAGCGTAAAATCTGGGATTGATTTTTAAACTGACTGGCAGATAATCGATTGTTTGGTCTTAATAATCGATTATCACTGAGTAATTTCAGCAACTCTTAATTGGCAATTAGACAACGGTTGAACCAACTTTTTCAACTATAAATATAGCTTCATTTCAGTGTTTTAAACACAACAACATACAAAAACTGATCATTACATTGCTATAAGCTTTCATTCAATTGTTCTTCATTTTCTACTCATTTCATAAAGCTTTTGAGAGTCATATTATTGCTTAAAGTTGTTGTGATCTTGAACATATTCTTTTACTCATATCTACTCAATAAGGAGTACTTTAGTTAAGTGAGTGTCCAAGTATTATATATTTGTAAGAGAATTGCGATTCTCTTGTTTCAAGGAACTTGCGTTTCCTTGGGTGAAGTCTTTGAGATTGCAATCTCTGAGCAACTGTTTGAGGCTTGTGTCCTCAAGTGTGTAACGGTTTGTTGAGCACCCTTAAGCTTAACAAGATAGTGAAAAATCTCGAGAGAGTCTCTCGGGGACTGGACTAACCAAGTTGGTGGCCAACCAGTATACATCTTCGTGTAAGTTTATTTTTCTGCATTTATTTTACTTCCTGCAAAGTTTAAATTCCGCAAGAAAACGCTAAATCTATTAATACGCTATTCACCCCCCCTCTAGTGTAAAGCGTAGTTTCTAACATGTAGGTCATTTACGATTATTTAAAATCGCTCAAACATTTCGTCCACCTTTTCACCTTCCTTCATGTGAAATAATTCATAAGAATGGGTTAGGAAATCAATTTTTGCTTCCCTTACCTGGTCCGTACCTTCGTACGTAACTTCTAGCTTGTCCCACATCTCCTTTGCCGTTGTGCAACACGATATTTTCCTGTAATCGTTAGCATTAACAGCACAATATAATAAATTAATTGCTTTAGCATTATTTTGAACCTTTCGGATGTCATCCGCGTCATACTCATCCTCGGACTTGGGAACCCATTCGTTTTCCACCTTCTTTGTTGGAATTTGGTTTCCCTTCATTATCACCTTCCAAAGGTGAAAGCTGTTGGACTGAACGAAGATCTTCATCCTCTCCTTCCAGTACGTGTAATTTGTACCGTTGAATAGAGGTGGTCGTGTGGAGCACTGTCCTTCATCAATTCCTGCAAAAGAATCACGAGTAGAAGCCATGGATGGTTCTCTCAAACTGTTAAGTTTTTCAGAGAGTTGGGCTCTGATACCAATTGTTAGAAAATACGCTTAACGCTAGAGGGGGGGGAGGTGAACAGCGTTATAATAAAATTTAGCGTAAACTTGCGGAAATTAAAATTTGCAAGAAATAAATAAGTGTGTTAAATAAACAAAAAGGAAAGAACGCACCGATATATTCTGGTTCACCACAACACGTGGCTAGTCCAGTCCCCGAGAGACTCTCTCGAGATTTTCCACTAACTTGTTAAGCTTACGGGTGCTCAACAAACCTTTACAACTTAAGGACACAAGCCTTAACACCTTTGCTCGGAGATACAACACTCCAATACTTCAACCAAGGAAACACAAGTTCCTTACAACAAGAGAATCACAATTCTCTTACAAGTGTATAAAACACTAAACACTCAAACAAAATGTTGGAAACACATTTTCAATGCAATATACTAAAACGTGTGTTCTTTTGTATATGTTTTGATGAATGACAAATGAAGCGAAAACTGATATATGACGAAGTTCAAGAAACAAGCGCACAATTGATATACATCGAGATTCAAGCTCAAGACAAAGTTTTATAGTTTAATTGAGTCATTCTTAATTGTGATCTTGATCCTACAACTTGACTCGTAACATGGCTTCTCTCATAAAACTATTTTCCAAAATCATGCATATTTAATTCAATGCTAAATGATTTTAAATCATGCACATTTACATTAGTCAAAATGATTTTCATACATGCCTCTGAAAACTGGACTAAGATAATCGATTATGTACTTATGATAATCGATTATGTTGAGCCAAGACTGCATGACAATCGATTGTGAACTAATGACAATCGATTGTGTTAAGGCAGTGAACATCAGGTTTTTTCAAACCTGCATGACAATCGATTGTGAACCTTATGACAATCGATTGTGCTGAGGCAGTGTCCATCAAAGTTTTTCAAAACTCAGAATAATCGATTGTGAAGCTAATGACAATCGATTGTGAAGAGACAGTGTCCTTCAGATTTTTCAAAGTCACAAAATAATCGATTGTGAACTTATGACAATCGATTGTGTTGAGGCAGTGACTTCCAGTGATTTTCAAATTTATTAAATAATCGATTGTGAGTATATAGCAATCGATTGTCAAGAGGCAGTGTCTAAAATGTTTTTCAAAAACTGATAAGTAATCGATTGTTGACTTTGTGCAATCGATTGTGAAGCTAACCGTTGTCGTAAAGTTTTCAAATACCGTCAGGTAATCGATTATTGCTTCTGTATAATCGATTGTTGTGATTAAAATCTGGAAAAGATTTTTTGAACGTTATTTGATAATCAATTATTGATTTTGTATAATCGATTGTTTTGATTAAAATCCGGAAAAGATTTTTTGAACGTTGCTGAGTAATCGATTGTTGATTCTGAACAATCGATTGTTTGTGGTAAAATCTGGAAAGGATTTTTTGAACGTTGCCAGTAATCGATTATGGATTGTAAGTAATCGATTGTCAAGCGTATAATCTGGGATTGAATTTTGATCTGACTGGCAGACAATCGATTGTTGGGGTTTGACAATCGATTGTCAGTGAGTAAAATCAGCAACTCTTAATTGGCAATTAGGCAACGGTAATGCCAAGTTTTTCAACTATAAATACAGCTTCATTTCAGTGTTTTAAACACAACAACATACTACAACTGATCATTACATTGCTATAAGCTTGCATACTTTTGTTTATCATTTTATATTCAATTTCATAAAGCTTTTGAGAGCCATATTCTTGTCCAAAGTTGTTGTGATCTAGAGCTTATTTCTTTTACTCATATCTACTAATTAAGGAGTATTTTGTTTGAGTGTTTTAATACACTTGTAAGAGAATTGTAATTCTCTTGTTGTAAGGAACTTGTGTTTCCTTGGTTGAAGTCTTGGAGTGTTGTAACTCCGAGCAAAGGTGTTGAGGCTTGCGTCCTCAAGTTGTAAAGGTTTGTTAAGCACCCGGAAGCTTGACACGTTAGTGGAAAATCTCGAGAGAGTCTCTCGGGGACTGGACTAGCCACTCGTTGTGGTGAACCAGGATATATCTGTGTGTAAGTTATTATTTATCGCACTTATTTACTTCCTGCAAATTTTAATTTCCGCAAGTTTACGCTAAATTTTATTATAACGCTATTCACCCCCCCCCCTCTAGCGTTAAGCGTATTATCTAACACAAAATACTCCTTAATGAGTAGATATGAGTAAAAGAAGTAAGCTCTAGATCACAACAACTTTGGACAAGAATATGGCTCTCAAAAGCTTTATGAAATTGAATATAAAATGATAAACAAAAGTATGCAAGCTTATAGCAATGTAATGATCAGTTGTAGTATGTTGTTGTATTTAAAACACTGAAATGAAGCTGTATTTATAGTTGAAAAACTTGGCATTTCCGTTGCCTAATTGCCAATTAAGAGTTGCTGATTTTACTCACTGACAATCGATTGTCAAGTCCCAACAATCGATTGTCTGCCAGTCAGATCAAAATTCAATCCCAGATTTTACGCTTGATAATCGATTACTTACAATCCATAATCGATTACTGGCAACGTTCAAAAAATCCTTTCCAGATTTTACCACAAACAATCGATTGTCCAGAATCAACAATCGATTACTCAGCAACGTTCAAAAAATCTTTTCCGGATTTTAATCAAAACAATCGATTATACAAAATCAATAATCGATTACCTAATAACGTTCAAAAAATCTTTTCCGGATTTTAATCAAAACAATCGATTATACATAATCAATAATCGATTACCTGACGGTATTTGAAAACTTTACGACAACGGTCAGCTTCACAATCGATTGCACAAAGCCAACAATCGATTACTTATCAGTTTTTGAAGAACATTTTAGACACTGTCTCTTTGACAATCGATTGTCCAATGTAACAATCGATTATTTAATAAATTTGAAAATCACTGGAAGACACTGTCTCAACATAATCGATTACCATTAGTTCATAATCGATTATTCTGAGTTTTGAAAAACTTTGATGGACACTGCCTCAGTCACAATCGATTGTCAATAGTTCACAATCGATTGACATGCAGGTTTGAAAAACCTGATGCTCACTGTCTTACTCACAATCGATTGTCATTAGTTCACAATCGATTGTCATGCAGTCTTGGCTTAAAACAATCGATTATCATAAGTACATAATCGATTATCTTAGTCCAGATTTTTAAGGCATGTCTAAAAATTATTTTGACTACTGTAAATATGCATGATTTAAAATCATTTGACATTAAATTAAATATGCATGATTTTGAAAAATAGTTTTATGAGAGAAGTCATGTTACGAGTCAAGTTGTAGGATCAAGATCACAATTAAGAATGACTAAATTAAACTATAAAACTTTGTCTTGAGCTTGAATCTCGTTGTATATCAATTGTGCGCTTGTTTTTTGAACTTCGTCATATATCAATTTTCGCTTCGTTTGTCATTCATCAAAACCTATACAAAAGAACACACGTTTTAGTATATTGCATTGAGAACGTGTTTCCAACAGAAAGATCCTTGACCGTGAAGATAGGAGCAAATAATATGCTCGGTGTTAGTCCCGAAGGAAAACCCTTGAGTAGATCCGTGCTAGGAGATTTGACCTCTCAGAAGAGATGACCGGGCAAGGGCGGACGAGCGTGGTGCTCGATTACTTCTGTCTGATGCTGAGGATAGTGAAGATGAGGCCGAAGGTCCATATCCCCCGTAGGGGATGTAGATTTTACTTTCTGATTATGCACATATCATTTTCAAATCACGTTTATAAATGAAGCTTGTGATTTTTCGTATATGTGTACAAAACAAAACCTTGTGGTTTTATTTCTTCTGTAAATCTTTCTGTCTTTACTTAAGCTAGATAAACTGGTCTTTGAGTTAGAAGGAATCCCCAGATTCAAAGTATGGCCTTGAGGCTTATTGGGCTAGCCCGTAGGCTCTTACGCGCTTGGTCGGTACGACCTTTGGTTTTAGTGTTGGCTATAGTGGCTCTTACGCTTTTGGTCGGTGGCATATTCAGTTAATTATTTTGGGTTCTGTCTCAGAATCAGGTTTTGACTCGAGCTCATTCGACCCTCAAGTTATTGAATTGCAATCTATCCCTTTGGCTCTTACGCATTGGGTCGGTCTGACCTTTTATGTAGGCTGGCAACAATGGCTCTTACTCCTTAGATCGATGCTACCTTTTATGAGGGTTGACGATAATGGATCTTACGCTTTAGGTCGATGCGGTCTTTTATGTGGGCTGGCGACAATGGCTCTTACGCCTACGGTCGATGCGACATCTAATATAAGCTTTTATTTTCCCTCGTTAAGGACTTTTTAATTAGTGTTTGCCTGAATCTTCAACGGTTTAATAAAAAACCTCAATTATAAGTCATTATATGGCTATGATCGAGCACCTCTGGAAGTTTTGCTCGAAGGCTGAGTATCTCGAAGCTAGTGTTAAGAGTTGACATGGTCGAAGCTCTTTTGCCTATGCCAAGGGTAGCCTAGTTAACTGGTTCTTTCTAAAGTATATTCGAAGTAATTTGAAGGCTTGTGATTTTATAAAGACGGTCGGGCGTTCCTGAGTTGCGTTAGTTTGGCTGGTACAGCCTTGTGACCGGGTCATTTATGTTTGGCCGGAGCCTTTAAGTTCTGAATGAAGTAGTTTCGACATCTATATTGAGGGTATGCCTTTTTAGGGGTCTTACAAGTTCGATATATAGCCTAAACTTTGAGATCAGATTTATGCCTTTAATAAGGTCTTACAAGTTTTACATGTCTTTAAGGCCTTATAGTTTTGGATACTTGGTATAAGTATGGTTCATGTCTTGTTTGAGGTCTTACATATATTGTTGTTGCCTTATATAGGTCTTACGAGACTGAGGTTGCCCGCATGTGGTCTACAGCTTTTGGTTTTGATAAGTCAATGGAGATGGTGATTGATGCAGTCCCCGAGTCGTCGAGGATTCCTCGGCTCGGGAGCCATTACTTGCAGACTTGGTATTGCCTTTTTGAGTGATGTCATGTGGTCTTGACTTTTCAACGCCAGTCCCTAAGTTTCGGGGCATTTTTTTTTGGCTCTGGAGCTGTTTTGTGATTTTATTGTTGCTTCATTGAGAGCTTATGAGTTCGAAGCTCCGACCCGAGGTCGCTTCGTTATGAGTCTTTATGCCAATCCCTTGAGTGTTCGGGACGTTTTTTGAAAGAGGAGTAGTTTTTGCAAAAGTACCGATTCCTTTGATTACTTGGTGCAAGCATACATGTTTTTACCGTTGTGGGCTTGGTTGTTCTATGCAGACACGGTTTGTTCGGCCGCTTGGCCTAGTACATTATTTTCCTACCGAGAGCCTACTTAGCACATATTGTCTTCTCCGAGTAGGTGTCCTTCCGTGGGGATGCCCCCCAGTATTGGAGGTTGATTGCAAAAGAAGCCTTATATACTTGTTGCGCTTATGTTGCCTCGTTAAAAACCTTGCTGGCAATACCTTTTTAGGGATAAAACCCGGTCGGAGGAAAAGAGTATGACGCATGACTTTTGAAACCTAAGGTCTTCGAGTTGGAGAGTGATTTGGCCGTCTCGATCAGATACCTACACTCATATCAGCGTATAATGTAATTGATGGAGAAAGGAAACGGCCATACCTTAGTGTAGAATGTTGGCGATATTTTCGACCATGATATGTTCAGTCGCTTTTGATGAAGACGCTACGGTCCCTTGCTTTGTTTAGTCGGGGAAAGCCAAGAGTGTAGCTTGTTATCACTATTTTCTTATACTTTGGCTCCTTTGAAGGTAGAGGTACCGGTGTCGGGGCCACATCATGCACCGCGAACATTTCTCTCGCCACATCTTGTTCCCCATAGACGGTCTTAATCCCATCATTTATGGGAAATTTCATCATTTGATGAAGGGTGGATGGTATTGCTCTTATGCAGTGTATCCATGGCCTTCCGAGCAAAGCATTGTACCTCATGTCTCCTTCGATGACTTGGAAATTATCATTTTGGGTTGTGCCAAACACGTTAACTAGGAGGGTGATTTTCCCTTTTGTTGTTTCGCTCGCCATGTTGAATTCGCCGAAGACTCGAGAGGCGGATACGATTTGGTCAAGCAGTCTGAGCTGCTCTACCACCCTCAACTTGATAATATTGGCCGAGCTACCTAGATTCACAAGTACGCGTTTAATTTGAAATGTATTTACAAGAAAAAAATATTACCAGTACGTCGTTATAAGTTGATAAAAGATCTCGATGTCCTTGTCGCTGAATGCGAGGGCATCCTCGAGTATGTAATTTCGAGTTCGCTTTTCTCTGGTGATGGATATTTTTGTTCTTATCATCATGGGCTCCTGTGGGGCATTGATGCCTCCCAAGATCATGTGGATGGCATTTGTGGCTCATTTGTTTGGTTCTTCTTGTCCGTCTGTCTCTCTCGGAACTAATTTTTTGCCCGATCGCTGAAAAACTCTCGGATATAACCTTTACTAAGTAGTGTAAGTACTTTCTCTCGGAGCTGGTGCCAATCCTCGCTCACGTGGTCATGCGTGTTGTGAAATTCACACACTAAGTTCTGATTTGTTTGTGAAGGATCTGATCGCATAGGCCTGTGCCTCCTAGCGTCTCTAATTTTACTGATGGCGAACATGATGTCTGATACATCGACATTGAAGTGTATTCCGACAAGCGAGGTGCCTCTGTTGTCCCTATGAGCCTGTCGAATCCGGCTATGTTTACGAGTCCCCGAGGATTCTGGACCCGGTCTATCATTTGGTCATTGCGGGGTATGTTATGCCTCGGTGTGTTTCTCCTATCATTGGTGTATGGCTGGTACCTTTACTTGTTTGGCTTTGGCTCCTTCTTCATAAGCTTGTTTGGGTATACCGAGCCCGATGAGGCTCCTAGTTGGTCATCCTTAACCCTGATTTTCGATTAATATCAGTTGTGAATGTTCGACCAGGTCACGTCAGGATATTCGACCAGGTTGTGGTTCGGATGCTTCGAAGCCACCGAGCTTCGCTCATTTAGATTTTGAGTGAATGCCTATACTGCCCGGTTGTCGGAGACTGGTGGTAGTTCCATTCATTCCATTTGAAAGTAAGATACGAACTTTCACAGCATCACGTTCTCGCTCTGCTTGATCTTGAAAATATCAGACTTCCTTGTTGCTACTTTGATGGCACCAGCATGTGCCTTTATGAAAGAATATGCCAGCATGACAAATGAGTCTATGGAATAAGGAGCTAGGTTGTGATACTACATCATGGCCCATTTCGAGAATGTTTCCCCAAACGTTTTTAGCAAGAAGGACTCGATCTCGTTGTCCTTTAGGTCGTTGCCCTTCATTGCACAAGTGTAAGCAGTAACATGCTCGTTTGGGTCTGAGGTTCCATTGTATTTCGGGAGGTCTGTCATTCTGAACTTCTTCGAAATGGGTTTGGAGTAGCTTTCCTGGGAACGACCTTTGTATGAACTTCTTTGAATCCATACCTTTCAAGATCGGGGGTGTGCCCTAAATTTGGTCGACCCTGGAGTTGTAGGTCTTGACGTTTTTGTCATTGGCTTATATCTTCTTCTCGCCCGATTCGATCCTCTTTGTGAGGTCCTCGAGCATCTTTACGATGGCGGTGTTGGCTACCAACCCGTTGTTGCTTGATCTCTCCGGTACCTACTCAGTTGGGGGAGCCGTCCCCGGCGCTACCGTGCTGGGAGTCTTATGGTAACTTTGTAGCTGAGCGATCACTAGCTGTTGTGCCTGCAACACTTCAAAAATAACGTGAAGGCTAACCTACCATTCTTCTCTAGTTAAGGTTTGTTGAGCTTCTTGTTGGTCTCCTTGGTGCATGATCCTGTTAGTGTGGGAGCTTACATCGACATGTTGAGCATCGCGTGAGACTGCATCCACTTCTCGTGCGTTCTCAGGGTTTCGTGGTGGTACATCAACATCTGGAACATCCACACCGTTTTCTCTGTGGTTCTCAAGATTGTTGTTCATTGAGTTAGACATTTGACGTGAAACTAAAGATCTTGAGCAAGAAATAGTGTGAAATATAACGATGATAGACTATAATTACGTATTTTAGTCGCTTATTACACTTAAATTTACTGCACTTTAATTGAGTTTGAGCTTTAATCGCTAGTCTTGCACTAATTGTATATTTTATGTCTTGTAGGGGTGATTTAGAGCTACGAAGAGGTTATGAAATGAATTCAAGTGATTTTGAGCTTTGAAGTCTGAGTAAAAGCCCAAGGAATTAAGCCGGGATCAACGACTGATAGAGCAACAAAACGAAGAATAGAGTAGGTATATTGTGCAATGTCTAGTAAAATGCACATAACGTTTCACTCAGAACTCCATTTATGCTCTACAATATAATGTTGGAAATCTAACTAAAAGGTCTAAAACTTTTATACTCTTTTTCCAAATTCCAAACGTAGCAGGGTGAAAAATACGGTCGAACCTACGACCGCGTACCTAAGGTGTGCTAAGGCAGTACACTATGAAACTACCGTGCCCGTACCGCGCCATGCCGCGGCTACGAATGTTCAGACCTCGAAACTTATCCTTTTTCGCGTAGGAGAAGGCATTATAGTTTGGACCCGAACCTACTTGGTATATATACATGGAAAAATAATATTTTGAGAGGAGGAGACTAATTTTTAGCACATATTCGACCTATGGAGGCAGAGACACAATATGAACAAGGCGAAGAATTCTTCTACGAGTTTTTCCTTCCTCTTGCTATTTTTTCATTATTTATTATGACGTTTAGTATTGTAGTTTTACATACTATTATGAATAGCTAATTTTTATCTAGAGTTCTTATGGAACCTGTTATATGATAAATTCTTGTTATGTTTTTATATAATTTAGTCGTTGGATTTTTCTACTTGTTCAACTGCGTGTTTGTTGTTATTGATTGAATGACCATCAATTGACTGTGCCTATTTAGTGTGTAGTGCTTGAGAGAGAGAGAGAGTATATATTTAGGTAGTTGTTGAACAACATCAGTCTTAACGTATGTAAGATATCGATATAGTGGGTTTAAAGACAGATTTAGAAATAACAAAGCCTTGACGTGGTCATAATAAACGGTTAGATAAAGCCAACTAGCGTATTCAGGAGAATATGTCTAGTAAATTATTGTAATTGCTCGATAGAGAATTCCGACATCTAAAGGGCTCACGATCAGTAAAGAATACATTCAAAAATATTGTGGGGAACATAACCAGAAGGAATCAGACAATTGGAAAAATCATAACTCTAGACCTCCTTAATTTAGTCCCCAACCCTTTGTATTGTTAGTTGATAATTTTACCATTTTCTAGTATTTTCTATTTAATTAGCTAGAAATATTAATAGCAAACTTTATAATTTAGAAAATTATTCAAACTTGTCTTTTTAGTAATATTAAACAGATATATCTAAGCCTTAGTTCTCTGTGCGATTCGACTCCGGACTTTTAGACCGGATTATATTTGTAGCGAATTCTTCACTGAGCCGAGGGTCGATTTGAAGCAGCCTCTTTGCCCTTTCGGGTAGGGGTAAGGCTCGTCTACATATTACCCTCCCAGACCCCACTTTGTGGGACTATACTGGGTAGTTGTTGTTGTTGTTGTTGTATATTTGTAGCGAATGCTTATTTTTTCAGGACTAGAGTTGGGCGTGATCAAGTAACTTGCATTATGTAGTTAAACCAACAAGAAAATAATTACTATTATTTTAAGCCCCACGGTGGGTGTCAAACTATTTACCGTGAAAATGATAATAACAATTAAATTTGATTAAGTGGTTCTAAAAATACGTGATTTATTTTTATGCTAGTTGTTAAGTAGTTGATGCTATGCGAAAAACTTATAAACGAGATAAGAGCTTGAAACCTGATTTAATCAATCAGAATCGCTGTCAATTGGGGCCTCGAGCTTGCCTATTCGAGGCCCCGGGGTCGAATCCGAAGCTCAGATGGGAGCTATCGAGGATGGTCGTTGGAGACTAACAGTTATAAATAAATCAACAACGACTCTTTATGGCCAATAATAAGCAATAAATGACGTACTTTAAGTAGAACACAAAAAATACAAGCAATAAATGAAGTAATGAGATCAAGAGAATATGTTATAGAGCAGAGAGAATGTTCTTGTGTCTTTAGTATTGAGCAATAGATGTTCACATAACGACAAGGATCCCCTTTATATATGAGGGGAAATCCCAACATAGTACAAGTACATTTATTACAAAGATATGGAGATGGGACAACTCATTAACACCCTGATGCGGGCCCAGACTAGCCTGACCGACTTTGTCGACTCTATCTTCACGCCTTGGGAACTCCCCACTTTCTTTCCATAACTGTCGGTCTTATACTGTCCCGAGGTCGAGCGTCGATGGCCCCTGAGGGATGAAACTCAACCGTGATCTTGAGCCTTCGAGGTGTGCCTACGAGGCGCCGTAACAATGAAAATTGAACCCTCCGATTTTACCGTATACATGTAGTCATATACGTAGACCTTATCCCTACTCCGAAGAGTAGAGAAAGCGTTTTTGAAAGACCGTCGACTCAATAAGTCAAAAGAAACAATATGTCAGTATCATCAACATGACTATATGAATAATATCAACATTATAAGAACTTGAAAATAGATGAAAATTAATAATAAAAACCAATGAATAAGGATCGGTAGAATAAAAACGGAAGAATATTGTGGACACAACAATAATCCTTAGGAGCTCCACAATCCATCATATGATATGTTGGAACGTTTCGTGTTTCAATAAAATAGTGGTCATTTTCAATAACGTTATAAATGCTGGCTATTTTTTTAATTATCGATCCAAAAACTGGCTACACTGTGGTATTTTAACGATTAAATTTGTAGAAAAATTATACATTGGTAAAGTGTTCCCTAATAATGGGAGATTTTATATCTAAGGCTCGAACACGATACATCTAGTTAATAATAAAGATGTATTTATCATTCCACCATAATCTTTATTGATTACTTTTCGCATTATTTTAATTTCCTATATTAAAGTCCAACTAAATTTGAATTCTGGAAAAATAATTACGTAATTGATTCCAATTTATTTGTCATAATTCCTTTTATTCCTTCACAAAATTTGATGCTCAATGAAAATTTGAGAAAATTAAAAAGTTAAACAAGTTGTTTCGAAAAATTAATAGCACACCTTAATTTGTTACGCTCTTATTTTTATAATATATTTTTTGAACGTTTAAGAAACTAAGGATAAGAATAATATGAAGATTTGTTTTTTTGAAATTAGTGATATGTTGATAGTAATTTGGCTGCGGTTTAATTTGAAAACAGAATGGTGGAATAAAAATTGAAAAAGTAATAAAATATTATACTAAAAAATATACATGGCAAAATACAATATTTACGAATTATTCCCAAAACAAACTAAAGCCTTTTAAAATCAAATATTTTTATCTTCCAAATTTCCTTAAAATATTATTATAAAAAATATATATATTATAACATAGTATGCAAATTGATTCCATAAAAACTTCATTTACAGCTATAATGTATTAAATACTGTATTATTTAATATTTATTCTCTTTCCAAATTATTCGTTTGAGTAAAATAATAGCTTTTGGGAAAATATAAAAGGGGTGGGGCCCACACAGGGAACTGAAATTAGAACTCTCTAAAGGGAAAAGAAGAGAAGAGAAGAGAATAGTAGTGCTTAGCAATGGCGACATCGTCGACCAGCGGCTTAACATTCAAGCTCCACCCGCTCGTTATACTCAACATATCGGATCACTACACTCGGGTCAAATCTCAGTCTCACTCCTCCGCCGCCGCCAGCGATAGTGCCGATTCCTCTCCGCCACCACCGCCTAGGGTATTAGGTTGCGTTATCGGCGTACAGAGAGGCCGAACTGTCGAGATATTCAACAGCTTCGAACTCCTTATGATCCCTCCCACTGACTCCCTCGACCGTCCTTTCCTCGAAAAGAAGCAAGAACTCTGTCAGTTTTTTCTTTCCTCAAAAATTAATTGCTACATTCTCATAATTATTAAATTTGTGTTATTTTGACATCGTGCGGTCATTTATGGGTGGAAAACAGCTCCACTAATTTATATTTCATGTTGGAAAATAGTCAGACAGAAAATTTCAAGTTGCACAACAGCTTGCGAAAATTTGAATTTTTTTTTTTTGCAAGTGATGTTTGTGTGTGGCTAATCAATTTGAAAACCACTTTTGCCGATATTAGAACACCAAAGTTGCTTTTTTCAGCTTCTGCCACGACTTAAAAGCACTTTGATTTTTCCATAAAGCTTGGCCAAACACCTCAAGTCTCTCTAAAATAAGCAACTTTAAAAGCAAATAAAAAACACTTTTGGCTTCCAAGAAGCTTAGACAAACAGGCTGTAAGGGTTATTTTGTTGATATAACTGATACTAATGTTGTTGGCAATTTTGGAGCAGATAAGAAGGTGTTTCCTAATTTCTATATACTGGGATGGTATTCAACGGGGAGTGATGCTCAGGAATCAGATATGCACTGTCACAAAGCTGTGAGTTCTTTCTTTTTGCTTAAAATAGTGCCGATTTATCCATCGGTTCCATTTTATGTTAAGACGTGTGATTAGATATGGGAATTATTTTACTTAGATGTTACCATTGTGGTAGTGAGATAAATATTAAAGTAATTGTTCAAAAGTTAGTTTGATAAAAGAAAACATCAGACCAAAGTTTAAATTTTGGAATACTACAATGACCAAAACCTCAGTCCGAAACAAGTTGGGGTCGGTTAATCCTCATTCCTCACGAACTATGTTTCTCCATTTAAATTCATATCCGGCCAACATTATATAAAATTATGTCATAGAAATTTGGACAAGGAAGTATTGTCTTATATTCAATTAGTATCTTGTTTATGTTTTTTCCTTTTCTTTTCTGTTCAATTGTCTTTGCTCAGTAATTGAGAGGTGAGGCTGAGCACTACTATGCATGGTATAACCTTTTCTTTATGTATTTGATTCTTCATTATTTAGAATGTCTATACATCTAACCCTCAGGGGTTGGCCTGGTGGCAATTGACTTGAGCCTTGGGGTTTGCTCCCTTTCAAGGTCTCAAGTTCGAAACCCACTGGGTGCAAACAATTTCTGAGGGTCATCGGACTTGGTAAAACCTGAATTAACCGTGATGCACTTGCGGGAAATTCCTTGCCGAGGGCCTGTGCATCCCCGGGATTACTCGGGGCTCGAAGAGATTCGGACACCCGGTGCAAATAAAAAAAAAAGAAGAATGTCTATACATCTGGTGTACACTTCACTCCTGTTAATTGAATATCTTCCTGATGAAAAAAGGACTGGGTTTGCCTCCCAATTATTGAATGGATTTTACTTAATTGAAATATCCATACTAAGGTCATCAACCGCTACAACCTTTAGTTATGAGATAGTAGAGCATATGTAAGGCTACAACAACGGATGCTGACACCCACATCCCTAGAAAGCTCTCCTAATAGGCCATCCAGTGATATATATGAGACACCCTAGCATCACACTTTCTAGGAGTGCCTTTTGGCTAATAGTATCCTAGCCACTTGTCAAGTGCAAGGTCTAGTGTTTGAATGTTCTTTTGGAGAAGAACAACAATTTTATGATGTTCTTAATGATCATAAAGAATGTCTTGAGGATGCGATGTACAAATAACAGTGTGAGGGAAAGCAGCAAAACCTAACCAGAACTCTGGAAAGGACTGAAAATAGTAAAAGTTTAAAGCAGAAAATTTCAATCCATAAGCTGGAGCGTCCTCTATCAAAGCACTGAAGCAGCATATATTTAGTTTGGCAATAGGAACTGAATTAGGATCTTTATCCAATCTAAGCTCCACATCAGGCGGATAAGCTGCCTTGGCACTCAACTGACTGAAGCTTATTGCTTATTACTATGCTGGCTGTGCGTTGGGGAATGAGCTACATGTTTGCTGCATGCTTCTTGTGTAAAAGAGAGTGTTGTAGGCTAATTTAATTTGCATTGGGGTTAAGGGATTTTCCTTGAGATCATCTGAATGCTTGATGCATACCTGTTCTTTGGGCGATACTAGCTACCTATTCCATTGAGACATAGGAGCTTTAGGAAACCAGTTTATACAAATTTTGGGCGGCAGCAGGAAACTGCCTTCGTAGTTATGCTTGCTGTCATGAAAGGGAAAAAGGAGTGCAGTGTTGGTGCTAATGCTGTCACAGATTGCTCGGTGACTGACTACTGACTAGTTCCTGACGTGAGATATCCCTTTCATTTAAATTGTTGTAACATCTTTTTTTCTAGAACTTGTGGAAAATGACATCAAGGCCTATTATTCAAGTATAATTTGATTCTGCCCTCTAGATGAATAATTTACATTTACCTTTTCCTATAGAACATTGTTTATTCCTAAAGTTTTTGTCAGGCCGTGACAATAGCATTTTTTGTTGTATAGTTGATGGATATCAATGAAAGTCCTGTGTACGTTCTTCTCAGTCCTTCTATCAGTCGTGCACAGAAGGACTTGCCAATCTCTATCTATGAAAGTGGTGCGTATATATTTTATCTTTCATGTTACAGGTGCTCTATGATTAAACATCCTTATTCTTTTGTGCTTGCTTTTGAAGAGAACGGAAAGTGAAAGTAAACAGTTAAATTTTGTTTGCACAAATTAGTCTTATATTTCCGGGTAGAAGATGACATATTTATACAGAGCCTTCCACCGCGGCCCTCTTTTTTTGTTCAAACTTTTTTTTTTAATGATTTTGGGGTTTATGCCTCGTGCGAGAGACCATGAATAAATTTTGCAGAAATTCCAACTTGAACATCTTCTTGTGTCCATATTTAGTTCCTCCCGAGCTACAGATGCAATGAGAATTGACGTTTTCTTTTTTGGTTTTGGAACTATTTAATGATATTCAAAGAATTGCACGTCATTGATGGCATCCCACAGCTTATTTTTGTCCAAGCAAGCTACAAAATAGAGGTATCTCCCTATTCATTTATCTTGTCATCTTTTCCACAAGTTATTGGGAACATCTAACAAATTCTTTTCTCACTTGCAATACCTGACTGCTTACTAGACGGTTGAAGCTGAACGGATTTCTGTTGATCATGTTGCACATCTTAAACAATCTGATAGAGGCTCTGCTGCAACTCAGTGTAAGCACCTTTATCTTCATTTGTCTTCTCAAGACTCAAAACATTTACTGATCTTTTAGTGGCGCCCTAATCTTTTAGTGGCATGGTTTGCTTATTGTTTAACTTTGAGTTCTCTTTGTGCAGTGACTGCCCACCTTACCGGCACACATAGTGCCATCAAGATGCTGAACAGCAGAATTAGAGTGCTACAACATTATCTTCTTTCTATGCAAAAAGTAACCGGTTTTGCTAGAAGTTGAAACTGCATTCTGATTGGTCGAAGAAGCTCCTTATAATGGAAAAGATGCTTCTGAATTTACTGGGAGAGGCTCACCAGTAAATAATTTTTGTGTGTAAATGGATACAAGCTAGCTCATATATTTTGCATCTGAAAATCTATGATGCTTAGATAGCCTCATGAACTATCCATTCATCATTTTAGCCGCATGAACTAGTAACACAGCGTGAAACTGATTTTCGAGAATTTTAATCTCACAAACTTCTTTGACAATTAACATGGAAATGGAACATAAGTTTTTTTTTCATGGGGCAGAGGCTCTAGAATTTTAATGTTTTCCCTGCTGCGAATGTAGGTGAAATTGCTTGTGAGAATTCATTGCTCAGGCAGGTCTCTAGTCTTTTAAGAAGATTACCAACAATTGAGTCGGAGAGATTTCGAGATGATTTCTTGATGGTAGGTGTTCTTTGAGCTTGTTATTGGAGTTGACCTGTTTAAAGTAAATGTAGCCTATTAGTACGCTTTTTCCTTTGGATGTTTCTTTATTTGCAGGATATTTTCTATAGAGTTTCCTAGTAAGACCTTCGTCAGCTTTAAATAGTTACTAGTGTAATTCTGATGTTGAGTGAAAATTGCTAACTAGAAATTTTCATATTTGTTTTAGGTGCGCCAATCAGCTTTTTCCACTTTCTGATTCTATTGTTTTATTTTCTCTTCTTATGTGCAGGAATATAATGACACATTGTTAGTTAGTTACCTGGCCATGTTCACCAACTGCTCTAGGTATGATGTCTAATGCTTCTTGCACTAATGCTTTTGTTATTTGTATAAGTAGTTTCTTACATCTTCTTCCATTTTCTCCTTTTCGTTTTCATTGATGAAGAACTATCCAAGATTATGTAGATAATAGGGCCAAAACTTAGATAAAAATGGTTTTTGCTGAAGTGTGATTATCTTAGAGAAGGTACAAACTAGGTGATTTTTACCCATATGTTCAAGCCTTGATGAATAGAGTTAACCGATACGTGTGCTGGCGGGAGGTAGCAGGTGCTTGGAATTAGTCAAGGTGTGCGCAAGCTGATCCAAACATCACTATTATGAATAAAAATTTGAGGTGCACTGTGGGTGTGATTCTTTCATTCTTAGTATTGACTAGGCCCCTTGCGGAAATATGGGCTGCAAAATAGATGTGTGGTTAACTAAAGATGGTATCATTAATGTTTATTTTTTATTTTTTTTGGATAAGTGGTATCTGTTAATGTAGGTTTTCGCTTTGTTGTGGAAATATTCATGAGACTGTCAGGATTAGAGGTGGCAAAATTGTTAAAAGAAAACAGTTAACCACCCATATTATCCACTAAAAAATGGGTTGGATAATGAACTTTCTAAAAACGGGTCAAATATATATAAGAACTTATCCATTTAGAAAATGGATAACCAATGGGTCTAACTTTTACATTTGTAAAGTCTCAAATTGGGGATTCCTCAAGTGAGCGAGACTAAGAATTCTCACAAAAGTGATCATATGGAAGAAGTCATGGGTAACATAGTTACCCATATTATCCGTCAGTTAACCCCTTTTTATCCGTATTAAATATCGGTCGGGTCGGATAATTTATCCATTTTTTCATTATCCATTTTCGATCTGAACCATATTCGACCCCCCGTGTGCCGCTCCTAGTCAGGAGTGTTTAACAAGTGGCTCCCTAAAAACAAGACTAATTTTTAATTATCTCTACCCTGGTAGTACACCTGTACTGTTTCTAAAGTCTTTATATGTTCCTAACTAAAGAATTTGGGAGAATATTTGCTTTTCAAAGAAAAAAAAGTTGGCGATCATTCGTGTTTGGATGATTTTGTGCTATTTAACAGTTCATCTCTTGAGTAAGTTCTTCACATCTTAGGCTGTCTAGCAAACGCAGCATCTGTGAATTTGGTTATAATATATATATATATATATATAAATATATATATATATATATATATATATATATATATAGATGGAACTAATTTCTGACGCTCCTAACTTCCTTATTGGTGAATGGATAGAGAGAATTGCTACGTAGGAGATGATATAGACAATGATGAATCATTGACTAATCTAGGGACCAAGTAGCGAGGATTACTTGACTTGAAGTTGTAAATGTGTTATTAATGTCTTCACAAGCTTGACTTGTTTCTGCATAAAATAACTCCTGAATATGTCTCTGTTATTGGCTGCATTCTGACCCATATATAGCAGGTTTAAGAGAAAACAAATGATACTTTACTCTTTGTATTCCTTACATTCATGTAATATAGCTAATACACAGTAACAGACACAGAAATGTAATATAGCTAATACAAAGTAACATCTTAATCAGTCAGTATAGAAGATTAGCGCACTATTACAGAACTATTTTGAAACAATAGTTTGTATTTAGCATGGATTTTTGTTTTAAAAAAAATTGAACTTAATATATATATATATATATATATATATATATATATATATATATATATATAGCAGCATAAGCTGGTAGACGCTTTGTAAATTATATTTATCGACAAGCGGGAGAAACAGTTCCTCTTGCCATATCTATCTTTTTTTGTTGTTCAAATCCTGTTTACTAGAGTCAAGTATAATGGATCTAATATTTTTCTTTTCTTGTTGGTTGCAGTACAATGAAGGAGCTGGTTGACAAATTCAACACTGCATATGAACGGCATAGTAGGAGGGGTGGTAGAACTGCTTTTATATGAAAGTTGATATATCTCCAGTATTGCCTTTTCACGCTATGTCTCTCCTGCTATAGTTGCAGCATCTGCGAGTTTTGGTATCCCATTCATGAAAATTTAGGAATCATTTAGTAGCTTTGTTTTTCTTTTGCCTCCCTTTAGTGTTAGCCTGCCCATTTTCTTTGATTCTTTTGGTGCAATCATAGATAATTAGACATAATAGAAAATGACAGGATTTTGGGGACACAAGCTATTATATTTGGAAACGTCTTGGGAGATCATGTGATGATGTTAAGGGGAAAGGTTAAAAATTGCTTATGTACTATATGTAATTGAGAAAGTTTACTCTCCGCTATACGTTGGGTCTATTCAGACCGTTGCGGAAAGTCTCAAATCTGCCGTTCCTATTACGGTCCTTCAGCTGGGATTGAAAAAACAACAATAACAACAAACCCAGTTTGATCCCAATAAGTGGGGTTTGGGGGGACAGTCTGTACACAGACTTTACCCCTACCTATTTCAGGTGGAGAGGTTGTTTCCAATAGACCCTCGGCTCAGGAAGGGCAAGAAGAAGAGGAGGAAAGCAAGGGAGGAAGAAAGATGAAAGATAAAAGAAAAAAAGGAAAAGATATAGGATAAGTGACACCAAATAATAGCAACATGGAATACAATACCTGAGGCAAACAAAACCACATAACATAACAAAAATCTAAGAGTATGAAGGGACATGCTAACTACTAAGACTATCAGTGAACAACTATAAACTACCAACTAATCTTCTACCTTAATTTTCGATCTCCCTACCCTCCTATCAAGGGTCATGTCCTTAGTGAGTCGAAACATCGCCATGTCCTGCCTAATCATCCCTTCCCAATACTTTTTAGGCCTACCTCGACCTTTTCTCAAGCTCTTCATGGCCGACCTCTCACACCTCCTTACTGGAGCATCAATGCTTTTTCTCATAACATGTCCGAACCATCTCAGCCTCGACTCCCGCATCTTGTTCTCCACGGGGGCTACCCCACTCTGCCCCGAATATCTTTATTCTTAATTTTATCTCTCCTAGTACACCCACATATACATCTCAACATTCTCATTTCTGCTACTCTCATCTTCTGCACGTGGAAGTTCTTGACTGGCCAACATTCAGTCCCATACAGCATAGCTGGTCGAACCACCACTCTATGAAATTTACCCTTAAGTCTTAACGGCACATTCCTATCAGACAAAATATCGGAAGCGAGCCTCCACTTCATCCAGCCTGCTCCAATGCGATGCGCGACATCTTCGTCAATCTCCCGGTTACCTTGGATAATAGATCCGAAATACTAAAAATTCACTCTCTTGGGGATAACTTGAGCATCAAGCTTAACCTCTACGTCTGCATCATGGGCTCCGTCCCTGAACTTGCACTCCAAGTATTTCGTCTTGGGCTCAATTTGAAATCTTTAGACTCCCATGTCTGGGATTGAAACAACTTTCGTTTTGCTGACTGGCCGCCAGTGTGGACATTTCTCTTCATTTTTTGTTAATTACCCTTTTGTCTTCTTCATTACTTAAAGCAAGATTCACTTTGATCTTAAAATTTTCTTTTTCCAGTATTTTCGAGAAAAACAAAAGGAAATACTAAAAGAATTGTGTCTCTGTTCTGTTCCTATTTTCCTTATAGGAAAAATAGAGAACATAGTTACCATCCGACATGCGCAATGTTGCCCGCGCTTGGTCTCAACGAAGACAAAAAACTGGTGATTTTTTTTAATTCATCTAAGCTTTAGTGTGTAGAATTATTCGATATTTGTGGTGTTGGGAAGTAACAGGTAATCGGTGGAATTAGTTGAGATACATGTAAACTGGCTTGAACATCAATGCCATAAAAAAATGGTTGCTGGCCCTTGGTGAAAATACAAGATATCCATTTCTTGGCTCTTCAAACTAGCAGCCCTAATGTTTTGAAAACCAGAAACCTTGAAAGCTCCAAACTGCAAGTGTTGAATGGTTTCAAAACTCGAAACCTTGCCCTTTTTGAATATTAAAAGTTCCAAAGTGTTCCAACGCCAATTTTACAACCAGAAAGCAAAACTTAATAGTTGTTAGAAGTCGCCTTGATATAATGTACTCCCTCCATCTTATTTTATGTGAAGATTTTTTCTTAGACACGGAACATGAAAAATTAATTCGTCTTTTGAGTACACTCTGCCCTCCTCAAATCTCACTTATGTAATTTTAATGACATCAAGAACTTCCCACCTTGCTCTTGGAAATATTCGAACTCACAACATCTTGGTTAGAAGTAGAGGTTGCTTACCATCAGAATAACCTCTCTTGTCCATGTCATAATATTCTTGTGACTATAAAAACTTCTTGTTTAGAATAATATGAGAAACTTAAAACTAAAAATTTCAAATATAAAACTATATCACTCTTTCTGAAACAAACTAAAAGGATACTAAGGAAAGGTATCCCATAAAATGAAACCAAGGTAGTAATAAATATCAAGAGTTATTCATTGGACGGGTG
Organism: Nicotiana benthamiana; assembly: GCA_034376525.1. Lineage (NCBI taxonomy): Eukaryota > Viridiplantae > Streptophyta > Magnoliopsida > Solanales > Solanaceae > Nicotiana > Nicotiana benthamiana. The sequence goes on from CM067330.1 coordinate 88,490,076, forward strand.
TTAGGTTTTGGTGCAGAAAACCCATAGTTATAAATATGATTGGCGTGCAGGATCGGTTCCAATCCTTCGGTATTGGATTCAATTGGACCCAGTAATTTTATTGCGGAGTATAAATTTATATATAGAATTTATTACAATTGCAACAAATAGTAGGTAAGAACTCATAACTTTTAAAAAATTAATGGATTAAATGCTAAAAACCTTAAAGGTTGAACCCAAAAAAGTTTAAATTCTGGATGCATATATGTTTGCCCTTATTAGATTACATGAATCAAAATATGTATTAATACACAACAGAAAACTAAGATTTCACTTTCCATAGGAATTTGATCATAAATCTAAACTCACCAACTGGTGCAGACAACAGCATGATTTTCAAATTAGACAGATACTTCAGTTTTTGATACGAGAATGCCATCACTATCTGCATATAACCACTCTCCTTCACGAATCAACATCCCTCCAATATAAACAGGAACATGTTTTTCACCATGGCCTTTCTTGCTCGATTTCTGAGGGTGCGATGCCAATGCACGAACCCCAATGTCACAGCCATTAATCTCGTCTACATCACGAATGCAGCCATTAACTACAATACCTGCCCAACCCATATTCTGCGCTAATTGTCCTAAGTTCCCACCTACTAGAGCAAATCGCATGCTGCCTCCACCATCTATTACCAGAACTCGTCCTTCGCCTCTAGTTTCAAGAAGCTCCCTGACCAATACATTGTCCTCAAACACCTTAAGGGTTGTAATTGGGCCAGAGAAAGCTCGACTTTGCCCGTATATCTGGAATATAGGTGGTAAAACTCGTAGATCGCCATTTGACAAAAGCCCTGCATTTACATCACAAACTTCTGCTGTTGCCAAAGATGCCATGTATTCTCCTGGAAACGCGACAGAGGTATAAATGTTAGAAATTGAACTAGTTCATTTCTTTGGCCTGGAATTCCCCAAACACCCGGCATTACATTTGCGTTCGAAATTTCAATGCAATTGAAGCTATTACAGCTTATTTGCCAGCTTGAAGAACAAAGATCAGAAGGACGAAGCAGGACAAAAAGTCCTAACAACAACCCACTGTAAGTAATCCCACAAGTGGAATATGGGGAGGGTAGTGTGTACGCATACCTTATTCCTACTAGAGATGTTGTTTCTAAAGACCCTCGGCTCAAGGAACGATAAACTAACAATAAACCAGAACAAAAAAGTCTCTAACACACTAAAATTCTATCTTCATTACAAATTTGTAAATCTGTTAAGTAGGAGCCACAAAGATATTGAAGCCACTTGTAAATTCTTCATTTAAATCATCGATAAGTTGCCACACCCCACAAATTTTGGCATTACAAGAACAGCAATAAGGAAAGGCAGTTAGCACAAGTAAATTTGACATGAACCTATCCAAGGGCCTAAACAATGGGGCAAAAGCAAAACTTCAAAATGAGAAGGCAATCCACATGATTGAAAAGGTTGAATATGGCTTGAAAGATTTAGATCAACCAGGAATTTATAAATATTGGGAACAAGGGGCTCATAAAAATTATGTCTTGAGTCAAGAACCGTAGTGAATCTATGTTACATCTACCATAAAATCAGCTTCCTAATCTCACTTCCATTCCCTCAAATCCTTTGAAATTGCATGGCACTTGCTCAGGACGATGTGAAACAAACCTAGATCAACAATGATATCAAACTTCTTATGAACAAGACTTCTACATGCCAATAAAACTTATAGCAGGGCACTTGCTTTAAGGAAATGGTCGATAAAAGCTACACGTCCTCGGTCAGAACTTCAGTTGATTAATATAACACATGATACTAAATGTGGAATACCATCAAAAATTTACTTTCTGATGGCATTATGCAAAATATATTTTTGTGAGGAGACCAAATCAGGGTAATATCTTACTAGGATACAAGCAATATAAGCACTAAGAAAGAAATTCTACAATACTTATCCTTCTCCATCCTTTTAGATTATGGTCCTCGTTTTCTATACGAGAGAACAATCCCATCAAAGAGTCACTCCATTAAGCAAGCAGAATCAGCATTTGTCTGTAAAAGTGAGCATTTTTTGGGTCTTCTACACCTGCATACATATCCAGCGTGCAACTGAGGATAAATGCTACTACTTTGAGTCCAAAATAAATGTCTTTTTCGCCTTTCAAATTTGGTACCAAATAAGTCTCATTCTTCTAGTAAATGATCTGTGCAGCTTTCTAAAACGTCTTTCCATAATTATTCACATTAATTAGGAGTAGATAAACGATAATTTAGACAAATAACCTTAATAACCAGCTTTCATTGATTTTCTTAATGGGTGACTTAAAGCCTTTAAAGACACTTATATTGGACAGCAGAGAGCACCATTTGTTTCCCCGTAAGCAACAAGCAAAGCTAAGATTTGAAGTTTATAGGTCATGAACTTGGCACCGACCTATAATTCATTTTAATGACTGGGTTCGCTATTAAATATTACATGCATTTAACGGATTCCTAATACTAATATATGATCTAAGCAAAAGCTACTACCTCAGCCCGAACCCGTACCTAATATTGTAGTTACACCCTGAGCAACACACACATAAGAATAACAATCAGGGGTCATTTGGTATGAGGTATAAGAAGATATAAGGGTGGTATAAAAATTTAACATCTCCTTAATCCTCTGTTTGGTTAGCAAACCAGGTATAAGTTATTTCGGTGTTAATTTTAACACCGGACAACTTACGCCCTATAGAAGGTGAAATAATTAGCACCGGTATAACTTAATACATTCTTAAAAATAATGCAATTATCATTCTTAATAACATACCAAACAATGAATAAACAACAATCTCAGCATAACTTATCTCAATATAAATTATACCGACATAATTTATACCGATATAAATCCTATTCCAACCAAATTACCACTTACATGTAACTTATTTCAAAGCCGACAAATTGGAGGTGTAGCTTAACAGTAACAAGTCACAATGCAGGCTCAAATCCCACTACAAGCATCAAGGAAGATGGAATATTTCCTTTATTAAACAATTGAGAGTGTGAGGAGGAACATGTTGTTTGTTAATTCAATAAGTACACACATATTAGCAGTCAGCCACGCTACTATTTCAGATTCCAATAATGAAAATTCACAGAAACGAGAATTAGTTAAACAATTAAAGATGATTATAGCTATGCATACTCATTAAGAAAAACAAAGAAAAAGAAAAACTTTACCTCTATCAGTACGAGTAGTACACTACTTTGTATATGAGCTTTATCGAAGTCCGAAAATGGAGCTTCTGCTGGATTGTAGCGTATTGCAAATGTCGAAGGCGATCTAATATATACACTTGAAACTCGTAAAATTAATTAAGGTACGGATAAACTGATCCGACTACTATAACAAATAAATTATTGTCGGCATCTTTTATATCAGACCGTTCCTAGGATGACGGTATTGTAAGATATATGGATTTATATCTAGATATATGGACTTATATCTACACACATATGAACAATATATGGATAAATTATATGTTATATGCTATTTTTTGGTTTGGCCTAATTTTGTGGTCTTATGGACATTATGTTAAGGGGGCCAGTGTATTGTCATATAAAGTGTAGGACTAATGTGTAGATACCCAAAAGGGTAATCTTAGTTAATGATGGGCTAACTAAGGTTACATATATGTAACCATGGTTACATGCTTGTGACTCTTGAGTTATGTAACTCTTGTAACTCTTGTGACTCTTGGGTTATGTAACTCTTGTGTTATAAAGTGGGGGTTATGGTTCCCACATTAGTATAAGACAAGACTCTTCTTCCTCCCATTGAATCAAGAGCCAAAATTACTCCATTGTTGTCTTGCAAATAGTGTGGAAAACCATAAACCATTTTGATCATTGTCATAACACTATTATTGTGAACCTTTCACATATTGTTTTAGTCTTGTGGATTCATACTTGTGGTGATATACAACTTCAAGAAACCTTGAAGGAAGGCTATAGGAGTTCACAAGAACATAAGGACAATCATCAAAAGGAGGTTCAACATTTCCACATATGGATTCAGGTTAGCTTCCGCTCATGTAGTTTAATTCCGGATTATTCAATATGAAGGTTGTTATATTTAGTCGGAATCATAATTCTAACAATTGGTATCAGAGCCACCCTTCATTTTTGGATAATTTGGATGTTCATAAGATTCATGTTATGTTAGGATTCATGTTTTAGTTTTATCAGAATTTTGTTTATGAAATTCTACCATGAAATATCATGATCTTATGAATGTTATGTTTTGTTGTAATTTGATGTTTTAATATCATGTTAAAACATTGTAAATATCATGATTTTAGTTGGTTAACAACATGTTTTTTTTATGTTTAAGATTCATGTTGAAAATCATGTGTTATTCTGAAAAAATTTTTTTGGTCACTGCCTTAAGACAATCGATTGTTGCCTTAGACAATCGATTGTCTATGACGTTTAAAATTCTGGCAGTTTTTTTGGAACACCAGAACAATCGATTGTTAAAACCAGACAATCGATTGTTCTGGTCCAGTGAGATGAAACGTTTTTAAATTATACCATACAATCGATTGTCTATTGTAGACAATCGATTGTCATGGTCCAGTAACTTAAAAATTTTTCTTAAAACCAGCATAATCGATTATATGGTTTTGACAGTCTATTGTGTTGGTCCAGAAACTTAAAAAATTTTCTTAAAAACCAAAACAATCGATTGTCTGGTTTTGACAATTGATTGTGTTGGTCCAGTAGATGAAAATTTTTTTTTCAAAGATAATCGATTGTCTATTACATACAATCGATTGTTTTTGTCCAGTAAGGTTAAAAACGTTTCAACTCTCTTCAGTTTCAGTGAATGTTAATTGTTATAAAGTCCATCAATTCTAATATTATATGGAATTGTCCTATAAAGTAAACAACAATTAATATTCAAGTGTTACATATCAACATATGTAACATATTAAGTTGAGATTCATAATAAGGCTTAAGGAACTAAAGTTTATAGCATCTAATATTTTAATTATTCAATTGAAGCATTATGTTGCCAAAGTAACCTCTATTGTGTAGATTGATTAATTTAAAATATAAGATGACTGTGGATGTTAGTCTTCCATGCGTTTAACACCGGCCCAAAGGAAGGTGTTATTTGGCAGGAATTCGAACATTCTTGTGGTGGTAAATATGAGACGATTATTTGGTTTTCCATGTGAATATTAAATCGGCCCAAAGGAAGGTTTAATATTTGACAGGAGTTTAGAGTACCACTTACAAGTTGTTTTTCTGTCCAAAGACTAAAATCAATGTTGTGCTAGGTATCTTGTAATGGGAAATGCCTAATTTTGAATCTATAAAGTTAAAGTTCAAGTTTTTGTAAGCATGTATTCAGTAATCCTTTTGTTTTATTTTCAGTAAATTCTTCTGCTTCTACGATCTCTGCCAACATCAATAGCATCCCTGTGCTTAACGGCACAAATTTTAAGGAATGGAAAGAGAATGTAATGATCGTTCTCGGTTGCATGGATCTTGACCTTGCTCTTCGGATTGAGCAACCTACTCCTCTTGAGGATACATCCTCTCCTGATGAAAAGAGAGTGATGGAGAAGTGGGAACGCTCGAATCGCATGAGTCTAATGATCATGAAGCGTGCAATTCCAGAATCATTCAGGGGCACTATGAATGATGAACCTAATGCCAAAGTTTTCCTTGAAAACCTCGAACAACGTTTTATTCAAAACGAAAAGGCGGAAACAAGTACACTATTGAGTAAACTTGTTTCCATGAGGTATAAGGGCAAGGGAAACATTCGGGAGTACATTTGGAAATGTCTCATCTTGCTTCGAAACTTAAGTCACTCAAGCTAGATTTACATGAGGAACTGCTTGTGTACTTTGTTTTGATATCTCTTCCTGCACACTTTAATCAGTTTAAGGTCAGTTACAACTGCCTGAAGGAGAAATGGTCTCTTAATGAGCTCATTTCACACTGTGTGCAAGAAGAGGAAAGGATAAAGCTAGATAAGACAGAAAGTGCTCATTTGGCATCCTCTTCTAAGGAAACTAAGAAGAGAAAGGGTAAGGAAGTTGCGGTTGCAAAGCCCAAGAATAAGCAACATAAGGAACCTAAGGTTGAAATCACTGAATTAGGTTGCTTCTTCTGTAAGGGGACTAATCATGTGAAGAAGGATTGTACCAAGTACCATGCCGGGCGTGCGAAAAAAGGTACATTTCTTTCTCTTGTTTGTTCTGAAGTTAATTTAATTTCGGTACCTAAGGATACTTGGTGGGTAGATTCTGCTGCTACTACTCACATAAGTATATCAATGCAGGGTTTCCTGAACTGCCGAAAACCAAATGATGGTGAAAGATACATCTATGTGGGTGACGGCAAGAAGGTGCCAGTTGAAGCTATTGGCAAATTTAGGCTGTTGTTTAAAACTGGTTTTCATTTAGATTTGGATGAGACTTTTATTGTACCGTCTTTTAGACGGAACTTAATTTCGGTTCCCCAATTGGACATATCTGGTTATAAATGTACATTTGGGGATAATAAAGTTAGTCTCTTTCGGAATTCAAATCTTATTGGTACTGGTGTTTTATCAACATTTGATAGCTTATATTTGGGTGATACAATAACTTCAAATAAAGAAACTTTGCATACAAGTTTAAGTGGTACTAAAAGGAAATTAACTAATGAGAATTCTATTTCACTCTGGCATAAACGTTTGGATCACATATCCACTCAAAGAATTCATAAACTCGTGTCAGATGGAATTCTTGATTCTCTTGATACCTCAAATTCGGAAATTTGTATTGAGTGTATCAAGGGAAAACAAACAAACAAGACTAGATTAGGTGCTAAGAGAGCTTCGGACGTCTTAGAATTGATACATACGGATATTTGTGGGCCATTTCCTACTCCTTGTCGGAATGGTCAACAATACTTTATCACATTCATAGATGATTACTCTCGTTATGGGTACCTATATCTTATTCACGAAAAGTCCCAATCCATAGACGTGTTCAAATCATTTAAGGCTGAAGTTGAAAATCAACTAAGCAAAAGAATTAAATCCGTTAGATCTGACCGTGGTGGTGAATACAATGGTCGATATGATGGTTCCGGTGAACAACGTCCAGGGCCTTTTGCTAAATTCCTAGATGAGTGTGGGATCGTCCCTCAATATACTATGCCAGGCAGTCCTACGATGAATGGTGTAGCTGAGAGACGAAATAGGACCCTTAAGGATATGGTAAGAAGTATGATTTCTCGTACTTCTTTGCCAGACTCACTCTGGGGTGAAGCATTAAAAACTGCAACTTATATTCTAAATAGAGTTCCAACGAAAGCTACAATCAAAACCCCTTATGAACTTTGGACTGGGCATAAACCCAGTATTCGGCATTTTCACATTTGGGGTTGTCCAGCTGAGGCAAGGCCTTATAGGCCGAATGAAAAGAAACTGGACGCTAAGACGGGTAGTAGCTATTTTGTTGGATACTCTGAAAAATCCAGGGGTTTTAAGTTTTATGATCCCACTTCTAGAACTATTTTTGAGACGGGTAATGCTAGGTGTTAGTTAATACGCTTAACGCTAGAGGGGGGTGAATAGCGTTATAATAAAATTTAGCGTAAACTTGCGGAAATTAAAATTTGCAGGAAATAATTAAGTGCGTTAAATAAACAAAAGGAAAGAACGCACCGATGTATTCTGGTTCACCACAACACGTGGCTAGTCCAGTCCCCGAGAGACTCTCTCGAGATTTTCCACTAACTTGTCAAGCTTACGGGTGCTCACAAACCTTTACAACTTAAGGACACACGCCTTAACACCTTTGCTCGGAGATACAACACTCCAAGACTTCAACCAAGGAAACACAAGTTCCTTACAACAAGAGAATCACAATTCTCTTACAAGTGTACAAAACACTAAACACTCAAACAAAACACTCCTTAATGAGTAGATATGAGTAAAAGAAGTAAGCTCAAGATCACAACAACTATGGACAAGACTTTGGCTCTCAAAAGCTTTATGAAATGAATATAAAATGATAAACAATAGTATGCAAGCTTATAGCAATAGAATGATCAGTTGTTGTGTGTTGTTGTGTTTAAAACACTGAAATGAAGCTGTATTTATAGTTGAAAAACTTGGCATTACCGTTGTCTAATTGTCAATCAAGAGTTGCTGATTTTACTGAGTGACAATCGATTGTCAAGAAGTCACAATCGATTGTTTGCCAATCGTTCCAGAAATCAATCCCAGATTTTACGCTTAACAATCGATTGTCAAAGTTCAACAATCGATTATTGGTAACGTTCAAAAAATCATTTCCAGATTTTTCGTAAAACAATCGATTATACCAAATCAATAATCGATTATTCAGCAACGTTCAAAAAATCCTTTCCAGATTTTAATTTCAACAATCGATTATACAAAATCAACAATCGATTATTCAGCAATGTTCAAAAAATCTTTTTCAGATTTTAATATCAACAATCGATTGTACAAAATCAACAATCGATTACCTGACGGTATTTGAAAACTTTACGACAACGGTCAGCTTCACAATCGATTGTGCAATGTTAACAATCGATTATTTATCAGACTTTGAAAATTATTTTAGACACTACCTCGTGACAATCGATTGTTATATACTCACAATCGATTATTTAATAACTTTGAAAAAGTCTGGAAGACACTGCCTCAACACAATCGATTATATTGTGACTTTTGAAAATCTGAAGGACACTGTCTCTTCACAATCGATTGTCATTAGTTTCACAATCGATTATTCTGAGTTTTGAAAAACTTTGATGGACACTGCCTCATCACAATCGATTGTTATAAGGTTCACAATCGATTGTCATGCAGGTTTGAAAAACCTGATGCTCACTGCCTTAACACAATCGATTGTCATTAGTTCACAATCGATTGTCATGCAGTCTTGGCTTAACATAATCGATTATCATAAGTACATAATCGATTATCTTAGTCCAGTTTTTAGAGGCATGTTTAAAAATCATTTTGACTAATGAAAATATGCATGATTTAAAATCATTTAGCATTAAATTAAATATGCATGATTTTGTAAAAAATAATTTTACGAGAGAAGCCATGTCATGAGTCAAGTTGTTGGATCAAGATCACAATTAAGAACGACTCATTTAAACTATAAAACTTTGTCTTGTGCTTGAATCTCGTTATCCACCAATTGTGCGCTTGTACTTGAACTTCGCATATATCAATTTGCGCTTGTTTGTCATTCAGCAAAACCTACACATAAGAACACACGTTTTAGTATAAAGCCTTGAGAACGTGTTTCCAACAATTTCCCCCTTTTTGATTTTGGCAAACTTTAAGCGGTTTATGCAAATTAAACAATTTATAATGACGATTCAAGACAAGTATAAGTATGCAATTTGTTCCCCCTCAATATATGAATTCCCCCTCAATTTAAGCTTATAAATATTGAGAGTGCATACCCGACCCGTTATCTTCCCCCTCTTGCCATTAGCAAAAATAATATAAGAAGATGCCAAAGATGTAAATAAAACTTGTTTATTTATTGGAAAGAAAACGTGATTACTTAAAGAGAGTACAATAACTCAAATAATGATACGAGATAATTGATTATTAGACGACAGAAACCGATTTTTCTGAAGTAGACTTGATTATTGCGCGTCATGCTTTATAATTCCCCCTACCTTTAGGACGATACCTGCAAAAATTCGTTAGACGTCTCCGACGCTCAAGTTAGAAATCATGTAAGATAAAAAGATGCAATGCATGACTTAGATCAACGTGGAGTCAAGAATCCCGAGTTCAATACGAATTCGGAAGAAGGACTCTTTCTCTAAGGGCTTAGTGAAGATGTCGGCCAATTGGTCTTTGGTTTCAACAAATTCGATTTCGACATCACCCTTGAGAACGTGATCTCTTATAAAATGATGTCTTATTTCAATGTGTTTTGTTCGCGAATGAAGAACGGGGTTCTTCGTCAAGCATATGGCACTAGTATTATCACATTTAAGAGGGATATGTTCAAGACTTAGGCCATAGTCCAAGAGTTGTTGTTTCATCCAGAGGATTTGAGCGCAACAACTCCCCGCGGCTACATATTTAGCCTCGGTTGTGGACAACGCAACACTTACTTGTTTCTTGCTAAACCAAGAAACGAGAGAGCTACCGAGCAAATGGCAAGTGCCACTAGTGCTCTTGCGGTCCAATTTGCATCCAGCAAAATCGGAGTCGGAATAGCCAACGAGTTGGCATGAAGAACCTTTGGGGTACCATAGACCCACATTTGTAGTACCAACAAGGTACTTCAAAATCCGTTTTACCGCAGTAAGGTGAGACTCCTTCGGACACGATTGATAACGGGCGCATAAGCACACGCTAAACATGATGTCCGGATGACTAGCAGTAAGATAGAGAAGAGAGACAATCATACGTCGATACTTCTTAGTGTCGACTTCCTTACCTTTCTCATCTTTGTCTAGATGATCGGATGTGCTCATGGGAGTCGCCATTGCTTTTGCATTGTTCATTTCAAATCGTTTCAGCAATTCTTTGCAATATTTGGCTTGGCAAATGAACGTACCTTCTTTGTACCTTCGGAGTCGGAATAGCCAACGAGTTGGCATGAAGAACCTTTGGGGTACCATAGACCCACATTTGTAGTACCAACAAGGTACTTCAAAATCCGTTTTACCGCAGTAAGGTGAGACTCCTTCGGACACGATTGATAACGGGCGCATAAGCACACGCTAAACATGATGTCCGGATGACTAGCAGTAAGATAGAGAAGAGAGACAATCATACCTCGATACTTCTTAGTGTCGACTTCCTTACCTTTCTCATCTTTGTCTAGATGATCGGATGTGCTCATGGGAGTCGCCATTGCTTTTGCATTGTTCATTTCAAATCGTTTCAGCAATTCTTTGCAATATTTGGCTTGGCAAATGAACGTACCTTCTTTCATTTGCTTTACTTGTAATCCCAAAAAGAATGTTAACTCACCCATCATAGACATCTCAAATTCGCTTGTCATTAAATCGGAAAATTCCTTGCATAAGATATTGTTAGTAGCACCAAATATGATATCATCCACATATATTTGAACTAATAAAATATCATTGTTTTTATGCTTAACAAAAAGGGTGGTGTCAACTTTCCCCCTAATGAAATCATTTTCCAATAGAAATTTACTCAATCTTTCATACCAAGCTCGGGGAGCTTGTTTTAAACCATAGAGAGCCTTTTTGAGTTTGAAAACATGATCGGGAGATTTAAAATCTTCAAAACCGGGGGGTTGTTCAACATAAACTTCTTCTTGTATAACACCATTTAGAAAAGCACTTTTCACATCCATTTGATATAAATTGAAATTCATAGAAGAGGCAAAAGCGAGCAATAGACGAATAGCTTCTAATCTAGCTACGGGAGCATATGTTTCTTCATAGTCAATACCCTCTTCTTGATTATAGCCTTTTGCTACAAGCCTAGCTTTGTTTCTAGTGATTACACCATTTTCATCTAGTTTGTTTCGAAAAACCCATTTCGTACCAATTATGGTATGATTTTCGGGTCTTGGCACCAAATCCCAAACGTCATTCCGTTTGAATTGGTTAAGCTCCTCTTGCATTGCCAAGGTCCAAAATTCATCCCCAATTGCTTCGGAGATGGTTGTTGGTTCAATTTGAGACACAAAAGCAGTATGTCCTAAGGTGTTCTTAAGGGAGTTTCGGGTACTTACCTTTTCTCCGACGTCGCCAATTACCTGTTCGAGAGGGTGATCTTTGATTGTCCTCCACTCGTTAGGCGTTTTCGTTTCATTCTCCAATTGCGGGGCTTCCTCCATTGGTTGTTCCAAGATTTCATCTTTATTTTCCTTAGGCGATTCCTCTTGTATTTTGTCTTTCAAGCTATCTAGAATACCTGCAAGATCAAAATCGGAATCCTTTCTCGCCAAGCGAGCATTATTTTCGGCAAATACAACATGAGGGGATTCCTCCACAGTTTCGGTTCTTTTATTAAAAACCCTATATGCTTTGCTACGTGAAGAATAACCAATGAAAATTCCCTCATCGGACTTAGCATCAAATTTTCCCAATTGATCTTTGCCATTGTTATGAATAAAACATTTACAACCGAATACTCTAAAGTGGGAGATATTTGGTTTCCTTCCCTTATAGAGTTCATAGGGAGTTTTCATGAGCATAGGCCTTATGACTACTCTATTTAAGACGTAGCATGCGGTACTCACGGCATCCGCCCAAAAATGTTTGGGAATCTTGGCCTCTTCGAGCATGGTTCTAGCCATCTCTTCGAGACAACTATTTTTCCTTTCCATCACCCCATTTGTTGTGGTGTACGTGGAGCGGAAAAGGTATGCTCGATACCGAGTTCGTCACAAAAGTCCGCAAAGAGATTGTGATCAAACTCTCCCCCATGATCACTTCTAATTGAAGTGACGGTTGTTTCCTTTTCGTTTTGAACAGGCTTAAGAAAGTATTTAAAATTCTGAAAAGCATCACTTTTATTGGCAAGAAATAAAGTCCAAGTAAATCTAGAATAATCATCAACAATCACAAAAGCATAACGATTTCTTCCTAGACTTTCAATGCGAGATGGTCCAAATAAATCCATGTGAAGCAATTGCAATGGTCTAGAAGTTAAAACAATTTTTTTGGATTTGAAAGATGCTTTTGTTTGCTTCCCTTTTTGACATGAATCACAAATAGAGTCATCTTCAAATTTTAAATTTGGAAGGCCAATAACTAAATTTTGAGAAATCAATTTGTTCAAAAGATGCATGTTGATATGTGCTGCTCTACGATGAACCAAGTATCATCCTCTTTACTCATAAGACAATCAACATATTCGGGTGAGGAATTAGCAAGATCAACCATATAAATATTATCCACTCTAAAACCACGAAGGATAATTTTAAAATCACTACGTCTAAACACGAAGCATTCATCCGAATCAAATAGGGCAAGATTTCCCTTGTCACATAATTGACTTATGCTCAAGAGATTATGCTTTAAACCTTTCACAAGTAATATATGCTTAATAGAAGAATTTTCATCCTTACCGACCGATCCGATGCCGATAATCTTTCCTTTATTGTTGTCACCAAAAATAACACTTCCTCCTTCTTTGTGTTCTAGTTGAAGGAATTTGGATTCGTCTCCCGTCATGTGCTTAGAGCATCCACTATCAAGGTACCATAGTACATTTGATCCCTTCAAACATACCTACAAAACAAGTTAATGCGCTTTAGGTACCCATGCCATTTTAGGTCCTTGAGGGTTAGGCATATTATAATGATGCGATTGAGTGATATGTCTATGTCGTGTAAAGCATGCAGGGGCAATATGACCAATGCGTCTACAATAATGACAAGTCACGTTGGGGTTATGCATCCTTCTAGGTTCATAGTAACTTGATGGACGAACATGAATTACTCTATTTTCATTATGACTATTGCGCATTTCATGAGAACCATTTCTCCTACTATTAGTTCTAAAATGAGTAGCATTTCTAGAGTAGTGGTCATGTCTAGATGTTCTAAGAGGTTCAAAACTCCTTCTAGTGTTTGGCCTAGAATATGCATCATTTCTAGGGTAGTCATTTCTAGGTGGTAAGTCATTTCTAGGTCTTCTAAAATGTTCAACATTTGGTCTAGCATGCATATTTGTTCTAGGATTGCTATTTCTATGATAAGCATTTGTTTTATTAATCCTAGGTTGAGCCTTAGGTGGTTGGGGTTTGGCTTCAACCTTTTCTTTAGGCTCATTCTTAAAACCTATGCCATGCTTGGTTGACTTCAAATTAACAAGGACCTCATTCAAGTTTTTGTGAGAAGAATTAAACTTATCTAAGGTACCTTTAAGTCTATCTACCTCATTTTCGAGATGCATGCAAGAAGAGTAATTTTTAATAAAACTTTCGGGCTTGTCGGCGCTTCTTTTTCCAAAAAACTTGTTTTCCTCTTTCAGCTTCTCATTTTCTAAAACCAGTTTTTCTAACTCCTTTTCTTTCAAAGAAAGCTGTTTTTGAAAATCTTTTTCTTTTAGAGAAGCATTTTCTTTTATGCTCTTGACAATTTTTGAAGCTTTAATAAATTCAGTATATAGCTCATCAAAAGCAGTTCGCATTTCTTCAAGAGTAAAGAAGTTTTTAGAAGAGATTTGACATACCTCATCTTGCTTGTCTTCTTGCGCCATAAGACAAAGGTTTGCGGCTTCGTCTTCTTCTTCTTCGCTTGACTCATCTCCGGAGTCTCCTCCCCAAGAAATGTATGCACGTTGCTTCTTAAAAGGTTTCTTCTCCTTTTTGATGTTTGGGCAATTTGATTTGATGTGCCCGGTTTCACCGCATTCATAGCACTTTATTTGCTCGCCTTGCTTTTTGCCCTTTCGTTCATACTCCTTTCGCATGAACTTTTGAAATCTTTTGATAACGAGTCCAAACTCATTGTCTTCGTCCTCATCAACTTGAGGTTGGCTTGTGCTTGCCTTAAGCGCTATTCTTTGCCTCCTTTGATCATCAACAAGAGGGTTAAGTATTGTAGATTCATAAGTCTTAAGGTTACCTCTTAATGCATCGATTGTGACATTTGAGACGCCTATGGATTCTTGAATTGCGTCGGCCTTTGATCGCCATGCCTGAGTGAGACTTCTAAAAATTTTTTCGAACAAGTTCTCTATCCGTGAATGTCTTCTTGAGGGCATGTAGGTCATTTACGATTATTGAAAATCGTTCGAACATTTCATCCACCTTTTCACCTTCCTTCATGTGAAATAATTCATAAGCATGGGTTAGGAAATCAATTTTAGCTTCCCTTACCTGGTCCGTACCTTCGTACGTAATTTCCAACTTGTCCCACATTTCTTTTGCCGTTGTGCAACACGATATTTTCCTGTAATCGTCAATATTTACAGCACAATATAATAAATTAATTGCTTTAGCATTATTTTGAACCTTTCGGATATCATCCGCGTCATATTCTTCTTCGGACTTGGGAACCCATTCGTTTTCAACCTTTTTGGTTGGAATTTGATTTCCCTTTGTTATCACCTTCCAGAGATGAAAATTGTTTGCTTGAACGAAGATTTTCATCCTCTCCTTCCAGTACGTATAGTTTGTACCGTTGAATAGTGGTGGTCGGGTGGAGCACTGACCTTCCTCTATTCCTGCAAAAGAATCACGAGTAGAAGCCATGGAAGTTTCTCTCAAACTGTTAAGTCTTAAGAGAGTTGGGCTCTGATACCAATTGTTAGTTAATACGCTTAACGCTAGAGGGGGGGGTGAATAGCGTTATAATAAAATTTAGCGTAAATTTGCGGAAATTAAAATTTGCAGGAAATAATTAAGTGCGTTAAATAAACAAAGGAAAGAACGCAGCGATGTATTCTGGTTCACCACAACACGTGGCTAGTCCAGTCCCCGAGAGACTCTCTCGAGATTTTCCACTAACTTGTCAAGCTTACGGGTGCTCAACAAACCTTTACAACTTAAGGACACACGCCTTAACATCTTTGCTCGGAGATACAACACTCCAAGACTTCAACCAAGGAAACACAAGTTCCTTACAACAAGAGAATCACAATTCTCTTACAAGTGTACAAAACACTAAACACTCAAACAAAACACTCCTTAATGAGTAGATATGAGTAAAAGAAGTAAGCTCAAGATCACAACAACTATGGACAAGACTTTGGCTCTCAAAAGCTTTATGAAATGAATATAAAATGATAAACAATAGTATGCAAGCTTATAGCAATAGAATGATCAGTTGTTGTGTGTTGTTGTGTTTAAAACACTGAAATGAAGCTGTATTTATAGTTGAAAAACTTGGCATTACCGTTGTCTAATTGTCAATCAAGAGTTGCTGATTTTACTGAGTGACAATCGATTGTCAAGAAGTCACAATCGATTGTTTGCCAATCGTTCCAGAAATCAATCCCAGATTTTACGCTTAACAATCAATTGTCAAAGTTCAACAATCGATTATTGGTAATGTTCAAAATCATTTCCAGATTTTTCGTAAAACAATCGATTATACCAAATCAATAATCGATTATTCAGCAACGTTCAAAAAATCCTTTCCAGATTTTAATTTCAACAATCGATTGTACAAAATCAACAATCGATTATTCAGCAACGTTCAAAAAATCCTTTTCAGATTTTAATATCAACAATCGATTGTACAAAATCAACAATCGATTACCTGACGGTATTTGAAAACTTTACGACAACGATCAGCTTCATAATCGATTGTGCAATGTTAACAATCGATTATTTATCAGACTTTGAAAATCATTTTAGACACTGCCTCGTGACAATCGATTGTTATATACTCACAATCGATTATTTAATAACTTTGAAAAAGTCTGGAAGACACTGCCTCAACACAATCGATTGTCATATGTTCACAATCGATTATTTTGTGACTTTTGAAAATCTGAAGGACACGGTCTCTTCACAATCGATTGTCATTAGTTTCACAATCGATTATTCTGAGTTTTGAAAAACTTTGATGGACACTGCCTCATCACAATCGATTGTCATAAGGTTCACAATCGATTGTCATGCAGGTTTGAAAAACCTGATGCTCACTGCCTTAGCACAATCGATTGTCATTAGTTCACAATCGATTGTCATGCAGTCTTGGCTTAACATAATCGATTATCATAAGTACATAATCGATTATCTTAGTCCAGTTTTTAGAGGCATGTTTAAAAATCATTTTGACTAATGAAAATATGCATGATTTAAAATCATTTAGCATTAAATTAAATATGCATGATTTTGTAAAAAATAATTTTACGAGAGAAGCCATGTCATGAGTCAAGTTGTCGGATCAAGATCACAATTAAGAACGACTCATTTAAACTATAAAACTTTGTCTTGTGCTTGAATCTCGTTATCCACCAATTGTGCACTTGTACTTGAACTTCGCATATATCAATTTGCGCTTGTTTGTCATTCATCAAAACCTACACATAAGAACACATGTTTTAGTATAAAGCCTTGAGAACGTGTTTCCAACACTAGGTTCTTTGAGGATATTGAGTTTGGGGGGTGGGGAGATAAAGTTGTTAGAGATTTTGTCTTTGAGGAAGAACATGTGTCTTTCCCTCAAGTTGTTGATCTTGGTCTTCCTGACTCGGATCACACAACTCCAGTTCAAGACAATCTCGAAAATCTCCCCCATCAGGAACCTGATATAACTAATGAAAATCAAACTCAACAACCTCAAGAAACTGAAATGCCATTAAGGAGATCCACTAGAGAAAGGAGAAGTGCAATTTCGGAAGATTATGTAGTATTTCTCCAAGAACAAGAAAGTGATATTGGACTTGAGGAAGATGATCCAATCAACTTCCGTCAAGTCATTAAGTGTTCTAACTCTCAAAAGTGGATTGATGCCATGAATGATGAGATGAAGTCTATGAGCGATAATGACGTTTGGGAGCTTGTTACATTGCCCGAAGGTATGAAACCTATTGGTTGTAAATGGATTTTTAAAACCGAAAGGGATTCAGGGGGCATTGTTATTAAGTATAAAGCTCGTCTTGTCGCAAAAGGCTACACTCAGAAAGAAGGCATTGATTATAAAGAGACTTTCTCTCCAGTTTCATCGAAAGACTCTTTCAGGACTATAATGGCATTAGTAGCACATTTTGATCTTGAGCTTCATCAAATGGATGTTAAGACAGCTTTTCTCAATGGTGACATTGAGGAAATAATTTATATGGTGCAACCTGAAAACTTTGTTTCGGATGAATCAGAGAAGAAGGTTTGCAAATTAAAGAAATCCATCTATGGGCTCAAGCAAGCTTCTCGTCAATGGTATTATAAGTTTTATGCAGTCGTTACATCTTTTGGTTTTGAACCGATATTGCTGATGACTGTATATACCATAAGTTCAGTGGGAGTAAGTATATTTTTCTGGTTTTATATGTCGATGATATACTGCTTGCCTGTAACGATATAGCATTATTACTTGAAACTAAGAAATTTCTTTCAAAGAAATTTGAAATTAAAGATCTTGGTGAAGCTTCTTTTGTATTAGGAATTCAGATTCTACGAGATCGCTCCAAAGGCGTTCTCGGTCTGTCACAAAAGGGCTATATCGATAAGGTTCTGAAAAGATTTGGCATGCAGGATTGTAAACCAGGCAACACCCCTGTTGCTAAGGGAGACACGTTTAGTCTCAAACAGTGCCCAAACAATACTTATGAAATTTCGGAAATGCAGAAGACACCTTATGCTTCGGCGGTAGGTAGTATGATGTATGCTCAGGTATGTACACGACCTGATATAGCATACATTGTTAGGATGTTAGGCAGATATCTAAGCAATCCAGGAATGGACCATTGGAAGGCAGCCAAACGGGTCATGAGGTACTTACAGAGAACAAAGGATTACATGCTTACATACCGGAAATCGGACCAGCTTGAGATCATTGGGTATACCGATTCCGATTTTGCTGGATGTCAGGATAGTTTGAAGTCTACTTCAGGCTATATTTACATGCTTGGGGGTGGTGCTATCTCTTGGAGAAGCATTAAGCAAACTTTTACAGCCATTTCCACCATGGAAGCGGAGTTTATGGCATGTTATGAAGCATCCAATGAGGCATTATGGCTGCGGAATTTTGTTGGTGGACTGCAAATTGTTGATAGCATCAAAAAGCCGCTTAGGCTATTATGCGATAACAGATCGACGGTCCTTTATGCTAATAACAACAGTAGTTTGACGAAAGCAAAACATATGGACGTCAAATTTCGGGTTGTTAAAGAAAGAGTACAAAATGGACAATTGTGCATTGAGTACATTAGTACAAACTCCATGCTTGCGGATCCGCTCACTAAGGGATTGACACCAAAAGTATTTCATGAGCATATTGCTTGTATGGGTGTCAAATCAAATAAGGATTATGTATTTTAGTGGGAGTTTGTATTGCACATTTATGTAATTGTTCATTATATTCAGAAATTCAGTTATATCTGCAGATATTCAGTTTTAAAGTTTTTTTGTACTCTTACAGTTTATGATTGATCTCAATAAAGAGAACCAGTTGGAAATAGACATTCTATTGACCACACTTTATGTTATTTCCATGCTACATACCTACACTTGATCCATGTCGTTGGTTATATTGATATACGTGATCTATGATTGGTTCTAGTTACGAATGAGTAACGACGAGCACTTAGTTCCTATGTTGGTATGATTGATGGACCGGATTGTTCATGACAATTTTATTGTGATTGCAATTTTGCGCAACTAAGGTTATTTTGTAACATATAATGCTAAGGTTTGTACATATGTATGTGTATCTCGTCCAAGTGGGAGATTGTAAGATATATGGATTTATATCTAGATATATGGACTTATATCTACACACATATGAACAATATATGGATAAATTATATGTTATATGCTATCTTTTGGTTTGGCCTAATTTTGTGGTCTTATGGACATTATGTTAAGGGGGCCAATATATTGTCATATAAAGTGTAGGACTAATGTGTAGATACCCAAAAGGGTAACCTTAGTTAATGATGGGCTAACTAAGGTTACATATATGTAACCATGATTACATGCTTGTGACTCTTGAGTTATGTAACTCTTGTAACTCTTGTGACTCTTGGGTTATGTAACTCTTGTGTTATAAAGTGGGGGTTATGGTTCCCACATTAGTGTAAGACAAGACTCTTCTTCCTCCCATTGATCAAGAGCCAAAATTACTCCATTGTTGTCTTGCAAATAGTGTGGAAAATCATAAACTATTTTGATCATTGTCATAACATTATTATTGTGAACCTTTCACATATTGTTTTAGTCTTGTGGATTCATACTTGTGGTGATATACAACTTCAAGAAACCTTGAAGGAAGGCTATAGGAGTTCACAAGAACATAAGGACAATCATCAAAAGGAGGTTCAACATTTCCACATATGGATTCAGGTTAGCTTCCGCTCATGTAGTTTAATTCCGGATTATTCAATATGAAGGTTGTTATATTTAGTCGGAATCATAATTCTAATAGGCATCTCATCTTCTAGGTCGTTGTGCCATCAAAACTTTCATGGGTCGCTGAAGTAGTTGGATAGTATGGATATTTTTAATTCTTTTCTTTCTTTTTTTTTTCAAATTGCTTTTATTTAAGATAAATAAATTTAGAACCGCAGCCACAGAGTGGAAAGAAAAAAGAAATAAAATAAGAGGCTGCATAGCCACGAACACTACTGGACTAGCTTTCTATGGAAATTAAGGGTGTGTTTGGTTCCAAGAAAAATGTTTTTTCCTGAAAAAAAAAGAGTGTATTTATTGGAGTTTGGTAAGTAAATACGAAATTTTATCTTAAAATGATTTATATAATCTAGAAAATACTATAGGTGTCAGCGGTGAGATGGGGTAGTTGCAATTAGCGGTGGGCGTTCCGCAGTTCAAATTAGATATGGAAATTTCGGTTAAGATTTTTAATTTTTGAATTGAAGAAATGATATTTAAATTTAATTTAAATAAGTTCGGATTCGATGGAATTTTTTAAATTTAATTTCAAATTAATTGATTTGGATATTTTAAATTTTTGAGTTTGAGCTTACATAGGTGAGATATTTTTTCTTTTTACAAAAATGAATATCCAAATAAAGTACTCATATTATATTGCCTGAAAAGTTCATCATTTTCACTGCAATTATCCAAATAAAATATTCAAATAATGAAATTATTATTAACAAAATACAACAAGAAACATTAACATGGATGATAAATAGTAGCTATATAGTAAAACTATGTCTACGTAGAAAGTATTCTAAGAGTAACTTAGTAAAGTAATTAATATTGAATATATGAGATAACAACAACAACAATAACCCAGTATAATCTCACTTAGTTGGGTCTAGGGAGGGTAGTGTGTACGCAGACCTTACCCCTACCCTGGCGTAGAGAGGCTGTTTCCAAATAGACCCCCAGCATCCTTACCTCCAAGAACTTCCCACCTTGAATATATGAGATAATATCCAGTAATATGTAAGGTATTGAAAGTATTATTATTTGCATATGGATAACTGATTGAATATAAAGTATAAAAGATTTGTATTTTCGGATATCCAAAAATGCGAATTATCAAATCCAATATCCAATTCGAAATCGAAAAAACTTAAAAATTAAATCCAAAATTAAATTCGTAATCCAAAATCCAAAAAATTAGATTTGGGTTTGCCCAAACTATGCTCACCCCTAATTGCAATGGACATAAGCAGATTCATAATTTAAATTCTATTATTTCTTCCATTCACTTTTATTTGTCTACTATATTAAAATATATTTTCATTTTTACTTTTTCATTTTAACAAATTAAAAGAAAGACAATCCTTTTTCTATATTATACACTTATCATTACATTTATGCTCCACGTCAAAAAAAAGAGAAAAAACACTACACCGCCGCTTAATAACCATAACTATTTTTAGGATCACACTTATCAATCGCTGATTTTTGAAAATCTGGCACTCAGTAGCTTTAGACTGATACTGGAGATGCTTTAATCGAGATGGTCAATCATGAGAAGTTTTATTTAGTGTCTCACATTATTTATATTAGTTACTCTTTTTTGTCCCATGAATTTATAGATCTATATTTTATACTTTTGAATCCACAAAATCTGGATTCATAAAATTGTAAAACAAAAAAATATCTCATACTATTAGTATCAGTTGTATGAGACACATAATTAAATTCTCCGCCAATCATGGGTTGGCGCATTCCTTTCTTTTCTAATTTTTTATTATAAGAAATTACTAACCTGCATCTTTCCTTTGTTTTAGATGTAAAAATATTTTTGTATTCTATAACCAAGAAAACCCCAATGACTAATGGCGCAAGGTTCAAAACTGGAGAGATAACTTGGCAGATAATGGTGCCGACTTCCGAGCTTCGAACTCAAGGTCCAAACCTTGATCGGCCTTTTTAATAAGAATTTAAACAAGAAACAAAATTTAAATTGACTCAATATGCTGGGAATAGAATGAGAGGAGAAACGGTCCAAGCAGTTAAGAGTAAAATATAGGGAGTATTTTCATTAATACTGAATATTTCTGCTTTAGAATCTGTCTATGTCGAATATTTTTTGCCTTAGACTTGCATCTGAAACAGTAAGGCAAACTTTTTGTACAAAATGCGAGACAACAGATTACACAGGTATATCTACCGACAACTACTCGGTATATATCAAACCCAAGAATTAAAAAAAAGTATGATATGACTGAAGCCATTAGGCAACCTTAGAGGCTGTCCAGAAAAAGGAAGGCCAGAAAGCTTGAAGGGAACTCAAAACTTCTGTATGCAGCCAAAATTATGAGCCAAAACAACTGTGCAGTCGAGTTGCATATTACCAGCTGATGTCCGAGTCTTCAACAAACAATAATTAATTGTTGAAGCTTGTTTTTCATGCTCGGCCCCTTCGTGCAATTAATGACCATTTGTTATCATCTGTTTGTCGTTGTCTTCTTTTCTCTGCTGGTAGACTGACTGCCGGCGACTCACTTCATTTCTGTGGAAATTATAATGTTCAGAAAATTCCCTAACAACACAAATGAACTACTAAACAAATGGAGATTAAGACTTTCTATTGCTAGCTTGATATCGCTCTTCACAGTTATTTGATGGGTTGTATATCTTGTGTTCTCTCAGTCAATTATTGCAAGATAGACATATAGAAGGAAGAACGGTACATGTATCCCAGATTTTAACATAGACAACAAAAGCATAGGTCATAAGAAGTTCATCAACAACCAAAACAATGCTACGATGCTTGCTACCAACTTTTCTTCTTCCAAAGCGAAACATGCAAGTGAGTAGTTGAGAAAGAAAGCATACATCATTGCAGAAAAGCAGGTATAATACCATAAAAATAGGTGTTTTGCCTCCAGAGCCCTAGCCCCATAATGTTTCAAAGGTGTCCTAGATATATTGTAATTCATGCTATACTTTTAAGTTTTCCATAATGAAGCAAATATTGAAAGAACTCATCACTTAGTTCACATCTTCTGTCTTTTTTCTATATATGGCAAGCCCCAGTTTATGTCCCATATAAAATAAAAATTCCGGTGGACTTCCAAAACACAAAGTCATTGTAATTGACATTTTTCCATTTTTACATTCCCTCTGGAGAAAGCTGCTAGATAATATTTAAAAATAAGGAAAGAAAAAGTCCCATCAAAGAATTTTACCTTGAATCAAAATACCACATAGAACCAAACAAATATTTTGAATACTGGATTACATCCAGAGGGAACACATATAAGATACGTCAGTTAAACTACGGATAGAAGAAACAAAACCTGATAGACTCTTCGATTGATTTATAACGCAGAATAGCAACAAGTTTGCGCTTTCTTTCTCGTTTCAAGTCTCCACCACGCTTGATCACGGGCAACTGTTTGATTCCTTTGGCCTCGATTAGCTGCTTTGCAATAGCTAGGTCGGTGTCAGGATAACAAGTTATAAGTCCACATTCTCGCCCACGATAGTTTATCCCTCTTGTGCATATAGAGGAAACAAGACAAGTATTTGCCTGTAGACAGGTTAAAGAAACCAATAAAACTATTAACGAGAGAAACAAAGGAGCAAAGATTACATAATGGAAGAGGAGAAAAAGAAAATTAATTGAAAAAGGAACTTGCATACTGAGAACCAAAATAAACTTGTTTACGGTGGCATTCAATATATACGTACATCTTTAAGTGCCAAATCCCTGTCAGAAGAATCCCCTGAGTTGTTAAACAAACTACGTTTGATGTCACCATATGTTAAAATTCCTTCCAGACAATTTTCAGCATTAACCACAATAACAAAATTCTGTCGACTATCATGCATGCATTCTAATGCTTCTTTCACAGTTTGGTTTGGAGCGACCTTCAAATAATCATTTGACATAACCTGAGAAACCTGGTCATTGAGGGAAACGGTTTAGAAATTTAAACAGAAGGACCAAGATGAAACGATAGTCCAACAGAGAGAAAAAAAAAGAAGAAGTAAAAACTCATGATAGGTAAACTTTGCCACAGTCCAGAGGCATAATGAAAAGATCAAACCTTTAGATCTTCCAGAATTAGGCCTTCATCAAGAGATTCATGACTGCTTCGACATCCAATTACAGCTAGTTCCAAGTCATTGCTCTCACCTGTGTGGCTCCAAACATTCCCTTCATTCTTCTCATCATCTGGTGAAAGGACAGAGTATCCTTTTGACCCATACTTGGAATCTGATGCCTCCACTTCCTTTGTCTGAATTGTTACAGAAGGCACCCAAATTGCCAGTCCAACAGCACCCTGTTCACATAATTTAAAATGCATGTTAGTCCCCGTCATCATTTTTGTGAGAAAGCACGGGAGAAAATAATATTATTCACGTATGTTAAACATAATACAATGAGCCATATATATATATATATATATATATATATATATACATATACATAACATGTCCTACTCCTAATACATATGGGGGACTAGGGTTATATACTCCTATTTACATAAATATTCTAACACTTCCCCTCAAGCTGGTGCATATAAATCATATATACCGAGCTTGTTACATATGTAGTTAATACGAGGACTAGTGAGAGACTTGATGAAAATATCTACAAGCTGATCATTCGACTTCACAAACTTCGTAGCAATATCTCCCGAGAGTATCTTTTCTCTGACAAAGTTACAGCCAATCTTACTGTGTTTAATTCTCTCAAAAAAATTTTTTTGGGCTAAGTACCTAGACTAACAAACATCCATCACAGAGAATGCTTCAATTAAGCAGAAGCTACGCAATTATCATATACAAAGGTCTTTTAATAATTAACTGAAGAATGTAACTTTTACATGCGCATTGATACCAACTAGAGCTTGTGAATTCTTGGGAAATAAGACTAACCATGAGGGGAAGCAATATTCTATAATCTTTTGTCAACTCAAACAAAAGCAGGACCGAAGTCAAAGGCACGGAACAAACTGACGCCAATGTAGCAGCCATTCCCACCTGCATTGTTTAAATTATCCATTAGAAAGAGTTACTTTCTGAAGTCCAATCATGTCTAAAAAAGAATTTACTTGTAAGATGTAAAAGTAGACGAACTGACCAGGGCATACGCTTGCGGCTGAGCAATAGCTGTGGTCCCTGGAATAGATGAATTGATTAGTTCCCCAGCTGAACCTCCAAATACAGCACCCACAGCAGCACCTATCATTAAACTTGGTGCATACAGACCACCAACAAGACCAGAACCTTTGCATAAAGCAGTGGCCACAACTTTTGAAGCTGCTAGTTGAGCTAGCAACCAGATTCCAGGTGCAGATGCAGTCTTCCCAGTATGTAGAATTTCATCAACATTAGTAAAACCCCAATAGAGAATTCCAGGATATCTAAGAGCTATTATTCCAGCTCCCAAACCACCCAAAGCAGGGCAAACAACATCAGAAAGTCCAAACTTTTCCTTGAGGAACTGAAATGCTTTAGAGAACCAGGCGACTAATCGAGTGAAAACCACACTTACTGCTCCACACAGCATCCCCAGTATTAGATATAAAGGTAGTTCTGTTAAGGAAGCCGGTCTAGTATCAGGAAGGAAACTTTGTTGAATAAAACGACAACCAAAACTGATTAATCTATGACAGCTTGTAGACACAATCCGTCCTTATATAAAAGCCCTCTCCCCCCTTTAGACATCCCAAAACAATGTATAAGACAGCTATCCTTTATCCATTATCTTTTTTCAAATTTATCTCACAAAAAATATCAGCAGACATCTTCACCATTATAGAACGTCAGAGAAACAAATTTCAGGAAAATTATTTATTTCTGAGCAGTATCTTGCTGATCAATGTGGAGAAAACATGTATGTTAAATCAAAACAAACCCGAATCACATAGAAGTGTTATTACGAGCTACATAATCCATGCTTGGCAGCAACAGTACAGGAATATGTACCAATTCTAATTGTTAAACAAATGAGAAAACAGAGAATACTCAGCGAAATATGTTTGTCACAACCTTTTGTTAATAAAATCTAGCACGTGAATGACAATCTGTAAGTATGAACAGACAAAAACAGAGAAATTATCACAGGAGAAACGGCACTAAACGAGCAGAGAGCAGGAAAAGGACCTGCAACCACGTATTGCATGTCAAAATTCACTAATTACAAATATTTCCATTCAACGAAGTAAAGCATGAACTGAAACATGAAAGAACAGTAAACTAATTGATAAAGAGTGCATATGCATAGCAACATTGGTAATTGTAGAGTTACACAGGTAACAAAGAGAAAATGAACAGTGTGCAAGCAGCATGAGCTAATGTTTTGCCCACAATAAATTAAACTAGAATCAGATCAAATACCAGCAGCAGATTTCATATCATACGTGGGCACAGTGAAAGCCTGTTTCTCTCCGAGTACAGCATTTGAAACAGTAGATGATATGACAGAAGCCAATATGATCATTGCAGTTGTAAATGGAGATGAGTTTTCTGCACGAAGTGGTCTTAAAACTGTTTCAATTGCAAAGAAACAGCCAGCCACTGCTGCATTAAAACCTGCAACACAAAAGAATTAAATCTTGAATATTCATCCAACAGTTGATGAAGGCTCCTGCAAAAGATGCAGAGAGACAGATCTTTCATTCAATCTGGAAAAAATTCAAAAACAAAAATTTAAGGCTGTCCCTAAACCTTGTAAAGCTAAACTCCCCTACATGATGAAGCACACACTCACAAGTGCACTTTTGAAGATAAATATAAACATGTATGCGAGATATACAAACATAATAGGCAACCGCATTTTGATCACAAAATCCCTGTTTTAAACTCTCCATTTTAGGAGGAAACCGAAGAAAAAAACTCTTTTAAGAACGAAGAATAAGATGGGACAGCATAAAACTTTTGTTTCTGATCCTCTTAATGTCTCTCAAACATTTGAGACAAATCATAATCTATAAATTTTATACACAGACTAGAAAACCTTTCAAACATGATAATTTTGCAATACTCATCTATTCATTAAGGCTTTGAAATTAAGCAAGAAATGGTCATCCACAAAAACTTCCAAACATGAAAACTATGCAACAATCATGTATGTGGAACAACTTTGATATCGAGCAACAAATGTTGTCAAGTACAGATAATTCTCAATGAGAAGCAACATACCTGAAGCAATTCCAGCAGCTGCACCAGCAGCAACAAGAGCTATTCTCCTTTCTCGGTTGTTTTCCATCATCACTGAGCATCCATAGGCGCAAGATTTTCCTATATCTACACTAGGGCCTTCAGGACCTAAAGAACAACCAGTTCCCAAAGTCACAGCTGCCTGTATTGCCTTTACAGTAGGAAAGATTCCGGCGAATAAATCCAATCCTTGTCCCGGTGAAGAACTGGATTGTGTTATTTGGTCCAATATTTCAAGCAGACCATGCAGCATGCCCACAATGACTCCACCAAGAACTGGTATTAGAAGTATCCGATGCCAAGTGTCAGCTAGCCTTTGCAAGCGGAGCCAAGCAGCTCCCTCATTAGGAGTGCCAGCCCAAGCCCACTCATGTACTACATGTACCTAAACAGATATCCTCATTGTCATACAATGTCTGGGATGCAATATGATTCAAAGTTTCAAACCACTGGTCTATCATTAAAACAGAGTCAGAAATACAGTTTAAGAAAAATATCCAAATTCTTTCCCTTTATTTGACATTACAAGCCACAATATTATAAAATCGGTCTTCTGTATCCCTAGTCCCCCAAAGACAAAGCAACTCATGTCGTGAAAAATGTGTCAGCTCATTATCATAAGCCTCTACTTCTGAAAACTTCAACCCACAGGAAAATAGATGAAGAAACATAAACAAGATAAGTGCTTCAAGATTCAACATGCAGATTTCGCAGCACGGCAGCTCACTATCTGCAGTTTTCCTTTCAGTAACAACTATCTGAAGCTAACTTTTACAAAATCTACCCACTCAGTTTTCTTATTTGTAAAAGCTATCAGGAACAAAAAAGAAAAAAAGATAATCACCAATATCATAAAAGCCGCAGAACTAAATAAATGGCTCTCGCCTGTTTCAAAGTTGTTCGAACTTAACCTATGAACCAATCAATCAACAATGCCTCAACCACAAACTAGTCAGGATCAGCTATTTGAATCTTCTATATCCAATTCCACTCTATTCCAACTCATTTTATTTCATTACCAGCAAATTATTTGTCTTTTAAGCTAACTTAGGGGTTCTATGAACATGAATTCAAAACTAAACCATTCAGTAATACTCCCTTTGTCCCAATATATGTGGCACAATTTCCTTTTTAGACTCTACCCCCAAAAAAAAGATGACATCTTTCTACATTTAGAAACAATTTAACTTTAGCTTTTCAGTTTTATACCACAAGTTTCAACATACTTTACTTCTTTCTTAAACTCCATGACAAGTCAAACAACATCACAACAATTGGGAGGGAGCACTACTATCTACATTGCAATGAAAACTAATAAGAATCCTGACGACTAACCCCACGATTAAAAGCAGCTACACAAAGGCCAATACCGAGGCCAAGGAGACATCCAACGAGCAGCAATGCCCACTCCGGCGGAGCACTATCACCGAGAATTTTATCAGCGCTGACGTCACCAGAACGCTAGTAGAAGCAACACCGTGATCCCTATCAGAGCGCTTTAAACTCGAGGATCGTCTATTCGAAAATCCTCGATCCAAACGCTTCAATAGATCCGTAATGCCTTTACTACTACCAGTCTTATGCGGTAACTGACCTTCTAAATCTCCGTCCGACGCCGATGAATTCGAACGTAACAGGACGGTGTGATCGCCACTATACTCGGCTCCCGACATCTCTCCACGCGCCTTCATCACAATGGCATTCTTGCAAAATAGAGCATACAAATTGTGTAGATTCGGTAAATGCTTGTTCTAGAAAGTTCACTGGAGATTCGAGGAGGTTTTAGGAGTGTTTGAGGTACCGCAGACCGGAATCAGAGAGCCGGAGGTGGAAAATGTGGTGGAAACCGCCACGTGCTTAGCGGCTTACGCCGGACAATGGTCGGTGAATGGTCTTTGTTTTATGTGTTTTAATTTAAAAGACATCCTTTCTTTAACTTATTAATAATGCAATGTTATCATAGTGTTGTCTTAATTTTGTTCTTGTAAAATAAATATGCCATGTACCTAGTCTCAATAAATATAAGTACAAAATCATTAAAACTTGAGTTATAAAATAAAGTATAAAATCATAAACATAAAAAGCATCTATCATATATAACCAATTCAATAAAGAAAAAACTAAAAAAGAAGAAGAAGAAATCCCCAAAAATTATACTTCTGTAATTGCACCAAATCAATTTGATTAGTCATCACATTTCTTTTTCAGTTATCAAAAGTTGCACTCACTACAAATAATGCATATATAAATTCCACGAACTTTATTATAAAGTGATCAATTAAATTAATTTGAGGCGTAATGTACTTAATTTGTTTGTACTCACATGATTTATATATCTAATTCTCAAAATTACAACAAATAAGAAAATAATTTACATAACAATTAAATAACTAAGAGTAAAAATATTAATTATGTCAAAACTTTTATAATTAATTTAATTATTGTCAAAATTTTAAATACTAAAATAATAATTTAATAACAATATTAATCCCGAGTACATCCTAAAGATGTCATTGATTCTCTCTGAAATAAAAGTAGTTCGACAAACATCTTTGTAGAATTACATAATTATTATTTTTATTATTTTTTATTTGTAGGGCTACAACACTACACTCCCTAATTTTCACACGTTGAATCTCACTAGATTGTTGTTGTTGTATCTGTATCAAACAACCTAGTCGTATTTAAGCTTCCGATCATATCATAAGAATGCTAAATTATATCGTTTGAACACTAACAATATTAATTGTAATGTATTAAGATATTATGCACGAAATATAGAAATCTTAATAGCATAATGTTCAACATAACCTTGATTTATGTTAACTAACTTTTATTAACTTAACAATTTAAATACGAAAGTACCTCTAGTCATGAGAGTACAAAATTATAAAAGCAACATAAAAAATAATATTAAGATGTTTCTTTTATTTTTTATTTGTCATATTGATATTCTTGAATGAATATTCATATTTATTAAACAAAAATGTCATGATAAACATAACATAATATTTTTGGAGTGAACCTAGTTTTGGAATAATAACTGCGACATTGGGATCGAATAGTCTTTTGGTTGGAAATAAATAAATGTAACGATAGGTTTTTTTATTAAAGAAACATTCATTGTTTTTTGAGTCTTTAACTAAAGAAAGCCCTAATTCGAAAAGGAAAAAATATGAAACTCCTAAATATAGCTAGAGTTGAAAGTGAAAGATACTTCTTCTCTACGAATTTAAGCGATTGAAATTCTAGAATTGAAACGAATTCAAATCAATATTATACATATTAGAGGAATAAAAAAATAATGATTATTCCTAAACAGTAGGAATTAATTAAATTACTATTATTAAATATTAGGAAAATAATAAAATGACTATATTGTCTGATATGAACTCTACTATAAAAGAGTAAAAAAGACGAACGATATTTTGCTAAAGACTTTCGTTCTTTTAATATAGTATATATATATATATAGTCTTTTCTTTAATAAATTTGAAATTAAACACAAAACTTACCTCATAGACAAATTAAAAAGCTATACTTTTGTCATATTAATATGTCTATGTGTTGTCTTTTGACAACTAATTATTTTTTCTAGAACTCTGTACTTAAAACTGTTAGGATTTATGCCGTCACTAGAAGGTGGTGAATAGTGCGGCACGAGAATATTGATAAATATTGCGGAATTAAAATTGCAGGAGTAAAGTAAATGCGGTAATTAAAATAGTCAGGAAAGAACACACCGAATTTATCCTGGTTCACCACAACAAGTGGTTAGTCCAGTCCCCGAGAGACTCTCTCGAGATTCCACTAACTCCGTTAAGCTTACGGGTGCCTAACAAACCGTTACACTTGCTCGTAGATGTACACTCTACAAGACTTCAACTTGCTCGAGGATACCTCACCTCAAGACTTCACCTTGCTCGTGGATACCGCACCACAAGACTTCACACACTAAGATTGAGGGTACTTAGCAAACCTGACAACCAATGAGAAGATATGGTCTTCAAAAACACCTTTCTCTTTTACAACAAGAACTCTCTTATAAGAGTAGATAAAGAGATACAATATTAGCTCTATGAACAACTCAAAGTTGTCTCTCAAATGGCTCAACAAAAGCTCTATAATGACGCACAAATGATATCAATATGTATATGAATAATGAGAGGTGTTGTGTGTTCAAATTCAGCTCAAAAGACCTCTATTTATAGGTGGTAGAAGTAGTATGTCAGTTGCTTAATTGGCAATCAATTATGCTGATTTTATGCCAAGATAATCGATTATCAGATTTGGATAATCGATTATCAGCTTACCCTTACAAAATCGGAAGCTGATTTTATGCAGGATAATCGATTATTGTGATATGCATAATCGATTATGTTGTTACAGTGTTCAAAAACTGGCAACGGACACAAGATAATCGATTATGCAATTCTGATAATCGATTATCCTACTCTGCGGAAATTTCCAATTAATGGAATTTCCCAGAATAATCGATTATCACTTTGCATAATCGATTATTCTATTATGCTGTCCATAATTGACAACTTACTTCAAAAACCAAAAATGAAAACGTTAAAAACATTTTGTTTGAAGTATTTAAAATATGTTTATGATAAATATGATTTGAGAAAATGATTTTATGCATATTTATGATGACCTATGTTGAGCCAAAAAAGACGAGATAACTTAAGCGTTACTCTTACATTGGTTCTACCTAACGACCTACGCCTTGGGTCTACGGTCTTGAACATTTGAGCTCGTCTTTGGCTTGTCTATGCAATTCCGTCATCAATATGCTTCTCGGCATTCAATCTTGATTGTTTGTCATATAATAACGTTGTTTGACACTTGACTTCATTGTTTGTCATTCATCAAAACCTATACCTGAAAATCATGCTAATACAGCCAAAGCGCACATATCATAGATAGAATGATTTTCTACAAAAACATACACAAAGCAACATATATATATATATATATATATATATATATATATATATATATACATATATATATATAGAGTATCAAATAGTCATATAAGTTTAAAGTTATATACAGTCAATTGAATTTATAATTCAACAAATGTTGTATGTGTTAAATAGCAAATAGAACTTATAAACTCCAGGTTCCATGAAAGCGTTTATATTTCCAACCAATTGTTATAAAATGTATTTTAAAAAGATAAATTTTTAATTGCATGTATCACCAAGTATGTAGACAAAAAATAATTAAATATTTCTTGAATCTTCTAAGATGAATGATTAAATTAGATAATCGGTTTCCTTGTTCTAGATAAAAAAATAATTAAATATTTTCTAAAAGGAATGTCTTACTTGTAGTAAGAAAAGGTTCAGATACGAGCACGACCTCGGATCAACGGCGAGAAAGAGAACTGAATTAGCTTGCAGTAGTCATTAATTTTATTTCTTCATTCTTAACTAAAGGCCTCGAAATTTATTATTGAATAATTTATAATTAAATCTTTAAATTATACAAATATTTAATAGCATAAAAATCGATCAATATTTTAAATATATTTTAGTCATTCAACATTTAACATATTCGTATTTTATAATAACATAAATATAAATATAAATATAAATAGATAAATAGATAACAAAAGAGTGTAAGTCATTCCACAGTTTCTTTCCTAATAATTTTACATTTATCTGTAATTTTTTAATATCTTCACTTATCATGGTTTCACATCAATAAATCGGGATATATGAGGATCAATGCATTACATAATCAAACCATTGTAAGTCATACTCACCTATTTTTTCTCGTGTTCTACTTGAACTTTCTAACAAAAGTGATAATTTCTAATCTCTTGTATGTTGCACATTCATACCTGATACGACCCAAGATAATCAACATGCGTTTTGAATGTTAATTGATGGCTATTTTCGTAATTGGAGGTTATATGTGTAATTTGCCATCAATTATAGACTACGTATAGTTGGAGTTTATACTTGTAATAGGTGACTATATTTAATTTCTTAGAATTAGCTTAGGAATATTTGGGTTATTTGTAGTCAAGTATCTAGTCTAGTATAAATAGCCCTTAAGATTTTCATTTTAGAGAGGCTAATTTTGATGAATGATGAGTTTTCTTTAGAGAGATGTGATGGTGGATTGCCATTGTTGATCACAATTTATTCAAGATGTGTTCTTCAAGTGGAATTACACTTGCACTTGAAGGCATTTTTATAGTTTAAGTTCACTTTGTCATGTAATTGTGAGTGATTGATCTTTATCGATTATTTTTTAATTACTGCTTTTTTGAGTCTATTCTCAAATTCTATCCTTTATCTTTAATGTCTTGTTTTCCGCTTTTAGATTGGTATTAATACCTCTACCATACTTATCTTGTGGGTGTATTAAATTTTAATAGTCCAACATTTAGTTACGTATAACAGTAAGGTCTTATACACTTCTCGAATTCAATCATAAATATTTCTTTATTTCTCTTAATCTCATAGATCACCTATGATTTATCTAAAATCGACCATATATTATTTATGATTGCCTAAGTGATCTCCGGATGATTGCGTATTAGTTATTACCGGGATTATATTTTTATAAAGTGGGAGATTTTGGTGAAATTATGAATCGCTTATGTATTATCTAGAAATCGCTCATGTATTATTTATGATCCCCTAAGTGATCTCTGATTGATCGTTTATTAGTTATTACCATGATAAATTTTTTATAAAGAGGGAGTTCCGGGTAAAATCATAGATCGTTTATGTGTTAACTAAAAATCGTCCACTAATTATTCATGATCGCCTAAGTGATCTCTAATTGATCGCTTATTAGTTATTACCAAGATCATTTTTATAAAGTAGGTGGTCATGATAAAATCATAAATTGTCTAATGTTATCTAGAAATCACCCATGTATTATTTATAACCGCGTAAGTGTTCTCCAGTTAATCACTTATCAGAGATCATTGATCGCTACCAACTCGACACTACACCAAGGTAGGAAGAGCGGGACATAATAGCTTTTATCCGATATGAGGGTCGGGATCGATTTTTCTCAGGGAGCTAGTGATGGAGTTGGATTTTCTGTCTAGCCTAGAGATGTGTTTGTACTTCTAATGTCACTTCAGACATTTTTGGGTTTTTGAATTATAACTATTTTTATAAAACTAACGATTAACACTAAATTATGCTACGAGAATATTGCTAAGTATTATCTAACGGGAAGAAGGGCACTAGGGTCATGACACTACATAGATGGCTAATTGACTGGTAGATGTTACTTAGGTTCGGTTGACATATTTGGAGCTTATGCT
This sequence comes from Nicotiana benthamiana, assembly GCA_034376525.1. Taxonomy (NCBI): domain Eukaryota; kingdom Viridiplantae; phylum Streptophyta; class Magnoliopsida; order Solanales; family Solanaceae; genus Nicotiana; species Nicotiana benthamiana. Next base: position 88,524,643 of record CM067330.1, read on the forward strand.
ATAATCGTTACACAATTTTACCCACTCTTACACATCTCGGTAGAGAGAGTGATTTTTCCTAATTAACTCTCTCGAGACCAAATGGGTAGGAAAATTAGACCAAGCAATTAGGGTTCAAGTAGGGTGATTACTCTATCGAGATTTAACCCGTTAATTAGGACTATCATTTCTCATGAGTCCATCCCAATTCCTTGTTGGGTCAATTTTGGGGTCATAAACTCTCTTTCTCAAGAAGAGTTAAACTCACAAACTTGAATCAGTGTTTGTAACCACCAATTCAAATAGCAAACACCCATAATCAATCTAACCCTAGATGGTAACACCCATAAATTACCCACACTACGATTGAGCCACAACCCTAACTAATGAGTTTAGCTACACGTGCTTAAGGGAGAAAATGAAGAAATAGATGAAGAACTAAGCATATTAATTAATTGCTAAAATGAAATTACAAGATTCTATCGTAAAATTAAAGCAAAACTTCCAAAAATGGCTTCAATATCGAGTCTCACGAGCACATCTCAGTCCGGAGTACAAAAAGATAACCTAAATATGGTAAAATGTTCTATTTATACTAGGCTAGAAAAAATGGATAAAAAAACTCCTGTGGGGTCAGTGCAGACCGCAATTATTATATCATGACCCCAATCATAACAAGCTTGCCTTGAATTCTCGATACCCATTAGATATCCACCTAGGAGGAAGTCACTATCCTAGTCCTTTTTAATCCTTGAAAACAACCAACAAAAATACTGTACTTAGCTTTAACTATTGCATGCTTAAAAAATAGAAGTATAAATAGATAACAAAACCAACCACTTGTGGAAGTACAATTAAGAGCAAAACTCGCATCTCTACTTGGATATAAACCTAACTCCACACTCATTAACTCCCTGTGGATTCAATCCCGACCTTTGTTGGGTAAAACTACATAGAACATCCTTGCTAATCTATAGTAGTGCAGGTTTGGAACCTATCAATTTTGGCGCCGTTTCCGGGGAGTTAAACAGTTTTAGCTATATCTCCGAGTATTTTTGTGTTTTGTTTTTCTTTTCTTCTGATTTTCTAATTTTTTTGTGAAATCGCTCTCAGGTACAATAGGGCTCTTAACAATGATGCTCCAGGAAATTTGACTTTGGGGGAGGAGGTAGATGATGCTAATGTGGATGAAATTCAACCCAAACCACAAGCACAAAGGATAGGCCGACCGCCTCATGATTATATTCCAAACCCTCCCCCACCCCCAGTAAGGGCAGCACACTAGGTATTGCCTAACGAAAGCTACGCGAGTGCAATAGTCCTGTCCCGGATTAGGGTGGGCAACTTCCAAATAACCAACGTGATGTTGATACTTTTATAATAGAGGGGTTTCTTCACCGAAGCTCCACACCAAAATGCCTATAAGCATCTCAAGGGTTCGTTGAAACATGCTGAAGGAGAAAGTAATGTAATGTTTCTGAGGACGCGTTGATACTAAGGCTTTTCCCATTCTCTCAAAGGGGGAAGGCTTTAGATTGGCTTGAGATATTGCCTAATCATTCCATCACCATGCATGATGAGTTGGCCGAGAAATTCATAGCAAAGCTCTTCTTGCTGAGGCATATCGCGATGCTTAGAGATGAGATCCTCACCTTCAAATAAGAGTCAAATGAACCACTTTATGAGATTGGGAAAGGTATCGGATGATGGTGAAATAATGTCCGAACAATGACACGACCAAAGCGATGATCCAACAAACATTCTACCTTGGCATCAACTACCAACCAATGTGTAGTTAACCATCTCGCAAGGGGAAACTTTATGAACACTCATTACGCTATGGCGTATGATATACTTGATGAGATAGAGGATACTTCCTCGGCGTGGCGAAGTCAAAATAATGAGCCACAAGGTGATCCGAATGTCATTCACCTATACAAAGAGCTCCATGATCACATCCAAGAAATAGTCGAGTTAACTACAACCATGAATCAGTTGGCAAAAGCTCAAGTGCAACAAGTACAAGCGCCAAGACGAGTGAATGCCATAGAAGGGGTAAATATGATGGTCGACAAAAAGAGGAAAATAGGCCAACAAAGTCAATGAAATCTGGATCAATGTGGGCAAGGAAGTAGTTGTTACAACCAAGATGATGGGTATGGTGATCAAAATGAGGAAGTTCAGTATGTGAACAACTACCAAGGACAATAGGTCAATGCTCCGAATCAACAACAACAGTGGAGATCCTAAGGAAATAAGGGGAATAAAAACCAAAAAGGAAATTGGAACAGTGGGAACAATAACAACAAAGCAACTAGGGGAACAACAATAAGGATTGGGCAACCAGGGTAACCAGGGAAATTGGGGTGGCAATAACAATAGCAATTGGGGTGGAAAAAACAACCAAGGGGGTTAGAATAACGATAATTAGGGGAATCAGTGACCGGAATTTCAAAGGCCTCCGATGTATCAACAACCAAACAACTCGCCTCTATTTCCGTCTTAAGATCCTAGGTCATCAAACAATGAGATGGGATGAATTGAATCCATGTTTGAGAAAATGATGAAGAAAAATGCCGACTCCGATGCCTAGTTGGCATCCCATAATACTTTTATCTGCAACTAGGAGGTCCAACTTGGCCAAATTTTGCAAGCTTTGAACACTCGACCTAGGGGGGAACTACCTAGTGACACGGTATTAAACCCAAAGTGAGGGAACAATACGGGCCATGCTATGGTGGTGACTACAAGGAGTGGTAGAGATGGTGTTGATAATATATATGATGCAAGAAAGATTATGAGTGATGATGTGTTGGTGCAAGAGAATACTGATCAAATCAATGATGTGCAAGTGAGTGAATAGAATGTGAATGAGGAAGTAAAAATTGACATTGATGACAACATGGAAGAGACTCAAAATGATGTGAACCCGTCTAGGGAACACATGATTGACATGCCAAAAAAGGTAGTGCCCAAAGCCAAGGCTTCTTTTCCAAGGTCTCCTCCACCATACCTTTAGAGGCTTGCGAAACAAACAATGAGAACCAGTTCAAGAAATTTACTGACATGATGAAGAGTTTGTTGATAAATGTACCTTTGGTAGAAGCTCTAGAACAAATGCCAAGATATGCCAAGTTTATGAAAGACTTGGTAACAAAGAAGAGGTTCGTGAATTGTGAAACAATCAAGATGACACACCAAGTGAGTGCCATTTTACATTCCATGGCCCCAAAGCTAGAGGACCCCGATGCTTTTACAATCTCGTGCACTATTGATAGTGCCGATTTCGTCAAAGATTTGTGCGACTTGGGGAAAGCACTAACTTGATGCCATACTCTGGATTTAAGACACTGGGGATTGGGCAACCAAGGCCCATATCCATGAGGTTGAAGATGGAGGATAGGACAATAAAGAGGCCATTGGGGACTATAGATGATGTGTTTGTGGAGGTCGACAATTTCATACTTCCCTCAAATTTTGTGATTCTGGACTGTGAGGTTGACTATGAGATGCCGATCATGTTGGATAGACCTTTCTTAGCTCCAGGAAAGGCAGTGGTTGATGTAGAAGCAGGGGAGCTCACTTTCCAGGTGGGTGATGAAAAAGTTGTGTTCCATATCTACAAATCAATGAGGCAACCCAATAGTAACGAAATATGTTCCTTTGTAGATCTTGTGATCGAGGTGATTGTTGAAGACACTAGTGTTGTGATAAATGTAGAGGAACCTTTGGAAGATGTATTGTTGAACCATGATATGACTGAGGATGAAAGATTGGTGGAATATGTCAATTCTTTGCAAGGAATGGGTTCTTACACATATGAGCCTCAAAAACTCTCCTTGGATCTTGAGAACAAAAAGACTCCACCAACAAAGCCCTCAATCGAGGAAACTCCCGTATTTGAGTTAAAGCCTTTGCCTTCACACCTTAGTTATAAATTCTTGGGCCCTTGTTCAACTTTACCTGTTATTCTTTCTTTGTGCTTAACTAATGTGCAGGTAGATGCCACCATTGTGGTGCTTCAAATAAGGAAGAAGGCAATTGGATGCACTCTAGCTGATTTCAAGGGATAAGTCCCGCCTTTTGCATGCACAAGATTATACTTGAGGATGATGCCAAACCTTCAGTGGAACACTAAAGGAGGTTGAATAAGGCTATGCAAGAGGTTGTCAAGAAGGAAGTTATCAATTGGTTATATGCAAGGGGTTTGTTTACCCTATTTTGGATAGTTCATAGACTTTGCCGATACAATGTGTGCCGAAGAATGGGGTATGACTATGGTCACAAACAAGCAAAATGAGTTGATCCCACTAAGATTGTCACCGGATTGAGGGTATGCATGATTACCAAAAGTTGACCAAAGTGACCCGCAAAGATCATTTTCTATTGCTCTTTCTTGATCAAATTATGGATAGACTTGCCATGCACGCCTACTATTGCTTTTTTGATGGGTACTTAGGTTACAACCAAGTTTTGATTGCACCGAAGGACCAGGAGAAAACCACCTTCACATGTCCTTATGGCACCTTTGCATTCTCACGACTGCCATTTGGTTTGTATAATGCACCGACTACCTTTCAATGATGTATGATGGCTATATTTATGGACATGGTGGAGTACTTATTGGAAGTGTTCAAGGATGAATTTAGTGTTGTGGGTGAATCCTTTGAATAATATTGACAATGCGTTGGCTCGATGTGAAGAGACCAATTTAGTACTTAATTGGGAGAAGTGCCACTTTATGGTTGAGAAAGGCATTGTACTTAGCAATAAGATCTCCAAGAATTGTATTGAAGTGGACAAAATAAAGATTAAAGTGATTTCAAAACTCCCTCCTCCTACTTCTGTCAAAGGAGTGAGGAGTTTTCTTGGCCATGCGGGATTCTACCTCGATTCATTAAGGATTTCTAAAAAATGGTGAACCCCTTGTTAAAGTTGTTGGAAAAGGATGCAAAGTTTATGTTAAATGATGATTGCCTGAAAGCTTTTTAGCTTCTCAAGTATAGATTGAATAACACTCCCGTCATCACTGCACCGAATGGGAGCTTGCCATTTGAGCTCATGTGTGATGCTGGTGATGTTGCGGTACAGAAGATTAACAAAATATTTCAACCGGTCTATTATGCAAGCAAAATGATGAATGATGCCCAATTCAATTATAATGTGACTGAAAAAAAGAGTTACTAGCCATTGTCTTTGCCATGGAAAAGTTCAGGCCATATCTCACGGGTACCAAAGTGATTGTGCACACCAATAACGTGACACTCCATTATTTGATGACAAAGAATGACTCTAAGGCTAGGTTGATGAGATGGGTTATTTTGCTTCAAGATTTTGAACTTGAAATTATTAATTGAAAAGGAAGTGAAAATCAAGTGGCGGACGACTTCCCGCTTAGAAGATGAGGGGAGGCCCCACGATAACCTCGAAATTAATGATTCATTCCTTGATGAACAACTCCTCTCTGTGTCTTTGAATAGTATGCCTTGGTTCACTGATGTTGCTAACTTTCTTATGACCGGAGTTATCCCGAGTGAGCTCTCTTCTAACTAAAGGAAGAAGCTTAAATGGGACAACTTGGATTATTACTGGGACGAGCCTTCTCTTTTCAAGATTTGTAATGATGGTGTGATCTGGAGATGTGTTCCAAAAGAGGAGAAAATGAGTATTCTTGATGCTTTCCATTTCTCGCCCTACAGTGGTCATCATGGTAGGGAGAGAACTGGTTGAAAGGTTCTCAACTGTGGATTTTATTGGCCTCCTCTAAGATACTAGTGAGCTTATAAAGAGATGTGATGCGTGTCATAGATCTGGTGGAATTTTCAAGAAGGATGAAATGCCTCTCACCACTATTCTTAAGATTGACATTTTTGACATGTGGGGCATTGAATTCATGGGGCCATTTCTGAGTTCATGTGGTAACATTTACATTTTGGTTGCTGTTGATTACGTTTCCAAGTGGGTTGAAGTTGTGGCTTTGCCCAATAATGAGGCACATAGTGTGGTGGCTTTCTTAAAGAAAAATATCTTCAAAAGGTTTGGTACTCCCAAGGCGATCATCAGTGATGGGGGTTCTCATTTTTGTAACAAGGCCTTCGATACTTTACTCTCCAAGTATGGTGTCAATCATAAAGTGTCAACCCCTTATCATCCCTAGGATAATGGACAAGTTGAGGTCTCCAACAGGGAGATAAAGAGCATATTATCAAAAACTGTCAGTGCAAACTAAGCTAATTGGTCAAGGAAACTGGATGATACTTTGTGGCCTTACAAGACTACTTACAAGACTCCAATTGATATGTCTCTGCACCGGTTGGTATTTGGTAAAGCATGCCATCTTCCAGTATAGTTAGAGCATAAGGGCAACTGGGCACTGAAGAAGTTAAACCTTGAATGGGATGTCGCTGCAAATCTCCGAGTAGAGCAACTAAATGAACTCAATGAGTTTAGGTTTCATGCCTATTCCATCACATCCTTGTATAAGGAAAAGATAAAGTACTTACATGACAAATATTCCTGGAGCAAGGAACTTAAGGAGGGTGCCTTGGTTCTTCTATTCAACTCTCGGTTACGACTGTTTCCAGGAAAGCTCAAGTCAAAATGGAGTGGTCCTTTTGAGGTGGTGCGTGTAACTTGGTTTGGTTCTCTTGATTTGAAAAATAAAAATGGTGAAATCTTCCGAGTTAATGGGCACCGAGTGAAGCACTATCTTGGCAAGTTTGATGATAGCCACGTGGTGGTAATGATCCATTTCAAGTGATTGGTGGTAACATGAATCGTGTCACGACGTTAAATCAGGCGCTTCTTGGGAGGCAACCCATGTGTTTTTTTTTTCTTTTTGATTTTGTTCTTAGTTTAAGCTTTATTTTGGACTATCTGGTTGTGAAGCTTGTGTAGGAAATATTTATGCAGTGCATGATTGTTGCTGGAAAATTTTGCCTAAGCATGAGAATTGCGTTGACCGCGCTCAAAATTTCGCGGTCAGCGATGATTTTCGCGGGGGCATACATGGTCAGTAGACGCGGACTTGAAAAGTACATAATAGAAACTCTCTAAAGTTGTATTCGCGTGCGCGGTTGAAATTTTGTGGTCCGCGTTACCCTTACGTGTCGCGTCCCTTCTTTCGCTCTCACCGGGCATGTTCCGAAAATGCTATCCATCAGGTAAATAAATTCAAACAGCAGTAGAATTACGCGGCCGCGTTCAGGTGTGGTATGGGTCCCTATTTCATTAGTATAAATAGAACCTCCTGAGCACTGTTACCTTTTCTCGACCCTTGAACTCTCATAGCATATTGTTCACTATCTTCTTCTTTGAACTTCAATTCTCATGTCATTAACAAAAGTTAATTTCTTCCACAACTTACACAACAAGTATGTTCAATATTTTGTGTTATTTTTATTTATTTATTTTATTTTATTTTGTTTTAATTTTTCTTTTTAATTAGGATTTCTCCAAAAAATCATGTGAGTACTTGTTTTGCATGCCTAATAGGGGATAGGGTTATCAATATGCCTATTATTGCCTAAATTCTTGCACTAGGTGAAACCCTATGTCTAAGTGCCTATATCATTTGAATTTTGCGGACCTCGGTCCAAATTATACGGCCTGCGTTCATGCTTTGATGAGATATGTATTTACTATAAGTTTGCGAACGCGGAGATTTTTATGCGGCTCGCATTTGACTTTTTGCGAACGCATCCATAATTTCTCGAAGCACGTTCATGATCTTCAGAAAGTTAAAAAATTGGGTTCACAACCGCCTTCCTTTTTACGCGGGCCGCGATGTCCATTCTATGGTCGTGTCTTTTTTTCCATTGTCAGCGATGCCTCAACTTTAGAGACTGGGTAGTCTGATCCGCAATCTTTCGTGGCTGCTTTCTTTTTTACGCAAACCACGATGTCAATTCCGTGACCGCTCTCCTTTCTCCGCTGTGAGCGGACCCTTGCTTTGAGAAAGACTGTCAAATTTCATCTACTTTCCTTTGATGATTAACAATGATACTAAGAAGATTGCACTGTTTGTCTATGCAGATAATGTTCCGATCATGTGGTAGAAGTGATAAACCTAAAGGGAAGGCAGAATCCTACCAAAATAGGGGAAAAGGAAAGACCAGCAAACTACATCTAGCAGTCCAAAAGTCCATTGAGAAGTGCGAGCTGCCATCAGAGCTGTGGATAGAGCAAGAGATCACTCAGATACGAGTGAGTAGGGGGTGTACAAAGAAAACCGACAAACCGCACCAACCCGATAATCCGAGTCAAGCCGAGATAAAAAACCCGACTATGGTTTGGTTTGACTTGGTTTGGTGTTGGAAAAAAAAACCCGACCATAATTGGTTTGGTTTGGTTTTAACTAAAGAAAGTCAAACCGAAACCAAACCAACCCGACGTTACATATATAGAAATTTTAGATATATTTAATATATAAATATACTTATTTGTAATGTAATTTATAAATATTTCTTAAAAAATTTCATAATATTATTTTTTAAGGTATTATTTCAAGGTTGGATTTAGAACTTTTGTATGCTCCAATAAGTTTTATAGCCATTAATATTAGTAAATTAAATAATGTTAGCAATCAATACTAATGTTAACAAAAGATATTCAGTTCAATATTACGATCGGGAATGTATTGAATGTCTAATTTTTGTTTTGCAATAATTTAGATAAAAATACATAACCTATTTTTATTTTGCTTTAGATTTAGGCATATAATTAATATTCCCTTATTAGTCTATCTAGCTTAGCTTGAATTAGTGCTTTTAGATTATGTTTATTTTTATTACGGCTTTTTAATTAGCAATATTTATATTACATAATTTTATTATCTTTATTGTTGAATATTTTAGGATAATGTCATGAGTCATGACATATCTCATATTTTGTATTATTTTCTTGGAAAATACTTTATATAGTTGTATCTTACTAGGATTAAAGAAATATTTTGAGCATACGTTATATGTTTTGATCTACGAAGATTTTACTGGAAAAAATTCCGAAAAACCCGAAACCCGAAAAAACCCGAGAAAAACCGATATTGAAAAACCCGAGTTTATTGGTTTGGTTTGGTCTTTAAAATTAATAATCTGATACAATTGGTTTGGTTTGGTAATTGTAAAATCCGAACCAACCCGGTCTATGTACACCCCTACGAGTGAGTACATCACTTCCCGAGAAGCTTCGGAAGGTGACTCAGTGACAACCTCTGTCCCCACAGATCTCCAGGGGAAATATCAATTGAGAGATAAAAATACATCTACTTCTGAATCGTTTGATGGCTCAGAGGAAGGTAGTGAGGCTTGGGGATCATCTTCCCCACCTGTTGCAACAGCAGACTCACCACCTGCCCTTGCCCCGATTAATGTTGATATTGTCGAGGACCTGGATAATGGGAGAGGGGATGATACTATTGTTGGGGGATTGGAAAGATCAATAAACGCGGAGGTATGGCAGCTTAGATTTGTCAGCGAAAGGGACTACAACAAATTTCGGGAATAGTGGCCACAGAGGTTGTTTACCCTTGAAAGGCAATCAAAAGAGATCTTCTACCCCACAATCCCAAATGTGAAAAGGCAATATAATGAAAGAGTGGGGTGGAAATTCTTCACCAGAAAGATTCCAGAAGCTAATGAGCACTTAGTCAAAGAATTCTATGCCAATATTGCCCACATAAAAAAGGGCACCTTTGTGACTAAGGCGTGGAACAAGAAGATTAGATTCGATGGACAGACACTGAATGCATATGCCGATTTTATGATAAGGATGAATATTTCTACTTGGAGAAGGTGCCTTTAGATGATTAAGCCCGTCCATGGTTTGTGTAGGTGATAGCCATCCTTGGGACAACACCAACTTGGCTTACACCTTGGGTCCAAATAGCTAGAAATGCTCCGAGCTTTGAAGCGAAAGGGTGGTGTACATTTGTCTGCAGTCGGCTAGACCTATCCTAGCATGATAGTGATATCCCGGTCTCCCGGGAAATTATTGTGGCTTCTATTATAGCGGGTTACCTGATAAATATGGGGAAATCATGTTAAGAAACATCACCAAAGCTATAGGGAAGGATGAACGATCATATCCCTATCTCAATTTCCTCACCATGTATTTATAGGACCAAGAGGTATAAGGGAGGGATTTTGATACAAAAGTGAAGCCGAAAAGGCCCTTCTCTTGGTAGAGCCTTCGGGGAGCAGATAACCCCAAGTCCAAAGGAAAAGCTACTACTTCCATTGGCCAGTCTGAAGAGCCAAGGGTAGTGGCCATTGGTCCGAGCCTTCCACAGTTATGGTACTTCTGCTGTTATGCCACCTCTCTCATTCAGACCTTTTGTATCTTCCGCAGTGTCTGTGCTTTCCTCCTCATCCTACCCTCAGACTATACTGTGGGTCAATCAAACTATATCCAACATCAACAACTAGATACATGTAGTTACATCAAAGCTATCTTTATTGCAAAGTGCAATTGCAGCATAAGTTTCTCCTACACATCAACAGTCATCCCCATCAGTGGAAGATTCATTGAAAGAGCTTCTGGACAATCACAAGAAGCTCCTGGGCAACCAATTTTTTTTTTGGAGACTTTGGGTACTCATGGGAAGGTGATCAAGGAGCTGGGTAAGCAGGTCAAGAAGTTGAAAAAGACTCAGGCCACAAATGAGGAAATGTCGAGCTTGTAGAAGGATGTTGCTAAGTTCACTTCTGTCAGAGACATCCCACTTGACCTACTCATAGAGTCTACCATTGTAGCAGCACGAGCATCAGAAGAAGCACAAGCAGCATAGGCACCATAGCAGGAGATTGACAGAGAGCCTATGAGAGCAATTATGGTTCTCCAATCCGAGGACTTGGAGATACAGTTGGATGAGCCAGAGGGAGTTGACCCCACTGATGTGTAGGACCTGATGCAGAGCACATAGGGAGTTTTCTCTACTCTTTATCCCTTCTTGATCTTATTTTTGCTTTTAGGATTGAGGATAATGCTAGCTTTTATTTGGGGTGGTACTACGTTTGATTTGATGACTCGTTTGTAATAATTATGATACTATTTTTCTTTATTTTTACTTATCGTTATTTTTCACTTTTGGTGTGTATATAACTTTACCATTCCATGTGTATTCATTCCCATTTTCTATATATTTATTTCTTTCCATTATTGTACATATTTATTTTACTTCCCGTAATTTTCTTTTTAACTTCTTGTGTTCTATTTCCTTATTAGCTTATCTTTTTACTTCCTTTAGTAGCTTCTTTTTGAGTTCTTAACTTAGTGATCAGTAAACCGTTGGTCTTCTTAGTGGAAATATTCTTTCCAAAGGTGGATGTTGTGTGAACCGGGTTGCTCTTCCCGATGATGGATGGCGTGACAACCTTCTTAAGGGTTTTAATTCATTTTCATTATGTTTTTTGTGTAAATACTATTAATGAATAAAAACGTCTCAGGAAAGCTTCAGTTGGGCCTAATACATTTACCTTTGACCTTATGGTTAGAAACAAATTGATTTGTAAAGATTGGTTCTAGTTGTGACCTTTAGACTCTTGTGTTGACTAAACAATTATAGAGTGGCTTCTTGGAGCAATTTGAGTTTCTCAATCTTTTCTAGGGGTTTTTAGGCCCTCGATTTTGTTCTCTTTAGCAATTCAACAGCTTGTGAGGTGAGATATTGATTTACAAGTCCAAGCCTTGTGCCAAGAAGTCTAGAACTTGACCTGAATGTTAGTCTAGGCGAAATTCTAAGTGTAGATCGACTTGATAAATGATTATAGGCTCCCCTTGATCCAATTTGAAACTTGAAAGCATCCATAGCCCACCAAATTTGATATCCATAGTCAACCCTGTTGAGCCGAATCCTTTATTATTTCAATAACCATGATACAAGCCTTTATCTGTTTTATAATGACCCTTTCTTGGCAGCCGATCTTTCCTTAGCTCAATTGGAAAAAGCATAAGTTTGGGGGGGGGGGGGATGAAGAATGTGAAAGTAATAAAAGGTAAATGAAAATCAAAAAGAAAAGAAAGAAAAACCAAAAAGTCAAAAAGAAAATGAATAGTGTAGAAAAATGAAGGGATTCAGTGAAAGTAATGATGAAAGGCTTGAAATGATTAGAAACGGAGAATAATGATTGTCATGAACAAGAAAAAGTGATAGTGTGTTTCTCTAGTCCCCTAAGGAAGAACATAATTGACTCAAAGAGTCAAGAAAGTGTGAGCTGAAATGAGAAAATGAAGTGCTTAAGGAAAACTGAAACCTTCTTAGACCAATATATCCTACCTTGATCCAAAAGCCTTCATTACATTCTCGAAAAAGTCCTATAGAATTTTGAGTTGAGTGAGCTTACATTGGTGGTAATTCACATAAGGGCATATTTATGGTACTTAAAGCCAGACTTGTGACATTTCCTTGTGAGAGATAGTGTACTTTCACAATTCTCGTTTTGAGTGCTTCAACTCTTAAGTGAGATTTTCCTATGGAGAGTAGAGGAGAAAGAGTTTGGGTTCCACAACGACCTACGTAAAAGAGCGAGCTTCCTTGGTGAGTTAATTCAACTCTTGATGCTCTTGTGTCGCACTACAACTATGGTCCTAAAAAGGTTGTGTTGTTGATAATACATTTGTGTTGAGGGTAATTGTCAGACGCAATTGATGCTTGATGAAGTCACCTTGGGAAAGATAATTTTTTTTTCTTGTGGAGGTGGTAATTACTTTGTTTGTTTGAGGACAAGAAAAAAATTAAGTTTAGGAGATGGAATTTAACCTATCTTATACTCTCTTTTGCTTAGGTTTTGGATAATGTGTAAAAATATTCTCGAAAACTAACTTATTGAGCTTACTTGCAGGGTTTGTTCAAAATTAGGCAAAGAAACCAAAATAAACTCATGAATTAGTCAGCTTTCACGGTCTATGGACTGGGAACTGGAGTGCAGAGTGCAGACAAAATACGCGGCCGCGTGAGGACCACAGCTGAGGCGTCCACAAATACGTTGTTGATGCCTAATTTTTCCCTTATATATTTTAAAATATGCATAAACACTTTCAAAATATTATACATGCATTTACAAACATGCACAAGTGTTTTACAAATTTTCTGTAATTTTTCAAGGCCTTAAATCCCTTTATTTCTGCACTTTTCTAATTACATAAATGTTCAAAACTATCTCCCATATTATTTTATGATAATTTAATTATCTAAGCTCATCATTTATATTCATATGAATGTTCAAATATTTTAATTATATTGTTATAATTATATTTGTATTTTTAAGACTATAATTGCATATTTTACAAACATAGCCTATGTATGCATTATTATATTATCTTACCAGAAAGTAGCTTTATGCATTTTTAAAATATTGACTAATTGTATTAAAATATTTTCATGCACAAAAATAAATTTTATAATCTGTTTATTTTTATGAATTATTTTATTAATTAATTATATATTTAACAACTAAACTCTTTAATTTATTTAATTTTTCGGACCTAACCCCATAATTTAGTCCAAATCCTTCTAAAACTAGCCCAATCCACCCCCCAGGCCCAACATATACTTGCCTGATCCAATAACCCCGTTTACTCGTGGTCGTTGATCTATTAGATCAATGGTCCACAATTAACATTACCATATTAATCTCTAAACCTATCCTAACCCCTTACTCTTTAATTTTCGCCGCCTTCATTCCATAACCTCTCCAACTCTCTCTCATTTCGCCCGTAACCCTAATTGTCGTCCAGCCAAGAACTCCCGTCTATGGAGTTTTTATGTGTTCTACGACCCTTGTTTGCCTTCTACCTCTTCTGATGGTTCGATTATGTCGATTTATGAAAGAATATTAAAGAGATTCGACTTGGGTGTTTTGTTCGAAACCTTTTATATTTCTATCTATGGCCATCTCCGTTTGTGAGTATTATTTTCTTCTTGTTTATAGCTCGAATCTATGGTTTTAAACCATGTCTCTTCCTTCTCTGTCATTTTTCTTAAAACCCATATGCTACCTGAGTCTGTTCAGATCCTTGTAGATATGAAATGTTTAAGTATTATTTGGTATTTTCTTCAAAAAACCTTTTGTTTTCCTTTTTATTATTCGATTATAGTGTTTTATAAGAACTAGGGTTTCATATTAAGTTCTCTTCAAAGGGTTTTTAACTTCAAAGTGTTTAAATCTGATTATCTTTACTGGTTTGACTACTTTTTGTGTATATGATTTAGACCCTAGGTCTTTTTGTTTATTACACTGATTACTTCAATCTTTTTCCGGTTGTTTTTTATCTCTGTCAATCAAATATAATGATTGATTTTATTTAGGGCTCGAATTATATTTTTCTATTAAAACCAGTACTTCTCTGTGATTTGCCTATTTTTCTTATTTGTGATTTTAATTAGTACTACTTGCCTTAATTGGACTATTAGTCTGATTTAGGGATTTAATTAAATTCTATATGGTATATGATTTGTTTTTTCGCCTTCTTTAAATCCAAATATGAATCGTTAAGTGATTCTCCCCAATTTAAGGGGTCCTTTCCAGATTCTTCTATGGGAATTGATTGAGTTAAGTCCCCCATTAACTGCTTGACTAATTTGATAACCCTCTTTTATGAACTCTTTTTTATTCTTTACCTTATTTGTCCTACCTCACTAAGTGATATATAATCTCTCATTCTGACTTCTTTAAACAACGAACAATAGTTCAAACACACACACACACACACACACACAAACTTTCTCTCATCTCTATATCTGCTACTTGTGTTCCTTTCTTGTCTAGCCGACTGAAAGCCAAGGCTAGACTATTGAATCCTGCCTGCTTTACCTTATGTATTTTCTTCCTTTAACTGGTATGTCTTTGTTCATATGTTGGTTATAATAATATGAAGCTTGACCTTATGTGTTTCTTTACATGTTACTTTATATCAGTCTAATCCATGCCTCTTATGTATTCTATTCAGCATGCTTATTACTGTGTTTAATTTTGTCTCTTTCCTGTTTATCACCTTAATCAGCATTCTTACCTTCTATTTAAAGCTCTCCTATTCATTTCTTTACGCCAACATGTTTACTTCTGTGTTCAGATTTCAATATTTCCTGCTTATTGTCATCAAGCTTACTTCTGCGTTTAAGTTTCAACTTTTCCTGTATATTGCTTTAAGTTACTATAATTATTTCTATCCTTAAGTATGGCTGTTAGACTTAGGTATTTCATGTTAACTAGCATGGTTTCCTACGACCATGTTTCTACGTGGTCCCGATTCAAGATTCTTGTGTTCCCCAACCCCCGATCCCCTCTCTGTGAAATTATTTGTCCTCAGCATACCATATGATCACTTAGGGTTAACTAATAAACCAAGTTGAATGTGAGTCTTTGCCTTGAGGTTTTGTGACTATGTTCTATATGCGTTTGGTTTTCTAATCCGTTGCTCAGAATGTTTCCTAAACTTTTTTTCACTCTTGATATGTTTTCACCTCCAAACTGTTTCACACTTCTAATATGTCTTCACTTCTAAAACTATTTTCTTAAAAACTCTCTCCTGTTTTCGGCTCCTATTCATATAACACCTAGGGCCTTGCCCATCTAGTGTGAGCATTGCTTAGGACTCCATGAGGCTTCTTTGAACTTTGACATACTGGGGTTGGCTTTCCAAACTTGCTCACAAAAAGGGTTGCTTTGAAGGTTTTCTAGTGTGAGCATTGCTCGGGGACCTTGAGGCCTTTGGAAACTTTGACACACCAGGATACCGTTGGGTGCACTATTAAAGTCTCGGTATGTTCATACTTGATTGAAGGCCTCATTTTTCGGGTTTATGGGTTGGGACTGTTCAGACTCCCTATAGTTGTAGCAGTCTCATTTCTGTAATTCACTATTAATGTTGGTCTATAATAATAACTTCTTTGTAAATAGATATTGGAAAAATTAGTAAAAAGGGAGGGATTCTTATATAATTTTGTGGGGAAATTAGGTAGAAATCATGTCCTTAGGTTTATTATATTTATTTACTTGCACTTAGATACCATGCTTATAGGTTATCGCAATATTTGTTCTTTTAGATACAATGCCTATAGGGTTGAAAAATCAATCTTGCATTCTAGATACCATACTTGTAAGTTTGTTGTGGTACCATGTATATAAATCAATCCTGCATTCTAGATACCATGCTTATAGGGTTTAAAAATCAATCTTTCATGCATATAAGTCTAAAATCAGTCTCTATATACCGACAAAGTTTAGATCAGTTTTTGCATGTCAATAAGGTTTTAAAAACTAATTGCTTCATTTAGACGCCATGGCTATAGGGTCTTAAAGAAATTCTTGCATCTTGCTACCACTATCTATAATTCTAAAATCAGTCGTTACACCTAGAAAACATGCATATAGGATCGAAACTGCCTACCTAAATAGGACATCACTGTTACCGACTAGGCAATGCTGTAGGGCAACGAAAATCCTACAAATTGTAAAATTATGTTTTTCTTATTTGTGAATGTTCTAGATTCAGCAATCCCTAAAAATCAGTAGGCAAACTGATTAGGTCTTTATTTGACCCGCTTTAATACAATGCTGCATACTCTATTTGTCATGCTCACCTAGATATTCTACTCTAGGATCCTTTGAAATGTCTGAAATCATGTTGTTTGAGACGTGCTATTATCCGCTTACGTGAGGAGGTAAAAGTGAGCCTTTTATTGCCTTTATATGATTGTCCTATTAGTTCTTGATTGTCGCCTAGATTTTTCCTTTCAAACACTTTAGAAGAGTCTAGAACTGCCTTATTAGAGGCCCGAAACACCTCCAAGGCCATAAGGAAAGGACGGGTAATGCACACATAGAACATGTTTAATTAGAATCGCTTATATAGCCACTAAAGGAAGGGTAATTGGGTAGTAAAGGATATGATGACCTGTGCGTTAATGTTATATGTAGCATCCCAACTTGGGGACTATAATCAAGCATTGTAAAGAAGAGATCCAATTGGCTGAAAAACCTAGGACCCCACTTTACTACTAGTTTTATATATAATGTCAATTTTTCTAAATCGCTTTATCTGTTTATAAGACTAATTCATATAATTTAATTTGGGCTGGGACCCATCATTGTGAACAACGAGAGGTGCCTAACACCTTCCCCTCAAGGTTATTTCGAGTCCTTATCCAGTTTTGGTAATGCAAATCGGTTTTAGGAGTTACTTGTTTAGGTGCCCTAACTGGAGACTCTTCAAATTCCATACCCAATTCCTAAAAGGAAATGAATTTTTCCCAATGAATGTCAAAACCCAGACTCCACTAGGAAAAAGGGGGCGTGGCACCATGGCGACTCTACTGGGGATATTTTAGGCTCTTACCATAACGAACTTGTGTTTTGTGAATTAGTCTTAAGCATGTTTTATTCTATTAATACATGTGCACCCTTTCCCTTTCCCCCTTATTTGGATTTAGTTGCTTATTTCTCAAGCATTTATGATTTCCTTTATTTCTCGAAACTGACTTGTCTCCTTGTTTTTTTGTAACTGTCTTTGAATTATTTAAATATCGCATTTATGATTTTTAAACGTGCAATTACATGACAACATGCTATTTATTGTTTCATAAATCACACTCAACATTATATTCCAGTCGTGCATAATCAATCCTATAGAAATGCTTGATGAGTATTTGCACTCTTCTTTTATATCACCCTTTAAATTTGGAAAGGCATATTTGCGGTAAAACTAGTCGACCGACGGTGCAGTCAAAGATTCCATGCCTTTTCCCGTCAAGTTGTTCGCTTGAGGGTCCCAGTCTATACCTCTATAGCATCCTTACTCTGATTAATTGTATATGCATCATGGTCAAACCTAGCCAGATTAATATGTTGTCCACATAATAACTCTTTAGAAAAAGCCTCAACCAAAAGTCCATCGAGTTTTCCATAATCCCAACGAATGCAATCACGACTGTGTGCATTAATTTAGAGAAATAAGTGTCGATGTTCTAATCATTGTTGTATAAGTAGACGAACCTGGAGGGGGAGGGCCTAACCATATTTTGTTTTGTAGAAAAATAAGGCACGAAATCCCAGGTTCGGAATGGTTGGTAACATACCCTAACTATTGCTAGATTGGTAGAGATATCTGCCCTCAAGTGACCAAAATCATGTGAAATGAGTCTTAGAAAATTTGCCTTCTTTTTTGGATCTTCAGCCAAGCAAAATATTAATCGAGGCTGCCACTATGTTTAGGGACAAACAAAGGGCTGTGTTCCACTTTGGAGACATAGAAATGACCCCCCTCTTGAAAGAAATAGGAGGATTTGCTGGGCTACCCTGGGATAATCCTGGTTTATTGGCACCTGAAAATTGCACCACTAGGGGATTACTGAAGATGATAGGGTTAAAGAAGAATGATTACTTGGAGTGCCTGAAAAACTCCTACATACCTTTCGACTTCCTCTATGAACGATATGGTCACAATAGGTCTTACCGTATTTTCAATTATGAATTCTCCCTCACCTTCTTGGGTTGGATTCATCGTAGGGTCTTGTGTTCATCGTGTGTCTATTGAGCACGCTAGTGTTCCCGATCAAAGGGGACAAAATCCACACCAAGGTGGCCATAACTTTGAGGGGCAGGATCGAGGGGAAAACATATACTGTTGTCCCTATGATCATTGCAGATATCTACCGGGCCTTGGAGCGTTGTCAGAAGGGGCACAAATACTTCGAGGATTGCAACTTGTTGCTGCAAGTTTGGTTGTTAGAACATCTCTAGGGTCAATACCATCAGGAGTTTCCACGAAGGCCGTGGAATGATCACAAAGCCTTCCATCATCCCAAGAGAATGACATATATCCAAGACAGATTTTCTCAACCAGAGGATGATGTAGGATCGGTACAATTTTTCAACAATTTGATGGACAACCAGGTTTAATAGATTTTCGAGTGGTTCCCACCGATGAGTTCATCAGCATATCCATGGATGTTCAGCTCTTGGTATTGATTGGGTTAAGGGGTATATACCCTTATGCTCCCCTCAAGGTTATGAGATAGGGAAGCAAGAGGCATGTCATATTACGAGTTGCCAAAATAAGCCACTTCATAGCCGACTTTCAGGATGACTCCATCCCATATAAAAATGAAGCACAACACATGTGGAACTTGAAGACTATAGTAGAAAAGGATACCATCGAGCAAGATCGATATCATCTGTGTCATACATACTTTTACCCCTCATAGTTGGATGATAACATAACAGGGATCTTCGAGCCAAGGGTTGGTCCAGGAAATAGGGTCATAGAAGAAGTTGTCAAATCACATGTGAAGTACAACAAATTACACAAAAGAATTCATGAGTCTGAAGCTGAGCATTTGGAGCAACATAAGGCCGACATAGAAATGATCAATAAACGGAATGAGAGGGCTGTTAAATCTAGCGAAAGGCTAGAATATCTAGAGTAAGTATGATGGAATTGGAAGGGAAAATGAGAAAGAGACACCGATTTGCCAGAATGTTGAGGGAAACAAAAGAGGACATGTGGCAAGGGAATTCTTACTACTGAACCCACGCAAAATGATCGACAAGAGCATCCAATATGGAGAGGGTCCTTCTAGGACCGAGTAGATTAGGTTTACTTTCTTTTCAAATGTAAAAACGCCAAGTGCTATTAGTGACTTATCTTACTTGGTGTCGTTTTGGGTCATATATTTTTAACATTAATGAAATGAGTCAATTATTGGCACTAAATTTCTTCAAATCTATTTGTCGCTAGGCCTACCTCGGGCACAGCGGGACTCCCAAATTAGAACACAAATTTACATTCTGAAATATGTGTTTAAATACTGCAAACTTTTTAGAACCCTTGTTGACTTGTTTATCTTTTATTTTTCTTTATTCTTTATTATTCTCATCCCCTAAGGTTGGTTCGCACATACTGGCATCATCAGCATATTACACCAGATCTAGAGGCCCTCCACCTCCTCCTCCTCCAAATAATACGAGAAGCAAAGGAAAACCTATGATGTATGACTTAAGTGGTATTTGAAAGGAAAATGCGGAGAATGCGAAAACTTGAAACGGTCGGAGAACTTCGGCACCAAATGACTTGGTTTTGCGGATGGAAGTTGGAACAAAAGATACTGGAGTTACAGGGAGAACTTGAGTAGGTCCACAACTTAGCAAACCTCTCCCTCACCCTAAACATCCCCGACCTCAACTAACAAAATACCAAAAACCCAGCACCTCCCCAAACTACGACAAACCAACATCCACAAAATCCTCCCGCACCCCATCAATACGCAACTCCACCTCAAAATCCCAATCCTTTACCAATACCAACTCCACCACAACATCATCATCGACCAGTCCACTACCCACAAGCCACTACATATCACACTCCTCAGAACACACCACAATACCTAAGTCCCTTGCACTCATCAAAAAAACCCTATATGTGTAGAAATCGTACCTCACTCTACTCAACCAATATCCTATACACCAAAATCTGCTGAGAAGGACCTGCTCATCAAGAACATGGCCGAGGAATTCAAGAAATTGACAAGTCAAGTTCAGGGTGTCGAGAAGGTAAAGGGGTAAAAGGTCTGAACTATGAGGATTTGTGCATACAACTGAACATGGAACTGCCAGAGGTTACAAACCTCCCAAGTTTGAAATCTTTGATGGAACAGGTGATCCCAAGGTTCATTTGAGAACTTACTGTGACAAGCTCGTGGGGGTCGGAAAAGATGAAAGGATCCGAATGAAGCTCTTTATGAGAAGTCATACTAGAGATGCCTTGTCCTGGTACATAACCCAAAACCTCAAGATGTGGGGAAACTGGGTGAGCATGGCATAAGAATTTATAGACTGGTTTAGATTCAATACGGAGAATGCATTGGATGTCTTCTACATCCAAAATTTAAAGAAGAGGCCATTTAAGACTTTCCGCGGGTATGCTACTCGGTGGAGATCAGAAGTAGCCAAGGTTAGACAAGCACTAGAAAAGAACAATGAACAAGTTCTTTGTTAGGGCACATGGCGCGCAGTATTATGAAAGGGTAATAGTCATTTATAATCACAAGTTCTCTGATATCATCAAACTTGGAGAAAATATTGGGGAAGGTATCAAAAGCGGGATAGTGACAAATTTTGAGGTACTACAGGCCACGAACAAAGCATTAAAATCAGGCGGCATATCAAAGAAAAGAGAAGTGGGAGCAATAATGGTGGCTCAAGGCCCAAAATCTCCGCTCACATACCAAACACCTCCACCCACATAGCAAACACCTCCACCTACATACCAACTCTCATCTTCCAGATATTCTCAACCTGCCACCGCCAATCATACTTATAACACCCAGCTATCCTAATATCATTCACCTCTAAATCGACTTACCAAAAACCCGACCTAAGTTTGACAACAAACCACCCAGACAATACACTGCTATTGCTGAACCAATCGACCAGCTGTATGAAAGGTTGAAGGTCGTGTGTTATGTCACTCATATTCCTGTTGTGGCGGTAGAGAACTCATCTCAATAGGTCAACCCAAACAAAACATGTGCATACCAATCTTGTATGAAGGGGCACACCATTAACGAGTGCTTGACATTGAAAGATAAAATCCAGACATTGATTGATAATAAGGTGATACAGGCAAAGGAAGTTGCACCTAACGTCCACAACAATCATCTCCCAGATCATAGGGGTGATGGGGTACATATGATAGAAATGGATGAAGAATGGGAACTTGAAGAGTCAATCAGGCTTATTCGGGTAGACGATGATTTTAAACTTACAGTCACACTCACTCATATTGTGGTGTAGACACAGCCATCAATCGAGTTTTAGGTATCCACATCAATTCCATTTGAGGTAGAGGTAGCTGCACATGCAGCCACACATGTTCCATTTAGACACACCTTTCATAGTGACAGTATAAACCACACCTCCTTTCAATTCCAAGGCCATACCTTGGGATTTTGTCGCTGAAGCTAAGCGAAAAGGAAAAGCAAAGATGGAAGAATTTGGTACCGCACACGTAATGAATAGAACAGGAAGGATATCTACACCCGAACACTTGGGAAGATCAAGCAAAGAGGCTGCTACTAACCAACCTGTCATTGAAACTGGACCAGATGATCTTTGGAGGAAAGTACAGGCATCGATCATTTGAACAAAACCCCTGCCCAGATATCCATCTTATCATTATTGCAAAAGTTGGAGGTGCACAAGAATGCTTTGATGAAGGTGTTGAATGAAGCTTATATGCCCAACAACATCACCTGCGGAGAAATGGCCAACATGGTAGGGCAGGTGCTGGAAAGTCGTATAATTACCTTCTACGAGGATGAATTGCCACCCGAAGGTTTAAGTCATAACAGGAATTTCACATTACGGTGCAGTTTGAAGATAAATTCATTGCCATGGTCCTGATAGATGGAGGTTCAGGCCTCAACATTTGTCCATTGACTACTTTGAAAAGATTGGGCAAAGGTTTTCATGAGATACGGGCAGGAAGTATGAACGTGAAGGCCTTTGATGGGTCTCAAAGGGCCACAATTGGGGAGATTAATCTTTGTCTGCAGATGGGGCCAACTTGGTTCGATATTGAATTTCATACGATCTTCTGTTGGGTCGACCTTAGATACATGCTGCTGGGGTTGTGGCTTCCACACTACACCGGGCGGTGAAGTTTGAATAGAACCATCGGAGGTGATCATTCATGAAGATGAAAGTAATCTTATTTAAACCAATCAAACCATCCCAGTTATCGAGAACAGAAGAAGACTAAGAGGGGAAACTTATAACCACATAAAACATGGCAATGCAGTTGAGAAGGAGAAATGGTGGAGTAACAAAATAGAAAGCATACCGGCATCGTTTGGGTATGAACCCGACAAAGGGATTGGGAAGAATCTCCAAGGCATTACTAAAGCAATACTACTGAAACGTCATAGTACAACCTTTGGGCTCGGATACCACTATACATGGCAAGAGTACGATGACTGGTCGCCTCCATGGTGTGGTCTTTACTACCCTCTCGAGCAACCAGTGCCACATCTGGGTCAGACTTTTCACCAGATTGATACAATATGGGGAACTGCAGAGCAAGAAGCTTTAGCTGGGCTGAGGAATTTTTTCCTAGAAGATGAGGATATGGATTGCAGTGCGATAATTGAGAAGGATGAGGAAGAAGGCCTCACCACTCAGATTGTGGAGAAAGGAGCCGTTCTCAGGAATTGAACTACCATACCATCCCAGGCCCACTGTTTCCATGGGTAGCTTGACATTTAGCTTAAATTTATTTATATAGCCATGCTAGGCATTTCAGATGTTTTCAGTACCTTTTTTTAAAGACGCATTTTGTTTCAAAATAATTGCCGGATTTATCGAGCCGTAATTATTTTGGATATTTTCGATTTTGTAACAATGCATGGCTATTATTATTCATTATTATCTTTCACACTTTTCTTTTTACAACATTATTATTACTTTTCCTGATGAATCAATGACTGCGACATGAATTGCCTGAGGAAATTGTCAGAGAGTTTGAGAACTTTGAGTATAAACCTAAGTCCAACCTGGACGAAACCGAAGCAGTAAATTTGGGAGACACTGAAATTGTCAAAGAGACTCGTATAAGCATGCACTTATCACCGACAGAGAAGGAGAAGTACATTCTTTTCTTGAAGGAATATGAGGATATCTTTGCATGGTCATATGATAACATGGACGTTCTAAGCACATTCATAAGTGGATCACAAGTTGCCTACCAATCCAATGTGTTCGCCAGTAAAATAGAAATACCTAAAGTTCAAACCGGACATGAGCTTGAAAATCAAGGAGGAAGTCACTAAGCAGATCAAAGCCAAAGTCCTTAGGGTAGTTGAGTACCCAACCTGGCTAGCCAACATTGTACTAGTTCCAAAAAAAAGACGGGGAAGTCAAAATATGTGTTGACTATCGAGACTTAAATAGAGCAAGTCCCAAAGACGACTTTCCACTGCAAAATATACACATCCTGATCGACAATTGCGCCAAGCATGAGCTCCAATCCTTTAAGATTACTTCGCGGTTATCACCAAATCTGGATAGATGAAGAAGACACAGAGAAAACAACTTTTATTAGACCGTGGGGGTTATACTGCTACAAGATGATTCCATTTGGTCTAAAGAACGCGGGGCTACTTACATGAGAGCCATGCCAACTATCTTCCATGATACGATACATAAGGAAATCGAGGTGTATATTGATGATGTCATCATCAAAGCCAAGAGGGTCGTACACATAGCAGACTTAAGAAAGTTCTTTGACAGGTTAAGGAGGTACAGTTTAAAACTGAACCCCACAAAATGTGCATTCGAGGTTGCTACAGAAAAGCTGTTGGGATTCATTATCAACCACAATTGTTGGTATTCATTATCAGCCGCCGAGAGATCGGATTGAACTCGTCCAAAGTTAAGGCTATTCAAGAGTTACCACCACCAAAGAGCAAAAATGACATGATGAGCTTCCTAGGATGTCTCAACTATATCAGTTACTTCATAGCACAGTCCACAATTATATGTAAACCCATCTTCAAGGTGTTAGGAAAGATATTGAAATGCGTTAGAGCGAAGATTGTCAGAAGGATTTTGACAAAATCAAAGAATACTTGTCCACACCACTGGTCCTAATCTCTCCAGAACCTAGGAGACCTTTGCTACTCTATCTATCTGTATTAGATGGAGCTTTTGGATGTGTTTTGGGACAACATGACAAAATAGGGAGAAATGAGCAAGCCATATACTACTTGAGTAAGAAGTTTACAACTTATGAAGCACGATATTCTCTGTTGGAACGCACTTGCTGTGCTTTGACCTGGACGGCTCAGAAATTGAGGCATTACTTCTGTGCCTATACCACGTACCTCTTATCCAGGATGGACCCTCTAAATTACATCTTTTAGAAGCCCATACCGACCGGGAAGTTAACCAAGTGGCAGATACTTTTAAGTGAGTTCGATATCGTCTATGTGACTCAGAAGGTGGTCAAAGGACAAACATTAGCAGACAATCTTGCTGAAATCTCGTGGGAGGGGAATACAAACCCTTGAAAATGTATTTCATGATGAAGAAGTATCATTCATAGGAGAGGACATTACTGAAGCTTATGACAGTTGGATGATGTTCTTCGATGGAGCTGCAAACTTCAAAGGAGTGGACATTGGAGTGGTTTTGGTATCAGAAATAAGTCAACACTACCCTGAATCCACAAAGCTTAGGTTTCCATGCACCAACAACATGACAGAATATGAGTCTTGCATTATGGGGTTCAATCTGGCCATCAATATGAATACACAAGACTACTAGTAATTAGAGATTCAGATCTTCTAGTACACAGGTTCAAGGAGAATCGGCTACGAAGAACACCAAAATACTACCATACTTGCATAATGTACCAGAATTGATGAAAAGATTCACACAGGTAGAATTCAAACATGTACCCAGAAATCAAAATGAGTTTGCACACGCACTGGCCACTTTGTCATCAATGATACAACTTCCAAACAAGAATTTCATTGATCCTATCCCGGTGAGGATCCACAATTGACCATCTTACTATGCTCATGTTGAAGAGGAAACAAATGGAAAACCTTGGTTCTACGATATCAAAGAATATTTGGCAAGAAGAGAATATCCAGAGCAGGAAAACCGCACTGAGAAACGCATGTCGCGGAGGCTATCCAATCACTTCTTTCAATGGGGAGGGACCCTGTATAGAAAAACTCATGATTTAGGGGTTTTAAGGTGTGTTGATGCAAATGAGGCTTCCAGATTGCTCGAAGAAATACATGCCGAAACTTATGGACCACATATGGACGATTTTGTTCTAGCTAAGAAAATACTCAGAGCTGGATATTTTTGGATGACCATGGAGACGGATTTCATCTGATGCGTAAAGAAATTCTACCAATGTCAGGTACATGCAGACATGATAAGGTGCCACCCAATGAGCTTAACACAACAAGTTCACTTTGGCCTTTTTCTTCCTGGGGAATAGATGACATCAGTCTGATCGAGCCCACAGCTTCACACAGGCATAAGTTCATTTTAGTGGCCATTGACTACTTCAAAAAGTGGGTAGAGGTTGCATCCTATAGTTGTAACAAAAAAAGTTGTCGCATACTTTGTCAAGGATCGTATTGTTGCCGATTCGAAGTTCCCGGGTTTATTATCACTGATAATACTACTAATCTCAACAGTGACCTGAAGAAGCCATGTGTGAAACCTTCGAAATCAAATGCAAAAGCACTATAACATACAGACCTCAAATGAATAGATCAGTGGAAGTTGCTAATAAGATCATCAAGAAGATTCAAAAGAAGATGGTACAAACCCACAAATAATGGCACGAGAAGTTACCCTTTTCCTGTCGAGGTACCACACTATAATCCGTACATCAACTGGGTCAACTCCCTATTTATTGGTTAATGGTACCGAAGCTGTCATTCTAGCCGAGGTAGAAATCCCTTCTTTAAGAATCATACAGAAAGCCAAACTCAGCGACCCAAAATGGATAAGGAGTAGCTATGAGCAATTGGCCCTTATAAACGAAAAAATGATAAATGTAGTATGTCATAGTCATCTTTATCAAAACAAAATGTCCATATATTTCAACGAAAGGGTCAAACCCAGACAATTTTCACTGGAGCAGCTGGTGCTGAAGAAGATATTCCCTTATCAAGATGAAGCCAAAGGGAAATTCTCTCCCAACTGGCAAGGACCTTTCATGGTTCACCGGGTGTTAACAAGAGGAACACCCATACTTGTAGAAATGGACGGAGAAGTCTGGCCAAAACTAATCAATTCAGACACACTCAAGAGATACTACGGTTAGACTGTGTACATTTCTTCATCTGATGTAAATGAACTACACTTGACCTGATTTTTGTTTAAGAGGGGATACGTAGACAGCCTTGTGGGTTCGGTCATATCATAATAAAATTTTCATTTCTCCCCCAGAAACAGAAACTGTGGCTAAATTTCGAGGAGGACCCTCAAAATTTCGGAGCAAGTCCAGTCGACGCCATCATATGCCAGAAATTTAGAAATTGATTAAGAAACTGGGACGAAATTTTGAGGAGGACCCTCAAAATTCAAAATAAGAAAAGTTGCAATGCCTTGAAATGTGTTACAGTGACTAGTTCATCTAAAATTACTTGATATTTCACTATGTTTTCTGAAAATAACTCCATTTTATCAATAAATGCATATTTTCGAAAACTCTATTTCCCTGACAGTCAGGTGTTAACCAGGGCAACTCAAACAAGGCCTCCATAATATAGCGAAGCAAAGCCAACAAACGAAGACACAAACCAAACTCCACTTACAAAACTTACAAGTTTACTTTGGATGCAGGCATGGAAAACATAATAGAAGTATTCACAAGCATACACATACCAAAGTCCTAACGATCAGGACACTATACGCAAATATACCTCCAGCTAAAAAATATTTTGTTCTTATTTGCTCTTTGAATAAGGCTAAGCCCTGCCTCTATATTTGCACAAGGTTAAGCATTGCCTTCTCCTTGCATAAGACTAAGCTCTATCTACAATCTTGAATGAGGCTAAGCCCTGCCTCTATATTTTCATAAGACTAAGCATTGCCTTCTCCTTACATGAGACTAATCTTTGTCTCTAATCTTGAATGAAGCTAAAGCCTACCTCCATATTTGCATAAGGCTAAGCATCGCCTTATGTTTGCATGAGACTAAGCCATGTCTCAGATATTGTATGAGGCTAAGCCCTGCCTCCTTATCTACATAAAGCTAAGCATTGCGTACTCTTTTGCGTGAGACTAAGCCTTGTCTCAAATCTTGCATGAGGCCAAGCCTTGTCTCCATATCTGCATATGGCTAAGCATCGTGTTCCCTTTGCATGAGACTAAGCTCTATCTCCAACCTTGCATGAGGCTAGGCCCTACCTCCATATTTTCATAAGGCTAAGCATCGCATTCCCTTTACATAAGACTAAGTTCTGTCTCAAACCTTGCTTGAGCCTAAACCCTGCCTCCGTATTTGCATAAGGCTAATCACTTCCTTCTCATGGGACTAAGAATTGTCCTCCTTGCATAAATTTTGCTCTATTCTTGTCACTATATACTTTTCTCGGGCTAAGCTTTGCCTCAAACGCTACACGAGACTAAGCTTTGTCTCGTTATCATTTTTGTATCATATCTTTGCACTTCATGAACTGACATATAGCCAACCTATCCAAAGGCATCATAGTCCAAAGGCATCATCCACATAGCATGAAGACACCATGTCATGGCCTAAGGATCTCTTATATTACAATCATTATTCAAAGGCATCATGGTTCAAAGGGACCATCATGGCCCCAAAACATCATTTCAGGGCCTACTAATCTCCTATCTCACAACTCGTGGCCCAAGGCATCATAGTCTAAGGACGTCATCCTCACTGTCCAAAGATTACCTTTCATGGTCCAAAGGGAATTTGCATCATCTATATGCTCGCATGCATTGTGTTTTAAGTTTTGCAGGTAATCCAGGAGGTAACCGTTCTTCAGAAAGGGGCAACCTTCGCTCTGGTTTATGCTCATACTATTTTCACTTTGTCATTATATCTGATTCATATCAATTACCCACCTTATTCTGCGACCATTCAGATATATGCCCTATAATGCATCCGCTACGCTCCAAACTCCCAATCACAACTCCATCCGATATTGCACTTCACAAAAGACCTTTTTCCATCGGCTTCATTCATTGTTCAGTCTAGAACTACACACGGCCTTATTCCTATAAAATAAGGGATATTTAGGCAACTTAGAGACCATTGTTCGGCCTTCATTTTTTCAAAATACCCTTTCGATCAAAATCGGTCATCATTTCTTTACCCGAAAATTCTTTGATACTTCCCGGATAAAGAGGGGCAGCTCTTGATACCTAATTTTTTTCCTCATATATTTTAAAATATGCATAAACACTTTCAAAATATTGTACATGCAATTAGAAACATGCGCAAGTGTTTTACAGTTTTTTCTACAATTTTTCAAGGCCCTAAATCCCTTTATTTATGCATTTTTCTAATTACATAAATGTTTCTAAACTATCCCCAATATTGTTTTATGATGATTTAATCATTTAAACTCATCATTTATATTCATATGAGTGTTAAAATATTTTAATAATAATTTTATAATTACATTTGTATTTTAAGACTATAATTGCATATTTTACAAACATAGCCTATGTATGCATTATTACATTATCTTATCAGAAAATAACTTTTTGTATATTTAAAATATCGAGTGATTGTCTTAAAATATATTCATGCACAAAAATTAATTTTTATAATCTGGTAATTATTTTATTAATTAATTAGGTATTTAGCAAATAGCCTCTTTAATTTCTTTAATTTTTCGGACCTAACCCCTAAATATTAGCCCAAATCCTTTTCAAACCAGCCCAATCCACCACTCAGGCCCAACATATACTTGCCCAACCCAATAACCCTGTTTAATCGTGACCGTAGATCTTTTAGATCAACGGTCCACAATTAACCTTACCATATTAATATGTAAACCTATGCTAACCCCCCTTCACTCTTTCATTTCCACTGCCTTTGTTCTCTAACCTCTCCAACTCTCTCTTAACTCACCCCTAACCCCAATCGTTGTCCGGCCAAAAACTCCCATCTATGGAGTTTCTATGTGTTCTCCAACTTTTTCCAGTCTTCTACCTCTTCTAGTGGTTAGATTATGTCGATTTATGAAAGAATCTTAAAGAAATTCGACTTGGATTTTTTGTTCGAAACATTTCATAGGCTTGTTTATGGCCATCTCCATGTGTGAGTATTATTTTCTTCTTGTTTATGGCTTGAATATTTGGTTTTAAACTATGTCTCTTCCATCTCTGTCATTTTTCTTAAAACCCAATATGCTACTTGGGTCTGTTCAAATCCTTGTAGACCTGAAACGTTTAAGTGTTATTTTGTATTTTTTTCGAAAAAACCTTCTGTTTTTCGTATTATTATTCGATTCTAGTGTTTTCTAAGAACTAGGGTTTAGTCGTAAGTTCTCTTTAAAAGGTTTTTAATTTTGAAGTGTTTGAATCTGATTATCTTTACTGGGTTGACTAATTTTGTGTATATGATATAGACCCTAGGTCTTTCTGTTTATTGCATCGATTACTTCAATATTTTTCAAGTTATTTATTTATATCTGTCAATCAAATATATTGACTGATTTTATTTAGGGTTCGAATTATATTTTCCTGTTAAAATTAGTACTTCTTTGTGATTTACCTATTTTCCTTATTTATGATTTTAATTAGTACTACTTGCCTTAATTAGACTATTAATCTGACTTAGGGATTTAATTGACTCATATATGGTATTTGATTGAATTTTACCTTATTTGAATCCAAATCTGAATCGTTAAGGGATTCTCCCCAATTTAAGGGGATCCTTTCCGAATTCTTCTGTGGGAATTTATCGAGTTAAGTCTCTAATTAACTCGTTGATTTATTTGATTATCTTGTTTTATGAACTCTGATTTATTCTTTACCTTATTTGTCCCACCTCACTAAGATCTATATAAACTCTCATTCTTATTCTTTATACAAAGAAACAATAGTTCAAACACACACACACACATAAACTTCTCTCGTCTCTCTCTCAGCTAGTTGTGATCCTTGCTTGTCTAGCCGGTTGAAAGCTAAGGCTAGGCTGTTGAGTCCCGCCTACTTTACCTTTTGTATTTTCTTCCTTTAACTAGTATGCCTCTATTCCTACTGTTGTTTATTATACTATGAAGATTGAACTTATGTGTTCCCTCACATGTTACTTTACATTAGTCTAATCCATGCCTCTTATGTATTATAATCAGCATGCTTATTATTGCGTTTTTACCTTAATCAGCATTCTTACCTTCTATTTAAAGCTCTCCTATTCATTTATATACACCAATATATTTATTTCTGTGTTTAGATTTCAATCTTTCATGTTTATTGTCAACAAGCTTACTTGTGCGTTTAAGTTTAAACTTCTCTTATCTATTGCTTTAAGTCAATGTAATTATTTCTATCCTCAAGTATGGTTGTTAGACTTAGGTATCTCCTGTCATCACACCTCCTTTTTTACACATCCACCCCGAAAGGTGGTATAAGGGAGTTTTTTCAATTGAAGTGACATTATTCGAAATAGGATTATTTATTCAATTTTATTCAGAGTCGCCACTTGGAATATTTTAATTGGTGTCCCAAGTCACCGATTCACTTTTAGATCCCAAATCGAGGAAATTCGACTTTCCTTTTGAAGTATGTGAACCGGAAATTCTGAATAAGGAATTCTGTTAACCCGAGGGAAGGTGTTAGGCACCCCGGATTTCGTGGTTCTAGCACGGTCGCTTAAACTATCATAATTGGCCTATTATTTAATTTTAATACATGTTTTGCCTATGGTATAATTTTAAACTATTAACCGCTTTTAATTATTTTTTAAGGAAGATTTCAACATTATCTAAAATACGTCGTTGGACCACGTCACATGAAATGCACCCAAAGTCTGAGACACATTTTATTTAATATTGTGAGATTTGGATTTGGACCACATGAAATACACACCCGAGTTTAGTAAGGTAATTAAAAACAACGCGCCTAAAGTAACTACGCATTCTTAACTTTGCGAGGGCCATAGAAAATTCGATAAATAGTGCGCCTTGAATTCTAAGGAATAAAATTAATTAAAGGAGGGCCTTGTTTTTTGAGATTTTGTTTGGCATGGCACTCTTCAAACTATTAAAAGGCCTAGTTATTTAAAAACTAAAGCATTAAGTCTTTTATTTTGGGGCGGATGATTTCAAGTAGCTTAACACTTAAGGAAATTAGTATTAAAAGGTCAAGTATTCAATTACTTGGAAAGACCCAAAACTGTGGAAGGATTAATGCCATTTGCGAAATCACATGGCAAAACCAAAAAAAAGGCTCACACCGAGAGCAGAATTGACAGATGAAAAACTGAGCATAATTGGGCTAAAGCTGACGGCCGAATTTTGTCTTTCATCACCAACGTTTCGAAGAACATTATAATTTTTCATGTCAATCTTTGAATTAGAACCTTAATCACATGTGAAACACCTTTGAACACCAACATACATTCTATACTGAAATTACACTTCCTAACGCGATAACAAAATCTTTATACAAATTGTTTCTCATTTAATATAAAAAACTTAGAGATTGACCCTCCTGCTAAATCCTGATTTCAAACCAACACTTAAACAAGACCCAATGACTCAAAACTTTCTAAATAAAATCAATGTAAAGAGTTAATCTAAATCTGAGAGTTCTCAAGGCTAAAATAAAACTCAACTTCAATTTAAAATATTTTTTTTTAAATCAAAGTGCTCATTACTTGAACATAGGCAAAACTAAACATAAATTTCCGAAATTTTTGAACTATGCTTCAAGCTATATAGGAGCAAACCCATACTCATCACTTTTAACAAGTTCAAGCAGAAATTAATACTAAAACAACACTAGTCTCAACAAGACGAAACAAAGTCTAGAATACAAAAATATCGACGGGATTTTTCTGCTGCGATAGCCTTAATAATCCCTTTATACAAATAACAAATTGAAACTCATTTTAGACTAAGGGACTAGAGTCCATGATTTATCCGATATTACAAACCAAATTTAAAGCTAAAACAGAGAAAGAGTGAACATAACAAAGAAAATCAAAATGATATGCCATAGGTTTCAACTCAATCAAATAACTTTGTGTTTTTTCATTTCATCTGTCAAGGAGATGAGAAATACATAGCTACAACAACAAAACAAACAAGAAAAAATGATCTGGGAGTTCAAAACATAAACAACAACAGTAAGTTCAATTCAGCAAATCAACCAGCAACCAAGTTTGAAAACCAATTTAGACTCGAAATAACCCGAGAAAGTCTTTGTAACTCTTAGATGCTAAATCAACAGGAAGCTTATCCAATTTTCACAAAAACGTTATGATGAATTTCAGTGATTTTGAAGATTCAGCTGTTTGTTCAAAATTTCAGTGTTCTTTCACCTCTGATTCTGACTTGTGAGTGAAGAAAGAGTGCCTTTATAGGCTAGCTTTAGGGCAGCAGAAATGATTTTAGTTTTGCACTTTAAACCTTTTGGATTTTTCATTTTTTCTCTCATGTCCTTAGTTCAAAAATCAAGTTTTCACATAAGTCCCAAACCCCACCTTATAGGCAGCTTCCTAAGTTAGTTAGGAGAGATTCCCACTAAAATCCCTCATTAACCTTTGAGTCTCTACTTTTTTACTTTAGGAAATCAAATGGGTAAAATTGACCCATTGACTTAGACCCAAATGAATGAGCCGCACTTTGAAAATGAGCAAAATTGAACCCCGGGCCCAAACAAAATCAAACATCAATTTATTTAAGGAAAAAGTGAAACCAGAGGCAATTCGGATAATTTCACCATCAAAATCTAACTAAATGACTACTAACTAGTGAACTATAATTAACTAAACTAAAAAATCGAAACTAAACTAACATACTAAATGAACTAAAGAAAAAGGTATAAAACTAATATGCATATCGAAATGGCTAGAAAAACTAGAAAAAATAAGAAAGAATCAGGAAGAGGAGAAGGAAGTAGAAGATAATGAGATAGGAGATGAAAAATGAAAACATGAATAAAAAATATGCAAAAGCAAAGGGAAAATACCTAAAAGAATGGCTCGGACAGTAGAAGAAATTGAAATGTCTTCACGCCTTTGAATTCTGGCGGAGTTTGACATTAATCGCGTGTTATTGTCAAGAACACACAAATAAAATGCAACTAGACCTTAACCCTTCGCTAGAATCTCTATTCTGGGGGTTTTGGGATTTTAGGGTTCGACTTAGATTTAAGATTCGAGAAATTATGGGCATATTCGAGGGTAAAGGACTACGGATTTGAAAAAGGGGAGTGAGGGGGTCAAGGAGTGTTATTTAGGTAAAGATTGGAGTGGTCTATGACGTCAACGCTAGCTTGAGATGGTGGAGAAATAAGGGTGGCAAGTTAGTCTCTAGGGTTTTGAGTTAAGGGAGATGAGTGACGAGACAAGGGTTCTAAGGCGGTGGGTGAGTTTTTGGATATATAAGTATTAAATGACACTCAGTTCCGGACCGTCTGATCAAGCGAGATCGACGCTCATGATCACAAATAATAAAAACGACATCATTAGGGATCTGAAGAGTTTGGACTGGGTACGGGTATGGCTGGGGCCGGATTTCGAACGGGTATGGGAGATGCAACTTTTGGGCCTAAAAGAATTTCGAATAGAATGGCCCAAAATCGGATTCTCTTATTTTTTCCTTCTCTATTTATTTTCAAAATTTTCAAATTGAAATAAACCTAAATTATCTTCTAAAAACTAAATTAGCCTAAACAACACTGATCAATTCTAAATAATAATTATCACAAATAATTAAAAACCAAAATTAAAAAAAAAACTACCAAAATTCAAAAAACAAAAACTAAAAAGTGCAAACTAAACTGCTTTTTGTGATTTTCTTCCATTTTGTAACATTAATTTACTAATTAGTCTAAAATAATAAAATTGGATCCTAAATGTATATGCAACATATTTTTGTATTTTTTAGGGATTAAATAAACTTAAATGTGCCCAAAAAAATGAAAACAAACAACAAAATTATGCAATAATTCTTAAATACCAAATAATTAAAAGGAAAAATCTAATTTTTGGAATTCTATAGGAGCAATTGATGTGAGGAAAAAATCACGTGCTCACATCTGCCCCTCTTTGCTCGGAGACATATAGGGTTTTCGGACAATAATAAAATGAGCTATTATGAGGGATTTTTTGCCCGTTTGACACTCCATGAGAAGCATTTTTGAAAAGTGTCTGACAGAACCTTACTTCAAAGGTTGCCTACATATCCCTTGGCTATAAAGGAATCAGGTTAGTATAGTTCTAATAGTTTTGGTAGCTGGGACTACCGGGAAGCTATGATTTCACTGTTGCTGCTGCTGCTTGCCGAACTCCTTATTAAACCAAAAAGGAAAATCACAAGCTAAGCTAGCTAAGCCTATCAACTACAAGTTACAATATTTCTATTTATAACTCTCTTGAAGCTTAATCTTGAGTCTTAGCTGGTTCTTGCTGTGGAACCCAATCTGCACCTTGATGCTCACAAGCTGTAGGAGCTGGTTCTTTTTTCAGCTTTAGATCAAGGCGGGACATATGAAACTTGTGACTTCAATCATATCATGAGCAGTCCGTATCTTTGTCCAGTTCAGCATTTTGAATTCACTTCTTTTGTTCTTTTTCTTCTTTTCTTTATTCTGGATTAAGACTCCTTCTTTCAGCCAGTTCGAATCCTAAGCCTTGAAGTCAAATCTGCTCAGACGCCAAAACAAATAAACGAACAAAATTTTTCTGCCGCAGTTTTCACTAAGAAATTTTTTTGAGTTATTTGTAACAAAAGTCTCAACTTATTCTCCTTTTTTTCTTTTTTATATGAAAGCAATAAAACAAGGATTTTGTCTGTTTAGAAGGGAGAGATAAGGGAATGGAGCCTTATATCTAAAATTTCAACTCAGGGATTGGAGCCCTAATATTTGTGAAATGGGAGAGTAGGGAATGTAGGCCCTATATCTAAAAACTCAACTTAGGGATTGGAAACCTAATGTTGGCAAAGGCGAGTATGGAATGGAGGCCCTATGTCTAAAATCTCAACTCAAGTATTGCAGCCCTAATGTTGGTAAAAAGGCGACTAGGGAATGGAGGCCCTATGTTTAAAAACTCAACTTAAGGATTGGAGCCCTAATGTTGGTAAAAGAGACGACTAGGAAATGGAGGCCCTATGTCTAAAAACTCAACTCAAGGATTGAAGCCCTAATGTTGGTAAAAGGAGACTTGGGAATGGAGGCCCTATGTCTAAAAAATCAACTCAAGGATTGGAGCCCTGATGTTGGTAAAAGGCGACTACGGAATGGAGGCCCTATGTCTAAAAACTCAACTCAGGGATTGAAGCTCTAATGTTGGTAAAAAGCGACTAGGGAATGGAGGCCCTATGTCTAAAAGCTCAACTTAGGGATTGGAACTCTAACGTTGGTGAAAAGGCAACTAAGGAATGGAGGCCCTATGTCTAAAATCTCAACACATGGATTGGAGCCCTAATGTTGGTAAAACGGCAACTAGGGAATGGAGGCCATATGTCTAAAACTCTCAACTTAGGGATTGGAGCCCTAATATTGGTAAAAGGCGACCTGGGAATGGAGGTCCTATGTCTAAAATCTCAACTCATGGATTGGAGCCCTAATGTTGGTAAAAGGCGACATAGGTGGAGGCCCTATGTCTAAAAACTCAACTCAGGGATTGGAGCCCCATGTTGTTAAAAAAGGCGACTAGAGAATGGAGGCCTTGTGTCTAAAATCTCAACTCAAAGGTTGGAGCCCTAATGTTGGTAATAAAGGCGACTAGGGAATTGAGGCCCTATGTCTAAAATCTCAACTCAGAGGTTGGAGCCTTAATGTTGGCAAAAAGCAACTACAGAATGGAGGCCCTATGCCTAAAATCTGAACTCGGGGATCGGAGCCCTAATATTGGTAAAAAGACGACTAGGGAATGGAGGCCCTATGAATAAAAACTCAACTCAGGGATTGGATCCCTAATATTGGTAAAAATGCGACTAGGGAATGGAGGCCCTATGTCTAAAAACTCAACTCAGGGATTAAAGCCCTAATGTTGGTAAAAGGCGATTAGGGAATGGAGGCCCTATGTCTAAAATCTCAACTCAAGGATTGGATCCCTAATATTGATAAAAAGGCGACTAGGGAATGGACGTTCTATATCTAAAGCCTATACTCAGGGATTGGAGCCCTAATGTTGGTAAAAAGGCGATTAGGGAGTGTAGGCCATATATCTAAAATCTCAACTCATGGATTGGAGTCCTAATGTTGGCAAAGTCAACTAGGGAATGGAGGCCCTATGTCTAAAATCTCAAATCAGGTATTGGAGCCTTAATGCTGATAAAAGGCGACTAAGGAATGGAAGCCCTATGTCAAAATAACCCACGCGAGAATTGGAGCCCTAATACTGGTAAAAGGCGACTAAGGAATGGAGGCCCTATGTCTAAAATCTCAACTCAGGGATTGGAGCCCTAATGCTGGTAAACGACGACTAGGGAATGAAGGCCCTATGTCTAAATCTCAACTCAAGGACTGGAGCCCTAATGTTTGTAAAAAGGCGATTAGGGAATGGAGGCCACATGTCTAAAAAATCAACTCATGGATTGGAGTCGTAATATTGGTAAAACGACAACTAGGGAATGGAGGCCCTATGTATAAAAACTCAACTCAGAGATTGGAGCCCAAATGTTGGTAAAAAGGCGACTAGGGAATGAAGGCCCTATGTCTAGAAACTCAACTCAGGGATTGGAGCCCTAATATTGGCAAAGGGTAAGAATTGATATTGCGGATTCTAAACTATCATTTTTTGTGGATTTTCTATTTTTTCTCTTTTTTTCATTTATATTTCAATAAAATGCAGGAAAGAATTTTGGGGGAAAACTTCCCTTTTAGGTTGATAATTACTGCAAAGGTGTTTCTAGATTTTGCGCGTCTTTTCTTTTTGGTTGCACCTGCTTTTGCACGGTTGCTTTGGGCTGCACCTGTTTCAATTTTTCAAACAAAGAACAATTGTTAGTTTGAAACAATGGTTGATCTTTTTGGCCTTGATTGTTTCGACCACTTGATCTCGGCCAAAATCTTTAGTGAGAACCTCCGCTGCTTGCTGGCTTTTCTGAAGATTAATCTCTCTCCTAAAATTAAGGAACTCATGTTTTCAAAATTTCTCATGATGGCTCACCCGTATGAGGCTTTGACCCTTTCACTTCATTCGACTTCTTAGAGATTTTGACTTCAGATTTCTTTTTCATTTTCCATAACTTTGATTTCAGAGCATCAGCCATTATTGACAGTCAGGATCGACTTGATGCACCCGCTGAGGCTGGGTACTTTTTTTTTGGGCTTGGCCTTTGTTAAGCAGAACCCTGTAAAACCAATCTTGCCACCTTTTCTTTGTATTAGTTTCGGCAACAGAGTTAGACCGAAAGGGATTCAAGGGAAGTAAACAGGGGCAAGAATATGAATTAAAGAGAGGTGTCCCTTTTAGGAAGGAAGGAAGGACTTATCCTAGGGTGCATGCATACTTCAATAGACATGACATGTTTCTTGGACTGGATTCCCGATCCGCATAACTATCCCAAATTCTCATAAACTCATTTTGACCCACGTTTCCAAACTGAGAAACCTTGCTAGGACTCTAATGGTGGTGAGAGGTTTCTTCTTTTCAATCGATGGCGCCCTTTGCGGGTTTTCGCCAATCGACCTCTCTCATTTCTATTCTCACCATTGCCTTATAGTGCTTTTTACGAGTTTTCACTAACTAGGCTCTCTCATTTTCAATTTCTCTGCTTACCATCGCCTTACGGTACCCGTAGGTTTTCATCAATAAATCTCTCTCATCTTGATTGTATCAGATCCAAAAAACCGTGTTCTCTGATTTTGAAAACCTTTTGCCGATTGATCGATATCGGAAGGACTAGAACAATGTTTGGGTAAAAGAATTGGATCGAATTACAATTTGGAACCGTTCGGGCGGGATTAACGCCGAACCATTATAACATCTGCCCCAGTTTCACTTTTTGGGGAAAACTGGACTTTTGTTTTGGTGTGACTAAACCCCAGAGAGAGGTTGCCTACGCATCCTTTCGGAATCAAGTTAAACGTAGTTCAGGAAAACATTTGTTTTTTTATTTTCTTTTGTTTTTCTATTTTTCTTTGTTTTCTCTCTCTTTTTTTCTTTATTTTGTTTTGATGTTTTTTTTCTTTTTTTTTTTCATTCTTCATTTCCTTTTATTCTTTTTTTTTTCAATTTTTTTAATAACACTTTTGGGTACCAAAGAGGGTAATCAAAGAAAAGTAACCGCCTCAAAGGGTTTGCAAAATGTTGATAGCATTTAGGTAGCGAGAATGAAAGCCTTCCTTATCCCAATCAGATAATGTTGTTGCTGCAGAAAGCCTAAACAGAGTACTTTTTCACTGCATCTGCATTCACAGCTGCTTCGAGATCATTTCCTTCAACATCTTCCAAGTATAATGCTCCTCTTGGCAATATAATTCTGATGATATACGTGTCTTTCCAATTAGGAGAAAATTTTCCTTCTCTTCCTGATGATGGGGAAGAATGCGCCTTAACATGAGTTGCCCTACTTTGAAATTCCTGGGCTGCACTTTCTTGTTGTAGGCACGGGCCATTCTTTGTTGGTACAACTGCCCTTGGCAGACTACGACTATTCACTTTTCATCAATCAGTGTTAACTGTTCCAGATGGGTCTTGACCCACTCGCTGTCTTCAATTTCAGCTTCAACAATGATTCAGAGATAAGGGATTTCAACTTCCACGGGTATCACGGCTTTAGTGCCATAGAACAAATGGTATAAGGTTGCTCCAACCGATGTGCGCACCATAGAGCGAAATCCCAACAATGCAAAAGGCAACTTTTCATGCCACTGCTAGAGCTTTGAATCATCTTTCTCAAATATCTTTTTGACGTTCTTGTGTGCTGCTTCGACGGCGCCATTGGCTTTTGGTCGATAAGAAGTAGAGTTCCGATGCGTTATTTTGAATTGCTCGCATATCTCTTCCATCAAACGACTATTAGAGTTTGCAGCATTATCCGTGATGATAGTTGCAGGAATACCAAAATACCAGATAAGATTGGAGTGCAAGAAATCTACCACAACTTTCTTGGTGACGGATTTGAGAGTGATGACTTCTACCCATTTCGTGAAGTAGTCAATGGTGACCAGTATGAATCTGTACCCATTTGAGGGCGTTGGCTCAATTAACCCAATGCGGTTCTGTGGGTGGTGCAAGAATCAAATCACCGTGCACCTGACACTGATAACACTTCCGAACAAAACTGAAATAATCTCTTTCCATGTTTATCCAATAATAGCCTGCTCAAATGATTTTCTTTGCCAAAACATACTCGTTCATGTGGGGTCCGCATAATATCGCGTGTACTTCATACATGACTCTTCCAACCTTATCTGCGTCAACACATCTTAACAAGTTGAGGTCCGGATTTCTTTAATAAAAGACATCACCACTCAAAAAGAAACCACTTGCGTGCCGTCTACTGGTTCACTTTTGGTCTCCACTGGCTTGCTCGAGGGTATTCTTTAGTTTTCAAATATCTTTTGATGCCATGATACCATGACTACTATTTGGTTCTGCCTCAACCGTATTACAATAACCATGCCATTCCCAGATTTTGATTGCCAAGGGAACTATGTGAGCATTGCCTGGGTATGGTAGCATTGAGGCCAAAGTAGCAAGTGCATCGGCCAGTTCATTGTGGAAACAAGGGATGTACCTGAACACTATGGACTTGAATCGCCTGCCAAGATCTTCCACATGCTATTTGTAACGGATAAGCTTAACATCTTGAGTTTTCCATTCTCCCTGAGCTTGCGGGATAATAAGATCTGAGTTCCCCATGATTAACAATTCTTCGATGTCTTGGTCGATTGCCATGTTTATGCCTGTAATGTAGGCTTCATATTTGGTAGTGTTATTTGTGCAGAAAAACCGAAGCCGGGTTGTGGATGGATAATGCTGCCCAGTGGGTGAGACTAAAACTGCCCCAATTCCAACACCTTTCGCGTTTAACGCTCCATCGAAGAACATTTTCCAAACCTTAGTATCTTTGGATATTGCCTCGACCGAATTCACCTCTTCATCCGCAAAGTAAGTGTTCAAAGGTTAGTATTTATCATCAACCGGGTTTTCAGCCGAATGATCTGCCAACGCCTGGGCTTTCATTGCCTTGCGAGTGACGTAGACTATGTCAAATTCAGTGAGCAGGATATTCCATTTTTCTAACCTTCCCGTGGGCATTGGTTTTTGAAATATGTATTTCAAAGGATCCAACCTAGTTATGAGGTAAGTGGTGTAGGCTTGCAGATATTTTCTCAACTTTTGAGCGACCCGAGTTAAGGCACAGCAGGTTCTCTCCGACAAAGTATACTTAGCTTCAAAACTGGTATCACCTGCTCTTTCTTTCCGGTCACATCATGTTGCCCGAGGACACAGCCAAAATAATTTTCCAAGACTATCAGATACAATAGAGATACCTCCCTGGCTCGGGTGGGACCAGGACTGATGGGTTAGACAGATATTCTTTGATTTTATCAAAAGCTTCTTGACATTCATCTGTCCATTTGATCGCCGCATCTTTCTTCAGCAATTTGAATATGGGCTCACATGTGGATGTCAACTAAGAAATGTACCGGCTGATATAGTTCAATCTGCCTAATAAGCTCATCACATCTTTCTTGATTCTCGGAGGAGGAAAATCCCAAATAGATTTATCTTTGTTGGATCTAATTCAATACCCCTCTGACTGACTATAAAGCCTAAGAGTTTGCCAGATGGAACCTCGAATGTGCATTTGGTTGGGTTTAGCTTCAAATCATATTTACGCAACCGTTCAAAGAATTTCCTCAAGTCCCGCACCTGGTCGTCCTAGGTTTTGGATTTGATAATCGCGTCGTCCACATACACCTCTATCTCTTGGTGCATCATATCAGGAAAAATGTTAGTCATGGCCCTCATATAGGTTGCTCCGACGTTCTTTAGACCAAATAGCCTGACCCTATAACAATATACGCCCCAGGGCATGGTAAAAACTGTCTTTTCTGCATCTTCTTCATCCATAAACACCTGGTGATATCCTGCGTAACAATCCACGAAGACTGTATCTCATGTTTGGCGCAGTTATCAACAAGGATGTGGATGTTTGGCAAAGGGAAGTTACCTTTGGGACTTGCTTTATTTAGATCTCTATAATCCATACACACTTGGTCTTCCCATCTTTCATCGGCACTGGAACGAAATTGGGTAGCCATGTGGTGTACCGGACCACTTGGATCACCCCTACTTTCAACTGTTTCGTCACTTCTTCTTTGATCTTGTCACTAATATAAATTTTAAACTTTCTTTGCTTTTGCTGGATAGGAGGGTAATCGGGGTAAGTTGGAAACTTATGAACCACCAAATCAACACTTAGTCCTGGCATGTCATCATATGACCAAGCAAACATATCTTTGAACTCAAAAAAGAGTTGGATTAATGCATCCCTGGTTTTATTATCTATGTGAGTGCTTATCTTGGTTTCTCTAATTTCTTCAAAATTGCCCAAATTAACCGGCTCACTGTCATCTAAGTTTGGCTTAAGTTTATTCTCAAATTGTTCTAGTTCCCGATTTATTTCCCTAAAAGCCTCTTCTTCATCATATTCCGGTTCTTGGTTCATTACTTCACAGTTTGCATGAAGTCCTCAAATATGTTATGTTATTTAAAGACGCAATATTAGAACTGAAAGAAGAAGTAAAAATAACAATAATCAGAAGGAAGAAAGAAAGATGAACGATGAAATATTGATTTCATTTCATTGAATTTGAAGATAACAGGGTTTACATCGGAAATTAAAAGACATGAAACTAAAAAAAATCCAAGTTACACCCTGGACTAACTCGTGATGCAGAAAAAGTGGCAGGACAATCTATCGGGACTCCCGCCTGATTGGGAATGGCATGGACTTCTAATTTTGCAG
This sequence comes from Nicotiana benthamiana, assembly GCA_034376525.1. Taxonomy (NCBI): domain Eukaryota; kingdom Viridiplantae; phylum Streptophyta; class Magnoliopsida; order Solanales; family Solanaceae; genus Nicotiana; species Nicotiana benthamiana. The sequence continues at coordinate 88,567,289 of CM067330.1, forward strand.
TTTGGCATTAGATCCTATGTATAACATCTCAGAGGTGCTTGAGCCTTCCCCCGACTGGACCATGTGGGTTTCATACAGTATCTTCCTCATTGCTCCACAAATTTTTTCAATTTCTTCGGCCGTGAAGGCCCGTCTTCCTCTTCCTCAGGGTTTACATCTGAGGCAAGACCCAATCATCATTCTTTCTACCATCTGCCCACATTACATCAGCTGGCATGGGTTTAAAGCCTACCCCAAAGAACTTTTCACTGTCAGTCAGGGTGACAAGTTCAGCTATTCCTTGCAATAATTTCCCCAACCCCTTCTCAAGTTTATAGCCATGCCTGATCATTTCTTTAGCAACCATGATTGATGCATTTTAAATGAAGGGTTGAGGTCAAGGGTTTCCTTCTTCGCACTAGTCTGCAACCACGATCTCAAAAGCCTAATAGACTTTGTGTTCAGTCCCTTCTCTTGCTTCAAGACACGGGACTGACGGGTCCTGATAGATCGATTACTCATCTTTCCCATGAACCACAATCTCTTAATCCTCGTGCTAGAATTTCACCATCTAGTGGAGAGTAGAAGGAACAATCCCCGCTGCGTGAATCCATGGCCTCCCCAAAATAAAGTTGTACTAAGTGTCCATATCTAAAACCTGGAAGGTTACTTCGAAGTCTACTGCGCCGATAGTCAGAACTAGATCAATCTCTCCTATTGTATCCCTTTTTATGCCAATGAAGTCACGTACACAGACGTTATTTGGTCTGATTCTCTCGGTACCAATTTCCATATGTTGCAGCGTTGAGAGTGGGCAAATATCTACCCCAAAACCACCATCCAACATAACCCTTTTCACATAGTACTCTTCGCATTTCACTGTCAGGTGAAGGGCTTTGTTGTGTGCGTTCTAGGGGCAAATCATTCTTACTGGAGGAGATTTGGTTGACTGCAAAAAAACTTTTTGCCATCCTCTCCAACTATTCACAGTTGTTTCAATGGGTATGTATGCTTCGTTGAGAGTTTTGATCAATACCTTTATATGTTTAGTGGAGTCCATCAACATAGATAACAGAGATACTTGAGGAGGATTTTTGAAGCTCTTCGATTATTTCATAATCTACCATTTTCCTTTTTTGAAAGAATGCCTTTGCTTCTTCTCACCAGCTTCTTAGGTGGGAAATGTTTTCTCGTGGCATTGTTCACCTCTTCCAAATTGAAGTACTTCTCAATGGATTTATCTTATTGGGGTTATTTTCTTGAACTTCTCCCGACATTTCTTTGCTTTTATATGTCACTGATGATTTGTCATAGTTCTAGGGCACAATGGTAGGATCTGTCATGGGCTTTTACGGTGCACGACCAATAACCACGGGCTCACTCAGCCTTGGTGGAATTATTGGCCCCCATATCACGTAAGCCCCCTTGGGCACATACATTTGGGCTATCTTGTTTAGCTCAAACCTCATGGGAGGACTCAATGACACCTATTTTTCTTTGCGGCCTCGAGGGACATAGAGACCGACATTGTTAGGGGGCGTTGCCCCAGTTTCAACTGCCATTTTCTTATCCAACTTCGGAGGGGTGGTTTTGTTCTTTTTCTCCCCCTTGTCTTGTTTCTGGACAGCTTTTGGTTTCTTTTCTACATCAGCTATGTCAATGATGGCCTTCAAAGCTGGGTCAAACTCCTTATCTTCACAAATCATTCCAATAACCGGCCCGTTGTTATGAGCTGGTAGTGGATTTTTGGTCGTGTTGGGAATATCTTCGTCCTTTAGCACTATTTTCCTTTGTTCTATTAGGTTCTCCACAGCCCTCTTAAGAGTCCAACAATCATCTGTGTCATTCCCTTCTGCCCTTGAGCGGTAGGCGCATCAAAGTTCTGTAATCGGGCGATGCTGGGTTCTGCCTGGTTTAGGGAACAGGTTGCAACAGACCCATCTAAACAACTTTGGGTAACAGGCTGGAATAAGATTCACTAATGGGTGTGAAATTTGGCCTCTTAGGTGGTTCACGAGTGTGGAAATTATTTTATGCATGCCGGGAGTTGTAGTGAGTTTGGTAAGGAAGTTGGTTTCTCGGGAATGGAGCTTGGTTTCGATTGACTTGTTGTTGTGGCATAACATAAGGTTGAGAATTCATTATTGTGTATGGCTAAGAAGCGTACATAAAATCTTTGTGGGGATAATGGTGTTGTGGGGTTCTTTCAGAGAAAAGGAATCTGGGAGTACGGTGTTTTCTTGCACTCGAAGTTACCATTGATGTTTCTTCCTTTTTCTTTCGATTTTCTACTCCTCGAGACCCACCTTGGATGTCTTGGGAGGTAGCCCTTATAGCAGATTGGCTCAAAATTCGACATGTTTGCAACCAATTTTCAACCATTTCGCCAATCTTGATGGCTTCAACGAACGACTTACCCATTGCAGACATCATGTTTTGGAAGTAATCACCCTCTTGGGATTGGAGGAAGACCGTGACCATTTCAAAATCATCAATTGGAGGCTTCACCCTGGAAGCCTTCTCACGCCATTTAACAACGTACTCTCGGAAGCTTTCCGAGGACTTCTTCTTTAGGTTTATCAATGAGTTCCTATTATGGACAATATCAATGTTGTACTGAAACTACTGATAAAATCCCGAGCAAGGTCATTCTATATGTGCTAGAGGGATATATCTTGGTCCATATAACATTCAGACGCGATGCCAGCCAAACTTTCTCCAAAGTAGGCCATGAGGAGTTCTTCCTTTCCACCTGTTCCTTGTAGCCGGTTGCAATATCTTTTGAGGTGGGCAATGGGATCCCATGCCCATCATATTTCTCAAACTTTGGGGTTTTAAATCCCAATGGTAGATACACATGAGGGAACATACATAAGTCGGCATAGGATATATTGTTCTATCCACTCAGGCCTTGTATGCTTCTGAGACTCTGCTCCATACTCCTCATCTTTCTCGCAATCTCTTCTTGCTTAGGAGTTTTGGTGGCCCTTTCTTGCCCCGCGGTGAACTCATACCGGGGTGGCTGAGAGTAAGTATATGTGGGACACTGTGTAGGTTCTAATAGGAAGGATGGTGTCTGGAAAGTGAAAGATGATGGGTCAAACTAGGCCTGGGCAATATAGGTTGTGTCAGAGCCGAGCAAGGTAGAGCAGTTAAGATATTCAAAGCTGCACCTGACATTATCACCTGGGGGCGAATATTAGAAGGTGTTCCAACAAAATGAGCTGAGATAGTAGGGTATCTTTGCGGTGTATTTGGGTGATTGATCGGGACGTTAGAGGTACCGCTTGCCCTAGGAAAGAGTTCAGGGAATCCCAGGATTGCGCTTGGTGGTTCTCTTCCATTCGCCCAGCCATCCCACATTTCCATTACACGGAGATGCAGAATTTTGTTTTCTTTGGCAACTATCGATTATGAGGTTGGGACGCCAGAGATCAGTCTATCATCCATAATAGGAATTGTTGGTAAAGTCATTTTCGAAGATATTTCAATGCTTCCTTTCGATCTCGTGAAGTATGTATGCGAAGCCAGATAACCACAAAACCAGCCACCTTACTATAAAATCTAGACAGGATAACAACAACAAAATGGTCAGTTGAAGAAAATAACACATAGGTAATCGCACGTTGGGGCGGGACGCACCTATACAGTTAAATGGCTTTCTACGTGTTTTGCAACGGTCGTACGTTTCATCCCGGCTTTACTTATTTTTCCCGATTTTCTCTTCTTTCACTTTCAAACTTCCACTCTTGCCCTTTCATCTCTTTTTCTTGCTTTCTTTTTCTCTTTTTCTTTTGCATTTTCTTCACTCTTCCTTTTTTCACCTTTTCCTTATTAGAATTATTCACAAAATTATGACTGAACTCGATGAGGATTGCCTATGAATCACGGCACCGCGTGAATTAGATCATTACGTAGTTCAATAAAAATTAATGCGAAAAATAAGGAAACAATTTTTGGAAATTTTCTATTTTCATTAATAAAAACTCCAAAACTTCTATTACAAAAGATTTCAAACTACTCATTTTCTTGGAATATAAAACTACAAACAATCTCAAAATAAACCAATGTACAGCTCGATAAATGAAAAATTAGGAATACATTAGAGCTTCGACTCCAGGGCCCGTGGGACATCATTCGGTCTTGCCACAGGCCTACGAGCGAGATACCCTTGAAGCTGCTCCAAATCACTCATTATTAGGCGGACAAATGTCATCACTGCAACAAAGAAAGTATTTCGATTCATGTCCTCACATGCTTGGAATTTCATGACAATTTAGTCGGCAATGGCTCTAACCCTCTCTCGAATTCTACCCTTTTTCCTAAGTAGACACCCGATTTGCTGATTCCTGGCTTCTAACACCTGAGTGTCGTGATGGTTTTGATTTTGCAGCTATTGTATTTCTCCTACATCTGAGCCATCAGAGCATAGAAATTTTCCCTGTCATCTTTAAAATCTTTGGCCTGCTTAGCCACCTCATTCTCAAGGGTAGTTAACTTTCTTCTCAGATTGATGATTGTCTCTTCATATTTTCTTTTCATTTATTGCACAAATTGTGCTCTCCCTTTTGTATTCATAGCTAGTTGGGCCTGGACTTTTTCTAGATTGGCTTCAGATTTTTCTAAGTCGTCTTGACTCTCAAGTGCTTTCTTTCTCAGACTGCTTATAAGTCTTTCATCCGCTCGGCTTCTTTCCGGTTTGTAGCTACTATTCTCATTTTCTAGATTTGAGCTTTGAGGGCTTCATTTTCCGGAGTTATATTTTTCTTTTCCCTTTCATCTGCGGCATCTTGGATACTCTTGGCAAATTTAAGGTCCCTGATTTGTCCTTCTAATTTACTTATTTTGTCCCTATAACTTTCTTCATTTGACAACCAGCCCTACAGCTCTTGCGACTCATTAGTGAATTGTTGAACGTGGGTTCTCTTAGCAGGTCTCTCAGGAATCTAAAACCTTTTGCCGAACCAAACGATGTACTTGGGGTCTACCTCACCTCTAGCTAGATCCCGCACCGTAGTCTTAGGCTCAAGAAATCTGCATTCATTCCACACTTGGCGAATTCTTCCTTCTGGGGAATACAACTTTTTGGCCCAATTGGACGACATGTATACTCAAATCTTCGTCATGGGGGATGGTTTGAAATCTGCCCAGTGGGCGCAAAACCCTGTGAGAAGCATGCGGCTGGATGCTCCGGATGCACATTAGAAAAAGATAACACACTTCAACTGACATGTATACTGCTTCAGTGACAGGAAGCCATCTGAACGCCCACTCAATTTTATCGGTAGTCAAAGAGCTCAAGTGTGCAAGCCAAGCCTCAGCACCCTCGGGGAATTCAACACCCACTACTCGGCTTTTAAATTATTCGATACAACTCAAACCAGTCATACCGTAATTCATATACCCAACATGGTGGTAGAGGTGTTCCAGTATCCACAATTGTAGTAATAGATTGCAGCCTTGGAAGGATTTTCCCCCTTCTCGACATATGGCTAAGGCTTGGTAAATTTCAGATAAGATCGAGGGAACCACAATGCCATTAGCTTTCTTGATTGCGACATCAACCATTCTCACGAAACCTATTTCTATATTGACATCTCCTCGCGGACAGATTACAACACCCAAGAATGCTACTATAAAAGCCAAACCCCGCCTTGCCTCCTATTTGTCTTTATTTATGGCGGAGGTCAAACCAGTATTCAGTGCTTCAAAACCTTCGAGGTTACCATAGCGTTGATACAAGAACTGGAAAGTGCAATACACTTCAGATAAATTTCCATCCTGAATCTCCCGACTAATACTCAATAGATCCAGAAATTTGTGGAAAGATACCCGTCTTGGTGATACTAGGTACCGACTTCTAAGGTTTCCGTTAAGGCCAGCATAACCCGCAATTTCCTCTAGTGTGGTGTCAGCTCAAAGTCAGAAAAATAAAACACATTGCGAGTTGGGTCTGTAAAAGGTATCAAGGCTTCAATCACATCCAACCTTGGATTGATGTTCAAAAGTCCAATGAGACCGCCCATAAACTTTATCATAGTTTCTCTACTGCCTTTTCCTAAGTTATTCCACCACATGTGGAACTGTAAGGGGAAAGAGCTGCGAAGGGTTCATTTTTATTTGTGCTCATCTTGCACATTTATTAAGGTGATTTAATAACTCATTTTGACTCAAAAAGCAAAAAGGCAACACTATTTTTTCAAAATTTCATTTCAAAATAAAACCTAACTTTGCAAATACGGCATTTTAGTACTTCGGGAAAGAAGATTTTAAGGTTATGCTTGCTAATCGGACAAAAATTTGAAAAACAACTAAAGGTGGATATTCTTCCAAAACGGCCTTATGGCACCCTTTTGGGGACATTCGGCTTATATAGACAAGAATGACATCACCCTGCATTTATTTGCGAAAAGATAAAATTTTGGTTCTTTTTGGGCTATTTTTGCAAAAGGGAAGTTGGACCCGATGGGGGTTGTCTACGTATCCCACATCCTGTGAGAATCAAACTGGCGTAGTTTGGAAAAATTTAACAACAACTATTTTAAAAACAAGATTTTCTTCCCTTTTTCTTTTCTTTTTTTTTTCAAAAACTCGGTAAAGTTTCAGTACCTTTTGGACATTGGTTTTCAAAACGGATAATTATCCCTCTTAACCCTCAGACTGTTATTTTCTTCTCCCAACTTTTTTCTACTATTCACAAGCCGGTCAACATGCAAATCTGAAGCAAATAAATGCACAAGTAACAAGTAGGATGCATCAGGATGGTCTTTTCATTTCAGGTGCACTTGTTCTAGACAGAACCAATCCATGTGTTGAGTCTCCAAAGTCAAATGCACATGATACAAACAAACGTTCCTCCTAGGGATCGGGCATGAGGTTTTGTTATAATAGGTTTAAAACCTAGGTTTATTATTCTAGACCTGACGTACCCAAGGGGAAAGCTCAACCCGGAGGGGGGGAAGCGTACCGGGAATACAGAAGATTCACCGGCTTTGCAACTTGTTCGAACCTCGTTCTAAAATTTGGGATAAGACTCTAACAGAAAAGAAGTTACACGAAGTGCAAACTTCCCAAATGATTTAGAAGACTCAGAGAGGAGAGGGGTTTTGTAGCCGTTTATATACAGTTCACAAAATATCAAAGCGGTAAAAGAATTTAGCACATTAGGCTCAAACATGTAGGAAAATCAAATAATAAATAAAGTCAATCATAACAGCTATTCTATGCTCGAATTCTTAAACCTTGAACCAAAGTTTTGGGATATGATCCCTAGCGGAGTCGCCAGAGCACACCTCCATTTTACACATGCATCCCGAAAGGTAGTATAAGAGAGTTTTTCCAATTGAAGTGACATTATTCGAAATGGGATTATTTATTCAATTTTATTCATAGTCGCCACTTGCAATATTTTAATTGGTGTCCCAAGTCACTAATTTATTTTAGATCCCAAATCGAGGAAATTAGACTTTCCTTTTGAAGTCTGCGAACCAGAAATTCTGAATAAGGAATTCTGTTAACTCGAAAGAAGGAGTTAGGCACCCCTGAATTCTGTGGTTCTAGCACGATTGCTTAAACTATCATAATTGGCCTATTATCTGATTTAATACATGTCATAGCCTATGATATAATATTAAATTATTAACCGCTTTTAATTATTTTCTAAGGAAGATTTCAACGTTATTTAAAATACGTCTTTGGACCACGCCACATGAAATGCAACCGAAGTCTGAGACACATTTTATTTAACGTTGTGAGATTTGGATGTGGGTCACATGAAATGCACACTCGAGTTTAGGAAGGTAATTTCTTAAAAACAACGCGCCTAAATCAACTACGCATTCTTAACTTTGCGAGGGCCATAGAAAATTCGCTAAATGACGTACCTCAAATTCTAAAGATTAAAATTAATTAAATGAGGACCGTGCGTTTTGAGATTTTGTTTGGCATAACACACCTCAAACTATTAAAAGGCCTAGTTATTTAAAGACTAAAGCATTGAATCTTTTCTACTAGGTGGATGATTTCAACTAGCTTGAGCCTTAAAGGAATTATCATTAAAAGGTCAAGTATTCAATTACTTCTAAAGACCCAAATTTGTTGCAGGCTCAATGCTATTTGCGAGATCACATGGCAAAACCAAAAAAAGGCCCACATCGAGAGGAGAATTGGCAGATGAAAAACTAAGCATAATTGGGCTAAAGCTGACAGGCCAATTTTGTGTTTCATCACCAACATTTGGAAGAACATTACAATTTTTCATGTCAATATTTGAATTTGAATAAATGCGGATAACCTAAATCACATGTGAAACACCTTTGAACACCAACGCACATTCTATACCGAAATTAAACTTCCTAATATGATAACAAAACTTTTATACAAATTGTTCCTCATTTAATATCAAAAACTTAGATATTGACCCTCCTGCTAAATCCTAATTTCAGACCAACACTTAAACAAGACTATATGACTCAAAACTTTTAAAAGAAAACCAATGCAAAGAGGTAATCTAAATCTGAGAGTTCTCAAGGCTAAAATCAAACTCAACTTCCATATAAAAGATCCCTTTTAAAAAAAAATAATTCAAAGTGCTCGTTACATGAACAAAGGTAGAACTAAACATAAATTTTTGAAATCTTTGAACTATGCTTCAAGCTATGTAGGAGCAAACCCATACTAGTCATATTTAACAAGTTCAAGCATAAATTAATACTAAAAAACACGGGTCTCAGCAATACTAAACAAAGTTTGGAACACAAATAAATCGACAGGATTTTTCTGCTGCGATAGCCTTAATAGTCCCTTTATACAAAAAACAAACTCAAAATCTATTGGACTAACTGGCTAGAGTCCATGATTTATCCGATATTACAAACCAAATTTAAAGCTAAAACTAAAACAGAATGAACATAATAAAGAAAATCAAAACTGATATGCCATAGGGTTCAACTCAATCAAATAACTTCGTGTTCCTCCATTTCACGTGTCAAGGAGATGAGGAATACCTGGCTACAATAGCAAAACAAACAAGAAAAAATGAGTTGGGAGTTCAAAACAGAAACAACAGCAGTAAGTTCAATTCAGCAAATCAACTAGCAACCAAGCTTGAAAACCAATTTAGACTCGAAATAACCCGAGAAACTCTTTGTAACTCTCAAATGCTAAAATCAACAGGAAGCTTAACCAATTTCCACCAAAAAAGTTATGATGAATTTAAGTGATTTTGAAGACTTAGCCATTTATTCAAAACTTCAGTGTTCTTTCACCTCTGAATTCTGACTTGTGAGTGAAGAAAGAGTGTCTTCATAAGCAAGCTTTAGGGCAACAGAAATAATTTTCGTTTTGCACTTTAAACCTTTTGGAATTTTCATTTTTGCTCTCATTTCCTTAGTTCAAAAATCAAGTTTTCACATAAGTCCCAATCCCCACCTTCTAGGCAGCTTCCTAAGTTAGTTAGGAGAGATTCCCCAACCTAAAATCCTTGAATTAACCTTTGAGTCTCCGTTTTTTGCTTTAAGAAACCAAATGGATCAAATTAACCCAATGACTTAGACCCAAATGCATGGGCCACACGTTGAAATGGGCCAGAATTGAACCCAGGGCCCAAACAAAATCAGACATCAATTTATTTAAGGAAAAAGCAAAAACAACAGCAATTGGATAATTTCAAAACCAAAATCTAACTAAATGACTACTAACTAGTGAACTAGAATTAACTAAACTAGAAAATTGAAACTACACTAACTGACTAAACGACCTAATTAAAGAAAAAGGTTTAAAACTAACATGCATATCAAAATGGCTTGAAAAACTAGAAAAATAAGAAAGAATCTTGAAGAGGAGAAGGAAGTAGAAGCTAATGAGATAGGAGATGGATAAATAAAAACATGAAGAAAAAATAAGCAAAAGCAAAGAGAAAATACCTAAAAGAACGGCTCGGACAGTAGAAGAAATTGAAACGTCTTTACATATTTGAATTCTTGTCAAGTTTGACATTAATCGTGTATTCTTGTTAATAACACACGAATAAAATCCAACTAGACCTTAACCCTTCACTGAACTCTCGATTCGGGGGGGGGGGGGGTTGTAATTTTAGGGTTCGACTTGGATTTAAGATTCGAGAAAGTATGGACATATTCGAGGGCAAAGGACTAAGGATTTGGAAAAAGGGGAATGAGGGGGGCACAGTTTATTTTGGTAAAGATTGGAGTGGTCTATGGCATCGCCACCAGCCTAAGATGGTGGGGAAATAAGGGCGGCGGGTTAGTCTCTAGGATTTTGAGTTGAGGGAAATGAGAGACGAGACAAGGGTTCTGAGGGGGGTGGGTGAGCATTTGGACATATAAGTATTAAATGACACTCAGTTGCGGACCGTCCGATCAACCGAGATCGACGGTCCTGATCACAAATAATTAAAACGACGTCGTTGGGGATCTGAAGGGTTTGGACCGGGTACGGGTATGGTTGGGGTCGGATTTTGAACGGGTATGGGAGATACAATGTTTGGGCTTGAAGGAATAGGATGGCCCAAAATCGGATTCTCTTATTTCTTTTCCTTTTCTTTTCATTTTCCAATTTTTCAAATTGAAATAAACCTAAATTATCTTCTAAAAACTAAATTAGCCTAAACAACACTAACCAATTCTAAGTAATAATTATCAGAAATAATTAAAGACCAAATTTTAAAGGAAAACTATCAAAATTCAAAACACAAATATTAAAAAGTGCAAACTAAATTATTTTTTGTGATTTTTTTCCATTTTGTAACATTAATATACTAATTAGTCTAAAACTATAAAATTGGATCCTAAATATAGATGCAACATATTTTTGTATTTTTTAAGGATTAAATAAAATTAAACGTGCACACAAAAATGAAAACAAACAAGAAAATTATGCAATAATTCCTAAATACCAAATAATTAAAAGGAAAAATCTAATTTTGGGAATTCTGTAGGAACAATTGATGTGAGATAAAAATCACGTGCTGTCACTTGTTAACTAGCATGCTTTCTTACCACTATGTTTCTATATGCTCCTGATTTAAAACTCATGTGTTCCCTAACCCCTTATCCCATTTTTGTGAAATTGTTTGTCCTCAACATGCCATATGGTCACTTAGGGTTAACTAATAGACCAAGTTGAATATGAGTCTTTGCCTTGAGGTTTTGTGACTATGTTCTGTGTGCTTTTGACTTGTTGAACCGTTGTTCAAAATATTTCCTAAACTATTTTTCACTCCTGATATGTCTTCATCTCTAAACTGTTTCACACTTCTAAAACTATTTTCTTAAAAACTCTCCTGTTTTCGACTCCTATTTTTAGAGCACCTAGGGGTTTTCCCCTCCAGTGTGAGCTTTGCTTAACCATGGGGATCCTCTGAACTTTGACATATTGGGGTTGGATTTCCAAACTTTTTCACCAAAAGGGTTGCTTTGAAATCTGATGTGAGCATTGCCAGGAGTCTATGAGGCCCTTGGGAACTTGACACATCAGGATATCATTGGGTGCACTATAAGAGCGTTGGCATGTCCGTACTTGATTGAAGGCCTGATTTTTCAAGTTTATGATTTGACCTGTTCAGGCTCCCTATAGTTGTAGTAATCTCACATTTGTAAATCTTATTAATGTTAGTTTGTAATAATAATTTCTTTGTAAAAAGCTATTGGAGAAATAAGTAAAAAAAAAGAGAGGGATTCTTATATAATTTTGTGGGAAAATTGGGTAAAAATCATCTCCTTGCGTTTATTATATTTATTTACTTGCATTTAGATACCATGCTTATAGGTTATATCAATATTTGTTCAGTTAGATACCATGCTTATATGGTTTAAAAATCAATCATGCATTCTAGATGCCATACATGTAAGTTTATTGTGATACCATGTCTATGAATAAGTCCTGCATTCTAGATACCATGCTTATAGGGTTTAAAAATCAATCTTGTATGCCTACAAGTATAAATACAGTCTCTATATGCGGACAAAGTTTAGATAAGTTTTTGCATGTCAGTAAGGTTTTAAAAATCAATTGTTGCATTTAGATCCTATGCCTATAGGATCTTAAACCAAATTCTGCATTTTGAAACCAATATCTATGAGTCTAAAATCAGTCATTACACCTAGAATACATGCCTATAGCATTCAGACTTCCTGGTTAAAATTATTTACTAGTTTAATGCACTCCTGATATATGACTAGATACCATGCTTATATGACTTCACTGTTACGTGCCTAGGTAAGCCTGTAAAGCGACTAAAATCCTGCAAATTGTAAAAATATGTTTTTGTTATTTTTGAATAGCCTTTATTCAGCAATCCCAGAAAATCAGTAGTCTGCATACTCTATTTGTCATGCTCACCTAGATATTATGTTATAGGATCCTTTGAAATGTCTGAAATCCTGCTATTTGAGACATGTTATTATCTGCTTATATGAGGAGGTTAAAGTGAGCTTTTAATTTCCTTTACATGAATGTCCTATTTGTTATTTATTGTCGCCTAGATTTTTCCTTTCAAACACTTTAGGAGAGTCTAGGACTGCTTTATTATAGGCCCTAATACCTCCAGGGCCATAAGAAAGGGAGGAGTAATGCACGCATAGAGAACTTGTAATTAGAATCGGTTATATAACCACTAAGGAGAGGGTAATTGGGTATTAAAGGCTATGATGACATGTGCGCTAATGCTATATGTAGCACCCCAACTTGGGGATGATTACCAAGCCTTATACATAAGTTATCCAATAGGCTGAAAAACCTAGGACCCCCATTTACTCTTTGTTTTAAATATAATATCAATTTTTTAAATCGCTTTATCTGTTTGTAAGACTAATTAACATAATTTGAGTTCCGCTGGGATCCACCATTGTGGACTGCGAGGGGTGCCTTAACACCTTTCCCTCAAGGTTTTTTAATGCAAACCGATTTTATGAGTTACTTGCTTTAGGTGTCCTAACACATCTTAAATCCGTAAGGTGGCGACTCATTAAATTTCGTACCCAATTCTCAAAAGGAAATAAATTGGTTTCAATTAATGTCGGAACTCGGACTCCGGGAAGAAAAAGAAGGCACAACATACGCGGCACACGAAAGTGAAGTTCAAAGAGGCTAATCTAAGCACCATTTCTTCTATTGATCGCGATGGAAAAGCGCGGCCGCGGAATATCTGATGCGATCACGGTGGTAATTTCGTTGAGAGTGATGTTTGAAATTCAGAGACTCTGCAAATTGAGCTTGATTAAGGAACGCGGTCTGCGTCTAAATTACGCGCTAAGGTTGAAGCTGGCGCAGAGACGGTGGATTTTACGCTATCCGCAAAATCAAGTCCAAACCAAGCCTAGAATTGAAGAAAATAGACCAAACTTATTATTTTGCAGCTGTGATAGCTCAAGCATGGACACATTTAGAATTACATCTCTACATAACTTTTGCAAAAGGGCATTTTTGTCAAGAATTTTTAGCTGTGTATAAATATATCATTTTCACATTTTTAGGTTAAGTGTTGTTTAGGGGAACACGTGAATGACTGGTTTTTACCTTTTTGAGTAATTTTAGAGTAGATTCATCTTTTGTTTTTATATTTTCGTATTTTGTATTTGAATATTATGGCTTATATTTCATCTTCAATTTTGCTTTCTGCTAGTTTCATGAGTAGCTAAATTCATAGTTAGGGTTGTGATCAAACCCTAGTGAGGGTATTTAATAGGTCTTGAATTTTAGGGCTTAATTATTTATGGGTTAGTGATATTTAGCTCGATTGTATAATTGGTAGTTGATAACACAAATTCATGCGTTTATGGCTTAGACTCTTTTTGAGAAAGAGAGACTAAGTCTAAGAAAATTAAGCTAACAAGGAATTGGAGTGCATTCAAGAGATTGATTGCCACAATTAAAGAGTTACACCTAGAGATAGTATACCCGACTTTAGGCAATATCATTTGTTTTGCATGACACCCATTTGGGCTTGAAAAGGCCAAATTGGGAAAAGCCACTTAAACTACCGAGAGGTATAGAGTGAGCACTTATATGTGATGGTTACATCACGACCTCAGTAATAACAAGCTTTCCTTGAATTCTCAATACCTGTTAGATATCCACCTAAACGGAAGTCACTACCCTAGTCCCTTTTAGTCCTTGAAAACCACCAACAAAAATATTATACTTAGCTTAACTATTACATGCTACAAAAGTAGAATTAGAAGAAGATAACAAAAGCAACCATTTCTGGAAGTACAATTAACATCAAAACTCGCATCTCTACTCTGATATAAACCTTATTACAAACTCATTAACTCTTTGTGGATTCGATCCCGACCTTTGTTGGGTAAAACTGCATCGACCATCCTTGGTACTATATAGTAGTGCAGGTTTGGAACCGATCAGATGCCACCTAATGCAATGACTTAAAGAGTCATACATATGATTTAAGAGGTGTTGCCACGTGAACCCCCCTTACTTATCCAATTATCCATCCCTTTTTATTAATTAATTTATTAATTCCCCATTAGTTCAATATTTGAATTAACCAATTACCCACATAATTAAGAATTATCTCAATTACATAAAGTACAACTCGCTTTTAATACACTTTATACACCTTTCTATTATAGCCATGTGGTACCTTATATAGTACTAGCTCATAAATATTGGGTATTTTAGCTCGGGCCGTATTTTATTCTAAAATGTCAAATTTCGACGATTTTTTTTCCGATTTGCTTACCCTCTCACCTTCACGAATCTATTCATTACTTATTTGAAATAGGATAATACTTGTAACCTCAAAATAATCTCATTCCCGAGCTTGCAACGATAAACTTATAACGAAACTTTAACGTCCAAAAATGCGGGTTGTAACTTTCTTATTTTCAAGCTTTCGTCAATTTATTTCTAGCGTACTTTCACGTACGAAAATATAGGGTGTAATATCTATGATTGATCGCGTATTAATTATTAGGATAGTTATTTTAATAAACTGGGAGATCCTAGTGAAAACATAGATCTCTTATATGTTATTTAGAAATTACACATGTTTATTTATGATGGGCTAAGTAATCTCTGATTGATCACTTATTAGTTATTACCAATTATCATTTACTTATAAAGTTGGATATCCTTAGTGAGTCATAGATCAATGATGTGTTAAATATAAACCACCCATGTATTATTTATGATCACTTAGGGATCCACAATTTACTGTATATTATTTATTATCATGATCGTTTTTTATATTGAAATCATAGATTATATATGTGTTATCTAGGAATCGTACATGTATTATTTATAATCGTCTAAATGATCTTCCGTTAATCCC
Source organism: Nicotiana benthamiana (assembly GCA_034376525.1). Lineage (NCBI taxonomy): Eukaryota > Viridiplantae > Streptophyta > Magnoliopsida > Solanales > Solanaceae > Nicotiana > Nicotiana benthamiana. The sequence continues at coordinate 88,582,578 of CM067330.1, forward strand.
TTATTAGTTATTATTAGAATGGCCAAATACATAAGTAGACACCTAAACTTGACATTGATTTTTATTTTAACACTTAAACTTAGACTTGTTCTTATTAGACACCTGAATTATGTTTGAAGTGTGCCTATTGAATACCTCAATGATAATTTGTAATAAAAATTAAAAGAGTGATGTCTACGCACCTGGACATGGCAAAATACTGAACTAAATGTCGACATCTGGCTATTCCCATTATATATATATTTTTGTTTCCCTTCCATTTAAGAACCACTAAAAAAGCCACGCACCGGCAATGAAATTACCTCCCAACCTATCATTGCAGCTTTCTAACCACCCTTTTAGAAGCAGCACACCACCATGATCGAACAACCGCCATATTTAAACACCAAAAAGGTCACTGCACAACTATCTGCATCACAACCTCGCCGGAAATGGAATGCCGGCAAAGAATATCCCGATGAAGCATTCTTTTCATCACACGAAGTGGTTGTTCAATCTTCTTCACCACCATTTTTTTCCCAAGTCGTCAACCCATTATAGTTTGTGTTTTACTACTTATCACAAGAAATTCATCACATGGGCGCCGAAGGAAACAATGAGAATACATAAAGGCTAGTTTGCTTATAAGATTTTGTGAACTCCATTAGAGGTCAACTCAAAATTGCATCCACTATACATGAAACCCACCTTTATTTGACACCTTGGGTAGTGGTGATGGGTTTAGTATGGATACGAGAATTGGATGTGATGTTGGACTCATTTTTGGCAACGGTAAAGATGAAGTTTTAGGTGAATTAAGCTTAGTCAGTGATGGTAATAGTGTTGTTTCAGGTGGCAAAAAATAGAGAAGAAGAAAGAAAAAAATTCATCCAAATATTCACGCGCTCAATTGTGCCACATATGCATGAGGTGTTCAATAGGTACACTTCAAACATAGTTCAGGTGTCTAATAGGAACAATCTAAGTTTAAATGTCAAAATAAAAAATCAATGCCAAGTTTAGATGTCTGCTTATGTATTTGGTCTATTGTAATAGATCTTTTAAAAGTGGGAGATCATGGTAAAATCATAGACCACGTGTGTTTTATTTAGAATTCACTTGTGTATTATTTTTTATTTTCTAAGTGATATTCGATCGATCGCTTATTAGTTATTATTACGGTCGTTTTTTATATCATGGGTATTCACAATGAATTGGACTTTAATAATGATGATATGAGTTAAGCTATGTAAAAGGCATGATGATTCATGTAGCCGACCTCAACTTGTTTAAAACTGATGCATATGTGTTGTTATTTTATATAATGGGAGATCATGGAGAAATCATAGATTGCGTATGTATTATCTAGAAACTGCCCATGTGTTACTTATGAAAAATAATCTTTACTTCATCACTTATTAGTTATTACCGGATTAACTTTTTGTAAAGCGTGAGATCCTAGTAAAATCATAGATAACCTATGATTTATCTAGAATCACGGCCTAAGTAATCTCTGGTTGATTACTTATTAATTATTATCAGGATCAATTTATATATGTGAAAGATTTTGGTGAAATTATAGATCGTCTATGTGTTATCTGAAATTCGCTCATTTATTACTTATGATCGCTTGGATGATATCTAGTTGATCATTTATCAGTTATTACCATGATCATCTTTTATTAAAATAGGAGTTCTCTGTGAAATCATAGATCACCTATCTGTTATCTAGAAATCGTTCATGCCTTAGTGATGATCGTCTAAATGATCTCTGGTTGATCATTATCAAGTGGAACCTCGTTATGAAATCATATATCACCTATATGTTATATAAAAATTGTTCATGTATTATTTATGTTTGCTAAGTGTTCTCCGATTGATCTCTTATTAGTTATTACCATAATTATATTCTTATAAAGTGAGAGATCATGCTGAATTCATAGATCGCCTATATGTTATTCAGAAATCGTCCATGTATTATTTATGATTGCGTAACTGATCTCCAGTTGATCCCTTATTAGTTATTATCATGATTATTTTTTACAAAAAGAGAGATTTTGATGAAATCATAGATTGCTCATATATTATTTAGAAATTGCCATGTATTATTTATGGTCGCCGAAGCGATCTCTGATTGATAAAATTATTTGTAATTAACATGATTTCTTGTTTAAAATGGTAGGTCTAGTGAAGTCATAGATTGCCGATATGTTATTTAAAAATCACTCATATACTATTTATGATAGCCTAAGTGATCTCTTGTTCATCGCTTATATATCTTGATTATTTTTTTGAAAAAAAGAAGAAGATCCTAGTGAAACCATAGTTTACCTATGTGTTATCTAGGAACCACTCATGTGTTTTTTATGATCTTATAAGGGATTTTGAATCACTTGCTTATTAGTTATTAGCAGGATTTTAGTGGATGCTCCAATGAAAACATAGATCGCCTATGTGTTATTAGAAGCACCATGTTGATCGCTTATTAGTTATTATCATTGTCGTTTTTTTTATAAATTGGGAGATCCTAATGAAATCATAAATCATCTATGTGTTATCTCGAACCGCCTATGTATTATTATAATCGACCTAGTGATCTTCGATTCATTGCTTATTCGTTATTAACTGGATCGAATTAACCAAGTAGGAGATCATAGTGAAATCATAGATCGTACATGCGTTATCTAAGAATGTATTATTTATAATCACCTAAGTGATCATTATTATTACCGGGACTATTTGTTATATAGTAAGAGATCCTCGTGAAATCATAGATCACATATGTATACATACTATCTTATTATTAATAACTTCATAAATAATATAAATCTCCCATAATTATTATGTGAATTAAATATCTATTACCGGTAATCATACATTAAAGACGAAAATTACTAAATAATTTCTTTTTTGTTATCATTTACTAGCCATCGTTTTTGCTTTGCATTTTTCTTCTGCATTTTATGTTTATATTTTTTTTATGATTTACGTGGTAAATATAATATTTTCTCCTTTTATTTTTTAATTATCTTGAGTCGAGTATTTTTTAGAAATAGCTTATCCACCCATTTGAGATAAGATAAAGTACCTTCGCGAGACCTATTTTACGTGTGAAAAAAAATATAAAAGAAGAAACCATATATGGTTTATATTTTTGACACAACAACAATATCATCATCATCTAGTGGTCCGTCTCTTTGACGCTATTATAATATCGACGCTCTCTTTTTTACATTTAGGCGTAAAATTGGATTCTTTCTTTGGCTCTGCTTTCCATAGTCCAATCTAAAATCTCCAGCACACAGTTAATCAGAGGGTAAACAGTTTCTTTATCTTTTGACAATATGCTTTGTCACTTTGTATGATTTTGTCCTGGATCTAATCTCCACCTAATTGATTTCCTTGATCCGATCAGACATTGCACAAAAAAAAAAATCATAAACCTTAATGGATTTAATCAGTTTCTATCTAAATTTTGTTATGGAAATTGCAAGGAGGAGTACAATTTGATGATCATGAAATAGATCTGAAACCTAAAACAATAACGATTGAAGCTGCAGCCCAGAGAAACACATTTGCTTCATTTCCCTAAAAGGTAACACTGCTGCTGCTAAATTCTAGATTGTCACTTAACAGAACTGTAAAGATTGAATCTTTGACCTTATTGACTGTTTAGTTTTAGTTGGGTTTTTCAATGATCGATGAATTTGGAACAAACAAAAGGAAATATACTTTATTAGCTTTCTGAGAATGGGTTATAGAAACTGCAATTGTTGTTTAGCTTGTGTTTGGTTGAAGAACTGAATCCCTTGTAAGTACAAGTTTAATTGGTGAAGAAGAACTGAACCCTTGAGAAATTCTTCAACCCCTTTGATCATTTGAGGAATTTGGAAAAAGACTTACATTTTTAAGTTTAAAAGATCCAGTTTTTGAAAAAAATGCACGCCAGGCATCGGAGTTCAGTAGCTGGGTATAAGTCTGGTAGTTCAATGGGGATGGGTGGTGTGGCTACTGCCTCGCGGGTTTCACCCGAAGGAACAGCAAGAGGTCGTGGATTGCACAACTTGGAGTACGGAAACTATAATCGAGGTGGATTTGGGCGTGGTCAACCGAAGCAGTTTGGGTTTCAGCAGCCTTCGCATGGAAATGATCTTTTCATGGAAGCTGGACGTTTAGCAGCCGAGTACCTGGTTTCCAAAGGGCTACTGCCACCGAACGCTCTTTCAGGGAAATTGCCAAATGGTAACTTAAAGAGCCCGGTTGGGAATTTTCAGGGGTTTAAGCGACAAGATGTTGATGAAGGTCGGACATCAGCTCTTTCACGTTTCGAGAGTGGTGTAGGCGATAGGAGAATGTTTCCTGATGAACATAACTCGGTGGGTTCAAGAAATTATATGAGAGCAAGGAGAAATAATGAATCCTTTAGGAATTACAGCTCTGAGTTCAACCAAGAATTGCAAAGAAGTGGGTCGTCTGTTGGAGCCAGGGCCTACACTGATATGAATGGTCAAGATGTCGCTTTCCCACGTGATAGAGATGAACAGCAAGTGGCTAAAGATAATAATGAGATGTTACCTAGTTCCCTTCTTCCAGGTAAAACAAAACCAGATATAGAGAGTACAGAGGAGTCAACGGGTGGTGATTCAAAACCTGCCTCCGGAGATTCTGGTAAAGAGACAAGTCCCATCAACACTGGAAATGATCTCCCATTAGAGGTTCAACCTGAACCAAACGAGAAACCTGATGATATTGAAATGTCCGAGAAAGAAGCTGATCCGGTTGATCTTTCCAACAGTACCGACGGTTTGGAGAAAACAGCTGGCAACGAGGATCTAGAAGTAAAGTTGTTCAGCGAAGAACATAACCAGACGAGCATGACTGCTAATGATTTACTTAGCTTATGCAGGTTTGGAAACGTTCCCACAAGAACACGTTCTTCGTTGGCAAACAGAGATTTGAAGGTTTGTCATGATTCTGTTACTGTAGATGAGAATGCTCATGAGGGCGGGCTCCCTAAGGAAACTGAACTGTATTCCCAAGACATCTCTGTGGATGCGAAAATCCTCAATTCTGAGAAATTGAAAGCGCCATCCACGGAGGAAGAATCATGTCTTACGTATGCCATTAAGCAGTTAAATGAGACAAGTTCCTCATCCTTTCGTGAAAGTACGTTAATGAAGGAGGAAGAGAAATTAGAGGGGCTAACTGAGATTGAAAGTTGCAGTTCTGTAACCACGGGAAGAGGTGAGAAAAGAGAGTTGGATGACGATGACAATTGTAAGGAGGGAGCTAAGAGACCTAGAGAATTGGCTTCATTAAAAAGTACTTTCTCAGATGACTTTCTCTACCGTTCTAATTCAGTGGAAGAACAGCTGACTTCACAGGAACCAAGGACATCACATGGAGAGCCAGTAATGTTTCTGTCTGAGGAGAAGAGATTGGTAGACATCTCTATGATACCCGAGGGTGATGTGAGGCTAGGCAGTGACTTCACGGAAAAGCAACTTTTACCGGCTTCCTTCAAGACTTTTGATCTCAATCGTATGGAAACTTCTGATGTGAATGAACATCATGATGCCAATCCTGTTCATATCTTCCCTGTGATTGCTGAAGGTGTAAAACAAGAAGCATCGGTTGATATGCATCTGACCATGGGTAGTAACTCTAATACAAGTAAATATGCTAAATCTGGCTTTGATGGGAGAGATGTTGAGGTGATTGATTTGGACAATGATTCTGAACAAGAAGAGAAGGCTTTCAGTAACCAAGAGAGAAGGTTATTGTACACCTCCAATTTACTCATCCTTTTCTTTTAACTTTTTCTTTTGCGCAGTTCCATTTTTTGAATTACTTATTGATTCCATCTTCATGTTGATTTAACTGCTTTTGTTATTATCATTCAAAAAAGAATTCCCATAAGATGGTTGTTGCCTTTTACACAGGTCTGAAGTTGTATTCACTGAAACAGATAGTTTTTCTAATAATGCACATAGTACCAACAATATACCCAATGCTCAGGACGGTTATGGACTTATGATTTCAGAATTACTTGGGAATGATATAGCAAACTGTTCTTCTCTACCAGAAGATATGAATTCTTTGCACAATGATATGGGCCTCCATAATGGAGAGGTAATAATGCCATAGTTTTCATAGTGAATTTTTCGCACTGATATTTGTACAATTTTTCCATTTTACGATTAGTTTTCTCTGCTTCACTTACAATTTAAAGTGCAATAACGCTTATGAAAACACCTTGTTGTATATTTTCTTAATCACTTTTCTTTTTCCTTCAGGGCATGCTTGGTGATGATGATTCAATATATATGTCCTTGGGAGAAATTCCGATAAGTATGCTTAAGATCTCTTAGCAACACTTTTTGAATCTAAGCTTTGTATTGAGTTTTGTGTGTGCGCGCACCTGTCCATGGTTCTCCCGTGATCCTTACCTATATGTACATTCCTTGATGTTTTCACTGTTCATTTTTTTCCTGATTACGCATATTATATAACCATGTTCTTTTGAGCCCCCAAGGCTTTGGTCAAATGGTAAGAGCGCAACACGTGCTGTGTGGGTTTGGCGCATGTCGGGTTCAAATCCTGCCTTAGATTAAAGCCTGGTGTTCAAGTGGAGAAGGGTAGAGGGATGGGCCCATTATCCACCGAGTTTAGAACCGTGCGCCATTGTCCATCGGGATTTTCGGATATAAAAAAAAAGAAAAATAAATGAATAAAACCATGTTCCTTTGGTAAGGATAGTCCATTAGATTAGTTTCATTTGTTGATCAAGTGGCTTGCTTTACTTATGAGGACTACGTTCTTTCAGAATTAGAAAAAAAGAACTATTGCAGGTTTCTTAGTCAGCAGATTAATGTTCATCTATATGGCCAAAAGCATGTACAAAATTATCTGTGCTTTTCTGCTCCTTTCTTTTGATGGATGAGAATTAAGATAACAAGTATCCGGGGTCTTCTTTCGTCTCTAAGTGTGCTGAATGTATTTTTACTGTAGGTTTTCTGACGGGCTGGGAGCAGCCGACACAAGAATTCGGGAAGCCATTTTAAGGTGCTATTACCCAGGTTTTCTTGAGATGTATTATCACAAAGTTTTCTTTATGCCTAAGCCTAATGTCAGTTGTCAAATACTAACTCTTTGGTAGTGCAACTTTGTAACATTGTATGCCTTCAGCAAGATCTTGCTTGTTTCTAGCATATGAAGTATCCCATTCGCCCTTCCTCTCCCTGTTGTTGGAAGTTGGCAACAATGTGGTTTTCTTTTACTCATTTGCTGTTTCACCTCTTCTTTGAATTGGAAAATTTTTCTACTTTGTTAAAAGCTTAGTGGTCAACTACTTCCTTTATTGCTCTGCTTCTATACATTTGCTTGCAAAAAACTACATGTCAATGTGTCATCAAAGGGATCAGAAAGCTATACATTGCATCATTACCCGTGCCCAGGAGCGGTGCTAGAGACCAAGGTGGGGGTTCGGTTGAAACCAGTAATTTTGGTCTATATTCGTCTTACGAAATCTACAAATTTTTAATTTATAACCAATAACTTAAAATGGTTAGAATCCTGAACCCATAAGTTTCAGATCCTGATTCCGTATTTGTTGGCTCTACCACGCCTTTCTTTTCTTTACTTTGACTTCTTATGGTTTCCTTTTTACTTCTTGACAAATATAACCTCTAGTCGTGGAAATTAGGTTAAGCTAGAATGATTTAGTCATGGACTCGTTTATGCAGATTGAAAAAAAAAATGGACTCATTTATGCAGACATCAATCCCATGCTCTTGAAAACATTTTATCCTGTTTACTAAAAGTGTAGCTTGATGCACTAAGCTCTCGTTATGTGGGGATCTGCGGAAGGGCCGAACTACAAGAGTCTATCATACGCAACCTTACTCTACATTTCTATAAGAGGCTGTTTCCACGACGCGAAATGGCAAAACTTTACCAGTTACGCCAAGGGTCTATGTTTACTGCATCGTGGAAATTGCATTACTTGCTTGTTTTGTTCATTCAAATTTGGACGAGTGAATCTTTGAATTTGACTAGTCACTGAATAACATACAGCTTTGAATCCCCCTCTAATCTGTCTTTTCTTCTCTTGATTTTCCAGTTGCTGCCCCTTATTGGATTGCCTTCTTATGGAGTTGAAGTTCTCTTTGATTGTTGGGTCTTCTCATGTTCCAACAAGTAGCTCAAAAAACAATCATATGAAGAATAAAGATATATATATAGCTTTTAAGCAAAACAGCTCCTCTCTTGTTGTAATGATTTCCTAATAAGTAGCTCATACAATCAGAGTTAAATATCAGAGTTAGTTCGCTTGGAGCAGGGCTCGAACCTGTGACTTAAAACATACTCCGTGGAACTTGTAGTATCCAATTCCATCCTGAAACCAATGTAAAGTTCTCAAAATCCTATCCAGAAAATGGCCAAAAGTCTGACATGTGAAAAACAGTATTGGATGAATCGAAATTACATTTTACCTTATGATTATACCTTGATGACTAAGGGTGAAAGGCGAATGAAATTAGAAATGTGGCAAATGCAGCTCTTTCACCAAGTAGGAAGAGTAAAGTCAAGCAAGAGTTTTGTCATCTTACTTCACTAGTTTCATTTTGGTATGATAGTCACCCTTCTCACTGCTCCCTTTCTCGGTAAAAGTAGAGTGAACAGCTTCTTTCTAGCCGGAGCAAGAGGAGCTCAAAAACTAAAGGCTACCCCAAAAGTGTCATTTCTGCAATTTTTTGAGCAAAAGTTGGCATTATTTGCATTGAATGGCCTGGTTTGAAGTCGCTCTTTAAATTGTGTTGTGGTTAGCTTAACAACAACTACGCCTCAATGCAAACAATTGGGGACGGCAATAAGAATCCTAACTTCTTTATTTACGCTCAATTCATATATCATTATACCGTGTTGCCTTTAGCTCAGTCGAATTGAACAAAAATTAAATAGTGGCCTTAAAAAAGGCCATTTGCGCAAATGCCCGAAAATCAAAAGGAAGAAGGAAGTTATCTTAAGAGAAATTTTCAGAAACCACAGAGTTTTAATGATTATTAGCTTCTACCATTTACTTAATTACTTTCTAGAGCTATGTTTTAACTTGTTATAGAGTGTATTCGATATATTTAAGCTAATGTACTCATGAATACAATAGGAAAAGTCGGCGGAAAAAAGGAAATTACCGCTAACGTATAGACTGTATTCATATGCATTCACGAGCTGTATTCGTGAATACAGTAACGGAATTTGCAAAGATAAAAGTTTTCAGCTGTTTAAAAATGGTAAGTAAATCAATTAACGGGATATGTTTCTCATATAACTCAACAAATTCAATTATAACATACAAAATTTGTATTTTCAGTTATAGAAAAGATTCTCAACCGAAAAACACTCTAATAACAGAGCAATCTTCAGAGATTCAATCAATCCTTTTTTTTAGTGGTATCTTTGCTAAATATTTTTTAGTGGTATCTTTACAAATAGATTTATATATTAAATACATGAAGTATACAAGTCATCTATAGTGCATATATATATATATATATATATATATATATATATATATATATATATATATATATATATATACACACACACACACACACACACACACACACACATACACATCTGAATACAAACAACAACAATAACAACAACAACAACAACAACAACAAAAACAAAAACAACAACAAACCCAGTTTGACCCCAACAAGCGCAGTCTCTGGAAGGTAGTCTGTATGCAGACCTTACCCCTACCTAATGCAGGTAGAGGGGCTATTTCTAATAGACCCTCAGCTCAGGAAGGGCAAGAAGAAGAAGAGGAAAGCAAGGGAGGACGAAAGATGGAAGATAAAACAAAAAGGGAGAGATAACGGATAAGTGGTACCAAATAATAGCAACATGGAATACAATACCCGAGGCGAACAAAACCACATACCATAATAAAATCTAAAAATATGAAGGGATACGCATACTACTACTATCGGTGAACAACTATAAACTACCTAATAACCCTCTACCTTAATCCTTGACCTCCACACTTTCTTATCAAGGATCATGTCCTTAGTGAGCTGAAGTAGCGTCATGTCCTGCCTAATCACCTCTCCCCAATACTTCTTAGGACTACCTCGACCTCTTCTCAAACTCTCCATACTACTGGACTAAATAATGAAACAAAGTGAAGCTTTGAAATTATATAATTACATTGAATACATTAAATACAGTGAATATATTGAAAAAGTATAAAAAACTAAAGACGAAGAATACAATAAAGTATGGTGACATACATTGAAATACAATAAAATACGGTGGCATACATTGAAATACAATAAAAAAACAACAGATCCATCTAAAACACATTTTGAAAATACAAAACTCTTTGAAGCTTCAAAATTCAATGGCATCAGGCCATCGGCAGACATCGACGTGCCTATGGTTCCCGCCTGCGAGGGATCGTCCGCTAAAAAGCCCAAGCAATTTGAAATAAAAGAGTAGAATGTTGTTGCTCTTTAGGCTTGGTAGAAGGGTGCAATATGGGCCGGGCCCAGGCAGAACTGGCCCGGGATCGCAGGCCTAACAGGCCGGTCTCAGTGGTCCGGTCCCAAATGGTGCACTAAGTTAGTAGCAGGCCGGTCCTATCCATTAAGCACACGAGCCCGGGACCGGCAGGCCAGCCTGGACCGGTTCAACCGGGCCTAACGGGCCCAAGCGATCCTAATGGCTATTTTTAAAAAAAAATTAAGAAATGACAAACGGTCAGATTTTAAAATCTAGCCATTGGGCATAAAAAATAGTCGTTTGGGACTTTAAAAAATAATCATTTGCCCCCAAACTTTATTTTAATCCCAAACTTTTTATAATTACACTTTTTTCCAATTTTCAACTATAAATACCCCCCCCCCCTTTCATTTTTACTCACAAATTCATCAATCTCTCTCTAATTTTTTTCTATAATTGCTTAGTTTATTACTGCAATTTCGTGAAAAATAATGAAGTTGGTGAATTGAAGTAGTCAAGTCTTCAACGATATTCAATTTTCAAGAAGTTGTTCGTCAATTCGGTAAATTCGTTGCAACTCTTAAGTTTAATATTATTATTTTTTTAGCTTGTATAATTATAATTAGTATGGCATTTTCTTTGAAAAAATATTTGGTGGTAAGGGAAAAGCTAAAATGGTGAATCTAGTCGCCAAGATACTACTCTTCCCCCAGCTCCCCTACTTAGACCTGTTTCCCGTCCTCCTCCACCTATTATTCTTGATAGTAATAACCCTTGTTTATTTTTTTGATAGTCAATTTTGTCATGATGTTGCACCAGGTTAACAATTAAATGAAGAAGTTATGAATGCTCTTTATCCTAATGAAACTATCTTTGAAAATGATGAGGAAAATGATGATTTAGATGAAACGCAACCGGACTTAGATGGTACACCTACTAGTCCTGTTAATAACCCAACTGATGCCCTGCCCGACCCTCCTGTAATAACCCCTACTTTTAATAGACAACCTTCTAAATGGCCCGAAATGTCTCTTGTTTGGCACTTTTTTACTCAACAAAGAGAACAAAATAAGGCTAAGTATAATACTTGTGGGGCTTTGCTGGTTCATAAATTTACTGGAGAACATAGCGATATGGGCAGTTTGACTAGACACATAAAGACACACCCGAGAGATAAAGCTAAAATTTTTCAAATGAAAGTTGTACAAGAGGGGAGAAGTGTAGATATTATGGTTAACCCAAGTACAAGTTCAAATGTAGTTCAACCAGAAATTAATACTGTTATCGGTGGCATTTTATATTATGATCCAAATAAATATCGTGAAGAATTGGCAAAAATGGTTACTGTTATGTGCTTACGATATAGTTTTCCTTCTAACCCTCATTTTGTGCATTATATTAGAAGATTTTTTAATCTTACTTATAAAGGATGACCTCGTGCAACTGTAAAAAGCGATATTTACAAATATAAACATGAATATGAACAATATTTATGCTATTTATTTACTCATATAGATTGTCACATTGCTATTACTACTGATATTGGTAGAACTGGTAATGATTGTGATTATCTAACTGTTACATGTCATTGGATAGATGGTGAGTGGATAATGCAAAAACGCATTATTTCTTATAGAATAATTAATTCACGCCACACAGGTAAGTTTATTGCTAACACAGTTGCAGATATTTGTAGATATTTTTGTCTTAGAGATTAAATTATGTCGGTTCCAATGGATAATGCTTCTAGTAACACTAACACTGTAGGCTTTCTTACCACATTAAATCGTGCATTTAGTAATATTTTTCAGGTTAGATGTATTTGTCATATTTACCATTTAATCGTCGATGATGGTATGAAAATTTTAAACGTATAAATTGAAAAGGTTAAAATAGATCTTAATTGGCCTTTTTATTCAAAACGTAGAAGTATTTAAAAAATGTGATGAATTTGGCCTTAGATAAAGAAAAGTTCCTAAACCTTGTGCCACTAGATGGAACTACATGTATGAATATAGGAACCCAATAAGCGCAACATATAATTCTCGTGTATGTGATGGTGATGATGATGATGATGAGCACCTTACAAATCAAGATTGGAGTAATGTTAAAATGATTGTAGACTTTTTAAAACAATTTCATACTACTACAAATGAATTATCTAGCCAATATTATCTTACTATTTCTAACTGTTTGGTTTATATTTCAGCACTTGTAGATTTATTTGCAGCATTTTTCAAAGGGTGGAGATATTTATCAAGATGCTATTTAATTCTATGAAAGCTAAGTTTAAAAAATATTTTCCCCCCGTCCCCCCTATTTTTGGTGTTGCTGTAGTTTTAAATCCTACAATGAAATTAGGAGGTCCTCACTTTTGGTATTCAAAAATTTATAACGTTTACCACTTTCATATGAGTTTGCTACATTTGGAGATGCAAAAGCCTCAGTTAAAATAAATGCTCAAACGATTTATAATGCTGATCAACTTGCTGTAGATCATGCTAGACCAAGTATTCCAACTCTTACTTCGTCCAGTTCGCAATCATCTAAAAGAATTGGGGGCCTAAATGCGCTTAGTTCTTGAACGGAGTTCAAGGGTTCTCAAGATGATAATTTTGGTGATAGTTCACAACTAAATGAGCTTCAAGTATATTTGTCGTATGACCTTGAAACGGAGATTCCAGATGGCACCTTTGATCTTTTGGAGTGGTGGAAGGACAAAAAAAAATACTATCTGGTTTTTTCAAGGATGACTCGAGATATTTTACGTATTCAAGCTTTAACAGTAGCAATCAGAGAGCACTTTCAGTCAAGCGAGACTTCAAATTGGTGATCATAGAGCATCTATGAGGGGGAGCTTGAAAAAATCGGTACTCTTTAGAGATTGGATCCGTTCGTAAAGAAGGAATTTTGAACTTGAAGTATCGCAACCGGAGATAGACGAAGCTTATGAAGAAATGCTAGCGGAACTTGCGCAGGATGTTGCTTCGCCCCGAAGCAATGATGAACAAGCCTCGTTTCCACCACCACCAACGGAAATTCCTCCGAACCTTGAAGGATTTATGAGATTTGTTAGAGATAATACATAGACTAATATGTAAATTATATTTTGTCACATCTTCCTTAGTTTTTTTTTCTTTTAATGGTAGTATTAGTACCTTGTTATGCTCATTCCATTGGGGGAGGGGAGGTGGGGGGGGGGGGGGGGAAGGAAACCTATGAAAGATGTTGTCATTTTTGTTAATGTCATAATAATAAAAATTATAAGACATTCCCTTGAATATCTCTTTGCAATTTTTTTTTGTTTAAATTTGACTCTTTAGAAGATTTAACTTACAATTCTATGTAAGCTATAATATATTTACAAGAAATTATATAAGAAAATATGTATATACATAACATACAATATATATATATATATATATATATATATATATATATATATATATATATATATATATATATATATATATATATATATATATATATATATATATATATATATATATATATATATATATATATACCCACACACTACATATACTACATATATACATATTCTAACACATATTCTATATACATTTAACAGACACACACACACACATATATATACTATATAAACTATATATGCTATAATACACACACACACACACACACACACACACACACACATATATATATATATATATATATATATATATATATATAAAATATTATATATAGTATATATATTTTATAACTATGTATAAGCAATTTATATTAGTATATACATATATACAACAACAAACAACAACAACTACCCAGTATAGTCCCACAAAGTGGGGGTCTGGGGAGGGTAATATGTAGAAGGGCCTTTCCTCTACCCGAAAGGGTAGAGAGGCTGTTTCTAATCGACGCTCGGCTCAGTGTTGGAAAGGAAGAACAAAAACAAAAACAACAGAGCATTAGTAACTCCAGCAGAAATAACGTAAATAATTATCTAAACATAAGAACCATAACTAAAATAGCATGCAATAATATCAGACAGTAACTACCATAAATAACTATATTAAGGGATACACAATCCAATACGCAAATCATCTATAAATAGCCCTGCCAAGCCTCACCCAACCCCGGGTGAGGAGTACGAAAAACTCTAGGAGCCCCTATCCTACAACCCTGATACTAGACCTCCAGACTTTCCTATCAAGGGCCATGTCCTCGGAAACCCGCATTCAAGACATGTCATGTCTAATCACCTCTCCCAAATACCTTTTAGGCCTCCCTCTGCCTCGCCGTACGCCGACCATCGCCAACCGCTCATAACTCATCATCGGGGCATCAGGACTTCTCCCCCGCACATGCCCGAACCACCTCAGGCTCGCTTCTCGCATCTTCTCATCCACCGGGGCCACCTCCACCTTCTCTCGAATAACTTCATTCTTAATCTTATCTAACCTGGTGAGCCCGCACATCCACCTGAGTATCCTCATCTCTGCAACCTTCATTCTTTGAGCATGAAAGTTCTTCACTGGCCAGCACTCCACCCCATACAACATGGCAGGTCTAACTACAGCTCTATAAAATTTCCCCTTAAGTTTCTGTGGAACTTTCTTGTCACATAGGACTCCTGATGCAAGCCTCCACTTTGACCACCCCACTCCTATACGATGAGTGACGTCCCCGTCAATGTCTCTGTCCCCATGAATCACTGACCAAGATATCTGACACTGTCCCTCTTGGCGATGACCTGAGATCCAATCATCACGTCCCTGCCTACTTCGCTCGGCTCGGCGCTAAACTTGCACTCCAGGTATTCTATCTTAGATCTGCTTATTTTGAAACCCTTAGACTCGAGAGTCTGTCTCCATACCTCTAACCTCTCATTAACGCCGACCCTCGTCTCGTCTATCAAGACTATGTCATCAGCAAATAGCATACACCAAGGCACATCCTCTTGAATATATCGGGTTAGAGCATCCATCACCAAGGCAATCAAGAGAGGGCTAAGCACTGATCCTTGATGGAGCCCCATAACCACTGGAAAATGGTCTGAGACACCACCCACTGTCCTAACCCTAGTCTTATCTCCATCGTACATGTCCTTGATTACTCTGATGTAGGCTTCCGACACGCTCTTCGCCTCCAAGCACCTCCCTTGGGTCATACGCCTTATCCAAGTCGATAAGCACCATGTGCAGGTCCTTCTTCTTATCCCTGAACTGCTCCACCAGCCTCCTGACAAGGTGGATAGCTTCTGTAGTGGAGCGACCTGGCATGAAACCGAACTAGTTCACAGATTCATGGTGTGACTTATTAATTTGATACCCCTATAGTTGTTGCAGCACTGGATGTCCCCTTTGTTCTTGTACAAGGGCACCACTGTACTCCACATCCACTCCTCTGGCATCCTTTTGTGTCCTAAAGATCGCATCCACTCCTCCGGCATCTCGTCCGGCCCGGTCGCTCGACCCCTACTCATCCTACACAAAGCCCCCATGACCTCCTCCACCCTAATGCGCCTGCAGTACCCACGGTCTCTATGTTTCTCTGAATGCCCCAGCTCCCCTAGATCTATGTTACGATCCCCCTCCTCGTTAAGTAAGTCTCGAAAGTACGCCTGCCACCTCTGCTTGACTTGAGACTCCCCCATCAGAACTCTACCATCCTCGCCCTTGATGCACCTAACTTGGTCAAGATCACGCGCCTTCCTTTCCCTTGCTTTAACTAACCGGAATAACTTTCTGTCCCCGCCTTTCTCCCCTAATTCCTCGTATATGCGACCAAACGCCGCATTTTTAGCTTCTGTAACCGCCAGCTTTGCTTCTTTCCTGGCCACCTTGTAGATCTCCCTGTTTGCTCTCCGTTCTTCCTCGCTTGCACTCCCTGCCAACTTAGCAAACGCCGCCTTCTTCACTTCCACTTTTCCTTGGACTACATTGTTCCACCACCATTCACCCTGATGTATGCCTGAATAACCCTTGGCTACCCCGAGCACATCCCGTGCTACATCCCTAACCAAGTTTCCCGTCTATGACCACATAGCGTCCGCTTCCCCAGAACTTCTCCAAGCTCCGCCCTCAGCTAACCTCCTCTCCGACTCCTGTGCTTTCTCCTTAGTCAAAACACCCCATCTAGTCCGTGGTTGTCCTCAAGCACCCCTCATCTTCCTCTTCACCCAGAGACCGACATCCATCACTAGGAGTCTATGAAGAGTCGAAAGGGACTCTCCCAGAATGACCTTGCAGTCCTTGCACATACCCCTATCGCTCCTTCTGAGGAGGAAGTAATCAATCTGAGTTCTCGCCGCCGAACTCTTGAAGGTGACCAAATGCTCCTCCCTCTTCTGAAATGTCGAGTTCACAATCAAAAGCTCAGAAGCCCTGGCGAAATCAAGTAGTGACGTGCCTCATCCGTTCCTAACCCCAAAGCTGAAGCCACCGTGCACCTTAACCACCAGCATCAGCCCCAATATGACCATTAAAGTCCCCTCCATTAACTAACTTCTCAGATTGAGGAATACTACTCACCAGATCATCCAAGCCCTCCCAAAAGCACCTCTTAACCTCCTCGTCTAAGCCCGCTTGTGGCGCGTAAGCGCTGATGAAGTTGAGGACGCAACCCCTAATAACCAACTTAATAGACATTAAGCTATCATTCACTCACCTAACCTCAACCACGGACTCCCTTAGATCCATATCTACCAAGATGGCCACTCCATTCTTACCTCTCACAACCCCAGAATACCACAGCTTAAACCCGTCTGCATTCCTCGCCTTCGACCCTTTCCACCTAGTCTCCTGGAAACAGGCTATGTTAACCCTCCTCTTCTGAAGAACCTTCGCCAACTCAATGGACTTACCCGTCAGAGTGCCTACATTCCACGACCCGATCCTTAATCTATGAGCGTCCGCTACCCTCTTCCCACCCTTGTCTCCGTCCCTACCCGCAGAACCGCTCCCAGCTCCCCAGGTCGCCCCTGCCCCCTCCCCCTCCCCCCGAGGACATGACCTTACTCAACCATTCCCCGCTGCGGCCACTATCCCCAACCGATTACGGAAAACAATGACGCACACACGTACTACCGCGGAATACGCAAAAGGATGCAAGCTAGGAATCGACAAAGTAAACCATACATAGGGTGCTTAGATAGATAACGTAAAAGGGTGTACAGAGTAAAAAAGGAGGTCGGGAGGTACCAACTCCCGATGGAAAAACCTGAAAGTATGCTTTGATTTGCCCGATATCAACTACCGCTAGCTCTTGCACATTTCGTCCAGTGTTGCTTTGCTCTCCGCGTCCAAATGTCGCAAGCTCGCCTTGTCCGCCGCGGCTTGTACCTGAAAATCATGCACACAACAAACCCCAAAAAAAAGCGAGGGGGGCTGCCTAGCTCGGGAAAGGGGAGGGGTTGCCTTACTGGGGGGTCGCCGGAGAAGGGAGGGGTCGCCGGAGTTAGGGTTGGCAGGGGGGTAGGGGGATGAGGGCTGGGTAGTGAAGATAGAAGAGAGAGAGAGAGAGAGAGAGGAGAGAGACAGAAGAGAGAGAACTTACTTAAGGGGTCGCCGGAGAAGGGTCACCGGATGAGGGGGGGGGGGGTCGCCGGAGGGGGGAGGGGGAGAGATGGGCTGGGGAGGGCTTGGTGGATGTTACCGTTGCGTGAGAGAAAGTTTGGCAGAGAGGAGAGAGGGCTTTGATACCGTTCCGCCTATAGTATATACATATATAGTTTATAAGAAATTGCCTTAGATAAAAAAAATAATAAGCCGGAACGAAAAAGCCCGTTAGGCCCGTGGACCCGCCCATTTAGCCCGGGACCGTGTGGGCTTAAGACTGTCGTGGGCCGGTTCCACCCATTGGGACCTTGAAGCCCTGGATCATTTGGCATGGAACTGCCAAAGACCGCCCCGCCTAAGCCCAAGACTGTTGGCCCGTTTAGGTCGGGACCTAGCCCATAATACACCACTAGCTTGGGGTCAATTTCTAACTCTAACTAATTTCCTTTGTCTTTCCTTTGCCATTTTTGTGTATAAATTTAACGATTTTATGCTGATTTTTGAGGGGTGAGAAAAAGAAAGAAGTAGAGAGGAAATTAATAAACAACACTTTAATGGCTTAAAAGTAGTAAGTGGCTATAAATAGATATTTTGTTATAAAAATAAAAAGATAGCTATAAGATATAGTTTTTTTTGAAAATATTTATTTATAATAAAAAATATTAAACTTTACTATAGGAGGTAAAATTTTTCTTATCTTATCTTAACTTGTAAATATTTGATAGCCTATCAATTTACTCCCCAGGACCCCAATATCGAAAACCATTTCTTCTTTTCTAACTAGGGGTGGGTGTAGTTTGGGTAAAAATCAAATCCAAACCGAAATTTGAATTTTTTTGAATTTTCGATTTACGGATTAGGTTTTTGGATTTAATTTTTCAAAATTTTGGATTTCGGATTAGATATAGGTATTTTGGATTTTTGGATATCCGAAAATTCAAATTTTTTATTTATATATTTAGTCCATTATTCATATGCCAATAGTAGTAATAAATTAAACATCCTACCCATTAGATATTATCTCATATATTCAATATTAATTGCCAAGTTATTGTTGGAATACTTTTTATTTGGTCATAATTTTACTGTTGCTACTTTTTATTGATCACATTAATGTCTTTGTTTTATTTTCTTGATAATGATTTTATTACTTGAATACTTTATTTGGATGATTGCGGTAAGAATGAGGAATTTCAGGCAATTTAACATGAGTACTTTATTTGGATATTCATTTTTGTATAAAGAAGAAACATCTCAACTTATACACTCAATACCGAAAATCTAAAATATCCAAACTGATTAATCCGAAACCAAACTTAAAAAATCATTTCCATTTGAAACCGCACTTAAAAAATCTGTTCCAATCCGAACTTATTTAGAGTGAATTTGGATTGTCATTTCTTTAGTCCGAAAGTCAAAATTCAAACTGATATTTTTATATCCGATCCAAACTGTCTGGACACCCACCCCTGCTTCTAACAACTCAAACACAAGAATCCATCGACAAAGTCGATTAAAAATCATCCGGTCTTAGGTTCTAATTTCAGCCGAGGTGAAAATACTAGCCGATTTTTTTTTCATTTATTCAAGTTGTGGTGCTTAGAGTTACTCGTTATTTTTGTTAGTAAAATAGTAGATATCTAGTAAATTTAGTCGAAGGACACATATGCTAGCTCAAATTATTATTAAGAAAAAAAAAAGATTCCATCAATAATTGAACACTCCACGATTATTTGGCATTGTCATTTTCCATTTATTTTTCCTCGTCAACACTAGTGTCATGTGAATTTCCAGATCATCAGCACAATGCTTTGTCCCACTTTGGTCTCTTATCTCCTTATTAAAGTTCTGGCTCTCCCACGTTCCACCCAATTTCCTCTTCCAACTCAACCATTTATTTGTCTCAATTCTCAAATATGAATTTATATAATTCATTTGATGTTATGTGAATGTAAGGACCCGTTTATCCATAATATTTTTTTTTTCTGGTTTTCTTTTTCAGAAAAAAAAACGTATTTTGTCCATAAAATTTTGCAAATTAAGGTAAATTTCGAAAATAAGTTTTGCAAAACCACTTTTCATAAATTTTTGTCTCTTCGCTCATAAAACTGTAATATTTTTTCAAGTAAAATATATATCCAAATATGATTTCAAATTTCAATACTATTTTTTGACTTAATTTTAATTTTTTTTCCAAAAATTATAAGTTTTATATCCAAACGCCTACTAATTATACATGACTTTAACACGTTAATTTGGTCTAAATATTATAAGGAAAAGCAAAAGTTATCAACAAAATACAATTCGTTTCAATTCATATAAGGCTCATTTATTTTAATTAATGATACTGTTTTACAGAACTTGTAGACTTCCAAGAATTTAAATTTAAATCTTGATATGATATTTCTTAGAAATTAACTTTTTAATATTTTTTAATATCTTCTTTTGTACAACAACAATTACCCAGTATAGTCCCACAAAAAGTTTAGTATCTCCTTTTGTATTATTAATAAAATAATAAATTAAACTAACGTTTTAAATTTGATTCTTATCCGAGGAGCCACAACAAGAAAAGAAGTTCAATTGAATTTACTTTCTTGAAAAATCATATGCTTAAATACAGCAAATAATATATAGAACTTTTGAATCTCCTTGTAATGATAAAGGTAGTTAAAAATTATTTTACGTTAGAAGTTTAAATTTTTTGAATTTTATTATTAAAAGTGCTGGCTCCACCATTAGTCATCCATAATGTTCTTTTTTTGTTTTTCATTCAGGTATTTATATTGAGGTTCAATTAAATTTGGCCAGATTAATATCTAAGGACAAACGAATCCTTTGTCTCGATTTATATGACACTCTTCTTTTGGTCAATTGAAAAAAAGTGGCATCTTTTTATATTTAAAAATAGTTTAGCTTTAAACTTATAATTAAACTCTAAATAAAAAGAATTATAGCCATACAATTTTTTGTGGCTTGTTTTAGACAATGAAATACAAAAGTCTATAACTTTTTCTTAAATTCCGATCAAATCAAATACCATCATATAATTAGAATGGATGGGGTATTTGAAACAATATTGAGTATTTTTTCTATAAATTTAGTGTCCGGATTAATTTATTCGTACCTCAACTAATTCTATAAAATACATGAGCATTATAAAACAATATTGAGTGTTTATGAAGCACTATCAGGTATTTTGAAATATCCTTAAATAAAAAAATATAATAAAAATTGAAAAAGAAAAAATAATACTATATATTATTATTTCTAATGCCTCGGGATTTGATCTGATGGTAGGAGCATAACTTATAATATGTCACGAGTTTTGAAATTTGCCACAAATAAAAGTAAATTAGAAAAAAAATAGAGGGACGAGCTCATTATCTACTAGCTATTTGTCTTCGAGGATTTATCGATTATTAAATAAAATCGCAATTCAAATGTTATGTCACTAATTAAATCATTAAAAATAAAATGTTGTCACTAGTCTGACTCCTGCCTTGTTCATATATTTAAATAATTGAAAATAAAGAATTATTAATAACTCCCAACCCGACCCGTTCTACCCCATTCCCCAAGTCGCCCTTCTCCTCCAAATAGTTAGTTCTGACAATTTTGTGGCTATAAATTTCTAAATCCTCAACAATTCTAGGGTTTCCTTATTCTTCTAAATTTCATCTACATTCTCGGCAAATCCACTATCATGGAGAAAAAGGTACGCTAATTTTATCTAATTACTACAATCAAATCTACTTACAAAGGATTTGCCAATAACGAGTTAATTTTTTGTTCTAAATTGAGCATAATAGATATTAATGATTCCTTTAGCTAAACCCAACTAGTTATCGTTACAGTAACAAATTTGATTTCGGGACTATGTTGATTTTTAGCTGGAATTTACCCAAGCCATGTAATTCATTTGGAGTTTAAGTTGTATGTACTAACTGTGTAAATAATTTTTTCAATATCAGGTCACTTACTGCATAATTACAGGAAATCCATTGATAACATTAATGATAATCTGGTAAAAATGATAATTAACCTGCTATCATAGGTTAAAGTCCACTGATCTTTACACTGTCAGTGTATATAACTTAAATCCATTCATTGAATAGAGAATTTTGATATATTCGGTCCCCATAAGCTGGAATGATGGTTGTTTTTGCTCAATTTTGATCCGATTCTTCTTCATGTTGTCCAAAAGGCTAAACCCCTAGATTTTTTTGTAGTGGGATTTGGAAGGTCAAAAGATCAATGCTTGACTTTGTGGAAGATGATGAAGCAATGACCACACTTCAAGATTTGGATGATCCTGATCGAAACAAGGTTGAAAACAATGGGTCTAGTATTGTTGAGATTAATACCCCTATTTCGAATGAAGTTAAAGGTAAGGGAGTGGATTCACCTCCCCCTGTGAAATCCTCACCGATAACTAAAGGGTTTGGCTTGAAGAAATGGAGAAGGATCAGGAGGGAATCGCATAAGGATGGGGATAGTAACACAGACAGTGGTAAGTTGTTGAAGCGTGGTTTGTCGAACGCCGCTGCAAATTCTGCAAAACCTGTGCATTTGACTGCTGGAGCAATCCAAAATAGTGATGGATCCGTTTCTTCAACGAATGCACTATTGAGGAGCCCTGGTGTTCTAGTTGATGCCTTTGGTGATCCTCGGCTGGCTGATTGGCCTCTAATTTTTGGTGCCACGGGCTCAGAGAACAGTGAGGATCAGAGTAGTAGGTCTTCGACTGCAGCCAGCGCTCCAAAAGCAAGGTACGGATCACCTGTGGTCTATGGTTATATGCCCGATAAGAATGGCCAGATGAGTCTGAGTGGGAAGAATGTAAGTTCTTTAGCTCAGAAGTCTCATCAAGGAAAGGGTCGAGCTGAAACTAGTAAAAAGCCTAGAGGAGAAAGGGTCAAAATCGAGAAGGAAAACTCTCTTTCCAGCATGGAGTCTGACTCACAGAGCTCCAATTTTCTCTGTGTGCAGAACAATAATCATGTAACAATTAATGGTATTAAAGATGGAATGTCAGTGAGTAATGGACAATTCAATGATGAAGCTGTTGCCAGAGAACAGCCAGTCAGTGAGGAATTTCAGACTTGTCTAGATGGAAGAAATGGTAATAATTATGAAACTCAAGAAGATCTAGCTGCTGAAACACCCTGGGATGTTAAAGAAGAGAGGAGTGAGAACCAGGGGCTGTCCGCAGATCATGATCCTCTGCTGGAGTCTATCGTCACCCTTCAAGCTGCTCAGGACAAACTTGAAAGAGGTAGATCTTCAGTTTTCATTGAACAATTCGAATATATACTTCTCGTATGATTTTTTTTTGGGTGATTGTGATTTCTATTTTCTGCTTTGCTTCTTCAATATAAAGCGTGAAGCAGATTTCTTATTAGTCAGAAGTTTATTCCAAATTCAGAAATGGATAAGATAGGTGTCAGTTATTGAATAGTTATGTGTAATGTCCTCCCCCTCCCCACTGAGGGTACACACACCTTCTTCCCCCAAAGTTTGAGCTTCAGTTTTTGACAAATTTGGTCATTGTTTTAGAATTTAGGATTGGCATTGTTGCAGGAAGAGGCGACAGAAGTGTCAGGAAATTCAATCGTGTGGTATTGATAATCTTAATGGCTATGTACCTAGTAGTAGTATCTCTGTGGCAAGATCCACTCTTCTTCAGGTTTAAATATTTTTATTCTACATTTGGTATCGGCTATGATGCATATATTGCTTCAAGATCATGTCACTAAAATAAAAAAAGTTTATTGAAGAAATTTTATATGCCTTTAAGCTCTGCATTCTGCATTAGGTAATCATTTAACATTGTTTGTAGCTAGTACGGTAAGATTTGGCTATGATGCATATATTGCTTCAAGATCATGTCACCAAAATAAAAAAAAGTTATTGAAGAAATTTTATATGCCTTTATGCTCTGCATTCTGCATTAGGTAATCATTTAACATTGTTTGTAGCTAGTACAGTATGACAAGAGGGGTTGCTCTGATGGTAAGCAACCCCCACTTCCAACCGAGAGGTTGTGAGTTCGAGTCTCACCAAGAGCAAGGTGGGAAGTTCTTGGAGGGAAGGATGCTGGGGGTCTATTTGGAAACAGCCTCTCTACCCAATGGTAGGGGTAAGGTCTGCGTATATACTACCCTCCCCAGACCCCACTAAGTGGGATTATACTGGGTTGTTGTTGTACAGTGAGATTTGGTTAAACTCTTTATGGAGTTCCATTCATTAGGTAAATTCTGACATTGCACATTGAAGGTGGATAAATGTGTTACTACTATTTACTATTAGGACGCTGTTCGCTTTCTCAAGAAATGGAGTAGTTTTAGCGCTAGACTGAACGGGATTTGCACTCACAGTAGTTATAATGTTGTGTTTTTTCTTTTCATAAAAAAAGGTTGGGGAGTAGATAATATGGAGAATTGATAGTATGAATAGCCTATAATGTTGGTGTGGAAGATAAGGAGTTTGAAGGTGTAGTGGCTGACATAGGACTTAAAACTACATTTTTTCCAGCTGAAGTTAAAGACAGATTTAGGTAAGAAAATGTCCTGATTAATAAAAAAGGGGTGTTAAATGCCTCGGAGAGTTGGAATATTCTCTTCTGTTAGTTTTCCATTCCCGCAAATGTTACTCTGGTGATTGGCAATACTCCCTATTTTTCAATGTGTTTGAACCTTTTCGGAGTATGAGGGTGAAATTGACTAACTTTCAGTGTGAATTTGGACATAGATTCTTTAAGTTTTTCGAAATAAACTTACATATTTATAAACTACATAAAAAGTACTATAAAGCACAATTATTAACAATTCAAAATATCTAAAAGCTATTTGCAAAAAATATGGTAAAAGAAAACTTCCTTTGACTTCCCAGATAGTAATTGATTCATTCTTTTTGAAACGGAGGGAGTAAAAAGTAAGAACTCCAGAATAGAAAGAATATCTGGAGGGTTGGGTTTTTGGGTTGTATCAACAGCAAATCTGCAGAACAATCAAGAAGATGGATAAATAAAATCAAAGGCAAAATGAAAAATTTCTCTCAGAATTCTCATAATACTAATAATTCTATAAAGAGGAGGGATTAAGAAATTAAATCTATGTCTAAACCAGATTTCTTCTGCAACATGATCAGAATATTCTTTGCTCCTTACAGTAAAAAGATTAAACTTAAATCTGACCTAACGTTTTTGAAACAACAGATGGTAAATTGATTCGAATAAATACTGTCCTGACTTTCTTATGGACCGAAAGGGCTTTTGTCTTGGTGAAAGACTTGCTGGCCGCTTATTCTATGAATCACTGCGGAGTAAAGCTTAGGGACCAGTTCCCTTGCTTTCCTAATGGCCAATATGTCCTGAAGCTTTACCTGCTTTTGGTCCAAGGGAGGCACGCAGATTGGGATGATGATCTTGTACCGTTCTTGAGCTCTTAGACCACTTTTAGTTTTTGTTTCTCCAGCTGTTTATTCCCTCTTAACTGTGTGATTTGTAGCCAATTCTTTTACATCTATCTTGTGGATCATATTCGTGCATTTTGCTTACCAATATACCTACTTTTTACCTGTAATGTAAGGAAGAAATCAGTTACTCCTTGAAATATCATTATCTGATATTAACTAGTTTACGTGCCTTTCTCTGCAGAAATTCAGAAATTCAAAGATATTGGCATACCTTCAGATTTCGGTTCAGATGAAACAGATTTTCCTGGACTGAGCACATCTGAGCAGTCACAATCCAGGAATGATGTGCAACATTCATTTAACTCATTGGAGTCTGAAGTGGTTAGCTTAAAGCAGAATGTCATACTGTTGCAAAACAAGCTTAATGAGGAAGTAGACTTGCTTAAGTTAAGGGAAGCCAGAGTTACTGAACTGGAAGCCATCCTAAGTAGTGACTCAGAGAAGGAAGAAAAGAAAACAGGAAATGATTTGCACCAGAGTACTGAGGACATTGAAAAAGAGCTTGAAGGCCTCTTTGGGCAGAAGTTTGAAGCTGAAATCGAGTATCTGGCAATATCGAGAACAATCCAAACGTTGAGAGCTGCAACAATTGATCAAGTTACCCTCTTGGAAGAACAGAAGATATTAGCTACGGAACAAGCACAAATGGTGAAGAAGCTCGGCGATTCAGAAACGAAGACTGCAATGCTCAAGTCACAGGCTGAAAGTTTGGCAAATTACTGTGATGATGTGGTCAGCAATAATAAAACACGAAAGCTGCAGAAGGGAGTCTGCAAGTATAGTTCCTATTTTTTGATACACTTGGTGTTGCTGGTTATTGTGTTTGGACTGTATGTTTTGCAGATGTCACCTGATGCTGCTGAAGTTGTAGCGACATAATTTTGAGAAGTGAGCCTTTTTCCTTTTCTTGTATTTTCAACATAAAAGCAACGATGAACGTTAATTAGGTCGTTTTAGTTGTTCATAGACAGAGGATACACCTACTTTCCGTTTTGTCAAGTCGATATTGAATTCAACGATAAATATAAACAATGATTTGGTGTCTCATAAGTTTTGAGATTTGCTGATGTTGATCATCAGGTTGTTGTAGAGCTACCCGACAGTGTTACTCCAACAACGTAGACCTTGTTCTAATTATCTGAAGCATCCAGTAACGTTGTGCCAGTAGAAAGAGTTAAAGCTACGAAGCAAAGCTGTTAGTGGGAAGCTCGGTATAAGGATTTGCTTCTTCCTCCTTTGATTCTAGGCTTCACAATAACACTTCCCCCCCCCCCCCCCCCCTCTTCCTTTTTTCTAAAAGAAATTCTTTTTATTCCCGCTCAGGGTGGAGCAACACTCGAAGTTTAGGTGATGTTTGGTTGGCAGTAGTGAAGAAAATAATCTGCACCTAAAATCTAACATTGTCTATTGATCAAGTACTCTTGCATTACACCATGTTTCAAAGTGTCCATAAATTTAAGTTCCTTACGGTAATAATGTAGATATTCCTTGACACGATCAATGTACTTTAACCTATTTTAGCAGGTTAGTAACTATTTTTATCAATATGATGTTTGTCAGAGAAATTTAACTATGATTAACTTAAAACCTGATTGTTTAAAATATCTTACTGAGTAAATGTTATTGGAAAGTTAAGAGATTATGTTTGGGGCAAGAATATGTAATCCAAGAAGAACCAATGAAACAAAGCCAACTCACCATCCAAAATCCTTCTTTGCCTCATTCCTACCCTCTCAAAAAATTTTCTTTGCCTCATTTCCATCCTCACAAAATCTATCTCTTTTCTCCCAAAGCCTTTCCTAGAGTATAACCTCATCTTTAACTTTTCCAATTTCCAATATCCACTGAAATTAAAGATCAACTCCTCTTCTCCAAAAACACTTTGCCGTAATCATGGCTTCTGCTTTGTTCTCTGCACCAACATTCCAAGGTCTTAGACCCCTCAACAAACCAACTGACACTTGTCTTTTCCTCAACAATAAGGTCACTTCCTACAAACCAATGAAGAAAAGATGCAATCTTGGTGTTAAAGCTGAGCTCAACACATCACTTGTTATCAGCTTAAGCACAGGGCTATCACTTTTCTTGGGACGATTTGTTTTCTTCAATTTTCAAAGAGAGAATGTGGCCAAGCAAGGGTTGCCTGAGCAAAATGGAGTTAGCCATTTTGAAGCTGGTGATTCTAGAGCCAAAGAATATGTTAGTTTGCTAAAATCTAATGATCCTGTTGGTTTCAACATTGTTGATGTTCTTGCTTGGGGCTCAATTGGTCATATTGTTGCTTACTATATTCTTGCCACTTCTAGTAATGGATATGATCCTAAGTTCTTTGGTTGAAAGAGAAAAGAGTCTTCTTGTTGATTTGTACTCTTCCATTGACATGGCTTTGTTTGTAATGCAGGAACTTAAGTTGCATAATCTCATATATAAATGTTGCTTTATTTGATAATGTTCTTTCTTGTGTGATTTACTTTTCAATTTGAGAGAGATAATCATTCTTATTTTCTTTTTCTTGGTATTGGGTTTGATTCGCACAAAGTATCACATAATTTTAATAATTACTTATAGTAGATCACAGAGTAAAAATAAAATTAGATAACCGTACACAGAATCGAATTTAACGTGTTTATTTCATTGTTGTGATGATTTGCCTATTTAAAATATCAGGAGTGCTTGTTGAAAAAATTCGAAAAACTTCATAGATATTTCTTATCAACTATGAAAGACAATATTTAACGCGAAACACCACGATGTCCCACGCTGCATTTGAGTGGGATGGATGAGATGTAGGCTCGTTTCTGGTGTTTTGTGTGACAAGAATGTGCACCTAGACTTAAGGGCGAGTTTTATAAAGCGGTAGTTAGATCGGTTATGTTGTTAAAGGCAAATCCTACAAAGCGGTAGTTAGACTGGCCATGTAGTATGGAGCCGGGTATTGGCCAGTCAACAAATCACATGTTCAGAAGTTGAAAGTAGCAGAAATGAGAATGTTGAGATGAATGTGTGGCAAGAACATGAGAGATAAGATTAGGAATGAGCGCCCCTATAGAAGATAAGTTGCGGGAATCGAGACTGAGATGGTTCGGGCATGTGAAGAGGAGAGACTCTGATGCCCTAGTTAGAAGGTGTGAGAGGTTAACCATGGGGTCAGAGGAGGAGTAGAGGGGATGCCTAAGAAATATTGGGGTGAGGTGATTAGGCAAGACATGTCGCTACTTCAGGTTACCGAGGACATAATGTCACGCCCCAAACCTAAAAAGGCATTGCCGGCATCTGGTTCCATACTCGGCCCGAGCATACCACTCTATAACTTTAAACTCTAGAGGGGTAACTCTCAACTTAGACCGATGGGACCATATTCTGAATCGCTTGAAAATAACGTCTCTCTCATTTGTGGGGTAAACATACCAGTGCAGGCCGGCAAAACCACCACGAATATCTGCTGATATACAAGATATACATGACTCGTCTACAAGCCTCTAGAGATAACTGAACTGTACCATGGTCGGGATAGGGCCTCGACCTAACCATCAAACCCGATATATAAAATGGACTCCAAGGTCAAGACTTGGTAACTCCGAGGAAGTGAAGCTTACCAACCAAGTTGATATTTGACTTTGTTTGCTGGGAAGGTCTATCCAACTATATATCAGAACATGTATGAATGAAATGCAGCATCCCCGACAAAAGGAACGCCACTATGAAATAATGTACCGAGTATGTATAGCAACAAATAACTGAAAGCTGAAATTGAACTGATAATAACTGAAAGTAACGGGGAGTCAAAGATAGTCTGAAGATATGCTTACTTGTTGATACTGACTCAACTCTCTTAATATAGTAAATAAAATAGCTGTCCGGACATATAATGCTCAGTCTGTGTAACTGTTATGTCGTAGTAGGCTCGTTCATAGGCGCTCGGCCATACTAGCCTCTGTATCTCGGCCATTCTTGGATCGCTCATAGGCTCTCGGCTACAGTAGGCTCGGTATATAACTTACTATCTAATCAGATGTTGGCCGATAGGGGCCTGCCCATCGATTATAGCTCAATGGTAGTGAAAGTACTGTAATATTGTATATATATAGACTCTATGCTCTCTTGGAAGAAAGAAGACAATACTAAACTGAATATGAAGTCTCGATAAGGGAGAATGCTGTAACTTATGAGACTAGGAAAATGTACATAAATTCAGGAATATGAGCTTTTCTGTATGTCTCATTATCAAACACATGTAATTACTGGATCATGACAAAATGAAGGAAGGTTTAGCCTTAACATACCTTATCATCTTTCCAACACCAAGTTGAACGTCTCCTCACGCCTTAATCTACAACAACGATAATAGTAATATCATTAAGTTACAAAAGATCAACTATTGTACAACGAACGACAAGCTTATTTTGTTTTAAAACAAGCAACATTTCCTCTATAATCCTTACTTTCTCCAAATTCCAGATAACACCAACAATACAAGGACACAATAATAACAATATATGTACATAATTTTCCAACCTTATATACACCATAAAATACTATAAGTTGGACAATACGCTTTACGCTAGAGGGGGGGGGGGTGAATAGCGTTTTAAAAATATTAAGCGTTTTAGTGCGGAATTTAAAAACTTTGCAGAAATTAAAACAAGTGCAGTAGAATAAACTTACACAATGATGTATCCTGGTTGGCCACAAACGTGGTTAGTCCAGTCCCCGAGAGACTCTCTCGAGATTTCCACTAAACTTGTCAAGCTTACGGGTGCTTAACAAACCGTTACAGCTGAGGACACAAGCCTCACCTAGTTGCTCGGGGATCACAATCCCAAAGACTTCAATTGCTCGGGGATACCAATCCCAAAGACTTCAATTGCTCGGGGATAACAATCCCAAAGACTTCAACTGCTCGGGGATAACAATCCCAAAGACTTCAACCGCTCGGGGATAACAATCCCAAAGACTTCAACTGCTCGGGGATAACAATCCCAAAGACTTCAACCGAGGAATCACAAGTTCCTCAACAAACGAGAATCGCAATTCTCTTACAAACACAAAACACACTCACTTTACAAAGCACTCCTTAATGAGTAGAAATGAGTAGAAATAGTACGCTCAAGATCACAACAACTTAGCTCAATAGAATGGCTCTTCAAAAAGCTTTATGGATGAATGGAAAATGATGATCAATGTAAGTGAGCTTTTAGCAATGAAAATACTCAAAGTGTATATGTTGTTGTTGTGAAAACACTGAGTTGAAGCTGTATTTATAGGTGAAAAACTCAGTCTTACCGTTGTCTAATTGCCAATTAAGGATTGCTGAAATTACTTAGTGACAATCGATTGTCAAGACTAAACAATCGATTGTTTGCCTATCAGATTAAAAATTCAATCCCAGATTTTACGTCAACAATCGATTACTTCAAATCAATAATCGATTATTTATAACGTTAAGAAATCCTTTCCAATTTTTGGCATAAAACATCGATTGTCCGGAAATCAACAATCGATTATTTTAACAACGTTCAGAAAATCTTTTCCAGATTTTAAGCAAAACATCGATTGTTAAATATCAACAATCGATTACCTGAAGGTAATTGAAAATATATGACAACGGTCAGCTTCAACAATCGATTATCAAATGGAATAATCGATTATTAATTAATTTCAAAACTCTCTGTCTCATATATAATCGATTATCAAAAGCCACAATCGATTATCATCTTATTTAAAATCACTGGGAGACATTTTTCTCATTCTAATCGATTACCATTAGTTCATAATCGATTTTTATGAGTTTTGAAAACTTTGCCTCAGTTAACAATCGATTATCATAAGTACACAATCGATTGTTATGCAGTTTGCAAAAACCTGATGTTAACTGACTTACTCACAATCAATTATAATTAATTCACAATCGATTGTCATGCAGTCTTGGCTTAGAGATACTCGATTATCATAAGTACATAATCGATTATCTTAGCCCAGATTTTTGAGGCATGCTTGGAAAACATTTTAACAAATGTAAATATGCATAGTTTAAAATCATTTGACACTTAATTTAAATATGCATGATTTTGGAAAAATAATTTTAGTAGAGAAGCCATGTTATGAGCCAAGTTGAGGAATCAAGATCACAATTAATATTGACTCAATTATAACATTTCTAAACTTTGTCTTGAGCTTCTTGTAATGCATCCATTTTGTGCTTGTCCTTGAGTACTGCTATATATCTCTTTTTGCTTTGTTTGACATTCATCAAAACCTACAAAAGAACACACGTTTAGTATATTGCATTTGAAACGTGTTTCCAACAATTTCCCCCTTTTTGATAATGGCAAACATAAGCGGGATATATGCAATAATTATTTTGATAATCCAAGACAAGTGTAAAGTATGCAATTTGATGTTCCCCCTCAATTCATGTTCCCCCTCACTTTAAGCATGAATGAAGTTGAGAGTGATATAGCATACTTCTTGATATCCCGTTTCTTCCCCCTTTTGCCATTAGCAAAAATATATACAAGGGAAGAATATGCAAAAAAACATATGAAATAAACAAAAGTTTATTTATTGGAAAATAACATTACATGGGTGGAGCCAAACACAATAAAACGAACAACAACTAACCAACCAAGGAAAAACAAATCAAAAACAACAATTTCACATCATCAAAAACAACAATTTCATCATTCATCACCCCCATCCCCTTCATCATCATTGGGAGGCGCTTGATATGGCACCACCTGAGCATAGGCATAATGCACGTGATCAAAGTAACCATGGACCTCACGGGTTAATTGAGTAATTTGGTCAGAGATAGTCCGGAGGGTAGGCTCCTGAGGAGGATGAGCACGACGGGCTTGTCGATTTTGAGGAGGAGCGGGAGCATGATCACCATCATGATGAAAGGAAGACTCCGAAATTTCCCAGATTTTGGTGCTCTTTTTGAGAGGACCATTAGCAATATTGACCCCGGAAGCTTCAAGAAATTTCATTATTAAGAGGGCATAGGGGAGAGGTATGTCATCTCTGGTGGCATTGAACATATGAGATTGAATAAGCTTGCACCAATTGATTTTAACACCGGTGATAATGGCATGAAGAAATTTGGCATCCTCTTGGGAAATGGTGGTGTGATTGAGTTTATGGGGTTTGAGAACACGAGTGATGAAATAGAGAATGAAACGATAATTCGGGTCCATACCCTTTATGATGGGACGACGGGAAGAAGACTCATCATAGGCGACTCCGGCTTGGCGGAAGAGATTAGCTTCATCAATCATGTCCCCGGCATCATTTATGTACTGGTAGATGTCTTCACCATCATGCGGAATGCCGGCAATGAGGTGGAGGTTATCTTCAGAAATTAGAATGGAAATGCCGTTAACATTGGTAACGAGTTCACCCTCATCATCTTTGTGAAGGTTGGAGTAAAAAGCTTCAACCAAAGTAATGTTGTAGTAGGGGTGAGTAAGGAGTAGGAAATTGAAAAGTTGGCACTCTCTTAACATATTCGCGGCTGGAATGAATGGTGCAACAAGAGCGTTTGTTGAAAAGCGAGGAGGGAGAATAAGGCGTTTCTCAAATTTGGTTAAGAAACGGGTGAGCTCTTCATCGGATTCAAAGAATAGAACCGATCCATCTTGATATGGATGGCGAGAAGAAGAAGCACCTTGTTTGGAACGAGCACGTTTGGAGTTGCGGCTTGACATTTTTGAAAAAGATGTGCTAGGATTTTTCAAAGATAACAAGATAATTTGATGCTTGGGAGGCTTGAGTGAGTATACAAGAGCATATGTGCAGCCTATATATAGAGAAGGAATGAATCTTACACTTATTTGAAAAGATTTGAAGAGATTTGAAGAGCTTTGAAGTCTGAAACGGTAAAAATAAATTCACTGACCGTTCAATAATCGATTGTTTGAATAGAATAATCGATTGTCATTAATGAAAATGATCTGACACATCGATTACACGCCAGAACGGTAAAAAAAATTTGAAAAAGATAGTCGATTGTCAAACTTGGTAATCGATTGTTTTTCATATTTATGACCTGACAGGAATCGATTGTAGAGCCAAAACGGTAACATAAGTTTAAAACAGATAATCGATTGTCAATATATAGTAATCGATTATTTCACTCACAGAGAGTTTGGATTTTGGCAAATAATCGATTGGCAGAACAAATAATCGATTGTTTGGAAGGGGGATGCTAAAATGATGAGACTTAATTCTATCAAGCAATGTAAACATTCAACAAGATTTCATGACAAAAAAAATTGAATCAACAAATAATCGATTATTGATACTGATAATCGATTGTAAGCATAAATAATCGATTATGATCGATTTTTCTTGTATCAAGACAATTTATACTTCCCTCTTACCTTTTGGGGGATACCTGCAAAATAGAATTAAACATCTCCGACGCTCAAGTCAGTAATCTATAAATGAAATAATAACTTTGAAACTAGTGTAGTCGGGTGAAAAACGTGAACTCTTAAGAATTTTGTCCTAGGATGTTCTTAAGAGGGTTTAGGGTACTTACCTTCCCTTCGACTTTGCCAATTACCTGATTTTGAACATCCTCCGTTCATTTTGGTCTTTTGGCTCATTCTTCAATTTAAGAAGCTTCTTCCACAATTTTGCCTTTGTCTTCCTTGTATTTTGTCTTTTAAATTTTTCGAAAATACTTCCGATTTTGAAAAAAATGCCTAAATCGACTTTTCCGTCTCTTCCTCCTTCTTTGTGCTTTAATTTAAGGAATTTTGAATTCGTCTCCCGTCAAGTGTTTGGAGTATCCACTACACTTGATTCCTTCAAGCACACCTGCAAAACAAATCAATGCTCTTTTGGTACCCATACCATTTTGGGTCCTTGGGGGTTAGGCAAATAACGACCATAATAATATGAAGAATCTCTATGCTTTGTAAAACACATAGGTGCAATATGACCTATACGATTGCAGTAATGACATACTACGTTCGGGTTGTGTTGATGCCTAGGTTGAGCCAACAAAGTTCTACGCGAATGAAAAAGATTAACACTAGACATATTGTTCCCATTTCTAGTATAATATCTAGATGGTCTAAAGTCATTAGTGCTAGACTTGTTGAAGGACCTAGTGTCATGTCTAGGTGGTCTAAGCTCGTTCCTAGAGTTATTTTTTGGTTGCCGAAAATTACTATTTGTAGGCTTGTTTGCAAGAATCCTAGATTCGGATCTAGGTTGTCTAAAGATATTAGTTCTACCCTTATTTTCATACATTCTAGCATAATGTCTAGGTGGTCTAAAAGAATTTGTTCTAGGCTTGTTTAATACCTTAGAGTTATTTCTAGGTGGAGTAGTGAAGTTTTTGTTTTTATGCCGTTGATATTTCTTAGGCGTTTCTTTTTCAACAACTTTAGGAACTTCTTTACTACGTGTTTCTAATGTTTTCCTAAGTTCTGTGTTTTCTAGTTTTAAGGACTCACAAGCAGTACAAGTAGAGCATTTATCAACACAAGAGGCTTCATGCATAGTCTTGATGACTTGTCTAAGTTCTATACTATCATTTAACAAAAATTGATTTTCATTTGCAAGATTCTCGTTATCACGAGACAGATTTTCAACACCTTTTTGAGCTAAAGAAAGACGTTCTTCAAAGTCCTTGTCTTTTAAAAAGAGTTGTTTTTGAAAATCCTCTTCTTGTAAAGAAAGAGTTCTTTGTAAATCTTTAATAGTCTTAGAAGCATTTACCAACTCATCATGCAGTTTGTTATAAGCAATTTGCATATCGTTAGATGTACTTACCTCGTCTTTTTCGTCTGCCATGAGGCACTGACCAGTTGATTCATCGTTTGTGCTGACCGCTTTTTGAGGCGTGTTTTCGTGCAATTCCTCAAGTTTGTCCCACATTTCCTTAGCAGTTTTATAGTGGGAGATTTTTCGCCAAAGTTCCTGGTTCAAGGCGTTATGTAATATATTCATAGCTTTAGTGTTGTATTCACTTACCTTATCTTTCCCGACTTTTGTCGTCAGTTGATCACTGTGTTTAATAGCTTGCCATAGATACAAATCGTTTGCCATTGTAAAAACTTGCATCCGATATTTCCAGACTGAGTAGTCGTTTTCGTCTAATATTGGAGGCGACATGCTGCATTCTCCTTCACCTATTCCTGCAAAGAAATTTAGAGTAGAAGCCATGGATGGTTCTCTCAAACGGTTAAGTTTTTCAGAGAGTATGGCTCTGATACCAATTGTTGGACAATACGCTTTACGCTAGAGGGGGGGGGGGTGAATAGCGTTTTAAAAATATTAAGCGTTTTAGTGCGGAATTTAAAAACTTTGCAGAAATTAAAACAAGTGCAGTAGAATAAACTTACACAATGATGTATCCTGGTTGGCCACAAACGTGGTTAGTCCAGTCCCCGAGAGACTCTCTCGAGATTTCCACTAAACTTGTCAAGCTTACGGGTGCTTAACAAACCGTTACAGCTGAGGACACAAGCCTCACCTAGTTGCTCGGGGATCACAATCCCAAAGACTTCAATTGCTCGGGGATACCAATCCCAAAGACTTCAATTGCTCGGGGATAACAATCCCAAAGACTTCAACTGCTCGGGGATAACAATCCCAAAGACTTCAACCGCTCGGGGATAACAATCCCAAAGACTTCAACTGCTCGGGGATAACAATCCCAAAGACTTCAACCGAGGAATCACAAGTTCCTCAACAAACGAGAATCGCAATTCTCTTACAAACACAAAACACACTCACTTTACAAAGCACTCCTTAATGAGTAGATATGAGTAGAAATAGTACGCTCAAGATCACAACAACTTAGCTCAATAGAATGGCTCTTCAAAAAGCTTTATGGATGAATGGAAAATGATGATCAATGTAAGAAAGCTTTTAGCAATGAAAATACTCAAAGTGTATATGTTGTTGTTGTGAAAACACTGAGTTGAAGCTGTATTTATAGGTGAAAAACTCAGTCTTACCGTTGTCTAATTGCCAATTAAGGATTGCTGAAATTACTCAGTGACAATCGATTGTCAAGACTAAACAATCGATTGTTTGCCTATCAGATTAAAAATTCAATCCCAGATTTTACGTCAACAATCGATTACTTCAAATCAATAATTGATTATTTATAACGTTAAGAAATCCTTTCCAATTTTTGGCATAAAACATCGATTGTCCGGAAATCAACAATCGATTATTTTAACAACGTTCAGAAAATCTTTTCCAGATTTTAAGCAAAACATCGATTGTTAAATATCAACAATCGATTACCTGAAGGTAATTGAAAATATATGACAACGGTCAGCTTCAACAATCGATTATCAAATGGAATAATCGATTATTAATTAATTTCAAAACTCTCTGTCTCATATATAATCGATTATCAAAAGCCACAATCGATTATCATCTTATTTAAAATCACTGTGAGACATTTTTCTCATTCTAATCGATTACCATTAGTTCATAATCGATTTTTATGAGTTTTGAAAACTTTGCCTCAGTTAACAATCGATTATCATAAGTACACAATCGATTGTTATGCAGTTTGCAAAAACCTGATGTTAACTGACTTACTCACAATCGATTATCATTAATTCACAATCGATTGTCATGCAGTCTTGGCTTAGAGATACTCGATTATCATAAGTACATAATCGATTATCTTAGCCCAGATTTTTGAGGCATGCTTGGAAAATATTTTAACAAATGTAAATATGCATAGTTTAAAATCATTTGACACTTAATTTAAATATGCATGATTTTGGAAAAATAATTTTAGTAGAGAAGCCATGTTATGAGCCAAGTTGAGGAATCAAGATCACAATTAATATTGACTCAATTATAACATTTCTAAACTTTGTCTTGAGCTTCTTGTAATGCATCCATTTTGTGCTTGTCCTTGAGTACTGCTATATATCGCTTTTTGCTTTGTTTGACATTCATCAAAACCTACAAAAGAACACACGTTTAGTATATTGCATTTGAAACGTGTTTCCAACAAATATCCTAACACACCTAATTTTTTCATACACAAAACGACCACCGTAGTAGTGTCAAACAACCCGAAAATGTTACGACGACCATCCCTATATCCTGCATTTATGTGGTGTTTGTCCACAACCTTCCTCCTTCAAAACTTAAGAAAATAGTAGTAAAACATGCAATCTAATAGCAACATAAAACAGTCCACAAAATAATTCGCTACTAGTGAATAATTCGAACTCATGACTTCCAATCATCGTTACGTAAGTTCTTACAATTATAGAAAGACTTTCTATACATCTCCAGTAGAAACAATGGATGAAAGAGAGTAAACTTACCTTATTTGTTGAATAACTCAGCTCCTATCTTGGTTCTTCAAAAACTCTAGGTTTTACGTCCAACTAGAACTTGAAAAAGAGAGAAAGACAATTAAGGTGTCTAGGCAATTTTTGAGAGGGTGTTTGCAGGGGCTTAGGTCTGGTTATTGTGTTATGTAATTGAGTATTATATTTCAGGAGATAAGCTATTAAATGGGCTCTTTGGCCGACCCGAAATAGCCCATTTTTGGATTCCCATTTAAGTAAGTAGGTGACACACTTACTTGTCACCTAGCAGTCTGCGCAATCTCGCAAAAAACACACATATCTCTATACTCCGATATCATATTGACAACATATTTAATGCATTAGAAAATAGACTCATAGATATTCGATTTGGTAGGTAGATCATCCCCTAACTCCAAGTATATTAGGAGAAAAACTCAGCTACATTTGACCTAAGTTTCCACACATTTATATATGAGACTTGTGAGTTCATGATCTTCAATATATGTAACATCCGAGATAACATGATAACTTATTTTATATACTACCAAAGATGATCTTACATAAGTTTACTTATGACCCACTTTTATGTACGAAAACATGTGGTCTAATAGATGACCCTCGATAGGATGATATGGAGGTCGATGATTAGGGTTATGGGTTGATAGGAAATCTAGAGTTTCGTCTAAGCATCCCAATAGTATTAGTCCTAGTCTTGTATTTTTCTCTGCCTAGTCGCTTGCTATTTATATTGTATCATTATTTTCAGCAAGACTAAATATATTTTTATAGTGTTGTATTCTTAAATATCTGTTGTTGCACATATCTTCATTTGTTCCCATTTTACTTACCTGGTTGTTGGTACTGTCTGTTTAATGAGTTCTAAGAGACATTTCCTTAAATATTCGACTTTGAGACCAAAATTGTTAAATTCTGGCAAATGTGATGGACTGAAAATACTCAGAGCATGCTTAAGGGGACTTCTTGAACCTATAGTCAAACATAAGGGACCATTAATGTCATTTTCTGCTGACTCATACATTTCATAAAATTTATAGGAGGTATAAGCTTTATAATGAAACCATTTCATTTCATAAAAAAAACTGTAATCTTCATTTCTCCGTCGGCAGTGAAACCATCTCCGCTCCTTCCGACGAACGGACCTTCAATTTCGAAGGTACTTACCTATTCGCTCTTCACTCCATTTATTTTTTTAAATTTTAGGTGACTATTTAACTAATCTATTGATATTCGAATTATGAGGAAGATATATATTGAGGCATTGAATATTTTAGGATTCCCGGACTCGATGTTTGCTTGTATAGCTTTTGCTCAATTTCATCTAAAAGTTTGCTCCTTTTGTTCCTCTGAAATTCTGAATTGCGCGCTGTTTGTTCTTTTTGTGTAGTATCTACTGTTTTTGTGGTGTAAATCAGTAGCGTCGAGTTCGCATTGTTGTTCAGATTTTATGGTTTTGAGTTTGTACTTAGAAACACTAAAGGAATGAGGATAGTTTTAGTAGAGCATAGTTGTCGGGAGAAATCCATTGATTCTTCTGAAACCTAAGTATATATGTGATTTATGCGTTTTTCTACTTATCCTCTTCATCTGGTTGTTCTTTTTAAAAAGAAAATGCATATTTAGGTGTATTGAGTTCATAAAGTGTCACAAAACTGAATGTAAGGTTTTTAAAAAACCGAAGCTACTGAAGACATTTGTCATTTTGTTAGTGTTTAACTTATCAAAAACCTATCAAAAGATAAATGAATTGACTAGTTGGTTTTAGGAGAACGGTTAGCTGTTTTGATTTTCTGAAAACGTTCTTACAGTTTAGGATGATAATTTGCAAAGGCCATTAAAACTTGTCATCTTTTATACATTGGAATTCTAATATCCACATATCCCTAATATATCCAATTAAACATCAATTCTCTAAGAACATAGTTGATGTTCTTGCTTGGGGCTCTATTGGCCATATTATTGCTTATTATGTTCTTGCCAATTCTAGAAATCGATATGATCTTAAGTTCTTTGGCTGAAGAGTCTTCTTGTTGATTTGCATTCTTCCATTGACACGGCCTTATTTGTTTTACAGTAGCTTAAGCTTGTATATTGGCAAAGAGTTATTAGTTCTACATTTTTCATTTCTTTGTTCATCCATGGTTTCAATATTTTTATCTTTAATTTTTTGTTCAAATTTGAGGTTTATGATTAGTTCAAAAGTATAGATACAGTTATCACTACATTTCAACGGAAAACACATACTCCCTCGGTTACAAATTATGTGATGTGGTTTTAGTTTTGACTCGACACGGAGTTTAAGAAAAAGTAAACTTTTGAAACTTTTAGTCTTAAGCATGTTATAGTGTTTGTGTGGCTATAAGAAGTGTAAAACTTGTGGTTAACACCTTCTATTTGTGCCTGCAAATGGTATAGGAGTTCAAATATTCATTGGCATACTCCCTCTTTCTCTTATCTTATTAGTTTAGTACCGGTTATTGGTTAATAGATTTTGATGAGGATGTGTTTGGTACAAGGAAAAATGACTTCCACGAAAATGTTTCCGTTAGTAAATCATCTTATAGTATTTGGTATGACGGACGCCATTTAATGGTTTTTCCATCAAAAGGAAGAAAATGACTTGTCTGATCACTAATAGCCGAAAGTCATTACCCTTACAACTATCATAACCTTTATCTTCATATTACTTCCATACAACAACTCCTCTTGCTGCATTTGCTATATAACTGATATGGCAAATGCGGTAACAACAGAGCTAGCATATATCATGAACGTTCACGTGAACTCAATAGCTTTTGTTTAGACCCTACATATGAATAAAATTATATTGATGAAAACAGATATGAATTACATAAACAAAAAGCTCTCTATTCATGGTATTCATGAAAATGTTTATTGGAACCCTACATAACATTAACGATAAAAAGTTTATGTATAAACAAGAGAATCTCTAATAGAGCACAACTCTTTAACCACCTCCTTGATATTTTTTCTTTCACTTGTATCATACATTGAACAAGCAACTCCAACTCCAAATAAGGAGACTAAACCCTCACAATTTTGTGCCTTCTCATGCCGCTTGGAATTTGAGAGCTCTGATCTTTGCTTATGACCATTTCCTCTTCAAATTAAGAACGTGATCTACTATTCAAGTGCTCCCTCACCATCTGGTAGGACATTCTTGACTAAATCATGAAGGTTTAATTCACCGTGAACATGCAGTAGACAAATAAAATTTTATTAAATTTAAATCCACAGTAATTTGGATTTCATCATGTATTAAATACATATTAGTCTAAATGATACTATGGGCTAGTATAATCCGGTTGATTATTTAAATCTAAAATGAATTAATTTAAATAAAAGTCCAATGTATTATTGGGCTAGCCCGTCAATTGATCTTCTATCAAATAGGTCGGCGCATAAGTCTCAAGCCAAATGACCACTAGGGTTTTCTTGGAGACTACTCCACCCCACACCTATATAATGGCGTCAAAGGAGAAGGCTAAGAGACACGCAAGTAAGCAGAAAGAAAGGCTAAAGAAGCTCTAAAGAATAACATCAAAGTCTCCATCCATATCTGCAATCATCGTCTGTGGTCAAATTTCAAAGGCAAACTCAAATCATCGGCAAGCGGCTTCAAATCTTCCGTTCATAACCCAATGCCAAATCCTGGTTCGTGACGACCTTCAAATTGTTTATGACGTATTACAAATCTGAAATCCGTCAAGTTCAAGATCAAGCTCTCAAGCTCTTGAACCATCGTCCGTGAGGAGAAGAATCAGATGACTACATCTCTTTGGATCTAGAGATATTTTAGATATTGTAACCTTATCACTTGAAATCGAATATAATATTTGCCGCTATATTTTTGGTCTTGATTATTATCTTTCTGGAGTGAAATTTAGCTGTTACAAATTTTGGCATGCCCAATGGGACCATTTATACCTCTCATCTCTTCTCTTCCAAGTTCAAGAACACCAAGATGGCTACAGTAAGAAACAACCGAGATCTGACTCCAAAAACGGATTGGAAGTTGCCAAGATTGTTAAATCAAAAGAAGCAAAGCCGAAATACTAGGACAACATGTGCTTGAAGTGCCGTCCACAACCCATGTTTTCCGTTCATCTTCTCCAAATGAAGTGAGATCATCGTACATGTTAGAATAAGGGAACAACATCTCTGAGGTGGTCGGACGAACTTTGGCGCGATTCAGTCTTTCAAAAGAATGCCATCGCCAGTCCCACAATCCCTTTATGCAGAAAGATGATAATGTCTTGAGCAATGAATTTTCTCCAATCTCTCCTTATGTCACTCCACAATCTGCTCTCTAAGTGATGATCCATACCATTACAAAGTACATGAAAAATCAAATAATAAACTTTCCAAGTTGATGAATAAGGTAGAGACTATGACTGAGGAAGAATCAAGCCAAGCACCTATGAAGCTTTCGTAAATTCAAGAGAAAGGAGAGTCCTCTACAAAGCTAACAACAATGACCAAAGAGCTCCAAGTCTATTCTGATAGGTAGATTCATGTTGAGCAATTGAAGGACTTCATCATAGGGTCCATAAATGATAAAATTGAGCCTTCGACTAAATCATTCCTTACATATGCAAAGCCGTACGCCCGAAGGATTGATAACTTGAAGAAGCCAAGTGAATATCAACCCCCTAAGCTTCAACAATTTTACGGTAAAGGGAATCCCAAGCAACATGCTGCACACTTCGTCGAGACATACAATAATGCTGGAACTTATGATGATCTCCTTGTCAAGCAGTTTGTTCAATCTCTCAGAGGAAATGCTTTCGATTGTTACACAGATCTTGAACCTAGTTCCATTCATAGTTGGGAGCAACTCGAGCAGAAATTCCTTAATCATTTCTATACCACGAGGCGCATTGTGAGTATGATTGAACTTATAAATGCCCCCAATAGAAAGGAGGAGCCAGTTATCGAATTCATCAATCGCTGGAGGAGTTTAAGCCTTAACTACAAAGACCGTCTTAGCGAAACTTCTGATATTGAAATGTGCATCCAAGGTATGCATTGGAGCCTTTGCTACATCTTGCAAGGAATAAAGCCTAAAACTTTTGAAGATTTGGCCACCAGTGCAAATATTCATCCGAAGATGAAACCGAAGAGTCCATGCATGTTACAACGCTCCTTAATGCATGAGCGCATGTTGCTATCCTTGTCAATGCGCGAGCCTAAATTGCAAGTTATGGCGCTCCTTGATACACGAGTTTAAGCTGTATGTCACAGAACTCCTCAAATTCAAGTTAAATCTCCAACTTGTAAAGCTCTTCAAAAATTAGAAGAAAGACTTCAAAGCGAAGCTCTTCAAACTCGAGCCAAAAGCTTCAACTTGTAAAGCTCTCTAAATTTGAGCAAAGTCTTCAAGTTGCAAAGATCTCCAAATTTGAGCAAAGTCTTCAAGTTGCAAAGCTCACCGAAATCAAGCAAAGACTTCAAGTTGCGAAGCTATTCAAATTTGAGCAAAGTTTTCAAGTTGCGAAGCTCTTCAAATTAAGCAAGTCTTCAAGATGTAAAGCTCTTCAAATTTGAGCAATATCTTCAAGTTCCTATGCTCCTTGTCCGCACGAGTATAAACTGCATACAAAAAGAAAAAGTGCTTATACTTTATATGAACTACGTAATGACTTGATCCTCTTTGCTGGGGTAGGTAGGCAACTTAGAGTTCATTCTAAGTTTAGTCACTTAAGCAACATACGAAAATCAATTCCATTTCACAATAGCCAAAGAGGATGCTAGCTCCATGTATGCACCATGCGCTTCTTTGGGCAAGTTAAAGAAGAAGTTACTCCCCCACCTAGTGGGACTTTACTGGGTCGTCGTTGTTGTTGTTGTTATTACTCCACATCAAAGCTTAAGGGATGATGCGCCATGTTTGCTTTCATCCAACCTCATGAAAAAAATTGCTTCATGTGCTTCTTTCGATAAGGGTTGAAGGACGAGATGCTTTGCTAGATCCGTAACTCGAAATATGGAGCACTACATGTATCTTGTCATCAAGTCATGAGAAGGACGTTCTAGGCACTTCTTCACCAAATTGCAAGAAGACGTGGTTTTATGCTAAAGCTTGGAGGTTAGGACACTCCATAAACTTCACCAAGTTGCAATAAGGAGTCGTTCTATGCCAAAGACTGAAGGTTAGGATATTTTGCTAACTTTCTCACCAAATTGCAAAAAGATGTGGTTCCGCACAAAAGCTTGAACGTTAAGATACTCCATGCATTTCTTCGACAAGTTGCACGAAAGGGTGGTTCCATGCCAAAGATTGCAGGATGGCTGCTTCCCATACTCGCTCGCAAAGGATAAAAGAGTAGTACTCCAAGTGTCAATCTTATCAAGCCGCAAAGGATGGGATGCGTCACATGCTTTCTCGCAGGGTGAAAAGGAGTCGCTCCAAATGTCTCCTTCTCAAAGCCGCAAAAGTAGGAAGACTCTATGAAATTCTCTCGCCAAGCTGTAATAAAGAGACGAATGGTTTGTTCCCAATCATGTGTACATTTAGTGAATCTTCTTGTGGATATCAAGATTGCTAATATTCTCTCAAAAAAACTGCAAAAGAGAAAAGATTTTAGAGCTTCATGGTGCCAATGGCATGAAACTTTTGGTTCTGTTTCTTTGATCGGTGCCAACGACTAGGGGTATGCATTCGATTTATCGATTCGATTTTGACCCTTATCGACAATTACTTATCGATTATCGATTCGTACATATGCTTATCATTATCGTTTCAATAATGTTTCGATTTTTTCGATTTCGATTTATCGATTTTTGGGCTCATCGATTTGGTTATCGATAACACCAATAAGAAAATTTACGGGA
Source organism: Nicotiana benthamiana (assembly GCA_034376525.1). Classification (NCBI taxonomy): domain Eukaryota; kingdom Viridiplantae; phylum Streptophyta; class Magnoliopsida; order Solanales; family Solanaceae; genus Nicotiana; species Nicotiana benthamiana. The sequence continues at coordinate 88,627,261 of CM067330.1, forward strand.
TTCTACGGAAAGTATATCGCTATAAACACGCGTAACTAATATGGACAAAAAGGTCATTCTTGTCATATACACGATGAATGGTTGATGCAACAACTTTGCTATACTAAGATATTGGAAATTCTCTGTTGATAGATCCATATTCGAATGTGCTTATTTTACTTATTGATTTTCAATTAGCTCTTCTATCATATCTCTAGTCATTTTGTTGCTGGGATTTTATTAGTCATCGGATTTCTTACTCTTTAGTTACATATTTTTTTCCTTGGACTGTATTACACATAATACAATTTTGTATTGTATTCGGTATGTATTAGTTGAATTTTTAATTTGGGAGATTGGTCTGTAAATTACCTAACCTCAGAGCATAAGCATGCGCCTGACCAGGCTAACCAGAAAACAATTCACAAACAAACAAAAATTGATCAATAAAAGAAAATAAAGATGCATGTTTCAACCGATCAAGTTGCTCATTTAACACAAGGAGTCATCCCCACTCCTCACCCCACAATAATCCAAATTAAAAACTTGTTCTATCTTCTTGATCAAACACAAACGTTAAAACACATTGACAATACAACCAATCTTTTATGTGTCTAGTTCTCTAATACAATTAGATAGTTAGCAATAAATATTTTTTTGTGACCTAGCCTATCACATAAAGTAGGTAACTTGAGGATCAGTGGATAAAACACTAAACATAACCTACAAAGTAATTGTTGTTAATATTGATCCACTACAAAGTAAATACTTAATGACTCTTTACTTGATAAAAGTAAAGTAAACGATATGACTTTGAAGACGTTATAGTTAAATATATTAAAATCAGTCCAATGGAGCCAAATATACATAATGCCATGAAAAACAGAACAAACTCCACCATTAAGTAAACAGAATATTGAATACCATATCACTGCTACTAGCTAAGGGACAATTAATAGTATTAAATCGCCGTGGCTCCACCCTATACATACAAAATCTTATACGGCAAATTTGCATCACCAATTTTAATCAATTTGGAACTTATCAAGTACCGTGTTAGCAATATTGTTAGAAAGCCAATCAAGCCCCTCATAAAGTCCCTCATAAACTCATAGCTGTAGCAACTACCATAGACTCTAAACAGATCAGAAAAATGCAACTAAACAACTTGCAATAATTAAGACTAAACAACTTCTACCAGTTAACTATTGCTAAACAGAAGTTGACATTTAATTCTTACCAAGTAGAACATGGATGACAACATATCATTATAATACTAAAAGAACTTATGGTAATTTAAGCAACGAGTAGCAGCAGTAATCCAAAGCATAGTTCATTGACTTCATTCAAAGCATAGTTCCAGAGGTCACAAAACAAATACTAGTTTGACAAAACAAACAGTATTTCCAAAGCATAGTTCCAAAGGTAGTTGAGTCAACTCTTAAAATGAATCATTCTCTCCAAATCTTGAAAGTCTTAATCTTTAAACCTGGAAGAAATTAAGAAAAATATTAAGATTTTTGTAATACCTCACATTCTTTTACAAGTATATTATTTAAAATGGAGAACTTACATAGCAACTAATAAACTCTAGCAGACATCGCCGGTGGAAGCTTCTTTGCCAAGATTAAAAAAATCTAATAAGAAAATATATTAACAAGTCAAGCAATTAAAATATTATTTAACTATCTTAAGCAATACAATAAAATTAATTAAAAGATATATATCTTCCTCGAGTGTCTCGAGAAAATCTAAATGTTCCTCAACATTTACAGGAAGCGATTCACTCCGAAGCCAATCTTGAAGGCACACTAGAGTTTCAACCAATTTAGGAGTTAATGAACTCCTAAATTGGTCAAGAATACGCCCTCCAGTACTAAATGCACTTTCAGATGCCACACTTGAAATAGGAATAGCAAGCACATCTCGAGCCATTTTAGCAAGAATAGGAAATCTAGGTGAGTTCACCTTCAACCAAACCAAGATATCAAAGTCCGATCTTTCATTTTCAGGATCTTCTGCAAGATACTTTTCCAATTCTATTTTAGAATCTACACCTCCACTTGCAGCTTTATGTTTCCTTATTTCATCTAAAAGTTCACCTAAACCAGGAGTTGAAGAGCTTGGCAAAGAGGTAGAAACTTCACCACCAATATCTTTTGAAACCGACTTAGAGACATACTCATTAAACAATGAACTCATATAAGTATGAACCTCTTTTTCAATAATTATCCCTTCATCTCCAAACATCTTCTTAAGTACAAAACTAACAATAGTAAACTTGTAGCGAGGATCCAAACACAAGCAATGAAAATCATTTTGTTCATTTTTGTTGGTTCACCCCAATACTTCTCAAATTTTTTCCACATACTTGATGCTATCTCACTCAAAAGTTTATCTTCAGTTGTTATTAATCGATTTAAGTAAACATTAACTTGACATATTTCAAGAAAATGGGCATTTGATGTTACATAAAGTGATCCAGACACCTTCAAAGTGAGATTATAAAATATTTCAAGAAATTGTGCAATTCTCTTTACAATATCCCAATCAGTTCTTGTAAGCAAAGCTACAGGCTTTCCATCTGAAATAGCATCAAACATAAGATAACTTGACAAGCCGATATCACGATCAGAATATTCTTTAATTGCACGCTCATATTCTATAGCCCTGCTCAACATCAAGTAGGTGGAATTCCACCTTGTAGGAACATCTAAGTATAAATACTTCTTGACAATATTTTCACTTTCACAACATTCCTGAAACTTCCTCAACCTAGTAGGAGACTGTCTAATGTATCTGACTACACATATAACACGAGCAGTAGAAATACTTGACTCTTTTAAACCATCTTTCACAATAAGATTTATAATATGAGCCATGCATATCATGTGAAGGTGTTGACCATTCATGGAATTGGTTCCCCAATCATTTAATTTGTCAGACAACTTCTCCACGTCACATCATTTGAACTGCATTGTCAACTGTGACAGTGAAAATCTTTTACAAACCCCACTCATGCAAATAATCAATAATACACATTGCCATATCTTCACCTTTATGACTAGTAATTGGAGAAAAGTTAATAATTCTTTTATGCATAATCCATTCACTATCAATCCAATGGGCCGTGATGCACATATAGTTAGTTTTTTGAATAGAAGTCCATGTATCAGTGGTAAGATTTACTCTTTGACTTGTTCCTTTAAGAAACTTCATTAATTTATTTTTTCCATATTAAAAAGAGCAAAATAATACCGTGTAACAGTAGTACGGGAAAGAATATGAAAACAAGGTTGTGCCACTTTCATACAGTTTCTAAAGCCTTCCTTCTCAACAAAACTAAACGGAAGTTCATCAACAATCACCATACGACACAAAGCCATCCTACAATCTTCTTGATCAAATTTCCATGGAATAAGACCACCTTTATTACCCCCCGATAATGTTTGAAATTATATTAGTTTTTGACCTTTTTCAACTTTATAAGGATTCTTTGGACATTTATCGATATGACCATTCATTTGTGTCGTAGTTTTGCCTTTTGTCTCAAAATATTCTTGTCCACAAAATCTACATGCATATTTATTATTTCCTTTAGCATCAACTTTTTCTTCAAAAAATTCCCATGCCCGAAATCGTTTTCTCATTTGTTTTGAAACTGTCGAGTGAGTAGTTGCAGCTGTAAACTTTGAATCTTTACTTTCATCAGCTACTTTATCAATATTATCATTTTCAGCCATGTGAAGTGTATGAAGAATGTAACTTACAGTCTTAAACGAGTTGAATGAAGCAAAGCAAGACGAAGTCAGCACTCCTCTCTCTTGACTTAAAAATTATGGCTGGAAAAAAATCAAGAAGTTCCATTACTGTTTATTTTGTTTGATTGAGAACATGTATGAAGATCTCCTAATTCTTGACTGCTAACTTGAAGTTTTGTTTAGAATTCCTCTTAAATTTACACCTCATATCACTCAGTAAGTTAAAAGATGTGTTCTTTCTTGGTCACTTTCTGCGGCATCATATGAATGTTACATATTTTCTGCTTGAAACTGTATTGGGAGATAATATTACTAATCTTTTAGGTATTAACTATTTCATACTTGAGTTACCTTGTTGAGGTGTTGTTGTGCTTACAAATAGTAGAAAAGACTATTTTAGGAATGGCTAGATACCATCTTATATTAGCATTCAATAACTAGGAGAGGTAAATGAATCATCTTTGTTCATGTTGCTTTTATCAAAGTATGATTGATAGTCAATCAAGTATACTGTATGGAACTCAACCTACTTGGGTAACAATTTAAAAAAAATGTCTTTGAAAAAGTAATAAGTTCTATTACGATTGTATTGTGTTTGAAGTCCCCATATGAAGATAATAAAGTGGTATACATGGTTATGACTTTTTCTAAAAACATACTTCTTGCTGATGTTGTAAGGGATCTAATCAGTTTAACTAAAAAAAAAAAAAAAAAAAGAGCTTTGAAAAGGTGAGGTTATTTTCTCTGCTGTGAAGAATACTCAACAGTTTCAATACCTAAGTACAACATGAACTTTCCCACATCGACTTGGTTAAATTTCTGAATGTCAAATTGTGATTTTATCATTTTTAATTAATTTTAACATGTGTAATGAAGAACCAAGGGAGCGAGGTGTGCTGAAACTTTATTTAGTATCTCCCTCCAAAAATGTTAATGTGAATTTTTTATTCTTCGTTTCAAGCAAAGAATTAAAACAAAAAGCATCTTATGAAACAAAAACCATCAAAGCACCAACAAGTGTTTTCTGGAAAGAAATTAGAAGTACCTTTCAACGGAGACTATCTTTCCGACAAACCAGATCTCGATTCAATGGTGGCGAGTGGAAATTTGAAAGAAAACACTGAAGTGAAGACTCACACTCACTGAAGGCTGAAGAGAGGCGGGAAAGCGATGGCTGCGAATTGCGATGCTGAAGGAAATAATAGGGTATTAGGGATTTGCCGGACCTCGACTGAAAAGGTGGATGCACCAAAATTTTGCCCTCCAATGCCACAAAGATGAAGATGAGCCAAGCTTTCCCTAGCCAAACCTGCAAAAAAATTATGCTGCCCAAAAAAAAAAGAATATCCTCCTGATGTCAGAGCTTGATTCAAAAAACTTATTGTGACTGGATCAAAATGGTTAGGGATTCAAATTTTATATTTGTTGTATCCCTCGTATTCTTCTTTTCAGCGATACAAACGGCTCGTGATTTGGACCCTTCTATCTCGAGATATGAATATTCCGGCGAGAGTGCACAAAGCTGAAAGAGCCAGCACGTCAGAACTCGTCATGAAACTTCTGAATAGTATCTGGGACGTTCTAGGAGCAACTGGATTGTGATCTTTACAGAAGTCGTAGTTAAGGGAGTCTAGTTTTTATAGCTGCAAATCTCTTGTGATTCCGATTTTCTTGCCCCAAGATATGAATCTTTCTGTGAAGACGCGCAAAGTTGAAAAAATTGAGCGTGGCAGAATCTAAAGCAAAGTTTTAGAAATATTTCTGAGATAGTACATAGCCACTATAGATTCCAATTTTTGATATGTTGCAGCACCCCGTGTCAAGTTTCACGTGATTTCGATGCTCCTATACCAAGATATGATATTTTTTGGTTAAGACGCGCAAACCTGAAATGTCGAGCGTGACAGAATTGAACCAAGTTTAGGAAGCTCACCTGGGATGGCACAATGTAGTGTTTGTAGCCACAAATCGCTCTTGATTTCGGTATTCCTACACCAAGATATAATTGTTTTGGTTAAGATGCGCGAAGCTGAAATTCCTAGCAGCAGTTGCAGAGTAAAAAAGCCGTCAGGAGAATCGAGTGACGAGATTGGCCAACTATTGAAGAGTACCTATTAAAACCAACAAAAAGGTGGTACTATTGCTTTCATCAAAGAGTGGAGGACTGCTGCAATGGAAACGATACAAGGAGAAAGTGGCTAATTTATAGGAACCAGCGAGGAAAAAATTAAGTAAATTCTTGGTGTTCAAGCTACTGACATACGCAAATAAGGAAATATCATGTTCGATTTGAACATGAAGATATTTGAAACTAGGAAAACAAAGCTGAAAAGGAAAATTATTGTTAGTCCAAGTGTTTTTAAGGGAAAGTAAGGAATGTTTTAGAATTTTCTATATTTGACATAGTCAAGTTATTAATGCTGGCCAATGTGGAGTCTCTCCAATTCACAGGAGGAAATAACGAGTAAGGGAAATATTTTCATCATCACCGGTACTTCAAGTCTCATCATTCATTTCGGCAAGCCTACATCCCGACAAACCTTGAAGCAGGGGCATTTTTAGACAAGTAAAATTTTATTTTATTAAATTTAAATCCACAAGTAATTTGGATTTCATCATGTATTAAATATATACTAGTCCAAATGATACTATGGGCTAGTATAATCGAGTCGATTATTTCAATCTAAAATGAATTGATTTAAATAAAAGTCCAATGTGTTATTGGGCTAGCCTGTCAATTGATCTTCTATCAAATAGGTCAGCCCATACGTCTCAAGCCCACTGGTCCACTAGGTTTTTTTTAGAGACTACTCCACCCCATACCTATTTAAAGGGGTCAAAGTAGAAGGCTAAGAGACGAGCAAGTAAGCAGAAAGAAAGGCTAAAGAAGCTCTGAAGAATAGCATGAAGGTCTCCATCAATATCTGCAATCATCCTCTGTAGTCAAATTCCAAAGGCAAACTCAAATCATAGGCGGGCGACTTCAAATATTTCGTTCGCGATAACCCAACACCAAATTCTGTTTTGTGACGACCTTCAAATTATTCGTGACGTACTACAAATCTGAACTCCGTCAAGTTCAAGATCAAGCTCTCAAGCTCTTGAACCTTTGTCCATGAGGAGAAGAATCAGAGGACTACATCTCTTTGGATCTAGAGATATTTTAGAGATTGTAATCCCATCACTTGAAATCGAATATAATATTTGTCGCTATATTTCTTATCTTGATTATTATTTTTCAGGAGTAAAATTTAGTTGTTACACATGCCATCTGTAGGTCTTCTTCCGGTGAACATAGCGAAAAGAGCAAAAAACCCTAAGGTCTATTGGGGCTTTAGCGCAAAGCGCAAATAAAGCGTGGGCTTTATTGAAGAAAGGCGCAAATGAAGTAAAACTACAAATATGTATGTGTAATCCAAGACCAATATCTACTAGTACGAATACCAAATATATGGACAGAAATTAAAGAATATTTACGATAAAGTGAAATATCAATTGTTTAATATCGCCTTTTTAGGACTACGCTCATTTTCAAGGAAAAGTATTGTTTGACAAAAAATGTAGATCTTTGATTAAACTAATTAATTGTAGGTAATGAGAGGATTGAACCTAGTTAATAATAATAACCTCTAATCTATAACCAATTAATGAGAATAACATAGTGCAATATTAATAGCAAATCAAACTCAAGTAGCAATTAATGTTTTAATACCATTAACGAGAAAGAAATAAGAAGCAATAAATCAACAAATGACACTAGAGTAAATGGGTTTAACCTAATATTGAATCAGGTGAACGATTCTTCCCTCTGACTATAATGAATGATAGATAAAGACCAGAATATTTGGGACCCTTATTGGATCTGGTGGAAAAAGGTGCAAAATAATAAATGATCGAATCTCTTAAGAAAGTTAGTATTTGTATTCAATCTAGAGAGAAAGTCTGTTTTTCATAAAGGTCTTATCAGAGAATATTACATGTCTATCGCCTGATCTCTCTTTCTATTTATAAGGGACATAACCCTGATTAACCCTAAAAGTACAAACAGAGGGCAAAAATCCTGTTACTAAAGTAGCCGTTACTGCTCCTTCTGACACTTGACTTCGGCCATGATCGACTGCTCGGCGGTGAGTTCCATTAATCATTAGCCGACCTAGGCCAAATTACTTCTAACAATACCACTTCGTGCTAAATATCCTTAGTCAGATTTTGACCCATACAAGTATATCTTTAAGCCTTGATGAAAATATTAAAGAGCCCGCTAAGCAAAGCGAAGTGCTCAACATGTTTTGAGCTTCGCTTCAGAGTTGAAGCGCACCTTTGATAACATTGTTTGATGGCTTGCTTCCCATCCCATACTCTGCAATGGAAATATATTTCACAAATCATTAGACCATCATTAGAATTATTGTGGAACATGATCATGTATTATGAAGTTACCTGGAGCTGTGTAGCCGATATATCCTTTTAACAGTTGTAGAGCTTGTCTTAGTTTTTAGGTGTTGTTTGATTAGTCAGTAGTAGGAAACGTGCCAATCAAGAATCACCAACATGGGCAACCAATTCTTCGTCAAGGAGAACATTGCTCGGTTTGAGATCACAATGAACTATTGGTATCTGACAATCATTATGAAGATAACTGATTGCACCAGCAACATCAATAGCAATATTGAGCCGTTGCAGAAACCTCCAAACTTCCATTGGCCATAAGCTCATATGCCAAAGCCTTGAAGTCATTTCCATGATAATCAACACCAGAACATGCAGTGACTAGCTTCACTAAATTACAATGTCTAACATTTCCCAGGGCCTCACATTCTGCTATGAAACTTTTGATAGCTCCATGCTGTGAAAGATTCGACACTATTATAGCAACACGTTTACCTTCATCCGTTTAAAATTTGGGAAATAATAATTTTAAAATTTAAGATGAGAAAAGATATGAAAAATTGAATCACGAAGATGAAAAGTATTCAAAACATTGAAATATAATAAGTACTTCGTGCGTTCAATTTTACTCGTCTATTTTGGATTTTTTATGCCCCTTAAGAAATACTTCCTTAGTTTATTTTTACTTGTTCATTATACTAAAAGTCCATTTTAGAAAATCAAAAGAAAGAACTTTTTTTTTCTTGTTTTACCCTTATCATTAATTACTCATTTTCAAAATTATTTTTTTAGATTTTTTGAAATACTATTATTATTAGGGGTTATATGGTAAAATACATACTATAATATTTCTTAAGAGACGTAAAAGATTCAAAGTGAAAAAGCAAAAGTAAACGAAGGGAGCAATAATTATAGTATATATTTTACCATATAATTTCTAATAATTATAGCATTTTGAAAAGTCTTGAGAAATGATTTTGAAAATGAGTAATTAATAATAAGGATAAAATAAAAAATTATTATTTTTTAATTTAGTATAATAAATAAATAACAGTAAAAATATATTTTTAGTACAATGTACAAGTAAAAGGTGAAAGTAGCAGCAATATTGAGAAGTCTAAAATAAAAGGGACAACCTTTGTGATTCAAATTCTTGGAAAATGTTTGGGGCAAGAATCCGTGATCCAAGAAGAACCAATGAAGCAAAGCCATCTCACCATCCAAAATCTTTCTTTGCCTCATTCTTATCCTAACAAAATCTATTTCTTTTCTCCCAAAGCCTTTCCTAGACTATAAACCTCATCTTTAACTTTTCCAATCTCCAGAAAAAGCTCTGCTGTAAATCATGGCTTCTGCTTTTTTCTCTGCACCAACATTCCAAGGTCTTAGACCCCTCAACAAACCAACTGACACTTGTCTTTTTCTCAACAATAAGGCCAATTCCTACAAACCCATGAAGAAAAGATGCAATCTTGGTGTGAAGTCTGAGCTCAACACATCACTTGTTATCAGCTTGAGCACAGGACTGTCTCTTTTCTTGGGAAGATTTGTTTTCTTCAATTTCCAAAGAGAGAATGTGGCCAAACAAGGGTTGCCTAAGCAAAATGGAATTAGCCATTTTGAAGCTGGTGATTCCAGAGCCAAAGAATATGTTAGTTTGCTAAAATCTAATGACCCTGTTGGTTTCAACATTGTTGATGTTCTTGCTTGGGGTTCTATTGGTCATATTGTTGCTTATTATATTCTTGCCACATCTAGTAATGGATATGATCCTAAGTTCTTTGGTTGAAAAACAAAAGAGTCTTCTCGTTGATTTCTCTTTCCATGTTTGTAATGCAGTAGCTTATGCTTGTATAGTGGTAAAGTTATGAGTACAACTTTCCTTTCTTTGAGCATGGTTAAATTTGAGTCTTTTATTTCAATTTCTAATTTGAAGGGGAGGCATGGTGCTACGATAAATTTGTCTTCACGTGTTCTATATGAGTCTGTAATGTTTGTATTGGGTAAACTGTCTACGTCACACAATTTTGGGTGCAACCCTTTTTCGAATCTCGTGTGTGAATCGGATGCCTACTGCAATAGACTGTTTTTTTTAAAAATTTTAATTTCAGTTTTTAATTTAAAGTTTATTAGTTCAGAGGACTAATAAGTGATTGAAATAATTCCAAATATTTGAAAAAATATTTTAATTCAGGTTCAATCATATATATGTTTATTATAATCGTTAATTTATCAATACCTTAGGGTTGTAGGCAGGATTTTGTTTAAGCCGTGTCATGCTAAAAAAGTGAACAAATAATTTCCCCCCTGTAATCATGCTATCTTAATAGAAAAAGTCCACATATATTAATACTATATTTGTCCTCATCGAGTTTTCTTTTCGTAAAATGTATTTATGAAAGTATTAGGTTTGATCCAATTGATTTACCATCTTCCTATTGCATCAGGGTCATTTGGATGGTATTTATGAATTGTAATCCCTTTCTTCGACGTTACGTGTCACGATCAATTTATCCACAGAGGTTGTGTGGCACATAATTTTTAAAACTAAGTAATTCAATTATTTAACAGTATTTAAAACGATCAAAGCATGGTATAACAAAATAGAGTTTAACATAAATGCGAAATAAAAGTAATACAAGCCAAAACGACAACATTCAACATAACTCCCTAAAATTAGGTAATATGGAGTCACAAACTCGAGCTGAATACATAAGAATACCTCAAATACACAATATTGCTTAAAAAAATAAAATGACAATATAAATAAAAAGAAAGAACTTCAAAGTACTATGATGGTCAATGCAGCTACCTCGAATCCCCACGATCTACCTAGGTACGCTACCTCAAGCACATGGATCTGTACAAAAATATGCAGAAGTGTAATATGAGTATATCATTGTCGGTACTCGATAAATATCTAGACTAACCTCGGTGAATTAATGACGAGGTTCAAGTTATGTGATACTCTCTAGCCAAAAATATCATGTGCAATAAATCAGAAGACTGGCAACAGAAAGGATTACAGAAACAACAACAATAATATCATCAGAACAAGTGATAATTGCTAAAAACAAGAAAATAACTCAGGTTTAACAAACAAGTCATTACCCACCACCGATACTTCCCACCCACATTGTCAGCCTCACCCGCACGACATAGACCTTATGCCAATTTCAAACACACTCGCACAGAATAAACCTCGTGCAACAATACCAATCACAGTCGCACGTAAGAAACCTCGTGCTCGCACGGTACAGACCTCGTGCCACAATACCAATCACACTCACACGGAAAAAACCTTGTGCTCGCACGGCAAAGACCGCGTGCCATAATACCAATCACACTCGCATGGAAAAACCTCGTGCTCGCATGGAAAAGACTTTGTGCCAATACCCAAACAATTCTCTCAACATATCCACATGTGCCACAAAATCACATACAATAATGCCAAAGCTTTTGTCGCGGATATGAGTTCATAATTTATCAACAAATACACAAGGACAAGTAAAAATAGTAAAATGCGGATGCGAATTTAACAAATAAAGCATTTCCACGGCTAAAACAAAGTGTAGCGATCATCCTCACATAGCCACAAATGATTAAGCATGGTTCATATATAATACATCCTCAAATTAAGGCATATTAATTGATTAAGGTCTATTTCAGTCACAAACCATACATAGCACTCGTGTACACACTCGTCACCTCGTATACACGTCGCTTTCCACACAACACAAATAAGCAATTACAGTCAATCCTAAGGGCTATTCCTCACACAAAGTTATGCAAGATACTTTCATCAAATAAGCCAAATCAATACTCCAAAAAGCCCTTGCCCCTCGAATCGGCATCCGTACTGGTCGAATCTTATAAAAAATAATTTAATGATATCAAACACGACCATAGAGATCGATTTCAATTAATAAAGCGCCGATCTTTATCAAAAATCAAAAAGTCAACCAAAAAGTAAACTTGAGCCCCGACCCTGGAACCCGAAAAAACTCATAAATTCCAAATACCCATTCAAATACGAGCCCAACCACACCAATTTCATCCTAATCCAACTCTAAATAGGAGTTCAGATCCCCATTTTTATATTTAGAAAAAGTTAATTCTCGGTTTTCTTCACTTAGATTCATCATTCAAATACTAAATCAATGTCGCAATTATTAGTAATAATCAAATCTGAGTTAAAAATACTTACCTCAATCCAAATCGTGAAAATTCCTTCCGAAATTACCCAAAATCGAGCTCGCAATATCAAAATATGATAAAATAACTCAATCCCACGAAATACAGTGTTTTAATGAGTCTGCCTAGTGGTTTCGGCTTCTGCGGTCGCAAGGTCGCATCTGCTACTCCATAGATTTAGAAAATGCCTTGCAGATGCGGAATCCACTAATGTTCCTGCCCCTCGCTTCTGCAGCCAAGGCACTGCTTATGTGATCCCTCCCGAACACCTGCACTGTCTCTTTTGTGACACGAACACATCATCTGCAGACACCCCTGAGATAATCCAATTTGGCATATGCGATCCTAGGTCCGCTTCTGCCAATTCGTGCATGCAGACCAAATGCCGCAAGTGTGAAAGAACCAGAACTGATCACCCCAAACAACCACAAATGATTCGAAGCTCATCCAAAATTCACCCGAGGCCTCGTCCAATGACACAAAGTCCCTAATCATAACATGGACCTGTTCTAGGTCTCAAATCACACAAAATAACTTAAAAACCACGAATCGTACACCATTCAAGCCTAATGATCTATTTCAAGTTTCCAACTTCCAAACTTACGCCGAACATGTCTAAACAACTCATAATGACCCCAAAGTTTATACACAAGTCATAAATCACCGTACGAACCTATTTCTAGGCTTGGAATCATAAAAGGACATGGATAGCTGCAAGGTCAACTATGGATGAAACCTAGGAACTTCTATGAGTTCGAACTTCCGATTTTCGCAAATTAGAGCCAAGACAACCTAGGAATCTCCGAATCCAAATTCGAACATACACCTAAGACCAAAATCATCCGGACTTAACGAAACTATCAAAACTTCGATATGAGGTCAACTATACATAAGTTAAACTTCGGTCAAGCTTCACAACTCAAGCTTCCTACCTTAGTACTAAGTGTCTTAATTCAATCCAAAACTTTCCTGAAATCAAACCAACCGCCTTTGCAAGTCACATAACGATGAATACACATGTGTAAAGCATTAAAGAGTAAAAAATGAGGCTAAATAATCAAAATGACCATCCAGGTGTTTAGAATATGATTTCAAGTCTGAGTTGGAAAATTATGTAATATTTGGAGAATATGAGAATTTTTGGAAAAATTATTAAGAAATTTTAAAAAGTATTCTTGTTTTAAGACATCTTTAATCCTTATTGTGAAAAGGAAAAAAAAAGTTTCTATAGATTTTTTTATAGCAAATATACCACTAAGTAGGCTGCCTAGTGGCTAATATATATATATATATATAATCCTAGAATAATGGGTCCAAGTCTTACAAGGTATCCAAACCAAAATAAAAAATGCAAGCTACTACTAGCTAGTAATATGAATAACAAAGCTAATACTAATAAGCTAGATATTACAAAATAGTAGGATAGAAGCTTCCATATCCAAGCAGTGTAAGTGTATCCAAAGTCCAAGGGCAATAACCACCAAGTAGCACCTCCGAAGCTCTTACCAGACGCCGGGTTATGCATTCCATAGGATAAAATTCCAATGGACAAGGCAAATGTGGAGTCCAAACTATCACACCACTGTATAGAAGCTATCCAGAACTTCCAACTACATGAATTGATACAGCTTGAACTCTTTAATGTTGAGCTCCATCTCCAAGTAAGCCAGTTTTCTATGTATTCAGTCATGAGGCTAATGGAAAATGTATGAAACAAAAAATTCCTACTTGACAAGTGAGAGTGAAAGGCAAGGCAGTGTACTCCCATAGTGCTTTCATCAATCTGATACTTTTCTTTGGTAACCCTAACCCTAAGGTTAGGTATTTGTTCTTTGTCTATGTTCATCAGAGTCTTTCCTGCAGTAGGTAGTTCCCGAAAGGAATGAAATGTGATAGTATATGCAAAAGAAAAGATTAGTTTAGCTAAAAAATCAACAACAACATTTCCCTCCCTTAGCACATGCTGAAAGAACACATTAAAGTTGCTCTTGATCTCCTTGATCATCTTCACTTTTTCCCCTATAGCTAAGGATACTCCCATTCTCCCTCAATTATCCTCTTCATCACCAAATAATTAGTCTCCAGAATAAGAGGGTTAAGCTATTTTTCAACACAGCATGCCAAGCCTTCGACGATTGCTTTTGCCTCTGCCACAATGTTTGTTACCTCTACTATTTCCATTGCCTTAGAAAATACCAATTCACCAACACAATCTCGCACATAAAAGCCATAGGAGATAGGTTCAGGGTTTCCTCTTGATGCACCATCTGTGTCACACTTGAACTAACCTTCATAAGGAAGCTACCATGTTACTCTTTTAGTGACAACATAAGGCTTATAGCGTTCAAAGAATCTGATCTTATCCGGCCATAATAGTATGTTTGAAAGCCGTGGATACCTTACCTTTGCTAGGTAATATAGTGTCTTATTCACCTCATGTATCACCCTATTGCAAGATATTGCACCTCCATTCTTCATTGTACTTTATTCTCTTCCGAAGTTCCCATGTAATGACTGATGGAGTTGCTTGGAACAATGGCTTAAGATTAGGACAACATTGTGCATTCCACCATGCACTTGTTATTTGATAAACCTGCACTAAGTTCACTATCACTCCTGCTGCCTAAAGAAAGGTCTTCCACACCCGTTGCAATATCACTGGTTAGGAACAAATGTTGAAATGAGTCCTCTTATGATTGTAGACAACACCAACACCTAGACACAACTAAGTATCCTTTCATCCTTCACAAATCATTAGTAGGTATCTTTCCCTTCCACAATCTCCATAAGAAGAAAGAGATTTTGAAAGGCAAACCTTTAGTTCACGACTTATTGTACTCTGGATTTGTTAGTTCTCTATGCGTCAGAATTTCCCAAGCACTGCTAGCTGAAAACCTACCTGAAGACGTATGCATCTATCTTGGAGTATCCCATTAGTCATTACTATTTTCAAACTACACCTCCTGTCTAATATGATCAACAATATCTATTGGAAAAGTCTGCTCCAGAAGTTGATCATTCCAGTCATCATCATCTCTCAAGTTAGCTACTTTTATTTATTGATTGGGAAATCTAGAGGTACAATATGATACAATGCTCCTAATCCAGTCCAATTCTCATGCCAAACATTAGTTGATCCTCTATTCATTTCCTATAGAATTTCATACTCCACTTCTTTTCTTTCCTCCAACATTTTCCTCCATACATGTGATCCTTCTCTAAATTGAACCACTGTACGCAGCTCTTTCTTGCAGTATTTGATCCACATAAAATTAGACCATAAAGACTTGGTGGTCGTGAACTTCCACCACAGCTTGGCAAATAAGGCTTTAGAATTATAATACAATGACCTAAATCCTATTCCACGTTCCTCCTTAGGTAGACATAGGTTCTGCCATTTAGTCCAGTGTCTACTTCTACCTTCTTCCGTGTTACTCCAGAAAAGCCTAGCAAATGTCTTGTACAAATGCTCCAGTATGTTGTCGGGTGGATCTAGTATTGAGAGGATGTGAGTAGGTGTACTTTGCAGCACACTTGAGATCAAGGTATCCTTACCTCCATAAAACAGTAATTTTCCTTTTCATGAATTATGAGATCATGGTAGTAGTCCTTCCTCCTTCTTGTATAAAAGATAGGGCAACCAAGGTAAGTGAATGGTAAATTCACCCTTAGAATCCAGTGATTGCCCCTACAGAATTGAACAATGGTCCAACCATATTGGTATGCAATAAAATGTATTTTTTGCCTTGTTGATCAACTGGCCAGAAGTGAGCTCATACTTGGACAAAACCCCAACAATCTTCTCGAAAGAGTATGGATCAACAAATGCAATTACTATAGTATCATCAACATAGGCTAAGTGGTTTAAGAAATCTGTCCACTTAGGAATGCCAAATCCCTTAAACTTTTTATCTTCAAATAGTTATTTAATGATCTGGATAGTAGCTCAGCTGACAGAATAAATAAGGCTGGTGAAAAAGGGTCCCCTTGCTTGACTCCTCTAGTTGAGTGAAAGAAACCTAAAGCTTGGCTATTTATCAATACTAAATACCAGTTATTAGCAATGAGATTCCAGACCATGTTGATGAAGCACTTAGAAAACCCTATCCTCCTCAACACATGCATCAAATACCTCCAGGAAACCCTATCATAAGAATTTTCCATATTAAGCTTTATTACCACATCGGCATGCTTACCCCTCAACCTTATATATGTGACTATATCATGTGTTAACAAGCTATTCTCAAAGATACCTCTTCCCATGACAAAAATTGACTAATTGGAAGCGATCAAGGATAGAAAAATCTTCTCAAATGTATCATGAAACACCCTAGAAAACACCTTGTTTTCGAAGTTACTTAAGCCTATAGGCCTTAAGTGCCACGACTCAATTTTTCCTATAGGCCGTGATGGCGCCCAAGCGTTACCGCTAGGAAAGCCTACAAGGAACTAACTCTGTGATCCTTTCTTTTAAAGACTTAGAATTTGTGATTTTTAGTTTGTGCATAAATGAGACCAAGATTTTTAAAGCAAGCGAGATAAATAAAATAACCCAATACCCTCAAGTGTCTACTAGCATAAATCACCAAGACCCGGTGTCACAAGTGTATAAGCTACTAGTAGAATATACAAAAGAATACAACACTTCTGTCTAAATGAAATAAATAGAAAATAAAACAAAACGAAGACTTCGGCTGCTGCAGAATGGGCCCAAAAGGCAGCTCACTGCAAAGTCTCGGAGTAGTCAAGGATGCGCGCTAGACTGATATCCAAATGCACATGCCTCAAATTCTGCACATTTGATGCAGAAGTGTAGCATGAGTACATAAACAACATGTATCCAGTAAGTATCTAGTCTAACCTCAAAGAAGTAGTGACGAGGGGTCGACTTCGACACTTACTATGTGCCAACAATAAAAATATATGTAATTCTAATTAAACATGATATATATAAATGACAATAGAACTCGGAGCTAGAAATAAATAAATAAATAATCCTTTTATAGTTAGAACGTACCAAATCAATCTTCGCACTATTCAAAGCAATGAATAAGAATAACCAAATAACGGTGTCAACAAAGCATGGTGTAAACCTACAACTACCAAGATATAAGAATAAATAGTAGCTACGTACGGACTCTCATCACCTCGTGCGTACGTAGCCCCATAAAATAGAATCACATATTAATTAAGTTTACCTAAGGGGTTAATTCCCTCTTACAAGGTTAGAAAAGAGACTTACCTTGTCTCAAAGCCTACTTTCTGGTCCAAGATTGTGCTCAAACCCCAATTCAATACCCAACGACTCGAAAAACTAGTCAATAGTCAACGCATGTTCAAAAGTTCATATCCTAACTATCAAAGTGATTTCACAACCCTATTTGAAGAATTCCTAAAATTCACCTCCAGGCCCACGTGCTTGGATTTCGGAAATTTTCAAAGAAAATTGTTACCCATAACCTCATGAACTCAAATATGATTTTCACTAAAGTCCATGATAAATTTCGTGGTTAAATCCTATTTTTATAAATCCCTAGATTTCCACCTAAATCTATGATTTTCACTAATTTACATGTTATAATCTACCCACAAACTATGTTTTAACTCACATTGTATAGAAATTACTTACCTCAAAGTGTTAGGTGATGCCCCCTCTCTATGAGCTCCAAGAATCGCCCAAATAATGAAATAAATAAGCTCAAAATCACTAAGTCCCTTATTAAATGAGGTTCTGCCTTCTTCGATTTTCGTACTTGCGGAGGTTTGGCCGCTTCTACGGCACCACATCTGCAGAAAAATCATTGTAGATGCGGCCCTTACCTAATGGCCTCTTTCTACTTCTACGTCCTGCAGACCGCTCCCGCGAGACCACTTCTACGGCTTTCTTAGCACACCTGCGACCTGCCCCCACTTCTACGAACATTTCCTTCGCACTTGCGCCTTCGCAGAAACGGCCTGACTTGCGCTACTGTGATGGCTGGGCAGCCCCGGCCACTTCTACAGTCAGGGGCTCACTTCTGCTAGCTCGCGCCTGCGGCTATCCAAGCGCAGGTGCGATTACACCAGAAACTTGAAACTTCAGCTGTTACTCCAAGTCTAAACTTGGTCAGATCCTCGTCCTATTGACATCCGGCCCCCGGGGCCCCACCCGAACGTACCAACAAGTTTGAAATCATAAAACAGACTTGATAGAACTCTCGGAATACACCAAACAACATTAGAACTAAGAATCACACCCCAAACCAATTGAATAAAAAATATGAACTTCAAGTTCTTCAATTTACTCCTAATGCACCGATACGTACTTAAACTACTCGGAATGACACCTAATTTTTTGTGCTAGTATTAAATGACATTATGGAAGTATTCCCGATCTCGGAATTCTATTTCGACCTCGATATCACCAAATCCTACTTCAAACAAAATTTAAAGAACTTCACAAACCTTCAAAGAGCCAACTTTCTCTATAAGGCGCTGACGCCAAAATGCTCTAAGGTCATCTAAAACCCTCCGAACATACGCCAAGTACAAAATCATAATACAAACCTCTTGGAACCGTAAAATCTTTATTTTGAGGTTGTTTGCTCAAAACGTTGATCGAACTCAAACTTAGCCTTTTTAGCCAACCTTAAGGAACCAAATGTTCTGATTTCAATCCGAACCCTTCCAAATCTCGAACAAACCATCCCCGCAAGTCATAAAACTGTAAAAGCACATATGGGGAGTATTATTTAGGGGAACGAGGTTCTAGAAAGTAAGAGGATCGACTGGGTCGTTACATTCTCCATCTCTTAAAAAAATGTTTGTCCTCGAACGAGTCTAGAATCATACCTGGAGTGCTGAATAATTGTGGATATTTTCTCCGCATGTCCTCCCCGGAATCCTATGTCGCCTTCTTGATTGGTTGGCCCCTCTACTAAACCTTTATCGCAGGAATCCTCTTGGATCACAACTGGCGAACCTGCCTATCAACAATGGCAATTAGATCCTCCTCATAACCCATGCTATCATCTAACTGAATCGTGCTGAAGTATACCTCATGTGAAAAGTAGGCATAATACCTATGTAGAATAGACATATAGAAGACCGGATGAACTCCCGATATATTGGGAGGCAATTCAAGCTCATAAGAAACCTCCCTAACTCATCTCAACACCGTAAATGTGTCTATAAACCTTTGGCTCAACTTTCCCTTCTTCCCTAAGCTTATGATCCTTTTCATCGGTGAGGCTTTCAAGAGAACCTTCTCGCCCACCATAAATGACACATCATACGCCTTCAAATTTGCGTAACTCTTCCATCTGGACTGTGGTATGCGAAGTCGTTCTTGAATCAATTTTACTTTTTCCAAGGCATCCTTCATCAAATCAATACCATATAACTTAGCCTTTCCAGGTTCAAACCACCCGATAGGAGAACGACATCCTTGACCATATAAAGCCTCAAATGGAGACATCTCAATGGTGGACTGATAACTGTTGTTGTAAGAAAACTTGTCCAAAGTCAAGAATCTTTCCCACTACCCTCCAAAGTCAATCACACATGCTTTGAGCATGTCCTCCAAGATCTGAAATATCCGCTCTGATTTCCCGTCGTTCTGTGAATGAAATGTTGTGTTGTGCTCTACGCGGGTCCCCAAATCACTTTGTACTGCTCTCCAAAAATGCGAAATGAACTGAGGGCCTCTATCCGATATGATGGAAACATGCCCACCATGCAATCGAACTATATCCTGAATGTAAATCCGGGCCAATCTCTCTGAAGTATACGTAGTCACCTCCAGAATGAAGTGTGCCGGCTTGGTCAACCTGTCGATAATGACCCAAACTGCATCAAACTTATGCAAGGTCCGCAACAACCTAACTACAAAGTCCATAGTAATGCGCTCCCATTTCCACTCTGATACAGTCATTTTCTAGAGTAGGCCACCTGGCCTCTGGTGCTCATACTTAACCTGATGGAAATTTAGCCACCTAGATACATACTCAACTATGTATTTCTTCATGTGCCGCCACCATTAATGCTGCCTAAGGTCGCGATACATCTTTTGTAGCACCTGGATGAATGGAATACCAAGAAATTTGTGTCTCCTCTATAGTCTTCCCCCTCAAACCATCGAAATTAGGAACATAAACGACCCTGGAGTTGCAAGAAACCATCTTCGTCGATAGTAAACTCCTTGGCACCACCCTGTAATACCGTCTCTCTGAGAACCATCAAATGGGAATCATCAAACTGTCCAGCCTTGATCTCCTCCAATAGTAAAGACTAGGCAATGACATATGCAAGAACTTGGCTGGCTGTGAAATATCCAACCTCATAAGTGTATTAGCCAAGTACTGAATGTCCAAAGCTAGTGGTCACCCCTCTACTGAAATGAATGCTAAGCTACCTATACTCTTGCCTTTCTGCTCAAGGCATCAACGATTACATTTGCCTTATCTGGATGGTAAATAATGGTGATATCATAATCCTTCAATTACTCAAGTCATCTGTGCTGCCTCAAACTGAGATCCCTTTGCTTGAACAAATGCTGCAAGCTGCGATGACCAGTGTAAATCTCACAAAACGCCCCATAAAGATAATGCATGCAGATCTTAAGAGCATGAATAACCGCGACTAATTCTAAATCGTGCACATGGTAATTATTCTCATGGATCTTCAGCTTATATGAAACATATGCAATAACTCGACCCTCCTGCATCAATACACAACTTACTCCAATGCGTGAAGCATCGTAATACACAAGATACATCCCCAAACCAGAAAGCAACACTAGAACTGGTGCTGTAGTCAAGATCTCTTGAGCTTCTAAAATCTTGCCTCACAATCATCGGATCAACGGAACAGAGCATCCTTCTGGGTCAATCTAGTCAAAGGTGCTATAATAGATGAGAAGCCCTCCACAAATTGGTTATAATATCCTGCTAACCCCTAAAACCTCCTGATCTTAGTCGCCAAAGTAGGATGAGGCCAACTCTGAACTGCCTCAATCTTCTTAGAATCCACCTTAATACCCTCGCCTGATATAACATTCCCCATGGATGCTACAGAATCTAGCCAAAACTCACACTTGGAGAACTTAGCATATAGCTTCTGTTCCGCAATGTCTGAAGCATCACTCTTAAATGTTGCTCATGCTCCTCCGTGCTACGTAGGTAGATCAAAATGTCATCAATAAAGACAAACAAATCAATATATGGCCTGAACACCTTGTTCATCAAATCCATAAACACCGCTAGGGCGTTAGTCAAGCAGAAGGACATCACTAGAAACTCATAATGGCCATATCTAGTACGGAAAGTAGTCTTCGAAACATCCGAGTCCCCAATCTTCAACTGTTGGTACCCCGATCTCAAGTCGATCTTAGAGAATGACCTAGCACCTTACAACTGGCCAAACAAATCATCAATACGTGGCAACGGGTACTTGTTCTTAATGGTAATTTTGTTCAACTGGCGGTAATTAATGAACATACACATAGTCCCATCTTTCTCTTCACAAATAATACTATTGTGCACCAAGTTGATATACTTGGTATGACGAACTCCTTTGCTAGCAGCTCCTCAAGCTGTTCCTTCAAATCTTTCGGAGCCATATAATACGGTGGGATCCATAGGTTAGGTACCGGAGAGAAGTCAATGCAGAAATCGATATCATGATCTGGTGACATGCTTGGAAGATCAGGAGGAGACACATTGGAGAAATCCCGGACTACTGGTACTGAATCAATCATTGGAGTCTCTGCGGGTAGTATCCCGAACATAGGCTAGATAAGCCAAAAAACCCTTTTTGACCATATGTCGAGCATTCGAAAAAGAGATAATTTGACTAGATGGACTGAAAAACGAACTTCCAGTCCAATCTAAGAAACTATAGCATCCCTAAGGGAACAGTCTTAGCATGGCAGTCAAGGATGGAGTGATATGGATCCATGCCTAGGATGACCTCTAAGTCAGTCATATCAAGCAACAGAAGGTCCGCTCTAGTCTCGTAACCATAAGATGTGACTACATAGGACTGATAGATCTGATCCACAACAAAATCACCCACAGGAGTGAACACATAAATAGGAGTGCCCAAGGATTCACGAGGAACATCCAGGAATGAGAAAACAGAGCTAACACATATGAATAGGTAGACCCTGGATCAAATAATATCGAAGCATCTATGCCACAAATAGAAATAATACATGTGATCACAACATCTGAGGCCACTATATCTGGTCTGGCCGGAAAAGCATAAAACCTAGCATGAACGCCGACTGGCTGGCCTCCGTCTGGCTGTATAGTAGTTGGATGATCTCCCCCCTGCTTGAACAGTACATGGATGGTGCTGTAATCATGGGTTAATGGCCCTACTATACTGCCTTACCCCGAAGTTTGGGACAAAACCTCTTCATGTGCTCTAGATCCCCATACTTGTAACAACCTCTCAGCATAATAGATTGTTGTCGTGAAATCTGACCCTGATAGATTGAATACCTAATGGAAGAACCCTAAATAACTGGTGGGCGGTATGAACTCTCTAGCGTGGCACTAAAATAAGTTCACACTGGAGCACTCCGAGGAGGTAGCAGTACTGGATATGTGGTCGTGCTAGACTAAACCCTCCCAAATTGACCTCTGGCCCCCAGCTGGGGCACCTCTAAACTTTCCTGAAAATGGAGCCGCTTGTCCCGCTACATCTACTCTCTACCTCGCTATCCTACGGTTTATCTCCACTACTAGCTGGTAAGAAGTCCCCATCTCAACCTCTCATGCCATGGTGGATTGAATACTTGAGTGCAACCCCGTAACAAACCTCTAAACTCTCTCCGCGTTAGTAGGAAGTATCATAAGAATGGCAAGACGACTTAGAGAACCTCTCCTCATAATCGGTCACTGACATCTAACACTACTGGAGCTGCTCAAATTGACACCGCAACTCTTCCATCTAAGAGGGTAGAATATAACTATCCAAGAAAAGGCGTGTAAACTGATCCCAAGTCATGGGAGGAGAAACGGTTGATCTGCAAAAAAGAAGTGACTGCCACCATCTACGGGCCCTGCCCTCCAATTGGAAAATAGTAAAATCCACCTCGTGGGACTCCAATATACTCACGTTATGCAGTCTGTCCCTGAACCTATCAATGATGTTCTGGGGGTCCTCATGTCGGTCACCTCCAAAAACATGAGGGTGAAGCCTGGTCCATTTATCCAGTAGCTTCTGCGGCTCGGCGACCGCAGATGGTCTAGGCTCACGTATAACTACTGCAACTGGTTGGGCTCCACCCACGGGTAGTGTACTCGGGGTGTGATAGACGTCGGTTACATGTTCATGAGCGTGATAAGTAGGGATCTATGCTCCCCCGCCCGCCTTAGATGTGGCTGTATCTGCTGAAAATAAACCAACCTAGGTCATAGAATCCACGAACCAAGACATACAACCTATAACCTCCTAAAAGCCCGATGCTGCCATGAAATCAGCTAGGGAGGGCTCCTCTGCAGGCACCGTGTCTTGCTCCTCAATAATGGGATCTTCTAATGGATTCGCTAATGGTATTGTTGGGGCATCTCTGGGACGTCCTCGTCCCTTACCTGGGTCGGTGCCCTCCCCTGGCTTCTGCTTTGGCCTCTAACAACATTGGGACCAACCTCTCACAGGTCTGGAAAATCCGTTGTTTGCATTATCAAAATCTACGAGAGAATAAGAGAAAGACACTTAGTATAACATCAATTGCACGATAGGATATAAAGAAAGGGTAGTTTCCGAACACCCTATAGCTTCTCGAAGATAAGTATAGATGTCTCCGCACCAATCCTCAAGACTCTATTAGGCATGCTCATAACTTGTGAGACCTACGTGAAACTAGTGCTCTGATACCATGTTGTCACGACCCAATTTCTCTAATAGGCTATGAGGGCGTCAGAAGTTACCACTAGGCAAGCCTACCAGGAACTAACTCTGTGATCCTTTATTTTAAAGACTTAGAATTTGTGATTTTTAATTTGTGCATAAATAAGAAGTAAGAATTTAAATAAAATGAGAAATCAAGATTTTTAAAGCAAGTGAGATAAATAAAATAACCTCAAACCCTCAGGTGTCTACTAGCATAAATCACCAAGACTCAGTATTATGAGTGTATAAGCTACTAGTAGAATATACAAAAGAATACTACACTAATGTTTGAAAAAATAGACAGATAATAAAGTAAAAGGAAGACTTCGGCTGCTACAGAACAGGCTTAGAAGGCAGCTCATCGCAAAGTCTCGGAGTAGTCAAGGATGCGCGCTAGAATTATATCCAGATACACCTGCCTCAAATCTTGCACATTTAATGCAGAAGTTAGTGCAAGTACATAAACAACATGTACCTAGTAAGTATTCAAAGTAGTGGTGACTAGGGATCGACTTCGACACTAACAATAGGCCAACAATAAAATATGTGAAATTCTAATTAAATATGATATATATAAATGACAATAGAACTCGGAGAAAGAAATAAATAAACAATCCTTTCACCATTAGTACGTACCAAATCATTTATCTCATTTAAACATTTAACCTCTCAAGCCAATGAGATAAAATCAAATATAATAGGGCTTCCAGTATTATTACGCACGCATTATGTCGAGGACATACGATCCGATCCAAATATACATATACATATACCGTATGCACTGCCGAGGGGAAAATGACACAAACTATAGATGCATCTATTAACCAACCAAGGCGAAGGGCCCGCTCCCATGAGAGTATTGGAAATTTACCCCGCTCGCCGAATATACGTGCGACGCGGTTGAACATAGATTTCTCAAATTATCATAATATCCCTCAATTCTTTCCAAAATAAGAAATTCAGCTAGAAACTTTTAAAATCTTGAAATCCTCAAACTTCGCTCTATTCAAGGCAATTAATAAGCATAGTCAAATAGCAGTGTCGACAAAGTATGGTATAAACCTAAAACTACCTGGAGATAATCATAAATAGTAGCTACATACGGACCCTCGTTACCTCGTGAAATCATATCCCCCATAAATAGAAGCACATATTAATTAAGTTCACTTATGGGATTAATTTCCTCTTACAAGATTAGAAAAGAGACTTACCTTATCTCAAAGCCTACTTTTCGGTCCAAGGCTGTGCTCAAACCCCCAATTCGGTGCCAAACAACTCGAAACTTGTCAAATGTTATATTAAATGATCAATACATGTTCAAAAGTTCATATCCTAACTATCAAACTGATTTCCCAACCATATTTGAAGAATTCCTAAAATTAACCTCCGAGCCCACATGCACGAATTTCGGAATTTTTTGAAGTAAGTTGTTACCCATAATCTCATAAACTCAAATATGATTTTCACTAAATTCCATGACAAATTTCATGGTTAAATCCTATTTTTATCAAAACCCTAGGTTTTCACCTAAATCCATGATTTTCACTAATTTATATATTATAATCGACCAACGAACTATGTATTTTACTCAAAATATGTAGAAATTACTTACCTCAAAGTGTTAGGTGAAATCCCCTCTCTAAGAGCTCCAAGAATCGCCCAAACAATGAAAATAATGAGCTTAAAATGACTAAGTCCCATATTAATTGAGATTCTACCTTATGTGATTTTCCCACCTGTGGAGGTTTGGCCGCTTCTGCGGAAAAATCATCAGAGATGTGGTCCTTTCCTAATAGCCTCTTTCCGCTTCTTAGCCCAGCATACCGCTTCCGTTAGAACGCTTCTGCGGCTTTCCCTGCTCACCTGCGACCTTCCCCCGCTCCTGCGAACATTTCCTTTGCACTTGCGCCTTCGCAGGTGCGGCCTGACTTGCGCTTCTGCTATGGCTGGGCATCCCCTGCTGAGCCGCTTCTACGGTCAAGTGCTCACTTCTGCGAGCTCACACCTATGGCTGTCCAAAAGCAGGTGCGATTACACCAGAAGCTTGAAGCCTTAGCTGTGACTCCAAGTCTAAACTTGGTCTAAGCCTCGTCCTATTGACACCGGGACCCCAAGGGCCCTGCCCCAATGTACAACCAAATTTGAAATCATAAAACACACTTTCTCAAACTCTCAAAATGCACCAAATAACATTATAACTAAGAAATACACCCCAAACCAATTGAATCAAAATATGAACTTCAAGTTCTTCAATTTACTCCAAATGCACCGAAACGTATTTGAACTACTCAGAATGACACCAAATTTTGCGTACAAGTCTTAAATAATATTATGGAACTATTCCCCGTCTCAGAATCCTATTTGGACCTCGATATAACCAAAACCTACTCCAAACCAAATTTAATGAACTTCAAAGAGCCAACTTTCACTATTAGACGCCGAAATGCTTCCGGATCATGTAAAACCCTATCCGAACATACTCCCAACTCCAATATAATCATACAAACTTATTGAAACCGTCAAATCCCAATTACGAGGTCTTTTTTCTCAAAACATTGACCAAAGTCAAACTTAGCCTTTTTAGCCAACCTTAAGGAACCAAGTGTTCCGATTTCAACCTGAACCTTTCCAGATCCCAAACTAACCATCCCCGTTAGTTAGAAACAGTAAAAGCACATACAAGGATTCTTATTTAAGGGAATATGGTTCTAAAAATCAAAACGACTGGTCATGTCGTTACATTAAGTTTGGAAACGTTTATACCTAGGCTTTCTTAGGCAATAATTCTAGATTGGTATGAATAATTGATTTTGGCAATGAGATACCACCATAGAAAAACTACAGCATGTGAAAGATATCATCTATTACAATGTTCCAACACTCCTGATAGAATAAGCCAGTGAAACCATCAGGTCTACTAGCACTCTCACCACCCAATGCAAACACTGCCTCCTTAGTCTCCTCCACAGTTGGAATTCTGCATAGCTCTGTATTTTGATCAAAGCTCACCATAGAAGGAACATTATTTAGAAATGTAAAATCAGTAGGATCACCCCCTTGTGTAAATTGTTTCTGGAAAAAAACTAGTGCAACATTAGCCATGAGATCTTATGTGTCAGTCCAATCACCATCTCTATTCTGTATTCTTCCAAGATGTAATTTCTGCCTCTTACCATTTACATGGTTGTGAAAGAACACATTCAGAAAACCAAGTCATTCATGACTTTTATTTCTAGTACCGCTCTTCAATGCTCAAGTGCTTTTTCAACTTTGCTTGTGCCTTTTGAAGCACAATCCTATGCTCAATTGTTGGTTTCTCCTCGAACAACATCTCCTTGATCCTAAAAATATCCTTCCTAATTGCAAGACGTTTGAAGATATCACTATATGTCACCTTACTCCATTGAGATAATGCAGTCTTCACCCTTTTCAGCTTTTGCTTAACATTAGGAATGTAGTTCCAATGAGGTCAGCCACCCAATTTTGTCTTACAATATCTGTGAATGTATCATGCTTGATCGAGAAATTGAGTAACTTGAATGGCTTCACAAACTGCAATGCTTCATCTCCACAACTCATCAGCAAATGATCATGATCCGACCCAGTCCTTATAAGGTGCTCAACATCAATGTTTGGGAAAAGATTCTAGAATGGTAAATTGACAAAGATTCTATATAATATCTTGAATATACATTTAGTATTTTGGCCTACTATTCTACCAAGTAAAAGGACTCCCTTTGTAGCCAAGATCAAAAGGAAAAAATTTCATACTTTGGTAGATATACAGGCATACCACCTATCTTCTCATCTTCATGAAGTACAACACTGAAATCACTACCAACTAGCCAAGAAAGTTCCATGTCACTCGCTAGATAGTATAAGTTGCCCCACAATTCCAGTCTTTCTAGTGTTGTATACTTAACATACAAAAAGGTAATCATGATGTGTCTAACATACACAAATGTTATCATGATGTGTCTTGGTGATATATCTTAGTAGTCACCTTCTCCTCAGTATCTATCAACAAACCCCATTCAACTACAAGATCAATGAACAACCATATCTTCAGATTAACATTTGACATTGTATCATCCATACCTAATCTCCTCATGTACCTCTAAAAGTGCCTAGCAATTTGAAATGGTTCCATAAGTGCTACAATGAAGAAACCATGTTCCCTTTATATGTTTATCACCCTCTGAAAGGCCTGTTAAGTATTAATAGACCTTATATTCCAAATAAGTATTTTGATAATCATTTCGTTATTGAGGCCGCCCTCTTGGGAAAATTCTTTTTGGTTGTAGTACTTATTTATTTTGTGCTTGCCTCCTGCCTTTCTTTCCACTCCTTGCAGAAACTCTAGGTGACAAATCTCATTGCCTAGCTATAGCTTTAAAATTCCCAACATTTGACTCATCATCACCTCCATCCTCTAATTGATATTGCTCTAATAGTGCATTGTGTATGTCCACAGGCAACACATTGTGTGTGATGATATCATGTAATATTTGATTGGGATATTTCAAAGGGACATTGATCTAGATTTGCATTGGAAGCCCAGCCACCTGAAACACATACCATTGGCACTATTTCAATTGTATATGCATCCTTAGTAATGATTGCTTGCTCAATTTGTTCTTGCATCATTCCTGTATCCTTCAACACCGTGCTCTTGAACAACCAATGAATTTTGGATATCTCTGAATTGAAGCTCATGCACTGAACCAAGACTAGAGTTTACTGTAGCAGAACCCCCATGAATTACTGTTCCATTGGGATCACCAGCCTTGCCTCTAACTATTTTAGGTTTTGACCTCACTATATCCTCTAATCCCTCCATCTAATCATCTCCATCTTGTTCATTACCTGAAATATTCACCAGGATGCCTTCAACATTGGCCAAACCCCAAACGTTCCCCTAGGGTTTGCTGTTACATTAGCATGTTTCTTAGTTGCAGTTTTAATTGCTGATCCGCCAATTGTTCCAGCTTTTAGTTGCAGTTTTAATTGCTGATCCGCCAATAGTTCCAGCTTTTCTTGACGATCCTTTATCAACTCCAGCTGGTGGAATTGGCTGCTGGTTGGTTGAACTCATGCTACCCTCAACCCTAGTTTCCAGGATACCAGGTTTTACTATAATTTTAGGGTCACTTGTGACTGCTTATTGCTCCTGCATGTTGTCTTCCTTGTCATTGGTCCCTGTAGTAATAGTTGTGCCTATTTGTGCCTCCATATCATCAACCCTGTCACTCCATAATGTTTTCCAAAAATCAACCTCATTTTTTCCATAGTCTTCATATGTTTGAGATGGAATCTCATGACATGAATGGTTTACTGTGTCATTTAACTCTCGAAGCTCTTCCTTACTCATACCAAATCTCTTATGCATCCATTCAATGGTGGATTTCTTCCTTGTAGCCTCCTCAATCCTTGTATCACTAGAATTAGGAAGACTTTCTTTAGCCAGATCTTGACTCCAATTCTTTCTTGGAGTGTTTCTCCTAGTAGTTGTAGGATTCACCTGCTTTGCCTTATTTGGCTCCTCATTCTCCTTATTTTCAACTTTCAATACAACTTCCTTTTTAATATGTTTGGCTTTTTCTTCTCCTTGCTTTAACCGTGCAACATTAGTAAGCTTATTCTCCTTAGGATTTGAAACAGAATTTTGTGATTTCACTGGTTTATTCTCCAACTCCTTGGTGGATTCAGCTTCTTTGCCATCGGTAATCATCAGTGTTTCCTTTTTACCTTCTTTCTCATCCAACAACTCAAACTAGATCATTGTAACCACAACATCTTCCTTGTTATTCTCCTTACCTTTAACAACTCCATCATCCTTTGCACCATCAATAATATGGTCTCGTTTATCCATTTGATACATGTTTTGTCTTTTTTGCATCCACTCCTGTTTTGCATTGTTAGAAGGGGAATTTCCTAATACCTTACCACTTGGTAGAACTTTTGTTGTAGCGGCAGCAGCCTCCACTATCTTCTTTGCCTCATTTACTTTACTTTCATCCTGAAGCACTTCATCAAATTTCTTGTGTAACTCGGGATGAACTACGCAACAATCCACCTTATTGTGTCATTGTTTCTTACAAGTTTTATAATATTTACGCATATAATCATACTTGATCTTTATCCACTTTGATTCTTCTGGCCCAGTATAATCCTCTTCCTCCACAATTTTTATTTTTTGAGGGAATTTAGCTAATAAATTCACCTTAACTTTAACTTTCGCACAACTAAGTCTAATGCCATTTTGAGTAGCTAGATCAACGTGTAGAGGATTTCCTACTACACTAGCCAATGAAAAAACAAATTCCTTACCAAAAAGGGTTGGAGGAAATTCCGGGAAACTAATCCATGCAATGGCAATTAGAGTTTCTTCATTCGGCGTCCATCAAGGATTCCACTTCGTACATCGAATCTGCCAGATCTCATCTTGAGGTTTTAAGTAGAAAGCTAGCTTTAAAAGCAAGTGAACATAATCCTCTATTTATGAGAGACTGATGAAGACATGGTTGTCCTCAATAAGACCAATCGAACAAGCATATAGGAATAGCTTTACGTAATTCAGCGATCACATGCTTGCCATAAGAGAACCAATCACTGCCAATTGCAAGACTTGTTGAACAAGTTTCACCTCCTTCTTCTTCCACTTGATTATTGGCTCACCATGTAACAGTTTTGACCGGAGCTGGCATAAAGGCTCACGAGAGCTTCGACCTTCAGTCGTCGCAAATCGTCAATCGCCAGAGCTCTCTTCCTCACGCGTGATTTTTGGGTTTAGGGTTTTTAGTTTCTATAGATTCATTATTGTTTGTTTGTCTTTTATTTCTTTTCTTTAGATCTCCAAAATGACGGAGAAAAAACATGATTGGAGAATCAAACTCGTGACTTTTCGTTGGCAAAATATTCAGCATCCCAACTTGTCTGTCAAGTGGTGTCATTCTACTTTTGAAATACATCAAAAAACTATATATGTGTTATAAACTAAAGCAAAAGACAAGAACAATAGAACAAGAACAATAGCAATAGAGAGAAGAGTAGAGAGAGTTCTTCTTATTGAGTTGAGAGGGGTGAATTACAATGGTAGAGAGCACCTCTATTTATAGGGAGGAGGAAGATCTTGCTACCAATAATAGGACTCTAAAATCTCTCTAATTAAGTACATTAAAGACATTCACCTTAAATAGAAGTGTAAGAATCTTCTGTTTCATAACACTCCCCCTTGAATGTCTATTCAATGATGTGCCTCATAAAACCTTAAAACCAAAACCCAATGGGAAAAATTAAAGTAAGGAAAAGAGTACACATGTTTATGCGCCTATTGGCTGCCTCGTTAAAAACCTTGCAAGGAAAACCCAGTGGGACAAAACCTTGTAAGGGAAAAAGAGTGCAACGCGCATTGACTCCCCCTAATGAGTACATCGATTTATATCCTTGAGCATTTGCATTCCAATCTTGTGCATCATCTTCAAAACGATCTTTGGTAGATGCTTGATGAATAAATCAACCATATTGACTTGAATAAATATTCCGCACCTTGAAATCATCACTCTTGATAGATATGAACATCTTCATATAATGTCGTGGAATAGCTCTTCAATATCTCCATAGATGCATTCTCAATGCCATCATGCTTATAGTTATAGCAAGATACATATGTACACAAATTGTACTTAGGATGTGGTACTTCAGGACCAAGAATTGCATATGCTTCAAGCAACTTAAATCTTTCAAGTTAAGTCATGTAAGTCACATAATAGACTTTAGCTGCATATCAAAGTTTCATGTCATGCTAAACAAATAAGATATTGAAAATTGACTATACATACCTTTGCCTTTATACTTTCAAGCATATGAACTATAGGTTCAAAGCTACATGTCTTTCATATGGAATCAATTCTTCTTGAATTGTATCTCTTCCATTAAGTTGCTTTCTTTGAGTCAGCAAATGCGTATAGCATGCTTTGCAATATGTTGCAATTGCATTTCCTTTTTATGAACTACAGGTTCATATCATGATATTCGGGGATATACATATACAAATGAAAATTCATCCCATGTAACACTTTCTCAAATGTTTATCATGTCTCCTCCTCATGTTAGTAAAGCTAACATGTTTCCTCAACTTTGGGAAATCATCTTTGTGCATTATGTCAATATACACAGCACCTTAGTAATAAGATGAAATTATTTGGTTCCTGACCTTGAACCACTTGTGAGGGGAGAATATACTCTCGTATACAACTTATATCAAACTGATATATACAACTTCATTCTCATAAGGAACAGTTTAGCTATAAAGTGGAAGCACTCAATAATTATCTTGCTAAACCAACTTTGATATAAACCAACTTATCAAGATGAACTGTCTTGAGTAGAGAATCTGGAAACTATGCTCGAAGTTAGATTACTGAGCGATTTACCTCGCAAGCACTGCCAGGCTGCGGGTTAATAACAATGGCGCATGTAACCATATCATAGATGCATCATATGTGGTATACATGGCAGGTGAATGGGCCCATATTCACCTTTGATATTTCCAGAATCAAGGGGCTTCAACCCGAACTCTTTAGTTGGTCAGTTCATTACTGAGAACAAGAACTTCTAGTTCTTTGATATTCACCTATGTGAATTTGCACATCATACTTCAAATGAGATGGCTAACACGAATGTCAACTGACTAAATTATCAATATTGGTAAACTTCAAATTTACACCATGACATGTGCACTTATCAATAAACTTCGGGTTTATTATGACATGGGTTTTATACCAATAGATATCCACTTTATTGTGGCATTCTTTCGTTTGTGTAGTACAAACTGGAGAACAAAGCGGGTAGCTTTTCATATACAAATTACCCCGCTACAAGTTGTAGTAATAGGAGAATCAAAGCCTTCCTTTATTTATAGTCTCAATATCATCAATCGCCTTCGCGTGTACTTTTGGAAACTGAATAAGTTTCTTTGAGACTTACTACAGCACAATACTCAATTGTGTTTCTCCAACATAGTAATAATTGGCTCTTCGAGAGCTCTCAATTAATTTTGTACTACCACAGACTGAGGTTTGAGATCCTCACATTCTTGCATTCCGTATTTTCAAGAGTCTCAGGCTCAATAGATTCTTCGTGAATCTCGGAATTAATCAAATCATGAGCGTCCTCATGTGATTCTTTCATAGTGTCATTTAGATCGTTCTTTTTCCTCTTTCTAGGATTTCGATCTTTGGAACCTAATGGTCTGCCACGCTTCTGGTGTGCATTTGACTCATTGGATATGACACTAGATATTTGTCCAATAGGGACTTCAATACGGATCGGAACATTTTCCCGCGTGAATGTGTGATTTCGTTATCCTCTTCAAGTCCGTAAATGCGTCAGGCATTTGATTTGCTATTCTTTGCAAATGGATAATCTTTTGTACCTCTTTCTTTCAAATAGAGGTATGTGGATCAAGATGAGATAATGATGCATTTTTCCACAAAATTTTCCCGTTTGGTTTCACCAACTTCTCCCCCTAATTTTGGGAAAAGTGTCTCATCCAATTGACAGTCTGCAAATAGTGCAGTGAACAAATCTCCTGTCAATGTTTCGAGGTAGCGAATAATGGAGGACGCGTCAAACTCAACATATATTCCTAACCTCCTTTGCAAACCCATTTTGGTGCGGGATGGCGGTGCTACAGGCACATATACTGCGCATCCAAAGCTTCTTAAATGGGATATATTGGGTTCATGACCCAAAACCAATTACAATGGGGAATATTTGTGTTAATTCGTCAGTCAGAGACGAACTAGCATTGCTGCATGCAACATGCGTGACCCCAAACCGAAGTGGGCAGCCGACGAACTAGCATTGCTTCATGCAAAATGGCATGACCCCAAACCAAAGTGGGCAGCCGACAAACTAGTATTGTTGCATGCAAAATGGCGTGAACCCAAGTCGAAGCGGGCAGCCTCGTTTTCATGAAGAATTCAAGATTATTCTCATCTATTGTCTCAATATCCATTTTGAATGATATCTTTAAAACTCAACAAGTTCCTTTTAGACTTGGAGGAGAACACTTTGATTGATATCATTAAAACTCAACAAGTCCTTCTTAGACTTGGAGGAGAACATTGCATTCTCTATGATTAACGTCATGCCTTTGGGCAGAGTTACAATTGCTCTTCCGGAGCCTTCAATCAATTTACTACTTCCATAGATTGTAGTAATGTTTGCCTTACACAATTACTCTTCTTTTCTTTGAGTATTGTATGTGTAGTACATGAATCAACTAGGCAAATACTTTTACAATTGGACGTTGGTCCAAGTTCGCTTTGTGAGATATCCATATTTGCTATCCCATAGTTTAACATACAAAAGAAATACACGAACATAGGAATAAACAAGTTCAATTCTTTTGTGTCACATAATATCTTCAAAATCTGCTACTAACAGTTGGCTAACAAAATCAGATATGTTATCCATAATCAATTCCTTTGCAGTTTGAAAATTTCAGCGTTTTTCATAAGACAATCGATTATTAAATACACACAATCGATTGTTTGAACATAGACAATCGATTGTTAGACATACACAATCGATTATTTGTTATTTTTGAAAAACTTCAGATCACACTGTTTTAAGACAATCGATTGTTAAACATAGACAATCGATTGTGGATGATTTTTGAAAAGTTCCAGATTACACTGCCTAACGACAATCGATTGTTAGATATAGACAATCGATTGTGGGTGATTTTTGAAAAATTCCAGACCTCACTGTTTCAAGACAATCGATTGTTAGACAAAGACAATCGATTGTTGGCTATTTTTGAAAAATTCCAGAACACACTGTTTCAAGACAATCGATTGTTAGCCAAAGACAATCGATTGTTGATCAATTGTTTTTCAACTTTAATGCGAAAATAGTTGATAATCGACTAGTTTTTCAGGCTAGTCGATTACCCCCACTGGAAAATAAAAGTTTTATTGATATTTGAGCATATTGAAGATATTCTAAAGAACTACTGCTAACATTGCATCATGAACTAGCTAATACGAGCTAATACTAATGACTATTAGATTATTCACTAACTAATACAAATAAGTAGAACAAAATCAAATAACTCCATCTTCTTTCATCATGGTCCCATCGCCGATTAGGTGGTCTATTTTCCCCTCGGGTTGCTCAAAGAAGTCTGCCACATCCAGGTGGGTGATGTCCTCATTGTCGTCATAGACAAAGTTTGTTTCAGGGCCTTTTCTCTTTCGAGATGCTTGATAAAGGTCAACCAAGTGTCTTGGTATACGGCAAATCTTTGACCAGTGCCCTTTCCCACCGCAACGATAACATATAGTTTCTGAACTATTTGCCTTAGGATCTTCGGGATCCCGTTTCTGCTTTCGGTGGTTATCTCTCTTTGGGGGGTGACGGACTTCTTTGGAATTTCTTCCTTGTCCACGTCCTTGGCTTTGACCCCGTTTATGACCGTGATCATGGTCCCTTTTATGTTTGGCATAATGCGAGTGCACCATATCTGCTTCAGGCAGTGGTGTAGACCCAGTTGGTCTATTTTCGTGATTTCTCATGAGCAGGTCATTATTTCGCTCAGCCACTAGTAAGAGAGAAATCAGTTCAGAGTACTTCGTAAAGCCTTTCTCTCGGTACTGTTGCTGCAGTACCATATTGGAGGCATGAAACGTTGTAAACGTTTTCTCAAGCATATCGTAATCGGAGATGTTATCTCCACATAGCTTCAGTTTAGAAGTAATTCTGAACATAGCAGAATTATATTCAGAAACGGACTTAAACTCCTGTAGCCTCAGATGGGCCCAATCATATCGTGCTTGTGGCAGAGTGACCAACTTCAGGTTGTCATATCTCTCCTTTAAGCTGTTCCACAAAACGAGTGGATCCTTGACGGTGAGATATTCAATCTTCAAACCTTCGTCAAGGTGGTGGCGCAAGAAAATCAAGGCCTTCGCACAATCTTGGGTGGATGCTTTTTCTTTATCTTTGAGGGTGTCTCCGAGACCCATAGCATCTAGGTGGATTTCAGCATCCAACACCCATGTCATATAGTTCTTGCCCGAAATTTCAAGGGCAACGAACTTTCTTTTCATAATGTCAGACATACTCGAAAATTAAATTAGGAAGAGGGAAAATACCTTGGATTTTCGAGAATGATACTTGAGACGGTAGAGTCTCGTGCTGATAACGTGTTATAAACTAAAGCAAAAGACAAGAACAATAGAACAAGAACAATAGCAATAGAGAGAAGAGTAGAGAGAGTTCTTCTTATTGAGTTGAGAGGGGTGAATTACAATGGTAGAGAGCACCTCTATTTATAGGGAGGAGGAAGATCTTGCTACCAATAATAGGACTCTAAAATCTCTCTAATTAAGTACATTAAAGACATTCACCTTAAATAGAAGTGTAAGAATCTTCTATTTCATAACAATATGATAATATAAATTAAGTTCTTAGAGTCGTTTCCTTTTCTCAATTAATTCAACTCAATGAATACTGTCACATCCAAAAACTGCAGGACCAAACCGGCACACAAATTAATCTTAACATGACTTAGATGACCGTAATTCATATTTGGATTTTAAACACAAGTCTTCCATATTTTCTGCTCCTATAAATCTGGGGTATTTTCTGCACTAGAATTTATTTATATCTAATAGCCAAAAAGTATATAAAACTTATCTAATTTTCGTATATATAAAAAAAATACAAATTTTATATATTTTTCGACTATTATTTTTACTATTGAGCTTCATTTTTTCTACAAAAAACCTTTACACGAATTGAAAAACAAACAAATTACACTCGAGAAACGCCAGACTGTATCTACAAAATTAAGCCTCAATCCCACCCAGTTGATATAGCCTTATAATTGTTTTTTGCTTTCATTGTCTTCGTCATCTAAGAAATTCCATCCTTCCATATGACTTGAATTCATCTTAGCCGACACTGCTTAAGTAATACTGGTTTAATACGTTTGGATTTTTCTTCTCCTTGCTTTAACCGTGCAACATTATTAATCTTATTCTCCTTAGGATTTGAAACAGAATTTTGTGATTTCACTGGTTTGTTCTCCAGCTCCTAGGTGGATTCAGCTTCTTTGCCATCGGTAATCATCAGTGTTTCCTTTTCACCTTCTTGCTCATCCAACAACTCAAACTAGATCTTTGTAACCACAACATCTTCCTTGTTATTCTCCTTACCTTTAACAGCTCCATCATCCTTTGTACCATCAATAATATGGTCTCGTTTATCCATTTGATACATGTTTTGTCTTTTTTTCATCCACTCATGTTTTGCATTGTTAGAAGGGGAATTTCCTAATAACTTACCACTTGATAGAACTTTTGTTGTAGCGGCAGCAGCCTCCACTATCTTCTTTGCCTCATTTACTTTACTTTCATCCTGAAGCACTTCATCAAATTTCTTGTGTAACTCAGGATGAACTACGCAACAATCCACCTTATTGTGTCATTGTTTCTTACAAGTTTTATAATATTTACGCATATAATCATACTTGATCTTTATCCACTTTGATTCTTCTGGCCCAGTATCATCCTCTTCCTCCACAATTTTTATTCTTTGAGGGAACTTAGCTAATAAATTCACCTTAACTTTAACTTTCGCACAACTTAGTCTAATGCCATTTTGAGTAGCTAGATCAACGTGTAGAGGATTTCCTACTACACTAGCCAATGAAAAAACAAATTCCTTACCAAAAACGTTTGGAGGCAATTCCGGGAAACTAATCCATGCAATGGCAATTAGAGTTTCTTCATTTGGCGCCCATCAAGGATTCCACTTCGTACATCGAATCTGCTAGATCTCATCTTGAGGTTTTAAGTAGAAAGCTAGCTTTGAAAGCAAGTGAACATAATCCTCTATTTATGAGAGACTGATGAAGACATGGTTGTCCTCAATAAGACCAATCAAACAAGCATATAGGAATAGCTTTACGTAATTCAGCGATCACATGCTTGCCATAAGAGAACCAAGCACTGCCAGTTGCAAGCCTTGTTGAACAAGCTTCACCTCCTTCTTCTTCCACTTGATTATTGGCTCACCATGTAACAGTTTTGACCGAAGCAGGCATAAAGGCTCACGAGAGCTTCGACCTTCAGTCGTTGCAAATCGTCAATCGCCAGAGCTCTCTTCCTCACGCGTGGTTTTTTGGTTTAGGGTTTTTAGTTTCTTTAGATTCATTATTGTTTGTTTGTCTTTTTTCCTTCTTTTATTTAGATCTCCAAAATGACGGAGAAAAAACATGATTGGAGAATCAAACTCGTGACTTTTCGTTGGCAAAATATTCAGCATCCCAACTTGTCTGTCAAGTGGTGTCATTCTACTTTTGAAATACATCAAAAAACTATATATGATAATATAAATTAAGTTCTTAGAGTCGTTTCCTTTTCTCAATTAATTCAACTCAATGCATACTGTCACATCCCAAAACTGGAGGACCAAACCGGTACGCAAATCAATCTTAACATGATTTAGATGACCGTAATTCATCTTTGGATTTTAAACACAAGTCTTCCATATTTTCTACTCTTATGAATTTGGGGTATTTTGTGCACCAGAAGTTATTTATATCTAATAGCCAAAAAGTATATAAAACTTATCTAATTTTTGTATATTTAAAAAAATACAAATTTTATATATTTTTCGACTATTATTTTTACTATCAGCTTCATTTTGTCTATAAAAAACCTTTAAACAGAATAAAAAACAAAAAAATTACGCTCGAGAAACGCCAGACTGTATCTACAAAATTAAGCCTCAATCCCACCCAGTTGATATAGCCTTATAATTGTTTTTTGCTTTCATTGTCTTCGTCATCTAAGAAATTCCATCCTTCCATATGACTTGAATTCATCTTAGCCGACACTGCTTAAGTAATACTGGTTTAATACGTTTGGATTTTTCTTCTCCTTGCTTTAACCGTGCAACATTATTAATCTTATTCTCCTTAGGATTTGAAACAGAATTTTGTGATTTCACTGGTTTGTTCTCCAGCTCCTAGGTGGATTCAGCTTCTTTGCCATCGGTAATCATCAGTGTTTCCTTTTCACCTTCTTGCTCATCCAACAACTCAAACTAGATCTTTGTAACCACAACATCTTCCTTGTTATTCTCCTTACCTTTAACAGCTCCATCATCCTTTGTACCATCAATAATATGGTCTCGTTTATCCATTTGATACATGTTTTGTCTTTTTTGCATCCACTCATGTTTTGCATTGTTAGAAGGGGAATTTCCTAATAACTTACCACTTGATAGAACTTTTGTTGTAGCGGCAGCAGCCTCCACTATCTTCTTTGCCTCATTTACTTTACTTTCATCCTGAAGCACTTCATCAAATTTCTTGTGTAACTCAGGATGAACTACGCAACAATCCACCTTATTGTGTCATTGTTTCTTACAAGTTTTATAATATTTACGCATATAATAATACTTGATCTTTATCCACTTTGATTCTTCTGGCCCAGTATCATCCTCTTCCTCTACAATTTTTATTCTTTGAGGGAATTTAGCTAATAAATTCACCTTAACTTTAACTTTCTCACAACTAAGTCTAATACCATTTTGAGTAGCTAGATCAACGTGTAGAGGATTTCCTACTACACTAGCCAATGAAAAAACAAATTCCTTACCAAAAAGGTTTGGAGGCAATTCCGGGAAACTAATCCATGCAATGGCAATTAGAGTTTCTTCATTTGGCGTTCATCAAGGATTCCACTCCGTACATCGAATCTGCCAGATCTCATCTTGAGGTTTTAAGTAGAAGGCTAGCTTTGAAAGCAAGTGAACATAATCCTCTATTTATGAGAGACTGATGAAGACATGGGTGTCCTCAATAAGACCAAACGAACAAGCATATTGGAATAGCTTTACGTAATTCAGCGATCACATGCTTGCCATAAGAGAACCAATCACTACCAGTTGCAAGCCTTGTTGAACAAGTTTCACCTCCTTCTTCTTCCACTTGATTATTGGCTCACCATGTAACAGTTTTGACCGAAGCAGGCATAAAGGCTCACGAGAGGTTCGACCTTCAGTCGTTGCAAATCGTCAATCGCCAGAGCTCTCTTCCTCACGCGTGGTTTTTTGGTTTAGGGTTTTTAGTTTCTTTAGATTCATTATTGTTTGTTTGTCTTTTTTCCTTCTTTTATTTAGATCTCCAAAATGACGGAGAAAAAACATGATTGGAGAATCAAACTCGTGACTTTTCGTTGGCAAAATATTCAGCATCCCAACTTGTCTGTCAAGTGGTGTCATTCTACTTTTGAAATACATCAAAAAACTATATATGATAATATAAATTAAGTTCTTAGAGTCGTTTCCTTTTCTCAATTAATTCAACTCAATGCATACTGTCACATCCCAAAACTGGAGGACCAAACCGGTACGCAAATCAATCTTAACATGATTTAGATGACCGTAATTCATCTTTGGATTTTAAACACAAGTCTTCCATATTTTCTACTCTTATGAATTTGGGGTATTTTGTGCACCAGAAGTTATTTATATCTAATAGCCAAAAAGTATATAAAACTTATCTAATTTTTGTATATTTAAAAAAATACAAATTTTATATATTTTTCGACTATTATTTTTACTATCAGCTTCATTTTGTCTATAAAAAACCTTTAAACAGAATAAAAAACAAAAAAATTACGCTCGAGAAACGCCAGACTGTATCTACAAAATTAAGCCTCAATCCCACCCAGTTGATATTGCCTTATAATTGTTTTTTTCTTTCATTGTCTTCCTTTTTTTTAGAAGAAATTTTGATTTTATTTCAATTATATGGCAAATTTACATCATCTGTTCTTTTGGACTCTAGAACAGATCTCAAGAGTACAGTCATTTTGAAACTCTACAACTGTTGTTGTTAAATTAATATCCTATTACATAAATTGCTACAATTATGAATTCTCGCACAAAGGATAGCTATTAATGTTCTGTAATATGGGCGACCATTTAGGTAGCTTTACGCCGGTGAAGTGCACTTGAATTGTAATCTCCTTTGCTCGGTCTTTAGCGTCTCTGGTTGACTGTTGGAACCTTCTGTTGTTCCTTTCCATCCATATGTTGTATACTACTGCTGCAAACATCACACCTAGGATGGTTTTCCTGGGATTTCTGCTGTTAACATTAGCTGTTAGCCATTGGATTTCTGTTTCCCATGTGCCTGTCGTTCTTTGATATTTCAACCATTGTAACATAGTTTGC
This sequence comes from Nicotiana benthamiana, assembly GCA_034376525.1. Taxonomy (NCBI): domain Eukaryota; kingdom Viridiplantae; phylum Streptophyta; class Magnoliopsida; order Solanales; family Solanaceae; genus Nicotiana; species Nicotiana benthamiana. The sequence continues at coordinate 88,668,726 of CM067330.1, forward strand.
CACAGTGTTTAGGAATATAAGCAGTCAAAGAATAAATGGTCGTGAGTTTCTTCAGTATCTCTTCCACACAAAATGCAGGATTGATTAGTGTGAATTCCCCATTTAGCTAGTCTGTCAACAGCCGCCAAGCGTCTATGCAGCGCCATCCATAAGATGTATTTCTGTTTTGGGAGCATGCCAGTCACAATTAATAATTTTTTCCATGCAACCTTGGGATATGGAGGAGTAGTCTGAATGTATGCCTTTCTGATACTAAATTGCCCATTTTTTGTACATGTTTGCAGTCCAACACCATCAGTTGCCCACCATTCTCTTGCACCAAACAATTTCCTTACGAGCCAGCTAGCTTGTTTAGGAATTTCCATTGTATTAATATCTTTTTTCTTTATGTAGTGACAATGTATCCATTTGATCCAGAGTTTGTTTTTTACCATTAAGGCCCAGAGGAGTTGCCGCTTTATCCCATCTTTCATAGGAGATAATGTTCAGTCCTCCCGCCGCCATTGGTTTACACCGTGTTCCCAGGCGATTGGACTCCTATGACTAGATTCATGACTACCAGTCCATAGGTAATTCCTGCACCAAACATACCATGCTTTCATTGTCTTCGTCATCTAAGAAATTCCATCCTTCCATATGACTTAAATTCATCTTAGCCAACACTGCTTAAGTAATACTGGTTTGATTAACTTATTTCTTTTATTTATACTTTTTGATTATTAATTGATATTGAACTGAATTATATATCTTTAAAACCACAAATCAAATTTAATTATTACTCATATTTTCGAGGTAAACACCCTTTTTAACCCATCAAAAACACTTCTGACACCCTCAAAATTACAATTTCTCAGTCCCATCGACTTCTATGTTGATCACCTGTAAGCAAAGCTTAACGAGGGGAAAACAATTCATTCCGACCTAGGATAACAAGCTCATGAGCTTGTTCTTACTTCACTGCTGAGAAAGAAAAGGAACATTGTGGATTTGCGGTCAATTGCAAATCAATGAGTCAATTTTTAGTTTGAATCAAGGTCCCAAATACATGATGAAATCGCCCCACCCCCACGAGATCACAGTCCTGACCTATGCCTTATGGAAACAACACTTTGCTTTCTTGTTCACATGACCGGAGTTCATTTCGCTTCTATACATCTCTCCATCCTACATCTCCTGACACTTGAAATGGTGCCCCCAACAATTTATGCGACAAACGTAAATTGCACAACATAAGAAATTTACAGCCAAATCAACTACTAACTCCTATGCTACTGGTTTACAAAGTTAAAGCCAGAGCCACCTTGAAGCCAAGTAAACATACCCGAACCAGCACGCAAAGTGCTCAGATTATTGTATCGAGGTATGTGTAGTTGTGCCGTCGTCCAAACTCCAGAAGGCTACCATATGTGCGATCCCAAACTCCAACGAAAAGGGACTCTGTATCAGGACTAAAAGACAGACCTGATATCTCACCAAAGAAATCAATTTCTTGCTCCTGCTCATACCCACCTTTGACATCAAAAACATGAACGAAGTCTGCAGGTTCCGCCATAGCCATATATTTGCCATCAGATGTGTAGCGGATTGACCGAATAGCCCCAAGGTTACCCTTCAAAGCAACAACTGATTTCGACAAGTTCCGTACGTCCCATACTCTGCAGGTTTTATCCTGGTTCCCAGTTGCAAAAGTTAGGCCATCAGGATGCCATGCTGACGCAAACGAGAAGTCACCATGTCCGCACAAAGGTGAAACAATCTGTAAGCATTAAATTTGATTATTAACTGGTGCATCAGATATTGAACAATTCTGATAAATTGAATTATGGGAGGAGATAAAATGCTCAAGTACCTTAGCATTTCTGGAATCGACCAATAAACCGTCGGGATTATCTCCAACTATGGCAATAAGCTTACCGTCAGGGCTCAGGGATGCATGCTGCAAGCATAAAATGGGGAAAACAAACTAAGTAACGCCTTTTATGGAAATAAAAATAAAAGGAAAAAAGAAGTTAATACCACCAAATAGAGAGTTGTATGAAGATAAGATGTGTGTTAATCAATATAAGATGAGTGATTAGGAATAATAGCTGTATACAAAACCCCTAGATTGATACCATTGAAGTATGAGAATGAGAAATGTATTTTTTTAGTTCAACCTAAGCTATTCATAAATTATAATTCTATTTTGGAAATCAATAAAACTAGCAAATTATTAGTACTAGTGCTGCATCACTCATGCACTAGTAGCACATAATTAGTAAACCTTCTTGGTATTCATCCACTACAACATATACATTTTGGGGCATGTGTGCACCCAATAACACATGCAGTACAGACTTACATTCACTGGCCAGGGAAAACGGAAATGCTTGGACAGTTGAAATTTCTCCATATCAAAATCTCTCACTCCAGAGTCGTTATTTGAAGCTATAAAATGAAGTGCGCCACTGAGGAGCAAAATATATCTCAGTTAACTTCATTCTCACTAAGAAATAGCATGTTTCAGGAGTATGCAGGATAAATATAATACCTGGCAGTGTTATAAATCTCAACAGCATTAGTAATTGCATTGTCGTCATATGTCGTCCGGGAGCAGAAGCAAACTCCAGGCCTGTCTAAATACTGCATATAGTTTCAAGAACAATTAGAGGTTAGGGAAATAGTTTCACTTTCTGAAGGTGAAGATAAAACTGCAAACTCAGCACCATGACCCACACATAACTAGCGCAAATTCAAAGGTGCAGGTACATGCTCTAGTTGTTGATGCCCAAAAAAGCAAGGAGTAAAAAGGTCCAAACCACTCATACCTTGCAAATAAGTTCTCCTTGAAATCCCCCAGCAACAAGCAACTTGCCTTTCACCGTAAGAGTGCTGACTTGAGTCTGTGTAAATCCTTCTAAAAGGCTCCCAGGATGCTTCTATAATGCCAAAATAAAAAGAAAAAGGTCATAACCAAGTATGCCTAAAACAACCAGTGGATTCCACGTTCAGAACACCTACCTCACATGGTGCTACGTGCCCTGATACATTCAGAACTTCAGTTTTGCTGCAGGTCAAGGATGACCAGTGAATGACGGAAAAATGTGACATAAGGTACACATCATGCTTGGAGGTTGCCCACACCAAGTTCCTCAGCTACATTGTGAAACAAACAAAAAAAAAAGCTTCAGATTCATTGTGACAAAATCACAAGTTAACTTGCCTAAAAGAATAAAATTAATAACATTGACATTCACAATTCTATATCAGCAAATACATATCATATGGTTTATCCAAGTCACTTGGTTTTAAATTCAACCTAGTTCGTTCACTCCATAATAATGTCGTCTTCAAGTAACCCTCAAACATATTCTTAATCTTGTTCCTTCCATACAATGTAAATAACCAATAGTAAAGAAAAAGGTATAGAGGGCTAGAATTACCTGGAAGTGTAAAATTGTTGATTTAACAGATCTTGAATTACGTCTGAAGTCATAGTACGAAGCCTCTTTGTTTGTGGCTTTGCAGTCCTGTTGAAAGCAAAAGGATAGAGCCACCCATGACCCCATTAGACACAAACGTCCTCACTCAGACCAATTAGAAAACCAAAAGAAAAACACATCTATTTTACCTTCTCTGATGCCTCCCCAGATTGTGGAACATTTTCATAGTTCTTATATTGCTCTAATCTCGTTTGCCTGTATTTCTCCCTGGTTATGCTAAGTCTTTCCCAGGGAATCCCTTGAATGTCTCTACCCCTCCTTGCCTCAGCAGCAGAGGTATCTTGCATTTTATTATTCTTCAAGAAGAAAACAATTTAATAGGTTCAGATACTGAAAGCACAATCATCCAAACAAAATGAATACATCTAATATGCCCTCGTACAAAACAACTAAGCTTTTATTGAAGAGTTCACAAACCATGTAGTCATACTCATCTGCATCTGAATCAGAAGCATCAATATCTCTGCCATGGAACTCATCATCCATATCATCATCTATAGCTTCCATTTCATAATCATTTGCCATGTAATCAGCATCATCCTCTTGTTGATGGGACATATTTCACCCCTACTAAATTACCTACAAACTACAAAGGTTTAACCACAAAAGTTAACTACATTCAAGAATTGAGACACATTACATTAAACAAACTTCCAAGTCAAATATGGGACAAGATACTCATAAAGCACCTCAATATTAAAGCGCCAGAGCATCCATATAGAGAAAGACCAAGTTATTTTTGGCCTTTGAACACTACGTCAATCCATGAATGCATTCAGACCCAAAAAAATGATTAGATATAATTTTTAAAGCAGCAAAAGCACATAAACATGCATCATACATCATCTTCTCCTCTATCTACGGTTCTACAAAGTCAGCTCCTTATCAAATCAAAGATTCCAACCACAGGGATGGGCAACAGAAAAGGCAAGCATCGGAAACACGAAGACTTGCCTGGATCTGCACAGAGATCATGTCAAATGAGCACACTAACATTCCCTGAAGTAAAATTTTGAAAATGAGAAGAATACTTGTAGCCTAAAGCCCTAAACTATAGTCAGTAACTTAAATACAATACCTGAAGAAATTCACGATTTCAACTTCCTCAATTATAACAGTCGTTTATCTTTTTTAATAAGGAAAACTTCCTCAATTAATAATAGTTAGGACTCACACTGTAAAAAGCAAGTAACAGCCTACAACATGACTTTAGAGAAAAAGCTATCCCACCTACATATTTAACCAGCACAAAATCAAAACTCAGGAAAGACTGAAACTTGATAACTGTGGTGTATGCAACCAGTGACTGAAGTAAGTAGAGGGAAGGGGGTTCAACTGAATCCTCTTCGTCAAAAAATCGCACATAGGATAAAATTAATTTTTCTGGTTATGTATAAAGTATAAACTATTGAATCACCTTGACATGAAGAAAAACTCTACTATAGTGGTAAAGGTGGTTCAAAAGTTGCAGTAGGTCATAGGTTCAAATTCTAATTATGAGATTCTAGATTTTTTTTGAATCCCGTTGTATAAATTCCTAGCTCTCCCACTGTATGCAACACCATATCTAACTTTAGACACACACACGTGCGTGCACTAACACGTATAGATTCACAAACCTAGGATATACGACCAAAGGGAGGATCTTTTCTAACTTACAGAATTAATTGAATGCTGACCAAAATAAAATAAAAAAATTTAGGTTCAACCTGCATATCAAAACTTTATTAATTTTACAAATTGAAAGCAAATAAACTAACAAAAATCCAGCATTTCATTTCATAAATAACCACAATAATACCATATCAAAACTTTATTAATTCTACTGCTTGCATACTGTGGTGTATGCAAACAGTAGCTGAACTAAGTAGAGGGAATGGTGTTCAGTTCAACTGAATCCCCTTCGTCGAAAAATTATACAACGCCAAATAGGATAAAAATCAATTTTTCTGGTTATATGTAAACTATGCAATCCCCTTGACATGAAGAAAAATTCTAGTATAGTGAAAAAGGGGGTTCAAGAGTTGCGATAGGTTATAGGTTCATATTCTAATTATGACATTCTATATTTTCTTCGAATTCCCTTGTATAAATTCCTAGCTCCTCCACTATATGCAACACCATATCTAACTTATAGACACACGCACACGCGGGCACACGTATAGATTCAAAAACCTAGGATATACCACCAAGCGAAGGACCTTTTCTAAATTACAGAAATAAATGCTGGCCAAATTAAAAGAAGAAAAATTAGGTTCAACCTACATATCAAAACTTTGCAAATTCTACAAATTGACAGCATATAAACTAGCAAAAATCCAGCATGGAAGATCATTAACCACAATAATACCATAAATTCCAAAATTGAAAAAAAAAAAACCCACAAAAAGTCAAACTCTAAAACATACGAAAACATTAATCATACACGATAAACCCATAGCAAAAGGTGAAAAATTATTTTTTCACAAAAATTTCTGACCTTTGGGCGCAAAAGGAAACAATTGATAGAGGTTCCTTTGATCTCGATCTAGAGATTTGATAATCAGAAGAGGATAATTAAAACATGAGAATTTGATTGATTTGGTTAATTACGAAAATAACTGCTGCTGTTTTAGGCTTGTAGATCCAAACAGACATGTGGGAAAAAGGTTAATTTCTTTCTTCTTCTGCAAACGACATTTTCTACTCCAAATATGGAATGCAATGAAAAGGATAACCTTTGGTTGTAGGGGTATTCTTGAAAATAAATTATATATACCACATGGAACTGAAAATGACTTAAATAATCAATTTTGATTAATTAATGTAATCTAATAGACAAAAAGAAAATGTAATATTTAATCTGATTAGGGAAAGGGTTCAAAATGCCCTAAAACTATTGAAAAAAGTTTAGAAATATTCTTCATCTGTTATAAATAGAACTCTAATTAAAGTGAATGTCTATCTTATAGAAGAGTTTTACTTTGAGGCTAAGTCTTTTCTATGCCTATAAATAGAGGGGTCTTATCCCATTGTAAATTAATCCAAAGTATCAATAAGAATACTCCTCTCTCTACTTCTCTCTATATTGTTCTTGTTCTTATATTATTTCATAACATGTTATCAGCACGAGTCTCTAACTAATTGAATTTAATATTCAGCAATTATCGCTCTCAGAATCTCGAGTTGCAATCAGATTCATCCACTCTAATTCGTATTCCGTCGTTTGGATTTTTCTATTTGAGTGAAGCGAGATTTGTGATATTTTGGTTTCTGAAATTCTTCAATTTTTTTTTCTTTCTCGTTGTTTACTTTTGTTTTCTTTTTGAAGGTGAATTTCCAAGCAAAAGAGTGTAATAACGATTGCTACTGCTCCATATGAGAATTTCTATACGTAAAAATAGAAGAGATGGTATCATCATAAAATAATGCAACGGGATGGAAACTCAAGAGGTTTATTTGATATCACAACATTTATTGGTATACCTTAAAGGTAAGTAATTTACTTTTCCCTTTCAAATTCTTGAAATTCTACGATTTGATTTCATATACAAACATAGACAACAAAGTTTGATTATAACTCTAATGGAGTTTGTAAGAAATTATAAACACGTGAAGTGGTAAAATTTCTATGTCTTGCCATGATTAAATTCATGTATAATTGTGGGCAAAGAATTGAAAATCCGTCCAATTGAATTTGCTCCATTCCCTTTAGAGAATGTGGTAGCAGTATGTGATAAGTCTGAAAGAAGACAAAATCCGTCCAATTGAATTTGCTCCATTCCCTTTAGAGAATGTGGTAGCAGTATGTGCTAAGTATGAAAGAAGACAAAATTATTACCATGAAGGTATCAATGAATGTGGACGTGGCAATAGACGGAATTATAATCGTCATCATTGTGATAATAAGAATAATAAAGATTCTCAACATAATCTTTCACTTTATGAAAGTAATATTTGACATGAGATTGTATTTAGCACATACAAATGATTATGATCCATTCCCTAAAGTGAATGTGATAATTATAATAAAGCCCGTAAGTATGGACACGCTCTTGATGTGATGTCTGACATTATGAAAAGAAAGTTCGTTGCCCTTGAAATTTCGGGCAAGAACTATATGACATGGGTGTTGGATGCTGAAATCCATTTGGATGCAATGGGTCTTGGAGACGCCATTAAATACAGAAATAATGCATCCACCCAAGACTATGCTAAGGCCTTGATTTTCTTGCGCCATCACCTTGATGAAGGTTTGAAACTGTGCTAAGGCCTTGATTTTCTTGCGCCATCACCTTGATGAAGGTTTGAAAATCGAATATATCACAGTTAAAGATCCACCTATCTTGTGGAATGGCTTAAAGGAGAGATATGACAACCTGAAGTTGGTCACTCTGCCACAAGCACGATGCGATGAGAATCCAAAAGCAAATAGTTCATAAACTATATATTATCGCTGCGGTGGAAAAGGGCACTGGGGCGAAAATTTGCCGTGTACCAAGACATTAGGTTGAGCTTTATTAAGCATCTCTAAAGAGTAAAGGCCCTGAAACAAATTTTGTCTCTGACGACAATTTTGACATCACCCACTTGGATGTGGCAGACTTCTTTGAGCACCCTGATGGGAAAATAGACCACTTAATCGGTGATGGATCTATGATGAAGGAAGATGGAATTGTTTGATTTTATTTGTATTAGTTAGCGAATAAACTAATAGTCATTAGTATCAGCTCGTATTAGTTAGTTTATGATATAATGTTAGTATTAGTTCTTTAGAACGTTTCAATATGCTTAAATTTCAAAGATATTTTTATTTTTCAGTAGAGTTAATCGACTAACCTAACAGTTAGTGATTATCTAATATTTCGCATTAAAACTGCAAAACAATCGATTATATACTTGTTAACAATCGATTATATTAAGACAGTGAAGTTTTTCAAAAAAGCAAATAATCGATTATGTATGTTTAATAATCGATTATATTAAGACAGTGTGATCTGAAGTTTTTCAAAAAAGCAAATAATCGATTATGTATGTTTAACAATCGATTATATTAAGATAGTATGATCTGAAGTTTTTCAAAATAGCAAATAATCGATTATGTATGTTTAACAATCTATTATATTAAGACAGTGTGATCTGAAGTTTTTCAAAAGAGCAAATAATCGATTATGTATGTTTAACAATCGATTATATTAAGACAGTGTGATATGAAGTTTTTCAAAATAGCAAATAATCGATTATGTATGTTTAACCATCGATTATATTAAGATAGTGAAGTTTTTCAAAATAGCAAATAATCGATTATGTATGTTTAACAATCGATTACATTGAGACAGTGCTTAAACTGAAATTTTCAAACTGCAAAGTAATCGATTATGGAAAACATATAATCGACTATCTGATTTAGTTAGTCGAATAACCTCAGCAGATTTTGAAAATATTGTTTAATTATGAAGCAACGGATTAAATTTGTTTATTCTCATGTTTGTATATCTCTTTTGATTAATTGATTCATGTACCACACATATGTTATTCAAAGAGAAGAGATATTACTCTCATTTAAGTATATGTAAGGCAGATGTTACTACAATTTCTGGTAGTAATAAATTGATTAAAGGCTCCGGAAGAGCAACTATAACTCTGCCTAAAGGAACAACATCATAGAGAATGCAATGTTCTCCTCCAAGTCTAAGAGAAACTTGTTGAGTTTTAAAGATATCATTCAAAACGGATATCAGATTGAGACAATACATGAGTATAATCTTGAATACCTCATTTACTCATGAAAACGAGGCTGCCCACTTCGGTTTGGGGTCACACCATTTTGCATGCAACAATGCTAGTTCGTCTCTGACTGACGAATTATCATAAATGTTCCCCGTTGCAATTAGTTTTGGGTCATGAACCTAATATATCCCACTTAAGAATTTGTGGATGTGCAGTATATGTGCCTGTAGCACCGCCATATTGCACCAAAATGGGTTTTGCAAAGAAGGATAGGAATATATGTTGAGTTTGAATCGCCCTCCATTATTCGCTACCTCGAAACATTGACAGGGGATTTGTTCACTGCACGATTTGCAGACTGTCAATTCGATGAGACACTTTCCCAAAATTAGGGGGAGAAGTTGGTGAAACCAAACGGGAAATTTTGTGGAAAAATGCATCATTATCTCATCTTGATCCACATACCTCTATTTGTGAAAAAGAGGTGCAAAATATTATCCATTTGCAAAGAATAGCAAATCGAATGCCAGACGCATTGGTATTGAATATACCACACTCACCCCTAGAAGGAGGTTTGAGATGATATATGAAAATAATGTCATTGTTATGGCATGAATGATCGTTGGTCACGTACCTATTGTACGCCAAAATATTTTGGAAATATGACTATTAAAGGACAACGATAATGCAAGAAACATATCTTGCATATAATTTTGACCATGACCATAATGGTATAATTTTCTCTTTAAAAGAGATATTCACCACATGGATGTTGATGAATCTGTGGTAGTACAAAATTAATTGAGAGCTCTAGAAGAGCCAATTATTACTATGTTGGAGAAACGCAATTGATTACCAATAAGGTATTGTGTGGTAGTAAGTCTCAAAGAAACTTATTCAGTTTCCAAAGTATATGCGAAAGCGATTGATTATATTGAGACTATAAATAAAGGAAAGATTTGATATCTTCTATTACTACAACTTGTAGCGGGATAATTTGTATATGAAAAGCTACCCGCTTTATTCTCCAGTTTGTACTACACAAACAAAAGAATGCCACAATAAAGTGGATATTTATTGGTATAATAACCCATACCATAATAAACTTGAAGTTAATTGATAATTGCACATGTCATGGTGTAAATTCGAAGTTTATCAATATTGATAATTTATTCAGTTGGCATTCGGGTTAGCCATCTCATTTTAAGTATGATGTGCAGTAATAGAGAATTCACATGGGTAAATATTAAAGAACTAGAAAGTTCTTTACGAATTCTCTTATATTACTTGTTCTCATTAATTGATTGACCAACTAAAGAGTTCGGGTTGAATCCCATAAATTCTGGAAATATCAAAGGTGAATATGTGCCCATTCACCTGCCATGTATACCACATATGATGCATCTATGATATGGTTACATGTGCGATTGTTATTAACCCGCAGCCTGGCCGGTGCTTGCGAGGTAAATTGCTCAGTAATATAACTTCGAGCATAATTTCCAGATTTTCTATTCAAGATAGTTCATCTTGATAAGTTGGTTTATATCATAGTTGGTTTAGCAAGATAATTATTGAGTGCCTCCACTTAATAGCTAAACTGTTTCTTATGAGAATAGGGTTATATATATCAGTTTGAGATACGTTGTATACGAGAGTATATTATATTCTCCCCTCACAAGTGGTTCAGGGTCAGGTACCAAATAATTTCATCTTATTATTATTGATGTGCGGTGTATATTTTCATTAACACCATAATGCACAAAGATGGACTCTCAAAGTTGAGGAAACAAGTTAGCTTTTCTAACATGAGGGGGAGACATGATAAACACTTGAGAAAAGGTTACATGGGATGAATTATCATTTGTATATATAGATCCTCGAACATCATAATATGAACCTGAAGTTCATAAAAGGATAATTCAATTGCAAAATATTGCAAAGCATGCTATACGCATTTGCTGACCCAAAGAAAGTAACTATATTCTCACTACAAATGCTCATATTAAGTCCTAGAAGGACAAAGTCTTTGATACGCTTAAGGCGTATAGACAAATCGGTTTCAAAAAGAACTTCTTAATAAAGAAGATGAGCAAATGATCAATGTGATCATAATAAGGAGGCAAGTGATCTAGAAGATCACATGACATAGCACTTCATAAAATCTCATGAGAGATTCAGGTACCTGAATATATGAATAAAGAGATCTCCATGTTATGTCTTTATGAAAATTTATTGGAACCGATATAAACTGTTCGTCGACGACATCTATGATAGCGCTAAATATCGATGAGGATCTTATGTTTGTCGAATACAAACAAAAATATTGGCTAAATGGAAGAGATACAATTCAGGCAGAATTGATTCCATATGAAAGACATGTAGTTTTGGACATGTAGTTCAAATACATGAAAGTATAAAATCAATGGTATGTGTAATCAGTTTTCGATATCTTATTTGTTTAGCATGACATGAAAACTTGATATGCATCTAAAAGTCTATTATATGGCTCATATGACTTAACTTATATGTCAATCCATGAAAGATTGAAGTTGCTTGAAGCATATACAATTCTTGGTCCTGAAGTACCACATCCTAAGTGCAACTTGTGTACATATGTATAGTGCTATAACTATAAGCATGATGGCATCGAGAATACCTCTATGGAGATATTGAAGAGTCATTCCACGACATTATATGAAGATGTTCATATCTATCAAGAATGATAATTTCAAGATGGTGCACAAGATTGGAATGCAAATGCTCAAGGATATGAATTGATGCTCTTTTCAGGGGGAGTTAATGCGCGTTGCACTCTTTCTCCCTTACAAGGTTTTGTCCCACTGGGTTTTCCTTGCAAGGTTTTTAACGAGGCAACCAATAGGCACATATTCAAACATGTGTACTCTTTTTTCTTTTCTATAATTTTCTTCCCGTTGGGTTTTGTTTTAGTTAAGGTTTTAACGAGGCACATTATTGAATAGACATTCAAGGGGGAGTGTTATAAATAGAACTCTAATTAGAGTGAATGTCTATCTTATAGAAGAGTTTTACTTTGAGGCTAAGTCTTTTCTATGCCTATAAATAGAGGGGTCTTACCCATTGTAAATCATCCCAAAGTATCAATAAGAATACTCCTCTCTATATTGTTCTTGTTCTTATATTATTTCATAACATACTTATTGAGCTAAAAATACTTCTTAATCCACCTTTTTAGTTAAATTATACCCCTTGACCATTAGGTCAATGTTGAATTAAAAATAATTACTTAAAAATATATTTTAAAAAATAATTTTTTTGCCTTTTTAAACTAATGCACTAGTAGTTCTTATTAATTTAATAAAGTCTTCTTTTTTCTTCCAGTTTTTTTACAAAAATAATTTAGTTTGTACAAAGAAAAATCATTTTTTTCAGTGTTTTTAAAGCTTTTTTTTTTTGTAAAAACTGAAAACAAAATTGTAAACACAGAAAAAAAATTAATTTTGACAAAAGTATTTTCGTTTCATAAACACAGAAAAAAAAATTTCAGCAAAATATTCTCGTTTTTAAAAAATATATTTTTTTAGTTTTTACAATTTATTTTTCAGTTTTTACAAAAAAATACTTAAAAGCTGAAAAAGCAAAAAAAAAAAAATTCAAATTTTTTTTTTCAGCTTTTAGAAAACAAAAATATTTTAGTAAAAACAATTTTTTCCTGCTTTACAAAGAAAAAATCTGTTTTGACAAAAAATGCTTTAAAAAACTTAAAAAATGAAAAAATAATAATTTTGTAAAAACTAAAAAAAGGAAGAAGAGGACTTTACCAAATAGTGGATTGCTTGTGCATTAGTTTAAAAAAATAAAATAATTATTTTTAATTCAACATTAACCTAATAGTCAAAGGATATAAGAAAACAAAAAAGATGAATAAAAAGGTAAATTTAACACAATAAATAAATGAAGGATATTTTAAACCCTTTTCAATAATTTAAGGGTATAAACTCATGATATTTGATGGGAGAATCACACAAATAAATTATTTGGTGCCACTATTTAAGTTTTGATCTCCATAAACAAAGTCTTGAAAAAATAATCTTTAGTAAGAAATTCTTTGGCGATTCTTTTAAATTTTGACGGTATCATAATTTTTCAAGTTATGATGATTATCACAAAATTCTAAAGGTTGTCATATTTTTGTGTAATTGACTATAAATTCTAACCAGTATGCTTTAAAATTCTACGAGGGTTATTTTTAGAAATTTCTTAACGGAATCAAAATATAAATAGTAATTTAGAAAAAATATGCATTTTGTATTATCCATATCTATATATAATATATAATATATTATATAAAAAAAGGGGAGGTAAATATAGTATATTAAGACAAGTGACAGTAAAACAAAAAGTCACTTGGCAATTTAGAATAAAGTTAATTAGGTGAGATAATAATTACTTTTTTTAAATTAAAAAAATTAAATTGTGCATTATGTGTTGTTAATAATTAGTTACTGTTTTTGAATTTGAACTTATACATATTTAACTATTTTTTAACGGAAACAATAATTTTTATATATTGAAAATTATTTGTTCTAATTAACTAAGTATTAAATCGAGAATGTGTGTGCAAAAAGGTAGCTTTCTCTCTCAGATAGGGTGCTCTAACTACGCCGGTGATGGGAAATGCCTAAAGGAAGGCCGTCAAAGAATGGGAATAGGAACCAGGCGATGGAGAAGCTTCGACTGGTAGCTAATATTGTTTCTTCGACCGGTAACTGAAGAGAATGAAATGAGAATAGTTTTGGAAATTTTCTGTGTTTATTTCTCGGCACAGTGTAATATATATATATATATATATATATATAAAAGAATAGAATTTAGTCTAAACTTTGCCAAGTGACAGTATCTTACTAGTCTACTCGTACCAATTATAGTAACAAACTAAGAAATACTTACAAAAGAATAATTGTATTTACCATGCGGATTATCTCTTTGTATCTTATGGATTCTTCTAGAATTGGCCAATAGAATCAGCTGAAGCTTTAAGGCCCATTTGTTGTAAACCAAGTCCAAATGCCTTGACTCATTCTTGTAAGTTGTAAACCCCTTCTCAAACACAAATCAAACATAAAAAAATCTAGCCGATTTTATGTCACGATCCAAAATCAAACCGTCATAATGGCGTCTATCGTAGAACTAGTCAACCTAACTACTTCACCATTTCAATACAACAAAAGCTTTGGAAAAAAAAAACGAAAGTAGTTAAATTTAAGGAAAACCTTTTAAAATCAGAATAAAATAATGCAAATCTCTCCCTAAATCGGGGTATCATTGCGTACATGAGCATCTATACAAGGATATAGTTTAATACAACGTCTAGAGAATAAAGACTAAAATATAAATGAAGATAGGGAGGAAGAGTTAAGGTCTGTGAATGCCATGCAGCCATCTCGATAATCTCCGAAGATCCTAACTCCACACCTCAGCAGCCGCCGAGCTCGAAAGCACCTGGATATGTACACGAAATGCAGGGTGTAGCATGAGTACAACCAATTCAATAAGTAACAAATCTAACTTTTGGACTGAAAGTAGTTACGAACTCAACTAGTACAGTTCAACACTGAAATAACAGTACAAAAACGTCGACATGCTTTAAAGTTCAACAAGTAAACTCAATACAGTAAGGTAGGTAAATTCTGAATAATGTGAAGAATATAACTTCTCTATTTCTACATGCCAATGCACATTTTGTATGTGATGTACCATGTTGAAAGCCTCGTATGCTCACACTCAAGTTTCTCTCTCTCACGAGCTCACAATATCATGAAACTAGCTCGAAACGATGATATAATGTATCAATAAATAGAAACAAAGACTGAGATATGATTTGTAATGAAAGAATATTACTGAGTACGAAATTTCAATGAAATTAACAAGTCAACACTAAGAAATGACCATTATGGATCCCAACAATATCAACATATAGCCTAGACATGATCTCTAGCATGATTGACAGCTCAATTCCTTTATCACATGATGAACATACAGATATCAACAAGATAAATTCACTATAAAGTTCCATGGAATCGTCTAAGTCACAATTTTTGCGGTGCACGCTTGTACACCCATCACTTGGCATGTCCATCACCTCAATACCAATCATATAACATATAATTCGGGGTTTTGAACCCTTAGATCCAAGTTTAGAAGTGTTACTTATCTGAATCCGAGTAAATCTCTACTCCAATAATCTAGCCACAAACAATGCGATACAATCAACAGGATGAAAGGAATCAATTCTATAAGGAGATACTAAGTTATAAATCAAAAGTCAAAAATTTACCCAAAGCGCCCCTCCCCCTTCCCGATGGGCACACGTCTCGAAAATTGATAAAAGTCACAAAACCCTAAAGCCATGCAACCGCGAGTCCAGCTATACCAATTTTACCAAAAGCCGACACCAAATCACCACTCAAAACCCCAAATCAAACTCTCCAAATCCCTAGCCTCAAACCCCAAAATTTCACCTAAAATACGCACTAACTAGGTGGGGAAATCAATGGGGAAACAAGATTATTGATAAAAAAACAAGCATAAAGAACTTACCTCAAGAATCCCCTTGAAAATTCTCTCAAGAATCGCCAAAACCCAAGCTCAAAATTTTAAAATGATGCCAAAGTCATGAAACCTTGGATTTAAACATTTTGCCCAACACTTCTGCTTCTGTAGAAACTTAACCATTTCTCCAGCATTGCAAAAGCGACCTCTCAACCACATTTGCAGCTCCATCCACTCCTATGGTCCCTCATTATGCTACTGCGGACTCGCTTATGTGAGCAACTAATTCGTTTCTTCGTAACCAGCTTCCCTCTCAACTTCTGCTTCTACCCAACTCTCCCCGCACCTGCGAGCTCGCACTTGCAATCAAAGCTCTGCAGATGCGGTTACACCAGTAGAGTTCCAACTTCAGCAATCTTTCAATTTTAAACCTTGATCTGAACACCATCCAAAATCACATGGAGGCCCCTCCGGGACCTCAACCAAACATACCAACAAGTCTTAAAACATCATGCGAACTTAGTCGAGCCTTCAAACCACATCAAACAACAACAAAAGCATGAATCACATCCAAATTTAGGCCTATTAAAACTAAGAAATTCAACTTTTACAAACGACACAGAAAACCTATCAAATCATGTCCAAATAACCTCAATTTTTCACAAAGTTACAAGTGACATTACAAACCAATTTCGACTTTTAGAACTCCAATCCGACCCGGTATCAAAATAGTCCAATCCCGGTCAAACCTTTCAAAAATCTAACTTTTGCCACTTTATTAATTCAAGTATGGAGCTCCAAATCAACATCCGGACACGTTCCTAAGTCTAAAATCACCCAACGGAACTAATGGAACTGTCAAAACTCCATTCTCTAGTCGTTTACACCTAAATCAACATATGGTCAACCCTTTCAACTTAAGCTTCCAACTTTGAGACTAAGTGTCTCAATTTATTTCGAAATCCCTTCGGATCCGAACCAACTGACTCGTCAAGTCTTATAGTAACTATAAAGAACAAAATGAGTAGTAAATAGGGGAACAAGACTACAACTCTCAAAACGACCGGTCAAGTTGTTACACTTTGTCTCTCTTATCTTTCTTCACATTTTAATCGAAAAATTCAAGAAAACCTTCATTTTTATTTCTCCACCAACACCCCCATCGAGTGGGAATAGATTGAAAGGACATGCAACTTGCTAAAAAAGATTGTGATAATTCGGCCCTGTAAGAGACTTTGTAAACAGGTGTGCGAGTTGAGAAGAGGAGCAAACATATGAGAGTGAAATCAGCCCAGTGAGCTACTGTTGTCTTATGAAATGACAGTCTAGTCCTACATATTTAGTTCTTACAAGGAAAATAGGGGTTTTTATGATATGGATAGCTTCCTGACCGTCTGAATAAAGAGGAACAGGAAGTGAAATTGGGATTGAAAGATCATTAAATAGGCATACCAAGTAAGCTCAGCTACAATGTGGTACATTGAATAATATTCAGCCTCAGTAGAACTTAGAGAAATGGATATCTGCTTTTTGGATTTCCATGAAATTGGAGATGAACTAAGAGAAATGTAGAAACCACTAACAAATTTGCACGAATTTGGACAAGTGGCCCGATAAGAATCACAAAATGCAAGGAGTTGATGTGAAGGATATGAAGACATGAAAAGCCCAAATCTAGGATCCTTCAATAAATAGCGAAGGACACGAAGTGCAGCATTGAGATTTGACTAGCTAGGATCTTGCATGTGTTGGATAAGGTGTTGCACAGTGAGCGATACAACTAGCCTTGTATGTGTCAAGTAATTTAGCTTGCCCAACAAATGGTGATACAAGGTCGGATCTGGAATAAGGTTACCAGACCGAGAAAATAGGCGAACAGAAGGGTCGAGTGGACAAGAAGCACACGTATTGTGGAGAGAATCATAATCCTACAGTAAATCAAGGGTGAACTTCCGTTGAGATAGAATAAAACCATGAGGCTCACGTAGACCTTCTATGTGTTAGAATATACGCTTAACGCTAGAGGGGGGTGAATAGCGTTATAATAAAAAACAACGTAAATTTGCGGAATTAAAAATTGCAGGAATAACGTAAGTGCATTAACTAAAAAGATAAGGAGAGAACACACTGAATTTTATCCTGGTTCACCACAATACGTGGTTAGTCCAGTCCCCGAGAGACTCTCTCGAGTTTTACACTAACTTCGTTAAGCTTACGGGTGCCTAACAAACCGTTACACTTGCTCGTAGATATACACTCTACAAGACTTCAACCTGCTCGAGGATAGCGCACCTCAAGACTTCAAACCAAGGAACTACTTTTCCTTCTTACAACAAGGGATTAGACTATCCCTTCAAGTGTGTACAAACACTTAGCACTCACTTAAACAGAACTCTCTTGAAGAGTAGATATGAGTAAATAAATACGCACAAGAACACAACAACTTAGTCAAGAGTTTGGTTCTCAAAAACTTATGAAATGAATATAAAATGATTGCAAAGAGAGTATGTAAGCTTTAGCAAGAATGTAATCAGTTGTTGTGCTTAGAAGAGTGGATTTGAGTTGTATTTATAGTGCTCAAAACACCCAAGACCGTTGCTTAATTGCCAATCACAAATTGCTGATTTTGTGCTAGGATAATCGATTATCTGATTCTGCATAATCGATTACCTGACAATGTTCGAAAATCAATTCCCAATTTTAAGCATAATAATCAATTATCCAAATCGTATAATCGATTACCTGACAACGTTCAAAAATCAATCCCCGATTTTATGCTTAACATAATCGATTGTCTGATTGTACATAATCGATTATCTTTCAGTGTTTGAAAATACTTTGGCAACGGTCTTTAATATAATCGATTACCAGAAAGCTATAATCGATTATTTTGCTACTTTGAAAAATCTGATGCTCACTGTCTCAACATAATCGATTAGTCTAAGGCACATAATCGATTATCTTGTAGCTTTGAAAAATCTGGTGAACACTGCCTTAAAATAATCGATTATCATAAGGTACATAATCGATTATCTTGCAGTTTTGTAAAATCTGGTGTACACTGCCTTAACATAATCGATTATCATAAGGTACATAATCGATTATCTTGCAGCTTTGTAAAATCTGGTGTACACTGCCTTAACATAATCGATTATCATAAGGTACATAATCGATTATCTTACAGCTTTGTAAAATCTGGTGTACGCTGCTTTAACATAATCGATTATCATAAAGTACATAATCGATTTTGTTTGTCCAGATTTGAAAGACATGTTTAAAATTCATTTTGGTTAAAAAGAAATGTTTGAAAATCATTTTGCTTTAAATTAAAGATGCATGGTTTGATAAAAATGATTTTACGAGAGAAGCCAAGTCTTGAATCAATTGTCGGATCAATATCACAATTATAGAACGACTCATGTATAACTTTGTTGCTTTACTTAATCTTGATCTTTGTTTCTCTTGTGCTTGGACTTCGGCATATGTCAATGTTCCGTTCACGTCGGTTTGTCATTTATCAAAACCTACAAATATGAACACACGTTTAGTTTAGCGACTTGAGAACGTGTTTCAACAATTTCTCCCTTTTTGATAATGGCAAACCAATATCGGGATATGCATATTAATTAATTCATAATGACGATCCAAGACAAGTATATAGATATGCAACGAGTTCCCCCTCAAGTTATGAATTCCCCCTCAATTTATGCCAATATGTATATGTGTGCATAGCTCATATCTTCCCCCTTTTGACATTAGCAAAAAAAATAACTAACTCTTTATTGATTAAAAAACATTGCAAATACATAGAAATAAAAGACAGAACATTATGCAAACTAGAAAAACAAAGAGGCAAGACATTATTCATTTTCATCATTGACTTCCGTCTCGACATCCGGTACATCTTCCCGAAGGACAATTTGGGCATATGGATAATTGACGTGATCAAAATAGCCATGGAGCTCGTGAGTCAATAGATTGACATTCATATCAATACGATTTATGGATGTGGACATGGAGGCAAGTTGCTCGGAAATAGATAGGAGGGTTGCATCGGACGGGGCCGGATGACGACGTCTTTGAGGTGGAGGAGGAGGATGCTCACCGATATTGGGAAATGAAGATTCTTGAATTTCCCAATGTTTTGTCGCCTTTTTGTGAGGGCCGACGGAGGTGTCGATACCGGAAGCAACAAGAATGGTCATAATGACAAAAGCATAGGGGAGTGGCTTATCTTCCCCAATTGCATCATATAAGTGAGTCATGACGAACTTGCACCAATTGATGCGAGCCCCGGTGATAATGGCATGCATGAGTTTTGAATCCTCATGAGAGATAGTTGTGTGATTGAATTTTCGCGATTTTAGAACGCGGGTGATGAAATAGAAATAGACGATATTCCGGGAGCATGTTTGTGATGGTTGGACGACGATGTTCCGGAGTTGCAGTAAATTCACCGATGCCAATTTGGGTGAAGAGAAGTTGTTCATCAAATAACGTGCCTTCTACCCTAGTATAGAGAGAAATGTCTTCCCCATTAAGCG
Source organism: Nicotiana benthamiana (assembly GCA_034376525.1). NCBI lineage: Eukaryota > Viridiplantae > Streptophyta > Magnoliopsida > Solanales > Solanaceae > Nicotiana > Nicotiana benthamiana. The sequence continues at coordinate 88,688,992 of CM067330.1, forward strand.
GGAGTTTAGTGAGGGCGTGAATATTTGCCTCAAATAGAAGAATTGAAGTGCCATTGACATTCGAGACAATTTCACCATCTTCGTCCTTCGCGAGATTTGAATAGAAGGCTCGAATTAGAGGAGGGTGAATGTAAGGAGTGTGAAGATATAGGAATTCAAGGAGTTGGCTTTGTATAAGCATATTTGCTGTGGATGGAGGGGCGCTTTGATTAAGGAAACGATCCGTGGAAAATCGAGGAGGAAGGATTTCTAGATTTTCAAATTTTTCCATGAAGCGCATAAGTTCGGCTTCACTATTGAATCGTAAATAAGAACCATCTTTATAACAATGAACTAGTGGACGAGTAACGGAAGAGGAGGCAACATTTTTGCCAGAACGAGATCGTTTGGAAGTTTTGCCCGTCATTTTAAATAAATAGTAATAGCCTTTGAAGAGTTTGGAGAGATTTTGAGAATTTGGGAGCTAAGATTGATGTTTGAGTGAAGACATTGAAGATATAATGCACCTATTTATAATGTGAAGAATGAAATAGCATTAAAGTGAAGAGATATGCAAAAATTTAAGGAGCAAACGGTCAGAAACGGTAACTATTTTGAAATACAGACTGAGAATAATCGATTATGGAACTATGGTAATCGATTATTCTGACAGAGTGTGCCCAGTGATTTTCTGACTCGGGGGATAATCGATTGTGCTTTTGAGATAATTGATTATTTCAGTAAATGTAGTAACGGACATCCGAGACGGAATAGGAAAATCGATTACACTGTTTTAAATAATCGATTATTGTCACACAGTGACTTATCGCCTGAACATAAATGTCAACATAATCGATTAGGGATATGTGATAATCGATTTTTATATTTAACAGCTGAAATCCTGAAGCCAAAACAGTTAGATAATCGATTGTAGTGTTGTATAATCGATTATGTCAATTTTCCAGCATAATAAACATAAAGCGTAAATGGGGAATAATCGATTATTGACTTTAGAGAAATCGATTATTCTGCACCAGTGTCTGATAATTCCCCCTTTCTTTGGGGCGATACCTACAAAAAAGAGTTAGGCGCCTCCGACGCTCAAGTTAGTAAACGTTAAGACATAAAAATGCAACGCATGAATTAGATCAACGTGGAGTCAAGAATCCCGAGTTCACTACGAATTCGGAAGAAGGACTCTTTCTCTAAAGGCTTTGTAAAGATGTCGGCCAATTGATTTTTGGTTTTAACAAATTCAATTTCGACATCGCCCTTGAGAACGTGATCTCTTATAAAGTGATGTCTAATTTCTATGTGTTTCGTTCTTGAGTGAAGAATAGGATTCTTCGTCAAGCTAATGGCGCTAATATTATCACATCGAAGAGGGATATGACCGATACTAAGGCCATAGTCCGAGAGTTGTTGTTTCATCCAAAGGATTTGAGCGCAACAACTCCCCGCGGCTACATATTTAGCCTCGGTTGTGGACAACGCAACACTAACTTGTTTCTTGCTAAACCAAGAAACTAAGGAGCTACCGAGCAAATGGCAAGTGCCACTAGTACTCTTGCGGTCTAATTTGCAACCCGCAAAATCAGAATCGGAATAGCCAACAAGTTGGCATGAAGAATCTTTGGGATACCATAGTCCCACATTTATTGTTCCAACAAGATACTTCATAATCCGTTTTACCGCAGTTAAGTGTGACTCCTTCGGACATGATTGATATCGAGCGCATAAACACACGCTAAACATGATGTCCGGTCTACTAGCAGTAAGATAGAGAAGAGATCCGATCATACCTCGATACTTCTTGGTGTCTACTTCCTTACCTTTCTCATCTTTGTCAAGATGGTCGGATGTACTCATTGGGGTGGCCATTGCTTTGGCGTTGCTCATTTCAAAGCGATTTAGCAACTTCTTGCAATATTTGGATTGGCAAATGAAAGTTCCCTCTTTCATTTGTTTTACTTGCAGCCCCAAGAAGAAGTTTAGCTCACCCATCATTGACATTTCGAATTCGCTAGTCATTAACTTAGAGTATTCCTCGCATAGAAAATCATTAGTAGCACCAAAAATAATATCATCGACATAAATTTGAACTTATAGAATGTCACTGTTTTTATTTTTGATACAAAGTGTGGTGTCAACTTTCCCCCTTTCAAACTCATTGTCTAAGAGAAATTTACTTAGACGTTCATACCAAGCTCGAAGAGCTTGTTTAAGACCATATAAAGCTTTCTTAAGCTTGAAGACATGGTCGGGAGATGTGAAATCTTCAAAACCCGGGGGTTGTTCAACATACACTTCCTCTTGAATAAACCCATTGAGGAAGGCACTTTTGACATCCATTTGAAATAATTTGAAATTCATAGATGATGACAAAGCAAGTAATAAACGAATGGCTTCTAGGCGTGCAACGGGTGCATATGTTTCTTCATAATCAATGCCTTCTTCTTGATTATATCCCTTAGCAACTAGCCTAGCTTTGTTTCTAGTGATTATACCATTTTCATCTAATTTATTCCGAAAAACCCATTTCGTACCAATTATGGTGTGATTATCGGGTCTTGGCACCAATTCCCAAACATCATTACGTTTGAATTGGTTAAGCTCCTCTTGCATTGCCAAGGTCCAATGCTCATCCCCAATTGCTTCAGAAATGGTTTTAGGTTCTATTTGTGAAACAAAAGCCATATGTCCTGCGGTGTCTTTAAAAAGATTTTGTGTACTTACCCCTTTCTCGATGTTGCCAATTACCTTGTCAAAAGGATGGTCTTTAGACGTCCTCCAAGCCTTAGGCATCATCGATTCTTCTTCTTGTGGTGGTACTTCTTCCGAAGGTTGTTCCATGACTTCATCTTGAACTTCCTTTGGATCCTCCTTTTGTACCTCATCTTGAAGATGGATTTTCTTTAAAGCATCTGTAAGATCAACACAAGAATCCTTTCTCGCCAAGCGAGCATCATTTTCACAAAATACTACATGAGGAGATTCGTCAACAGTTTTGGTTCGATTATTAAACACTCTATATGCTTTGCTACATGACGAGTAACTAAGAAAAATTCCTTCATCAGATTTCGCATCAAGTTTTCCCAAGTTATCTTTTCCGTTGTTGTGAATAAAACATTTACAACCGAAGACTCTAAGATGGGAAATATTTGGTTTCCTTCCCTTATAGAGTTCATAGGGAGTTTTCATGAGTATCGGTCTAATGATAGCTCTGTTTAAAACATAGCTAGCGGTACTCACGGCGTCTGCCCAAAACTTTTTGGAAATCTTAGCCTCATCGAGCATGGTTCTATCCATCTCTTCGAGACATCGATTTTTACGTTCCACCACTCCATTTTGCTGTGGTGTACGTGGAGCCGAGAAGGTATGTTCAATACCGAGTTCGTCACAAAAATCCGCAAAGATATTATGATCGAACTCTCCCCTATGATCACTTCTTATGGAAGTGACGGTTGTGTTCTTTTCATTTTGTACACGCTTAAGAAAACTTTTAAAAGCATGAAAGGCATCACTTTTATGAGCAAGAAATAACGTCCAAGTGAATCTAGAGAAGTCATCAACAATTACAAAAGTATAAAGATTTCCACCAAAACTTTCAACACGAGATGGTCCAAAGAGATCCATGTGTAGAAGTTGTAAGGGTCTAGTGGTTGAAACAACATTTTTGGATTTAAAAGAGGCTTTTGTTTGTTTCCCTTTTTGACATGAATCACAAATAGAGTCTTTTTCAAATTTCATGTTTGGAAGACCAATTACTAAATCTTGTGAAACTAGTTTGTTTAAAAGGTTCATATTTACGTGAGCTACTCTGCGATACCATAACCACATGTCTTCTTCTTTACTCAAAAGACAATTCACATAACTTGATGAAGAATTTTCAAGATCAACCATATAGATATTATCCATTCTAAAACCACGAAGAATAATTTAAAATCACTACGACGGATAACTAAGCATTCTTCGGAGTCAAACAATACAAGATTTCCCTTGTCACATAATTGACTTATGCTCAAGAGATTATGTTTAAGACCTTTAACTAGCAAAATATGCTTAATGGAGGAGGATTCGTCCTTACCGACCGATCCAATGCCGATAATCTTTCCTTTGTTATTGTCTCCAAAAATAACATTTCCTCCTTCCGTGGGTTTTAGTTGAAGGAATTTTGATGCATCCCCGGTCATATGTTTGGAGCATCCACTATCAAGGTACCAAAGTACACTTGATCCCTTCAAACACACCTACAAAACAAATTAATGAGATTTTGGTACCCAAGCCATTTTGGGTCCTTGTGCGTTAGGTGCAACATATTGGTGTGATTGTCCTGCAGTGAAATGTCTATGTCTAGTGAAGCATGCGGGAGCAATATGTCCAATTTTATTGCAATAATGACAAATGACATTCGGATTGTGCATTCTTCTAGGATGATAATAATTTAGAGGTCTAAATTTATTCACTCTATTTTTAGGAATATAGTTTTGATGTAGTTTTCGAAAATCTTGTCTAGGTGGTCTATACATGCCAATATTTCTTCTAGTATTTACTCTATTGTTAGGAATATAGTTTTGATGTGGTTTTTGAAAATCTTGTCTAGGTGGTCTATACATGCCACTATTTCTTCTAGCATTTGTTCTAGGATGAGTGGCAATTCTAGGATTAGAATTTCTAGGTTGAGTGTTGACATTTATTTTATTTTGCCTAAGTTGAGTCTTAGGTGGTTTAGGAATGGACTCAACTTTTTCTTTTGGCTCGTGTTTAAAGCCTATACCGTGCTTAGTGGATTTCAAATTTACAAGCACTTCATTGAGATTTTTGTGTGAAGAATTGAATTTGTGCAAAGTGCTTCTAAGACTTTCTACTTCTTCCTTTAGAGATTTGCAAGAAGTACAATCCTTATTTGAGCTTTCGGGTTTATCGGCGCTTCTTTTGCCATAAAACTTGTTTTCCTCTTTTAATTTCTCATTTTCAAGAGTAAGTTTTTCAAAATCCTTTTCTTTTGAAGAAAATTGTTTTCTTAAATCTTTTATAGATTTAGAAGCGCTAATAAACTCTTTATTCAACTCATCAAATGCATCTTGCAATTCTTCTAAAGTGAAATAGTTCTTAGAAGTGGTACATACCTCAATTTGAGTTTCTTCGTGTGCCATAAGACACAAGTTTGCGGTCTCGTTTCCTTCTCCATCGCTTGATTCGTCTCCGGAGTCGCCTCCCCAAGATATGTATGCTCTTTGTTTCTTGAATGGTTTCTTCTCCTTTTTGATATTTGGACAATTTGATTTGATGTGCCCGATTTCTCCGCATCCATAGCACTTCAATTGGTCTCCTTGTTGCTTACCTTTTCGTTCATACTTCTTTTGCATGAACTTGTGAAATTTCTTAATGACGAGTCCGAACTCGTTATCATCGTCGCTTGAATCCTCATCATTTTGAGGTTGAGCCGTGCTTGCTTTAAGGGCGATTCTCCGTTTCCTTTGATCATCCAATGGAGAGTTAAGAATAGTAGATTCATAGGTTTTGGGATTACCTCTAAGCCCGTCGATTGTGACATTTGTAATGCCGATTGACTCTTGAATAGCGTCGGCTTTGGAGCGCCATTCCGGAGTGAGACTTCGAAGAATTTTACGGAAAAGTTCCCTATCCGTGAAGGTCTTCTTAAGAGCATGAAGATCATTAACGATTTTTGAAAATCGTTCGAACATATCATCTATCTTATCGTTTTCCTTCATACGAAAAAGTTCATATTCATGGGTTAGAAAATCTATTTTAGCTTCTCTTACCTGGTCCGTACCTTCGTAGGTAATTTCCAATTTATCCCATATTTGCTTAGCCGTGGTGCAACATGAGATTTTCCGATAGTCATCGGGATTTACAGCACAGTACATCATGTTGATCGCTTTTGCATTGTTCTCCACCTTTCTAATATCGTCTGCATCATACTCATCTTCCGATTTTGGCACCATTTCATTTTCTACCTTTTTGGTTGGAATTTGCTCTCCATTCTTGATAATTTTTCACAGTAGAAAATTATTTGATTGGATAAATATTCTCATTCTTTCCTTCCAATAAGTATAGTTTGTGCCATCAAATAGTGGTGGCCTTGTGAAGCATTGTCCTTCACCTAGTCCTGCATAAGCACTACGAGTAGAAGCCATAGAACGTTTCTCTCAAACTGTTAGGTCTTTCAGAGAGGATGGCTCTGATACCAATTGTTAGAATATACGCTCAACGCTAGAGGGGGGGTGAATAGCGTTATAATAAAAAACAACGAAATTTGCGGAATTAAAAATTGCAGGAATAACGTAAGTGCAGTAATTAAAAAGATAAGGAGAGAACACACCGAATTTTATCCTGGTTCACCACAACACGTGGTTAGTGCAGTCCCCGAGAGACTCTCTCGAGTTTTACACTAACTTCGTTAAGATTACGGGTGCCTAACAAACCGTTACACTTGCTCGTAGATATACACTCTACAAGACTTCAACCTGCTCGAGGATACCGCACCTCAAGACTTCAAACCAAGGAACTACTTTTCCTTCTTACAAAAAGGGATTAGACTATCCCTTCAAGTGTGTACAAACACTTAGCACTCACTTAAACAGAACTCTCTTGAAGAGTAGATATGAGTAAATAAATACGCTCAAGAACACAACAACTTAGTCAAGAGTTTGGCTCTCAAAAACTTATGAAATGAATATAAAATGATTGCAAAGAGAGTATGTAAGCTTTAGCAAGAATGTAATCAGTTGTTGTGCTTAGAAGAGTGAATTTGAGTTGTATTTATATTGCTCAAAACACCCAAGACCGTTGCTTAATTGCCAATCACATATTGCTGAGTTTGTGCTAGGATAATCGATTATCTGATTCTGCATAATCGATTATCTGCCAATCGTTTAAAAATCATTCCCAGATTTTAAGCAGAATAATCGATTATCCAAATCGTATAATCGATTACCTGACAACGTTCAAAAATCAATTCCCGATTTTAAGCATAATAATCAATTATCCAAATCGTATAATCGATTACCTGACAACGTTCAAAAATCAATCCCCGATTTTATGCTTAACATAATCGATTGTCTGATTGTACATAATCGATTATCTTTCAGTGTTTGAAAATACTTTGGCAACGGTCTTTAATATAATCGATTACCAGAAAGCTATAATCGATTATTTTGCTACTTTGAAAAATTTGATGCTCACTGTCTCAACATAATCGATTAGTCTAAGGCACATAATCGATTATCTTGTAGCTTTGAAAAATCTGGTGAACACTGCCTTAACATAATCGATTATCATAAGGTACATAATCGATTATCTTGCAGTTTTGTGAAATCTGGTGTACACTGCCTTAACATAATCGATTATCATAAGGTACATAATCGATTATCTTGCAGCTTTGTAAAATCTGGTGTACACTGCCTTAACATAATCGATTATCATAAGGTACATAATCGATTATCTTACAGCTTTGTAAAATCTGGTGTACGCTTCTTTAACATAATCGATTATCATAAAGTACATAATCGATTTTGTTTGTCCAGATTTGAAAGACATGTTTAAAAATCATTTTGGTTAAAAAGAAATGTTTGAAAATCATTTTGCTTTAAATTAAAGATGCATGGTTTGATAAAAATGATTTTACGAGAGAAGCCAAGTCTTGAATCAATTGTCGGATCAAGATCACAACTATAGAACGACTTATGTATAACTTTGTTGCTATACTTAATCTTGATCTTTGTTTCTCTTGTGCTTGGACTTCGGCATATGTCAATGTTCCGTTCACGTCGGTTTGTCATTTATCAAAACCTACAAATATGAACACACGTTTAGTTTAGCGACTTGAGAACGTGTTTCAACACTATGCCCATAAAATAATTTAAGATACCAAGGTCCTTGATTCTAATCTCGTGATATAACAAAATCATTTAATGCAATCAATTCCTTTGTGTCATTGCATGATAATATTATATCATCGACATACACTGCCACAATAGAGATAGAAGAATTTGTCCTTTTAAAAAATAAAGAATAGTCATTCAACGTATGTTTATATCCCTTGAAATTAAGAGCAGTGGTATTCCGGCTAAGAGCATCTGCCACAAAGGCTTTTCCTTGGTGATATAGAATATCAATGTTGTAATCTTTGAGTAGCTCAAGTCATCTTCTTTTCCTGGGATTCAATTCCTTCTGTTTGAATTATATTGAAGGCTCATGTGATCTATGAATATATCCACATAGACCCTATAGAAATAATGGCGCCAAATCTTCAATGCAAATACCACCGCTGCAAGTTTCAAGTCGTGTGTTGGATAGTTCTTTTCATGGTTCTTGAGTTGCGTAGAAGCGTAAGCTATTACCTTTACATGTTGCATTAATACAAACCTAAGTCTTATCCTTGAAACGTCACAGTACACCATAAACACATTTGTATCATCTGGTAGGGTCAACATCGTTGTCGTAGTCAATTTTGATTTTAGCTCCTGGAAGCTCTTCTCACAAGCATCAGACCATTGAAACTTAATTGCCTTCTGTGTCAATTTAGTCAATGGAGAGATAAGAGTAGAGAACCTCTCCACAAATTTTCTGTAATACCCAGTTAAGCCTAAGAAACTGCGAATCTCTGTTGGAGTTATAGGCCTAGGTCAATTCTACACAGCTACAATCTTTTGAGGAACAATCCTAATTCCTTCTCTAGAGACAACATGACCCAAGAACATGACCGATTAAATCCAGAATTCACATTTCGAAAACTTTGCATACAACATGTGCTGATTTATAGTCTGTAGAACTGCCCTAAGATAATTGGCATGATCCTCTCGACTTCGTGAATATACAAGAATATCGTCAATGAACAATATTACAAAATAGTCAAGAAAATGATTGAAGACTCTATTAATAAGATCAATGGAAGCTGCTGGGGATTGGTTAGCCCAAAGGACATCACCAAAAATTCAAAGTGCCCATACCGGGTCCTGAAAGCTATTTTCGGAATATCTGCTCTGTGATCTTCAATTAGTGATACCCGGATCTTAAATCAATAGATATAGGATGTATGCCTGGCGTCACATCGATCCCAAAATCAATCTCCCTATCTGGTGGGATCCCAGGGAGCTCTTCCAGAAAGACATCTGAAAATTCATTCACAACTGGCACTGGCTCAAGTGTAGGTGCCTCAGCATCAATGCCAATGACCCCGACCAAATGATAAATACAGCCCTTGTTAATCATCTTTGTGGCCTTAAGGTAAGAAATAAACCTACCCTTCGGTACCACGTTATCCCCTTCCATTCAATCACTGACTCATTTGGAAATTCAAACTCATTGTTCTAGTTCATCAATCATGCTTGGCAAAATATGACTAAAGACAATCCATCCACGTTATTACATCAAAATCAGTCCTCACCAATTTGATAAGATCGGCCATGGTAGAGCGACTATGCACCGTGACAACACAATCGTTATAAACCCGTGCAACCACAATAGATTCATCAAACAGAGTAGATGCAGAGAATGGCTCATGAAGATGTTCCAGTTCTATCCCAAATTCCATAACAACATAAAGAGTGAATAGGACCAAGTGGAACCGAGATCATTATGAGAATATACATCATGATATTGGACAATCAATATACCTACGACAACATCTGGAGAAGCCTATGAATTCGACACCTCCACATAGCATGAAATCTGTTGGGCCCTCCCGAGTTCTGGGCACACCCCTAGCTGAACCACGCTCTGCGGGTGCTGGAGTGCCTTGAGATGGAGGAGGTGCTGTGGATGTAGTAGCCATAGAGCTAGTTGGTTGCGCCATACCTCTGCCCATGGTCCAGTGAGATGAACGGTAATCCCTCTAAATGTTACGCCTCATACCGCACTCATATCATATAGGTAGGTCCATGAAACAGACCCCAAAGTGCATCCTCCTACACTTATCTTGAGCAAATGCCACCATCTTACCATAATTCAGTTAAGAATTTAAGGTAGCTTTCATAACCTCATTGATAACCAAGGGGCTAAGGCCCTGTACAAACTGACGCACTCTAGCCTCCATAGTAGGAAACATATGAATAACATACCTGGATAGGTGCGCGAACTCCATATGGTAATACCACGCACTCATGCTCCCTTGTTTCAGGCTCTCAAACAGGGTTTTCTTGCGAACATATATATGGTTTTCCTTGGTCTCGAGAGGCAAGAAATGATCCATAAAGGCATTAGTGACTCACTCCACCTTGCCGAAGGGCTTCTCTCCCCCCGAGACTTCTCCCACAACTCAAACCAAGAATAGGCCACCCCTTTTAAACGGTAAAAGGTCGATTCCATTCCCTCTATCTCTGTATCATGCATAACATGGAGAGTCTTGTGCATCTCATCAATAAAGTCCTAGGGGTCATCCTTGGCATTAATACCCGTGAACACTGGAGGATGTAACTAAAGAAACTTGTTCACCCTGGAACTAGTAGATTCCCTTGGTTGATTGGAAGAAATAGGCCCAAAACTCGATCTTTAGGCCTGAGAAGCCACTATCTGTGCCAACATCTATATGGCTCCCCTAAGATACCCATAGGAAATAACGAGACCGGAAGCTGGTGCTGGAGGTGGAATCGGAATATCAGTTGGAAGACTCGTTGCACCCTCATCAGGTGTAGGAACTGGTACAACATGAGTAGGAATAGTAGAATCGGGCAGTGTAGTAATCAAGGGAATATACTCACCCCTCGGATCTTCACCCGTATCATCAATTATAGAATCAATGCCACTCATACAGTAATACTGGCTCCCTGGCTAGTTCTTTCCTTCTTCCCAAGTGTCATCTACTGAAAGTTAGAGCAACACAAGTTAAAGAAGGAACAATCTTACAATCAGCTTTATTGCACGATTAAGAACATCAAAGAAGGGCATCATTCCTAAATGTCCAAGTAGCCTCCAACTTATAGACGTGGTCGATAATATACCTATAAGGAGGACCCTACCAGACATGCCTCTGATACATCCTAGGACACTTTAAAACCTTAGGCAATGATATCGATTTTGTCATGTCACAAACTCAGGGAGTGCAACTTACACTCAATGGAGTCTGGTCAAGCAAGTTTGTTGAATATTTTCTATCGAAAGTCACCCCTGATTTAAAGAGAATACATAACTTTGTTAATTAACCAATAAGGAGATCACCTAGAAAATACCAAATTCATTACCATTATATTTCTTTTAATAAGTCTCAAAATGCACACACACTTTCATGGCTAATATAAAACAAGTGATTCAATCACAACATAAATTTTTTAATATCCCCAACGATAGTGCTGCCAATAAGGCTCCGGCTATACCTCAAAATATTATAACACATACGAAACAAAAGATAAACAACCCTGGAATGAGATGTGGCTCACTAACTCAGCTGGGATAAATGGGCACTACTGTCACTTATCAGTATCCTACATGGTAGAACTAGCTGTATACATTAAAGATGCAAAGCCCCCGGCAAAAGGGACTTTAGTACATGTCGAATAGTACTCATACGAAAACTAAACACCTAATCAAGAACTTGAAAATACATCATAGATATGATGTACCAGGGTGACAATAGAATGTCACAGGTAGCCGTTTAAGCCAAAGCAAAATTTTTCAAGAGCTGTCAATAATATTTATAAATTTTTAAGACGAGATCCTCTATAACCATCTTTACACAAAGCGGCCCCTCCGCCTCACCCCAATATATGCAGGTGGAATTGCAAGCACAATACCACAACTCTACCGAAGCGACCCTGCCACCTCACCCCAACGTATGTGGGTGGAGTGTAACCACAACATCTTGGGTTTTAGGTAAAATTTTACGGGGACTTACATGCTCATACTTCACGTATTCTATGTTATGGGTATATATGTATTCAATTCAAATTAATCAAATATGTGTTATGACAATAATATCAATAATACCAACTTAGTATTTTCCAACACAAAGAGGCTTTTACTCACAAAAGTCTTTCCAAGCTATTTAGAGCTCTATGCAATATAATTGGTCATAACCAAGTAAGAAACTCCCTATTCCTAGTTTGATTCCATTAATTAACATGAGATTAATTCCTTAATCTACCAAATTCCTTGCTAATTGCTTTATACCTAAGCTCGGTTCTACTTTTCCAAGTTATAACTAAATGTAATAAGAGTTAATCTAGTGTTTGCAACCACCAAATTATATGAGAAATCATGGAGCAATTAGATAACATAATATTTAATCAAAGAGGAATCTATATTAATAACCTATAGTCAAAACACCACTTCGTATTCATAGCAAATGTGTTTAGCTAGACATAATAATAGAAGAAACAATCAAATTATTTAATTATGTTATTGACACCAATAGAGAATAAGAATGTTGAGAAACTGTGATGTCACTTGTTAACACTTAAGAAAACTCACAACTCTCGTACAATATTCATCTTTGTAAATAGTTCTCAAAAAGACCTAAAAAGTTCTATTTATACTTTTATAGAAAGCTGAAAAAATTATCCTCTTCTGGTCTTACGTGGACCAAGTAGGATGCGTGGCTCAATACTCCAATTCTTCATCACTCAGTGCGTGATCATGATATTTGGCCCATGCAGGATTCGTGGCTACTTCTAGAACATAAATTTTTAGCCTCCTCGTTCTCCAAATGCGTGGATGACCTACATGTGTGACTTGCGTGGCCCACATTGGGTGGACTTTTGCTTCTTTTGCTTTCTTCTCCAGTGTTGGCCTGAATTTGATGGTTTTTTTGCAGGTACTTGATGATTTTTAATCTCTTAAGTCTCACTCAACTCCATGACTTGCAATTATATCAATCAGAACATAATTAGTCTATTAATCACATCAACTGGGGCATAACTCTATTCAAACATAAGAGAAGTCTGGAAAAATACCGACTTATCAACTCCCCCAAACTTATTATTTGATTTCCCTCAAACAAATAAAAACACTAGCCAGAATCATAAGAACAACTAGACAATCAAGCTAGGAACAAAATTCAGCACTCGGCCATAACCTAAATCCAAGCACAAAACTCACAAATTTAATTGGTACTAATAATTAAGACAAAGCATATGAATCACTACATCTTTTCAAAAGGCTTAAGTTATATTCAAGTGCTTAAACACTACTAATCATAGCAACAACTAAAGTCATGACATTAAAGCCTCTAAATATTTCTCTTTATCACAAAATAACTTTCTTTTGCTAATTCATTCCAATTGAAAAAAGAAACAAATTCTTAATTAGAGTTTTCATGTGCCCTGACAATCAACAAATAATATCACACACATACTACGTCTTTAAAAACAAGTGTGATAATAAGTAGAAAGAATTAAGCATTGCCTCTCACAAAGATGTTCAATTGCTTAAAAGTGGTACCATAGACTTTTCTTCGAGTAAATCTCCACAAATGTAGGTTCACGTAGTTCAAAATTATTTATAGTTTGTGGAATATAATGTAGGGTTTTGTTTAGATTTAGAATATCAATATAGATAAGAAGTGACTACGACCTTCCTAAGCACTACAATTCAACACTTCACAATACCTAATAGATATGTGATGCCTACATCCCATTTTCACTCAATATTTTTCACTCTCTTCATACCCTAGATACCAAAAAACCATATCTCTGAGTTATCTCATGATCCAAGATCAAATGACAAATAACACAAATCAAGTGTCGGAAATCCCGTGGTGCTAGTGAGTTTCTTGTTCTTCTTGTGGTTGCTGATTTTGGTGTGGTTCCAACTTGTTGTGGGGGGGGGGGGGAGGGGTTGTTTTATGTTGTTTATGTTATGAAAAATACTCTCCCAAGGTTTTCATATCAACCCTAGGTGATTCAAGTCTTCCAAAGTGATTCTAGTGCCGAGAAACCCAAAGTGCTTGCTAGTTTCGCTTCCTTGTTCTTGTCCTGGATTGGAAGGATACTTCATGGTGAAGTAATCTCAAATTGGAGTTCTTCTATCTGTTTAAAGGTAAGGAGCCTCTTACTCTATATGTATATTAGTCATTAGTATGGTTGATTGCAATAATAAACCCAACAAGGTTGGGGTTGATCCCACAAGGAGTATGGTGTGTGCTAGGATATCAAAAGAGTGTGCGAATTCGATAAATTCAAAAAAATTTGATATTCTACAATTACTTCTAAAATTATCATTATGAAATTTAATCAAAGACTTAGAGTGCAAAAATAATTAGAGTGTAGTAATCAATAAGAGAATGTACTATAGTTGCTCATCCTTTGTGTATGCTATTGTATGGTTATAAATTCGATCCCTCTCAATCAAATACATGTTATAACAAAAATATCAATAATACCAACTTATTATTTTCCAATACTAAGAATCTTTTACTCATGAAAGCTTTTCCAAGCTATTTAGAGCTCTATGCGATACAATTGTTCATGACCAACGAAGAATCTTCTTATTCCTAGTTTGAGTCCACTAATTGAGATGAGAGTAATTCCTTAATCTACCAAATTCCTTGCTAATTACTTTATGCCTAAACTCAATTCTACTTGCCAAGTTATAACTAGGCGTACTAGGAGTTAATCTAGTGTTTTCAATCACCGAATTATATAAGAAAGCATGGAGCAATTAGATAACACAATATTTAATCAAAGACGAATATATATTAATAACCCATATTCGTAATACCATCCTAAATTCATGACCCCAACTAATACGTTTAGCTAAACATGGCAACATAAGAAATAACCAAGTAATCTTTTAATCCGTCATTGACACTAATAGAGAAGAAGATGATTGAGAAACTGTGATGTCACTTGTTAACCCTTAGGAAAACTCACACTCACTTGTACAATATTTCTCTTTGTCAACAGTTCTAAAAAAAGACCTAAAAAGTTCTATTCATACTCTTCTAAAAAGGTGACACAATTATCCTTTTCGGGTCTTACGTGGGCAAGTTACATGGACCATGCAGAATGCGTGGCCACTAATAGAACATAAACTTTCAGCCTCCTAATTCTCCAAATGTGTGGGTGACTTGCATGGCCCACGTCGGATGGACTTTTGCTTCTTTAGCTTTCTTTTTTAGTTTTGGATTGAATTTGATGGTTTTCTTGCTGGTATTTGATAATTTTCAATCTCCTAAGTCTCGCCCAACTTCGTGACCTGCATTTATATCATTCAAAACATAATTAGTCTATTAATGACATCAACTAGAGCATACTCTATTAAAAGGCATAAAAGAAGTTGGGAAAAATACCAACTTATCAACTTCCCAAAACTTACTCTTTACTTTCTCTCAATAAAATCAAAACGGAAGCTAGACTCATAAGAACAACTAGACAATCAAGCTAGCAACAAAATTCAGCACTCGGCCATAACCTAATTCCAAGCACAAAACTCAGAACTTCGGTTGGTACTAATAATTATGACAAAGCATATGAATCATTGCATCTTTCAAAAGGCTTAAGTTTCATTCAAGTGCTTAAACACTACCAATTAAAGCAACAACCAAAGTCATGACATTAAAGCCTCTAAATTGCCTCTTCATCATAAAATTTTTGTAATTCATTCCAATTGGAAAAAAGAAACAAATTCTAAACTTGAGTATTCATGTGCACTCACAATCAACAAAGAATCTCATACACATACTATGTCCTTCAAAACAAGAGTAGGATAATGATAACTAGGGATTTTGATATATTTTATACTCCTTCATGCTTAAGTTTTGATTAAAAATGTGTACCAAATAGTCCCAAAAGGCTCACAAGTTGTGCTTGATTGGAGGTATGACCAACAAGGTTACAAGATGTCAAAGATCATCTAAAAAGGAGTAAAACTTGCACAAGTATCAAGAAAAGACAAAGCTCAGGCAAAATAGGGGCAGTGCAGCCGCATACCATTCTGTGCGGTCTGCACAAGTGAGGTTCAGAGAGGCTGCTATTCAGTTAAAAAGGCAATGGGGCCGCACAAGGTTTTGTACGGTCTATACTGGATCGATGTGACCGCACTCGATTTAGTGAGGTTCGTAGAAAGAAGGTTTAGAGAGTTGCCGGTTCCATGTTTGAAGTCCAATGTGGTCCGCACTCCATTTCATGTGGACCGCACTAGAAGCCACCGCGGCCGCAGTCGATTCTGTGCGGTACACATTTCCCAAGTTCAGAGAGGCATTTATTCAAGTTCAGAGCCCTAGTGCGGCCACACGTGATTTTATGCAGTCCGCACTAACCCCGCAGGGGTATTTTTGTCCAAATTTTCTAGCTTAGTATAAGTAGCTTCTTTTCCCATTTTTGAGTAAACAGATAGTTTGTACTAAAGGCTTCGCTCGTGACTTCCTTTATTTTAGCTGTTTTAAGTAATTTTAGCTTCATTTCAACATCGAATCTTCAATTTTAGTTTAGTAATTAATTAATATGAGTTTTTCTTCATCTATTTCTTTGTATTTTTCTCTAATTATGAGCAGCTAGACCCATAAGCTAGGGTTTTGCTCAACCTAATGTGGATAATTGATGGGTCTTGTGTTTTAGGACTTGATTGACTATGGGTGTTTGATATTTGGACTAATTTTATATTTAATTGTTGAATTAGCGGTTGCAAACACTAGTTTGTGTTTAGTTGACTTTGGCTCTTCTTGAGAAAGAGAGCCTAAGTATCTGAAATTGGTCCAACAAGGAATTAGGGAGTACTGAAGAGATTGATAGAACCAATTAAAGGGTTTAAATCTAGATATAGTAATACCCAATTGAACCCTATTGCTCGTGCAAATTTACATAAACAATTGGTCTTGAAAAAGTCAATTCGGGCTAAATCACTCGAACTACTGAGAGATATAGAGTGAGTAGATCGAGCAACAGTTATATCATACTCCCCAAATGTGACAATATAGCCTTAGACTCAAGTATCTGTCAATTGACCACCTAGGAAAAAGTCACTACTCTAGTGCCTTTTAATCATTTGAGAAACTTGCAACAGTTTAATCTTAGCTTATCTTAGTTTAATTAAGCATTGTAGTTTTATAAAAATTAGAATCACGATCAAAACCAAAAATGTGTATAAGTGCAATTAAGAGCAAAAACACAACTCCACTTTAGATAGACACCCAACTCCAATATCTAGCTCCCTGAGGAACCTGCTTCGGCCTCTCTCGCTACTGAATAGTAGTGTAGGGTTGGCCTTGATCACTTTTTGGCGCCGTTGCCGGGGAGCTAACGGTTTTGGCTATCTATCTAAATGGTTTTATGTATTGTTCCTCGTTCCTACTTTGTTACTAATTTGTGTGTATCACAACTTCAAGTACAAAATGACATTAAATGCTAATGACCCTCTTGGAAACGTGATTGCGGGGGAGGAGGTCGATGATAATGGAGAGGATGAGGTGCCTCTTGTACCTCCAGGACTATGAAGAGTCTTCCAGGCCAATGTTAATGAAAATGTTCCACACCCTCCTCCGCCACCTCTAAGAGCGATTCCTCGAGTGCTTCTAAACCAAGGCTATACAAGTGCAATTGTCCCACCCCGGATTCGGGCGAGCAATTTCCAAATTACTAATGTGATGCTGTCATTGGTGGAGAAACGTGGGAATTTCACGAGCACTGCTAATCAAAATTCTTACAAACATCTCAAGGGGTTCGTGGATACCTGTTGGGGGAGCAAGCAAACTAATATATCCAAGGATGCTCTTCAATTGAGACTCTTCCTATTTTCACTTAGAGGAAAAGCGTTGGATTGGCTTGAGCGACTTCTTATACATTCCATCACTTCGTGGGATGAGTTGGCAGACAAGTTCATTGCAAAGTTCTTCTCACCGGGGCATATAGCATCATTGCGGGATGAGATCTTAGCTTTCAAGTAGGAGCCCACCGAACCATTACATAAGATTTGGGAGAGATATAGAACCATGGTAAAGGAATGCCCCAACAATGATATGATGGAGAATATGTTGCAAAAAACTTTCTACTGGGGCATCAACACAACAAATCAATGCATAGTGAATCAACTTGCTGGGGGTAACTTCATGAAACTGATGTATGATGAAGCTTGTGCCATTCTTAACGAGCTGGCTGACACGTCCTCCGCTTGACAAAGTAGAGCGAATGTGCCCATGGTGATCCCACAGTCACTCATTTGCACAAAGAATTACATGATCATGGGGAGGCGATAGCTCTATTGGCAATGACCATGAACCAACTAGCAAAGACATAGTTACAACAAGTTTAAAATTCCCGCTAACTGAATGCCATGGAGGGTGTTAACATGCTAGTGAACCAAAGAAGACAAAGAAGTTAACAGATACAAGAGAGTTCGAATCAATTTGACCATAATGGCAGTGGATTCCAGGATGATGGGCATAATGAAGAGGTGCAATATGTGAATACTTATCAAGACCAAAGAGGAAATTCTTCCAACCAACATCAACAATGGAGATCTCAAGGCAATTAGGGTAATCAACAACAAGGCAACAACAATTGGAACACTCAACAACAAGGGAACAACAATTGGGGAAACAATAATCAAAATCCAAATTGGGGAAATCAAAACAATAATTGGTGCAATCAAGGAAACTAGGGCAACAATGGCCACCAGGGTGGATGGAACAATAACCAGGGAAATTAGGGGCTAGGCTTCGAAGGCCCCTAAGGTACCAACAATCATGAAATCCACCAACTTTTCCATCCCAAGGTCCTAGTTCTTCTAGCAATGATATGGGTAGAATTAAAATGATGTTCGAATAAATGATGTGTTAGATATGTAAATATAGTAGAACTCTAGTTATAGTAGAACTCTAGGTTATTAGTATTATATATAGGGCTCATTGTATTATGTTTAATCTCAGTTATATTCTTCTCCCGTGCTTTCTCACATGGTATCAGAGCTTTGGTGAGATAATTATCGTTGTGCGTCATTCCAACGACATCCGGGAAGAAATAACTCGGTCACCGTGCAATTTTCCGGTGACCTAAGTGACTAATTACGTCAAAGTCACTAATTATCAGTGTTGTGCAAAAACCAACACCACCACAAGACTCGGAATAGAATTCCGACCAAACCCCAGAAATTTCTCCGGCAGATGTTAGATATGTAAATATAGTAGAACTCTAGTTATAGTAGAACTCTAGGTTATTAGTATTATATATAGGGCTCATTGTATTATGTTTAATCTCAGTTATATTCTTCTCCCGTGCTTTCTCACATGATGAAGAAGAATGCTGACTCCAATGCACAATTGGCTTCTCACAACACTTCAATCAGGAATTTGAAGGTGCAGCTAGGCTGAATCTCACGGTCTTTGAATACTCACCCTAAGGGGGCTCTACCGAGTGATACGATGGTTAATCCAAAGGGTGGGAACAATCATGTTATGGCGGTAACTACTAGGAGTGGACGATGCAGGTAAGTGACTACCTCCAAACAAAAGCAAGTTTTAGGTGATGAAGTTGAGTTACAAGAAGATGAAGTTACTTTGTGGTTGAGAATGTGGTTGGTGAAAATATAAACAAAGAAGTGAGGATTGATATTCAAGATGCTAAGGTGGAAATGCGGAATGACGTGAACCCGTCTAGGGACCACATAATAGACATGTCGAAGCTGGTTGTGCCAAAATCCAAGGCACCCTTTCCTAGGACACCTCCACATTATCCTTAGAGGCTAGCCAAGAAGAAAATGAGAATCCGTTCAAAAAGCTCATTGATATGATGAAGAGCTTATCTATCAATGTGCCTTTAAGTGAGGCTTTGGAGCATATGCTTGGCTATGCCAAATTCATGAAATATTTGGTAACAAAGAAAATATCTATGAAGTTTGAAACTATCAAGATGACCCACCAAGTTAGTGCTATAGTACATTCAATGGCTCCGAAGTTGGAGGATCCCGGTGCTTTCACTATCTCTTTCAATATTAAAAGTGTAGACTTTGCTAAAGCTTTATATGATTTAGGGGCAAGCATTAACTTGATGCCCTACTCAATTTTTAAGACTTAGGGTATTGGGCCACCGAGGCTGACTTCCATGAGATTGAATAGGGAGGATAGATCAATGAAGCGACCATTGTGTGTTGCTGATGATGTGCTTATCCGGGTGGACAAATTTATCTTGCCAGCTGATTTTGTGATCTTGGATTGTGAGGTAGATTATGAAGTACTGATCATATTAGGGAGACCTTTCCTTGCTACGGGGAAGGCTCTAGTTGATGTAGTAACACGGGAACTCACTTTTCGGGTGAATGATGAAAAGGTAGCATTTCATGTGTGTAGGTCAATGAAGCAGCCCAATTGTACCGAAGTGTGCTCATTTGTGGATCTTGTCACGGCTGTGATAATTGATGATACTAGTGCAATGATCAATATGTAAGACCCCTGGAGGCCGTATTATTAAATCTTGATGTCAATGATGATGAAGGCTGAGTGGAGTGTGTGAATGCTTTACATGGAATGGGCTCTTATCCTTATGAGCCTAAAAAATTCTCTTTGGATCATGGAAGTAGAAATACTCCTTCAACAAAGCCTTCAATTGAGGAACCTCTGGTGTTGGAGTTTAAGCCATTGCCTCCATACCTCAAGTTTGAATTCTTAGGCCCTAGTTCAACTTTACTAGTTATTCGTTCCTCTTATCTTACAAACATGCAGATAGATGCCACATTGGCAGTGCTCAAAAAGTGAAAGAAGGCAATTGGATGGACTTTAGCTGATATTCGGGGAATAAGCCCCATATTCTGTATGCACAAGATTATTCTTTAAGATGATGCAAAACCCTCCTTGGAACATCAAAGGAGGTTGAACAAGGCAATGCAAGAAGTTGTGAATAAAAAGGTTATCAAGTGGTTAGATGCCAAGATTGTGTACCATATCTCTGACAGATTGTGGACTTTGCTGGTGTAATATGTGCCAAAGAAGGTTAGTATGACTGTGGTGACCAATGATAATAATGAACTAATTCCTACTTGAACAGTCACATGATGGAGGGTGTGCATGGACGAGCGCAAGCTGAATAAGGTAACCCGCATGGATCCCGTCTGTTGCTTCTTGGATGGATATTCTGGGTACAACCAAATCTTGATTGCTCCAAAGGATCAGAAGAAGACTTTCGATGCCCCATTTTTCTCGCGAAATTGGGTTTATGACATTTGGGAGGGCAACTCGTTCCTTTTTATGGATTGGGTTTAGATTTAGAGAGTCGCCACCTAATGATTAAGTGCATTAGAACACTATAAAGGTTTTGAGTTTAAAGAAACTAGAGTTCGGGTAAGGGCTAGAAAT
Organism: Nicotiana benthamiana; assembly: GCA_034376525.1. Taxonomy (NCBI): domain Eukaryota; kingdom Viridiplantae; phylum Streptophyta; class Magnoliopsida; order Solanales; family Solanaceae; genus Nicotiana; species Nicotiana benthamiana. The sequence goes on from CM067330.1 coordinate 88,710,209, forward strand.
AATCTCGAGGAGAAGGTGTTAGGCACCCCCCCAAGATCCACTAGTGTAGTTTTTGGCTGTGTTATAATTGTGACTTCATGTAATCAAATAAGCAATTAATACTCAGATAAAAGGACTTGCACACGACATTGCAAATAAGTTGAAACTTTGAGAAAAATAAAGAAAGGCAGACTTTGATGGAAAAGATTTGGGCCTTTATGAGGAAAACAAATAAAGAGCAAGTAAATGGGAGGGGAGTCCTAGGTTTATGATTTATATGGATCATATCAATGCAATATCCAGTAATCACTCCTCAGAAGAGGAGCTATGTGAGAAGGAATCTACAGATTATTAGACTCGAAACAAAACTAATTCGGTTAATTTGCTCTTACAATCATGATCTCTAAGTGTCATTGGTTTTAAAACCGTTATATAAATGTAAGAGTCCTATAGGCATGACATCTAGAATGAATTGGTTATTATTAAGCCTAAGATTGTTTGCCTAATGGAGTGTATATGTAGAAGTGCAGAAAAGAAAAAGAAAACTTAAGATCATGATTCCTATATTCAGAACCTATAGGCGTAATCTCTAAGATGCAGAAATGCAGAACTTATAAGTATGAATTCTAAAATGCAAAAATATAGAAATCAAATATAGGCAAGTTTTCTAAATGCAAAAATGCAGAAGTGCAAAAAGACTTATAGGCATGCTTTCTAGATGCTAAACACAGAATAATAAAGGTCCTATAGGCAGGTTTTCTAAATGCAGAATGCAGAATTATAAAAGACCTTATAGGCATGTTTTCTACCCCTTCACATCCATTCATTCCCTATCCCTATCCACTATCCACCCCAATAGTTATTACAAAAATTATTACAGACCGAGTGAATCAGAAAGAAAGAAAAGTAAAAATTACATCAGAAGCTCTAGCTACATCCAAACAGCCTAATTCAGACTCAAAGTCCAACAATATGAGATAAACCAATTTCTAGGATCAGATTTCCAAAAGACCTTTTGTCATATCTGGCGTGTGGAAAAGTTCCCAAGAGTCTCAAAGGGACTGCGGGCATTGCTTACACCCCAAAACATTTCAAAATCAAGAATATAGTGCAGTATGGAAAAGTCAGCTCTCAGATGTCCAAGTTCAGAGGGAACTCCAAGTCCCAAAGCAAGGCTTAAAAGAGAGGGGCAGAACTTAAGATTCTAGGAATAGGTGTAGGTGCACAAAGGGGAAGGGAATCTGGGAGAGATAGGGCAAGCTAGTGGTCGTGCCAGCAATTGAAATGCTAGCTCACCTCTGACTAACCTGCTATCCAAACTTGAGAGTTAGGATCCTTTGTGGATCAGGTTATGGTCTGGGCAATTATTAGGATACTGCCAGGCCAAGACCTTAACTTAGGCACATAAAAGGGAATATGGGTAGGGATTCATAACAGAAACAGAAGCAAGGAAGGAAAATAACTAGCACAAATGACGAAACTTGAGTAGTAAGATAAAAAAAAACTAAAACTGTAAGGTAAGCACACAGGGGGTGAAGCAGAAAATAAATAAAGGACATACTAGTTTTAAGGGAAAACAAGTAAGAAAATAGTAGCCTTGAGAGAGCCAAGTTGTAGTTCCAAAAGATTTCAGGCAAAGTGTTGAATTCAAAATAGTATTGCAAGAAAGTATGTGATTATGAGAGTTTTTGTTCGTGTGTATTTATGTATTCTTTTTGTCTTGTGATTGCTGAGAATCGGTTGATGATAGAAAGAGGGAGGAATAGGTCCTTATATAATTCTGAAAACAAGCAAGGCAGGCAAAGTGTGCACAAACATGGAAAAAGCAATCAATTTGTCAATTAAGACAACTGGATTCCTTTAATTAAGGAGTCTAGTTCAAATGGTTAGTCAAGACAGAATAAGGAAGAAAATCAGTTTAATAAGGCTAATTAGGGTAAGGAAACCACATTTTGCATAAACAAGGTCAAATACATAGTGGGTAATTAAGGAAATGTGGAATAGTAGTGAAAATAGGGCATCAGTTTGAAAATCAATCAAAAGGATCCCAGATCCAATTATAATCACAAGGGGTCTCAAGTGATTAAGGAAATAGTCATATAAGTATATAAATAATTCAAACATTGGTACAGAATCACAGAAGGTCATGTATTTAAGGAAAACATCATAAACACAGGATTTTTACACAAAAGACCAAGTAAACAACCAGTAGGGTAAATGATGTCCAATTGAAAGAAATCAGTAACAAATCACTAGTCTTATTAAAGAGATTTTAGAATCAATCACTTGGTTGGTGAAACCTTTGAAAGAGGAATTGTCTCATATATAAAGCATACAGCTCAAACAAAAGAGAAAGTCTAACCGTGAAAGTTTCAGAGTCACAAGCAAACAGGATCTCAAGTACAATCAGAAACTCAGGGTCTAGAATGATAGGGTTCCAGAGTGGAACCCTAAGTTGCACACAAGTGTCAAAATGGCCAAAAGAAACCCTAAATACTGGGGTTTCAGACAATAGAGATGAGAATTCAAGCCACTCGATAGAGGTCTTTTCCAAATACTTATGAGAATTAAACATACAGGACATACAGTTAAAGGCATGGAGAACACATTTTGAGAAAGACTCATGACTCGAACAAATCCAGAAGAAAAAGTGACAGAAACTCAGGCAAAAAAAATGAATCAGGCTTAGTAAGAACACAAACGTAGTCTAGTAATGCAAACAACATCAGTAAACACATATAGTAAACGAGTAAAGAGAAACAATACAGATTAGCATGTGATTACGAGAATGACATATAGAGTAGAAAAGAAATTAGAAGAACCATTCATGCATAGTAAAGGAAGTCAGACAAACACACGTAAAAAAGAACACAAAGAACCAAAGAGATGCCTTTGAAAACCTTTCAGAAACCCTAAACCAAAATTAAACAATTTTGAAAAGAGAGTTTTAGGAATAACCTTTTAAAAGTTCAATAGAACGTAGATGTGTTCCAGATCTAAGAATAAGTAAGTAAAGAACCTCAGATAGCTTAGGACTTCAGAGAAAACCCTAGAAATGAGAAGGTCTTTGAGAAAAGTCGGATCTTGAGTCGGAGAGACTCATATTGACTTGAACACACCAGAAAATGGATTGAGAAGCCATAGACCAGAAGATGTGAAGGAAAACCATCAGAGTCGGGCTTCAAATCATTGAACAACTTGGGTTTGATGGTGCTTGTGGGTGATCATAAATCGTCCATGGCCCGGAACGCAATGGATTCTGGTGGAAACATATAGAAAATTGTGGGAGATGATTAGGGTTTCGGAAGTGGCTAGAGAGAGTTTGAGAGATGAGGAGTTTAGAGGTGGCTGTATTTGATTGAATGGATTAGGGTTAGGGGGCTAGGGGATTAAAAAAGGAAAGGGAAAATCAGGATCGTTGATCAAAATGATCAACGGTCGGGATTAAAAGGGAAACCAGGTGGGTCCGAAAATGGGTCAAGGTACCTCGATTAAATTTAAAATTGGGTCGTTTAATTAGGGTGGAATTGGGGGTTTTTGAGGCTAAAATTAAAATATAAATGGCCATATGTTAAATAGCCTATTTTCCCCTTTTTATTTTATAAAAATAGTTAAAATGATTTTAAAACAAATTAAAAACACTGAGCTAATTAATATTACGCGAGTATTAATCAAAAAATACTGGAAATTATTTATAATTGTAAGATGCTATTAATCATAATATGGGCTATAGTTGCAATTATATGTAATTTAGCTTAAAAAATACCTAATAAATTTGTAAAAATATGAAAAAATCACCTTAATTATATTTTGGTATAAATATAAGGACGAAAATAAATTATTCACCAAAATAATATTTCTGGAAATAATTATTGGATTTTGTATTGCTGAAATAGACCATAAATATATTTTAACAATCTTAACAATTAGGGAAAATACCAAAACTCTTGGGCATACTTATAAATGCATACACATGCTATTTTGAAAAGATTTTGAGTATAAACTACACAGGAAAAATATTGGGTATCAACAAAGACCATATTTACTTTTCCATATGTCACCTTTTCTTTTTCTCGGATGTCTTTCAGGTTGTCTAATGCACGACGACATTCCAACGGTGTTTGATGGCCATTTTCACCAATATGGTGATAGTATTTTTAAGGTGTTCATGGACGACTTTAGTGTGGTGGATGGTTCATTTGATGAGTGTTTAGAAAATCTGGATAGAGTGTTGGCCCGTTGTGAAGACACCAATCTTGTGCTCAATTGGAAAAAATGCCACTTCATGGTTGATGAGGCATAGGGTTGGGTCGTAAAATTTCAAAACATGGCATATAAAGTTGACAAGGCCGAAATAGAGATGATTTCAAGGCTTCCTCCCCCCACTTCTGTCAAGGGGGTTAGGAGTTTTCTTAGGCACGTGGGGTTCTATCGGAGATTTATAAAAGAGTTTTCGAAGGTAGTGACCCCTTTGTGCAAGCTACTAGAAAAGGATTCCAAGTTCGTGTTCGATGAGTGAGGTATGCAAGCATTTGAACTTCTCAAGCCTAAGTTGACCACCACCCATATCATTACCGCACCCAATTGGAGCTGGCCTTTCGAGCTCATGTGCAACGCTAGTGACGTTGTGATTGGGGCAGTTTTGGGTCAAAAAGTTAATAAAATATTTCATTTGATGTATTACACGAGCAAGATAATGAATGAGGCTTAAAGAAACTACATGGTAACTAAAAAGGAGTTGTTGGCTATAGTGTTCGCAATGCAAATATTTTGGCCGTATCTCATGGAAGCCAAGGTCATAGTGCACATCGATCTTGCAGCCCTTAGGTACTTGTGTCAAAGAAAGACTCCAAATCTAGGCTGATGCGATGGGTCTTATTACTTCAAGCATTTGATTTAGAAATTATGGATTGGAAAGGTAGTGAAAACCAAGTGGCAGACTCCTTCTCATGTTTGGAGGAGGAAGAAAGGTCGTGTGATGGCCTAGAGATCAATGATGCATTTTCCGATGAGAAACTAATTTCTGTGTTAATGGGTGATATGCCTTGGTTTGCAGATGTTGCTAATTGACTGGCATCATCCCATGTGAGCTCTCTTCTATCCGAAAGAAGAAGCTCAAATGGGATAGTTTGGATTTCTATTGGGATGAGCCGTATTTGCTCAAGATTTGCACGGATGGTGTGATACGAAGGTGTGTCTTGGAGGAAAAGCAATTGAGTATCTTGGATGCTTGTCATTCCTCTCCCTATGGTAGCCATCACGGTGGGGGCGGGGACTGCTTCCAAAGTTCTTATTTGTGGGTTTTATTGGCCAACTTTGTCTAAAGATGAAAGTGATCTTCTAAAGCGGTGTGAAAAATGTCAAAGAGGGGGTGGAATGTTAAAGAATGATGAGATGCCTCTCAATACCATTCTTGAGGTTGATATTTTTGATTTATGAGGCTTTGATTTTATGGGCCCATTCGTTCGCTCGTGTGGGAATACCTACATTCTAGTGGCGGTTGACTATGTTTCAAAATGGGTTGAAGCCATGACTTTGCCCAACAATGAAGCTAGGAGTGTGGTTGCGTTTCTCAAAAAGAGCATTTTTAGAAGGTTTGGTACTCCTCGTGCAATCATAAGTGATGGGTGGTCGCATTTTTGCAATAGAGCTTTTGACACCTCGCTTGCAAAGTATGGTGTCAACCATAAAGTGTATACTCCTTATCATCCTCAGGTGAGTGGACAAGATGAAGTCTAAAACAGGGAAATCAAGAATATTCTATCTTTAAACGGTCAATGAAAATAGGACCGATTGGTCTAAGAAGTTGGATGATGCTCTATGGGCATATAGGACTACTTACAAGACTCCAATTGTTATGTCTTCGTATCGATTGGTGTTTAGGAAAGCTTGCCATTTACCGGTGGAGTTAGACCACAAGGCCATGTGGGCTTTAAGGAAGTTGAACCTTGATTGGGGTATTGCTGCTAATCTTCGGGTGGAGAAATTCCATGAACTTGACGAATTTAGATTCCATGCCTAATCCAATTTGTCCCTGTACAAGGATAAAATTAAATACCTTCACGACAAATATACTCGGGGCAAGGAGTTCAAGGCGGGAGATTTGGTGCTCTTATTCAACTCTCGGTTACGTTTGTTTCCGGAAAAGCTAAAGTCAAAATGGAGTGGTCCTTTTTAGGTGGTGCGTTTGACCCTGTTTGGTGCTCTTGATTTAAAGAACAAAAGTGGGGAAGCTTTTAGAGTGAATGGCCATAGGGTCAAGCACTACTTGGCAAAAATTGCCAACAGCCATGTGGTGGCACTTCTTCATCTCAAATGATTTGATGGTAACTTGCGTCATGCCACGACGTTAAATCAGGTGCTTCTTGGAAGGCAACTCATGTGTTTTTGTTCTTGTTTTTCTTTTATTTTCATTCTAGGATAAGATTTATTTTTGGGCTGACTGGGTGTGAGATGTTACTGGTTTGTGTTGATGTAGTGCAGGACATGGTGAAAAAATTTGTTCAAGTCTCTAATGTTTTCAACAAGGAACATAGTGCAAGGGGCATAAAATCAGTGCGGAATGCATTAATGAAGGATGAAAATATCAGCTCTCTGAAGTTTTCCACCGCAACCGCATTACATTTTGCGCGGTCCGTGGTGGACCATTGTGGCTACATTATATTTTGTGCGGACCGTAGTGGTAGCCTTCTCAAATTTCACATTACACTATGTGGTGCCGACATCATTGCATTTTGTGCGATCCGCATTGGGTTGGTAAGTTGCATCCTAAGTCCTTTTCTATAAATAGGGCCTGAGGCCCTCTGTTTACACTTTTCAATCTTTTAACTCCCAGAACCTTAAAAATATCACTATTCACCACTGATCTTGCACAAATTCATCCGCGTCTCCTCGATTAATCATTAGTAACTCTCACATCTGGTAACTTTTACTTCTTTTTGATTGTTTGAATTGATTATTGTCTTTTTATTTTTGTTTTCTTAGCTCTTTCTCATATTTCTTTTAATTTGGTAGCTTAGAGTAGTTAATTTCTAATTAAAGTTAGAATTAGGTAGTTAAAATTACTAGAGAACACTTAGGGACCCTTCTTAGGTGTAAAATTGGATTTAAATCCAAAATTTTTTGAACCCTAAGTTATTGCTGCAACCGGGCACTCAGTGCGGACTGTAGTGGATGTTGTGCAGCCCGTGGTGCCCTTGTTAGTCCATAATAACATTTTGCACAGACTGCATTGCAAAAAATTCTGAAGACTGACCATTGAAAATTGCGACCGCATTACAATTTGTGCGGTTTGCGGTGCCTCAAATCGGACCACATTGCCATTTTGTGCGTTCCTCGAAGCAATTGTTCAGATAGTGGGTAGTTTGAGCCCCACATTCGTGCGGACCGCATTGGTATTTTGTGTGTCCGCATTGGCCTCTGTGCGTCCGCACTCTATTTTGTACGGTCCGCACTGTGAAAGATCTGCTACTGTCTGCAACTTATTCTTTTCTGCAACTGTGAACTTAATTGCTTCTACTGATACTAACAAGTCTTATGGATATTGTTTGCAGACAATGGTGAAATAAGGAGGCAAGGGTTCTAAACAACCAGGCAAAGGAGAATCCTCCCGGATATGGAAACAGAAGATGATAAGTTTGACTCTGCAAGCCCTAAAAAACATTAAAAACAGAAGGAAGCTCATTAAAGCTGCTGATAGGGCCATTGACCAGTCTGGGAGTGAGTATGAGCCCTCCCGGGATATATCTTCAGACTCCGTGCTAAAGTATATCCCTGACTGGCCGGAGAGGAACAGGCTAAAAGACACTCCTCCTCTTTCCCCCACACTGCCCAAGCTTTAGTTAATGTCTCGTCTGGGTCATTTGAGGCCTCAGCTGAAGGAAATAGGGATGAATACTCCACCTCTCCCACAACTTCATTATCCGGAGAAGCTACAGTAGGAGAGGATGAGGAAGAAGGAAGAGAAGAGGTAGTAGGAGAAGGGGGTGAACCTCAAGTGGGTGGTTTTGCTAGAACTAGAAAACCGGAGGTATAGCAAGATCGGTTTGTAAGTGAGGTGGCTTACCATAAATTTAGGGAATGGTTGCCAGTGAGGAAACTGATCCTGGAGTGGGATTTCATTGATAGAGACCTATTTCCTTTCAACCCCAATGTGAGGAGGCAGTTTAGGGAGAGTTCAGGATGTGAGTACTTTTTGGGTAGATGTGTAGATGCTAACAAGCACTTGGTCAAGGAAGTCTACATCAATGCTGCCTACATCAAAAAGGGCACCAAAGTAACCAAGGTGCAAAATTTGAAAGTGTTGTGTGATGGAAAAATAATAAATTATTACTTGGGCTTTCATGAAAAGGATGAGGTACTGTATTTAGCAAAGATGAATTGGGCGAGGAGGTACCACCCCGATTGGTTGAATACAGGAGTAAAGATTTTGAGAAAAAGTTTGAACTTCGAGGCCAAGGGGTGGGAAACATTTGTGTGAAGTAGATTAGACTTAACTACCCATGACATCTCACTTCGCCTTCACCATGCAGTATTGATACCATCAATCATGGCGGGGTACCTGATCAACGTTTGGAATGTTATGTCTCTAGTGCTTACACATGTAGTAATTGAAGGTGGCAGAAACTACCCCTTCCCGAGCTTCTTGACCATGTACTTTAGGGACTGCAAAGTTGAAAATAGGCCTTTTCATATCAAAGTGAAAGCAAAGGCCCTGTTCTCTTGGTACATCACGCAGGGTGATGACAACCCCAAAACCAAGAACTACAAGGAAACAACCATTGCTCTGACTGGCCAGTTTGAAGAGCTAGTTGTGGTAGTGGCTCCTAATAAGCCTGCTTCCACCTCAGCGGACATTCCCCCTGGTCCATCCACTTTAGCATATCCATATAAACCCTCTACCCGAGCCTACCTAGTGACTGCACACCGTTTGAGCCAGGCTCTTCTCAGCATCAACAACTGGATGCAGACAGTTTCATCCAAGTTGTCTGTCCTCACATCTACAGTAGCAGATAAGTCAGCACCTCCACCTCTACAGGACCCACAGTTTATTGAGGATGCCCTCAAGGATATTCTGGACAACCAGAAGAAAATCTTTGACACAGAGAAGGTTCTTATGGACGCCATGGAGTCTCATGGAAAATCTTTCAAGGAGTTTGCAAGGGAGGACAAGAAGATGAGAAAGACGCGGGCTTCCAAGGAGTCCGTAAAGAAGTTGAGGGTTGATGTTGAAAATATGAAGGCAGATCATCTGCCTTTGGGTTTGTTGCGACAGGGCCCTATGCCAGCAGCTCACCCCCATCCAAAGCAGTCTTAGAGGCCTCCCAAGAGGAAGAGGATGATTCACCGAGTAGATGATGCAGTCATCCAATTGGCAGACCCACCAGAGACCTCGTCTAGTCAACCACATGATGCAACCCAAGAGCTTGTCCATGTCCATGCCCAGGTCCCAGCAGCAAAGCAGCAGGCCATAGGGAACCGGTCTGAGGTTCTCGAGCATATTGAGTACCCAGAGACCAGTCAGGATCCCACAAAGAGACGAGCCATAGAGAGTCTCTATATTCTTTTCATTTTTATTTTTGGTGTTTTTTAGTTTAGTTGGCATTGAGGACAATGCCGGCTTTCATTTGAGAGGGTATGCCCTATATTGATTTTGTTGGATGATTGTATATATTTGACAATTTTTATGCTTCTTTATGTTTTTTCTTTTCATCTTTGGTAAGTATATAATTGTAGCACTTCTTTACAATTTTAGTACTTTTCACTTTGGGTGTGTATATAAAGCTATGTTACATTGTATATATTCATCCCTTCTATTATATATTCAATTAAATTCCCTCTTGTAAATATTCATTTTACTTTTCGCATTTTTTCCTGTAGCTTCTTATTTATGCTCGTAGCTTCTTGTTTTGAACGTTTGCAATAAACCTTTGGTTTTCTTAATGCCACGGTTCTTTCTAAAGGTGGAGTTGTGTAAACCAGGTGGCTCTTCCCAGTGATGAATGACATGACAACCTTCTTAAGGGTTTGGATTTGTTATTCTTTTTGCTTTTGGTAGTTAGTGGTAAGGGTGCCTCAAGAAAGCTTCACTTGGGCCTAGCACATTTTCCTTTGATCTCATGTTCAAAAACAAATTGTTGTGTTTAGAATGGTAAAAGTCGTGACCTTGAGACTCTTGTGTTAACAAATAATCATCAAGTGGTTTTTCGGGACCATAGTGTGCTCAAATATTATCTAAGGTCGTTGAGTGCCCTCAACTCTATGTATTTAGTGATCCCATAGCTTGTGTGATGAGAAATTTCATTGCAACTCCAAGTCCCAAGCTATTTGTCTAGAACTTGCCCTGAATATTTGTTGAGGCGAAATCCTAAGTGAATTTTGACTTGAGACATGATTATAGGATCTCCTTGATCCAAATGATATTCCATAACCTACCTATGATAAGATCCATACTCAACCCTTTTGAGCCTGAGACCTTTTTCCTTCAAGAACCATGATACAAGCCTATACCCGTTTTAAAATATACCCTCTCTCGGCACCTGACCTTTTCTTAGCAGATGGCAAAAATATAAGTTTGGACGGAGAGACGAGGATGTCAACAAAGTGGTAAAAAGGTACAAAATGACAAAAAAAGGAAAGGCAATGAAAAAGAAAGAAAAACAAAAAGAGAATGGTCAATGAAGAATTGAAACAAAAGGGATTCAAGAAAATCAAATAATGAAATATGTGGAAAATTGAAAAAGGAGAAAAGATATGAAATGTATAAGAAGAGTGACGGTGTGTCTCTCTATCCCCTTAGAAAGAAGTGAAAAGACTCAAAAAGTCAAATGAATGTTTTTCAAAATGAAACAAAAGAAGCGCTTAAGGGAATATGGAACCTACTTAGACCAAACATTGCCTACCCCAAACCAAAAGCCTTTACTACTTCTCCACAAATGCCCTATATGATCTTTAGTTAAATGAAACTTGCATTAGTGGTGACTCACATAAGGGGCAAACATATGGTACTTAGAGCCGGTCTTGTGACTTTTTCTTGAGAGAGATGAGTGATTTTCCATTAACCTCATTCGGAGTGCTACTATTCTAAAGGTGAGGTTTGCTTAAAGAGAGCTGAGGATGTGTGATTTTGGGTTCCACAATGACCAAAGTAATAAAAAAAGTTCTTTGATGTGTTGAGTCAACTATTGATGCTCTTGTGTCGCACACGCACTTAATCCATGGTGTTTAAAAAAGTAAATGTTGTCAATAATTCATTTGTATTGAGAGCAATTATTAGTACTAATTGATGCTAGATGAGGTCACTTTAGGATAGCTAAATTTTCTTGGACTCTATCTTAAGGGGTGAGTCTTATTTTGTTTGCTTGAGGACATGCAAAGCTTAGGTTGGGGGAGTTGATAACTAGGGATTTTGATATATTTTATACTCTTTCATGATTTAGTACTGATTAGAAATGTGTATAAAATTGTCTCAAAAGGCTCATAAGTTGTTCTTGATTGAAGGTTTGATCAACAAGGTGAAAAGATGTCAAAGATCAGCTAAAAAGGAGTGAAACTTGCACAAGTATCAAGATAAGACAAAGCTCAGGCAAAACAGGGCCAGTGTGGCCGCACACCATTCTGTGTAGTCCGCACAAGTGAGGTTTAGAGAGGCTGCTATTCAGGCAAAAGGCAATGCGGCCACACGGGGTATTGTGCGGTACGCATTGGATCAATGCGACCGCACTCGATTTAGTGCGGTTTGCAGAAAGAAGGTTCAGAGAGTTGCCAGTTCCAAGTTTGAATCCCAATGCGGTCCCCGCTCCATTACATGCGGACCGCATTAGAAGCCACCACGGCCGCACTCGATTTTGTATGGTCCGCATTGCCCAAGTTCAGAGATCGGTTTATTCAAGTTCAAAGCCTTAGTCCGACTGCGCATGATTTTGTGCAGTTCCCACTTACCCCGTAGGGGTATTTTTATCCAGATTTTTCAGCTTAGTATAAGTAGCTTCTTTTCCCATTTTTAGGTAAGCAGATAGTTTGTACTGAAGGCTACGCTCGTGAATTTCTTTATTTTAGCTTTATTTCAACATTGAATCTTCAATTTTAGTTAAGTAATTAATTAATATGAGTTTTTCTTCATCTATTTCTTTGTATTCTTCTCTAATTATGAGCAGCTAGACCCATAATCTAGGGTTGTGGCTCAATCTAATTGGATAATTGATGAGTCTTGTATTTTAGGACTTGATTGACTATCGGTGTTTGATATTTGGACTAATTCCATATTTAATTGTTGAATTAGTGTTTGCAAACACTAGTTTGTATTTAATTAACTTTGGCTCTGCTTGAAAAAGAGAGCCTAAGTATCTGAAATTGGTCCAACAAGGAATTAGGGAGTACTGAAGAGATTGATAGAACCAATTAAAGGGTTGAATCTAGATATAGTAATACCCAATTGAACCCTATTGCTTGTGCAAATTTACATAAACAATTGGTCTTGAAAAAGTCAATTCGGGCTAAATCACTCTAACTACTGAGAGGTATAGAGTGAGTAGAATCGAGCAACGGTTATGTCATACTCCCCAAATGTGACAATCTAGCCTTAGACTCAAGTATCCGTCAATTGACCACCTAGGCAAAAGTCACTACTCTAGTGTCTTTTAATCATTTGAGCAACTTGCAATAGTTTAACCTTAGCTTATTTTAGTTTAATTGAGAATTGTAGTTTTATTAAAATTAGAATCATAATCAAAACCAAAAATGTGTAGAAGTGTAATTAAGAGCCAATACACAACTCCACTTTAGATAGACACTCAGCTCCATATCTAGCTCCCTTAGAAAATCGATCACGACCTTAATCGGGTAAAAGCTACTTCGGCTTCTCTCGCTACTCAATAGTAGTATAAGGTTGGCTTTGATCAGATAAGAACAACAACAAAAATAATAACAACAACCCAGTATAATCCTACTAATGGGATTTAGGAAGGGTAGTGTGCACGCAGACGTCACCCCTATCCCTAAGGAGTATGTTTAACAAGTAGAAATAATTAACTACTCCCTTTCACAAAGATGTTCAATTGCTCAAGAGTGGCACCATTGACTTTTCCTTTGTGTAAATCTCCACTAATGTAGGTGCACCTAGTTCAAAATTATTTAGGACTTGTGGGAATATAATGTAGGATTTTGGTTAGAGTTAGGATATCAATATAGATAAGAAGTGACTATGGCCTTTATAAGCACTACAATTCAACACGTCACAACACTTTCTAATCAAAATTCCACCATTTTGCTCCTTTATCAGCTTAGCTTCTTGAACACTTCGCAACTTTCACAAGATTATTTAATGAATTAAAGAGCCAAAGATCTAAACTAAAAGTTTCAACAAAGACCATTTCTTCAATATATCTTTTTTAACTCTCAACAATTCATATGCTAAGGTTTAAGTTGTATTGATACCAAACAAGCCATGAATAGGATAGGGGACAAGAATACTACCACCAATACGTAATTTATTAACTACCAGCTACTTTTTAAAAAATAGAAAGATACCAGGTTCAAAAATTATAACTTTGAGAAAGAACCATGTCAAAGAAAACCCAAATAGGTTATTTCTAACTACGAGAAAGCATAAAAACATGAACTAAAAGCAGCGCCTACAATTCTAAATGTCCTCCCCCAAACACAAAATTTGTATTGACCTCAATGCAATCATTAATGGAAAGGTAAAGAGAACTCCCTCAATCCAAATGTTGTGATATCACCAACAATTCAGGTGGGTACTTAGACTTCCCCCCCATTTATCACCAACATATTCAACTCTCTTCTTCAAATACGCAGCCTGCTCAAATTGTAACACCAAAATATATCAAAGTAACAGATAAAAGTCATGCTAATTTACTAAATAAAAAAGAAACAAGAAATAATTAAAGTAAAGAACTTGGGTTGTCTCTCAAGAAACATCTTATTTAACATCGAGGCACAACGCAACAACAACCAACTTCACGCTTTCATTGGGGTTCCCCCAACTCAATTTCCTGGCGCTAATATTTCTCAATTAGTTTCAGCAAAATAGTATCGAAGCATCTGCCCATTTACTTTGAATATTCTCATACCATCTTCAAATTCCAAATTCACAACACCAAATGAGCCTATATTAACAACTTTGAATGGTCTACACCATTTTAATTTTAGTCCCCCCTCTCCCCCCCCCCCAACAATTTGAACCTTGAATTGTAAAGAAGAACCATATCCACCAAGTAAAACTCTTTCTTCTGATTTTCTTGTTGTAGAGGTATTTATTCCTCCGCTTGTACAATGATGCCTTCTCATAGGATTAGAACAGCAGCTTGTCCAAGGGGTAATTATTTGAATTTAAGAGAATTGTACTTAAGGATTCGTCATGAAACATTTCTTGCATATCCTTATCTACCATTTAATCTACTATATCAATCACAGAGATCATTCCATAGTCATGTGATTGTTTCATTAACTTCTAGATATGTAAGATTCTTCATCATCGTTTAAGAGGAATTTTAGTTCTCCCATTTTTACATCACAAATGGCCCACGCTGTAGTGAAAAATTGTCTACCAAGTATTATAGGGACCTCTATATCCATTTCATAATCCAATATCACAAAGCCGACTGAAAGTAGAAATTACCCACCTTAACATGAATGTTATCAATGACTCCTAATGGCTTTTTCAAAGTTTGATCCTCCATTAGAAGCTTCATAGAAGTAGGTCTTGGATAACCTACACCTAATTTCTTAAACATATCATAAGGTATTAGATTCATACTCGCCCCAAGTCACATAATGCTTTGGAAAAGCTTGTCACACCAATAATATTAGGGATAGGGAATGCCCGTGGATCCTCCATCTTTTTCACTCCGGCATGTGAAATGAGCACTGCATTGATGTGTCACTTTGACTGTCTCAAAGTTGACATTTTTCTTCTTGGTGACCAAGTCCTTCATGAACTTGGAATACCCTAGCCTTTTCTCTAGTGCCTCCACAAAATGCATAGTAATAGTGATTTGGTTCAACATGTCATAGAATTTCTATAACTGTCCTTCTTTCTATTGTTTGAAAACCTCTGTAGAGAAGGAGGAGGCGGCCTATGTGGCTGCTTATAGGATTTAGGAGCCTCCATAGTTTCTTCTTTGATTAATTCATTTTCTTTGGGAGGTATATCAATCATATCTTGGATAAAACTATGTATTTGTTGCATCTATTCAACCATATTGGCTCTACTACTGGTACATTGACGTTAGGAGGGTCACCAACTCTAGGACGTGTAGTCTCATCTTCATCATCTTCAATAAAAATGGTTCTTCCATTAAGAACTTTACCACTCCTCTGTGGTAATTGCAAAGACGTGGCCTATTCCCCTCATTGCCTTTTGGATTTGCAACAGTATCACTTGGCAATGCTCCAGGCGGCCTCATGTTCAGTTGAGATGAAATCTATCTCAATTGTGTCTCAATTTGCTTGATTGACAATGTATAAGAACTGACCGCTTGATTAATTTTTCTCTCTTTTTTCTCGAATTGGTTTGTAATAATTCTCTCCATCAGACCTCTTAGCACGGGATCACCAAAAAAATTCCCTTGATTGTTGTAGCGCCTTTGGTGGTTGTAGTTCTGAGATGGCACTCCATTGCGATTTTCTTGATTATTGCCTTTCCAGCCTTGATTGACTTGTTCAATTAATTTGAACTACCTCCTTGCCATTGGTTTCCATGTCTATATTGCCCTGGGTTGTTATCCCTTTATTGACCTCCTTGACAGTTACTTACATATTGAGCTTCCTCATTTTGCATTGGTAATATTTTCTTGAAAGTCACCATCTTGATTTGATCCTTTGGCAGAATAAATTCCCGCTTGATGCTGAAATTGGTAACCATTGCTTTTTGATTAAGTCCCGAACCTTGAACATTGTCCATAACATTAACTTGCCTTGCCATTTGGTTCTTGTCTAGCAACCTCAAGGTTGTTGTCAATTCTACAATTTATTCTCCTTGAGCTTCCATTTGCTTAGTCAAGTTTACCATAGAAGGATCTCCTTGGGGCATATTGGCTCTAGATTGCCAAGCGGCTGATGTATCAGCCATTTCATCCAATATGCCTTTAGCTTCTTTGTACGTCCTATTCATTATATTTCCCCCAGCCAATTGTTTTACATAGGTCTGATTAGTGGTATTAAGAACTCGACAGAACGATTGTAGAAGCATGTTGCCAGTCATGTCATTGTTTGGTCATTTCTTAACCATTCCACAATACTTCTCCCATATTTCATGTAATTACTTTGTGGGATGTTGTCTAAATCCCAAAATTTCATCTCTAAATATGACCATTCTCCCCAGTGGGAAATATTTTCCCAAGAACTTCTTCACAAGTTCGTCCCACGAGTGAATTGAGCGATTTGGAAATCTCTCCAACCAATATAATTTTTTCTCTCTCAATAAGAACGGAAATAACCTTAATTGTACTGCTTCATCTGAGACATTTGGTTGCTTGTTCGGTTGGCAGATATCGATGAATTGCTTTAGATGTTTGTTGGCATTTTAACTATGGTCTTATGTGAAATATCCTCTATTTTGAAGCATGTTAATCATCACACTAGTGATTGTGAAGGTACCTCCTATCCTTGGTGGTACAACAAAACTAGCATATCCTTGTTTTCACACCGCTTTTGGTGGATCTTGTTGTGCTCTAGATGCCTATGGAACTTGTTGTTGATGCGTTGGAACTTGTTCATTTTGTTGGTTTCAATTTGTTGCTCGGCGTGCACGGGGTACTTCCTCGATAGGACCTAAAGGTAGAGTGTCAAGATTTTCTTCCACCATCACACTCTACACCAAAAGTATAAGATTAATGTAACAATGAAGAAAAGATAAAAAATTCGAATAAACACACAATAACATGTTAACACAAGAACATTGTACTCTCTGGCGGTGCCAAAAATTGGTCACATCCAATCCTACTCCCAAGTTGAAAGTAGTATGGTCGATTTCAATAATAAACCCAACAAGGTCGGGGTTGATCCCACGAGGAGTGTGGTATGTGCTAGAATGTCAACGAGTGTGCAAATTCAATGAGCATAAAGTAATCTTTGAGTAAAAGATTGATTTTTTACAATTACTTCTAAAATTGAGACTATGAAGTTTAATCGAACACTTAATACGCAAAAATAATTAGAGAGTAGTAATCAATGAGAGAAAACACTAGGATTGCTCATCCTTCATGTATACTATGCTATGGGTATAGATGTATTCGATTAAAATCAATCAAACATGTGTTATGACAAAAATATCAATAATACCAACTTAGTATTTTTCAACACTAAGAGGATTTTACTCACAAAAACCTTTCCAAGCTATTTAGAGCTCTATGCAATATAATTGTTCATGACCAAGTAAGAATCTCCATATTCCTAGTTTTATTTCATTAATTGAGATGAGGTTAATTCCTTAATCTACCAAATTGCTTACTAGTTGCTTTATACCTAAACCCGGTTCCACTTTATAAAGTTATAACTAAATGTTATAGGCGTTAATCTAGTGTTTACGACCACCAAATTATATAAGAAAGCATGAAGAAATTAGATGACACAATATTTACTTAAAGACGAATCTATATTAATAACCCATAGTCATAATACTCCAGATTCACAACCCTAGCTAATGATTTAGCTAGACATGACAATACAAGAAACAATGAAATTATCTTTTAATCATGTCATTGATAGTAATAGAGAAGAAGAAGATTGAGAAACGGTGATGCCACTTAATAAACCTTAGGAAAACTTATAGCCGATCACATAATATTCCTTTCTATCAAAGTTCTCAAAAGAGACTTACAAATTTCTATTTATACTCTTCTAAGAAATTACCCTCTTCGAGTCTTGCGTGGCCTAATACTCTATTTCTTCAGCTCTTAATGTGTGGCTCACGCAAGATGTGTGGCCACTTCCAGAAAATAAACTTTCAGCTTCCTAGTTCTCCAAATATGTGGGTGACTTCCATGTCCGCCGTAGGATGGACTTTTGCTTCTTTAACTTTCTTCTTAAGTTTTTGCCTTAATTTGATGGTTTTATTGCGGGTATTTGATGATTTTCATTCTCTTAATTCTCACCCAACTCCATGACCTGCAGTTATATCATTTAAAAATATAATTAGTCTATTGATCCTATAAATTGGGGCATAACTCTGTTAAAAGGCATATGAGTTGAGAAAAATACTAACTTATTATATATACGTCTATCCAAGTTGAGGCTAATTCGTTGAAGCTAGTACTTCTAAGATATTTATCGAAATGCTTGTTAGTAAAGTTGTTGATTGGTGGACTATTTGGGAGGATTAATATCATTATTATTGATGTTGTTTGGGATGTTTTGCAATTGTTGTACCCTGTGGAAGTCATATATATAGTGGCGGTGCTGCCTCTTTTGTCGTAAAATAGGTTATGGTCGATATATAATTGTTACGACGCTTAAATGATAACAGTAGTATTAATTCACTTATTGTAGACTAATGAGACATGATATTTTCATAGCTTGAAGTTGGGAAGTATAAAGTATATACACGGTATGTGAGGCTCTCTTTCTTTCTTTTGTACGGCTCTGATGGTACGTACCATAAACGAATGAGCTTTCAAATCTACTCCACTCTTAGAAGCTAACAGTACTTACATTATTTCCCTTCTAATAAAATATTGATGTTGATATTTCTTCTCTTATTCTTATGTCTCAAATGTTGTTGGTATTTCTTGTATTCCTATAAGATTCATAATGACGAGTTAGCTTTAATAACATATACGAAGTTTACTGACCTTACGTCACTACAGAAGGTGCAGAATGTGATGTCATAAGATATATATATATATATATATATATATATATATATATATATATTTATTTATTTATTTATTTTACTCTACCGAGTCGTGCTATAGTCGGACGGGTACTGTGACGACCCGACCCATCGTCATGTGAGTTACTGCCCCATTTTCCCCATTTTTTGCTTCTTTATGATTCACTATCAGTGTTGGGTATGAACTAGTTATTTTGGATTGGTTTTAGTAGGAAATGAGAAACTTAGTCTCTTTAAGGAAGGTTTGTTTTGGAAAGGTTAATTGGGCGTTGACTTATGTATTAGGAGGTTCGGATGTGAGTTCTGATGATTCGGTTAGCTTCGGGGGATGATTTGTGACTTAGGAGTGTGATCGGAAGTTATTTTGGAGGTTCGGTGTAGAATTAGGCTTGAATTGACGAAGTTAGTATTTTGGCAAATTCCGGTTGATAGGTGAGATTTTGATCCGAGGGTCAAAATGGAATTCCAAGTGTTGCAGTACCTTCGTTAGGTGATTTGGGATGTATGTGCAAAACTTTAGATGATTCGGAGGTGTTTTGGTTGGCTTTTTGATTGAATGCATGTTTCGGAAGTTTTAGAAAAACTTAGGCTTGAATACGATGTAATTTAATGGTTTTGGTGTTGTTTGATGTGTTTTGATGATTGGAACAAGTTTGAATGATATTTTAGGATGCGTCGATATTATTGGTTGAGGTCCCGAGGGCCTCAGGGTGATTTTGGATGGTTAATGGGAAGTTTTGGTTTGTGAACTTTAGAAAAAATTACAGCTGCTTTTGGTATTTTCGCTTCTGCTGAATTAGAACCGCAGAAGTGAGAGGTGAGACACAGAAGCGGCAGGTACCGTAGACATGAGAGGAGATCCGCAAAAGCAGCGGTTATGGCAGGTGCGGATTTGGTGACTGCATCTGCGGAGTCGCAGATGCTACAGGAGGACCGCAGATGCAATATTCGAGATTTCATGGGGTATCCGCAAATGCGAAGATATTTCCTAAAAAGCGGGAGTTGTAGATGCGGCTAAGGAGCCATAGATGCGGAAATGACTGGTCAGTGTTATTTAATTTATCATTCGCGAAATTTTAAAGGGTTTCATCTTTTCCACTACGAACTTGGAGAATTTGGGCGATTTGGAAGAGAGCAATCAATGGACTTCTTTGATACAAGGATTTATGAGTCTAAAACACAATTCTAAGGTGTTATTACATGAATTTAGACTGAAAAGCCAAGAAATTTAAGGAGTTAGAAAGTTAGGCTTGAACTTAAGAGAGTTAAGAATGGGATTTGAGGGGTCATTTGGACTCCGATTTTGGGAATCTTTATTTGTGTAGACCCGTGGAAAGATAAGGAATTTGTTGATGTTTAATTTTTTGGAATTCGAGAAGTGGGCCCGGGACTCGGAGTTTTGCCAATTTCAGAATTTTTGATATTTTTTTATATCAGATTCGACGGACGAGGAGGTTGATTTGAAAGGCAAGGGCATAGAGAGCTAGAATTTTGGCCGGCTTGAGGTGAGTAATAGATTTAAGTGCTATCCTGAGGGTTTGAAACCCCGATCTTGCACATCGTAGTGTTATATTAAGGTGACTTGCACTCCGGATAGCGAGCGTGGGGTAGAGCACCGTTGGGATTGTGACTTAGTCCGTCCTGGTAGATGAATATACTGCGTATTTAACTGATATTTACTTGTTATTATTATAATTTGAGCCGATTGCTATATTCGGGCTTTGTGCCAATTGATGAAATCCTTTAGGGATTGCTATTACTGGTTTCTTACCATTTTTACGTATTATTGAACTCAGTCCAAGTAGTTAATACTATTTTTCGAACTCAGCCAAATTTTCTAAGACTTGAAACTTAAATAGTGTATTTTTAATGAAGTTTGGGCTGAATATTTATATATTAGTGTGCCCGAAGGGCATATGTGATTTTTGGACTGAGCATGGGATCGGACTATGCGCCGCAGCGGTATTGTATTGATATTTATTTGAGGACGAGGGCCTAGTTGATACCACGGGGTTGCTTATATTGCGACTTGGGACGTAAGGGGCCCCTCCCGAAGTCTGCACACCCCCAGTGAGCGCTGTCGACAATAAATAAAGGGAGCGGGCTGCATGCCGCAACGGGTACTAGAGAGTACCGAACTATGTGTTGCATTTTATATTTCCATGTTATCTACGTACTTATCTATTGTAGTATTTCCATAATTGTTGTTATTGGCTTACTGACTGAATACTATCTGGTTCAGGTTGCTGTATTTATAGAATTACTGTGTGCCTATTCAGGATTTCTTATTCTCAGCCTTTATTTATGTTTATTACACACTGGGTCAGGTTACTCACATTACTCCCTGCACCTTGTGTGCAGATCTAGGTACACCTGAGGCTGAGTGAGGATTTCTCTACCGAGCTGTTTATTCGGGAGCATCAAGGTAGCTGCATGACGTCCGCAGTCCTGATCTCCTTTTACCTTATTTACTTTATTTTCACATTTCTTTAGAATGATATGTAGTAGATTGATACTCAGATATTAGAGGCTAAGACTTGTGACGCCAGATTCTTTGGGCTGTGTAGTTGTGTTTATTACTTAGGATTCCACATGGTTTAGTTTTATTTTAGACTTTCGGTACTATGATTTAGTACATTATTTGTGTTAATGAACTCCTGAATGGTATAAAATGGATAAGATTATAGAATTGGTCGGGCTTGCCTAGTAGTGTGTTGGGCGCCATCACGATCGAGGTTGGGGTCGTGACAAGTTGGTATCGGAGCCTAGGTTACTTGGTCTCCGAGTCATGAGCCGATTTAGTAGAGTCTCGCGGATCGATACGGAGACGTCTGTACTTATCCTCAGGAGGCTGCAGAACCTTTAGGAAAACTTCACATTCTTAAAATTCTTGTCATGCGGCTTTATTGAACTGAGAAATAAACTTTTAATATTCTATTCTCTCACAAATGGTGAGGACACGAGCTACCAAACATGGCGGAAGACCACTATTTCCACCTACTGAAGCCACCAGAGGCCGTGGACGCGGTCGTGGTCGTGCTAGAGGCGGAGCAACCGGGGCAGCGCTTGCTGATCCACAAGTTGCCCCAGCTAAGGATCAGGCTCCAGCTGCAGACACGCCAGCAGCACCAGTTCAGGCACCACTTGTGCCTATCGTGATTTCGGGTCTTCAGGAAACCTTAGCACAAATATTATCAGTCTGTACTGGCCTGGCTCAGGCAGTTTCAGTTACCACGGCGGAAGAAGCTACTTCATAGGCCGAGTGAGGAAATCAAACCCCCGCTGCTCGCACACCTAAGCAGGTGGTTCAGGGACTACAGACACTAGAGGCACCTCCAGTTCAACAGGTTTCACCAGTTCAGGGATTCGTGGTTCCAGCTATGCCAAACGATGAGCAGCGTCGTCTCGATAGGTTCGATAGACTCCATCCTCTGACATTCAGTGGTGCTGAGGGCGAAGATGCCTAGGGTTTTCTTGATAGGTGTCAGCATAGGCTCCGGACGGCAGGGGTCCTCGAGTCGAGTGGTGTGGCATTTACTACCTTTCAGTTTATCGGGGCTGATCTTACTTGGTGGGAGGACTTTGAGAGGCGTAGGCCTGTCGGTGCCGCACATCTGACTTGGCAACAGTTCTCCTCTCTTTTTCTGGAGAATATGTACCTTAGTCCCGCAGAGTGGAGCTGCGTAGGCAGTTTGAGTGGTTGACGCAGGGGGATATGATAGTGACTCAGTACGACATAAGGTTTTCACAATTGGCTCGTCATGCTATATGGATGGTTCCATCAGATCGTGAGAGAATTAGGAGATTCGTGGATGTCCTTAACAACCATCTCCATATTTTTATGACTAGAGAGAGAGAGAGAGTATTGGGTGCTATATTTGAGGTGGTGGTGGATATCGCTCGTGCGATCGAGCCAGTTCGCCGAAGAGAACAAGAGGAGAGGGAGGCCAAGGGGCCTTGTGGATCGGGCAGTTACAATGGTGCTCTATCGAGGGGCCAGTTCCATTATGGTAGAGATCGTTCTTTCAGGCATGATCAATCTGCTCGCCTAGAGTATCATTGGGGATCTTTAGGCCGTGGTCATCATGGGTCCCAGCAGGGCCAGACCTCACTCAGCTCCATCCCAGCTTAGAGTTCATATCATGCCCCGTCAACTCTGGGTTCTTCTGTGCCGAGTGCATTTGCTAGTCACTCTGCTGTGAGGGGTTCCCTTCAGTCCCCATCTCCAGCATCGGGCAGCTGTTATGAGTGCAGATAGTTTGGTCACTCGAGGAGGTAATGCCCTCGACTTCATGGAAGAAAAAATCAACAGAGGGGTCAGCCCTCGACTTCTGCTCCACCGACTTCGTCACCCGCCTAGCAAGCTAAAGGTGGAGATTAGGCATCTAGGGGTCACCCCAGAGGTGAAGATCGATCAGGCGGTGGTCATGCTCATTTCTATGCTATATCGGGCAGGACATATGCCATTACTTCAGACGCTTGCTTTAAAGGTATTGTTTTAGTCTTCCATATAGACGCCTCAGTATTATTTGATCCCGGTTCTACCTATTCATATGTGTCTTCATATTTTGCTCGCTATGTGAGTATGCCCTGGGAGTCCCTATCTTTATCTATCTATGTGTCTACCCCGATGGGCGATACTGTTATTATGGACCGTGTGTACCACTCATGTATTGTGATTATTGGGGGTCTGGAGACCCGAGGTGATTTATTGCTATTAAGCATTGTGGACTTCGACGTTATCTTGGGAATGCATTGATTATCTTCGTTTCATGCTATTATAGACCGTCATGCTAAGACAGCCACTTTGGCTATTCCGGGTGTACCGCGGATCGAGTTGCGTGGTGTGACTGATTATGTCCCTAGTAGAGTTATTTCTTTCTTGAAGGCCCAGCGTATGGTTGGGAAAGGTTATATTTCCTATTTGGCGTTTGTGAGGGATGTGGGAGCTGAGACTCCTAGCATTGACTCTGTTCCAGTTGTAAGGGATTTTATGGATGTATTTCCTACATACCTGCTGGGCATGCCACCTGACATGGATCTCAATTTTGGTATTGACATGATGTTGGGAACTAAGCCCATCTCTATTCTGCCATATCGTATGGCACCAGCGGACTTGAAAGAATTGAAGGAGCAACTTCAGGAGCTCCTAGATAAGGGTTTCATTCGGCCTAGTATGTCACCTTGGGGTGCACCGGTTCTATTTGTGAAGTAGAAAGATGGAACAATGAGAATGTACATCGATTATTGGCAATTGAACAAAGTAAAGTGAAAAACAAGTATCCCCTGCCTCGCATTGGTGATTTATTCGACCAGCTTCTGGGAGCAAGGGTGTTCTCCAAGATTGATCTCCGTTTGGGTTATCACCAATTACAGATCATGGATTCAGATATTCATAAGACTGCTTCAAGACTAGATACAGCCACTATGTGTTTCTTATTATGTCTTTCGGGCTGACCAATGCCCCATCAACGCTCATGCATCTGATGAACAGTGTGTTTCTGTCCTACGTGGATTCCTTTTTCATCGTGTTCATTGATGATATCCTGGTATACTCGCGTAGTTAGGAGAAGCACACGCATTATTTGTGAGTTATATTGCAGAGATTAAGGGAGGAGAAGATTTATGCAAAGTTCTCCAAGTGTGAATATTGGCTCACCTTAGTGGCTTTCTTGGGGCACGTGGTGTCCGGCGAGGGTATTCAGGTTCACTCAAAGAAGATAGAGGCAGTGCAGAGTTGTCGCAGACCATCCTCAGCCACAGAGATTCGTAGTTTCCTTTGGTTGGCAGGATATTATCGCCGGTAGGGTTTTTCCTTTATTGCATCGCCCTTGACCAAGTTGACTCAGAAAGGTGTTTCATTTGTATGGTCAGACGAGTGTGAGGAGAACTTTCAGAAGCTCAAGACAGCTTTGACCATAGCTCCAATATTGGTTTTGCCGTTAGCTTCAGGTTCTTATATGGTATATTGCGATGCTTCCAGAGTTGGGATAGGTTGTGTATTGATGCAGGAGGGTAGAGTTATCGCTTATGCTTCACGTCAGTTGGAGCCCCATGAGTAGAACTACCTCGTTCATGATTTGGAGTTAACTGCTATAGTTCATGCCATGAAGATTTGGAGGCACTACCTATATGGCGTATCTTGTAAGGTACTCACCGATCATTGTAGTCTTCAGCATCTGTTCAAGCAGAAGGATCTTAATTTGAGGCAGCTAAGATGGCTACAGTTACTGAAGGATTATGATATTACTATTATGTATCACCCGGGGAAGGCCAAAGTAGTGGCCGATGCTTTGAGCCAAAAGGCGGTGAGTATGGGGAGCTTGGCATGCATTCCAGTTGAGAAGAGGCCATTTGCAGTTGATGTTCATGCCTTGGCCAATCAATTTGTGAGACTAGATATTTTAGAGCCCAGTCGGGTGTTGGCTTGTGTGGTTTCTCGGTCTTCCTTGTATGACTGCATTAGAGAGTGTCTGTATGAGGATCCGCATCTGCTTGTCCTTAAGGACATGGTTCAACATGATGATGCCAGGGACGTGACCATTGGAGATGATGGTGTGTTGAGGATGCAGGGCCAGATTTGCATGCCCAATATGGATGGGCTTCGGGAGTTAATATTGGAGGAGGCCCATAACTCGCAGTATTCCATCCATCCGGGTGTCACAAAGATGTATCAGGATCTTAGACAACGCTATTGGTGGCAGAGGATGAAGAGAGATATTGTGGAGTATGTAGCCTGGTGTCTCAATTGTCAGCAGGTAAAATATGAGCATCAGAGACCGGGTGGCTTGCACGAGAAGATGGTTATTCTCGAGTGGAAGTGGGAGAGGATCAATATGGATTTTGTTAGCAGACTCCCACGGACTTTGAAGAAATTTGATGCCATTTGGGTGATTGTAGACAGGCTGACCAAGTCCGCGCACTTCATTCTGGTTTGTACTACTTATTCTTCAGAGCGGCTGGCAGAGATTTATATTCAGGAGATTGTTCGGTTGCATGGTGTCCTAGTTTCCATCATATCAGATTGGGGCACTTAGTTTACCTCTCAGTTTTGTCAGACCGTTCAGTGAGAGTTGGGTGCCCAAGTACAGTTGAGCACAACCTTTCACCCTCAGACGGACGAACAGTACGAGCATATCATTTAGATATTAGAGGATATGCTACGCGCCTGTGTTATTGATTTTGGAGGGCCATGAGATCGGTTTCTAGCCCTTGCAGAGTTTGCCTACAACAACAGCTATCAGTCCAGCATTCAGATGGCACCGTATGAGGCCTTGTATAGGAGACGGTGTAGATCTCCAATTGGTTGGTTCGAGCCCAGTGAGGCTAGATTGTTGGGGGCAAATTTGGTTCAGGCATTGGAGAATGTGAAGGTGATTCAGGAGAGACTCTGTACAGCGCAGTCGAGGCAGAAGATTTATGCGGACAGGAAGGTCCGAGATGTATTCTATATGATTGGTGACAAGGTCTTGCTGAAGCTTTCACCCACAAAAGGTGTTATGAGATTCAAAAATAAAGGGAAATTGAGTCCGCGGTTCATTGGGCCTTTTGAGGTACTCAGGAGGATTGGGAGGTGGCTTTGAGCTTGCCTTGCCACCCAAATTGAAGAGAGTGCGTCCATTTTTTCATGTTTCTATGCTCCGAAAGTATTAGGGACCCGTCCAATGTCTTGGTTTCAGTACAGTTCAGTTGGAGGATGACTTATGATAGAGAGCTAGTAACCATTTTGTTCATCAGTTTTGGAAGTTGAGGTCGAAGGATATTGCTTTGGTGAAGGTGCAGTGGATAGGTCGGCTTGTGGAGGAGAATACCTTAGAGACCGAGCGGGAGATGCGAAGCAGATACCCTCACCTATTTGAGGCTTCAGGTATGCATCTTGACTCGCTCGAGGACGAGCGTTTGTTTAAGTTGGGGAGGATGTGATGACCCGACCCGTCATCACGTGAGTTACTGCCCTGTTTTCTCCATTTTCTGCTTCTTTATGCTTCACTATCAGGGTTGGTGTGAACTAGTTTCTTTGAATTGGTTTTAGTAGGAAATGAGACACTAGTCTCTTCAAGAAAGGTTTGTTTTTGAAAACTCAACCGGGCATTGACTTATGTGTTAGGAGGCTCGGATGTGAATTCCGATGATTCGGTTAGCTTTGGGGGATGATTTGTGAATTGGGAGTGTGATCGGAAGTGACTTTGGAGGTCCGGTGTAGAATTAGGCTTGAATTGGCAAAGTTAGTATTTTGGCAAATTCCGGTTGATAGGTGAGATTTCGATCCGAGGGTCGAAATGGAATTTCGAGAGTTGCAGTAGCTTTGTTAGGTGATTTGGGAAATGTGTGCAAAATTGCAGATGATTCGGAGGTGTTTTGGTTGGGTTTTTGATCGAATGCGTGTTTCTGAAGTTTTAGAAGAACTTAGGCTTGAATTCGATGTAATTTGATGGTTTTCATGTTGTTTGATATGTTTTGATGATTGGAGCAAGTTTGAATGATGTTTTTGGATGCTTCGATGCTTTTGGTTGAGGTCTGGGGGGCCTCAGGGTAATTTCGGATGGTTAACGAGAAGTTTTGGTTTGTGAACTTAAGAAAAAATTGCAGATGCTTCTGGTATTTTCGCTTCTGCGGAATTGGGATCACAGAAGCAGTACCCCAGAAGTGGTATCGCAGAAGCGCGATGTGAGCCGTAGAAGCTGCAGGTACCACGGACGCGAGAGGAGTGCCGTAGAAGCGGCAGCTACCACAGGTGCAGATTTGGTGACCGCATCTGCGGAGTCGCAGATGCAATAGGAGGACCGCATATGCGATATTCAAGATTTCATGGTGGATCTGAAAATGTAAAGATATTTCCACAGAAGCGGGAGTCGCAGATGTGGCTAAGGAGCTGCAGATATGGAAATGACTGGTTAGTGTTATTTAATTTCTCCTTCGCGAAATTATAAAGGGTGTCATCTTTTTCACTACGAACTTGGAGAATTTGGGCGAGTTGGAAGATAGTCATCAAGCGACTTCTTTGAGTTAAGGATTTATGAGTCTAAAACACAATTATAAGGTGTTATTACATGAATTTAGACTGAAAAACTAAGGAATTTAAGGAGTTAGAATGAGAGTTAGGGCTTGAACCTAAGAGAGTTAAGAATGGGGATTTGAGCGGTCATTTTGACTCCGATTTTGGTAATTTTAATATGTATAGACTCGTGGGGAGATAATGAATCCATTGATATTAAATTTTCTGGAATTCGAGAAGTGGGCCCGGGGCTCGCGTTTTTGCCAATTTTGGGATTTTTGATGTTTTTCGATTGAGTATTGTTCCTTCAACCTATTGTGACGTATTCCTTATGGTTTTAATTAGATTTGACGCACGAGGAGGTCGACTTGAAAGGCAAGGTCATAGCGAGCTAGGATTTTGGCCGGCTTGATGTGAGTAATAGATGTAAATGCTGTCTTGAGGGTTTGAAACCACGGTTTTGCGCATCGTATTGCTATATTGAGGTGACTTGCACGCCGGATAGCGAGCGTGGGGTAGAGCGCTGTCAGGGATTGTGACTTGGTCCGTCCCAATAGACGAATATACTTAGTATTTAACTGATATTTACTTGTTATTATTATTATTTGAGCTGATTGCTATATATCGGGCTTCCTGCCAATCGATGGAATCCTTCAGGGATTGCTATTACTGGTTTCTTACAATTTTTACGTATTATTAAACTCAGTCGTAGTAGTTAATACTATTTTTCAAACTCAGCCATCTTTTCTCAGTCTTGAAACTTAAATAATATATTTTTAATGAAATTTGGGCTGAATATTTATATATTAGTATGCCCTAGGGGCTTATGTGATTTTTAGATTGAGCATGGGATCGGGCTGCGCGCTGCAGCGGTATTGTATTTATATTGATATGAGGCCGATGGCCTAGTTCATGCCACGAGATGGCTTATATTGCGCTTGGGCCATAAGGGGCCCCTCCAGGAGTTTGCACACCCCCGGTGAGTGCTGTCGACAATAAATTAAGGGAGCAGGCTGCACGTCGCAGTGGATACTAGAGAGTACCGGACTATGTGTTGCATTTCATTTTTGCATGTCACCTACTTACTTATTTGTTGTAGTATTTCCATAATTGTTGTTATTGGCTTACTTACTATCTGGTTCAGGCTGATGTATTAATAGAATTACTGTGTGCCTATTCAGGATTTCTTATTCTTAGCCTTTATTTATGTTTATTACTCACTGGGTGGGGGTACTCACATTACTCCCCGCACCTTGTATGCAGATCCAGGTACATTTGAGGCTGAGTGAGGATTTCTCTATCGAGCAGTTTATTCGAGAGCATCAAGGTAGCTGCATGATGTCCGCAGTCTTGATCTTCCTTATAACTTATTTGCTTTATTTCCGAATTTCTTTAGAACGATATGTAGTAGATTTATACTCAGATATTAGAGGCTCAGAATTGTGACACCAAATTCTTTGGACTGTGTAGTTGTGTTTATTACTTGGGATTCCGCATGTTTTAGTTTTATTTCAGGCTTTCGGTATTATGATTTAGTATATTATCTGTGTTAATTAACTCCTGAATGGTATAAAAATGGTTGAGGTTATGGAATTGGTCGGGCTTGGCTAACAGTGTGTTGGGTGTCATCATGATCGGGGTTAGGGTGATAATCAGTTGGGTTTTACCGAGCTCTACATGGTCGGTTCGATATGGTGATGTTGCCCATAAAGACGTATATTTTTAAATGTGTGTGTGTATGTGTGTATATATATATATATTGTGTATGTATATGTGTGTGTATCATGCATTTCATGTCAATACCTTTAGAGTCATTCAAATGTTACAGGTTGTATCTTCTCTATCTCTCTTTACATTACTGTTCTATTTTATTCTTATTCTTCTTATTTATTCTTTCATGCCTTATATACTCAGTAGTTTATTTGTACTATCATCTCTTTTATTTGTGGAAATTGCATATCGTACTCCAGGTCTGGATAGACAGGTTGACGGTCCTCCCAGTAGGCTACCAGTTGAGCAGGAAGTGTTGTTGAACTCTAATTGTCTTGGAGTTGCCTTTCGGGCCAGTATACTATGTACATATGTTTATATTATGGCGGGAGACTGTCCCGACCTTTATGATATTTATGTATTCTTAGAGACTTGTTGAGAGATATCATGTATATGGATATGTGTGTATGACCTTGTTGGCCTATGTTTTGAGGTTCAAATGACCATGTCTGCCTTATTGAACCGTATGTCACATGTATAAGTTTGTATATCATGTTAGGCCATCCTATGTCGAGTATTCTCTTATGTTTTATTCTTCTTATCTGAAGAAAAAAATTTGTTCCATTTACCTATGGTGCTATGATAAGAAAGAGACTTTATGTTTGCACTCGATTGAATGACGCACCGGGTGTCCATCGCGGACCTACGATTTGGGTAGTGACAAACTTGATATCAGAGCAAGTCTGTCCAAGGGATGTAAAGTTGTGTCTAGTAGAGTCTTATTTATGGGTTTGTTTCACGCCACATTTTTAAACAAGAGGTTGCGGGACATTTAGGATGGTTACCTTCGTTTCATATTCCAGATCGTTGGAAAAAGCTTAATTATAGAGAATCGAGTCTAATGTAAGCGTTGATGTAGGTTGTACAAAGATTTAATTACCCAGAAGAGCTGCGGCTAGTTGGGATGTTAAGGAAGATTGGATGGGGTATGATACATACGCCCTCTATTAATACAGATCCGCCTAAGATCTGGGTGAGTCATTCCTTTTAGATAGCCCGGTGTAGATAGTACTAGAAGAGCTGATGGAGGCTCTGAAATTATTAGCTTTGCAAGTTCCACCACCGGCTTCATCTGATCGGCATGTGGGAAAAGTAGTGCAGTTATTGACGCAATTGGTAATATCTTAAGATTGGCGTCACTCGAGGGTCCCTGATAGTATTAAGGTCCATGAAGGGTAAGGAAATTCTCAACCTAAGGAGTTAAGAGAGCAAGAGCCGTCTATATTTTCAAGATATGATTTTGATGAACCTATGGGATGGACTAAGAAGTCCAGGACAATTCATGATTATAGAAGATTACCGCATGGTGGTAGGTTGAAGCAGATCGGGTTACTACAGATAGACTAGAGTTGCCCCGACTATTGTATCATCAGTGCGATCGGGCATATGCCGACCAATGTCATGTAAGAACAAGTGTTTGTTTTTGGTGTGGAAGTAAGAGCCACAAGATACGAGCATGTCCAATGCTTAAGCATAAAGACCAAGATAAGGGTGGAGATGGAGCGTCGGCTCCGGAGATTACTTTCTGAGTACAAATACACGACCTAAATTTTTTCTATAATGTTCATGCTGACTCATAGAATGTTACTCGACAGTGTGAGGAAGCTCAGATGGATAGTTTCTGACCCTTATGGATAAATCGTTGTATATGAATATGTAGTAACGATAGATAATAAGCGCAACATTCAAAAATTATCATAGGGGAGGTTGTACAGCTTATGTGGTTATCATATGAGTAAAGTAATATCAGACGACTAAAGAATGAGGCAAGTTAGAGTAAAAGTAGATAAGTAATTTTAACGGGGATTATCGGGAGGTCAACTTAACCATACAGATATGAGGTGCCGATACTGAAGGATGACTTAGGATGAACTATAACTAAGATACCGACTAGAGATTCAAAGGACCCTCATACTAGCTAGCATTGTAGTGATAGAAAGAGTGAATAAGCAATAGGAGCATTAGTAAAAGAAGACCCTTTAAAGAAATTTATAAATATATCCTTGACAACCCATTTGAACTAACGATAAACTCATAAAAAGAATTAATGCCAGCAAGAACGTATGACTCGCTACGTATATTAACCCCTACAAATTGTCTTAGGGGAAGAAAGGTTACTCATAGGTCCATCGTTGCTACCAGGAATGCAAACCTACGGCAAAAATAAGGAATAAAGGACTAAACAATACATCAAATGTATATGGTAACAAGAAGATGAGAATCAATAGATGAGGTCTATAACTAAATGTACGAGGGAATCAGAATAGGTGGGAATTAAATCAGAGTTGCAAATAAGGAATATCATAATATAAGCCTAATAAGAAGCCGTTGACAAATAAGGGCAGTGGGAAAAATGAGGAATAGAGAACTATAGTGATATACATATTTCATTTAAGACAACGTAGGACTAGAATAAAAAGTGCAGAACTATAGCCTTCAATCATCACCATTTCTTGATTTTTGGCATTTTAGAGCCAAAAAATAGGAATTCATGATGTTCCAATGTTCATGTACTATAGTCTATACTATTTGAATGAATTCAGGCGGTCGATCCTCAATCTACTAAAATTTTACGGGATCATAAAATGACCTAATGAACAAAAGTTATTGCGTTTTCATGACAGTTCCTTATTTTTTTGCACTATAGAGCCATAAAATAGGAATTTATGACGATTCGTAGATTTTCGTATGTTATAGTCCATGCCATATGTATGAATTCGGGCGAACGACCCCGAATCTCCTAAATTTTGCGGGCGCATAAAAATGATATAATGAACAATAGTCATTGCTTTGCCATAAACGTTCCTAATTGTTTTGGCATTTTAAGACCATAAATTAGGAATCAAGACAATTCTCTAATTTTCGTGTGCTATAGTCCACGCCATCTACATAAATTCGGTCTGCTAGCCATGTATCTCCAAAAATTTTGGGGGACTATAAAAATGATCTAATGAACAATAGTCATCATTTTCTTATGATTGTTCCTCAATTTTTGGGCTTTTTAGGGCCTGATTTTGTGTGATATAGTCTATGCAATCTGCATGAATTCGGGCGGCCAACTCAAAATCTCTTAAAATTTTGCAGTCTTATCAAAATATTCTAGTGAACAATAATCATTGTTTCTTCATGTTTTTTTGGCATTTTAGGCGATAAAACAAGAATTCAAGATAATTCTCAGATATTTTTGTGCGATAATCCGTGCTATCTGTATGCATTCAGGCGACCGGCCCCGAATCTCTATAAATTTTATGAGACCATAACCTAGTGAACAATAGTTTCACTTCATCATGACCACTTCTCCTTTTTTGGCATTTTAGGGCCATAAAATAAGAGTTCGGGACAATTCTCAGGCTTTCACGAGCTATAGTCCACGCCATCTGCATGAATTCGAGCAATTAGCCCCGAATAACCTATAATTTTACGATCTCATAAATTTATGACCTAATAAACAATAGTCATCGCTTAACCATGACTGCTCCTCATTTATAGTGGTCTAGGACCATAGAAATCAAGGCTTTTCCCAAATTTTCATGTGTTGTTATCCACGCCATTTGCATGAACTCGGGAGATCAACCGTGGGTCTCCTACAATTTGTGGTCCTATCAAAAGCCACCAAATAAATAATAGTCATCATTTTGACATGACCGTTTCTTGCATTTTGGCAATTTAGGGCCATAAAATAGAAATTCAGGACGAATCCCATATTTTTCTGTGCTATAGTACACGCTATCAGCATGAATTCAAGCGATTAACCTCGTATCTCCTAATATTTTGCAGTGCCCCATAAAAAAGAACTAACAAACAATATTCATTGTTTTTCCATGATTATTACTTATTTTTTTGGCATTTTAGAACCATAAAATAGGAACTCAAAATGATTCCTTGATTTTTATGTGCTATAGTCCATGCCCTTTACATGAATTCGAGCAGCTGGCCCCAAATCTCCTTAAATTTTACATGCCTATATAAAACATCCTACTGAAAATATTCATTGTTTCACCATGTTCATTCCTTATTATTTGGTGTCTTAGGGCCATAAAACAGGAATTCGGGATAATTTCAAGATTTTTATATACTATATAGTCCAAAACATCTACATTAATTAGGGTGGCCGACCATGAATCTCCTTAAATTTTACAGACCCATAAACAATGACTTAATAAACAATAGCCACTGCTTCACCATGATTGTTCCTCATTATTTTTGTGTTTTAGGTCTATAAAACAAGAATTCATGACAATTCCCAGATTTACGTATATTATAGTCCACGTCATCTACATGAATTCAGGCGATCTGCCCCAAATCTCCTACAATTATACGGGCCCATAGAAATGAGCTAATAAACAATAGTCATTGCTTTGCCATGTCGATTCCTAATTTTTTGGTATTTTAGGTCCAAAAACAGGGATTTAGTATGATTCACAGATTTTTATGTGCTATAGTCCACGCCATCTACATAAATTCATGCGTCCATCCCCGAATCTCCTAAAATTTTGTGCACATATTAAAAATTTAATGAACATTAGCCATCGCTTGTCCATGATCAGTCCTCATTTTTTGGCTTTTCAAGACATTAAAATAGGAATTCAGGACAATTCTTAGATCATGTGTTATAGTCCACGCTATATGCATGAATTCGGGCAACCAACCTCGAATATCCTAAAATTTTATGTGCCTATAAAAAAGACCTAATAAATAATCTTCATTGCTTTGCTATGGCCGTTCGTCATTATTTGGCAATTTGGGATCAAAAATGGGAATTCAGGACGATTCTTGAATTTTTATGTGTTATAGTCCACACCATCTGAATGAATTCGTGTGACTGGCCCCCAATCCGCTAAAACTTTCCAGGCCCATAAATTTGACCTAATGAGTATATTGATGGTCTCTCCATGGCCGTTTCTCATTTTTTGGCATTTTAGGGCAATAAATAGGAATTTAGAACAATTTCGAAATTTTTGTGTGTTAGAATGCATGACATCTGTATGAATTCGAGCGACTGGCCCTGAATCTCAAATACTTGAAGGCCTATAAAAATGAGCGAATGAATAATAGCCATCACTTCGCTATGAATGTTCCCTTGTTTTTGCATTTTAGGACTATAAAGCTATAAATCATGATGATTTTGTGTATTTTATCCACGCCATATGCATGAATTCGGACAACCGGCTCGAATATCCTAAATTATTTTGGGCCCATAAAAAATTACCTAATGAAAATAGTCATTGCTTCGATATGATTGTTCCTCATTTTTTGGTATTTTAGAGCATTAAAATAGGATTTTTGGACAATTTCTCGATTTTCATGTGCTATAGTCCACACATCTAAATGAGTTTGTGCGACTGGCCCCAATTATTCTAATATTTTGCTAGCCCATCAAAAATAACTTAATGAACAATAAATTACTTCTCCATGGCCATTTCTCATTTTTTGGGAATTTTTGTGCCATAAAATAGGAATTCATGATGATTTTCTGGTTTTTGTGTATTATAGTCCACGTCATCTATATGAATTCGGGTGGATAGTTCTGAATCTCCTAAAATTTTGTGGGCCCATCGAAAATGATCTAATGAACAATAGTCATCCCTTCACCATGACCGTTTCTCAGTTTTTGGTGCTTTAAGGCTATAAAACAGGAATTGTGGATGATTTCTAGATTTTGGTGTACTACAATATAAGCAATCTACATGAATTCGGGCGATGGACCTCGAATCTCCTAAAGTTTTGTAGGCCCACAAAATAGACCTAATGAAAAATAGTGTTTGCATTCCCATTACCGTTCCTTATTTTTTGGGATTTTATGGCCATAAAATATGAATTCATGGCGATTCGCTGATTTTCGTTTGCTATATAGTTCACATCAATTGCATGAATTCGGGCGGCCGACTTCGAATCTTCTAAAATTTTGCGGTCCCATAAAAAATGACTTATTGAAAAATTGTCATCGCTTCAACATGGCCGTTCCTTATGTTTTTGCATTTTAGGACCATAAAACAGAAATTTAGGATGATTCCCATATTTTCATGGGTAGCCATCTATATGAGTTCAGATGACAGGTCCCGAATCTCAAATATTTTGCGGCCCACAAAAATTATCTAATGAATAATAAATTGCTTCGCTATAATCGTTTCTCATCTTTTCACATTTTAGGGCCATAAAATAGGAATTCAGGATAATTCTCAGATTTTCGTGTGCCATACTATACGCCATCTGTATGAATTCGGGCAGGCGGCCCTGGATCTACTAAATTTTCAGATCCCATAAAAATGACCTAATGAATAATAGCCATTGCTTCGCTATGACTGTTTCTCATTTTTTGGTATTTTAGGACCATGGAATAGGAATTCAGGACGATTCTCAGATATTCGTATGCTACACATCTGCATGAATTTGTGCAACTGACTCGAATCTCCTAACATTTTGCAAGTCTATCAAAAATGGCCAAATGAATAATAGCCCTTGAATTTCCATTACAGTTCCTTATTTTTTGGTGTTTTAGGGCCATAAAATAGGGATTCAAGATGATTCTCAGATTTTTGTGTTCTATTATCCACGCCATTTGAATGAATTCTTGGTACCGGCCCCGAATATCCTAAATTCTTGTATGCCCATCAAAACGACCTAATGAACAATAATCATCGTTTCGCCATGACTGTTCCTTGCTTTTGACATTTTAGGGTCATAAAATAGAAATTCAAGATGATTCCCACATTTTCGAATGCTATATAGTCCATGCGATCTGAATGAATTCGGGTGACATGTCCTAAATTTCCGGGCCCGAAAAAACAATCTAATTTATAATAGTCATTGCTTTGCCATGACCGTTCCTCAATTTTGGAATTAAAATTTAATTCAAGACAATTTCCATACTTTTCTATGCTATATAGTCAACGCCACGTGTATGAATTCGGGCGAGAGGCCCTGAATCCCCCCTTTTTTTTTTCCGAGCCCATAAAAATGACCAAATAAATAATAGTCATTGCTTTGCCATGATTTTTCCTCGTTTTTGGTATTTTTAGGCCATAAATAGGAATTCAGAATGATTCTCTAATTTTCTTATGCTATAGTCCATACCATCTACATGAATTCGGGAAAACGGCCCCAAATGTCCTAAAATTTTGTGGTACATAAAAAAATCTAATGAATAATTGTCATATCTTTATCATGATCGTTCCTCATTTTTGGCATTCTATGGCCATAAAAAAAGAGAAATTCAGGACGATTTTCAGTTTTTCGAGTGCTATATTCTACGTCATCTACATGAATTCAGGCGACTAGGACCAAATCTCCAAAAATCTTACGGGCCTATAAAAATGAACTAATGAACAATAGTCATTTTATGGATATGAGCGTTCCTCATTTCTTGGCGTGTAAGGGACATAAAACGGGAATTTATGACGATTCCAAAATTTTCATATGCTATTGTTTATGTTGTCTGCATGAATTCAGGCGACCAACCATGAATCTTCTAAATTTTTGTGGGCTCATAAAAACATTTTGATGTAGAATAATCATCTCTTCGTCATGATCGTTTCTCATTTTGGCATTTTAGGGCCATAAAAATAGAAATTCAGGATGATTCCTATATTTTCGTTGTTATATTGTCTACGTCATTTGCATGTATTCGCGACCGGCTCGAATCTCTTAAATTTTTGTGGGACCATAAAAAATGACCTAATGAACAATAGTTATTGCTTCGCCATAACTACTCCTGGTTTTTTGACGTTTTAGGCCAATAAAAGAGGAATTCGAAAAATTTTGTGTGCTATAGTTTCACGCCGTCTTTATGAATTCTGGCAACCAGTCCCGAACCTCCTAAAATTTTATTGGACCATAAAAAATTATATAATTTATAATATTCTTTGCTTTGTTATGAAATTTTATCATTATTGGTGCTAGGGCCAAAAAATAGGAATTCGGGACGATTCCCTGATTTTCTTTTGCTATAGTGCACGCCATCTGAATGAATTCAGGTGACCGTCCCCAAATCTCCTAAATTTTGCTTGGCCATCAAAAATGATATAATGAATGACTGTCATCGTTTTCCCATGATTGTTCCTTATTTTCTGGCATTTTAAGGTCATAAAATAGAAATTCAGGATGATTCTCACATTTTCGTATGTTACATATTCTATGCATCTACATGAATTAGAGAGACATGCCATGAATCTCCAAATATTTTACGGACTTAATAAAAAAAGACCTAATGAGTAATAGTCATTGCTTCTCCATGATTGTTCCTCGTCTTTGGCATTTTAGGGCTATAAAACAGGAATTTAGGATAACTTCTTCATTTTTGCATGCTATAGACCATTCCATATTAGATTCCAACCGACCCCTAAATTTCAAATCGCACCCTCTTAAGTTGTAGACAAAATAAAATCCAAAATTTCACTTTAAATTTTCAATTAGGAGTAAAAATCCATGGGGAATCAAGATATATAACCAAATCCAAGTAAAAATTACTTACCTTCAATGTACCAGTAAAATTCCTCTTCAAATTCTCCTCCTCTCGAAGTCGAGGGCTCAAAATACAAAATAATGGGTAAAGTCTCAAAATTGGACAACTTAAACCACTAAAATCAATTACCTTTCGCCATCGCGGCAAAACCCACGCGATTGTGATGTTTTAACGCAAACTACTACAATGTGCCTTTTTGCGATTCAAAGACCTGACATCCAAAGTTACGCGAATGTGAGTGCCCAAAATGCAACCACGTAACCCAAATCTCCTACCTGACTCCACGCTTACGTGAACGGTTTACTCTTCTTGTGAAGGCGATGACCAGCCTGCCCCAGCGCTTCATGTACGCGATCATGACCTTTGCGAACGCCTAGGCTAAATCTTCCCCCGCCAGCTCTACCTCTACGTGAATGCGGCTCTCCTGGAACCAATACAATGCGAACACGATTCTGTCCTTACGAATTTTTTCAAAAACAGACCCAACTCTTTAAATACTCTATACAGTCGCGACTCACCTCTGGCGACCAGGAAGCTCATCCGAGACACCCAAAACGAGCAGTCTCAAACTCAATCAAAATGGTCTAACATCACTCTAAAACTCAGCCTAACTCATCGGAACTCCGTCCTATTATACTAACTAGTCCAAATACATTACCCAATCATATAAAAAGGATCAAAGCACAAGTAACATACAAACCAAGAATCGAAGATCAAATCATTCTCTTAACTTTCATATATTAAAAGTTCGATAAATGTGACTGAATCACATTTAGACTTTCTGGATTACATCAAAACTTCGCACACAAGTTCCAATCAACTAAATAAATTTATCCAATGTCTCAAAATACATTTGGCGTCCGATAATACCAAGATCAACCTCCAGTCAAACTATGATCTCTCTAATTCTTCAAATTCCTAACTTCTGGCCATTAGAGGCAAAACCTTCTAGGAGCTTTCGAATCCAAATCCAAACACACACACACATGTTGAGAATCACAATACGAACCTATTGAAACTATCAAATCTCAATTTCAAAGTCGTTTACTCTTCCAACTTAAAGCTTTCATTGAAAATTACCGTCACGACCCAGATTTCCACCCTCGGGAGTCATGATGACGCCTACTAGTGAAAGGTAGGCAATCCGATCAACCGAACTATTTGCCTTATCCCATTTTAAATTCGTTAACAGTTATATGTCAACAGTTAGTAATCGACAAAATCTAACAAGCGTAAGATTCAATTTCAAGTTTTAATAATCTTCCTAATACCATTCCATAAAAAATCTACCCAAGACCCGTGTTACAACTTCACAGACTGCCAAAGAGTATTATAAATAAAGGTGTGAAAGAAATAACAAAATATTTTCTCTAGGATTACATAATAGAAATAGGAAAATAGATAGAGGGAGACGCCAAGACATGCGGACACCAGCAGGAGTACCTCTAGTTGCCTGATGAACAAGGACCGGAAATCTCATTGCGGTCCGAAATATATAGTACTGGATCTGCACAAAAGAGTGTAGAGTGTACTATCACCACAACCGACCCCATGTGCTGGTAAGGGCCTGGCTAACCTCGGCAACATAGTGACGAGGCTAGGACCAGACTACCCTATAAACATGTGCAGATAAATAATGTACACCAGAAAAATAAAAGCAGGAATATACAGTCAAAGAAGGGAGGGGGAAACATGTTGCGGGGAAATATTCAGATGGAAACATGAACAAGTAGGTAAATATAGGGACCACCATAGCTCAACTATCAACAAGAATCGGAAATCAAACGAGTGCACGACATCACCCTTCGTGCTTTTACTCTTATCCTAGCCATAAAAATCAATATAAACTGTATGGCATCACTCTTCGTGATTTTACTCTCATCCTCGCCATAAAATTAATATAATCGGCACGAAATGGTACATCGTGCGACATGGGATCACCCTTCATTCTTTAACACTCTCTCACCAAAACAATGCACAGTATTGTCATATCAAAACAATAACATCGCGACAAAGGAACAATATTAAAAACAATAACGTCCCAGTGAGGCATTAATACTATAATCCACTTTTCATTTTCACATTTAATTCCACAAATCACTTTACAACTTGTGCCAACGCTCTTCAATATACAATTACCAATATTCATTCCACAACCTTTGCTCAACAATAGCAACCGCCGCATTAAAATGAACAATACAAACAGAGTCACATTAATCATAACCTAAGACTCATGTGCATGTTTGACACTAACATATAGATACTCGTCACTATGCCTATACGTTGTACTTAACAACTAACATATCGAAAATAGGACACAACTCCTAATCCCTCAAGCTAAGGTTAGACCAAACACTTACCTCGCTTTGCAACTAAATTTAAGATCCCGATAAACCTTTGACTTGAAAATTCATGTTCGAAGTCTTCAAATCTAGTCACAAATAATTTAATATACTCAATACAAAATAGTAGAAATTAATTCTATATGGATTTACTATTTTTCAGATTAAAATTTGAAATTTATCTCAAACGTTTCCCATGGGGCCCACTTCTCGGAATCATACGAAACTTAAAAAATGTCATAACCCATTCTGATACGAGAGTTCAAACATATAGAAATTATCGAATTCCGATATCGAATTGGCTTTCAAATCTTAAATTTTCGTTTTTGGAAGATTTGGTAAAAATATGAATTATCTTCCATAAATTCATGGATTCATGATGTAAATGAGTATGGAATCATGATATATAAAGGATTTATGATGAATAATACTTACCTCATTCAAATTTATTAAAACCCCTCTGGAAATAGCCCAAACCGAGCTCCGTCAACTCTATTTTTGTCAAAAATGGCGAAAAATCCCGTTTTATAGCATTTTACAATTCGGGTGCCACAGGTGGCGCCAGGGTGCTGCCTGTGGTGCTGGTTCCAGTAGCCAAAAATAATCCCGACTCCATGGATTGTGCCTCGCCCTACCCCAAGCGCTGGCGATGGAAAATTATTTTTTTCCGACACAAAAATGGGCATAACTCTCTCATACGATGTGCGAATTGGACGATTTTTTATATGGCTCCAAATTTTTGATACAGATCTTATGCTTCAATCAAAACTGAATTTGGAATTTATTTTCTTAATATGATACCTCTTATTCTTGAAGAAACGACATCAAAACATTAAACTATCAAAACACCTATACAGGTCTGTTTACTCAAAATATTGACTGAAGTCAACTCACTTGAGTTTTAAAGCTCTATTTCACATTTTAATCCATTTTTTCACATAAAAACGTTATGAAAAATTATACAAACTGCACATGAAAATCGAGGTGAGGTAAAAAAGGAGGTTTTTAGGCCTCGGAACACTGAGTTTGTTTTTTAAAATAAGTGATGACTTTTTGGGTCATCACAATTACTCTTCCAAATTAATCTCAAATTTTATGAAAACCAATACAAATAGCATACGCAAGTCTTAGTTCATCATATGAAGCTACTCAAGGCCTCAAACTATTGAACAAAATTCTAGAGCTCAATGCCTCAAACTGGTCAAATCATTAAAAACCCTTTTTATGGAGGAGAGAGATAGGTCGGTTTGAATTGCAAGCTTGAAAATAAAAGAAGAGGTTATTCGTTCACAATAGAAAATGCGCTCAAAGTGCATATCCAAACCACATATTATATTATCATAGGTTACAACAAATATTAAGTAAGTATAAATTTCGTCAGAAAAAAAAAACAATTGTTACTTTGTTATAAAATAACAACTGTAAAGTAAATAAACCAAAGACAAGTATAGAGGGAGATTGATATTTTTATTCAAATTTCAAAATGATGTACATAGTGAACTGAAATATCCTCTATTTATAAAATAAAGGAAGCTGTTGTGTAAGCTGCTACTGCAAGCTGCTGTATAAGCTGCTATTGCAAGCTGCTGTGGAAGTTGCTATTACAAGCTACTGTGTAAGCTGCTTGTATGTTTCTCGTAAATTGCTACTGTACCAGATATAGATAATCTTCCATTGGGGATAATATTTATCTATAACTAAGTACCAACATGATAAGCTTCTTCAGGAGACTTATTTCCAATAGAGTACTAAAGTAATAAACATATTTACGGCGAAGTCTTGTGTAGATAAGCTTCTTCAAGAAAATTATTTACAACGGAGTACTAAATGAACATCTCTAATATAATATATATTTATAACACTACCCCTTGGATATTCTTTAAAAGATAATGTGCCACATTACAACCTTACTAGGAAAAACCCCGCAAAAAAATTCTAGTAAAACAAAAAGAGTACACATATTTAGTAATATGTATTGCTAGGTGCCTCATTAAAACCTGTAAGGAAAACCCTGTGGGAAAATCCTTAGTAAGGAAAAAATAATGCATCGCGTATTTTACTCCCCCTGATGAAAACCTTGTTTGAAATACTCGAGTTTCTGCATTCCAATCATTATACCATCTTCTCAAAAGTTGAATTTGTAGAGA
Organism: Nicotiana benthamiana; assembly: GCA_034376525.1. NCBI lineage: Eukaryota > Viridiplantae > Streptophyta > Magnoliopsida > Solanales > Solanaceae > Nicotiana > Nicotiana benthamiana. The sequence continues at coordinate 88,752,753 of CM067330.1, forward strand.
ATATTATCCACGTCTATTTTAGATCAACTTAAATTAATCTTATCAAACCAAGAAGCTGGTGTAAGTCAATTCATTGAGTTGCTTGCAACCTGCCTACATCAACTGCTTGTCAAAAACTTCAGTTGAGTACTAATGGATAATCTTCTTCAGTAAAATCATCTATAGCAGAGTAATAAATGGACATCCACAATATTATATTCATAACACTCCTCCTTGGATGTTCATTATAATGTGCCTCATTAAAACCTTACTAGGAAAAATCCCGTGGGAAAAAATCCTAGTCACGAAAAAAGAGTACACTAATAATATACATTGCAAGCTGCCTCACTAAGAACCTTACCAGGAAAAACCCAATGGGAAAAACTTGAGCAAGGGAAAAAGAGTACACTCTAGAGACTTGGGTATTTCACCATCAGGACCAAGGAGTCCATCATCCTATTCTGGAGGTAAGAAGGGATCCTTATTCACTTTTACTGATAAAAAAATCATTGGTGTATTCAATGAGTGTGCTTTGTCCATGTAAAATCATTTTAAGGCGCTTTTTTATAGGCGTATTGACAAATAAAAATCCTATATACTAAATGTTCAATTTTTCATGCGAATATGTTGATCCGAGTACTAAAATTTCATTATTCCATTCTTTCACAGATGGCGAGGACACGTGCTATCAGGAAGGATGGACAACCACCAGTACCACCAGTTGGAACCATCAGAGGCCGAGGTCACGGTCGAAGCCGTGGAAGGGGCAGAGCAGCTAGAGCATCACCTGCAGATCCACCAGCTGCACCATTTTCGGATCAGGTCCCAGTTATGGATACGACAACAGCACCAGCTTAGGCACCAGTTGTTCCTATTGTGATGGCAGGCCTTCAGGAGGCTTTAGCTTAGATCTTATCAGTGTGTACCGGTTTGGCTCAGGCGGCCTCAGCTACTACAGCTGTAGCTACTTCTCATATATGGGGAGGTATCTATACCCCTTTTGCTCGCATACCTGAGTAGGTTGTGCATGGACTCTAGACACCGATGGCATCTTCAGCCTAGCCGGTTGCACTAGCTCAGGAGTTTGCGGTACCGGTTATGCCAGATGATGAGCAATGTGAACTTGAGAGATTTGGTAGACTCCAACCTCCGACATTCAGTAGTGCAGAGAGTGAGGATGCTAAGGGTTTCTTGGATAAGTGCCAGCAAATGCTTCGTAGAGTAGGGATTTTTGACTCTAGTGGTGTGGTATTTACTACCTTTCAGTTTTCTGGGGTTTCCTTCACTTGGTGGGAGGCGTGTGAGAGGCATAGGCCTGTTGGTGCAACACCCCTTACTTGGAAGTAGTTCCCCGTTCTCTTCCTGGAGAAGTATGTGCCTCAGTCGCACCGAGGAGCTGCACCGGCAGTTTGAGCAGTTTCGTTAGAGGGAGATAACTATGATGCAATATAAGATGAGATTCTCTGAGTTAGCCCGACATGCGATTTGGTTGGTTCCCACAGATCGATAGAGAATCAGGAGGTTTGTTGATGGCCTCATGTACCAGCTTCAGATTCTCATGACTAGGGAGAATATAAGAGGTGCCACCTTCGAGGAGGTTGTTGATATTGCCCATGAGATTGATTCAGTTCACTAGCAGGATCGAGAGAAGAGGGAGGCCAAGAGGTCTCGGGGATCTGGTAGCTTAAGCAGTGCTCCTTCTAGGGGTTAGTTGCAGTAGGGCAGAGGCTGTTCTTTCAGGCTAAGGCTGTAAAACTGGCAGTTCCGAACCGGAACCGGACCGGAACCGCGGCCCTGCCGGTTCTACCGGTTCCGGCGGTTCCGGTTCTAGCGGTTCTCGGGAACCGTGGCGGGGCGGTTCTACCCGTTGGAACCGCCAGAACCGGAACTGGAACCGGACGGGTTCTGGCGGTTCCAAACGGTTCCAGCGGTTCTGTAACGGTAATTTTTCAAAACAAAAAAAAATTTAAAAATTATTTCCAAGCGGCTCTTTGCAAAAAGTAGCCGTTTGGAAGTTTAAAAAATATCCATTTGGCCCCCAAACTATAATTTAACCCCAAACTTTATATAATTACACTATTTCCCATTTCTCAACTATAAATACCCCCTCATTCTTTTATTTTTCTTCACCAATTCGTCAATATCTCTCAAGCTCTCTTTCAATCTTTCTAGTGCAAGTGCTTAATTTATTGTTGTAAATTCGTGAAACATTGTGAAGTTGTTGAATTGAAGTTTTCAAGTGTTCAATTTCAACGATTTTCAATTTTCAAGAAGTTGTTAGTTTGCTTAATTATAATTATTATGGCATTTTCGTTGAAAAAAATGTTCGGTAAAGGAAAAGCTAAAACCGGTTAAAGTAATGGCCAAAATACTACCCCTCCCCCGGCTCCCCGACCTAGAAAAGATAAACAAGTTCAAAGTAGTAGCCAACCTAGAAATCCTAATGAACCCTTCGGAATCTTTGATAATGATCACCCGTGTCTTCAATTGAGCGATATTGATTTTCTACATGATGTAGCAGTTGGTGATAGAATAGACAATGATATTATGAATGCTTTTTATCCTAATGCACCTATCTTAGAGGGAAATGAGGATGATGATGATGATGAAACCCAAGCTCCAGTAGATTTAGATGATACACCTACTAGTCCTGCTCATAACTTAGGTGATGAACCGGCACACCCACCCGTACAAACTCCGACTTTTAGTAGACAACCTCCTAAAGTACAGAAATATCATTAGTTTGGCAATTTTTTATTCAACTAAGAGAACAAGATAAGGCGAAGTATAAATCTTGTGGGAAATTACTTGTTCATAGGTATACTGGAGATCGTAGCAGCACAGGTAGTTTAGTTAAGCATATAAGATTACACCCTAGCGATAAGGCTAGATATTTGCAATTGAAAGCGCAACAAGAGGGGAGGACAAGTTTTGATTCTACAGTAAACTCAAGTACTGGTTCAAATCTAGTTCAACCAGGAATAAACACAGTCACCGGAGGTATATTATATTACGATCCAAATAAGGATCGTGAAGAATTAGCTAAAATGATTACTGTTATGTGTTTCCCTTATTCTTTTGCTTCTAATCCTGCATGGATTCATTATATTAGAATAGTATTTAATCCTACGTATAAAGGTTGGCCTCGCGCCACAGTTAAGGCCGATATTTATAAATACAAGCATGAATATGAACAATACTTGCGCTATTTATTTACCCATATAGCTAATCGTATGTCTACTACAACTGATATTGGTAGAAGTAATAATGATTGTGATTATATAACCGTGACCAGTCATTAGATAGACGAAGACTGGACAATGCAAAAACGCATTATTGCATATAGGATAATTAATTCACGGCACACGGGTAGGTTTATTGCCAACACTGTTTCAGATGTATGCATATATTTTTGTTTTAGTGATAAAATAATATCAATTTCTATGGATAACGCTTCTAGCAACACTAGTGCAATAGGTATGCTAACTAGAACACTTAATCCTGCTTTTACTAATATTTTCCATGTTAGATGTATATGTCATATTTATCATTTAATTGTTGGTGATGGTATGAGAATATTAAACTTAAAATTAAAAAGGTTAAAATGGCTCTTAATTGGCTATTTTATTCAAACCGTAGAAGTAGACTTAGAGAATATTTTAAAAAGTGTGACGAATATGGCCTTAGAGAAAGAAGGAACTTTGGCCAAGCTGAATCACAACCAGAAATAGATGAGTGCTATAAAGAAATGATAGCAGAACTTGCTCAGGAAGCAACTTCACCTGGAAGTGGTGATGAACAAGCTTCATTTCTACCACCGCCAACACAACCACCTCCAAACCTTGAAGGTTTTATGAGATTTGTTAGAAATAATGCATAAATTATGATGTAACTTGTACATTGGCATGTCTTCTTTTAGTTTTTTTTCCTTTTAATGGTGGTATTAGTACCATGTTGTGCTCATTCCATTGGGGGAAGGAAGACTAAGAAAGATATGCCATTTTGGTCAATAAATATGCTCTTTATCATATACTTGAATATCTTTTGTCTCAATATTTCTTTGTCTTTACTTCTATATCAATCCTTGAAAATTTATATAACATACAATATATAACATACAACACAATATACTAATGACAACATTCTTTTATCATTATATACTACTTATACACAATTTATACTAATTACTAACTACAACACAATATACACTACTTATATACAATATATACTACTTAAATACAATATATACTATTTATATACAAAATATACACTACTTATACATAATATATACTAATTACCAAACACAATATATACTATACTAATAACATAGTACATCATATAAAATATATTCTACAATATACTAATGACTACTATACAAGATATTGATTTAAAAAAAAAAAATTCAGAACCGCGGGGAATCGCTGGAACAGCCAGAACCGGCGGAACCGGAACCGCCAGAACCGGATCCGGATGGTACTCGGAACCGGATGGAACCGGTTCCACCTTCAGAACCGCTAGAACCGGAACCGCCAGAACCGGAACCGCAGACCCAAATAGACCCAGAACCAGAACCGGATACAGCCTTATTTCAGGCAGGCTCATTCAGCTCACACAGGTAACCGTAGAGCATCATCTGGTCATGTTTTTCATAGTTCTTATCAAGTACACTCATCACTTAGTGCCATTCCAGCTTAGAGTTTGTCATGTGCTCCATCAGTCTAGGGTTCCTCCGTGCAAGGTCCTTCTATTGGTCATTCCGGTGCCAGGAGTTCCCTTTAGTCCCCATCTCCAACACCGAGGAGTTGCTATGAGTGTGGAGAGTTTGGGCAAATGAGGAGGCAGTGTCTTCGTCTTCATGATAGTCAGTCTCACTGGAAGGTACAAACCTCAACTTCTGCTCATGTTACTTTACCACCCACCCAGCCAACTAGAGGTGGAGGTCAGTTAGCTAGGGGTCGCCTCGGAGGGGGAGGTTGATCAGGGGGTGATTAGGCCTGTTTCTATCCTCTACCAGGCAGACCCGACGCTATTTCTTCAGTTGTTGTTATTACATGTATTGTTTCAGTCTTCCACAGAGATGCCTCCTTGTTATTTTATCCCGGATCCACCTTTTCTTATGTGTCATCATACTTTGCTCGTTATTTGGGTACGCCCTATGAGATTTTTGCTTTACCTGTTAATGAATCTACCCCGGTGAGCGATACTGTTGTTGTAGACTATGTATAGCGGCCGTGCATGGTGATCATTGAGGGTATAAAGACCCGAGTTGATCTATTATTATTGAGCATGGCAGATTTTGATATTATTCTGGGCATGGATTGGTTATCTTTGTGTCGCACTATTTTGGACTATCATGCTAAGACAGTTACATTGGATATACCGGGTGTGCCATGGATCGAGTGGCGAGGTGTGACTGATTACGTTCCTAGTAGAGTAATCTCTTTTTTGAAGGCCCAGTGTATGGTAAGAAAGGGTTGTCTTTCGTATCTTGCCTTTGTGAGGGATGTCAGAGCTAAGACTCCCAATATTGATTATGTTCCCGTTGTGACGGATTTCCCTGATGTTTTTCCTGCAGACCTACCTGGCATGTCACTAGACAGGGATATTGATTTTGGTATTGACCTGGTGCCGGTCACTCAGCTCATTTCTATTCCTTCGTATCGTATGTCACTAGAAGCGTTGAAAGAGTTAAAGGAGAAGCTTTAGGAACTCCTTCATAAGGGGTTCATTCGGCCTAGTGTGTCACCTTGGGGTGCACCGATTTTGTTTGTGACGAAGAAGGATGGCACTATGAGAATATGCATTGACTATAGGCAATTGAACAAGGTAACAATTAAGAACAAGTATCCCTTGTCTCGCATTAATGATTTATTCGACCAGCTTCAGGGAGCAAGAGTGTTCACCAAGATTGATCTCTGTTCGGGTTATCACGAGTTGAAGATCGGGGATTCAGATATTCTTAAGAAGGCTTTTAGGACCCGATATGGTCATTATGAGTTCTTGATGATTTCTTTTGGGCTGACTAATGCCCCGACAACATTCATGCATTTGATGAACAACGTGTTCAGGGATTATCTTGAGTCGTTTGTCACAGACTTCATTGATGATATTCTGGTATATTCGCGTAGTCTAGAAGAGCACATGGAGTATTTGAGGGTTGTATTGCAGAGATTAAGGGAGGAGAAGCTTTATGCGAAGTTCTCCAATTGTGAATTCTGGCTCAGTTCAGTGGTATTCTTGGGACACGTAGTTTCCAGTAAGGGTATTCAGGTTGACCCAAAGAAGATAGAGGCGGTGCAGAGTTGGCCTAGACCGTCCTCAGCTATAGAGATTTGTAACTCCCTCGGTTTGGCACGCTATTATCGTTGGTTTGTTTAGGGATTCTCATCTTTCGCATCGACCTTGACCAAGTTGACTTAGAAGGGTGCTTCATTTGTATGGTCGGACGAGTGTGAGAAGAGCTTTCAGAAGCTCAAGACAACTTTGTCCACAACTCCAGGGTTGGTTTTGCCATTAGCTTAGTGTATTGTGATGCTTCGAGAGTAGGTATTGGTTATGTGTTGATGCAGTAGGGTAAAGCTATACCTTATGCTTCTCGTTAGTTGAAGCCCCATGAGAAGAATTACCCCGTTAATGATTTGGAGTTGGCTGCCATAGTTCACGCATTAATATTTGGAGGCATTACTGTATGGCGTATCTTGTGAGGTGTACACCAATCAACACAGTCTTCAACACTTATTCAAGCAAAAAGATTTTAATTTGAGAGAAAGCGGAGGTGGTTGGAGTTGCTTAAGGATTATGACATCTCTATATTGTATCATCCAGGAAAGATCAAGATGGTGACTGATGCTTTGATCCGAAAGGCAGTGAGTGTGGGGAGTCTAGCATATATTCTAGCCAAGGAGAGAACTCTTGCAGTTGATTTCAGGCCTTGGCCAATCGATTCATGAGGTTTGATGTCTCAGAGCTCAGTCGGGTATTAGCTTGTGTGGCTTCTCAGTCTTCCTTATATGATCACATCAGAGAGCGCCAGTATGATGATCCATATTTGCTTGTCCTTAGGGATAGAGTTTAGCATGATGATTCCAGGGATGTGACCATTGGTGATGATGGAGTGTTGAGGATGCATGGCCAAATTTGTGTGCGTAATGTGGATGGGGTTCAGGAGGAGGCCCATAGATCGCAGTATTCTATTCATCCAGGTGTCATGAAGATGTATCAGGATTTGAGGTAGCACTATTAATGGAGAAGAATGTGGGATTTGTAGCTCGATGTCTCAATTTTCAGCAGGTGAAATATGTGCATCAGAGACCGGGTGGCTTGCTTCAGCAGATGGTTATTCCCCACTGGAAGTGGGAGAGGATCAGTATGGACTTTGTTGTTGGATTACCTTGGACTTTGAAGAAGTTTTATGCTTTTTGGGTGATTGTGGATCGGCTGACCAAGTCTGCGCACTTCATTCCTATCTGTACTACCTATTCTTTAAAGCGGTTAGCTGGAATATACATCCGGGAGATTGTTCAGTTGCATGGTGTCCCAGTTTCCGTCATCTCAGATAGGGGCACTCAGTTTACATCGTAGTTTTGAAGGTCTGTGCAGTGAGAGTTGGGTACTCAAGTGGAGTTGAGCACAACTTTTCATCCTCATACGGGCGGGCAGTCCGAGCATACTATTCAGATATTAGAGGATATGTTGCGTGCTTGTGTTGATTTCGGAAGGTCATGGGATTAGTCTCTACCGCTCGCAGAGTTTGCTTATAACAACAACTACCAGTTGAGTATTTAAATGGCTCCATTTGAGGCTTTGTATAGAAGGCGGTGTAGATCTCCTATTGGTTGGTTCGAGCCCGGTGAGGCTAGGCTATTGCGGACAGATTTGGTACAGGATGTGTTGGAGAAGGTAAAGGTAATTCAGGAGAGGCTCCGTACAATAGTCGAGGCAAAAGAGTTATGCCGATAGGAAGGTGCGAGATGAGTCGTACGTGGTTGGTGAGAAGGTTCTGTTAAAGGTTTTACCCATGAAGGGTGTTATGAGATTTGGGAAGAAAGGAAAGTTGAGTCCGCGGTTCATTGGGCCTTTTGAGGTACTGCAAAGGATTGGGGAGGTGGCTTATGAGCTTGCTTTGCAGCCCAGCTTGTCGAGTGTGCATCCAGTATTTCATGTTTCTGTGCTCCGGAAGTATATTGGCGATCCGTCGCATGTTCTGGACTTCAACACAGTTTAGTTGGGTGATGATTTAACCTATGGTGTGGAGCCAGTAGCTATTTTGGGTCGTTAGGTTCAGAAGTGGAGGTCAAAGGATGTAGTTTCAATAAAGGTTCAATAGAGAGGTCGGCCCATGGAGGAGGCTACCTGGGAGACTGATCACTTCCAACTCCACATTACTAAAGAGTAGCAAGAGAGGGTTGCAATATCTTTTACCCAATTTTGGGTCGGGATGGAATCAAGAAAGAGCTAGGATTGGTGTTAAGTATCTATCTAGCTTAGAATTATGTGTGTGTTCTTAATTGATCTTCTTATCATTTTTGGATTTTCTTTATAAGTCTATTATTTATCAAACTATAATTATAATTTCAACTAGATGAAGCTATGAGTAATTGCTACAAGTTGTATCTAATAGTTTAAAAGGCACTGGGATAGTGACATCCTCTTAGGTGGCCAATTGATAGGTAATTGAATCTAAGGCGTCATGGAGTTGTATTTTCACCGATTTGAGGTTAGTAATCATTGTAAATCTGGAGCTGAGGATACAAAACCCCGGTATTTGATTTGTTTTGATAAACGCAGTGACGCACATGCTAGGTAACGAGCGTTTGAGCGTGCATCAGTAGGGATTGCGGCTTGGTCCGTCCCATAGTGACTATTAAGCCGCGTATTTGGTTTGGAAATACTATATTATTCCTTATTTTGGATATTATACTGTATTATGGACTATATGCCATGTTTGGGGTCTTGGGTCGACCTGTAGAAAACCTTTAGGGGCATTTTGACTGTTTTCCTCACATTACTTGCTAATAGCATATCCTCAGTCATGTTTTACTTGTTAAATGTCTAAAACTGGTTTATCCTTGTCACTTTTAAAAGAGATAACTATTTGGGCTGAGTTTCCTAAATTTTCACTATTGTACCCGAGGGTTGTGATGTTAATGACTGAGAGAGGTTGAGGACCTAAGTGTGTGTGTGTGTGTGTATGTGTGTGTGTGTGTATATATATATATATATAGATATATATATATACATATATATAAAATAGATCGGGCTGCGCGCCGCGGTGATATGAAGCTTGGGCTGTAGGAGCCCATCCGAAGTCTGCACACCCCCAGTGAAAGTTGTCGACTACAAACATGTGGAACAGGCTGCACGCCGCAACGATTTTTATGATTTCTATTATTATGAGATATTGTGAGACTGAATGACGAGGGTTGAGTCATGAGTGACTGAAAGGCTGCCCCAGAGGCCATATTTCTAGTGATTCCTTGTATGAGAGGCCCATTTATGATGTTTTCCCTGATTTCACTCTGTTTTCAAATAAGCCTCTATTGAAAATATTGTTAAGTATCTATGCAAGTGTTTTAAACTGGAAAAGGTGATTCTTTGATGAAATTGGTTTTAAACTGTAAGGTTGATCTTTTATTCTCTGATTTTCAATTTTATGCTGTTGAACTGCTCGTTACTGCTTTCAGTACTTATTTATTTTTGTTACTTAATGAGTTGGCGTACTCACATTATTCCCTGCACCTTGTGTGCAGATCCGGGTGCCTGAGCGGCTGAGTGAGGGTTGTTTAGCTGCTCCAGTGTGTTGAGGGAGATCTCCAGGTAGCTGTATGGCGTCCGCAACCCTGTTTGTCCCCTCTATCTTATTATCTTTTCCGCATTTCCTAGACTATTGATGTAGTAGGTATTTAGAATTGAATTAGAGGCTCTAGACTCGTGACACCAAATTTATGGGGCTGTGTAGTTCATGTTTTATTGACTTTCGCATATTTATTTGTTGTGTTAAATGCTTACTATGAAAAGTATAGTATTTAAACCTGTGTAAAAATGACTTAATGTAAAAGGAAAAAGGTTGTGGTTAATTATTTAGTCGACTTGTCTAATAATATGATAGGCACTATCACGATCGGTATTTGGGGTCGTGAAGTTGCAATTTATGTATTCTTGATATAATCGTAAGATGGCCCTTGGATGTAAATAATTTTGTGGATTTTCTAAACTGTTGCAAGACATGAGAGGATAGAATTAAAGGAGAATGGATATTTATCTGACGGTTAATTGTAGTTGATTCATACTTTAAAGGACTTCTTAGCTAACAAGAAATAATTGTATGTTAGGCTATCCGCATTCACTGTTTTGCTAGGCTTCTTCAATTGTAATGAAATTAGCAAAATTGTTATGAAATAGAAGATTCTTACACTTCTATTTAAGGTGAATGTCTTTAATGTATCTAATTAGAGAGATTTTAGAGTCCTATTATTGGTAGCAAGATCTTCCTCCTCCCTATAAATAGAGGTGCTCTCTACCATTGTAAATCATCCCTTGAGACCCCTCTCAACTCAATAAGAAGAACTCTCTCTACTCTTCTCTCTATTGCTATTGTTCTTGTTCTATTGTTCTTGTCTTTTGCTTTAGTTTATAACACGTTATCAGCACGAGACTCTACCGTCTCAAGTATCATTCTCGAAAATCCAAGGTATTTTCCCTCTTCCTAATTTAATTTTCGAGTATGTCTGACATTATGAAAAGAAAGTTCGTTGCCCTTGAAATTTCGGGCAAGAACTATATGACATGGGTGTTGGATGCTGAAATCCACTTAGATGCTATGGGTCTCGGAGACACCCTCAAAGATAAAGAAAAAGCATCCACCCAAGATTGTGCGAAGGCCTTGATTTTCTTGCGCCACCACCTTGACGAAGGTTTGAAGATTGAATATCTCACCGTCAAGGATCCACTCGTTTTGTGGAACAGCTTAAAGGAGAGATATGACAACCTGAAGTTGGTCACTCTGCCACAAGCACGATATGATTGGGCCCATCTGAGGCTACAGGACTTTAAGTCCGTTTCTGAATATAATTCTGCTATGTTCAGAATTACTTCTAAACTGAAGCTATGTGGAGATAACATCTCCGATTACGATATGCTTGAGAAAACGTTTACAACGTTTCATGCCTCCAATATGGTACTGCAGCAACAGTACCGAGAGAAAGGCTTTACGAAGTACTCTGAACTGATTTCTCTCTTACTAGTGGCTGAGCGAAATAATGATCTGCTCACGAGAAATCACGAAAATAGACCAACTGGGTCTACACCACTGCCTGAAGCAGATATGGTGCACTCGCATTATGCCAAACATAAAAGGGACCATGATCACGGTCATAAACGGGGTCAAAGCCAAGGACGTGGACAAGGAAGAAATTCCAAAGAAGTCCGTCACCCCCCAAAGAGAGATAACCACCGAAAGCAGAAACGGGGTCCAGAAGATCCTAAGGCAAATAGTTCAGAAACTATATGTTATCGTTGCGGTGGAAATGGGCACTGGTCTAGGATTTGCCGTACACCAAGACACTTGGTTGACCTTTATCAAGCATCTCGAAAGAGAAAAGGCCCTGAAACAAATTTTGTCTATAACGACAATGAGGATATCACCCACCTGGATGTGGCAGACTTCTTTGAGCAACCCGATGGAAAAATAGACCACCTAATCAGCGATGGATCCGTGATGAAAGAAGATGGAGTTATTCGATTTTGTTCTACTTATTTGTATTAGTTAGTGAATAAACTAATAGTCATTAGCATTAGCTCGTATTAGTTAGTTCATGAAGCAATGTTAGCAGTAGTTCTTTAGAATATCTTCAATATGCTCAAATATCAATAAAACTTTTATTTTCCAGTGGGGGTAATCGACTAGCCTGAAAAACTAGTCGATTATCAACTATTTTCGCATTAAAGTTGAAAAACAATTGATCAACAATCGATTGTCGTTGACTAACAATCGATTGTCTTGAAACAGTGAGGTCTGGAAATTTTCAAAAAAAGCCAACAATCGATTGTCTTTGTCTAACAATCGATTTTCTTGAAACAGTGAGGTCGAATTTTTCAAAAATCACCCACAATCGATTGTCTATATCTAACAATCGATTGTCGTTAGGCAGTGTAATCTGGAATTTTTCAAAAATCATCCACAATCGATTGTCTATGTAAAACAATCGATTGTCTATGTTCCAACAATCGATTGTGTGGGTTTAATAATCGATTGTCTTATGAAAAACGCTGAAATTTTCAAACTGCAAAGGAATTGATTATGGATAACATATCTGATTTTGTTAGCCAACTGTTAGTAGCAGATTTTGAAAATATTATGTGACACAAAAGATGCTTATTCTTATGTTCCTGTATTTCTTTTGTATGTCATACCATGGAAAGTAAATTGATCGAAGGCTCCGGAAGAGCCATTGTAACTCTGCCCAAGAGCACGACGTTAATCATAGAGAATGCTATGTTCTCCTCCAAGTCTATGAGAAACTTGTTGAGTTTTAAAGATGTACGCCGGAATGGCTACAATATTGAGACAATGGATGAAGATAATCTCGAATATCTCGTCCTCACTTCAAAGAATGTCTCCGGCCAAAAGAGGGTTATTGAGAAATTCCCGTCTTTATCTTGTGGCCTGTATTGGACAAGAATTAGTGCAATTGAGGCACATTCAACAGTAAATCTAAAGAATACTGAGTCCAATACATTTGTACTTTGGCATGATCGACTGGGTCACCCAGGATCAACCATGATGAGACGGATTATAGAAAGCTCATATGGGCATCCGTTAAAGAATTTCAAAATTCTTTCAAGTAATGAATATCCTTGCACTTCGTGTTATCAAGGCAAGCTGATTATCAGACCATCCCCAACAAAGGTTGGGACTGAGTCACCCCAGTTTCTGGAACGTATACAAGGGGACATTTGTGGACCTATTCACCCACCTAGTGGGTAGTTTAGGTATTTCATGGTCTTGATAGACGCATCCTGTAGATGGTCTAATGTGTGCTTGTTGCCATCACGCAACCTTGCGTTTGCAAAGTTAATGGATAATAGATGAGAATAATCTTGAACTCTTCATGAAAACGAGGCTGCCCATTTCGGTTTGGGTTCACGCCATTTTGCATGCAACAATACTAGTTTGTCGGCTGCCCACTTCGGTTTGGGGTCACGCCATTTTGCATGAAGCAATGCTAGTTCGTCGGCTGCCCACTTCGGTTTGGGGTCACGCCATGTTGCATGCAGCAATGCTAGTTCGTCTCTGACTGACGAATTGACACAAATATTCCCCATTGCAATTGGTTTTGGGTCATGAACCCAATATATCCCATTTAAGAAGCTTTGGATGCGCAGTATATGTGCCTGTAGCACCGCCATCCCGCACCAAAATGGGTTTGCAAAGGAGGTTAGGAATATATGTTGAGTTTGACGCGTCCTCCATTATTCGCTACCTCGAAACATTGACAGGAGATTTGTTCACTGCACTATTTGCAGACTGTCAATTTGATGAGACACTTTTCCCAAAATTAGGGGGAGAAGTTGGTGAAACCAAACGGGAAATTTTGTGGAAAAATGTATCATTATCTCATCTTGATCCACATACCTCTATTTGAAAGAAAGAGGTACAAAAGACTATCCATTTGCAAAGAATAGCAAATCAAATGCCTGACGCATTTACGGACTTGAAGAGGATAACGAAATCCCACATTCACGCGGAAAATGTTCCGATCCGTATTGAAGTCCCTATTGGACAAATATCTAGTGTCATATCCAATGAGTCAAATGCACGCCAGAAGCGTGGCAGACCATTAGGTTCCAAAGATCGAAATCCTAGAAAGAGTTAAAAGAACGATCTAAATGACACTATGAAAGAATCACATGAGGACGCTCATGATTTGATTAATTCCGAGATTCACGAAGAATCTATTGAGCCTGAGACTCTTGAAAATACGGAATGCAAGAATGTGAGGATCTCGAACCTCAGACTGTGGTAGTACAAAATTAATTGAGAGCTCTCGAAGAGCCAATTATTACTATGTTGGAGAAACACAATTGAGTATTGTGCTGTAGTAAGTCTCAAAGAAACTTATTCAGTTTCCAAAGTACACGCGAAAGCGATTTATTATATTGAGACTATAAATAAAGGAAGGCTTTGATTCTCCTATTACTACAACTTGTAGCGGGGTAATTTGTATATGAAAAGCTACCCGCTTTGTTCTCCAGTTTGTTCTACACAAACGAAAGAATGCCACAATAAAGTGGATATCTATTGGTATATAAAGCCATGTCATAATAAACTCGAAGTTTATTGATAAGTGCACATGTCATGGTGTAAATTTGAAGTTTACCAATATTGATAATTTATGTTAGCCATCTCATTTTAAGTATGATGTGCAAATTCACATAGGTGAATATTAAAGAACTAGAAAGTTCTTTACGAATACTCTTGTATCACTTGTTCTCATTAATGAACGGACCAACTAAAGAGTTTGGGTTGAAGCCCATAAATTCTGGAAATATGAAAGGTGAATATGGGCCCATTCACCTGCCATGTATACCACATATGATGCATCTATGATATGGTTACATGCGCCATTGTTATTAACCCGCAGCCTGGCAGTGCTTGCGAGGTAAATCGCTCAGTAATCTAACTTCGAGCATAGTTTCCAGATTCTCTACTCAAGACAGTTCATCTTGATAAGTTGGTTTATAATAAAGTTGGTTTAGCAAGATAATTATTGAGTGCTTCCACTTAATAGCTAAACTGTTTCTTATGAGAACTAAGTTATATATATATCAGTTTGATATAAGTTGTATACGAGAGTATATTCTCCCCTCACAAGTGGTTCAGGGTCAGGAACCAAATAATTTCATCTTATTATTAAGGTGCTGTGTGTATTGACATAATGCACAAAGATGATTCCCCAAAGTTGAGGAAACATGTTAGCTTTACTAACATGAGGGGGAGACATGATAAACACTTGAGAAAATGTTACATGGGATGAATTCTCATTTGTATATGTATATCCCCGAATATCATGATATGAACCTGAAGTTCATAAAAGGGATAATTCAAATTGCAACATATTGCAAAGCATGCTATACGCATTTGCTGACTCAAAGAAAGCAACTAAATGGAAGAGATACAATTCAAGAAGAATTGATTCCATATGAAAGACATGTAGTTTTGAACCTATAGTTCAAATGCTTGAAAGTATAAAGTCAAAGGTATGTATAATCAGTTTTCGATATCTTATTTGTTTAGTATCACTAATGAAAGCTTGATATGCAGCTAAAGTCTATTATGCGACTTATATAACTTAACTTGAAAGATTTAAGTTGCCTGAAGCATATGCAATTCTTGGTCCTGAAGTACCGCATCCTAAGTACAATTTGTGTACATATGAATCTTGCCATAACTATAAGCATGATGGATTTGAGAATGCATCTATGGAGATATTGAAGAGTTATTCCACGACATTATATGAAGATGTTCATATGTATCAAGAATGATGATTTCAAGATGATGCACAAGATTGGAATGCAAATGCTCAAGGATATAAATCGATGTACTCATTAGGGGGAGTCAATGCGCGTTGCACTCTTTTTCCCTTACAAGGTTTTGTCCCACTGGGTTTTCCTTGCAAGGTTTTTAACGAGGCAACCAATAGGCGCATATTCAAACATGTGTGCTCTTTTTCCTTACTTTAATTTTTCCCATTGGGTTTTGGTTTTAAGGTTTTATGAGGCACATCATTGAATAGACATTCAAGGGGGAGTGTTATGAAATAGAAGATTCTTGCACTTCTATTTAAGGTGAATGTCTTTAATGTATCTAATTAGAGAGATTTTAGAGTCCTATTATTGGTAGCAAGATCTTCCTCCTCCCTATAAATAGAGGTGCTCTCTACCATTGTAAATCATCCCTTGAGACCCCTCTCAACTCAATAAGAAGAACTCTCTCTACTCTTCTCTCTATTGCTATTGTTCTTGTTCTATTGTTCTTGTCTTTTGCTTTAGTTTATAACAAAAATAATGTTTTAAATACATTTTTTTATTTTTAATGTACATCCAAAAAAAAAATACTTCTGTATTCTTTCACTTTTGTCTTCTTATAGAGATTTTGTATGTTAAAAGCTTTGTTTGTGAAAAATGACTAATGAGGTATGCACATTAAGGCGTTTCTTTTTTTAAAAATCTTATGCCGTGGAGAACGATCCTAATCCGACTTTAGATTATAGTCTCAGGTTGAGCTTGAGCAAATATGAATAAAAATTTTTACTAAGTTGAGTTCTTTTTTATTTAAGGATAAATGTGTTAAGCATAGCTGATTTTATAGTTTGACCATGTTTTATCTTTATATTTTTTTGATTAAAAAGGTAAATTTTTTAATTACATACAACATCAAGATTGTGCTAATATGTCCAACAAATTAGCTAGAGTACAATTCTATCTGCTATTACGTATAGTTAGGGGTGTTCATTATTCTGTTTGGACCGATTTTTCTCTAAAAAAGAACTAAATTAAGTAAATCAGTTTTTTAAATATTAAAATCAAACCAAACCAATTAAGTCTGCTTTTTCTCGATTCGATTTATGTGGATTCTTTGATTTTTCGGTTATTAGTCGGTTTTTCGATTTTTTTGGTTATTTATCGATTTTTCTTAAATATAAGACGTATACTACCAAACATATATCCGGCGACTACATTTTCAACATAACACTATCAAATCATTACCCTTTGAGAAATCTATTATTTACTTAAATATATTGGTGATGATTGAATCAAATAGTGGTGAATAATTTAAAGACTCAATATGTTTTTTAAAACATGAAATGGATTCTTACACTTAATAAAAGAAAATTACCAATCAAACTAGAATATAAAGGTAAAAATTATACTAAAAGTGCAAACGATTAACATTCGCCATAAAATTTTTGAAACTTTGTATAAAAATACACACATATATATATAGGTGTAATCATAAATTTGAAATAGATACCATAATAGTCGGGTTGGCTCGGTTTTTACGGTTATTTTTTGATTAAATCCAAAGTCAAATCAAATTTGATCGATTTTTAAAATTCAAAACCAAAACCAAACCAAAAAGTGTCGATTTTCAATCGTTTGATTTGATTTTTTGGGCTTTTATAAACAACCCTGCATGGGCTCTATCATCTTACCAGCCGGCATGAACGCTTACATTACAGACCTTAGAATAAACTACATCTATTACACCAAAATCGCCAACTCGGAACAAAGAGTATAAATCCGTCTTTTAGAACTTTCAAATTTCTACATTCGCTTGGCATGTTTAGAATGCTGAAAGAAATGTCATCTTCAAACCTTCTATGTATCGATTGTCTTACTCTAGATAACAATGGAAGAGAAAAGTTTACCATCTTATTTTGTCACTATTTTTTGGCTATGGTAGCATCCAAAGAAATAGGATGAGGTATGGAATGGAGATTGATTGATTGGAATAAACATGATTACGAAAAGACTATCCCTACTTTGATTTGTGGGATGAATACTCAGGAATGTTTATCTTAGACAGCAATTCTATAGTTGTGCTTATTATTGGTATAAAAAAAAGAAGATAGACGATTAAAGAAAACAATAAGAAAAAAAGCATTCAGCCTACATAGGAGTAAGAACCTCTTACTTCTACTGGTTTGGGCGACTTTGCACACTAGAATTGCATTAAGAGTTGATAAAGTGCATTGAAATTCTATTTGAGAATGAATTCAGAAATTGATTGAAGAGTACCAGTGTTGTTCTTTCTTGCTTTAGAAATAACAAAGCTATAATTTATTATTGATGTTGTTAGGTTACAACTGAGATTTATTTGATATTCAAATGACATAAGTGTTTAGAACGAGATATTAAGATTATTACTCTACAATTTGAGACATTATCGCTTTATGCAGGAACAGACTGAAGATTGAGAGCTTTCATTGATTGGGTTTTCTGATTAGGTTGATGCATTTGAAAATCAAGCAGCAGCTAAGTTACTTTTGTAATGTTAATGATTGCGATGTAGCTCTACGATCCTAAACCCAAAATCCAACCGTGATGACGCTTCTCATAAACACAAGGCCAGCCGGTATACTTCCAATTCACCTTAAGCAGTTAAATAATAAATCAAGGTCTTTAACATAAATAAATCTCAAAAATAACAATATACGTGTGGAAATCAAGTAAACTAATACGGCCCGATATCAAGGTGTCACCAGTCATGAGCATCTAAAACAATACTAAAAGTCTAGAGTCTAGTCCACTACTACATAACTGAATCAAAAGAAAACTGAAATAGAGGGAGCATGCACTGGGTTGCGAATCCCCAAACAACTACCTAGTAAATCTCTGAAGACCTGGTGGAACTATCAACCCTCAGGAGCAGGACCTGTAGCGCCCCAATCTGCACACAGGGGTGCAGGGAATAAAGTGAGTACTCCAACTCAGTGAGTAATAAAAATAAATAAAGACTGAGTAATATAAAACCATGTAAGGCATAACATTAAGCTACAAGAGGCATAACAAATCAGTAAATATATTAAAGCAGTGAAATCTCATAACATTCTTTAAAAAGTTAAACAATATGCTGGGAGAACAACAGAAACGTAAACACATATAACTGCTCCTCAGGCACAGTAACAACAGAATTAGCTCCCCGTGCAATTTCAAAGAACCATACCAGCCCCTCGGGCTATATCTCATATCACAATGGGTATCCGTGCTCAATCGGGATGTACAGACTCCGGGAGGGGCCCTTATGGCCCAAGAGCGTAATCAAACCATCTCGTAGCATCAAAACATGCTCTCAACCTCATATAAATAATCAATGTATTACTGTTGCGACGTGCAGCCCGACCCATGTATCCTCACAACATAGGCTATCATTCTTACTCAGTTAGAATCTCATAAGCTCCTTGGGCCACAGTAAAATATGAAGCTCGGCTTAAATACCTTTGAAAATACCATTTAATATGCTTAAAATAGAATAATCTAGCCGAGTCATTAAAATAGTAAAATATAGTATGACTCGACCATAGTATGAAATCAATTAGTGAGGAAAATGTCATTTAAAAATCCCCTTAAGGATTCAAACAGCTACCATAAAACCCACATAAGATATTTAACTCAAAGTACAATGTTACGAAGCAATTAACTATCAAATATGCAGTAAAATAACCATTAGGGATGGAATAAATCACAATCCCCGACGGTGCTCTATGCCACGCTCGTCATCTAGCGTGTAAGTCACCTCAACATAGCCATACACTGTGAAAATCTGGGGTTTCGTACACACAGTACAACATTTAAAAATTATTACTCATCTCAATCCGGCCCGAAATCTAGCTTGCAATGTCTTTTCCCTTCGAAACGACTTCCGAGTGCTTCAAATCTACCAAGTTTAGATTTTTACCATTAAATTATGCTAAAAGAATGAATTCCAATTGAAAAATATTGATTTAAAACATAAAACCCGAAATCAGCCAAAACCCGATCCTCGGGCCCACATCCCGGAACGAGACAAACTTTATACCAAAATGTTCTTCATCATCTCACGAGTTCGTACATATAAAAAATTCGAAGTTCATTTGACCCCTCAAATCAGATCTAACTCCAGCTTTTTCTACTGATTTTCATGAATTAAACACTGATATTTTGTACTTTAATCGCAAATAATCGAATTTTAGGGTCCAAACTCCTTACCTTAATGAAGAACAATGATTTTCTCTCTTCAAAATCGCCTAAAAGCACTTTTCTCGTTTAAAAATGGTGGAAGTTAGATTCAAAATTGCGGAATAGACTTCTTAAAACATTCTGCCCAAGCCTTAAAATCCTTCTACGCGAACGCGGCCAAAGTCTCGCGTTCGCGAATCACAAAATTACTTGACCAAGATTTCCTCTTTCGCGATTGTGACCAACCCAATGCATACACGATGCTTTACTCAGTCAGACTCGCGATCGTGTTCCCTCTATTGCGAGCACGATGAGTTAAATCCCTTTGAAGCTCAGCTGGCCACTTTTTCTATGCAAACGCGACTACACTCCCGTGAACGAGATGCACAGACGCCCAGCCCTTCACAAATGCGAAGCCTGCCTCGTGAACGCGAAGGTTAAATTCCAACTTCCTCAGCTGACCTTTCGCGAACGCGAAGGTCATTTTTCTGGAGCACTGACCTGTAACTTTCAACAGGTTTTAACTTCATAGAATGGTCTGATTGACCACCCGAAACTCATCCGAGGCCCCGGGACCTCAACTAAAGGCACCAACATATCTCAAAACCTTATTCAAACTTTTACCAATCTTCAAACACCTTAAGAAACATCAACACCGCCAAAACATATCAAATTCAAGCCTAAGGTTCTAAAATCTTCCGCATTCTGCTATTGATAAAAAACCCAACCAAACCATATTCGAATGACGTGAAATTTTGCACACACATCCCAAATGAAATAATGAAGCTACTTCAAGTTCTGGATTTCCATTACGACCCATATATCAAAATCTCGCCTACCAACCAGAAATCGCCAAAATATCAACTTCGCCAATTCAAACCTAAATCTACTCTGAACCTCCAAAACTCATTCCAATCACGCTCCTAAGTTCCAAATCATCTTCCGAAGCTATCCGAACCATTCAAACTCGCATCTGATCCCTCTAACGTATAAGTCAAGATCCGATTGACTTTTCTAACTTAAGCACTCTTAAAAGAGACTAAGTGTCTCAAACCTTCTCAAAACCTTTCCGAACCCGGGACAACCATCCCGATCACATGTAAAACCAACAATTAAGGCAAATAAAAGAAGAAATGGGGAAAATAGAGCGGTAGCTCATGGGACGACCGGCCAAGTCGTCACATCCTTCCCCTCTTAAACAAACATTCGTCTTCAAACGAGTCAAGAAACGTATCTGAAGCCTCAAATAGGTGGGGATATCTGCTCCACATCTCCTTCTCGGTCTCCCAGGTAGCCTCTTCCACAAGTCGGCCTCTCCACTGCACCTTCACCGAAGCTTATATCTTTTGATCTTCCGAACCTGACGTTCTAAAATAGTTGCTGGCTCCACATCATAAATCAGATAACCCTCCAACTGAACCGTGCTAAAATCTTGAACATGAGATGGGTCCCCAACATACTTTCAGAGCATAGAAACATGGAATACTGGATGCACACCTGAAAAGCTGAGTGGCAAAGCAAGCTCATAAACCACCTCCCCAATCTTCTAAAGTACCTCAAAAAGGTTCAATAAACCGTGGACTTAATTTACCCATTTTCCCAAACCTCATAACACCCTTCATGGGTGAAACCTTCAACAGAACCTTCTCACCGACCATATAGGACACGTCACAAACCTTCCTATCAGCATAGCTCTTTGGTCTCGACTATGCTGTATGAAGTCTCTCCTAAATCACCTTCACCTTGTCTAAAGCATCCTGCACACAAAATTTGTACCCAATAGTCTGGCCTCGCCCGACTTAAACCAACCCACTGGATATCTAGACCATTTTCTATACAAAGCATCATATGGAGCCATCTGAATACTTGACTGGTAACTGTTATTATAAGCAAACTTCCGAGTGGTAGGAACTGATCCCGTGATCCTCCAAAATTAATAACACAAGCGCGTAACATATCCTCCAATATCTGAATAGTGTGCTCGGACTGCTCGTCCATCTGAGGGTGAAAAGGTGTGCTCAACTTGACCTGAGTACCTAACTCTCGATGCACAAACCTCCAAAACATTGAAGTAAACTGAGTGCCCCTATTTGAAATGATGGAAACTCGGACACCATGCAACCGAACAATCTCTCGGATATATGCCTCTACTAACCGCTCAGAGGAATAAGTAGTACAAATAGGAATGAAGTGCACGGACTTGGTCAGGTGATCTACAATCACCCAAATAGCATCGAACTTCTTTAATGTCTGTGGGAGTCCCACTACAAAGTCCATAGTGATCCGCTCCCATTTCTGCAGTAGAATATCCATCCGTTGAAGCAGGCTGCCCGGTCTCTAATGCTCATATTTCACCTGCTAACAATTGAGACACCGAGCTACAAATCCCACAATGTCTTTCTTCATTATCCTCCACCAATAATGTGGTCTCAAATCCTGATACATCTTCGAGGCTCCTGGATGAATGGAATATCGCGAGCTACGGGCCTCCTCCAGAATCAACTCCCAAGTCCATCCACGTTAGGCACACAAATCTGGCCATGCATCCTCAACACCCCATTATCCCTGACTTCATCATGCTGAACTCTATCCTTAAGGACAAGCGAATGTGGATCACCATACTTGCGCTCTTTGATTCGCTCATATAGTGAAGATCGAGAAATCATACTAGCAAATACCTGTTAGGTTCAGAAATATCCAAACTCATGAACCAATTGGCCAAAGCCTGAACTTCAACTGCAAGAGGTCTCTTCCCAACAAGGATATATGCCAAACTCCCCATACTCACTGCCTTTCGACTCAAAGCGTCGGCCACTATATTGGCCTTCCCCGAATAATACAAAATAGTAATGTCGTAATCCTCAAGCAACTCCAACCACCTCCGCTACCTCAAATTGAGGTCCTTCTGCTTGAACAAGTGCTGGAAGCTCCGATGATCGGTCTACACCTCACAAGACACACCATACAAGTAATGCCTCAAAATCTTCAATGTGTGAATGATGGCAGCCAGCTCCAAGTTATGAACATGGTAGTTCTTCTCATGAGGCTTCAACTGACGAGAAGCATAACTCTACCCTCCTGCATCAAAACACCCAATACCAACCCTCGAAGCATCACAATATACGGTATAAGAACCTGAAGCTGATGGCAATACTAGCACTGGAACTGTTGTCAAGGCAGTTTTGAGCTTCTGAAAGCTCTCTTGACACTCATCAGACCGCTGAAATGAAACACCCTTTTGAGTCAACTTGGACAAGGGCGATGCAATAGATGAAAGTCCATAAACAAACCGGCGACATAGGAGGCGTCCTTTATTAAAGGGATATTAGCAAAGAAGTTTCTTAGCCACTTAGCCTCTGAACCAGCTAACTCTAGAGCTAAAACTCTGATTTCATAGTCGATCTAACAATGATCGTCTGTTTAGATGATTTCCACGATATTGCACCACCACCAAGGGTGAACACGTAACCACTAGTAGATTCTGTCTCATCTGAATCAGAGATCCAATTTGTATCACTGTACCCTTCTAAAGTATAAGGAAATACACTAT
Organism: Nicotiana benthamiana; assembly: GCA_034376525.1. NCBI lineage: Eukaryota > Viridiplantae > Streptophyta > Magnoliopsida > Solanales > Solanaceae > Nicotiana > Nicotiana benthamiana. The sequence continues at coordinate 88,776,001 of CM067330.1, forward strand.
ATAGGATACCATAATTCGTGATTCCTCTCAAATATTTCATTAGTCTATCTAATGCAGATCAATTCTCTCTGTTGGGATTATGAGTATATCTACTCAGTCTACACACAACATAGGCTATATCACACCTTGTAAAATTCATTAAATGTATCAGACTCCCAATAATCTGAGCATATTTAGACTGAGAAACTAGGTCACCGTTATTCTTTTTTAACTTAGAGTTAGCATCAAAAGGAGTGCTCATAGATGTGACATTAAAATATTCAAACTTCTTAAGAAGTCTCTCAACATAATGTTCTTGTGACAACATTATGCCATCTTAATCCGTACAACTTTAACTCCCAATATCATATTTGCTTCACCCAGATCTTTCATATCAAAAGTTAGTAGACAGAAATAATTTAGTACTTTGCACAATATTTAAACTTGTACCAAATATAAGAATGTCATCAACATACAAACATATTATCACATAATCATTGTCTACCACTTTAGCATAAACACATTTATCTACCTCAACTGAAGAAAAATCGCCTCTCGGTAAAATTTTTAAGGAACATGCTTAAGGCCATAAAGAGATTTAATTAATTTATAAACTTTATTTTCTTGTCCAGGAATGACACAGCCTTCAGGTTGAACCATATACATCTCTTCTTTTAAATCACCATTCAAAAAAGCAGTTTTGACATCCATTTGATGGATAAAAAGCTTACTGATTGAAGCTAAGGCAATTAAAACTCGAATAGAAGAAATTCTAGTCACTGGTGCAAATGTATCAAGATAGTCTATATTTTATTTTGAGAAAATCCTTTTGCTACTAATCAAGCTTTATATTTATCTAAAGATCCATGGGGATTAAATTTCTTTTTAAAACCCCATTTATAACCAATAGACTTTGCACCAGGAGGTAATTCAGCTAAGATCCATGTATTATTTTTCTTATTAGAATCAGTTTTAACTTTTATTGCCTCTTTTCAATATTTAGCATCTGAAGAAGATATAACTTCAAAATAATTTGATGGTTCATTATCGACAAGAAAAATTTGAAAATCATTTCCATAAGAAAAATATCTTTTCCTAGGCCTTTTACTTCTTCTCAGTTCCTCATTAGAGATAATTTCACTATTTGTTTCAACATGTGTATGAGAAACTCTATCATATAGTGGAAAAATATGTTCAAAGAATTTTGCAATTTTTGGCTCAATTATAGTATTGCGATCAAGCACATCACTTTTTAAAACAAGAAATCTATATGCAGCACTATGTTTAGTATATCCAATAAGCATGCAATCAGCAGTTTTAAAACCTATGTTTCTCTTTCTAGGTTCAGGAAAAAGAACTTTAGCAAGGCATCCCCACACTTTTAAATATTTCAAATTAGGTTTATAGCCCCCTCCACAATTCATATGGAGTTTTTCCAGTTCTTCTATGTGGTATTCTATTTTGTAAGTGACATGTAGATGAAATAGCTTCACCCCACAAGTTATCAGGAGCATTAGAACTAACTAACATAGAGTTTATCATCTCTTTCAATGTTCTATTTTTCCTTTCAACTACTCTATTTGACTCAGGTGAATGAGGCAAAGTTACTTCATGAATAATTCCATTGTTTTCGCAAAATTCATTTAACAATAAATATTCTCCACCTCTAATCTAATTCTCTTGATTTTGCTACTTAGTTGATTTTCAATCTCAGTTTTATAAGAAATAAAATCATTAAATTTCTAAGCAAATATAACTTAGTATATCTAGAAAAATCATCAATAAAAATCACATAATATATTTTACCACCTCTAGTCATAGTCTGCTTAAGTCGCCTAAATCAGTGTGAATTAAAGATAACAATTTAGTTTCTCTATTTACGGAAAAATATGTCTTTCTAGTACTTTTAGCTTCAACACATATTTCACACTTGTTAATATTATTTGAGTCCAAACAAGATATTAATCCTAGTTGCATTTTCTTTATATACGCGACATTAATATGTCTTAGTCTAGCATGCCACAAAGAAATTGATTCAACCATATAAGCAGAAGAAGATGCAATTTTGTTATTAGTATCGAAAATATTAAGCACAAATAAACCATGGTTACAATATCCATTGCCCACAAAAATATTATTTTTGGTCAATACGACCTGATTATTTTTAAATGAAATATTCACTCCAACTTCTCCTAATAACCCCACAGAAACCAAATTAGTTTGGATATTATGAACATGCAATACATCACTCAACGCTAGAGTTTACCAGATGTGAGTTTGAAAAGAAATTTTCCTTTCCCAAGAACACGAGTTGTTCTTGAGTCACCAAAATAAATAAATTCTTCTCCTTCCTCAATTTGGTATAAGACAAAAAATTATTTTGTCTCCACAAATATGCCTAGTAGCACCAGAGTCTATCACCCAATCTCCCATATTGGCCACATTGTTTATTTGGGAGATGACCACAATAATTATATTATCCGCTTTAGTCAAATTTAATTTCGATTTAGCGAGATTGTAATTTATCTCAACTCTACCATCGCATTGAGGCGCATTTTTCTTGAAGGTTTTAATATTAGCATTAGATATGTAACCATTTTTGTTCTCATACATGTGTTTGGACATTAGTGTTTGCCAAAGTTGTGGATGCAATAACATATTTGCAACACCATCGATATGTGGCAGGACAGTTGGAACAGTAGAAGTAAAGACAATACCAGAATTGGTAGCACCATCAAAAAATTTTGCGGTAGTATTACTTGCCATAGTTTCTTAGATTGTAGGAAAATAACACAAAAATAACAACGCTAATAATACTGCAATAATATTATTTGTGAACGGATACACGGACTGGCTTGAGTCGTGCTAGGCATTGTCCTAAGAAACTATTTTAGCAATATGAAGTGTTTCTCCAGGATTAAACAAGCCTACATCTATTAGGGAGGATACATGAATCAGCAAATTAAATAATACACAAACCCAGCTAGAAGGAAAAAGGAAGACAACTAATGTGCAATGTTAATTAAATATTATAGAAAATAAATTGGAAGTAAGAAGAGAGAGAGACGTATGAGAGGTGTGTGTTGATTATTCAAATTGTCTTATGAAAAGACCATTTTATAGGCGAAAAGGCTCAATATTTTTCTTGCCATTTGTCAAGGTTCTTTGCCATTTGTAGATTTTCTCTTACCATGTATCTTAACCTTCTAGAAGACTTACATACATATTGATACTTGAACTTATTTATTTTGAAAATACAACTACAATAAATTACTTTAAAAATGTTCTATCATAATGCTAAGGCTAAATTGCTTAGAATCAAAGAAAAATATCTTCCTACATTCGTATTTATATTTCACTATCGTTACTATAATTCCCCACTCATCCAGGCATGTACCAACAACTATTCCATGGAAGCAAAATCAGAAGTATTTCTCTGGCTGTATATAACAAGTAAAGGTTTTTGGTCGTCCAAGGATAAAATCGTCATTTTGATATCACTTGTGATTTTTGGTTTCCGAATTATCAAATTAAGTTCAAGAGTTTTGCTCAGTGATACTGTATATATTTTTTACTAACAATGGCATATAATTAGTTATATTTTCAAAGGCTCATTTAAGAAGCGCTTAAACCATGTAGCTCAGAAAATTTGTGGAGGGCGCTTCCGTCACGTAATCTGTACTTCGATGTAGGCAAGACACCAAGGCGTGCACGACTATCAACCATGAGTTCTATCTTGAATCTATGGGTGCTAAACAATAAATATAATCGGCAAATTAAGTGTATTGGTTGTTAAGGAAAACGTTATGAATGAATTTGTTACTTTTTCTTAAAAATACATATATTTTAAATTTTTTGTTCATTGTCGTTTTTCTTTTTTTTTTTACTAAAGTCCACACTTAATTGTGTTTTGCGTTAAAGCTTCAATAGACCTAGAGAGCCTTTAAAGCTTTTTGCCTTTGATCATAAGTGATATTCTTGTTTCCTATAAAAGATTTAGTTAGTATGTGATATTATTTCGATTGGTTTGGCTGCTACAGGATTGAAGGTCACGAAAAAAGGATCTGTTAAACATAATGATTGATTAATATGTACTATTAGATTGAACTTGGCATTGCCTCCTTAAAGTTAATGTTCGATCTACTGAACTAGATGATGTTGGGAGAGTAATTCTCAGTTTTATATATATTTTCATTTCTACCAAGGTTCAATTAATTTAGTTTAGTTTCGATTGGGAAAAAATTTATATTTACATCAAACTAACTTGAATGTGCTTTCTTCGCTTAATATAAGAAAAAGTACCTGACTACCCAATAAAAAAAATCTATTCACACAAAAAAAAAAAGGACAGCCCAATACAGGAATTCGCTTTCACACAGGGTTTTGGGCACCCCAAGAAAAAGAAAAAGAAAAAGAATATATTTCACGAAGAATGTTAAGGTAAAATTAGAAGCAGTAGTTACTTTAATATATTGTTGCAGAAATTTGATTATTTTCTTAAATAATAAAATATCTTATTTAGTCTTATTTTTTGTTCAAATAATATGTCACGATCCAACATTCACTAAGGTCCGTGATAGCATCGGATACCATTGTCAGACAAGCCAACACCAAATAACTAGTAATTTCTCCTTTTTTTTACTGCTCTGCTGATGCCTTACATCAAAACCCGTCTCGATAGCATCTGAACCAACACACCGCTATTAACTTTATACCTTTCTGAGGATCATCTTTCCCACCCTTGACATTAGAAACACTTATTTCATCCTAAATCACCACACCCCGCAATCTCTGATAGTTGCTTCTTCAATACTGTCTCACAATATCATGCTTCAAAGGTAAATTGTAAAAGATCATAATACCGGCAAACTTAGTACATTCAACAAGCACAACGATACCTCATCATAGAAGAAAATTCCACCACGCTCAAAAATACCATCTCTCTATACTCTATCAACCCAAATCTGAATATTCTTATTCCGATTGCCTTTCCTTCGCCGAAAGAAAAATATTGAATCTCCAAATCATGCACCGAGTAAACCTCCCTTCAAGTCATTCGTTGTCCGGACATGTAGGTAAACATCCTACCATCATATCAATACTGCGGGACAACCGTTCATAAGCATCATGGCAACTTGTGCCTAGTCTCAGAGCTCTCAAAAGTACCGTTACTGAGCTGAAATTACAGAATATCCTTCCACAAGGCGAGAATAATAGTTCAAACAACCCCGCAAGAAAAAACACCCCGCACCACATTCGTAGTACTATTATAATCCTTCAATTCTCGATTTATAATCAGCGGTTTGCGTCGCCTAAGATTGAGTAGGAAGGAAACAAGGGCATAAGCCTCAAGGAATTGAATCGCACGATGAGGAATCAAGAAGGGAATTACTCCTAACAGCCATGTAGTCTCCCGAAGATAAGTACGAACATCTCCGTACCGATCCGTGAGACTCTAATAGATTTTCTCGTGACTCATGAGGCCTATGGGAACCTAGAGCTCAGATATCATATTGTCATGACCCAAAATTCATTAAAATGAGAAATTACTAGTTATTTATGTAAGGATTATGATTCCTACTAAAGACAACAACCTTCATATTGAATAATTCGGATATATAAACTACATGAGCGGAAGCTAACCTGAATCCATATGTGTGGAATTTTATGAACCACCTTTGATAATTGTCCTTGATTCCTTTTGAACCTCTTGATCCTTTCTTCAAGTTTCTTGAAGTTTGTATGTTACCACAAGAATGAATCCACAAGATTTAACAATATGAGAATTGTTACACAATAACAATAATATGACAATGATCAAATTTGGCTTATGGTTTTCCACCCTATTTGCAAGACAATGGACAATATGGTTCTTGATTCAATGGGAGGAAGAAGAACTTGTCTTGCACTAGGGTGGGAACCATAACCCCCCACTTTATAACTCTAGGAGTTACATAACCCAAGAGACAAGAGTTACAAGACAAAAGTTATGTCTTGAGTTATGCCTTGCAAGAGTTACAAAACTCAAGAGTCACAAGCATTCATGTAACCATAGTTACATTTGTAACCTTAGTTAGCCCATCATAAACTAAGGTTACCCTTTTGGGTATCTACACATTAGTCCTACACTTTAGTATGACAACACATTGGCCCCCTTAACATAATGTCCATAAGACCACATAATTAGGCCAAACCAAAAGATAGCACATAACATATAATTATCCATATATTGTTCATATGTGTGTAGATATAAGTCCATATATCTAGATATAAATCCATATATCTTACAATCTCCCACTTGGACGAGATATACAAACATATGTACAAACCTTAATATTATATGTTACAAACCTTAGGTGCACAAAATTGCTATCACAATAAAATTGTCATGAACAATCCGGTCCATCAATCATACCAACATAGGACCTAAGAGCTCGTCGTTACTCATTCGTAACTAGAACCAATCATAGATCACGTATATCAATATAACCAACGACATGGATCAAGTGTAGGTATGTAGCATGGAAATAACATAAAGTGTGGTCAATAGAATGTCTATTTCCAACTGGTTCTCCTTATTGAGATCAAACTTAAACTGTAAGAGTACAAAAACTTTAAAACTGAATATCTGCACAGATATAACTGAATTACTGAATTTCTGAATATAATGAACAATACATAAATGTGCAATACAAACTCCCACTAAAATACATAATCCTTATCTGATTTGACACCCATACAAGCAATATGCTCAAGAAATACTTTTGGTGTCAATCACTTAGTGAGCAGATCCGCAAGTATGGAGTTTGTACTTATGTACTTAATGCACAATTGTCCATTTTGTACTCTTTCTTTAACAACCCGAAATTTGACGTCCTTATGTTTTGCTTTCGTCAAATTACTGTTGTTATTAACATATGCAACCATGGTTACATATGTTATTAGCATAAATGGCAAAATCGGAGTCGATATACCTGATGATCTCAAACTGGTCCGAACTCCGATATGTAAGCATGTAATCCTTTGTTCTATGTATGTACCTCATGACCCTTTTGGCTGCCTACCAATGGTCCATACCCAGATTGCTTAATATCTGCCTAACATCCCAACAATGTACGCTATATCAGGTCGTGTACATACCTGAGCATACATCAGACTACCTACCGCCGAAGCATAAGGTGTCTTCTGCATTTCCGAAATTTCATAAGAATTGTTTGGGCACTGTTTGAGACTAAATTTGTCTCCCTTAGCAACAGGGGTGTCGCCTGGTTTACAATCCTGCATGCCAAATCTTTTCAGAACCTTATCGATATAGCCCTTTTGTTACAGACCGAGAACACCTTTGGAGCGATCTCGTTATATCTGAATTCCTAATACAAAAGAAGCTTCACCAAGATCTTTCAATTCAAATTTCTTTGAAAGAAATTTCTTAGTTTCAAGTAATAATGCTATATCGTCACAGGCAAGCAGTATGTCATCAACATATAAAACCAGAAAAATATACTTACTCCCACTGAACTTATGGTATATACAGTCATCAGCAATATTCGGTTCAAAACCAAAAAAAAAATTGTAATGACTGCATGAAACTTATAATACCATTGATGAGAAGCTTGCTTGAGCCCATAGATGGATTTCTTTAATTTTGCAAACCTTCTTCTCTGATTCATCCGAAACAAAGTTTTCAGGTTGCACCATATAAATTGTTTCCTCAATGTCACCATTGAGAAAAGCAGTTTTAACATCCATTTGATGAAGCTCAAGATCAAAATGTGCTACTAATGCCATTATAGTCCTGAAAGAGTCTTTCTATGAAACTGGAGAGAAAGTCTCTTTATAATCAATGCCTTCTTTCTGAGTGTAGCCTTTTGCGACAAGACGAGCTTTGTACTTAATAACATTGCCCCCTTGAATCCCTTTTGGTTTTAAAAATCCATTTACAACCAATAGGTTTCGTACCTTCGGGCAACGTAACAAGCTCCCAAACGTCATTATCGCTCATAGACTTCCTCATCATTCATGGCATCAATCCACTTTTGAGAGTTAGAACACTTAATGACTTGACGGAAGTTGATTGGATCATCTTCCTCAAGTCCAATATCACTTTCTTGTTCTTGAAGAAATACAACATAATAATCATCCGAAATTTCATTTCTCCTCTCTCTAGTGGATCTCCTTAATGGCATTTCAGTTTCTTGAGGTTGTTGAGTTTGATTTTCATTAGTTATATCAGGGTCCTGATGGGGGAGATTTTGCGAGATTGTCTTGAACCGGAGTTGCATCAACAACTTGAGGGAAAAACACATGTTCACATGTTCTTCCTCAAAGACAAAATCTCTAACAACTTTATTTGTCTCCCCACCCCCCAAACTCAATATCCTCAAAGAAACCTAGCATTTCCCGTCTCAAAAATAGTTCGTGATGTGGGATCATAAAACTTAAAACCCCTGGATTTTCAGAGTATCCAACAAACTAGCTACTAACCGTCTTAGCGTCCAGTTTCTTTTCATTCGGCCTATAAGGCCTTGCCTCAGCTGGACAACCCCAAATGTGTAAATGCCGAATACTGGATTTATGCCCAGTCCAAGTTCATATGGGGTTTTTATTGTAGCTGCAGTTGGAACTCTATTAAGAATATAAGCTACGGTTTTAATATGGATTGGGACTTTTCATGAATAAGATATAGGTACCCATAACGAGAGTAATCGTCTATGAATGTGATAAAGTATTGTTGACCATCCCGACAAGGAGTAGGAAATGGCCCACAAATATCCATATGTATCAATTCTAAGACGTCCGAAGCTCTCTTAGCACCTAATCTAGTCTTGTTTGTTTGTTTTCCCTTGATACACTCAACACAAATTTCCGAATTTGAGGTATCAAGAGAATCAAGAATTCCATCTGACACGAGTTTCTGAATACTTTGAATGGATATGTGACCCAAACGTTTATGCCAGAGTGAAATAGAATTCTCATTAGTTAATTTTCTTTTAGTACCACTTAAACTTGTATGCAAAGTTTCTTTATTTGAAGTTATTGTATCAACCAAATATAAGCTATCAAATGTTGATAAAACACCAGTACCAATAAGATTTGAATTCCGAAAGAGACTAACTTTATTATCCCCAAATGTACATTTACAACCGGATATGTCCAATTGGGGAACTGAAATTAAGTTCCGTCTAAAAGACGGTACAATAAAAGTCTCATCCAAATCTAAATGAAAACCGGTCTTAAACAACAGCCTAAATTTGCCAATAGCTTCAACTGGCACCTTCTTGCCGTCACCCACATAGATGTTTCTTTCACCATCATTTGGTTTTCGGCAGTTCAGGCAACCCTGCATTGATATACTTATGTGAGTAGTAGCAGCAGAATCTACCCACCAAGTATCCTTAGGTACCGAAATTAAATTAACCCCAGAACAAACTTTCTTCACATGATTAGTTCCCTTACAGAGAAAGCAACATAATTCAGTAATTTCAACCTTAGGTTCCTTATGTTGCTTAATCTTGGGCTTTACAAGCGCAACTTCCTTATTTTTCCTCTTCTTAGTTTCCTTAGAAGAGGATGCCAAATGAGCACTTTTGGGTGTTGCCTTCCCAGGTCTCGCCGGTGTTGCCTCTAGGTCGTGATGTGCCTTGAGATGGCCGTCTCCTATCCCCCTTCCAGTGGGGAACCCGCTCCCCGGTCGTCGCTCTGCTGCGTCTGGCCCGTCCTCTAGGCACCTTTGGAAGGCAGGGAGTGTGACAACGTACACGCTTCCCTTTACTCCATAGGGCCTTATCATCAGTAGCAGGGTTTGGTGGCCCGAAATTGACTTGGCTTCGCCAAAAGGCCTCATCTCTGTTCACAGAAGGTTGGGAAATAGTACGCCCGGTTCACCAGGTTCTACCACTGCAGGGCCCAGCCCAGGCTTGTGCGGTTAAGGTTGTTGTACACGACCTCATAAGAAAAGAATGAAAAAAACGATGTTTCCAGCTCCTTTCCTCTTCTTGCACACAGTGTGAAATGAGCACATTTAGAGTCCATTTCTTCTTCAGGCAATTATAACTGACCTTAAATTGATTAAAGTGTGCAGGAAGAGATATCAAAACAAAGTACACAAGCAGTTCCTCAGGTAAATCCAGCTTGAGTGACTTTAGTTTCGAAGCAAGATGAGACATTTCCAAAATGTACTCCCTAATGTTTCCGTTGCCCTTATACCTCATGGAAACAAGTTTACTCAATAGTGTACTTGTTTCCGCCTTTTCGTTTTGAATAAAACGCTGTTCGAGGTTTTCAAGGAAAACTTTGGCATTAGGTTCATCATTCATAGTGCCCCTGAATGATTCTGGAATTGCACGCTTCATGATCATTAGACTCATGCGATTCGAGCGTTCCCACTTCTCCATCGCTCTCTTTTCATTAGGAGAGGATGTATCCTCAAGAGGAGTAGGTTGCTCGGTCTGAAGTGCTAAGTCAAGATCCATGCAACCGAGAACGATCATTACATTCTCTTTCCATTCCTTAAAATTTGTGCCGTTAAGCACAGGGATGCTATTGATATTGGCAGAGATCGTAGAAGCAGAAGAATTTACTCAAAATAGAACAAAAGGTTTACTAAATACATGCTTACAAAAACTTGAACTTTAACTTTATAGATTCAAAATTAGGCATTTCCCATTACAGGATACCTAGCACAACATTGATTTTAGTCTTTGGACAGAAAACCAACTTGTAAGTGGTACTCTTGGTGTAGTGATCAAACATAGACAATAAACTCCTGTCAAACATTAAGCCTTCCTTTGGGCCGACTTAATATTCACATGGAAAACCAACTAATCGTCTCATATTTACCACCACAAGCATGTTCGAATTCCTGCCAAATAACACCTTCCTTTGGGCCGATGTTAAACGCATGGAAGACTAACATCCACAGTCATCTTATATTTTAAAATTAATCAATCTACACAATAGAGGTTACTTTGGCAACATAATGCTTCAATTGAATAACTAAAATATTAGATGATATAAACTTTAGTTCCTTAAGCCATTTTATGAATCTCAACTTAATGTGTTACATGTTTTGATGTGTAACACTTGAATATCAATCGTTGTTTACTGAATCGGACAATTCTTTATATGATAAGAATTGATGGACTTTAAAACAATTAACATTCACTGAAACTTAAGAGAGTTGAAACGTTTTTAACCTTACTGGACCAACACAATCGATTGTCAAAACCAGACAATCGATTGTTTGGTTTTCTGAAAAAAATTTTAAGTTACTGGACCATCCACAATCGATTGTCAAAGCCAAACAATCGATTGTTTGGTTTTATGAAAAATTTTTAAGTTACTGGACCATCCACAATCGATTGTCAAAGCCAGACAATCGATTGTTTGGTTTTATGAAATTTTTAAGTTGCTGGACCATCCACAATCGATTGTCAAAGCCAGACAATCGATTGTTTGTTTTATGAAAAATTTCAGTTACTGGAAAAGTTTCAGTTACTGGAAAATTGTCTGGTGTTCCAAAAAACTGCCAGAATACTAAAAGTCACAGACAATGGATTGTGTAAGGCAACAATCCATTGTCTGAAGGCAGTGACCAAAATTTTTTCTGAATAACACATGATTTTCAACATGAATCTTAAACATAAAAAACATGTTGTTAACCTACTAAAATCATGCGATTTACAATGTTTTAACGTCATATTAAAACATCAAATCAAAACATAACATTCATAAGATCATGCTATTTCATGGTAGAATTTCATAAACAAAATTCTTATAAAACTAAAACATGAATCCTAACATAACATGATTCTTATGAACATCCAAATTATCCAAAATGAAGGGTGGCTCTGATACCAATTGTTAGGATTATGATTCCTACTAAAGACAACAACCTTCATATTGAATAATTCGGATATATAAACTACATGAGCGGAAGCTAACCTGAATCCATATGTGTGGAATTTTATGAACCACCTTTGATAATTGTCCTTGATTCCTTTTGAACCTCTTGATCCTTTCTTCAAGTTTCTTGAAGTTTGTATGTTACCACAAGAATGAATCCACAAGATTTAACAATATGAGAATTGTTACACAATAACAATAATATGACAATGATCAAATTTGGCTTATGGTTTTCCACCCTATTTGCAAGACAATGGACAATATGGTTCTTGATTCAATGGGAGGAAGAAGAACTTGTCTTGCACTAGGGTGGGAACCATAACCCCCCACTTTATAACTCTAGGAGTTACATAACCCAAGAGACAAGAGTTACAAGACAAAAGTTATGTCTTGAGTTATGTCTTGCAAGAGTTACAAAACTCAAGAGTCACAAGCATTCATGTAACCATAGTTACATTTGTAACCTTAGTTAGCCCATCATAAACTAAGGTTACCCTTTTGGGTATCTACACATTAGTCCTACACTTTAGTATGACAACACATTGGCCCCCTTAACATAATGTCCATAAGCCCATATAATTAGGCCAAACCAAAAGATAGCACATAACATATAATTATCCATATATTGTTCATATGTGTGTAGATATAAGTCCATATATCTAGATATAAATCCATATATCTTACAATTTAGTGTTGGCTTGCCTGACAATAATATCCAGTATCATCACGATCCTTAGTGGATTTTGGGTCGTGACATAATGAGAATATAAAGTGGAAGGGGGTGAACTTTTTCCAGATATAAAATTATTTAAGCTATTGATATTTTATGTTAATAATTTGAATAGTGAGCAACATAGTCCTTTACTCATGCTCACTTGTAGTAACTTAAAGTATAGTCTTAAGTTTAAAAATAAATGATAGTTCACCTATGTTTCTGAAGCTTGAAATTTCCGTGTTAAGAAGTGCCTCTTCAAAATTTACTGGTACGACTAAGGAACTAAGCTGCACATCTTTTCATTGATGGAACAATTTGCTCTATGGTGAGTCAAAATTATGCAATGCTGTCAAAGCACTTGAATCAGCATGTGATGTTTAATCGATACAAAAGATCAATAAGTAATGCATATCTCTGTTTGTTTTATTGAAAATAAGGTCATATAGATATTTTTTTAGGATTCGATTGGTTATTCTGAAGATAACTGAGGTTATGTTGGTTCTTGTGTTCGTCGAGCTATCGTCGATGGTTTATTTAATCTAAAAATTATGTTTCATTAGATTCACCTATTCAAAGAATTAAAAAGGAAGTGTTGGAGCCTGATTCATAGAAAAATGTTGAAGGAAATTGATTGTTTAATTTCCCCATATTTTGATTTAGATTGTGAAGAATGAGGTGATCTTGTAACAAGAAGCTTATGCTGGATTGACCTTTGCCTGGTGCAATTTTGTAGTTCATGGCTTGGGGAAAGACCATAATGTTATTGGCACGTCTCTCCCTAGGTTGTTAGCAATTAGGTTTAGTAGCTTATCTTTTTCTTTATTTGGAACATATTGAGTTGGTCATCGTATTGGTGTAATATCTGTTTTCTCTTTTTTCGCAAGAAAATTTGATATTAGCGAACGAGAAATATACCCATAGAATGATTCCCTCCTCAAGATCGTTTTAAGTTCTATTTTTTTTAATTTTCCAACTATGTTCGGTATCTATGCTAAAGTCCAATTATGTTTGAATTCGTCCTGGATAGTACTTCATTTAAAGGATACCACTCCTTGTCAAGGATTTATTTATATCTAAAGCTCGAACCCGAAATCTTTGATTAAGGAAGAAATCTACTACACCACATTCTTTAGTGATTAAATTTTTCTTTCTTCTCCATAATTAGTGCCGTCTTATTTTAATATTATCATGAGTAATAAACTTTAAACTCAATAAAGAAACCATGATTTATCATTATGACAAATTAGGAGGAGCCACCTATTATGTAATGGAAATACATATGTATCTAGCTTAGAAATAAATTAAACAAGGTAGCTTATCATTAGAGTGTTATTAGACTTGTTTTGCTTCAATTATTGCACTATAACAATAAAGGAACGTATAGAGAATTAAACATTATTTTTTTCAATTAATGAACTAACATCATTCCTATGTCATGAGTTGAACATTTGAAACATGAATAATATAACACAGAGATTTATGATTGAATATAACTAAGACTAAGAATGAATCTAAAATCAAATTTCAAAAGATCAATTAAGAAAATGACAGTAGATCATTTAATTAAAACATTCTAACAGGGGAAAGTTTCCAGTTGGTCCTAATCACCCTTTGAAATTAAAAGGGCGTTTGGACCTAAGAATTGTAAAATTTCGAAAAAAGAAAAAAAATTAAGTAAAAATTATATTTGAAAATTAGAGTTATGTTTGATATGAATACAAAATAGAGCTATTTTTGAATTTTCGTGAGTGATTTGAAGTAGAGATTTTGAAAAATAACTTTTTGGAGTTTTTTAAGATTTCAAAAAAAAAATCAAAATTCAACTTTAAATAAAATTTGAAAATTTTATAGGCAAACACTGATTCCAAAAAAAGTGAAAAAGTTTCGAAAAAAGTAAAAAATTTCTTATGACTAAACGGGCTCTAAGCAATTTTGTCATTCATCAACTTTTGGTCTAACATTGTTACCGCGAAATCAATCTCGAGTTTTTTCTAGATTCCTAACTGAGCTCTAACCTAATAATAATTTTAAACAATAATTAGAATTTTTTTTCAAAAAAATTATATGAGGTGTGAGAGGTTGGCTTTGATGGGTATTACGAGGGATAGAGTATGCCAAAGAAGTATCGGTGAGGGCAAATTAGGCATGATATGGTGTAGTTGGAACTTACTGATAACATGACCCTTGATAAGAGATTGTGGACATTGAAAATTAGGATGAAAGATTAGTAAGTAGTTGAGTGTTTCCCCTTTCTTTCTCATGCTTGTTTGACCAAACAATATTAAGTTTATTGTTAAACTAATTAATAAGAAAAATAGAGAATAAATCCTAACCAAAGATAATTAATACTAGATCAAAACGCATTGAATAAGAGAATAAAGTATAATCAAGCTCATGAAGTTTAAGGCTTATAAAAGATATTGAATATAAATGACATGCTTATATTCTTGGTGTATTGTTCAGTAATGTAAGAATACAGAAATAAAAGAAAGAATGTTATTAACAGCTGCAAGATCTGTCTTCGTTGATTTAGGAAAGATGATTACGAAGATTGGCCGCCTAGATTCGAAACTTCTCTTGTTTTTGTCCTGTAGCATTTTTCGGTTCCCCTACCTCTCTTAACTGAAGGAGAGAAGCCCACTTTCTGGCTATCAAACAACGCTAAAACCATAATTTACTCTCCAATCCAAGCCTAAGGATTTCCAAAACTTCAAAATTCTGCTTTCGATAAAAAAAGTCTATCAAACCTTGTCCGAATAACCTGAAATTTTGCATACATGTCACAAATTACGCCAACTTCTGAAATTCTATTCCGACCCCAATTCAAAATATCACTATCGAACCAGAAACTTCAAAATTTTATCTTTTGGCCTTTCAAGCTTAAATAAGCTACGGACCTTTAACTGTCTGGACGTGTAGGCAATCACCCTGTCGTCCTGCATCAGTACCACTCCAAGGACAATCCTCGAGGCATCCTAACAGATAGTATAAGACCCCAAACCTGTAGGAAATATCAATATTGGGGTTGTAGTCAAGGCCGTCTTGAACTTCTGAAAGCTCTCCTTACACTCTTCCGTCCATATGAACGGGCCTCCCATCTAGGTCAGCCTGGTCATAGGTGATGCAATAAATGAAAATCTCTCAACAAACCGACGGTAATAACCCACAAAGGCAAGAAAACTACGGATATCTATAGTTTAGGGTCTGGGCCAACTCTGACTGCTTCCACTTTCTTCGGATCCAACTTGATCCCTTTACTCAATACCACGTGACCGAAGAATGCCATGGAATCCAACCAGAACTCACATTTTGAGAACATCGCATATGATTTATTTTCTCCCAAAGTCTGAAGCATTGTCCTCAAGTGATGCTCACGATCTTCCCGACTCTGGGAATATACCAAAATGTCATCAATAAAGACAATGACGAAAGAGTCAAGATATGTCTGGAATACACTATACATCAAATGCATAAAAGTTGTTGGGGTATCCGTCAGCCCAAATGACATAACAAGTAACTCGTAATGACCATAACGAGTCCTTAAATTAGTCTTTGGGATATTTGGCTCCCGAATCATCAACTGATGTTAACCTGAACGCAAGTCAATCTTAGAAAACACTCGAGCACCTTGTAACTGATCAAACATGTGATCAATACGAGGCAAAGTATATCGTTCTTCAGTGTAACTTTGTTTAACTAGCGATAATTGATTGCTGCCAACTCGACGCTACACCAAGGTAGGAAGAGGGAGTTGCAATTTATTTTACCCGAATAGAGGTCGGGATCGATTTCCTCAGCGAGCTAGTAGTGGAGTTGGAATTCCTGTCTAGTCTTGAGATGTGTTTGTACTCCTAATGTCACTTTAAACATTCTTGGTTTTTGAATTTATAACTAATATTATAAGACTAATGATTAATACTAAATTATGTTTTGAGAATATTTCTAAGTTGTATCTATTGGGAAGAAAGGCACTAGGGTTTTGGCATCACCTAGGTGTCTAATTGACGGTAGATGTTACTACGGATAGATTGACATATTTGGTGCTTATGGTATAACTGTTGGACAATCTTACCCACTATTACACCTCTTGGTAGAGAGAGTGATTTTTTAAAATTGACTCTCTCGGGACCAAATGGGTAGGCAAATTAGGCCAAGCAACTAGGGTTTAAGTAGGGTGATTACTTTCTTGAGATTTAACCCGTTAATTGGGACTATCATTTCTCATTAGTCCATTCCAATTCCTTGTTGGGTCAATTTTGAGGTCATAGAGTCTCTTTCTCAAGAAGAGTCATACCCGCTAACCTTGAATCAATATTTTCAACCACGAATTCTTAAATAAAAACATAAAATCGACCCAAATTGCAAATATTCAATATCAATCTAACCCTGGAAAGCAACACCCATCAATTACCCATACTAGGGTTGAGCAAAAATCCTAGATAATGGGTTTAGATACACATGATTAAGGAAGAAAATGAAGAAATAGATGAAGAGCTAAATATATTAATTAATTACCGAGAAGAAATCACAACAATTTATCGTTAGTGAAGAGGAAAAGTGCCAAAAATGGCTACAAAACCGAGTCTCATGATCGCAGCTAAGTCTGTAATGTAAAAATTAACCTAAAAATGGTAAAATATTCTATTTATACTAGGTTGAAAAATCTAGAGAAAAATACCCCTGCAGGGTCAGTGCGGGCAAGCTATCGCGACCGCACTGGCTCTTTTGACTTCACTATTCAGCTCTCTAATCTTGAGGAACGCGGAACGCGTGAAAGTGTACCGTGGACGTGAAGGGGGTCTAGCACGGGAACAATCGCAGACCGCGTGGAATTATCTTGGCTATTCATCCACCTCTCTGAATCTCATATAAGCGGACCACACAAAAGAGTGGAGCGGCCGCGTAGACTGACCGCAGACCGCGAAAATCCTATTGTGGCTGCATTGCCTTCAGCTTGAATATACCATGTCTCTGAACCTCCTAGTGTGGCCACAGTCACTTTAGCGCGGTCCACACTAGGTCTTCTCCCCTTGGATTTCTTCGTCTTTGATACTTGAGCAGGTTTCACTCCTTTTTTAGCCGATCTTTGATATTTCGTCACTTTGTTGCTCAAACTTGTAATCAAGCATAACTTGTGAGAATTTTGGGACTATTTTGCAGCAAAATTACACTCAAAGCATAGGTAAGTAGGGGCATAAAACACATTAAAATCCTAACTTATCAACTCATCCAAACTTAAACCTTTGCTTGTCCTTAAGTAAACAAAATAAGACCCACCCCATAAAGGAAAATCCAAGTAATTCCAGCTATCCTAAAGTAACCTCAACAAGCATCAATTGGGACTAATAATTTCCCTCAATACGAATGCATCATTTACACATTTAAACGTTGAAAAAGAAACATGGATCAAGTGTGACACAAGAGCATCAATAGTTGACTCATTACATCAAAGCATTTCTCTTATTTACTTTGGTCATTGTGGAACCAAAACTCACACATCCTCAACTCTCCCTAAGAGAACTTTTCCTTTTAAAATATTGACACAAAAGTCAAGGTTGATGGAATTCATTCATCTCTCTCAAGAAGAAGGTCACAAATCCGGCTCTAGGTACCATATGCTTGCCCTCATGTAAGTATCCACTAATGTAGGCTTCGTTCAACTCAAGATTATATAGGGATTTTGTGGAGTCATTGTGACGGCTTTTGGGTAAGGGTAGGACATGTTCTTATTCAAGTGGGTTCAATCTTCCCTTAAGTACTTCTTTTGATTCTTTTGGCACAAATCTCTTGACTCTTTGAGTCTTTTCACTTCTTGCTAAGGGGTTAGAGAGATACATTTTCACTCTTTCTCATGCATTTCAAACCATTTCTCCTTATCCTACTTTTTCCACATCTTTTTCACTTTAAACTTTTCTCTGAATCCCTTTTTATTCTTTTTCACATTGGGCTTTATTTTTCTCTTTTTCTTTTCTTTCTTTTTCATTGCCTTCATTTTCTTTTGCTTCTGTATCTTTTTGCCCATTTTTGTTTCCGTTTTATCCCTCCCCCAAACTTAGACTTTACGATTACTCAAGGAACGATGTGGGTGCCGAGAGAGGGTAAAATTTCGAACGGGTATAGGCTTGTAGAAATGGTTCTTGAAAGAAAAAGGTTTAAGGCTCAAAAGGGTTAACTAAGGATTATCTCATTAGTAGGCTATGAAATTATTCAACATATCATTCGGATCAAATAGAGCCTATAATTACTTCTCAAGTCAAAATTCACCTAGGATTTCACCTCAACAAACATTCAGGGCAAGTTCTAGACCATTGGCTTGGGACTTGGACTCACAATTTGATTTCTCACTACACACGTTAGGGAATCGCTGAAGACATCAAGTCGAGGGCCTACAATAACCTTAGCTACGATTTAAGCATACAATGATCCAAAAAAACCACATGATGATTATTTGGTCAACACAAGAGTCTCAAGGCTACGAATTTCACCATCCTAAACACAAGATTTTGTCTTTGACCATAGGATCAAAGGAAAATGTGCTAGGCCCAAGTGAAGCTTCGCTTGAGGTACCCTTAACTAAACTATTCAAAAACAAAAAGAGCAAAAAGGGACTCAAACCTTTAAGAAGATTGTCATGCCATCTATCATTGGGAAGAGTCACCCAGTTCGCACAATACTCCACCCTTGGAAAGAACTGTTGCATTAAGAAAACCAAGAATTTATTGAAAATGTCAAAAACAAAACAAAAGGTTACAAGCCTATCTACAAAGCTAAAAAACAAAAAAAAATCTGAAAATAGAAAACAAAATGAATATGTACAATAGGGGAGTAGAATATACAACGGAGGATGAATATATACAGAACTGTAACTTTATATGTAGACCAAAATAGAGAATAAAAAGTATGAGAAAAGTAGCTAAATGTAAAGTCATGTACAGTCCAAAATAGAAAATTAAAGTAAAGCATAACTTACAATAGATATATACAGTCATCCATGGATAATAAAAAGTAGGGTGCACCCCCACAAATAAAACCTGACATCGTTCCCAATGACAATTAACAAATAAGCACAAAAAAAAGTAAAGGATATAGGAGCTTCCTTAGCCTGGTCCATCTGCATGGGATCATCAGTGGTCCCCAAGTCCTATGTATGTACGGGAACCTCAGACTGGTTCCTGGTCTCCTACTGCTTAGTTGTTGGGACTGAGGTTTGTTCCTGGACCGGCTAGATGTCAAGTGCATCATGTGGCAAACTGGAGGAGGCCTTCTATGGGGCTGCCACCTTAATAACCGCATCGACTGTACTTGGGAGCTTCCTCTTCTTCCTTGGTTGCTTGGGTGCCTGCTCCTGCTGTGGCTCTACTACTGGTGATGCTGCTAGGTCAGGGTCCCTGAATAGAAAGTCTATAGACATCTGGTCTGCCAATAGCTTGTCCACATCTGCCCTGAGCTACTTCATAGAATCCTTGGAAGCCCGTGATCTCCTCATCTTCTTATGCTCCTTGGCAAGCTCCTTCAGAGCCTCATACTGGCCAGTTGGGACGGAGGTAGGTGTCTCGTATTTTTTGTTTTTAGGGTTGTCTGGGCCCTTCATAGTGAACTAGATGAATGGAGCCACTAGCTTGACCTTGATATCAAATGGTTTTTTCTCCACTTCCAGGTCCTTGAAGTACATGGTGAGGGTATTGGGAAAAGGGTAGTTCCAATCATGCTCTTGCCTCGCAGCAGTAATCACACGGGACATCACATTTCCCACATTGATCGGGTATCTGGCCATAATAGAAGCAACAAGGACAGCATGGGTAAGTGGAATAGTCTGATCGTGGGTAGAGGGGTCAAGCCGACAACATAGAAAAGACAACCAACCCCGAGCCCTAAAGTTGAAAGCCTTCCGAAAGATTTTGGTTCTTGCTTGCACCCACTCTGGAACGGTGCCTAGGATTGGTAGGTATAAGACTAACCATGGAGGCACTTCTTAAACCATTGCCAATTTTTTATTATAAAGGGTCTCATCCTCGTCATCGAACCCTAGGTATTCATTGAGTGCCTGCCCAGTAAAGATCACCTTTTTGTTTCGCACTTTGGTTACCTTGGTGCCCTTCAATATGTGGGCCACATTGCTATAGAATTCTTTTACCATGTGCTCATTTGCCTTTACACAATTACCCTGAAAGTTTTCCCAACCCACTCGAGGGTGAATTTGTCTATGCACATGAGGAAGTATAGGTAGAAGATCTCGCTCATTGAAACTCCTTTCCAGAATCAACTTTCGTTTAGGCCACCATACCCTAAACTGGTGGAATGCTAGCTGATGAACCTATCCTCTGAAGCTGCGAGATCTCTAGTCTGGTCAACATCCCCAACCTGAGGTATACCACTCTCGGAAACCTCCTCATCACTGTCCTCACTACCTCCATCACCTCTTCATGCACTATTCCCATATAATGAAGCTGTGAGGGAGGTGGAGTATTCTTCAATACTAGCTGTGGAATCTTCGGATGAATTCAAAACTACATTCACCGGCCTCTTGGCAGTGGGTGATGCTGGAGGGGTATCAGTCAGTAGGAAGCTAGAGAGGAAGTGAGTTGGGATTGAATCGGACGAGATGTCCTTAGATGGCTTATACACACTCCCTGAGAAATGGAACACAGCTCTATCTGCAAATTTTATCATCTTCCAGGACTTTTTATGTTTTCCCGAACTTGGGGAGTGAGTTTTACCACTTTGTTGCGTTTACCCCCTCGGGAGGAACCACCTCTTCCGGGTTGTTGCGATCCTTTTCTACCTCTTTTTTAACCATTATCTGCAGTCAAACACATCTAACACTTTTAGTTTAAGCACAGGCAGCGAAACAGATGTATGAAATACATTGCAGAATCAGCAGGTGATAGTGTTGCCGATACAGGTACAGAACAAGGCACCGTAGCCCGCACCATCAGGAGTGCAGCTGCATTAGGGGAACCACGGACCTCGCTATGGCAACCGTCGTCCGCACTGGGAAACGGCCCAGAAGACACCTTCTATGAATCATCCACCGCGGTCCGTGTAGAATGGCGTCGTGGCCGCGGTGGGCCCGCACGGGCTACATAAAATGCATCATGGCCACGCTGGGTACTAGTTCATTCTCGGACATTTTGGGTATCGCGGTCCACGCGAAAGGGTAATGCGTACTGTGTTAGGACACCACGGACCGCGCTAAGGCGACCGCTGGCCGCGCTGAGTCAGACTCTGGGACAAAGTTAGGGTTTCATGTTTTTCCATTTTTTGTCCAAAATTTTACACCAACTTGTCCTTACTCAGATTCCCAATCCTCAATTATTTACAACACATAAATACTAACAAGTAAGCTAACTTAAACGAATGATTCAAAGAAAAACAAGACGAAAGAGAAGCTACAAACTACTGGCAAGCAAATAAAATGAAAATATAAAATTAATTAATCAAAAATGCATGAAATGTTAACAGGTTTGTGAAGATTGAATGCAACTAATCTTAGCGAGCAAGAATTTCGGTCTCAGAAACGGATGAACAGTAGTTTTAAGGCTTTGAGTTTTCAAAGTTCGAAAAGGGTACACTGAGACCCTTTGCCTTTATTTACAAACAACCTGTGGGACCCTTACTCAACTACCAGCACGGCTGCACAAAAGCGACCGTGGACCGTGCTGGATTTGTTCATGTGAATCTTCAGTAGGTAGCCTCCCCGGACCGCTCAAAAGAGACCACGACCGGGGATGACCACCGAGGACCATAATAAATAGAATGCGGCCGCGGTGGAGAACTTTAGAGAGTACCATGTTCAGTTCATGCCAGTGCGGACCGCACAAAATACACCGCATTCGCACTGGCAAACTTCAGAGACTGCAATTTTTCCACTTTTTTTTTGCACTGCATCAACACAATTCCTGCAACATCTCACAAACAATTAGCTCAAAAATCCTAAACTACAAAGAAAATCAAAGAGAAAGAAAAAGATATGGGTTTCCTCCCAAGAAGCACTTGATTTTACGTCGCGACACGATGCATGTTGCCATCACATCACTTCAAATGAATGAGTGCCACCACGTGGCTACCATCAAACTTCCCCAAATAATGCTTGACACAATGCCCATTGACTCGAAGAACTTCACCTTTTTTGTTCTTGAGATCAATAGCGCCAAACGGGGTCACTCATACAACTTCTAATGGCCCGCTCCACTTTGACTTGAGCTTTCCCGGAAATAACCTCAATCGGGAGTTGAAAAGAAAAACCATATCACCAACCTTGAATTCCTTCCCCCGAGCATATTTGTCATGAAGATACTTCATCTTGTCCTTATATAAGGACGAGCTGGAGTAGGCATGAAATCTAAACTCATCAAGCTCATTAAGTTGCTCAACACGGAGATTCGCCGCAACATCCCATTCCAAGTTCAACTTTCTCAAGGCCCATATAACTTTATGCTCCAATTCCACCGGTAGGTGACATGCTTTCCCAAATACCAACGTGTACGGAGACATATCAATTGGGGTCTTACGCGGTCTGGTAGGACCATAAAGCATCATCTAACTTTTTGGACCAATCGGTCCGATTTGCATTGACGGGTTTGGACAAGATACTCTTTATTTCTCGGTTGGAGACTTCCATATGGCCACTAGGTTGAGGATGATAGGGGTAGTCACTTCATGATTTACTCTATGCTTGGCAAGCAATGAATCAACCCTTGTGAAGATACCACGAGGAGTGCCAAACCTTGTGAAGATACTCTTTTTTTCAAAAATGCCACAATACTCCGGACTTCATTATAGGGAAAAACCACGACTTCAACCCACTTTGAGACATAGTCCACCGCCACGAGAATATAAGTGTTCCCACAAGAGATTACGAAAGGACCCATGAAATAAACACACCAAACATAAAAAGTATCCACTTCAAGAATCGTATTGAGGGGCATCTCATCCCTTTTTGAAATTACGCCTGCTCTTTGGCATGCATCACATATCTTTACCAAATCACAAGCATCTTTAAACAATGTCGGACAATAGAAACTGCAACTCAAGACTTTTGAAGCCGTCCTCACCCCTCCATGATTTCCACCATAGGGGGAGGAGTGACAAGCCTCCAAAATGCTCAATTATTCACCTTCGGGGACACATCTTCTAATCACACCATCCTTGTAACTTCTAAATAAGTGCGGATCATCCCAATAAAAATCCAAACAATCCCGCTTGAGTTTCTTCCTTTGGTTGGAAGAGAGCTCATGCGGGACAATTCCCATCACAATGAAGTTGGTGATGTTAGCGAACCATGGCATGTCACACATTGACACAGAAAGAAGTTGCCCGTCGGGGAATGTGTCATTTATTTCAAGGTTGTCACATGGCCTCCATTATTCTTCTAACCGAGACACATCGTCCGCAACTTGATTCTCACTTCCATTCCCGCCCACTATTTCTAAGTCAAATTCTTGAATAAGTAACACCCATCTCATCAATCTTGCCTTGGAATCCTTATTGGTCATCAAATACCTAAGGGCACCATGGTCCATGTGCACAATCACCTTGGTTGGCCCCCATAAGATATGGCCTAAATGTTTTCATGGCAAATACAATTGCCAACAATTCCTTCTTCGTCACCGTGTAGTTCCGTTGAGCTTCATTCATAGTCTTGCTTGCATAGTACAATTGAATGAAATATTTTGCTAATTCGTCGACCCAATACCGCCCCCACTGCAACGTCACTTGCAACATACATTAGTTCAAATAGAAAACTCCAATTGGGTGCAGTGATGATAGGAGTTGTGGTCAACTTGTGCTTTAAAAATTCAAAGGCCTCCATGCCATTTTTTTCAAAAACAAACTTGGCATCTTTCTCTAGCAACTTGCAAAGTGGATTCACAACCTTTGAGAAATCTTTGACAAACCTCCGGTAGAACCGGCATGCCCAAGAAAACTCATCACCCCTTTTATAAAAGTAGGGGGAGGAAGCCCCAAAATCACCTTGATTTTAACCTTGTCTACCTCAATCCCATGCTTATAAATCTTGTGACCCAATATTATTCCTTCTTCCACCATAAAATGGGATTTTTCCCAATTGAGAACAAGATTAGTTTCTTCACATCGGGCCAAAACTCCACCCAAGTTAACCAAGCACTCTTCAAAGGAGTCACCAACCACACTAAAATCGTCCACAAAGACCTCCAATATATCTTCCACCATGTCGATGAAAATAGCCATCATGCAACGTTAAAAGGTCACCGGAGCATTGCACAACCCAAGTAGCATGTGGGAGAAGGCAAATTACCATATGGTCATGTGAAAGTGGTCTTCTCTTGGTCCTCTCGGGCAATTAAGATTTGATTATAGCTCGAATACCCATCCAAAAAATAATAGAAAGCTCGTCCCGTAAGGCGATCAAGCATTTGGTACAGGAACGGCAACGGGAAATGATCTTTCTGAGTCACCTTGTTGAGTTTTCGGTAGTCAATACAAACTCTTCACCCGGTAGTGATTCGAGTGGGAATAAGCTCATTGTTGGAATTTATCACCATCTTCATCCCTCTTTTCTTTGGCACACATTGGACCAGATATGTCTATGAGCTATCGGAAATTGGATAAACTACACCGGTGTCAAGCCATTTGATAACCTCTTTCTTTACCACTTCTTGCATTGCCTCATTTAGTCTTCTTTGATGTTTAAGTGAAGGCCTTGCATCCTCCTCCAAGATGATTTTATGCATGCAAAAGGCTGGGCTTATCCCCCGAATGTCTGCCAGAGTCCTATTGCCCTTTTTCGCCTTTGAAGCACCTCCAAAGTGGCCTTAAACTGCAAGTTAGTAAGGCAAGAAGAAAGAACAACTAGAAGAGTTGAATTAGAGCCCAAAAATTCATACATGAGGTATAGAGGAAGTGGCTTCAACTCCAGCACCGGTGGTTTCTCAATCGATGGCTTTGTCGGTGGAGTTTTGCGGTTTTCAAGATCTAAATATAACTTCCTAAGCACATATGAATATGAACCTATACCATGAAATGCATTCATGTACTCCACTCTACTAGAATCATCATCAACATACATGTTAAGAAGCACGGCCTTAAAAGGATCTTTAACATTTTTCATGATACTTGTGTCATCCACTATCACAGCTGTGACAATGTCCACAAATGAACACACCTCCGTGCTATTGGGTTGTCTCATTGATTTGCAAACATGGAATACCACGTTCTCATCTCCCATTCGGAATGTCAACTCACTCGCTTCAACATCAACTAGGGCCTTCCCTATAGCTAGGAAAAGTCTCCCAAGAATAATCGGCACTTCAAAGTCCACCTCGCAATCCAATATGACAAAGTAGACCGGAAATATAAAGTTATCACACGAACAAGAACATAATCAATTATGCCCAAGGAACGCTTCACTGATCGGTCCACCATTTGAAGTCTCATTGAGGTAGGTCGAGGTTTCCTAATTCCCAAAGTCTTGAAGATCGAGTACGGCATCAAATTAATGCTAGCCCCCAAGTCACAAAGGGCCTTAGCAAAGTCCACACTTCTGATAGTACAAGGAATAGTAGAAGCTTCGGGGTCTTCTAACTTCAGGGCCATTGAATACACTATAGCACTCACTCGGTGAGTCATATTTATAGTTTACCAATCCATGGACCTCTTCTTTGTAACCAAATCCTTCATAAACTTTGCATAGCCCGGCATTTGTTCGAGTGCCTCATCTAAAGGAACATTGATCGTGAGTATTTTCATCATTGCAGTGAACTTTTTGAATTGATTGTTACTCTTTTGATTTGCTAACCATTGAGGGTAAGGTGGAGGTGGTCTAGGCAAAGGTGCCTTGGCTTTGGGCACCACCTGCTCAGGTATATCAATCACATGTTCCCTGGATGGGTTCACGATATCTTATTTTTCCACCTCGGCCTCATTATCAATATCAACCCGCACATCATTGTTCACATTTTGTTCAACTACATCTTCAATAATCAACAGACCCACATATTCTTGGATCCCAACATTATCATCCACAACTTGATTTTCTATCGAGGCATACACATCATTGCCTCTTCTACTTCTAGGTGTGACTTCCATCACATGGTTATTTTCCCCATCCTTCGATTTTACTACCGTATCACTTGGTAGGGCACCTTTTGGGCAGGTATTCAAAGCTTGAGAAATTTGACCCAATTACACTTCCAAGTTCCGGATAGATGTATTGTGAAGCCAATTATGCTCTGGAATCTTGGTTCCTCTTCATCATTTGCTCGAACATATTTTCAATTCGCCCCATATCACTCTTGGAAGAACTTGGACCTTGAGAAGGAAAAGGGGGTGGGTTTTTCGGTGGTTGGTACATGGGAGGCCTTTGAAAACCTTTCCCCCCATTTCCTTGATTTCCGCTATTATTCCACCCTTCTTGATAGTTGTTGTTGCTCCAATTACTGTTGTTCCCGTTCCAATTTCCTTGATTTTTACCTTGATTAGCCCAATTACGCCTTGGTTTTTATTGTTTCAATTACCACCATATTGTTGTTGATTGCCCCAGTTTCCTTGGGGACGCCATTGTTGATTTCCTCTATTTCCTTTGTAGTTATTGACATATTGACATTCCTCGCTTTGATCATTATAACTCTCATTCAAATAACCACCACCATCATTGTTGTTGTCAAATTGCTCACAATTACATTGAGGTTGTTTTTGGCCTCTTTGCCTCCTTTTTGACATAGAAACACCTTCCTTGGCGTTGACTTGGCGCGGATTTTGGATTTGTTGTAATTGCGCCTTCGCCAATTGGTTCATAGTGGTTGTCAACTCTGCTATAGACTGCCCATGGTCATGCAACTCCTTATGTAAACAAATAACTATAGGGTCACCTTGAGAAACGTTAGCCCAACTTTGCCTTGACGAAGAGGTGTCAGCCATTTCATCAAGTGCATCACATGCCTCTTGGTAAGGAAGTTTCATAAAGTTCCCTATGGCCAGTTGATTCACGATGCATTGATTCCTGGTGTTGATGCCCCGATAAAAGGTTTGTTGGATAATTGCCTCGGTCATGTTGTTATTAGGGCACTCCTTCATCATTGTTCTATATCTCTCCCAAATTTCATGCAAAGGTTCCGCTAGCTCTTGCTTTGAAGTCTAGGATTTCATCGCGAAGTGCCGCCATATGACTTGGTGAGAAAAACTTGCCAATGAACTTATCCGCCAGCTCGTCCCAAGTTGTGATGGATTATTGGGGAGCCTTTCTAACCAATCCAATGTTTTACCCCCAAGAGAGAATGGGAAAAGCCTCAATCTCAAAGCATCCTCGGACATGTTTATCTACTTGCTACTCCAGCATGTATCTATGAACCCCTTCAAGTGTTTGTAGGCATTTTGATCGGAGGCGCCCATAAAATATCCTCTTTGCTCGAGCAAGGTCAACATGACGTTTGGTGCTTTGAAAGTTCCCCATCCGGATTCAGGGAGGAAGAATAACACTCGTATACCCTTGATTTGGGAGAACTCATGGGGCCACTCTTGGCGATGGCAGATGAGGTCTGGGATAGGATTGTTGTCATTTGCATTGGCCTGATGGCCTCTACGTGGAGTTTGAGCTAAATTAGAAACCACTTCTTGATCAAGATCATCTACCTCCTCCCCCGCCATGACATTGCCAAGAGGGTCATTTGCATTAAGAGCCATGTTTACCTGAGTGATTGACACAAACAAAATTAGTAAACAAGAAGGAAAGAGAAGCAAAACATAAAACTAACTAAAAAGATAGTCAACACCGTAAGCTCTTTGGTAACAGCGCCAAAAAGTGATCGCTGCCAACTCAATGCTACACCAAGGTAGGAAGAGCGGGTCACAATAGCCTTTACCCGAATAGAGGTCGAGATATAGTTTCTCAGGGAGCTAGTAGTGGAGTTGGAATTCATGTCTAGTCTATAGATGTGTTTGTACTCTTAATGTTACTTCAACCATTCTTGGTTTTTGATTTTATAACTACTATTATAAAACTAATGATTAATACTAAATTATATTATGAGAATGTTGCTAAGTTGTATCAAATGGGAAGTGGCATCACCTAGGTGTCTAACTAATGGGTAGATGTTACTAAGGATAGATTGACATATTTGGGGCTTATGCTATAATCGTTGCACAATTTTACCCACTCTCACACCTCTCGGTAGAGAAAGTGATTTTGCCTAATTGACTCTCTTGAGACCAAATGGGTAGGCAAATTAGGCCAAGTAACTAGGGTTCAAGTAGGGTGATTACTCTCTCGAGATATAACCCGTTAGTTGGGACAATCATTTCTCATTAGTCCATCCCAATTCCTTGTTAGGTCAGTTTTGGGGTCATAGACTTTCTTTCTCAAGAAGAGTCAAACCCACTAACCTTAAATCAATGTTTGCAACCACCAATCTTAAATAAAAACATAAAATCGACCCAAATAGCAAACATGCAATATCAATCTATCCCCGGATAGCAATACCCATCAATTACCTACACGAGGGTTAAGCCACAACCCTAGCTAATGGTTTAGATACAAATGATTAGGGAAGAAAATGAAGAAATAGATGAAGAGCTAAACATATTAATAAATTACTAAGAAGAAATCACAATAATCTATTGTTAATGAAGAGAAAAAGTGCCAAAAATGGCTACAAATCGAGTCTCATGAGCGCAGCTAAGTCTGTAATTTAAAAATTGACCTAAAATGGTAAAATGTTCTATTTATACTAGGCTGGAAAAACTGGACAAAAGTACCCTTGTAGGGTCAGTGCGGGCCGCAAAAAAGCAACCGCGGCCGCTCTGCCTCTTTTGACTTCACTAGTCAGCTCCCTGATCTTGAGCAATGCGGACTGCGTGAAAGTGTACCGCGATCGCGAAGGGGGCCTAGTGCGAACTACGTGGGAACGACCACGGACCGCGTGGCATTATCTTGGCTATTCGTCAACCTCTCTGAATCTCATTTACGTGGACCACACAAAAGAGTGGAGCATCTGTATAGCCTGACCATAGACTGCGCGAATCCTACCATGGTCTTGTTTCCTTCAGCCTGAATATATTATGTCTCTAAACCTCCTAGTGGAGCCGCAGTCGCTTTAGCGCGGTCCGCACTAGGCCTTCTCCCTTTTGATTTCTTGGTCATTGATAATTGAGCAGGTTTCACTCCTTTTTGAGCCGATCTTTGACATTTTGTCACTTTCTCGCTCGAACCTGTAATCAAGCACAACCTGTGAGCATTTTGGAACTACTTTGTAGCAAATTAAACTCAAAGCATAGGTAAGTAGGGGCATAAAACACGTTAAAATCCAAACTTATAAATAATCAATGCACATATGCAAAGAATCATCCTTTTTCTTCACAAACAAGATAGGAGCACCCCAACGTGACACACTTGACCGAATAAAACCTCAAACAATTCATATAATTGTTCCTTCAACTCTTTCAACTAGGGAGGAATAGAAATTAGCTGACTGCCCGACAACAGATCAATACCAAAATCAATATCTCTATTGGGCGGCATGCTTGGGAGATCAGTTTGAAACATGTCAAAGAAATCCCATATTGTTGGGAGTTAATCAGATGTGGGGTTATCAATACTAACATCTCTCAAATAGGCTAGATACACATCACACCCATTCTCAACCATTTGCTAAGCCTTAAGAAATAAAATAACTCTACTGGGAGTGTGATCTAAAGTACCCCACCACTCTACTCGCGGTACACTGGCATAGAAAGTGTCACGGTTTTGACGTGACAATCAAGAATATCATAATGGATCGACAATCAGTTCATGCCCAAAATAACATCAAAATCTACCATGCTGAGCAATACTGAATATGATCTGGTCTTTAAACCACTAAGACCAATCAAACACAACCGATAAATATGGTCCACAATAAGAGAATCTCCCACAGGAATAGAAACATAAACAGGGGAAATCAAAGAATCCCGAGATATGCCCAAATGCGGGGCAAGATAAGAGGACAAATAAGAATAAGTGGAGCCTGGATCAAATAGAATCGATACATATCTATGAAAACCGACACAATACTTGTGATGATAGAATTGGAGGCGACAACCTCAGTATAGGCAGGAAGGACATAGTATCTGGCCTGGCCTCCCCCTCTAGGGTGACCTCTACCTCCCCGACCTCCGCCTCTGGCTGGCTGAGCTGGTGGGGGTAGAAACTAGTGTTATTATCATAGCCTAGGATCTATGTTGAGCACTCCGTGGGTGAAAGGCTGTGGAGGTGCACCCCACATAATTCTAGGACAATACCTAACCTTATGGCATGTGTTGCCACACTCAAAACAAGCTCTGGAAGGGTGTGGCAACTGTGACTAGGTCAGGATAGGTCTACAGGACTGACCATGAAAGCACCCTGTGCCTGAGGCACACTAGATACTGGAGGTGCATAATAAGGCTCTTGAGATCTAGGCAAAGTTGGAATACCATTGGCTGCTGGAAGAGCTGAATAAATGGTGCGACTCACATAAACCCTACCATGACGAACTACAGCTGGAGCATGGACGCCAGAATAATGGCCTGCCTTTCAAGAACTCTTGGCCTCTCTGTCTCTCTCTCCATATCCAAAGCAAGCATGCCCTCTACTTTCATAAAAATGATCACTACTTGTTGATAAGCAGTATCAATCTCCAACTCCCGAGCCATGCAAGACATGTTATTGGGAATGAGCCCTCAATGAACTGGCGAACTCTCTCATGAACTGTAGAAACCAGGGCTGGTGCATGTCTAGCCACTGAAACGGAAAACATATTCTGAATTAGTCATAGTACCCCAAGCGCAATTGCTCAAACTCCGTGCTCCATGTGTCTCTGAGGCTCTAAGGAACATACTCCCTCAAAAACATATCCAAAAACTGGGTCCATGTAAGGGAAGATGCCTCGGTCGGATTGTCCAACTCAAAAGTATACCACCACCGATAGGCTGCCCCTTGGAGCTAGTAGGAAATGAAAGAAACTCCACTCGATACTGATATACCCATAGTGTGAAGGATACAATGGCAATCCTCCAGGAATCCCTGAGCATCCTCTAATGCTAGACCACTGAATGTAGGAGGCTCGTACTTTCTTGAATCTCTTAAGCTTCCGCTGCTCATCCTCTGAAGTTGTTGCCCTTTCCTCTGGCTGAACTGGGGCTACAGGCAGTACCAATATAACCTATGGGATCAACCTAAACTTGCTGCTCTGGGTGCAGTTGGTTGGAGCCCGTGCTCTTTCCTCGGCTTGAGATGTAGACGCGGCACGCGGATTCAACCCAGCCCAAGCTAAAATGGTGTACATGCTCATGAACTGTGCAAGAGTCTCTTAGAGAGTTGGAGTAGTAGTAGCAGTAGGAGTATCAGGTGTCTGGGCTCTGGCTGGAGCTAGGGATGGCTCCTCTGTAGCAGCTAGCGTGGGTGCTCTGGCTGCACTAATACGAGACCAACCATACCAGTTTCACTCACATCCGACTTCGATTCGGTATTCAAAACTCAAAAATCAATTTTATGAAGTTTCTAAAATTTTCCCCAATTTTCCATCCGAATTCTCAAATAAAATGATAAATCCAACAATATTTTCGTGTATTTAAGCCAAAAATCAGTTAAAATCACTTACCTCGATGATTTTCTAGAAAATCTTCAAAATATTGTCAAGTCTCGGGCTCTCCAGGTCAAAATAAAAAATGAAACCCTAAATCTTATATTTATAGTGCACCCCTTGAATTTAAATCTCGATGACCGCCAAAAACTAATGTTGTCGCGCCCCTCTCACCACGGTCCGCATAATTCACGCTGCAGTTGCGAAGGCTTCCAGCTCTTAAGGTCGCATCCCTTCTTTCGTTGTCTATGCCAACCTTCCCTGCTGAGCGCAGAGTTCCTGTTGCCCTCCCCCTACCGCCCAAACTTCCTCCGCTAACCGCGAGATTCTGTTGCGGTCCGCACTCCTAATTTTCGAGAACAACCTCTGAACACTAGCAATACCAGCAGTTGTTTTCAACATCTATACCTATCCGATAATTACTGGAAACTCACCCGAGCCCCTTAGGACCTCAACCAAACATACCAACACATCCCATGAAATTATTCAAACTGATTCGAGCCCCCAAATCACATCAAACAATGCTAAAACCACGAATCACCCTTCAATCCAAAACTAATGAACTTGAATTAACAAAGTTCTACATCTAATGTCGAAACCAACCAAATCACATCTGATTGACTCCAAATTTTACACACAAGTCATATTCAACACTACAGAAGTATTCCAACTTT
Organism: Nicotiana benthamiana; assembly: GCA_034376525.1. NCBI lineage: Eukaryota > Viridiplantae > Streptophyta > Magnoliopsida > Solanales > Solanaceae > Nicotiana > Nicotiana benthamiana. The sequence continues at coordinate 88,808,847 of CM067330.1, forward strand.
TGAAATTGGATTCCGACCCCGATATCAAAATTTACACTATCATCCTGAAACACTAAAAATTCAGTTCTCGCCCTTTCAGGCCTAAATGAGCTACGGACCTCCAAAACACAATCCGGACACACTCCTAAACCTAGTTCACCCAACGGAGTAACGAAATTGACAGTATTCCATTCTAGAGCTATCTTCACACTGCTACGACTATGGTCCAAATTTTAAGATTTATACTCTCATTTAGGGACTAAGTGTCCTAAAACACTCCAAAACTCAAGATGCACCATTCCGGCAACCCATAATAGCAGGGAAAAAAGGGTACGAGGAAAGCAGCTAATATGGCATCGGGGCATTAATTCTTAAAACAACCAGCTGGATAGTTACATCCTCCCTCTCTTAAGACATTCGTTCGTCCTCAAACAATCATAGAAACATACCTGAAGTGGTGAAAAGATGAGGGTAACGACTGCACATATCCTTCTCGGTCTCCCAAGTCGCCTTCTCAACCGGTTGACCCCGCCACTAAACCTTTACTAATGAAAAATTCTTTGATCTTAGCTTCCGAACCTGCATGTCCAATATAGCTAGTGGCTCCTAAACATAAGATAGATCCTTGTCAAACTGGATTGAACTCAAATCCAACACGTGAGACGGATTGCCGTGATACCTCTGAAGCATCGAAACATGAAATACCGGATGAACTCTTACCAAGATAGGAGGTAAGACAAGCTCATACGCAACCTCCCCAACACATCATAACACCTCAAAGGGGCCAATAAACCTTGGGCTCAATTTTCCCTTCTTCCCAAATCTCATAACGACCTTCATAGGCGAAACCCAAAGCAAGACTCGCTTTCCAACCATAAATGAAACATCACGAAGCTTCCAGTCTGCATAACTCTTCTATCTAAACTGGGTTGTGCGGAGTCTATCCTAAATTACCTTAACCTTCTCCAAAGCATCCTGAACCAAGTCTGTGCCCAATAATCTAGCCTCGTCTAGTTCGAACAAATCCAATGGGGATCTACACCGCCTACCATACATAGCCTCATACAGCGCCATCTGAATGCTGGACTAGTAACTAATGTTGTTAGCAAACTCTGTAGGGGTAAGAACAGATCTCGAGAACCTCCAAAATCCATCACACACGCACGAATCATATCCTCAAGAATCTAAATAGTGCACTCAGACTGCCCGTTTGCCTGGGGGTGAAATTTTGTGCTCAGCTCCACTCGAGTACCCAAATCATGATGAACGACTCTCCAGAACCTGATGTAAACTGAGTAACTCTATCTAAAATGATGGAAACGGGAATACCATGCAGGCGAACAATCTCTCAGATATAAATCTCATCCAACCACTCTGAAGAATAAGTACTACACACAGGAATGAGGTGTGCGGACTTGGTTAGCCGATCCACAATCACCCAAATGGCATCAAACTTCCTCAAAGTCCTTGGGAGTCCAACTACGAAGTCTATAGTGATCATCTCCCACTTCGACTCCGGAATCTCTATCTGTTGAAGCAAGACACTCGGTCTCTAGTGCTCATACTTCACCAGCTGATAATTGAGGCACCGAGCTACAAACCCAATTATATATTTCTTTATTTTGCCTCCACCAATAATGCTACCTCAAATGCTATTACATCTTTGCAGCACCAGGATGGACAGAATACCATGAACTGTGGGCCTCCTCCAAAATCAACGCCTGGAGCCCATAAACATTGGGTACACAAATCCGACCCTACATCCTCAATACCCCATCATCACAAATGGTCACATCTACGGCATCACCATGTAGAACCTTGTCCTTGAGGACAAGCAAATGAGGGTTATCATACTAATGCTCTATGATACGATCAAACAAGAAAGACCGAGAAACCACACAAGCTAGGACTCAACTAGGCTTCAAAATATCCAATCTCACAAACTGGCTATCTAAGGCTTCAACATCTATCCTCGTGGGCCTCTTTACTATTAGTAGATAAGCCAAACTTCCCAAACTCTCCGCCTGACGACTCAGGGCATCGGTCACTATATTGGCCTTTTCTGAGTGGTACAAAATAGTGATATCATAATCCCTAAGCAGCTCTAACCACTTCCTCTAATGCAAAATTAAGGTCCTTTTGCTTGAAAAAATGCTGCATACTCTGGTGATCAGTATAGATCTCACAAGGAACATCGTACAAATAATGATGTCAGATCGTCAAGGCATTTACAATAGCATCTAACTTCAGATCATGGACAAGATAACTTTTCTCATGCACCTTTAGTTTTCTGGACGCGTAGGCAATCATCCTACCTTCCTACATCAGTACCGCTCCAAGGCAAATTCTCGAGGGAACAGAATAGATAGTATAAGACCTCAAACCAATAGGAAATATCAACACTGGGTTGTAGCCAAGGCTGTATTGAGCTTCTAAAAGCTCTCCTCACACTATTCCGTCCATTTGAATAGAGCTCCCTTCTGGGTCAGCCTGGTCATATGTGTTGCAATACATGAAAATCCCTCAACAAAATCGACAGTAATAACCCGCCAAGCCAATAAAACTGCGGATCTTTGTAGTTGGTATGGTCTGGGCCAACTTTGCACTGCTTCCACTTTCTTCGAATCCACCTTGATTCCTTCACTCGATACTACGTGACTTAAGAATTCCATGGAATCCAACAAGATTTCACATTTTGAGAACTTTGCATATGATTTCTTTTCTCTCAAAGCCTGACGCACCGTCCTCAAGTGCTCATGATCCTCCCAACTCTGGGAGTATACCAGAATGTCATCAATAAAGACAATGACAAACGAGTCAAGATATAGCCAGAATACAGTATGCATAAAATGCTTAAATGTTGTTGGGGAATTTGTAAGCCAAACGACATAACAAGGAGCTCGTAATGACCATACCAAGACCTAAAAGTAGTCATTGGGATATCTGGCTCCCGAATCTTCAACTGATGATAACGTGAATGCAAATAAATATTAAAAAACACTCAATCACCCTGTAACTAATCAAGCATGTCATCAATACGAGTTCAACTAGTGATAATCAATTCACATATGCATAGAGCCATCCTTTTTCTTCACAAAAAAGATAGGAACACCCTAGCTGATTCACTTGGCTAAATAAAATCCTTATCAAGCAATTCCTGTAATTGTTCCTTCGACTCAGAAAAAGTCATACGATAAGGAGGAATAGAAATGGGATGAGTGCCCGATAACAGATCAATACCAAAATCAATATCTCTATCGAGCGGCATGGAGATAAGATGGAAACACGTAAGAGAAATCCTACATTGCTGGGACTGAATCAACTGTAGGGATATCAATATTGACATCTCTCACATATGCTAGATACACGTCATGCCACTTCTCAACCATTCAATGAGCCTTAAGAAATAAAATAACTCTACTGGGAGTGTGATATAAAGTACCATTCAACTCTACTAGCGGTACACCTAGTATGGCCAGCGTGACGGTTTTGGCGTGACAATCAAAAATAGCATAATTGTGCGACAACCATTCCATACCCATGATAACATCAAAATCTACCATGCTGAGCAATAATAAATTGGCTGTAGTCTCAAACCCACTAAGAGCAATCAAACACGACAAATAAATACAGTCTACAATAATAGAATCTCCCGCGGGAGTAGAAACATAAATAGGGAAACTTAAAGAATCCCGAGATATTCCCAAATGCGGGAAAAAATAAGAGGACACATAAGAATAAGTGGAGCCTGAATCGAATAAAACTGATGCATCTCTATGATAAATCAAAACAATACTTGTGATGACAGAATCGGAGACGACTACCTCACTACAGGAAGGAAGGGCATAGTATCTGGCCTGGCCTCGCCCTCTAGGACGACCTACCTCCCCAACCTCTACCTCTTTCTAGCTAAGAAGGTGGGATAGCAACTGGTTCTGTAATCATAGCCTAGGAGATTTGTAGAGCACGCTATGGCTGCGAAGGATGTGGAGGTGCAGCCCTCCTAAGTCTAAGGCAATCCCTCACCATATTGCGTGTGTCGACACACTCAAAACAAGCTTTAGAAGGGTGTGGAGGTTGTGGTCTGTTGGACTGACAACTGAAAGCACCCCGTATAGGAAGCACACTAGATAATGGAGGTGCATAATAAGGCTTCTGAGATCTAGGTGGAGCTGGAACACCATTGGCTGCTGGAAGAGCTGAATGAATCGGACGACTCATATAACCCCTACCATGATGAACTGTAGTTGGGGAACGGGCACCAAAATAATGGCCCGACTCTCGAGACCTCTTGGCTCTCTCACCTCCCTATCCCGGGCAAGCATTCCATCTACTGTCCTGCCAATGCTCACCACCTGCTGATAAGCAATATCTATCTCCAAATCCCAGGCCATGGTATACATGATACTAGGAATGATCCCCTTAATAAACCAATGAACTCTCTCATGAATTGTAAAACCAAGGCCAATGTATGTCTAGCCAAGTCATTGAAAGCGATAGCATACTGTGAAACAGTCAAAGTACCCTGGCGCAACTGCTCAAACTCTGCGCACCATGTGTCCTTGAGGCTCTGAGGAACGTACTTCCTCAAAAATAGTTTCAAAATCTGGCTCCATGTAAGGGAAGCTGCCTCGTCGGACTGTCCAACTCAAAAGTATGCTACCACTGATAAGCTCCCCCTGGAATCTAGAAGACAGTGAAAGAAACTGTAGTCAATCCTAATATACCTATAGAGCGGAGGATATGGTGGCACTTCTACAGGAATCCCTGAGCATCCTCTAATGCTAGACCACTGAATGTAGGAGGCTTATACTTCTTGAACCTCTAAAGCTTCCGCTGCTACCCTATCCTCGGGCTGGACTAGGGCTACAGGCAGTACCGATATAACCTTTGGGATCTGATCAACCTGAACCCGCTGATCTAGGTATGGGCGGTGGAAGTATATGCACCTCCCTCGGCCTGAGATTTAGATACGGCAAGGGAATTCAACCCTTCCTGAGCTAAAGTGGTTTACATGCTCATAATCTGTGCAAGGGTCTCCTAGAGAGCCGGAGTACTAATAACAATAGACATATTAGGTGCCTGGGCTTCGGCTGGAGCTGCGGGTGGCTCCTCTACAGCAGTATACGAGGGTGATCTAGCTGCACCACGTCCATGTCCTCGAACTCTACCCCGGACCAGACCTCGACCTCTGGAGGCTCTACTAGGGGGTACGGGTGCCTTGTCGTTTCCAATAGCACGTTTCCTCACCATCTGTGAGAGAATAGAAGCCAAATATTTAGAATTTCGAACTCAATAATCTCTCACGAAGGGAATCAAATAAAGTGGAATTTTCCTAACAATTATATAGCCTCTTGAAGATAAGTAAAAATGTCTCTGTACCAATCCGCGAGACTCTAATAAACTAGATTGTGATTCATGAATCCTATGAACCTAAAGCTCTGATACCAACTTTTCACGACCCAAGTTTTTCCTCTGTGAACTGTCATAACAACACCTAGTCTTTACGGCTAGGTAAGCCCAACAATTTGCGGAAAGGGAATTAAAGATACTGAACTAACAAATTTAACAAGTAAGTATAGAAGAAGAGTTTAAAATACCTCTCAATATATATATACTAATAACACCTCTTGACTGAACATAGTACTCCCAAAACCTGGAGTCTTATGAATCACAAGCTAAGGAAATACATAGTGTTCTAACTGCAGAAGTTCTAAGCAAAGGAAAATACAAGTCTACAACTGAAGGGATAATATAGAGGGACTTCTAAGTCTATGGGTGCGGCAGATATACCTCGAATTCTCTGGATCACCTCGCCTCATGAATAGTATGGCTGAGCATAAGAACCTGGATCTACACATGAAAACATGTACATGAAAGGGAATTAGTACACCACAGTACACCCAATAAGTATCAAGCCTAACCTCGGTCAAGTAGTGACGAGTAGGTCAGGGTCATACTAGTTATATGTGTGTGCGTATATATATATATATACACACACACACACAAGGTAAAGCAGTATGAGATACAACAGAAAAATGAAATCACATAAAGAAATAACATAGTTCTTATATATACAAGGCAAAACAATATGAGATATAACAGAAAAAAGAAATCACATAAAGAAATAACACAGTTCGCAGAGATAGCAATAGGGGATCTCCCAGGATAACGTCCCGTAGTCCCAAACATAAATGTATAGAGGATCTCCCGGGATACTGTCCTATATTCCAAATCGTAAATGTGTAGGGGGTCTCCTAGGATACCGTCCCGTAGTCCCAAAAGTAAATATCAAGTGCATAGGGGATCTCCTGGGATACCGTCCCAAGTACAAACATATAGGGGAATCCCTCGGAATACCGTTCCATAGTCCCAAAGTAAATACACAACAATCTCAATAAGAAAATCTACAATTCTATTCAAGCTTGTATAAAAACTGGTAATTCCTACTCTAAACATGCTACACAGAATCCAAGTAAAGCAGTTAAGGTAGATAAGATAGTTAAGTCACATAAGCATGCTTTCCTAAGCTAAATTAAAAGAGAGCATAGAGATTTTCTTAATGAAAATAAGGTTTCTCAACAGTTTAGTACGTGTACGCCCTCATCACCTCACGTACATGACACTCATATAGCAACAGTACCAAAATCCTAAGGGGAATTCCCCAAACAAGGTTAGGCAAGCAACTTTCGTTGAACCAAACTCAAATCAGTCTGATACCACGCTCTTTCCAAATCTAATCTTATCAATTATATAACGTAAATAAAACTACAAGCAACTAGTTTAGCTAATGAATCTAAAGTTACGATGAGAAAATAGAAAAATGCCCAAAAATCCTCCTCGAGCCCACGTTTCAAAATTCAGCCATAGTCACAAAATCCGATAACCCGCTCGATTACGAGCTAACCATACCAGTTTCACTCAAATCCTTCTTCGATTCGGCATTCAAAACTTAAAAATTTATTTTATGAAGTTTTTACAATTTCCCCATTTTCCACCCCAATTCTGTAATCAAATGATAAATCCAATGATATATTCGTGTATTTAAGCCAAGACTACATTAAAATCACTTAACACGATGATTTTCTTGAAAAAATGTTCAAAAAATTTCCAAGTCCCGAGCTCTCTAGGTCAAAATAAGAAATAAAATCCTAAATCTCGTATTTATAGTGCACCCCTCATATTCAAATCTCGGTGTCCGCCAAAAACCAATGTCGTTGTGCCCTTCTCACCGCGGTCAGTGGAATTCCCACTGCGGTCGCGAAGGCCTTCAGCTCCTGGGGTCCTATTCCTTCTTCCGATGTCAGCGCCAGCCTTCCCCCCTGACCGCAGAATTCCTGCCGCCCCCACAAAATTCCTCCACTGACCGCGAGATTCCACCACGCTCCGCACTCCCAAGTTCATAGACAAACCTCTGAACACCAGCAACTATTTTCAATAGCTATACCCATTCAAAAACTACTTGAACTCATCCGATGCCTTCGAGACCTTAACCAAACATACCAACACATCCCATGACATTATTCAAACTTAGTCGAGCCCTTAAATCACATCAAACAATACTAAAATCACAAATCACCCTCCAATCCAAAACTAATGAACTTGAATTTCCAAAGTTCTATATCCAATGCCAAAACCAACCAAATCACATCCGACTTACCCCAAATTTTATACACATGTCATATTTAATACTATGGATCTATTCCAGCTTTCGAAATCAGATTCCGATCCAGATATCAAAATTTCACTATTGGCCCGATCGAAAAATTTAACTCTCGTCATTTCAAGTCTAAATGATCTACGGACCTCCAAAACACAATCCGTACATGTCCCTAAGCCCGAAATCACGCTAATAGAATCGACGAAATTCCATTCCGGAGTCATCTTCACGCTGCTCTGAATATGGTCTAAATTTTAAGACTTAAACTCTTATTTAGGGATTAATTGTCCCAAAGAACTCCGAAACTCAAGTTGCACCATCCTGGCAAACCATAATAGCAGGAAAAAAGGCATAAAGAAAGCAGTTAATAGGGGATTGGGGCGTTAATTCTCAAAACGATCGGCCGGTTCGTTATAGCATCAGACCTAATTTTGATTTCATGTAGAGATCTGACCCTTATTGATTTGGGTATTTCAATAGCTTTCCTACAACTTTCTCAAGTTGGTATTTATACTGAGAGGATGAGGCAATGACAACGGCGAAGTGAAACCCTAGCTGGCTTTAGATCTAGAGGGAACTAAGATTTTGGCTAGAAAATCCTCACATATAATGCCAAATTGTTTGACCAAAAAGTGTTAAGCTTTATGTTAAACAAATGAATAAGAAAAATAGAGGATAAATCCTAGCCAAACATAATTAACTCTAGATCAAAACACAATTGAGAATAAAATATAATCAAGCTCAGCCAAACATAATTAACTCTAGATCAAAACACAATTGAGAATAAAATATAATCAAGCTCATAAACTTTAAGGTTTATAAAAGATATTGAATATAAATGACATGCTTATATTCTTGGTGTACTGTTCAGTATTATAAGAATAAAGAAGGAAAATAAGGAATTTCATTAACAACTGCGGGACCTGTCTTGGTTGATTCAAGAAAGATGATTATGAAGATTGGCCGCCTAGATCCGAAACTTCTCTTGTTTTTCTCCAGTAGCATTTTTTGGTTCTTCTGCCTCTCTTTTTTGAAGGAAAAAAGCCCTATTTCTGGCTATTTTTCTTCTCTCTCTCTCTTTCTCTCTCTCTCTCTCTATATATATATATATAGAGAGAGAGAGAGAGAAAGTATTCCTTTTTATTCAACGGTTCTTAGTCAAAATGCCTTAATTTGTTGATTGTACGTTGGGTCGTTCCCTTTAAATGTCATGACATATGCTTTGTTGTACAAGCTTTCTAATAGTTCGATCCCGACACCAGCCTAAATACTTGTTATTATGACGTCTTATGAATACGATCACAACTTAGGTTACCCCTCGCCATTCCTTTTAATGTTGATCCACGTGTGGTCATTTCAATCCATACAAGGTTGGTAGCATTAATGTTAATATTATTTTTATTCTTAGATTGTTATTACTATCTGTTGTTTCATTGTTATCTTTCCCTTCAATTTTCTTAATATTTTGTTATTATTATTACTTGTTGCCACCGTTTCTTTTTATCTTGTTTTTAGCTGGGTTTCTATAAAAAACGACAGTGTCTTTGAGGCCATGAATTTGATGTTGTTAAAAAAATTGAACACATGAAGTCCATTCATCTCACTTTTGAGCTTAAATAAATCCAACATAATTTGCTAATGATAAAAGTAGGAATAAACAAAAAATACAACGAGTAACTCAGTGTAATAAGTTTTCATTATGTAAGATTTGAAAAAAATCGAACCATAAAAGTTTATTATTTGTCGTCTTACTTTGTATTTTTATAAGAAGACTTAAACTCATAAAATTATTATCACATAGCATCAATTTTATCGAGTATACCATCAATAAACTAAAAAGATAATAAAAAATGAATTGAATAAATTATAGACAAATTTGAATTTGTTTTTTCCTTCTACAGAACATGAATGAATAAGAGAAAGAAGAAAGGGAGGGTGCGTGGTGGGTGATGCGCAAATCTAGGAGTTTGAGATCTTCCACTCAAACCCACCCACACGAGAGACCTACAAATTTGTACTAAAATAGTCCCCCTACAAAAAGTTTCAGCTGTACCCCACGTGTCCCTCCCACCCACCCCACCCAAAAGAGTTGCTTTCTCTCCCTCCTCTTCCTACTAATTTTCAAGATTTTCCTTAAAACATCAGTTATTTGATGATTTGGATTCAGTTTCTCTTTTTTTTTTCAGCATAAAAAACTTTTAAAAAAGGTTCCATTTTTGTGTAGTGAAGTTTAACACAATATTTTGTGCTCGTCACTTTTGATTGTTGTTTTTTTGTTTCAGCTTACAAGAAGACAGAAGGGGGATTTTATCTTTTCAGTTAGCAGAATCTAAGGTTAGATTCTCATGTTTTAGTCATCCTTAAAAGTTTCTGCTTTTCTGGTTTGTCATTGTTTTGGTTTTCTTGTTTAGGAAACAGAAGGAAAAAAGAGAAAATTTAGAATCTCCCATTTTTTTCCTTTTAATTATTGAATTTCAACTTCTAAACAATGATTGACTAATAAAAATGAAATCTTTTCACTTCGTTTTGAGGCTATTGTCATACCATGATTTGGGTATTTCAAGATTCAGTTTTATTCAGCTTCATATGAAGATAAAGGGAATATATATTTGAACTGAATCCTTGGAAGTTGGAACTTAGGACCCGTTTGGTCATAGATTTTGGCTTACTTATTTTGAAAAAAAAAATAGAACAACGTTTGTTCATGGAACATGTTTTTGAAAAAAAATTGAAAATAAGTTTTCTAGTTCTCTCAAAAATGGTCTAGGGCGGTCTTTGGATGAAAATTTTTCTCCCACTCACAAAACTATTTAACTTTTCTTTTTGAAATAAAATGCATGCCCAAACATAGGTTAACCTTCCTAAAATATTTTTCAAATCTATGCCTAAACAGCTAGCTTAATGTTTTTGATTGGTGTATATGACTATTGTTGGAACTGAAAATAATATGCAATCTGGATTTAAGTTACATACATTGATAGTGTAATGGATTTTTTTATACCATCAGTGTAATTTAACTTGTTACTTAACATTTTTTCTTGGTTACCATTCAATTTTATTAAATAGAGTTATATTACCTTTGGAGTGGGCTGATCATGTAAATATTTTTTATGCCACCGGTGCATAGAACTTAAAGTCAATCTTGATCGTGTAAAATTTTTTTTACACCATCCGTGCGTATAACTTAAAGTCAATCATTTTTGGTTATTTGTGTTACTTGCTTCTTCAACAGTTACATAGTCATACCAAATGTTTGCTGAAATTTCTGTATCGAAATGAAATCAATTATATCCCAACCCAAAGTAGTTTGGATCAGTTATATGACTAAAGTGTTTAATAAGATTTTATGCTACTAGGCATAATGATACTCGAATCTTTTCGCCTTATTTGTTTGATTCTTACAACTAGTGAGTCATGTCTAAACTTATACAGATTGTGGAGCAAATTGGAGCAGAATTTTAGCTCTCCCACTTTCGACGTATAATGGGAGGTGTATTGGTTAAGAATGAATCTCCCCGGACTTCTGTCCCAGAGACAAAACTTGAGGCCAAAATAACCGAAGCAATGCAGCGGAGAGAAACTGAAGGAAGTTCCATAAAATCATTTGATAGCATAGTCCTAAAATTTCCCAAAATCGATGAGAACCTGCGAAAATGCAAAGCTATATTCCAGGAATTTGGTTGGTTGGCTGCATATCCTTTGTCGTTTTATTAAGTTTACAAAATTGCTCTTCTTGTACCCTAAGAAAGAATGAACCTGAGACGGGTTCTCTTCTTTTGTTTGTAGATGAAGATAGTAATGGAGCAATAGACCCACAGGAGTTGAAACATGCTTTCGGTAAACTGGAGATTAATTTTACCGATGAAGAAATCAGTGATCTCTTTGAAGCGTGTGATATTAATGAAGATATGGGAATAGAATTCAGCGAATTCATCGTTCTTCTTTGTCTTGTCTATCTTTTGAAGGATGATCCTACTGCTCTGCATGCTGTATCCCTATTCACCTATATATATATCTGTTAAATTTCATTTCTTCTCGATTTTCAGGTGTCCTGGAATCTGATTAAAGAAAATTGGTAAATTATTTAGTTCATCCATTTTAGGGCCGGAGATGAATTTAAATGGGGAACATGGTGAGTGAGGACTCATATAGCCTAACCCTTGTTTAGGATTGAGGCGTAATTGTCGTTGTTGACTAGAGAATATGATTGTTTAATCAATGTTCTGATGTTTGCAAATCCGAAGTGTGTCAAGAATAATAAAATTCTCTTTACAACAGGTGGAGCAGGATTTGAACTTTATGGATTCTAAATTCTAGGATAACGACATCAGGTGTTAGTAATTGGGTTCTGAATTTTGATTTTTTACATATTTAGGAAGTTTCTTAATACAAATACGGGATTTGCACTAAAGCTGCAAGGTTCAGCCGGACCCGGCTTCTAGCTCTGCCCCTATCTCTTACGTATATTATAATGTATGTCTCTTACTTTCATATAGTTGCATGAGAATTCATAACTTAATTAATGCTTTTAAAGAAAGGATAGGAGTAACTCTCTTATTTTCATTTGGGGGTAGTTGGGCGGGTTCTTTATCGCTTTTCTGATGGGTGCTTTATGAATGTGCATTATTGTTTCATTAATTTCAAGCGACACGGTGCTATTCAGATATTAATTATCTACTTACATGTTCTCCGAAGATGGATTCCGTCTTCTATGCAGTCTGTAGCCCTCCATGAGGAAGGAATTACATTTCTAATCGGTCAGACCCCTGATCCCACCAGCAAAGTTGTTTTTTCCTTGACCAAATACAGAAATCACGGATGGGACTACCAAATCTGGAGGTGGCATTTGAAACACTTGTTGATGCTTTTGTGTTTTTGGACAAGAACAAGGATGGTTATGTAAGCAGAAATGAGATGATTCAAGCAATTAATGAAACAACGTCAGGAGAAAGGTCTTCTGGTCGAATAGGAATGAGAAGATTTGGTAAGTTCTCTCTTGTCTCTCTCCCGCTATCTCACATACGTAGGTAGAGACTCGAATTTGTATAAGTATGTGTTGATTTCACTTATAGTAGTCCGATCACAAATCGCATGGAAGAAAATCTTGAAAAATGCTGTTCCATAGAGACATCGCTACACTAATGTTCTATTATTTCTGGTTAAGATCAGTCATTGATGCATGCTAGGTAAACGTTCTTTTAACCAAATATTTTTTTCTGCTGTAGACTAGGTTTTAAAGAGTCCTTGCTGCTATGAACGGTTTGTTCAATTTCATACTAGAAAATACAGCCTATGCTATAGATTATCTACAGTATTTTGGAACAATAAATTTAGCCAGAAGTACGTGGTGTCTGAAAAATTATGAGTGAAGCAGTCTTTATGGTAGAAAAGATAAAGTATGATGCAACCACATATTTCTGTTAAATCGACTGATTCATAAGCGTGCAATCAAAGAAAACTTGTTCAATACTTGTCTGAGTCACAATAGCTTCTCAGAATACACAACCAATCCCGTTTATTCTTGTGCCTTGCTAGCAATTTGATTTGGTCAATACACATGTGAACATTGAAATGTGATATTTGCACTCAGAGGGACTTGATGAGTAAACTAAATCAAGTTCGAAAAAAATCACAATTTATAACGAACAAATGATAGTAGTTCTATGTTTTATAGGCTTTATTATATTCTGTCCGAAGAGTTTAGGTAATACTCTATACATTTACTCGCTCATATATTTCAGTTTGTAAAGCCCTGTCCTTTTGTTTTGTAGAGGAAATGGACTGGGACAAAAATGGAATGGTGAACTTCAAAGAATTCCTTTTTGCTTTTACTCATTGGGTAGGGATCGAGGATAACGAGGATTAAGAGGGAGAAGAGTAAGATTTCCACAGAACTTTTATATATATATATATATATATATATATATATATATATATATATATATATATATATATATATATACATAGAAAGAGCGAGAATGAAGCTTCACAATGACCATGAAGGCATGAACCCAAGTTTCCTTGACTTTTGCATTAAACTAGTTGTAGCTGTAGGCGTATGTCGATACTTTTATGATCACTCGTGTAAATGAAGCCTCGATTCCCTAGTACTAGTATGCGAATAGTGTTGTGTTGCGGAAGCAGCTTTAACTTTGATTTATCCATTTTCTACAATTAAGTTTGCTGATTGAACTAAAACTAGTTACTGCTTATGTCGTTACTGTTTCCTTTTGCATCTTTCCTTGAGTCGAGGGTTTATGGAAAACAGTCTCTTTACCCTCACAAGGTAGGGGTAAGATCTGGGAACGCACTATCCTTCCCAAGCCCACTCGTGGGATTTCACTGGTTCCTTATTGTTGTTGTTGATTGAACTACATTAGGTGATGAAATGCTTGATTTTCCTGGATTAGCATGCACAAGTTCTCAGGAGTGTGAGCTTCAGGTATTTGTATTCACATTTAAGAAATTGTTTGTGATTTGATATTCCAGTTGTTCTTATTATATCATTGTTGTTTCTGCTTGTTGCTTTTATCCGTCCTTAGCTGGGGGATTATCGGAAACTGTCATTCTACCTTTTCAAAGTAGAGGTAAGGTCTGCGTACACACATCCTTCCTAGATTCCATTGGTGGAATTATACTGAATATGTCGTCATCGTCGGTGATTTGTTAATAGAGACCAAAAACATCCATTTCTACGGATTGATAGGTTAAACGTGTAGTAGGATATCGAGTGTAGGTAAGTTTTTTCCGCGCACAAGATAGTGCAGAAGGTACTACTGCACGTATCCTATTATACTTATACCTTGTTTGGCTAAGTTGCAAAAATTAGCTTATTTTGAGAAGTATTTTTTTTTCAAAAGTACTTTTGGTGAGAAGCAGTTTGTGTTTGGCTAATTAGTTTGAAAAGCACTTCTGAGCAGCAATTAGTGTTTGATCAAACTTTAAAAAAATATTTTAAGTGTATTTTTCTTTTAAAGTGCTTCTCAAAAAAAGTGCTTATGGAGAGAAGCTACTGTTTTCTGTTTCTCCAAAACTGCTTCTGCTTCTCCTCAAAAGCACTTTTTTTTTCTTCCAAAAGCTTGGCCAAACACCTCAATTTTTGGCCAAAAGTGCTTTTGGCAAAAAAAAAAAAGCACTTTTCGTCAAAAAGAAGCTTGGCCAAACATGCTATAAGTGTATTTTTTTTTATAAGTACTTCTCAAAAAAATGCTTTTGGAGAGAAATTACTTTTCTTCTGCTTCTCCAAAAGTGTTTTTGCTTCTCCGCAAAAGTATTTTTTTCTTTCAAAAACTTGGTCAAACACCTCAATTTTTTGTTAAAAGTGCTTTTATCCAAAAAAAAATACTTTTGGCCAAATAAAAGAAGCTTGACCAAATATGCTATTAATAGCATCCTTGTTTGGCCATTAATAGCATCCTGCAAGAGAGTATAAATGGCAGAATTGCAAAGAAACCACCAATACAGATAATTTCTAATTAACATTTGAAGTTTTCTTAAATTTCTACTTATAAAGGAACATGTAAAAAAAGCACCCCCTCCGTCTCAATTTACGTGGTGGTGTTTGGATTTCAAGAGTCGAAGAATTTATGTGGCAGCGTTTGGATTTCAAGAATCGAACGAGCTTTTCTTTGATTACGATTTTTTCTTTTGTGACTTTTCACTATTTTCATTGTTAATTATGCTGATATAGATTTCTTACATAGTTTTTAAATATCTGAATTTTATTTTAGAAGATCTAAAAAATATATATTTGGATTCAAAGTTGAAATGAAAATTTTTTTGACTCCCTGAAATCTGAATTTTGTTACGTAAATTGAGAGAGATGGAGTGATTTGTCATTCATTGTTGGTTTGATTTAATCAGCTTTGTTCCACCAATGTATGCTTAATGGCATTGTATAACCACTGGAAAAATAATAATTGAAAAACGTATAAAATTTTTATAGTTTTTTGTATATATATATATATATATACTTTCTCAGCTATTAAATATAAATAATTTCTGGCGTGGACTATAAGTGATAATACCCTTTATTGATGTTAACTAATTTGTATATGTAATAATAATCATATATTTACACCTAGTGATGTAGTCTCCATTATCTCTCATTTACACTTGCCTCTTCTATATTTGCTTAAAGTTGCTTTTTAGTGGTTACTCGATTCTAATGGTAAAGAAGTATAAACTCACAATAAAAGTCTAAAATGGTAAAAGCTTAGAATATTTCAGCAGAATTGTTATGTTGTCGCATTCCTTTTTTCTTCTAATCAGGTTCGTGACATTTGGGAGGGCAATTTATCACCTAATGATTAGGGTGCATTAGGACACCGAGGAGAATTTGATTTGAGTATTCAGAGATAGGGTAAGAGCTTGAATTATTCTAAGGAGAAGGTGTTAGGCACCCTTCAGAATCTACTAGTGTGGTTCTCGGCCAAATTATTATTGTGAATTTTAAATGCAAATAACACGACAAATAAAAATTTCAAATAAGAGGGGATTTTCATATAAGAGTTTGCAAACAAATAAATTTGGAGAGAACTACAAGAGAGTTAATTTTCCTTAAAAAAAAGAAAAAAGTTTGAAATTCCTTAGAAAAAGACAAGATAGAAGGCAAAGGGGGTCCTAGATTTATTAATAATATGGATCACCCAATACAATGCCCGATAATCAATCCTCAATGAGGGGCTACGCGTGGCATTATCGTGTGATCATCATATTCATATTTACCCTTTTCACCCCGTTACGGTACTAAAGTGCGTAATGGTCTCATTTACTTATTGCATGTTATTATCCTTCCGAATCCTATCAGTCCCGAAGGCATTTAGGACTATTAATCCTAAAGGGGGGGATATTAGGTTTATTTGTGATTTTAAAGGTAAAAAATTCTAAGGCTACATACAAAACATGTATAGCAAGTTAGGGGGAAAGCATATAACAAGCAAAGGCTCGGATACATCCCCTTTACACAAAAAGACACATAATTTTTAGCATGACTTATACATACTAGTTAAGGTCTAATTAAATACTAAGCATGCAAAAACTTAAAGATTGAGGCAGACCGATTTATTACATAATTCAGATAAAAAGCCCAAATCAGGCATGCTTGTTAGTTGTAGTTATTAACAGTACTGATTTAATTAAAACTTTACCCTAAGGCTTGCCTAAGTGTGGACAAGAATCCTATAGGCATGGTATCTAATGAATTCTGTATGCAATAATAATAAACTGAATACGTACTGGTTAAAAAGATAGTCGGATTATTAAAGAAAGGCTAGTTTTTACGGAGGTTGTAAGTTCTGCAAATGATGATACATCGTTATTACGGGTTTTAGCTCTATACGCGAATAAAGCGATTCAGATTCAATTAATAGTTTCTATAGACATGTTTTCTATACGTTGTTGATTTTAAGCCTTTTGTAGATATGGTATAAAAAATACAGAAGAAACATTTTAAACCTATGAAGATATATCTAAGTGCGGAAATTGTTAAAACTTATAGACATGATATCTAAATGCTGAAGTTGTTTTAAAACCATATGAGCATGATTTCTATGAGAAGATGAATATACGTGATTTGAAAGGTCCTATAGGCTTATTTTATTGTCTATATGCATATGCAGAATTCAGATTTCAAGATACTTATAGGCATAATTTCTAGAATGATACTGAATACAGAGGATTTAGAAGAGCCGATAGGCATGATTTCTATATGCGTGCAGATTTCAGAATGACTTATGATATAGTTTCTATATGCATGCAGATTTGAAATACATAATCATGGATCTATATGCATATGCGGATTTGAAGTACCTATAGATATGGTATCTACCCTTTTTGCATACATGATCACCCACCCTTTTCACTATCCATTCTCAAGAGTTTATTACAAATTATTATAGCCCATATTAAAGTAAAAAAACTACATCAGAAAAATAAAAATGCAAGTACAACCAAGAGGAGCCTGATTCGGACTTCATGTCTGAAATATGAGGTAAACCAACTTCACATGATCATGACCCAAATGTGTTGTCAGATTGGAACAAGTGCAGTGTGGAAGGGTTAACCCTCAAATGTCCAAGTTCAGAGGGAACTCAAGGTCCCAAGGCAAGGCTCAAAAGAGGAGGACGAAACTTAAATACAAAGAGAGAGTGCAAGTGCAGAAGCATAATTCTGAGAGGGGAAAGGGGAAAATGAAAGGGAAATAAGTACACATAAGAGGAAATAGGGAAACTGAAAGAGGCAAGGGTAACCTGTGGGCATGGCCAACAATGGAGAATGCTAGAATACCATAACCTTGTCCAAACACACATTAATAGAGGCTAGGATCCTAAAGGATCAGGTTTGGTTCATGGGCAACAATTTACATATTGCCATGCTCAAAACCATAGCTTAAACACATAAGGGGGAGGGGAATATAGATTCATAACAGAACAGGCAGGAAAAGAAATCAGTAATGCTGAACTATACAAAAGCAATAAGTAGACAAGGATAAATACATTATTGTGGTGCTGAAACTTAAATCAGAATATACCTGTTTCAAAGAAACATGTAGAGAAAAGCAGTAAGTCTTGCAAATAGGCCACAATGCATAAGAGATGATACTATTGCATGTAAGTGTGAGTTCGAAAAGACTATGAGTGATTGTGTGTAGAAAACTAAGAGTCTCCGTGTCTTGTGTCAATGAAGAGTCATGTATTTATAATGTGAAGAATGGACAAAAACAAGGTAAAAAATAATTAAGGAACTCAATATCAATTAAGAATCGGGACTTCCTTTAATTAAGGAATTCAGATTCAGGGGGGCAAAACTATTTAAGGAAAGAAATCAAATAAACATCTTGTGCAAAGTAGGCCATTAGGGGTAAATGCATAGGAGTTTTAATTAAGGGAAGAAGTTTGAAATACACGGTTAAAACAAATAAGGTAAGGTTCCATCAGTATGCAGGAAATCAAGGAAGTCAGAGATTTTTTAAGCATTGGTCCATGAATGAATCAAGTCAGAAAAACTAAGGAAATCCTTTGACTCAAATCAATTAACAGGGAAGTCAGCGAACACGGAAAGAAATCAATCAACCTTATACAAAGGAAGTTTGAAATCAATCACAATTTAAAGCCACTTAGCCGGAAAGTTCAGCACATATAAAGAGTATACAAGTAACAAGCATCCGAGGCTGAATTCAGGACAAAGTGAAAGTATCATATAATTGCAAAAATAAGTAAGCAGTAGACTATAAGAATATGATAATTCAGAGGAGAGAGTATCAAATAGCATGCGAAAAAGGGTTAAGTAAAGGTCTTATAGAGTTTAGCAAAATCCAGAATCACATAAAGAAACAAGACTGAGACAATGATTTTGTGACTTAATGAAGAAGTAGATGAAACAACTCTAGGAAGTCGAATAGGTCCAGAAAATCAAGCAAGTTCATAGGTGAAACACAAGCAAATCACATAGCTAACGGTCTCAATACTCGAATAGAACCCCAAATTTTAAGGTTTTTGCCATCAATCAAGTGTAGAGATGAAAGGCTAGTAATCAAGCAAAAAATACTGACGAAACAACTTCAGAAAACTCAGAAAGAAATTGAGACTTTTAACATGCATCTTTCAGTAAAAGGAACACATAAAAACCAAAGTAGGAGAAACAACATAAAAATACAATAGAAGGCACTACATAAGAAATATAGTAGAAGTAACGACACAAGAAATACAGTAGCATAATAGAAGAACACATAGGAAATATAGTAGAAGAAACACATAAGAAATACAGTAAAACATGCTAAAGATTAGAGAAATTTTAAAGGACAACTTGACGAAACCCTAAATCGAAAAAAGATGAAGGCTTGGAAGGTGTAGTTTTGAAAGAACTTTTAGAAAAATGCTTAAGAGCTTAGAGAAAACACAAATATACAACAGATATAAAAGAATCAGAAAAACCTCGAAGGGTTAGGGTCTTAGAAGAACCCAAGTAGTGAGAAAGCCTTGGAAAAGTTACTAATCTGAGCCGGAGAAGTCGAGATTAGGCTTGAATGACCACGGCTGGCCGGAGCGAGGTCGGGATAGCCATAGAACTCGAGCCAATTGAATTCTAGGCCAAGCTTCTTCATGATCAGACCTCGAAACCACAATAACCATGCATGTAGAAGCCATAGGAGGCTGGTATTAGACTTGCATAGCCTTAGAAACCATAGATTCCGGTGGTTTTTAGGACGGAAATGGTGGAAAACGGCTAGGGTTTGAGAAGCTTCGAGAGAGTTTGAGAGAATAGGGGGTTCAAAGGCAGCTGATGATGTCAAAGGAGTAGGGCTTGGGGGTAATGATTAATTAAAAATGTAAAGGTTAAAGGTGGTCGTTGATCAATTTGATCAACGGCCTGGATTAAACGGGGAAGCCGGGCGGGTCATTGAAACGGATTGTGGGTCGGGTAAATTAAGTAGTTGGGTTGGGTAATTGGGTCGAAATTGGGTTTAATTGGAGTGTGGGTTGGTTCAACATAGGCTAAGTTAGAAAGCCAAAATCTGGCTATAAGTTAAAGTAGCCTATTTTTTCCATTTAATTTATAAAGAATAGTGAACAAATTTCTAAAAACTAATTAAAAGCACAAAGATGACTTATAATATATAATTAATAATTTAAAAATATACTATCCGATTTTATAAATATGAGACGAGTTTAAACATATAAATGGCTAGTATTGCAATTATACACTGTTTAGTTTTAAATAAATTAATAAAAATATGCAAAATATTATGTTAGCTATATTTTAGTATAAATATGAGATACAATAAATGAATCACCAAAATGATAATTTTGGAAATAATTATTGGATTTTTCTTGATAAAATAGGGTAGTAAATTGGTTTGAAAAAAAATCTTTGAAAAATTAAGAAAAGTAATAAAACATTGGGATGTACTTATATATGCCTATATAGGCTATTTTAAGGGTATTTTGCATATGTATAAAAATACATGAAAAATTGGGTATCAACAATTGCCCCTCCCCCCCCCCCCTCCCTCTTACTTGGGAAGGATGAAAGAATTATCGGGTAAAGATATGATGATCGATTTTGACCAGATGAAACGGCTTGAAGAGGTTTGGCCATGCTTTGGCTTCTAAGCTGCCTACATATCCCTGGTCTTAAAGGAATTAGGCCATATGTAGTTCAAAATCCGTCGGCGAAGTATGTCGATGGAGACATTTCAAGAATGGATGCAATATTCAGGTTGGGATGAATGGTTAAGGTCTAGTAGGGTTGCAGGAACGGGAGCGAAATTGCTCCTGCCGAGATGGTCGTTGCTCGCCGGTTTATCCCCAAATAAGAAATACTAGCGAATATTGTGCAGAAATTTAAACATGATACAAGTTCCCACCAGACCATGAATATTATCCTTGGACAGTTAGGATGATGTCCACACACTATGACGTCATGGGCCATGAAGCATATAATAAAGGGTTCGCAGGCTATGAAATAATGCTCTCGGGCTATGAGAATGATGTCTTCGAACCATGATTTCTTTGAATAATGATATGCAAAAGATTAGAAGGGATCTTCAGGCTATGACATGGTGTTTTCGGGCTATGAGAATGATGCCTCCGAACAATGATTCCCTCAGATAATTTGGCAATCTTTCAGCCCATGAAATGCAATAAGTGACGATCTTTCATCCGTGCAAGTGTAAATAAAGTGGTGATCTTTCAGTCGTGCAAATGTAAAATAAAGTGGCGATCTTTTAACCATGCAAGCGTAAAATAAAGTAGTGATCTTTCAGCCGTGCAAATGTAAAAAAAAAGTGGCGATCTTTCAATTATGCAAGCGTAAAATAAAGTGATGATCTTTCAACCGTGCAAATGTAAAATAAAGTGGCGATCTTTCAACCGTGAAAGTGTAAATAAAGTGGTGATTTTTCAGCCTTGCAAGTGTAAATAAAGTGGCAATCTTTCAGCCGTGCAAGTGTAAAATAATGTAGAGATCTTTCAACCATGCAAATGTAAATAAAGTGGCGATCTTTCAGCCATGTAATATGCAAATGGAGATAGTGTTTAGTCTCGAAAGGCAGAATTGTAGCCTTACGCGATGCAGAATATACGGATGGAGACAGTGTTTAGTCTCGGAAGGCAGAATGGCAGCCTCATGCAATGCAGAATATGCATATGGAGACAGTTTTTAGTCTCAAAAGGCAGAATTGTAGCCTTATGCAATATAGAGAATGCCGATGGAGACAATGTTTAGTCTCGGAAGGCAGAATGGTAGCCTTATGCAATGCAGAGAATGCTGATGGAGACAATGTTTAGTCTCAGAAGGCAGAATGGTAGCCTCATACAATGAAGAATATGCAGAGGAGATAGTGTTTAGTCTCGGAAGGTAGAAGGTAACCTTAGGCAAGGCATAGAATGCAGATGGAGACAGTACTTAGTCTCATAAGGCAGAATGGTAGCCTTATGCAGGAAGTAAAAAGGCAAATGATAATAGAATTGTCTTAGCTGATAGCAAGATTGTGATATTGCGACTACTGGAAATATTGTGTCTGCTGGGGACACTACGTGCGGATAACAGCTGTGAGTAAGTGCAATGGTTCTAAGGGTTGTATTTCTGAGAAATGTGAGTCTCCTGAGTGTATAGTATATTTGATGATTTTGTAACTCAAGTGCCTGCATCCAAAGAAAAATCGTAAATTTTGTAGGGGGGTAGTTCGTGTCCCTACTGGCCTTGTCCGACCTGTTCGGCTCTGATCTGGTGATACGGTATGTAAAAATATGACATAGTATATATTTAAAAATGACTTTTAAATGAACCGACGGCTATGACGTGGTTCAGGACATTGCAATCTCTCCTACAGCAGAATCTTGAGGGTCCTCCATCGAGTGGCATACTCGCGAAATGTTTCAGTGGGCTTCTTCTTCTTCAGATTTTGAATATAGAACACATCTAGCGCGTTCTTCATATTGAACCTGAATCTGTCCAAGAAATCAGACGCTATGCTTACCCAGTTCGACCACTTCTTCGGATCTTGGCTAATGCACCAAGATAAGGCATATCCCTTCAAGATCCTCATTAAAAGCATCATGCGGATTTTCTCATCTTTTCCTACTCCAACAAATTTTTCACATTACATTCTCAAATGGACCATTGGATCCCTTGTACCATCAAACATTTTGAATTTGTACCCCTCGGGCAGTTCGACATCGGGTTGTATGCAAAGATCTTCGTAATTTAGCCCCTTAATTCCCTTACTACCTTCAATGCCTTGAATTCTGCTAGTTAACTTTTTAAGCCCTTTCTTCCAGATTTCTAATGAGCAATTCCTTATCATCGGACTCTGGTGCGCTTGAGTTAGGTTGGGTGGAGTGCGGCACAGTCTCCACATAGATGGGGGTATTATATTGGGTGTGGCAGCGGACATTTGTGGAGCTCTGGAGCAGTGGGGTGTTATTTGAGGTATGGCAGGTATTGCAGTGGTGGTGAGGAGTGGGATGGTTTTGTTGCTTTGGGATATTTTGTGGAGGTACAAGATTCTGAGTATTTGGGAAAGTAACCTCTGGAGTGGTGAGGGAAATGACAGATTTGCCAGATTCCGGACTTGATCAAGTTCTTCTTGAAATTCAACAGATTTTGTTCTAGTTGGGAATGCATTTTCCTTGGGGACCAGAGTACCATGATTGACATCTACCCGTTCAGTTGAGTTCTCCTTTTTGGCATTGTTAAAATCTTCCATTTTCCCTTTGTTCTTGTGCCTTAAAGGACTGAGAGGAGGAGTAGGTGGAGGGCCCTTAGATCTCGTAAAATATGATAATGTTACCAGAGCTCACGAACTAACCTTTGGGAGGGGAATAAACAAAAGGTGAAAACAAAAGGTAACAAGTCAGTGAGCATTATAATAAAAATGTTGCAATATTTAAACACATAGCATAGGAATGTAAACGTGTCCTAATTTGGGGGACCTCTTTAAGCCCGATGTAGGCCTAGAGACAAGTTGATTTAGAGAACTGGGAATTTTGAATGCCTCATTTCATTTATAAATAGTAGACGAATCCCAAATCGACACTACATAACGAGAAATAAAAGTTGCTAGTGGCCATTGGCCTTGTTAGATTTTATAAAGCAGAAATGAAAACTCCTATCTATTTGGTTCTAGAGGGACCTTCCCGAAACTCGGCATCATTGGCTCCATTGAACAACTTCCCTAGCTTGCGTAGTCCCAACAGTAAGTAGGCTCTGGCCAGATGTCCACCTTCATTTCCTTCAGCAGTCCGGCAGTCTTCGACCCATTTCAGAAACTTCTTTTCCAACTCTACTATACCTTGCTCCAAAAACCCCAGTCGTCTGTTGGATCTGACATCCATATCCTTCCACTCTTCAATTAGCTTTTGATTGGCTTCTTGTATCTCATGGTGCTCGGTTTCGCATTCTCGGATTCTCTTGCACAGATGGTTGTACTTGACCTGTGCTTCGGCCTATTCATCTATGATCATGTTGCCTCGAACAAATTCAAGCTGGCCCAGACCACAATGATTATCCTCCAACCAACCCGAATAGTAGGGAGCACAACCTACATTATATCTGTCTGGTTCGATGGTGTCCCTTCCCATGACAATCTTGCAGTGCCATATTTGCTGAGCCTGGCACCTGTAGGACTATCTTCATTCTGGAAGTCAACTCAGAAGTGACTCATCTTGTCGACCCTGGGTATAACTTGCTTCCTGTCCGCTTGTCTCATTACCCGAAGAGGTGCGTAAGGGTAAGTTCCTCTTAAGCCAATTAGTATCAGGAAAAGTGTGTCCCTAGATCGGACGATGAACTCCTCGGTTGGGAACCGCTCGAACATCCGTTATACTTGGTCCTCAGTCATATTTTCGAAGAGTTCGACCCAATCTCTAGCATTCTCCGATTGGGTGAATATGTTAGGCATGTAATTCATTCGCTTTGGATGATGAAAAGCGATATGATCATCCCAGCCCCTTCGATTGATTTTTTGCCAGTACTCACCTTTTTGGAGATGTTCCACGAGCCAAAGATGGAGTAGCAGATTACACACTTCGAAGTGTTTGGCTCCATGTTGACACCTTTCTAGGGTTC
The DNA here is from genome assembly GCA_034376525.1 of Nicotiana benthamiana. Taxonomy (NCBI): domain Eukaryota; kingdom Viridiplantae; phylum Streptophyta; class Magnoliopsida; order Solanales; family Solanaceae; genus Nicotiana; species Nicotiana benthamiana. The sequence goes on from CM067330.1 coordinate 88,833,556, forward strand.
GGTATATTTTTGCAATGATCATTGGTACGAGACTAAATGGTTGTCAGTCAATTCCCTCCGTTAGAGTTTTAGTTACCAAAGCTAGTCTGGTGTGGATTCTTGCCTTCTTAGTTGGAAACATGATCAACCCTAGGAAACAAAACATGAACACAAAGACATTTTGGTGAATATGTCCTAATGATGTAAAGGAAACTTCGTCAGGTTAGGTACGGTATGATTTGTTGTGACCGTAACTTTTGTATAAATAATCAAAGGGATATAGGAGTCTTTCAGACATGTCAGTTCATGATTTTTCTTCAAACTCATCATCTTGAGGAAACCCCTGCTCTTGAAGTTTTCATGCATCAACAACCCCGGAGTTCCCATGGTATACCGGCCAATCCCCCTATTTTCTCTAGTAAGGGTGTCATTTCAATATCCCCAAACTGGAACACGAACCTCTCGCAATCCCAAAATAAAGTAGCAGCTTCTATGATCTTGTTGTTGGGTTGGATTTCTAGGAGAGAAGGTAGGTTCCCCAAATATTTTCGAACGAGAGTCTGATCACTGGAGTGAAGATCCTTCCACCAGCTTAGCAGTTTGCGGCGGATGTTGGTGACCATGCCGAATTTGGGGACTTTGTGCCCATATTTCTGCAAGAAAATAAGGTTAGGCCCTTACCCCCACCAGAAGTGACTATTTAATATCAATAATTGGCATAAAAGCATTTAGTTCTCCAAATAAATGCACAGAACGTGACAATGTTCGTTTGGGTTCTAGGAAAACCTAGTGGACTTTGGACAAGGCTGCCTTAAAGAGTCATTATACGGACAACATAACTGATTAGGCTAGGTTTGACCATGATGCATGCACAATTTAAACAGAGTAGGGTTTCTATGGGGTTTTAGACTGGTACCCTTGAGCAGACAACTCAACTGGAAAAGGCGTGGAACCGTCGACTATACAATTGATCGACTGGTTTTACCGCAAATATGCCTTTTCTATATTTAGGGGTGATAATATCGGAAGAGTGCAACTACTCATAATAAGTGTTGCTATAGGATTTTGTTTGGCATGAGTGGAATATGATGTTGAGCATAATTATGCAACAGTTAAAGGCATGTAGTCATGTATTTGCACGTTAAGAAAGCAGTAAACACAACAGTTTCATAATGTAAAGCAGTAGTAATGAAAAGCAGTAACGAAAAGAAAAGGAAAATAAGTTAGTTTTGTAATTGAAAGGAAATTGCATGCTTAAAGAAAAATAAACAAATAATTGTGCTTAAAGAAGCGTACATTCACAATAAAAGTCTGAAATGGTAAAAGCCTATAATACCCCCAGCAGAGTCGTCATGCTATCGCGTCCCATTTTTCTTCTCTAAATCGGGTTCGTGACATTTGGGAGGACAACTCATTCCATTTGAGAATTGGGTTTGATTGGAAGAGCATCCACCTAATGATTAGGGTGCATTAGGACACTAAGGAGAATTTGATTTGAGTAACTAGAGATAGGGTAAGGGCTTCAAATTATTCTAAGGAGAAGGTGTTAGGCACCCCCTCATAAACCACTAGTGTGGTTCCTGGCTAGACTATTATTGTGAATTTTAGATGCAAATAACTCGTAAACAAATAAAAACTTTAAATAAGAGGGGATTTTCACATATGTGTTTGCAAACAAATAAAGTTGGAGAGAACTAAAAGAGACCTAATTTTCCTTAAAAAAAGAAAAAATATTGAAATTCCTTTGAAAAAGACAAGAAATAAGAGAAAGGGGTCCTAGGTTTATTAATACTATGGATCACCCCACACAATGTCCGGTAATCACTCCTCAATGAGGAGCTACGCGTGGCATTATCACATGGTCATCATATCCATATCTACAATTTCCACCCCGTTAAGGTACTAAAGCGCGTAATGGCCTCGTTTACTTATTGCATGCTATTTCCCATTCCAATCCTATCAGTCCCGGAGGCATTTAGGACTACTAATCCTAGAGGGGAGGGATATTAGGCATATTTACGGTTTTAAAGGTAAAATATTCTAAAGAGGCATACAAAACATGTATAGAAAATTGGAGGGAAAGCATATAACAAGCAAAGGCTCAGATACACCCCCCCCCCCCCTTATACAAAGAAGAACATAATTTAGCATGACTTACACATACTAGTTAAGGTCTGATTAAGTACTAAGCATGCGAAAACTTAAAGGTTGAGGCAGACTGATTTAACATAATTCAGATAAGAAGCCCAAATCAGGCCTGCCTGTTGGTTTAAGTTATTAACAGAGCTGATTTAATTTAAAACTTTACCCTAAGGCTTGCCCAAGTGTGGACAAGGATCCTATAAGCATGGCATCTACTGAATTCTGAACGCAATAACAACAAACTGAATACGTACTGGTTAAAAATATAGTCAGATTATTAAAGAAAGGCAAGTTTTTACGGAGGTTGTAAGTTTTGCAAATAAAGATACATCGTTATTACTGGTTTTAGCTCTATACGCGAATGAAGCGATTGAGATTCAATTAATAGTTCCTATAGATATGCTTTCTATATGTTGTTGGTTTTAAGCCTTTTGTAGATATGGTATAAAAAATGCAGAAGAATCATTTTAAACCTATGAACATGATATCTAAGTGCGGAAATTGTTAAAACCTATAGACATGATATCTAAATGTTGAAGTTGTTTTAAAACCTTATGAGCATGATTTCTAGATGAAAAGATGAATATAGACATATTTTCTATATGCATATGCAGAATTCAAATTTCAAGGTACTTATAGGCATAATTTCTAGATGATAATGAATACACGGGATTTAGAAGAGACTATAGGCATGATTTCTATATGCGTGCAGATTTCAGAATGACTTATAGACATGGTTTCTATATGCATGCAGATTTTAAATACATAATCAAGTATCTATATGCATATGCAGATTTGAAATACCTATAGGCATGATATCTACCCTTTTTGCATACATGATCACCCACCATTTTCACTATCCATCCCCAAGAGTTTATTACAAATTATTACAGCCCATATTAAAGTAAAAAAATACATTATCAAATACAAATACAAGTACAACCAAAGAGAGCCTGATTCGGACTTCATGTCTGAAATATGAGGTAAACCAACTTCACATGATCATGATCCTATCATTTACCCATTTGAGTGTGTCAAGGTTCACTAAGAGCCTCAAAGGGGCTCCGGGAAATGCTCACACCCAACTGTGTTGTCAGATTGAAACAAGTGCAGTGTGGAAGGGCCAGCCCTCAAGTGTCCAAGTTCAGAGGGAACTCAAGGTCCCAAGGCAAGGCTCACAAGAAGGGGGCAGAACTTAAAAACTAAGAGAGAGTGCAAGTGCAGAAGCAGAATTCTGAGAGGGAAAGGGGGAAAAAGATAGGGAAATAAGTACACATAATGGGGAATAGGAAAACTGAAAGAGGCAAGGGCGGGTTGTGGGTATGCCCAGCAATGGAATGCTAGCATATCATAAGCTTGTCCAAACACACATTAATAGAGGCTAGAATCCCAAGGGGTCAGGTTTGGTTAATGGGCAACAATTTACATATTTCCATGCTCCAAACCATGGCTTAAACACACAAGGGGGTGGGGAATAGGGATTCACAACAGAACAGGCAGGGAAAGAAATCAATAATGTTGAACTACACAAAAGCGGTAAGTAGATAAGGATAAACACATTGTTGTAGTGCTGAAACTTAAATCAGAACATATTAGTTTAAAATAAACAAGTAGAGAAAAGCAGTAAGTCTTGTAGACATGCCACAATGCATACAATAAGAGATAATACTATTGCGTGTAAGTGTGAGTTCATAAAGACTATGAGTGATATGTGTGTAGAAAACTAAGAGTCTTCGTGTCTTGTGTCAATGAAAGAGTCATGTATTTACAATATGAAGAATGGATATAAACAAGGTAAAAACCAATTTAGGAATTGAATATCAATTATATATATTAAGAATCAAGACTTCTTTTATTTAAGGAATTCAGATTCAGGCGGTAAAAACTATTTATGGAAAGAAATCAAATAAACATCTTGTGCAAAGTAGGCCATTAGGGAAAAATACAAAAGGGTTTTAATTAAGGGAAGAAGTTTGAAATACACAGTAAAAACAAATAAGGTAAGGATCCATCAGTATGCAGGAAATCAAGGATGTCAGAGATTTTGTAATCATTGGTCCATGAATGAATCAAGTCAGAAAAGCTAAGGAAATCCTTTGACTCAAATCGATTAACAGGGAAGTGACCAAATACGGAAAGAAATCAATCAACCTTACATAAAGGATGTTTGAAATCAATCACAATTGAAAGCCACTTAGAAGGGATGTTCAGCACATATAAAGAGTATACAAGTAACAGGCATGCGAGGCTGAATTTAGGACAAAGTGAAAGTGTCATGTAATTGCAAAAATAAGTAACCAGTAGACTATAGGAATATGGTAATTCAGAAGAGAGAGTATCAAATTGCATGCGAAAAGGGGTCAAGTAAAGGTCTTATAGACATTAGCAAAAGCTAGAATCACATGAAGAAACAAGATTGAGACAATGATTTTTAGACTTAATGAAGACGTAGATGAAACAACTCTAAGAACTCGAATAGGTCCAGAAAATCAAGCAAGTTCAAAGGTGAAGTACAAGCAAATCACATAGCCAACGGTCTCAATACTCAAATGAAACCCCAAATTTTAGGATTTTTTCCATCAATCGATGTAGAGATGAAAGGGCAAGTAATCAAGAAAAAAAAATACTGATGAAACAACTTCAGAAATCTCAGAAAGAAATTGAGACTTTTAACATGCATCTTTTTCAGTAAAAAGAACACATTAGGAGAAACAACATAAAACTACAATAGAAGACTACATAAGAAATACAGTAGAAGTAACGACACAAGAAATATAGCAGCATAATAGAAGAACGCATAGGAAATACAGTAGAAGAAACACATAAGAAATACAGTAAAACATGCTAATGATTAGAGAAATTTTAAAGGACAACTTGACGAAACCCTAAATCGGAAAAAGATGAAGGCTCGGAAGGTGTAGTTTTGAAAGAACTTTGAGAAAAATGCTTAAGAGCTTAGAGAAAACACAAATATACAATAGATCTAAAAGAATCGGAAAAACCTCGAAGAGTTAGGGTTTCAAAAGAACCCAAGTAGTGAGAAAGGCTTGAAAATGTCACTAATCTGAGCCGGAGAAGTCGAGATTAGGCTCTATTGACCATGGCTGGTCGGAGCAAGGTCGGAGATGGCCATAGAACTCGAGCCAATTGAAGTCTAGGCCAAGCTTCTTCATGGTCAGACCTAGAAACCACAATAACCAAGCGTGTAGGAACCATAGGAGGCTGAGACTTCCATAGCCTTAGAAGCCATGGATTCAGGTGGTTCTTAAGACGGAAGTCGTGGAGGGCGGCTAGAGTGTGAGAAGCTTCGAGAGAGTTTGAGAGAACTGGGGGTTCAAAGGTGGATGATGATGCCAAATGAGTAGGGTTTGGGGGGTAATGGGTAATTAAAAATGGAAAGGTTAAAAGGTGGACGTTGATTGTTTTGATCAATGGCCTAGATTAAACGGGAAAGTCGGGTGAGTCATTGAAATGGGTTGTGGGTAGGGTAAATTAAGTAGTTGGGTTGGGTAATTGGGTCTGAAGTCGGGTTTAATTGGGGTGTGGGTTGGTTCAATTTCGGCTAAGTTAGAAAGCCAAAATCTGGCTATAAGTTAAATAGCCTTTTTTCCCATTTAATTTATAAAAAATAGTAAATAAATTTCTAAAAACTAATTAAAATCACTAAGATGGCTTATAATATGTAATTAATAATTTAAAAATATAAGATTCTATTTCATAAATATGAGACGAGTTTGAACCTAAAAATGACTAGTATTGCAATTATACATAGTTTAGTTTTAACAATATTACATAAATTTGTAAAAATATGCAAAATTATGTTAGCTATATTTTAGTATAAATATGATAATCCAATAAATGAATCACCAAAATGATAATTTTAGAAATAATTATTAGATTTTTTCTTGATAAAATAGGGTAGTAAATTGGTTTAAAAAAATCTTTGAAGAATTTAGAAAAGTAATAAAACCTTGGGATGTACTTATATGTGCCTATATAGGCTATTTTTAAGGTGTTTCGCATATATATAAAAATACATGGAAAATTGGGTATCAACACCAGTCAGGGGTCAAATCTTTGCATGAAATCGAAATTATGAATGGTATCTACACAAAATCTGTGTCTCGCTGTAGCAATGAGTTTGCTACGTCGTACGAATACTTATGGCGGGATTACGTCCACTGTGCATTTAGCACGTTCACAATCATATTCGCTATCTTAACATTATATATCGATATATACTCTCACCTCTTAGGGAAGGACGATAGCCTACTGTGTGATTCGTCGAACTAATGGACTTATCCTGCTATTTTTTGTACCTATATGCAAAGCGAATAATTTATGTATGGAGTATAACTTGTGTTCTCTTTATTTATATGCACGTCGGACGGGATCAGACCGGGACCCGAACTCGAGATCCCAACGGGCAAAATGTGCTCAGCCCATAAGAAGCCTAGACACGACTAATAGCGAAGCCAAAAACAAGGCTAACAAATCTGGAACCACCATTCGAGTACGAGATAAAGAGGTCGTCCTAAAACGCCCTTCTCCCTCCGCCGACCTAAACAGGTCAAGGCAATATGCAATTTCGTTTGGGCTTAACTTGTCGTTTTTCTTTTTTGGATTAGGATAGGAACACGAGCATTCACACGGGCGCAAGAACAAGGAACAAACGCCACCGAACACATCAGGAGAACGTTCAGCACCATACCATCCCGCAGGCAATGGTCGAGCAAGATCCTCCACACCGTACCATAGTATAAATAATGGACAAACATCTCATAAAAAGCCAGCATTATTAACAAAAAAACTCCATGATCTGGGACTGGGCGATGAGTCCATAGAACAATCTCTCCAACACAGGCAGAACGTAAGCGCAAAAAGCTTGTACAGCTGATCGCCATGGAAATCCTATGCCAGTTTAGCCGACTAGATATTACGAATCATGCTCGAACCTCGTTTGAGATTGATCAAGTTCCAGGGTGTCCAGAAGCACAAGCGACAAAATTCATCGCCCATTCCGCTAAAAAAGGGACTAGATAAACCGGGACTCACCCCGTCGCACGCATAAACAATGCAACAGGCAAATCTCGCCTCCTACAAACCCTTGTATATATCTCGTTGGGCCTCAACATGGACCCATATCTCATACAAATGACGGGGGACAGTAGCAGAGGTAGATTCTTGAGGGATAGCCTGAGCCAACAGTTGTGCCTTCTCGGCCTCAAGAGTCGCAACCCTGTCTCCCAGGCTCAAAGCTTCCCGATTAATTTTACCAATCCGCTCCTCGAACCACGCCTCCCTCAGTGTGGTTGTCGCCCTCTCATACTCCTACTCAGACTTGAGGACACAGATAGTGTCTTCTAACGTCGCCACCCTCGTTAAAGCCGACACCCGAGCCCCCTCGGCTCTCTCTAACTCGGTCACCTTCTTTTCTAGCTCGGCCATCTTCTCCGTCCATTCTGTACTTAAATGAGCAACTGTGGTGGCATTTTCTTCAAGTTCAGCTCGCAAATACAGCACCTTCGTCTGAAGGTCTTCACACTCTGCCTCAACCCATTTGCCTACTTTGAGATCCTCGTCTTTGGAAAGGAGTAACTCATCGAGCTCGCTGTAACTGTGGATAGACCGCATTGATTCCTCATCTTTTTTCTCCAACTCCTTCCTAACGGACTGAGTATTACCGCCCATCCTAAGTTATGCGTGCATATCACGGCACTTGTTGCGGTACCGGCGATACTTCGCGGCCATTTTTAGAAAGACTTCGGCCCTAGTCTCAGCCTTATGAGCACTCTCCATATCTAGTATGTAAGTCCAAAAAAGAGAGGGGAAGAATCACTAAAGGAAAAAATGGCACAAAACAAAGAAAATGGCGAAAGGAAACTCACCCTCAAGTCCATCCCAGCCACACCACGTGACAAAGCGAAATCATTGATCTCCCGAAGAGACTCACTTTTGGAGGCAAAACAGAGAAGGTCGAATTGAGGCACCAACTCCAATGTGTCCTCCAAAAGGTTAAAACCCGATGGAATCTTGAGCACACAACAAAGACCTTCCTCCCTAGAATCAACCCTAGTAAAGCCTTCCTCGAACATCCTCATATCCTCCGGATCGATGTCGGAATCCGATTCATAATCATCCACCACCACGCCCTTCAACCTCTCACTAGCCGAAGAGGGGTCACGATCCTGTCGAGATGATGATGGGCCTCTCGGAATAATCACGGCAGCCCCCGAACTCTGTCTCCCTGCCACGGTGGTCTCTCTCATGACCAAGATAGGTGTCGCCTCCGCATCCAGGTCGGTGTCACATCCAGCTTCAGATACCGCCAAAGTAGGGTCGCCCATCGAGGATGTCTCAACCAAAGACGCTCCCTTTAACAACCTCTGCCTCTTTGACGCTGCCTATTCGCCACTGTTACGGGAAAGTTCATCCTTTAAAAAGAATGCGAGGATCAGAGTGTAGGACAAGGGAGCAACATCCATACGAACAGGCCCAGTTACGGATGTGGTCTGCCGAGGAACCAAACTTTGGGCACTCTCATCCACAGTTTCCCTTCGAATGGGTCGGGCAGAGGAAGCTAGCTGGCAAAAAGCAAGCGCAGGAGATGTCGTCCTTCTCACTCATCTTCGACCTGCCAATAAGGAGATTCAATCAAACAAAGATAAGGAAAAAGAAACTACGGAGCAAAGAACAATGCAAGACCACAACAATCCGACTCACCAACAAGGGGCTTGCGCCCAAACTTCCCATTGAGAGGTACCCATTCGTGTATCCCCATCGTATGAGGGAGAATCACGCTCACGCACTTTCGAATATCAGTGACAAGCGGAGGAGGTACTCTCCCGGCTACAAAAACAAAAACAAACCCTCAACGAGGTCATTAAAGGGAGATGACTGACAACCATCTTAAGAAAAAATGCATAAAGTAAAAAAGAAAGGAAGACCTACAGGCAAAATTCCAAATCTCAGGAAACCCCGTCGGGATCGATACGATGTGCTCTGTCCAAACGTAGAAGAAGCTCTCCCAAAAGCGGAAATTTGCCTTGCTATCCTTCTTTACCACCAAATTCTTTACTCCTCGGTGGCACATGTGAATTATCGTACCTCTAAGAAAATGGGGGCCGTAGAGGTAAAGCATGTGTCGTAGAGAAATCCATCGATCGTCCAGCTTCGTGTACTTGATGAACATAAAGAAAAGCTTGTACGCATACAGAGGGGTTGAGCCAGGAAAACCTCATATTAACGACATAAAACCACCACCAAGGAAGGTAGGGGAAGCGTGTACCCCGATGACAAAGGGATACACATAAACTACGTAGCCCGAACGGTGTATGCACTATGTCTTGATCCGCCGGAAGAAGTTCAATGTTATCAGGGACCCCCATTTGGCTTTGAACACCGTGAGTACCGCAGCATCTATCATTGAAAAAACGGGTTCCAGCTCATCTTCGGCAAGGCTATTAAAGTCAGTCCTCGCCTTTCTTGGGCAGGGAACCACCTTATCCACCGTCAATAAATCATCGTCTTCCGCCATTTCCACTCCCTCTTCGAGCAGGGGTACATCATCTTCCGGAACCAGAGCACCAACAACTCTATCGGAGAGGGAAGAAGCACCAGCCATTTTTTCTTTGATCAAAATAAACGAGAATGATAAGGGAAAACTGTAGTAGTCACAGCGAATCTTATCAGAAGTAGAAATATGAAAAATTGGATGAGAAGAAGAAGAGTTTCAAAGTTCTCTCTGGAGCGATCAAGAAGCGTAACATTCAAATGAGAGGTTCTCCCTTATTTATATGGATATATATGTCCTGGGTGGGAAAATCAAGAGCCTCCAATTAGAAAATAGAAAGGGCGAGGGAAACGATGCAATGCATAGAAAACGTGTGCCATAATGATGTGTAAGAAATATTAATGACATTCTGAACTAACGTGACGGTCTGAAGCAGCCCCATAAACGTCACGTCGCTACCTCGCATGAGGTTTCTCGTCTCGTGCATAAAGCGTTCAGATTCTCCCAATTTTCAGATCGACAGAGTCTGCCCGTCGAGCTCGCCAAGAGGCCATCCCAACTGGCGGAGAGACTAACTGTATGGATCAAAATCTAACCATACAAGAATCAGCGTGAGAGGGGATAGAGAAAGGTTACTTGGTACTATTGTATCCATATCATGTTGTAACAATACACACCTCGGTCATGTATTCAAAGCGCTTGAGAGCCGAATTGGATATTACGGCATTTCAAGGGATCAGCCCGTAATATTGTCAAATGACTTAAGTACTATGGGTAATGACTGTTGAGTAAAGAAAAAAGGCTAAGTATATGAACTAAGTGAGAAGAAGAAACAAGGGAGGCTGAAACGAAGATAGACAGAAACATGCTCTCTGAGAGAAAGGAGGACCTTCATCTCTCTCTCCCCCCACGAAGCAGAAACAAGCAAGGAAGCTCAAATTATCAATATATATATCGTTAGTCTCATCACATCAAATGGATAGGGTTCTACCTTGTTTAAGATCGGTGGACCTTTTTTATCCATGCATTTTAATTGTTGTTTGATATTATGAAAATTATCATATTCAATCACTATTATAGTTAAATCTTATGTGTGCTATGATTGCGTACTCTCCTCTTCTATTTTAGATTTACCTAAAGTCTTCTTATTTAATTAGTTTAACAAAAAGCTCAATATTTTTTGGTCAAACAATTAATTCTATATTTTATAGGCTTTATTATATTCAGCCGCGAGAACTTAGGTTATACGCTATACATATACTTGCTCATATATTGCAATTTGTAATTCCCTGTATTTCTGTTTTGCAGAAGAAATGGACTGAACAAAAATGGAATGGTGAAAGAGAGTATAATTGAAATGTTTGATTCTAATTAATGTTTGAAGTTTTATTAAATTTACTTAACCATATTATAAAGAACATGTAAACAAAAGAAATTATCATGCATTGTTTGTTTGATATTATCAGATTTGTTCCACCAGCTTTCTATCAATGTTATACCTATATATAGATTTTATGTAAGCTTCCTTGCTATTAAAGTTGTAAATGACTAGTTAAAGATTCTAGGTGATACACAATTATTTCTCATCATCATTTGACATGCATAGTATGCTTAGCGCGAAATAGAAAACGATAGAAATTAGTTTTTTTCTTTTATTTTATATGGTGGTGTTTGACATTAAAAAAAGAAAAAGAAAAAAAAAAAAAAAAAATTTGTTATGTACCAAAAGTATTCTTAGGACTCGTGTTAAAATTTTTAGTATTACAGTAGTATGTTATGACTTATTCCTCCGTTTCAATTTAGATGAGATGGTTTGATTCGGTAGAGAATTTTAAAAAAATTTTAATTTGCCGTCTTAAAAGTTTAACAGCTTGTTTGGATGATTGTTACATATTGTTTCATAATGTATCATATCGTATTGTATTGTATTGTGCTGTATCGTTTGATAAATATAATGATTGGATAGATTGTATCGTTTTGCCGTCGTTTCATGGTATCACGCACCAATAATATGATGAATAAACTTGCAATATTATAAAGAAAAATTATGAGATAGTATATAAAAAGGTACGGTAAATGATAAAATACAATTATTTAATAATAATAAAGGGTGAGATTGAGAGAAAAACACAAGGAAACGACGCGACCACACCAATTCGGTCGTTACATAAAGTAGCATATTTCATCGCTACATAACGACGGATTTAACGATACGATATAATAAAATTTAAGTAACAAGCAAAACAAATATTATGTTTAAAGTAACAATACGATACGATACAACAGGTAATAACCATCCAAACAAATTGTAAGGGGTAAAAACTTTGTTGGCCACGACATTTGTGTGATTATAAAAGTTTCTCATTAATGGTAAAATGGGTAAAATAAAGAGTTTAAAACTAAATTATTTCGAAATTTGAAAATGTGCCATTTAATTTGGAACATACTAAAAGGAAAGTATCTCATCTAATTTAAAACGGGGGAGTATAATTAAAGGTAAACTAAAAAGTTAAAAGTTAAAAAACTTCCAAATATTAAAATAATGTGTCATTACGTCTTGAAACTAATTAAAGAAAAAGTATCATATAAAATATAACAGAAGCAATAAAATATTGGACAAATTATCATTTTGATCATTTCAAGAATGAGATACATTTTAAATTCTCTCTTTATTGTATGACATTCTTACCTTCTAGCAATTAATTTCAAGTACTATTACAACAATCTTTTCAAACCATAGGGTTCATCAAATCATCAGATGAAATGTCCCAAAGAACACAATCAGAATTAAACATAGTTGTTGATCCATTTCTTGTTACTATTTCTTTTCCACCCTCAGAATTTTCCCCACAATTCTCATTACTAATAATTCTCTTGTTTTGCTGTAATTCTCCTCCTGCTGTGCATGTACTTCCACTACACAAACTTTGGTTCCAAGGTGAACCCTCTCCTTCATTAAGTAAAGAAGCAAAATTATAATTAAATCCTCCATTTTCAGGAAAATTATTAGTGTCCCAATTCTTGATAGGATTTAACATTTCAGGTTCTTTAATTGCTCTTGATAATCCATACTTAATTTTCTCAATAGTTTCATCTTTGTTATCTTCATGTTTGACACTAGTACTCGGTACATTATTTGGCGCTGTTGTAACAGTATTGGTCATACCAAATTGCTGAAACTGAAACTGAAAACCGATACGTTTTTTCGTCAAAAGATGGAGCATTTCATCTTTGAAACATCCAAGCGCTGCTTCAGCTAAATGAGGAACTTGTGGCGGAGATAATGTATTAGCAATTTCACTTATTAAGTGAGAAAATGGCTTGTGTGTTACTGGATCAATTCCCATTCCAGATAACTTCTTTTTCAGCTTTGTGTTCCAGTGATTCTTGACATCATTGTCTGTGCGGCCTGGTAACTGAGCAGCAATCACTGACCATCTGTTGAGAAAAAGGATGCACAATCATCGAGTCAGGGGCAGAGCTAGAGGGGCGGAAAGGCCAGAAAATCACATCGTTATATAAGGTCAAATTATTTTTTTATTTATACACAGTAAGGGGAGCCTTGGAGCAACGGTAAAGTTGTCTCTGTGTGACCTATAAGTCATGGATTCGAGTCGGAGTAGCAGCCATCAATGCTTGCATTAGGGTAAGCCGTCTATATCACACCCTTGGGTATAACCTTTCTTTAGACCTTGCGTGAACGCGTGATGCCTTGTTTACCGGGTTGCCCTAAATATAGATATATAGCAGATGTTGACCCCTCTTGTTAAAAATAATGCCTCCTCCATTGACTGAGTAACCATATCAATCAGTAGGGCGGAACAATGGTAAAGTTGTTTGACATATAGGTCAGGTTCGAGTGACAGAAGCAGCCATTAATACTTGTATTAGGGTAGTCTGTCTATATCATATCCCTTAGGATGCAGCCATTCCCTTTTACACTGTATTAATGCTTGTATTAGGAGAGGCTGTCTACATCATACCCCTTGGATTGGGCCCTTCCCTGAATCTGGCATGAACGTGGGATGCCTTGTGCCTCATGCTACTCTGAAAAAGTATATATGTAGTAGATGTTGAACTCCCTTGCTAAAAATTACCGCCACTTTCATTGACGGACAGTTTGATAAATAGAGTCTAGTTGATGCTACTCATATGAAATAATGGGTAATTGGAAATATGGTAATAGGCCCTTGATATCTCATTGATTACACCTCAATGGCTGAAACTGGCTGTAAAATATTTCCTCTTATGTCTTTGGAAAGGAGCTATGGCACAACCGTAAAAGTTCTCCGCATGACCGGAGGTCATGAGTTTAAATGATAAAGATAACCTCTTGTCGAAATGGAAGGTAAAGTTATATATATTAGGTCAAATATGGTCTGACTCTCTCCTACACCCCGTGTGTATAACAGGAGCTTAATGTACTAGCTTGCCTTTTGACCCTTGATATCCAATACAAGGCAAAAATGTTAAGGGGAAATTTCTAGAAGATAAAGTATTAAAGTTATTACCTATTGCCAAGAACAGAGTGAAGTGTGACAATGGTCTGCTCTTCTGCCTCTGAAAACTGTCCATGTTTGAGATCAGGCCTAAGGTAATTTGTCCATCTTAATCTGCAACTCTTTCCACATCTCTGCAAACCTGTTTAGTAGAAAATTAAAAAAATTTGAGTCATGTATATATGTGCAAGTTGCACCATATATTCTTCTAAGGAATTTTATGAAAACTAACCTAGATAACCGATCAGTCAACCGCTTAAACTAAATATAGTCGGCAGTTATAGAATATATGTATAATTCATGTATAATATGAATATAACCATGTATAGTCAATGCTTGCATTAGGGTAGGCTACCTACATCATACCCCTGGGAATACAACCTTTCCCCGGATCCTGCATGAATGGGGGATGCCTTGTGCATCGGGCTGCCATTTTCGTATATAAAACTTCAAAGCATCAACTGACGATACTAACGATTTCTCTAAGTAAAATGGAACATTCAGTGGCAACATTAGCTCGCGATAGTGCTCAACCTTTTTCGTATATAATTAGTGTATAATTTATATATACCAACTAGCAAAAATAAACTGTGAATCCAGCCGGCTTTTTGTGTAAAGATCGACATACGTACCAGCATGCTTAGGAATTAAACGCCAGTTACGAGTTCCATGTTGAGCAATGTAAGAAGAAAGCTTGTGATCTTCCTCAGGAGTCCATTGCCCTCTCTTGACATTGTCTTTTTCACAACATGGAATTCTGCCCATCTCAAAGCTGTAAAATTTGCAAGTAAAATGTTTCTGTTAGGTTCGATTTTTTACTTCTTTAGTGTGATTTAAAACAAAAATGGAAGGAAAAAACAGTTTTTATTTGGTGATTGTAAGGTGTAAACAAATAGAGAAATTTATATATAGAGGGTAATGTTCGAAAGCCATGCATCAAAGGTGCATGATAGGGTTAAAGAATTCAACGCTATTGGGCGTGTGAGACATTGGCCGGTAGCTCACCCACAAGACGCCCGGTCAACTCTCTCTCTCTCACTATGGGGTTGACTGATATGTGTGTTGCACCGATCGCCGTGTACCTGGATCCTACATATTTTTAAGGAATTGACATAAGTATGTTGAGTTGTCCGGATTTGAGATCCTTGATCTCCTTATATGGTTTGGGCAATCCTCACCTCATAAGCTAGCTTTTGGGGTTGAGTTAGGCCCAAGGTCCATTCTTTTCATGGTATCATAGCCAGGCCCATCCCAATTATTGCTACCGATGTTGGGCCCCCATTTATGTTGTCCACGCTCCAGCGATCTGGGCGTGAGAGGGGGTGTTGAGTTGTCCCACATCGGAGGGATTTGAGGTCCTTGGTCTCCTTATATGGCTTGGGCAATCCTCACCTCATAAGCTAGCTTTTGGGGTTGAGTTAGGCCCAAGATCCATTCTTATCAAAGTAGGCAGATGGAGTCTGGAATATGGGTTAAATCACACACAAATCCACAATATTTGATTTACGAATTACTACGGCGATCTCAGTTAATATATAATAAAAACTGAGTTCACAATCAAATATTTATAGAATTTTTAGTGAACTTTTTAATACATATACAAGATTTTGACAAAAAAAATTGTGTTCTCGTGCACCCATATGTTATACTTTGGATCCTCCATTAAATTCATTTTATCCAACTAAACCCAACATTTCCCATACGAGACATAAATATAAATATATATCTGTGTGTCAAAATCATTAAAGTCCCAACAATGCTTAATCTCGAACTTAGATTTTTAAAAATATAATGCGGTACCTTAATGGTTGAACCTATTAAGATTAAATTCTGAATTCCACTGTGGATGTTGCTGAAAAATATGCAGAGAATTGGATGACGTGCAAATTATGTCATTTTAAGAATTTAGGTTATTAGAATTGGGCTAGTCTTTCGGAAGTTATAAGGTTTTTGCACGAGTGGGTGCATGGTTTCTATGTCATGATCTTAATTACATAGATTTTTAACAAAGAGGTGCATTTTTCATTTGCATTAGAATATTTTTCTCAAGGGTGTCTGGTTAATGTTTTCTTGTCATAAAGGGCCACTCTCTTTTGCAGGAATCATAGAGATCCAATGGAAAAATGATAAGCTACAGCTGTAAATATGGTACTAGAATTTAAAGTTTATGAATTCTGAACCTATCAATGAAATCATAACTTGTGTTAAATATTGAAATCACAATTAAATATTATACATATTTAATAAAAATTGATACAAATATTAAAATTTAAATAAAAGTTACTAAATTCGTCCGAAGGCATACCGAATATTCTACTGCGCCCCTGGCTACGGGGCCCCCAATTAAGGAGATTAGACTTTCAATCTAATATTTGTAATTTTACTTTGCAGTACCCACACTTGATGAAGAATTCTACTTACCAAGAGTCTTCTCCTCTTCTTGCTTAACTTTACTTCAACAATAAAAAATAAGAAACAGAAATATATATCTGTATGAACATATAATATTTTTCCAAAATTTTTATTTATTATAACAAATTAGCACTAACTAAATATCAATTAGGAATAAAATTAGAACGTTATTACAACTCAAAGCCTCAAATATAAATTTGTGTACTAGTTGAATTGCCATAAATATCGTAGTGGAAGAAACACTTGATCACTAAAATATTTATACAGCAACTTGCAGTGCTCTTAGCAAGGACGGCTCTAGGGTAAGGTAAGTGAAGTTCTTGTCTTAGGCCCCAAATATTTAGGACCCCAAAAATAAGAAATATTATTATATTATTATATAATATATACCTCATAATTTATATTTATATAATTGCATATAATAAATTTGATTCGAGATAAAATTAAGACTGAAAATATCACAATCGTAGTATTTTATTTCGAATATTTGAGTGCTACAATCTCTATGAATCCTCTGATTCTTCTTTCACATAGTAAATAAATTCAATGGCCTTTGAGCTTGATCTTGAATCTATATTTGTTTCCACGAACGATGATCTTGTTCTTGAGCTTGAGCTTAATTGCTTGGACTTGAACTTG
This sequence comes from Nicotiana benthamiana, assembly GCA_034376525.1. Taxonomy (NCBI): domain Eukaryota; kingdom Viridiplantae; phylum Streptophyta; class Magnoliopsida; order Solanales; family Solanaceae; genus Nicotiana; species Nicotiana benthamiana. Next base: position 88,850,740 of record CM067330.1, read on the forward strand.
ATTTGGTCTTTGTTCTTGAGCTTGAACTTGATTTCTTTAAATTGAACTTGAAGATTAAAACTTGTGGAGGAATTTACAGCGTTTGATCCACGAGCTCTTTCTTGCTTCGTGTTATAACTTCTGGTCCCTTTTCTGAGTTATGAAGACCCCTATTAATAGTTGTGGAAGGGAAGAGTTATGATAAGAACAAACTCTTTCCGACCAATCAAATTGAAGTGTGACATGACCGCATTGACTGGCCAAAACATGTCACTTACACACGTGGCGCGATTTCATTGGCCTTTTAGTATGACTTGGCACGCCTTTGTCATTTTGACACGTGACATGATCCTATTGGCTCTTCCATTTGACTTGGCGTGCCACATCATTTGAAATGTGGCATCAAATTGGGCTTTTAGGAATATGACATTTTGGGCCTAATGAAGTGGACTCATCACTTTAGCCCAATTAAATGGGCTAGCCCAATGGATTAAGACTTATTTGTTTAATCCATATATATTGGACTTATATAATTAATTCAATTATAATAGCCCAATAAATTTATTTTATATCTTGTGTTTAAAATATAGTCCAAATTATTTTACGGATTTAATTTTAGTAAAACTTATACGCTTAGAATAATTATTAATAAAAGATTTCAAATTTTAATATTTTTTAACATTTGGTAGATGTAAGATTGAGTGAGTTAATTGGATAAATTTTTCTCACTAAATTAAATAATATATTTACCTTCTCATCAATTTTACTTTTCTTCATATATA